>OX424472.1:6250000-7500000 GCA_949152455.1 Lithophane leautieri | reverse complement strand
ATGTTGCAAACTGATTATTTGCGACAATGTAGCTACGGTACCCACACAGTTATTAAAGTAGGTACAAGCAGCTAAATTGTTAAGTGTGCAGGTAAAGGATCGGCTTTGCTTGTGCCAAATCGTGGTGATTTTGTCCAATCTCACTGTTCGTCTTTTGTCGAAACTCACTGTCGAATAACAACCATTAGACTTTTTTGTTCAGTTGTTAATATTAATGAGCTGTCATCTATTAAATCACGCAGTCTGACACATTGAATTAATTTATTTTATGAGAACAGTTTACAGATGTTTTACATTGAAAAAATACAGAAGCTATGTTCCGCAAGTACGCATTTTTGACATATAATAGGAAGTGTTTTAAACTGTGGAAACCTACGAAATATGTTTTAGTACAAAACACTAGAACCGATTTTAAATCAAATCAAATCATTTATTTGCTTTAACACGGGTAGGTAAATATGGGTAAAAGGTTAACATCCTGACACAGCTTTTTATAATGTCAGTATAAAAACGTAGCTGTTAAAAGCCATTGCCGTTGTGTTGTTAAGAGACGTCAAAACGTCAAAAAATATTGTGGTTAAGCAGACGTAATCATTTCTTAATATTAAGCAATGTTCACAAATAAACCTCTATAAATTTAAACATCGAATTCTTTCA
Source organism: Lithophane leautieri (assembly GCA_949152455.1). Taxonomy (NCBI): domain Eukaryota; kingdom Metazoa; phylum Arthropoda; class Insecta; order Lepidoptera; family Noctuidae; genus Lithophane; species Lithophane leautieri. The sequence goes on along the minus strand of OX424472.1, from coordinate 7,499,343 downwards.
AAGAGAATGTAGCCTGTTCCTTGCACACCATCTACTTAACTGCTTAGCTAACTGTACCTGCTTATAACAGAACAGGGAAGAAAACGTCTCATTTCAGTGAATAAAAGTCGTGATGATTATTTTAATCGTTTGGCTAACAAAGAGAAACAGCGGATTAGCGGTAATTATCTGCGCTGAGCCGACGTCGTGACAACGGTTGGTTCCGCTATGCTCCTTAGATAATTCTCTTGTCATTTTAGAGAATATTGTCGAGTTTTTTGAGTGGGTAATGTGTTTCTATTAAAAAGTAGAAAAATAGATGGCATTTTTTTTGGTAAAGTTGAAAAGTTTTTAGCAAAAGAGAGATTTCTGCTAGTATCTAACAATTAACTGCATACAAGTCAAACAACCAGTCTTACTAAGTCGAATCGTATTACCCAGTAACTGGGTTGTGGAGGTCAAATAGACAGTCGCTCCATGTAAAACACTGGTATTCAGTTACATCCGGTGAGACTGGAAGCCGATCCCAACATAGGGAAAAGGCTGAGCAGATGATGATTATGAATTTTCACTCGTTGATTTAGAAATATCGTCTTTGAAAGTTACGAAATAGGGGCTGAAATCCCATAAATCAGCAGAAACTATTGGAGGGCTGGTATTGATAGGTGTGAAATACATTAATCTTTATATATATAAAACCGATAAGTTTCTTGCAAAGGTCATAAAGTTCTAAACAATAAACTTATTAAGTTTGATGAGGTCTTTATTACTTAATTTATTAAGTTTATAGTCTTCAATATAGCAGTAGAAAGCAGCTATCTAATTGCTGTCGGGCATCATAAGTAAAGTAGGTAGATACAACCTACCTAACTAAAAAGAACAAAAAATAAAAAATAAAAACCGGCCAATTGCGAGTCGGACTCGCGCACGAAGGGTTTCGTACCATTATCTATAAAAACGGCAAAAAAATCACGTTTATTGTATGGGAGCCCCATTAAATATTTATTTTATTCTGTTTTTTAGTATTTGTTGTTATAGCGGTAACAGAAATACATCATCTGTGAAAATTTCAACTGTCTAACTATCACGGTTCATAAGATACAGCCTGGTGACAGACGAACAGACAGACAGACAGCGGAGTCTTAGTAATAGGGTCCCATTTTACCCTTTGGGTACAGAACCCTAAAAACTTAGAAACTTGGTCATAATAACTTATAAGTAAGTATCACTTATGTATACTAAATTAATCATGTCTGAAAAATAAGACCAATTATGCCCTGAAATATTCCCACTAAACTGAATTACTTGCGCTTATGTTATCTACTCTTCTACTGACACAAGTACGTTGTAGTTAGAGTTCAAAAAGGTTTAAGAATGGCATATAAAAATATTCACTCAATGTCATACTCAAACACAAAAAACAGGTTTAAAAATAAAACAGTCATCAAAAACCTATCCGACTCAGGGGCTTGCTGTGAGTCGGATGGCAACAACGAATCTTGCTGGAAACCATCTCTAGTACTTCAAAATGGTCCTGATATACTCCATACAGCAACTGAAAGAAGATATTCAGTAGTCAGTACTTTGATTACTTAAATAGAGATATCTACAAAATGTTAGGGCATGAGACAGACAGCTAAGCAGCTATCTTACGACTTCTGTACTAGTATCGTAAATACTGTCAGTATCATAAATGCTGCCATAAATTACTACCACTTAACCTACATATATACTGAGATTGTATTGACTTCCAATTACATAATACATAGTTATTCAAGGTTCGGACACTTCATTTTATAACATTAACTTAAGTAGGTACGTTATTGATACTTATGCCAAATTTTTGGCAGAGGCATCTCGATCTACCATAATTTGAAGGAAATTAAGATCTTTTGAAGCACCTAGATAAGAGCTTCATAGAGATCTATTGTAACATACATACAATATAAACCCACGCCTCCTTTCCATGGGGTAGGCAGAAACTACAGAACGCCACCTGCTACGTTCCTTACATACTCCTTTCCTTCGAACATCAGGGGGCCTAAACCGGCCACATTAGCAATTCCTCTAAAAGCAGTTAATTTCCTGAATCTCAGCTGTCCTTAGCAATTCCTCTAATTTGACCTATAAGCAATTCAAAATTTGTAGACCATTTTACGAATCTCCGTAGAAAACTGTCAAACAGATGAATTATTTCGTAATATGAATCGCACGCAGATCATATTATGAATTGTCAGTTTGGCACATTCTAAGATGATTCATAATATTTTCCTATTATGATTTTGCCTAAGTGGCTGTTTTAAGCCTACTGTTCATACACTCACGCCGCCGGTTGCCAGTACTACGCACCTGACCTTTCTGAAGAACATCACCAGTAAGGTCACTTTATGTCCTTCTAAGGCGTTCCCTCCCGGCGTTTCCACTCACACCTGTCTTGTAAATACTTTTTGTTAGTCGCCTGTTATTCATCCTCTCAACATGACCGAACCATCTAAGCATAGATACTGTCTTCATTTTCATTTTTGTCAAGCACTACATCTTGTTTTAAAACGTAACGTTGCCTTATCATATAACTTATTTATCATTCAGCTACTTTTAGGTAACTAGTACTATCCCACCACCGTTCTCTGGAAGTATGGAGGGATTTACAAAGTATGTATTATTACAAGGTGTAGGTAAACCGAATTTTCGGGTGAATCGCTGCTCTCCTAGCTAGATTACTGAGTATTTTGTTTTTAGAAGAGACGCTTCGACTCCCTGTTTGAGTATCAAAATAATCATGTTTTTATGCTTTTGGAGTTCAATAAGTATCTAGCTAGTGCTATTTTTACATAAACTTCATTTTTTAGTGATTACTTAAAAACCCCTGGCATAAATTAAGTTTTCTGATCGAATTAACTACCTACTGAGAAAAAAAACTTTGAGATCATGTTAAATATTTCTAGAGAATTCTCTACGCTCATTAGTTAGCAAACGAGCATTAAGAATTTCGTTATTATAAACATTAAAGTGTAACCGATATGGGTACTCTATATTTTCTTTGCATAATTCACATATACTAAGGGGTGGGTCTCGTGCAGGCAAAAACTGAAAATCCCTGCGAGCTACAACCTTCACCTAGGAATTTCCACAGTTTCCACAATTTTTCTTTAACAAAAACCAACTTCTGTAACAAAACAACATCTCTCTTCTATTCATTGATGTGAGTTTTTAATACATCCTGACAAGAAAAACTTCAGGAAAATACCTAAGTACCTACTTATCCTGAAATCGCTACCTATCCCAATTCGATTGCATCTTCAACTTTTAATGACAGGTGTTAACAAACACTGCCAGTGATATCATAATCTTCACAATTTAAATTATCATAGGAAAATTAAAAATGAAAACCTAGTATGATCAACTGAAAGTTTTAAATTAAGAAGTGGTCACTAGGGCATTGAAATCATAACCTTAAGAAGAAAACATAGAAGAAAAACCAACATTCTTAATTCAAAATATCATATATTAAAAATAGAAAAAAAAAGAAAAACGTGGATCAACATAGGCACAGGTAACAAGTGGTACATTCTAGCGCGGCGGTGGTTACCGCGCTCGTGCCGACCCGCCCCGATATTTTCATTACCACTATAAATACCTAGGAATGAAGTCTTCGCATTGCTGCTTATTGAGGTTGCACCTTAATTATATTTCGCGATAACCGCGCTCAGCGGCTTAAATAAGGAAACTTTAATGGCGAACATTTATTTAGTTTTATGCAGTTGTTTTGTTTTTTCGCTGATTGCAATTTACAATAGGGGAAATGAGAATTTGAAATTAGAATTAGTAAGTGCAAAACTTCATTGTTATTTGACTTGACGTAAACTTTCACATGCATTGTTTTTAATTAAAACACTATTTTCTGTTAAATTAGGTAGCAAAATTGTCTAGTTTATCAACCAACCAAATATATTATCCGTTACCTGCTCCAAAAACAATATAACATAATATATTAACCCAAATAAAACTTTATAAACAACACCTCTTCTACCTGTCTTGAAAAAACACGAACACAGAAAATGACCCAAATAAATACATAGACAGTTAAGTAGGCACAAAGGTAGTACGCACAGAATCTGTGACAAACAGCATGATATGAGACCACGTTATTCACCCGTGATGCAAAAATAAACGAAACGTGATCGAAAAGCTGTGATCTGATGCTAATGATTGGTGTCACGTTCACACAATAGGCGCTTTTCCAACAATCTTGATCGGAGTGACGCTTCTGTCATATTTATCTATGTAATGTGTAGACAGACACCTACGTAGACTTGTGAAAAAATATTGTGTTCGGTTAGCCATACTAAATAGTCACTATATCCAACTGTCTGTGTTTACTTTCACTAGAAAATTGTAGTCAATAGATACATACCGCAACAACTTTTCCATTTCTTGAAATGAACCACGACTCTCATGCATTGGCATGAGAGTCGTGGTTTACCCAGGGCAATCCCTGGGTAAGTGTTATATAGATATATATATACAGTGATATTCATGAAAACGACTTAATTAAATAGTTAATTGGAAATAATTATGTGTTTATTAAAAAGATGTTATCGAGAAAATGTAAAATTATTATATATCGAACCAACTTAAAAATAAACTTTTCGTTTGCAAATAATTATAAAGTATCAAAACGTGTCATTGACAACCATATAGAAAGTTCTACTACAACGTTGTATAATATAAATGAATTGAACATCCTACGAGTAAAACCGTTTTACTTTGTTAGTTATTCGGGAACACATAATATTTACTTCCCTACAAAATTCAGTAACTGTATGATAATGAACTGGTTCATTCACACTGTTCCACTCGCATTGATTTGGTCGTGATATCACTCACACTGCCACACTAGGTATGTGTTGATCAATCCACCTTACTTTATGAATCGAAGAGTAATTTAAATTGCATCTGTCACAGGCAGTCAGCACGGCCAATCGGGACAAAAACGAGTAACATAGGAGAACAACATAGACAAGACTTAATGCGTAGACTTGGCCCCAGTTCAGTCATAATACGTAATGCAGTTGGTACCTAGGACTAGATACGTACTGGTACTACAACCCAAGAAGAGTAAAGCCATAACGTGAAACATTACGATATACAACATTTAAAAGTACCCTGTACGATCCGTGAGGGTGTTGTTAAGTATTGTACAGATAGTCTATTTACGAGTTAATTTTCAGGAAAAAAGATTAAAAAATTTCGCCACGTTTTTTTTTTTTTCAATCGGGATTTTGACCGTGTTATTATTATACATTGAGCGCAGGCGGGCGTCGTTTAGCGGGTGTCTACAAGTCATAAACTATGACCCCTGTTGAAAATTTGATAATTTTTTAATGGATTTACGTTAATTTTGGTACCAAAAATGTGAATTTTAAACAGCAATAACTTTTTTATGTTCAATAATAATGCGATTTTGTATTACTTTTGGTAATTATTACAGTCGGATCGGACAGGTTTTTTTTTAACATATTGTATATACTTCTCACCATATTGGTAATGCTTCCCTGAAACTTTGTCAATCATCTACAGAGTGCTCTGCCAGTGAGTTCTAAACGGATAGAAGAAATAAATTGGTAAGCAAAAGGAAAGAAGGTATTGGAAGGCTGTAGACTCGCTATTTGCCGCACATGCAATAAGTGAATCAATACCTTCGTATCTACTAAACCATACGGTGCCTGCCACATCTGTTATGTAAACCACACACATGACGATGCTAATTTATAGATAACGCAAAGTTACGTGCATTTTAAGATAAATCGAACGAGAGTCGACGTCCGTATATCATAGTATAATAATGAATAAGCTCTGACCGGCGCGACGCCAGTACTCCGACGCACTTTGATGGTTAGATGATCTTGATTTGCAGCTTTCATCATAGGTTTTCGATTAATTCGATACTACTTACAAACTTAGCAATATCGGTCTCGGTATCAGGCGAAAATCTTCCGAAAACATCAAATAAAATTCACGTTTAAATGCTCAGCCCAACCCTAGTTCTGATCATAGTTAGAGTAAAATTCTTGATCCATAAACACACGGCATTATAGTCTCAAAAATCCTGTTTCAGTTGTTTTCAATTTTATTAGAATATTTAAACTCAACACGTTATTACTGAACGTCGTATCAAGGAATGCTATACACAATATTACCAATTAGGGGCCTGCTTTTGTAAACGAGAAAACCATAACAATACAAATATATTAACAAATGGGTAACATGTGTATCCTAACTAATATTATAAATGCGAAAGTGAGTTTGTTTGTTTGTTACGCTAAAACGGCTGAACGGATTTGGATGAAATTTCGCACAAGGGTAGACCTTGATCTGGAGAAGGATATAGGCTACTTTTCATCCTGGATCGCAAACGAAGTCGCAGACAACAGCAGTTTTTTATGTCTGTATGTGTGACCGAGTTGTTTTTCTGAACTACGCAACATATTATGATGCAGTTTTCTCCATAATAAAGAGTATTTATTTTGGAAGATTTTTGTGTAGGTATTCAATACATTAATATTAAATTTACTTAATAATAAGTAAATAAAATCTTGATGTTTGGTGAAGTCGTCAAAACCGTGCAAAGCAGGGGCCGGTCGCTAGTAAAATAATTATAAGATCTTCTTTTCGTGTTGTTAGCGACTAACTTGGTGTCAGAGTTTTACTGCCACCCATGGGCCTCTGGCTTGGCTTCACAATCCGTCGAGAAATATCTTTCAGGTTTCCTCACGATGTTTTCCTTCACCGTTTTTTAAGCAAGAGGTGATTATACAATACGCACATGAATCCGAAAAGTCAGAGGTGCGTGTCTTGGTTTGAACTCGAGATCGATGACATGGCAGTCTGATGGTCACACCACTAGGCTATCACTGCTCTAAAATAAGTGAAAGAGAGAGAATGAAGTCTAGACGAACAAAACAAAAGTCGAAAATTCTCAGTGAATTTCGGTTTCGCTACGAATTCCACAACAGCGTAACGGTCTGACTGTAAATACTTTATATTCCTTGCACATTAAATGAGTTACAAAATCGTCACAAATTACCTTAAAGATTTGACTGTGAGATGAATTTATGACGGGTCAACAGAGCCAAGATTTACTTAATTCGTCATGGAAAGTTTCCAGCCAAAGTACCCACATTGTTCCAACGTACGCTTTGCATATCATCACTATGGGTCTGTATAAATATTAGGACATGTACTAGAACATCCATATATTAACTAATCGTATAGTTTTACACAAATACATGTTATTTACTGTGCCCTTAATAAACAAGAACGTGAGGATTAACTTGCTAATAAGTTGGCTATAAATAGGATTCTGTGATGTTCGGAACTTGAAAACATTTCAGTTGGCTATTTTCATGTCATGCCGGTCAAAAACCACTTCTGCGATATTCTGATCAACCTGTTATCATTAATGAACTTTTCATATTCAATCAACTATGAGGAGATGTTCAGCAATGAATTGCGATAGCCTGTATCGCAATTCATTACTGGAGATAGGCCTCATAGGCCTCTCCTAAGTCCCAGGCTGCACTACAACACCCTGTCCTTCGCATCCAGTCTGTCCCAGCTACCTTTTTAAGGTCGTCGGTCCATCCAGCTAGGGGCGTCCCACACTACGCTTGACGTCGCTGGACGAGTCCTGCAGTGACAACCGCGTATCGGACGCGGTTTTCACTCCAGGTCTCGTCTGCTACCAGTCATCGGTCCTTCGACAACCGACTTTTTATATTCGCACCATGCATTGCCCTGTTCTTTCCTTTACGGTTCCTAAAACCCAAAACTAGATGCTAAAACAAGCTGTCTTAAGTAGGTAGTGGTATTCAAATTTATCCTAATAAATCCGAGCCAAATCTCGAGTGATGTTTTAACGGTTGATTGCTGTTGACTGTCGTCGAAATCGTTCCTACGTTAATCGGAGCAGGAATCATTGTTAGTTCGGTGTCCGGACGCCTAAAATGCTGCAGCTTTCAATTAGGATTTCAATTATGTATACCTACCTTTATCTCTTGCAAATTGGAGGGAATCGATCGGAATGTTATCATCAAGGGCTTCTATTCTAACATAATATTTTTAAGAGAGGGAAAAATAAGAAGATCTATTTGTAATTTTGATCCTCTATTCGATTTTTTGTGTTCTTTGCTTTCAGTACGCTTTGTACATATTCAGTTCAATAAACGAACCTCTAGAAAGACGTGTTGCTTTCAGAATTACTAAAAGAAAAAGTAACACACACAAACTCTACCCATTTTCAGACATTTCTCTTGTCAAACATAAGAATCTAAGATCATGAGAAACGATTCATGAATTTCTCCAACTGTGGTGTCAATCTACAAACTCGCCACCACACTCCACACAAAGCTACATATTAGCGCTCCTCGGTCCCGCTAGTGAGGGGCCCGCATATCCGCCATATCCTAATTGAGCCCATTCCGTCGCGCTAAATAGTCCAGATTGGGTCCCCACAGGGATTGTTATCTGATTCAACGATTCCACTGCGAACGTTAATGCAATAAGGATGTACACGTCTACATTTGTTCTCTAACACGGGATATTGGGTATTAGAATCGTGTTATTGTCTATTATTTAATGACGAAGTGTCGTTCACGCCGGTTCTCGTTCAGGATTTAAGTGGGCGGTCGCTGTGATTTAGATTCAATTTCCTTTTTTTTTCTAATTCGTTGTTGTTTGAGGATTTGGTACAAAAAGCAAGCAGTCTCAGTTTTTGTTACGTTTATTGGGTATTAAAGAATAATATCTTCCATTTCAAGTTATTGTTTTCTAGCTGAAGTCGTTTATTTGATTTAGCTCCGGATTTTTTCCACAACTGTAACACCAAATTGTTAGTGCTTTGACGCTATAACTTGCTCGATTTTTCTGAAGGAGACTGCTTACCAAACTAGCTGTTGCCCGCTTCTTCGTCTGCGATGCAGGATGAAAAGTAGCCTATGTCATAACCCAGGTCACGGTCTACCCATGTGCCAAATTTCATGTAAATCCGTTCACCCGTTATAGCGTGAAATCATAACAAACAAACAAACATACCTACTCACTTTCGCATTTATAATATTATAATTAGGATACATAATCAAATTAACCGTGACATTACCTTTTAGATACCATTTAAATTTTGTGATAATTTTTGGTACCACATGTGGAACATCCCAAGAATTTGACTCCAAGAGTAAATTAAGCAAAATACGTTAGTCAAATAAAAAACAGTTAAATACAATGAAACAAAATCCAACAGTTCAACACGATCTCGAGCAAGCACCGAAGTGTAACGAGTCTCAAAAATTTCGCTCCCATTATAAAAAAGCATATTGTAGGACATGGGACCTGATTCTGAGGGCTCTTCATACAATATGCTGGCCTCATTATAAGGGCCCTTTTGTCCTTAGAACCAGTTCTGTGCAAAGCAATGGGCTTCACAATAAGTGTATCAAATCAAAGTGCCCCCTCATAAGTTTCTTTATTCATGACCACTTCATGTGTCACTGTAAACTTAACTTTAATTTTTAATTAACGGGAATTGTCTTTGTTAACGCTTTTTGTCCTTGGTAACCGTGTGATTCAGTCGACAATATCGATATTAGTGTTACTTTGTTATCAGAATATCTGCTTACTTTAGAAATTGATTAAGCTTTAGAGAAATTCAATTTCAGGACGCAGGAGTAAAAAAGCAAGGCATTGCTTACCCTTTGTTTAAATTATGGTTACCCTTGATAAAAGCTTATGATATTCATTTTTTCAATTCATCAATTATCTAAGCACGCGGACTTACTATGCGTAGAAGTAGATCTAAGTACGCAATTATCTGCTAAACGCAGGCTACAAATACGGCGAGGTTTAGGCAGTATCTTGTTTTGTTGTACATATTTTTTATTCAACCACCTGAAGTGTCTCTATTAGCATTTTAATTCTTCAAGGACTTTCTAATTAACTACAATAGTTTTTGGTCCGCGCGCGGCCCGTCCGCGGTCATACAGATTAAGGGAATTTGCACACACAAAATAGGTCAAATTGTGAAACTGTTTTTTTTTTTGTCCGTTAGTTACCTAAATATGTTTTTACTTTTACCTTCCTTGCTTTGTCGTTCAACACCATAGTTTCAGTCTAACCAACTGATTACCAATTGGTAAACACAACATGTTAACTTTCAAACACAAAAACATAGGTAAATAAAGAAAGAATAACGTTTATTTTGACACAGTTTGTGAGCCACAAAAACAAATAACAAAATAAAAAGTGAAAAGTAATGTTTTAACAATAATAGTGTGCGCCTCACGGCTGCACCAAAAAGGTTCATTTCAGCATTAATGCCAGACACATACTGTCTGACGCTGGTTTTCTAATGAAACTAGGAAGGCAAATCTTCACTTCCTAGTATTCCCACATGACCTGATAATCACACACTCCGACTTTCCCAGCTCAGCAACTAGAATCTAGACAGACTGTAAGCACCTGCGAAGCTAACTAATTATCCGGTATTTCCCGACGATCACGATCCGTGCCCACGACAGCCGGATTACACCCCACCCTTTCATTAGGTGCTTTAACTAGCGATTACGGACAACTTAACTGTTGTTTAAAAATATTTTGTGTGGAGTTGGACTTGAAATGATGGGGTGGGGGGTTTTTAAATGGCATCGCTTAATGAAAGTCTAGGAACATATACCTTTTACTTTTTTATTTCACTTACCTACTTAAGAACAACACAATGATATTTCGAATTTAACATTGGAATAAAAAAAGGATTTAGGAAAACTACTGTACTTACTGAATTTCCAGCAAATTGTCTCAGGGTTCAAAAATTTGTTATCGATTTAGAACGAAAGTAACAATCAATTTAATTAAACATCGTTGGATAGTCTTGTAAAGTACATAAAGTCAATATATTATTAAATTTAAAAAAAACGTTTTAAAAGTATTAAGAAATCTGAAGAAAATAAAAAATAGCATTTATAAAACTTAAATAAGATTTCCACGATAACAATACTTTGCACCTATGATGAATTTCCACGGTCTTGATATTTGTTGGCTACAATCTCATGAACATACATAAAAATGATAGGTAAATCAAACAACAATATGGAGCATTGTACATTTTTTATTAAAAAAACCAACACGCCCAATGATTTTATTTACATTTACATAATAAATAAATTAAAAATACAATAGAACATAAACATTTTCTTTGAATCAAGCTCGCCTACGATTTTATTGTCAGTAATGGCTTTAAACATAATATAATAACATAGATTTATACGTTTTAAGTTATAACTGTATGAATATTTTGCTTTGGTTAAGCGTTATTCCATGCATACAAGCGGTAATGTGATCTATCGTGGAAAAAAATAAACAAAACATCTGCATGGAATTTTCTCGATGTTTTCGCAAAACACACGATGTTACAATGTAAACAAAGCACGCATTCAGTAATTGTCATATAACCGTTGACAGAGTAATTATTGGTTAGGAGGTCAAATTACAAATCATTTGCAAGCAGTAATTAATGGAGCTGTTGAGTTATTCTGCAAGAAATTGGCACAATAATTATAATATTAATTTCGTAAACAAATAAGCAATCTATTTGATATTCATCATAAAATTATTAATAGATATTTGAGAGCACAATAAATTCTGCACGTGAATATTTTTGTAATTAAAATTCTTAATAAACTACAACAGCAGCTGCATTCTAAAACATTCGTTCGCAAACAATTTTTCACGCTTGGCCGCCAAACTAAATCATCGGACGTTTAATTACAAAATAATTGCGCATGTTAATTTTTCACTTTCGAAAGCGGATGCGGTACACTCATAAGCGTTTAAGAACACGGTCGTCCGGCGTCCGTGCAAGTCACCGTCGCGTGATTCCCCCATCACTACATTGTTTGCACAACCATTAGGCCGCGTGCACACAAATGTTCAGTTAAAAGTTCAGTTTGGAAATATATCAAAAACAACTGACAGTCGGTAGCTGAAGTTGTTTTTTCATCTGCTGCTGGACGCTCTCAGTCGTCGGCCGACTGTATGGTTTGGTGTGAACGTGCCCTTACTCACTTAATGAGCACACTAATGTGCCTGCGTGACGCTGTAATTAATGCTCGCGACCTCAAATCACTTACTGTCTGAGTAATTTAAAACGTTCAGGATTCATTACGCGCTTTTTGTAAAGGTGTAACTGAGTTGGCACACGTCTGCGTGCGATGTATGCGTGTGCTGTAGTATGTTCAGAGTTTGAAGAGGTATTCTGATAATTAGGATTTGATTCTTTGAGCTGATTTTTATTACGGATATTGCCTAGACTGTCGTTTCTTAAATTAAAAACCACTGAAAAACAAATATAAGCTTCATCGTCTTTGGCTATGACTGATAACACGGTAAAATTTTAAAACGTAGAACAAGCTTCGTCAAACTTTTGTAAAAGCAATTTCCTTAGCGTCTTTTTGTTCGACTGAGTTCGCTTACAAAGTGGGACAACAGTGGCGCTTTAATAACAGTGGGTCTGAACGTCTCTCTACTAATAGCCGTAGGATCGAGCTAACGTTTAATTGGCGTATTTATCGCAATTACACGCATCCATGGTTTGAGGGCGAGTTCGAACCGTGATAACAGATTTCACTTCTGACCCAAGCTAGAAATGTAATTGGAAATTAATTCATTGTCTGAGCCACGACCTCGCCACAATCTCGACGCCGATAAACTCTTTATAAAACATTTTTTTGCATAATTAATTCCTATAAAATGTGCTATTGGCACGTTCGTATTGTTACTCAAAATGAAAACCTTGAACGTTGAAAAAATCCTCAGTCAACAGCAACAATGGTCGCGAATTTGTCATTACCGTCGAACGTGACTGTAACCCAAACAGCGCGCCCGCGCAGTCCGCGCACCGGCCACGCATGTCTCGTTTATTTTAATATCACCCTGATTTTTTACTCTTTTCCGTCAATTTTGTGTTTTTTTTTCATAGCGACCTTTTTGTTCTGACAACGTGACACCTTTAACGGATTTTTCACGTACACTGAAAAATAAAGTATTCAGGCGCAGTTTATCGGAATGCTCAAGTATATGAGGTGGATTACCATAAGTCCTTGAGATCTACATAGCATTGGGAGCTTGCGAAATATCACGTAAACACAGAATACAGAGCTGATGGAACTTTCATAATCGTCCACGTGTAACCCTTAATAGAAAAACTTTTCTCGTGTGTTCGTAATTGAGTTTTTGTTAAGAAAATTAGATATGTTTGAAGAAATCTTTTGATTGATGGAATCCATGTCATGTCGTAGAGCTTCGCTTTTTTGATATTCTAATGTGGCCGGGACTCACACATCATCTATATGTTTATTTGTTTGTTAAGTCTCTGGAGCTTCATGAATTCTTATTATAATTTCTATCTATATGTTTAGATATTTAGGTGTTAACTGAATGATATCTTAATTTTTAATGTTTTTGTTTCATGTACTGTTCCATGATGCCATTACCTAATAGTATGAGTAGGTATAATTATTTATTTATTACGCACACATAAACACACACACTATGGTACGAAAGATTTTTAAAATGCTTGCTTTAAATTATTTGTCACACTCGATTCAGAACATGGAGTCATTTGTTGCACCCTAAATATGGTAAATCTTTGAAATCGAGACTTGAATTGACTAAAGCCTGCTCTTTATGGGAATGTCTGTAGATTAAACTAGAATATTGTTAATTTGCATCACGATGCTGTTCGAGAGGATATTACCTTTATTCGCGATTCAATAACTGGATTGAATGCCATTTTTATGTAAGATCCAGGTCGTTGGGGACAAATTGAATCCTTAAAGATAAAGTTAGCTCAATAAGTATATTTAAGGCGCGTCATCCTATGGAAGGCGCGCCGGGTACACCTGTTAACTCCTACATTTTTCTAAGAACAGCAAATAATTTTTATTTCACATGCTAAATACACATCGCCGCCACAACTTTGATGTCATTTAGCGAAAACAATGGAAAGATCCGCGCGCACACTGGCATGCTAATTTCTACATTTTATTTAAATAAACTTATTCTTATTATAAACGTGTCCTATGTCCAACTGCTGTTAAAATTTATAATGCTATTTTTACGTTTAAATGAGTCATGTGGGATCTTTGAATGGGTTCTTTACACTTGGCATCGATTCATTACTTATCGCTTGATTTGTCATATACATACATAAGTGACACGTTAAAAAGTCGTTTACCTTTGACTACGTTGATTTGCTGTTGTGTCGTATGCACGGTTGTTATGTGATTTCTATTCCGTTATGAAGATGCGGGAGAGCATCGCTTCGTCTCGCATGTAACACTCTGTCCGCGATATATCCGCCTTAATCCACGCGATTTGCATCGGCGTGCCTTATGAGCTTTCCTGGTAGTTTTCGCCATCATAAAGTGATCAAATAAGTTATCAAACGCGACTATAAATCAGTGGCTGTGGGACTTTCCCTAGAGTGTCGTTACAATTCTCTACGCCGTCTTACGCGGCGCGTCTCTGACGTTTTGCCAGCTTTTTGTTTGGCACGGTTATGCTAATACGTAATGATGGGTTTCAAGTTCCCGCTGAGGCATTAACGTGAGGACTCCACCCGTAATACTAGCCATCATTGAGCCCTACAACCATGTACCTCCATTATTGTACTACACGTTCCACTTTATAGCAAACAACTCAATCTTCCGCGGTTGACCTTCGCGAATGTCTCGTCTACTATTGAACCAAATAGTAGTGTGATTGAACCTTCCGTTAGTTTCACCCCGTCTTGTCACATCACACTTCATTGTCCATCAAACCGTCATTAAGATGAAATCCGTAATTACAATTGACAACAAAATCGTTCTTATATTTCACACCATAATAAAACAAAGCATATGAAGAAGCAGGTAAATATATTGTTTGCACACGCGATATTTAACGATACAATTTAAAATTCAAAAGTATCGCAGGTGCTGCTAAGTATCTTGTTTTATAGCGTAATGAAAAAAGGCCTTATTAAACCGCTGGATGATACTGCAATCGGAAAAAATGTAGGTAGGTATACGAGTCTGAGATCATTGGTATGCGAATTACGAAGAGTCGAACAAAAGACATTATAACATCCTGTTCCCGCGACACCACTTCAACTCTTATTATTAGTCTAATGACAAAAATTTATAGCTCCTTAAATTCGCCGTGCTGCAAATATTAAAGTTCTTTTTTTTGTCAAGGGAAATGAGAAGGTTCGCTCGATTTCGGAGTCGTATTGGGAGGTATGTTATGATACCACATTTACATCAGTGGGCTCGGCTTTTGTTCATTCAGTTCGGTTATGTTGCGGCCGCGATGTAATTGAACTGTTATAAAAATGTATCAGCAATTTGTTTATTTTTAGCACACGTGTGTTTTTATGCTAAAGGAATGGGAATGTTTCCGGTACCTGAGATAACTTGAATAAATGTATAAAGTTAAGCTTCTATGGAAAAATTAAGCCATGTGTTAGAGGTATTGCATTGGGTGGGCATAATGATATCAACTGGAATGAAAATATATTGTCCTGGGATACTTTTTATTTTTATAATTTATTTATTATGTTAAGAATATTATCCTGCAACAATATATTTAGCCCACTTGGCGTGTTTGCTCAAATTCCGTAGCATTTAAAACAAGTCGCAACAGAAAGGCCTTTTATAAAATTACAGTGAATTATTTAAAAAAAGCAGCTATCGACTCGTCACTTCTTATGGTTAAATTAACACTTCACCGCTTTGGCAGACCATGGGCGATAATACCACAAATTAATGTTCGCGATAAATTACCGCAGGTGAATTAAAACGAGACATTTCTATAGACTCCTAACAGTTTTTCAATACCTTTTTATTTTCATATTTGCCTATATTTACGGCCCTTCATTGAATAAATGCATACAATTTTGGGGTAATCATCCCTAAAACAATGTTTCGGTATTCAATTTTCGTTTTAAAAAGTCAAACTCATATATTAGTTGATTCACAGCTTTTCATAAAAGGTTTTTGGAGACTGTCATGTCTGTGTGTTGTGAGGTCTTTATTTAGTGTGTTTATGTTACAATTAGGTAGTTATCGATATCGCGTTAGGTATGTTGGAAAACGGCGCGCGCGCAGTGGGCGGGTTACGGTCACCGCTCGAAAAGACGCCATCTTTTGATTCACTCGGATTTGAATTCATTCACGTTTTTATATCGAAATTATGTAGAGGGTCTTGTATTTAAAAAACTTATATACCTAAACTAAAGCTGTAAAATTTATTCAATTGATATTGTAGGCGTTACGAAACTTTGACATTAAGGAAAGGTGTTATAATAAATATTTTCAAATATATTTTCTGGGCGGTTTTGTAGTTCAGACGTTTTATGCAAATTAGTCTCCAAAGACTCCAATCATTTTGGTCCTCAACGGTCAGTTTATAGCAATACAATATCCAGTGCATCAATTTGTAGGTCTTAATAAAAATACGACCAAAATCCACCCATTTTCCGAAGTCACAATCTAAAGCCAGCACACAATGTCAAGTTATTCACTCCACCAATACTTTGGTTTTAACTTTATATTTGTTCGACCGTATTTATCTCATTGCGATATAAAATCTGCATTTCAAGCGGCAACGTCCACCGGTCGGAAACTCGGAACCGAAGGATTTTTATGCAAATACCATACAATACGCAGATGGAATGTCCATCACTCGCCCGGTATCGTTTGTTTTAGTCTAATTTGAATGTCTAATGTACGTAACTCCTTATCATTTACAAATATGGCCAAATGATATGCGTACAGATACGGACAGTAGCTGAAGTTGTTGCAGGAGTTTTTGAACCTGTTTTTGTTGTTGAATGTACGCGTGGACAAAGCTTAGTTATCTATTTAATGTTTTCTTGATATAAATAAAGACAGTAGTGTTGAGAGCTTGAATCAAGAATCAGAACTGTCGTTCATCGCCGCGACATGTTATATAAACAAATTTTCTGCCTACTTTTCAATATGTGACTTAGGTAAGCCTATAAACGTTTTTTTATTTCAATTTACGTCTCGTAGTAAGCGGGCATTATTGAAAGAGCAGTTCCCTACCGAATTCCCGTTGTATAATCAACGCTTTTCTCGCGTATTTTTATTGATTCACCCAGAGCGCTCCCACCTCCCTCCCTTGGAGGAAGCTGGGTTGGAAGCTGCCTCCTACCGCGCATTCATAATCGCATCGACACACACGACACTTGGCGCACGCTAAACACCACCTTACTGGCTTTGGAATACAGTCGCTATCATGAAACCGATACGTACTGAAATAATGGAACAGAATCGTGCGTTACCAGGCACGAGACATTAAGCGTCATATAAATTACATTAGCATATAAATAAAGTATTTTTGTTGCGTCTCCGGCCGCAGTACTTCTTGGGTCTTTTACGACGTCGCTCGGGCGCAGGGTTAACCCGGGACATTTTTGTTCTCCTTTTTAGATAAATCCACCGTCTTAACGACCGTAAGCAAATACATGTTATCGGTATACGTTTATTGCTTATTCGAACTCATAAATAATGCCGATGGAAACACGAAATTAATTTAGTTATGAGAAAGAAGGTAAACATGTTAAGATAAAATAGTCGGGAGAACTTATGAGTGCTTGTTACCAGTGCGACGTGGAGTCCAATTATTTATAACATACCTATAAAATGAGGGGAATAATGCTCAAGTAATTTTCTGTTGATCTGTATTAGATTTTCATTTTATATGTGGGTAGGAGCTCCTCTTACGTTTTTTTATTATATTGAAATAGATAAGTACCTAGATGTTTGGAAAAACATATTGGAAACCAGAGATATTGCTTTTTTAAGACTATCGTGTACAAATTCCTAATAATCACAATCATAAAAATCCTCTACCAAGAATTTCCTTTACATAATATCACCAACAATCTCACATTGACCTCCATGAAGGTAGGTAACTTATGGTAACTCGAAAAAAGCACGAGCGAAATTCCAGTCAAAATAGCCATATAAAAGTGTCTCGACGTCGTAAAAGTTAGCAATATAATCATACTGTAGTTAAGCACTTTGCATATGTCATGAATACGCCATATTGTTCATCAATGCAGAGGTAAACTTAAATGTCTTGCTGAAAAAGTATCTTTCATTGAAAGGTTTTTAAATCATTACCTATGATTTCATTAACAAATCGGTAAACGAAAGACTAATTGCGAAATTCACCAATAAAACTGAACGCGATCAGCACATCTAAGAACTTCAAGAGCCGTCAGTGTCATCATTGTTGTGGACACGGACAGTGCTTGAACGCGGTTTCGATGTGCTTAATCGGATTCAGTTTAATGTGTGAAATTCACTCATTATCTTCTGTTAAGTTTTATTGGTGAAATTGGCCCTAAATATTTAATCAATAGTGAAAACAAACAATTAAGTTATCAACTAAACACTTCCAATCATAAGTAGGTATTTCTTAAAAATTCTCAAACTATACCTACGCAATTACAGCGACATGCAACACTAAAAGAGGTACAAATATACCAGTACACACAAATATACCTAGTACATACACATACACAGTAAACGAACGTGCAAGATCTGAACGGGCAGAATAAATGGGACAAACGAGGATAGGAAACGGCCGGGAAGAGATAAAGGGGACAGTTTGTAAAGCGTAATTATTTCAGAGACAAGAAAAACCATTGTCCAAGGAAAACTAAAGAGTTTCTCTTCCACATTTGCTTTAATCTTTAATATTAAGCTCGTACCTACACATTTTTAGTAAGAAATATATATTTAAACGTATATATTATTTAATAATGGAGGTGCTTTTTCGTGGAATCAAATTGACAATTCAACTGGGTGACACGTGGCGCCCCCTCTACCACCCTCACTAAATTTATTCCCATAGGTATGACGTTCAATCATTGACTTTTTTTCATTTTCCCTCCGAAGATTTTTCCTTACCTACATAAGTGCTACATACGGCTGATATTGGTGTTTTGATTGCTTCCAGAGACTTATATGTTAAGAGTTAAGAAGCATAGACAAAATTGAGTAGAAGATTAAATTCATTATCTTCAGAAAATACTGATCTGTAGATATGTCCCTTTGTATTTTTATTACACATGCCTGACAGATATTTCTCGATGGCATGTGAAGCCAAGTCAGAGGCCCATGGGCGGCCACACGAAAAGAAGAGATTCCAAATACTCATTTTATGAAAAGCTCATCTATTACAAAATTGCTACTTTGGTCCAGTGCGCGGCTAAGCTGAATGACGAAGGCTTCTGCGCTGAAAACCTATAATAACTTCTCCGGCTAGCTTATTGCTTCAATCAGGTGTAGATTTAGCACACCTAGTCCCTACCATATCTTTTCTCTTCAAAAATGTCTTTTTGGTAGGTACTGTAAGCATCATTTCAGCTATTCTTTCTTAATCTTTCAGTGTCTTTCAAAAGCTTCTGTAATGACATATACAAAATAAATGATTGACTTTTAAAAACCCATTACTTAGGTCAAATATCTTCTTCAAGTAAAAAAATTTAGTTCACCCCCATCTGACTTAGAACCATTTAAAACCTAAAATAAAACCTCATCTTTTCTTCAAGTTAAAACTAGTTAGCCCCCATCTAACTTAGAAACAATTAAAAACAAGCATATTTATCCAAGAACTACCAAAACTGGCATATCATACTACCACAAAAATTCGCTCCACATACCTTCAACACAACATTCCACACAACCCAACCTATCCGTGTGTAACATAGTACGAACTACGAACAGTGAAATATAAATCGCATTAGGCATATCGCGTGGCCACATTTTGTGTCTTGAATACTAAAATGGTTAAGAAAAATTACAACCCAGATACATATCTTGGGATCGAACATCTCTGGGTGTAGGTACCTAATTCGGGTGCGACACATAGATAAATGAAGGAACGGAGGGATATATGCAGGGTAGTTTCACCCCCCTTTCACCCCCCCTTTCACCCCTCCCCCTATCGGGTCTTGGAGATGTGTCGTTTTTGTTTTAACATGGATAGAGTACGGATTTGTTGTGTTTGTTTGTTGCAGTCACTGATAGTAATATTGGTTTCTGATTTATTTGATGAATTGGGTATTTGGTACGGTCATACATGCAGTTTGGTCGTTATCTTTTGACTTCAATAAATTTGTAGTTTTAGTTTACTTTTCATAACTGAAGTGATTTTTCTTTGGACCCATTACGTTCAATTGAATTTCAATTGATAATCCTTTAGATATAATATGCTGAACTTCATTTCTTGGTATTCATTAAAGATATAGGCTTCATAGTGGTGGAGGAAAACATCGTGAGAAAACCGGCATGTCCTAGAACCAAACATTCATAGATATGTGACATCTACCAATGCACACTGGGCCCGCGTGAAATATTAACTCCCTCTCGAAGAGAGGATGCCTGCGTCCCAGCAGTGGGAAAATTATAGGCCGATTATGTGCATGTTATGTGTGGTATAATGCAGAAAATATTGAGGGCTAACTCCTAATAGAAGTGAAATAAAGTGCTAAAAGTTATAATATAATAGTTCAACTTTTAACGATATTGCTGATACACTCCAAATAAATTGCACACAAAATGTTGTTAATATCATAAAGTAAAGTTAACGATAGTTGCCAATTTTAAAACTCATTACGTTATTTCTATACTTGGCACACTACCAAGACCTGATACTCTCGTACTATACCTCCTGTTTACCCTCTTTTAGAAAAATAAACAATCTTCCAGCTTTTAAAGATAAACTTCGATATAAAATGGTGTGTATTATAAATATGTAATGTTGCTTTATTTACATTATAATATTGTAACTACACCTACACATTTTCGGCTTATTGCCTGTCTAATTTACTTGAAACATGATCATCGTTCGTCAATTTCAATGGGTACCTATCTCAAACTTTAGATCTTCTGATAACTTTGAAGTAAATCGATTTCACCTACTTATTTCATTCGGTTTTCAAGCAAAAAATACTTACTACCATTGTCAATTCACATCGAAATAGGATATCAGAAATTAAAGCCATTACAACACAAAGAAGTGACAAAGCCATTTCAATTACCCCCTGGATTACTTCCCCCATACTTCACAAAAAAAGAGTGGGTACATAAAAATTTGCCTAGCATAGAACAAAATCAAAAATATATGCACCCTTCACGTACGTGACATGCTCCTGAAGCGATTTACTTGGGCACCGCCACCTTGTCGCGTGCTCGCATTTTTTATTTAAATCATACTATTTAGGTATGCCAAGACATTTCTCTTTCACTGTACCCAACTACCCACGAACAATAAAAAAAACATTTTAAAACTTTTCGAGCGACCTGTATATTTTAAGGTGTACTCTTTTGACTGTAAACGTATTTCATCGGTTATTGAATGGTGGTTCACGTGATTTTGTGCATTGTTATAAGAGACATTGACTCGTAAAGTTAACACAAGAGTTCTTGTGTTTGAATAAAATGAATCTAATTCATGTATCGGATTTTGGGTAGGTACAGACAAGCACAGCGAAGCTCAAGAACGTTTTTACCTTGGCAGTTTTTGGTTAGTCATTTTTCCAAAAAACATCTGCCGGCTGCTTTGCATAAAGAGTATAAGTACCTACTGTATTTTCTTTTATACCTTTTAAAACTATGACAACAAAATAATTGGAATTTGCTTTAACAATATTTGTTTAATTAAACTAATTGTGTAACGGTCGCTGTCCGTATAATTTAGCAAACATAGTATAGTAGTTACAGTTATTTAATTAATATTGAAGACGAGATTCGCGAATCAGGACAATTTGCTATTCCCATTAATATGCCAATCACGATTGCCTTGCGAAGACACTATAATTGTATCGTGCTTCAATGAAATTTGGTTTTTAATTATTAACTCTGACTTTAATTCATGTCATTGAAATGTACTTTGTATTTCCTAAGTAAGAATTTTAATTTTCAAAACCACTGAAATATTTTACGATACTCAAGTCTCTCTTTAAAAAAAAAGTGTCTCAAAAGCTATATGTGCTGTAAATCGTGTCATACATACACACATAAACTCGAGCCTTCTTCTCATGGGGGAAGGCAGAAACTACTGAACGCTACCTGCTACGATCCATACATACTCCTTTTGCCTCGTTTATGTTCAAACATCAGAGGCCCTAGTGTGAGTTTCTTTTAACTAACTCGACTTTACGCATCGACCGCGTTCGGCGCTCCGATTGGCCCTTCACTGGCCTTCACTGGGCCAAGCGGAGCGCCGAACGCGGTCGATGCGTAAAGTCGAGTTAGTTAAAAGAAAACTCACACTAGGGCCTCTGGTCATACACTCACGCCGCTGGTTGCGAGTACTACGCACCTGACCTTTCTGAAGAACATCACCTCTATCACCTCTAAGGTCACTATATTTCCTTCTATGGCGTCCCCTCACAGCACCGCGTTTCCACTCACATGATCTGCCTCGTAAATACTTTTTGTTAGTCGCCATTAATTCATCTTTTCAACATGACCAAACTATCTAAGCGTACTCTTTTAAATTTTTGTCATCGTGTCATATTTCAATAATAATAAGCAAATATGAAATGCCAACGAAAATTAATCCAATAATTCTTTCAGACTTTTACATGTGTCACGATAAGTAGGTATTCGCAGAAGAAATACCTACAACCAAGGTCAGAAGAGTCGTAAAGGTCACGACTCTTTTGTCTTACCCTTTCCAAGTTTTACTTAAATCATAATGAAGAAGGCACACAAACTTACGCGTACTTATAAAAGTTATATCATACTTATTATATTAAAATCAGTTGCTAAGCAGAGAATTTTCCATTTTCATTTGGTACAAGGTGCTTAGCAGTGGCTAAGTAAGTATGTCTAACACGATTTCTCTTCAAATATGGCTATTACTAGTCCATATATTATATAAATACACGTTTTTTAATCGAATAATCATATAAAAAGTTTCAGAAGACACTTGTCAACAAAAAAATCTGTATTTATTAAAAAAAATGCAAAAATTTAATTTTCCTTTGCACCTAGATAGTCTGGCAAGTACTTAGTGTCTTTTTTAGGGTTCTGTACCCAAAGGGTAAAACGGGACCCAATTACTAGGACTCCGCTGTCCATCCGTACGTCTGTCACCAGGCTGTATCTCATGAACCGTGATAGTTAGACAGTTGAAATTTTTACAGATGATGTATTTCTGTTGCCGCTATAACAACAAATACTAAAAAACAGAATAAAATAAATATTTAAGGGGGCTCCTATAAAACAAACGTGATTTAATTTCCGTTTTTATAGATAACCCTTCGTGCGCGAGTCCGACTCGCACTTGTTTTTATATTTATTGAATACACGATCCTACATTAGCTTTAAAAAGGCATTAGGCAGTCTATGTTCTACCGACAAATATTTCACCAAAAAAGTAAGTAATATTGTTAGGTACCTTTTACATACAACACCTACATAATAACAGTACAGATCAGTACAATAGCAGGCTTATTAAGCCAACATTATCAAAACACTCCGTTTCCCAACATATTAAGCCGCGTATTCCTCCACATATATGAAAGGCTCTCTCCCCCTTTACCCCCATTCACCCATACTCTTATTTCGTTCATAAAGCCCCCTTATCTACAATTTCGAGCCCATTTCATTTGAATGTTACGTCTGTATCTTCTAATGTCCCAATGCATATATCGTTAGGGGAATGTTTTTAAGAACACCATGTACATGATAAGAGGTTTACTCAGTGGTTCAGTATCTACTTTATTATTAGGTACCTATTACTAGTTTTATAGGGTTCCGTACTCAAAAGGTAAAACGGGACCCTATTACTAAGGCTCCGCTGTCCGTCCGTCTGTCACCAGGCTGTATCTCATGATCCGTGATAGTTAGACAGTTGAAATTTTCACAGATGATGTTTTCTGTTACCGATATAACTGAAAAACAGAATAAAATAAATATTTAAGGGGGCTCCCATACAACAAACGGTATTTTTTTGCCGTTTTTGTAAACAAATGGTACGGAACCCTTCGTGTCCGAGTCCGACTCGCACTTGGCCGGTTTTATCTTTTGAATCGCATCTCGTCAACCTAGGAGGTGGTCGGCTGTCGGTTGTCGGTAACCGGGCTATCCGGTGGATGACTTAATAAAATAAGGCGTCCAGCATAGGGCATATACAACTTCTAAACTAAGCTAAACTAAGTAAGTACTTCTAAGCTAAGTACCTATCATTATGACATTAGCTGTAATAATAACATAAGACAAGCAAGTAAACAACAAGCAATCGTAACAAAAGTTTTATGTATCCATTCCCCAAGGAACCTCCTTATTCTGACCATCAATTCCAAAAGATCTTAACTGTACAATTTACATCTTCCTCATTCCCGATCTTAAGGCTATCTAATTAAGGGTGTATTTACTTTCACGCCCTTCCCTTCCTATGTGTTAGCGGCCTAATGAACGCGAGGCGTCGATGAGCTGTTGTTTCCTCTGTAATTAAACAGTTCTGCGCATGCGTTAACCACGCCCAGCCGCGCAGCCTCCGACCACCCCCCTTCCCCCCTCTCTTACCCCCCGGTCTTTAATTACTGCCAAGACATTACCCCTTAATGCTTTTATATAACATCTAAGTTGATTGTGTAGACGGTACAATGATAACGTTTTATCTCGCTGGGTTTGTGGTACAGTTTATGTCCTTAGCTAATTCGTTTTATTTGTGATTTGGGTAATCTTGGGAGAGGTTCAAAGGTAACTTGAAAATTGGCAAAGAAATTACCGAGTAATCCTTTTGACTTTGTCCAAAATATAATGCAGCTAGCTTTTGCCCGCGGCTTCGCCTGGGTGGAGGTCGGAAATTATCCCACGGAAACGTATTACTGGGATAAAAAGTATACTACGTCCTATTCCAGGGGGCCTAAACCGGCCACATTAGCAATTCCTCTAATAGCAGTTCATTTCCCGAGTCCCAGTTGTCATTAGCAATTTGTCTAATTTGACATAAAAGCAATTCATAATTTGTGTACCATTTTACGAATCTCCATAGAAAACTGTCAAAAAGATGAATTATTTCTTAATATGAATTGCACGCAGATCATATTATGAATTGACAGCTTGTGACATTTTACAATGATTCATAATATTTTCCTAATATGATTCTGCTAAAGTGACCGTTTTAAGCCTCCAGGTCATGGTCTGCCCAAGTGCGAAATTTTATCAAAATCCGTTCAGCCGTTTTAGCGTGAAAGCGTAAGAAACAAACAAACTCACTTTCGCATTTATAATACTAGCTTTTGCCCGCGGCTTCGCCCGCATTGATGTCGGATATCGACTCACAGGAACTTACTACCGGGATACTTAAGAAATGCTGGGTTTCCCATACAAACTTTCATCCCCTATATCACCCCCTATAGGATTATTTTTTAAAGGAGTTTCCTAAATAAAAATAACAAAATACAGATTATATACATAAAGGAAGGGCTCATAGGGCGTCAAAAAACTCTTCCGCTTCGCTGTCAGTGGGAAAAGTGCCCAAAAGGCTGGCAGGATTGCCACGTTGGATGGCAATGCTGATTCTTTGACCTAGAAATTGGCCAGCTCTGGTCACGTGAAGAGTCGACCAACCGCTTGGCGATGTCCGGATTTTTTAAACAAAAAGTAACCTACGTCCTTCCCCAGGATGCCATCTATCTCCTCGCCAAATGTCGAAATCCGTTTAGTGGTTTAGACGTGGGTAACATACAGACAGACAGAGGGAGTCACTTTCGAATTTATAATATTAGTATGTAAGTATGTATTAGTAGTTAGGATTGTATGTGGCGAGTTTTAAACCACTTGTAGCATTGCTTAAACCTTAGAAAATTGAGGAAAAGCCATAAAGTACACTTGTTTTCTTCTTTTTTCCCCTGTTGCTTTCTTGAAAGTTAAGAAAGAAAAACAAAAAGAAAGAAAATACGTTTATTTGCGGCAAACATGACGCTAAGAAAATACGAATACACGAAAAATAACAAATTCGGGTAAAATATGCGTCACATTCACGCAAAACGGCCATCGCTCAGCATAATGCTGCGACCCTATGCGAGACAGAGCCCCAGCGCTGGATCTGGTGGTTCTAGATGTCGTGGTTGCCATGCTGTATTGTCTGGTATATCTATTTCTGTTAGTATGGGATCCAGCAGATCTCTAGCTAATTTCTAATGATGGGCTGACTGAGGGTTCGTATAACCCCTGTGATCTTACATGCCAAGAGTGCTCATGGGACCTTATTTGTATTTTCATTTACCTACAATGGAACCTATCTACGTATCAGTCGACTTGTAGTAAAAATATACCATTTCTAATCCATTAAAAAATGACAAATTCCAAGATGGCGGCAGTATATGGAACGCAAATGTTCTCATTTGTAACACAGGATGTTTCTATTCGGCTCACGTTCACCACCTCTCTCATTTTTCACTACATTGGTTTCACGTGTAAATTATTGTTTTTTACCGCACCCTGTTTGTTTATTGCGCTCCTGTTTTTGGGAAAATTTGAAGAAAATTTTTGGATGTGTGTAGAATTTTCTGAAGATGAAAGTGACTAAATGTAATCAGTAAAGCACGATTTCGGCGATAATATATTTTTTTTTTTATCCTCGACTTTCTTTGTGACCGGGATAACCTGATACTGAAAAATGATAATTTTCAATAGATCTGTGAAAAATCGTGATGAAACCGGTAGGTATGTCCTAGGACCAAAAAATCAAAGATATGTGACATCTACCAACCTGCACTAGGCCCATGTGGTGGATTACGGCCCACTCCCTCTCAAAGAGAGGAGGCCTGTGTCCCAGCAGTGGGAACATTATAGACTGATTATGCTACCTGAAAACTAATCATTTTCAGTAGATCTGCAGTTATGTTTTAATAATAAACCTCAATACTAAATTTTTTTTTTTAATGCAATAATAAATTGAATATTGAAGTATCGATCCAAAAGGGCCCAATTCTGTAAACAAAAAATTACAGTTAGTCAACAAGAAAATATTCAGACTTTCATGGCTCATTTATGAATTTCTTTTTTTAATCCCTTAACAGTTATAGTTACATAACTTCTGAAAAACGTAAAGATTATTATTATCTACGTAGGTACTTAAGTATTCCTTTGATAAAGAGAGTATGCGGGTGTAGTCGCCTTTAACAATTTATGACGCTATCTTTCGAAAAAGTAAATAATCATAGTAAATATCCAAACATTTGAACCTTGCATAAATAATAATGTAAACATAAACACCGAACTCCAAACGTATTACGATCCACAAAGAGCTACGAAGCAATACTGTCCAAACTCAATCTAAATTTCATTTTACGCCTCAAGTATCACGTACGAGCATATAGAATAGACTCCATCGTCCTTCGTAACTCGTAAGAACGTCCGCTGTCAAATTTTAATTTCTCCCTCAAATATTTACCGAAGGAAAAAGGATTCCCCGGCGGCCCGCGCTCTAATAAGTTTTCCATAAGAGAGGAGGTAGGGGGAGAGTGGGGTACGAAGGCTCTTATTGTGTTTGTAGAAGCTGGCGCATCCGGGCGCATACCTAACAAGATGGATATGTACTCGGGCCCACCCTACCCCTTTCGGACCGCCCCCTATGTAGATACGACAGCTCTCGCGTTGCACCGAAATTGCATTTTCGAATACTAATTCCTTTTCGTTTCCAACCTTTTAGGAATAGTATTTATTTCAGTGGATGTTGAAATGGTGGAGTTTAAGCTGTTTATTTTAGATTGTGTTTTCTCTAGCGTGTGTTTGGAATTCATGGTTTTCGTTATGAAATAGGGGTACCTACCTACCAAAATGTATTATTTTTGTTTTGTTAGAGTTATTTCCTTTTAAAAATCCGGAGATAAATACTACATATCCACATGAAAGGCCGTTTGATTGTATCTTTAATTCTCATTTGGCTAACCTAGGCCAAAAAGTACTTCAGTGTCTATCAAAACAGGGCAACCTAAAGTGGGCCAATGAATAGAAATCGTTTATTTATACACGGAACATTTACAACAGTCTCAAGCGATACCAGTACATCTCATATTCATGATTATTAAATCACTATCTGCTACATTACTTCAATCATAAACCACCGAATGTTCTAGCTAAAAGCAGAATCACTTCAATACACGACTGTACCGATCTGACTCATACAGACGAAATATTGAGTTCTCTCATAAACTGTAGGTACTTAGTATGATCGACAAGAAAAGTCAAATCAAAAAAAAAACTTGAAAGATTAAGACCCCTATTCTAGAGCATGAATCTCGAATCATAACCGATAGATTTCATACAAATCCTTAAATCGAGATTCCATTTCATCTTTCTAGAATACGGCTGTGTTCTATTTTTAAAACACTTTCTATAAAAATACCTACCTATCACGTTTTTCGTCAAATCGAATGAGTTATTTATAGGAAGTTTTTGTCACGTGTGAACAACAAAAATCACTTTCATAAAACGTTATAGTGTTGAAAAACAACTTGTTTCAATGAAAAATTCTGTACATCGTAGGTAACATACACTTGTACAGAGCTTGCACGTGTATAATGTCCCCTTCCTTCAGCATATTATTAAAATATGTAATATAATTCCAAAGTGAAGTAGCAACGTAACATACATACATCAATACGGGAGCTGAGATATGTCATGCATAACGCTTCCCCCTCTTTGAGAGAGGAAGTACAATAATCTGAGAATGGAGGCTGGTTGGGCCACCTGTGATGTCGGCATGAGCTGTCGACACATCATGATCAATACTTCGTGATTTTTTAAATACTTTTTGCCTTACAAACTTACATAAGTAGGTATTTCAAACAAAATATTAGGCACTTATTACTAGCGGTATGTAACGATGATTTCTTCACTATTTGGTTTTTTTTTTCATGATATTTGATGATGATAGTGTTGTCATTGATAATCCGCTATTATACCATAAATTTTATCCCTATTTTCGGCTCAGCAGCAAGAGTCAAAAGTTAATTAATACTATGATCTTTCGAGACTAATAGACTATCTTAGAAGCGAATCAAGTTTTCCTTGACACTGTTCGAGTTTTAACTGTCATCACTTTTGCATCTCGAACCTAAAGCTACGATTTCCTACAAAAGCGGTGGTCGCCACATAGCGACCGCAATTTACCGGCGAATGACGTCACTGAAACGTTATTTATAAAAGTAAGTTGGTGTGTTTTCCTAAAGTTCGTTTTTTGACACCGTTGAGTCAAACCCCGCTGCCATTATTTTCATGACAGCCGTCACTGCGGCCGTTATGTGGCGGCCACCGCTCTTATATAAAACCGTAGTCCTCAACAGTCCGTCTTAAGAGACATTACGAAACTTTACTTATACCTTAACAGTGATTAACATTACCGAACTTACTAGAACCTTTACCAGTTACCGTTGGAATTGAAAGCTTCAGATTTAAAACGCAAATTTGTCGGATACGTTGGAAACAGCGAGTTATTTACATTTCCACGTCAACATGGCTGCCCGTTACGTTTTCCTAGCTACGTCACTGTGAACGTGCTTAGAAGGTCGACGCTAGCGCACCCATGAAATAAGCGGAGATAAATATTAACGTCAAATATTTGTATAAGTTTACTGGTAGCTATTGCCCGTTACTACGTGTGCACACAATCTTCAAACTCTAGTTTCAGAAATTCGAATTTTGAAAAATTCTGGCTTTGACCACCTCTGCGTTCTCAAATTCAAATTTAAATATCGAATGTAACATCGTACCTTCCTAATATTTGTTACGAGATATCTTGCGTACTGTTGAGGCTGTGCGTTATCAATCAGCCAGGAACCTGTTCCATATAAATCTACAGATTTACGTAGAAGATCATCTGAGTCCTTCCTTAACCCAATCAGTGCATCTGTCAGTCGCCTTCCACACATGGGCCTGTGCCAGTAACATATTTACATACAACCCATAATCAGCCTATAATGACCCCACTCTCACCGCTGGGACACTGCCCCCCCCCCCCCCCCCCCCACTCTCTTCGAGAGGGAGTGGACTGTAATCTACCACGCGGGCCCAGTGCGGGGTAGATGTCACATGTCTTCGAATTTTTTGTTGTCGGACATACCTGTTTCCTTACGATGTTTTCCTTGCCCGTTTTTGATTTTCATGAAGAGCTAAAAATAGTCTACCTTGCCATTTTATTATCATATTCTTTGCTTATCAATATCATTTATGAGAAGAGGCCATTGCTGTACAGTTAGACAATTACTGGCTGATATATTAAGTTCCTTTTATGAAACATTAAATCTCTTTGTTAAGTTAATGGGACAAATACCTACGTAGATACAGAAAATCTGTTTAGTTTTTTACTACAAAGTAGTATTTATTTAAGTAGTTTGTTAGTACGTACTTAAATAATAACTTGTACCTATTATATAAATAAAAATAACAATTTAATATCCTAACTTAAATAAGTGTAGATACGTAAATACGAGTAAGTAGGTAGTTGTGGTATATTCTAGATCACAAAACAACTACTTTAAGTGTATTTACTTCCGTTTATTACTTAATACAATAAATTCAAGGAAATTCAATAACTCACTCATTTATTGATCTGTTAAATACCCATTATCGTGTCTATCAAGTTAACACTACCGTATTATATACTATAGAAGGTAATTTTATATACCTAGATAATGTAAATTACACACAAGGTAGCTATGAAAAAATTGCCCTCCAAGTACTGTAGACTACGCCTAATTTTAGAACATCGTTATTTACCAAACTAAGTAGTTGCCTAATTATCTAAAGGAGGCCAGATAGCACTCATTCCATGAAAAGTACTTAAATTCAGTCACATTTCATTGGACGGAAAGTTGCCAGCGACAAAGATGAAAAAAAAGGTGCATAAAAACCAATTGCCAACGCAGACGGTAATAACAATCTAATTTTGAATAAATATTTTGCAATTAAGTCGCTTCGCTTAACCAAATCGCTGTTTTTCTGACGTCAAAAGTACATCGCCCTCCCTTCATAAGCAGTAGGTACTTTAAATGATTCTGTTTGCGTAGT
The DNA here is from genome assembly GCA_949152455.1 of Lithophane leautieri. NCBI lineage: Eukaryota > Metazoa > Arthropoda > Insecta > Lepidoptera > Noctuidae > Lithophane > Lithophane leautieri. Next base: position 7,468,207 of record OX424472.1, on the reverse strand, counting down.
TAAATACCTACGTAGGTAAGTTGTCAAGACCACGGATATTATCAGATGCTGCTGCGTCACAAATTGTCTTATTGTTATGTTTTAGACCTCGCTAAGTAAGTGCGCAGTTTTGTACCTACACTGTATCGTTTTCCAAGATCTCATTTGATGATAAAGGTGGATCTAGTTAATGAAAAGTAAAAGCTTTGTCAAATACTCAGATTTGGAAAGTTTGCATCTTTGCTTACGATAGCACACACGTAAACCTTACAGCAGATTGAGCGTCTCCTCATAAATACGAACACGTCTTAATACCCGCAATCTGCTCAAATTGAAATCGTATATTTACACTATCATTTCTCGAGCTCTGAAAGAAGTAAAAGCCAATACAAATACTCGTAAAATACTCTTCGAGCGCCAGATTGAAACGAGGCGCATCCACTCACGTTCCCGAGCCCTTGTCGCCACCAAATCGGTCCAATATAGCTTTTTCCCGTCGATTATTTCAACCAGCCTTTAATGTTTTTATTTAACGCCTTCGGGTATTGAGTCGGTGTCGGCTTTCGTCACTCGGTCTAATTTATTGCAGGTCGGAGCGTTCGCGCGACGTGTTTTTGGCGGGGTAAAAACGCGCGCGTCAGGCGAACACCGCGCGTACCGCCCGCGCGTTTTTGTCCGCGTGTCGCTTTAATTACGGCGTTCGGAACGCGCCGTGTAGACCGGCCATTGTCGTGCTTCTTTGCGTTCCATTTGAGATACAGCCGTTTAATATATTTTATGGTAGTTATGCTTATGTAAATGAGACATTTTGGAAATTATCCAGATGTGTGAGAAGACACTGCTACTATTATCAAAATCAATATCTATGTGTCCAATTATTTTATTTATTTATATATCTATCGAGTCTTTCCATAACGTTAATCTCTACAAAGAAAAGAAAATCAAACAATCTAGCGGGGCATATATCGTAAAATTAGATTTCGCCGCTTGTCTCAGGTCATAAAGCGTGTGGACACCGACATGTCCTGAAAATTATCCGAGCGAAGCCTCCCCGCTGACCGGGGACTTGAGAAAACATACATTTTTAACGTACCTCCAATCTCCCCGCCAGCCGAGGGTGAGACGGGGGAAAATTACAAAAGAAAACAGCCTTAATTTCCAATGTCATCTCCGTTCCACCTAATCCTCTTATCGTTTTATATTTTGGCCTTTGAATTTTCATTTATTTTTGTTTGTTTAAGGAAAAGGTCCGCCGCGGCTTGTTTAGTCTTTAGACATTTTGTTGATTCGTATGATTAACTGTACGGTATTTCGTAGAAAACCACTCATTATTATTATACTTTTTTTGTAAAGTAACATAAACATATTAATAATGGTGTTCATTTAGAAAAATAACCAAACTCACCATGTACTCGTATAATTTAACCCTTACATTTGAATTAAAACAAATAAAAACAACAGCATTCAATTTTCAAAAAACGATTCTAAATATAAAATTGCAAATGTGTGCGTCGAAACCCTTACACTACCAACGTAACAAAGTACAAAATGGAACACACAGATACAAAATGCTGATACTTACACATTCCGGATCCGGTCGGGGATCGTTTTACTCTCTTATTGGTGGATGCAGATTGGAACAGACAATAGTACGTCAGTGGTGGATGTCGCATTAATCAGTTGTAGTGCAACCATAATTCAATCAGTGGTAGGCACCGGCCGCGGTCACCGCTTGTTTTATGCATGTGTGGAATGACCAATGTGTCAGATGTGAGAATGCTTGGATAAGCCGGACACCGAGTAGACTTGTGTCATGGATACAGGCAGATTGAAGTGAAAATTCAAACTAGATCAGATCTGCCGTCATATTATATGTATGTGGCTACCTATTGCCAGATGTAATTCGTTGTAATAAACGTTTGATTTCTTCACTCATGAAAATGCTTTTTTGAAATTAATGCCTCAGATCTATTAATATTTTGCAACTTACGTTTTATCAGTTGCTCTACTAGACCTATCTATATTCAAGAAAATCTCCGCCTCGAATCCATTGGAAGCGTCCAGTATTTCCATCCCCGCTCGCTGAGTTTATGTACATTCCTATTCCTAGTTAAGCTCTCAACACGAGTACCACATCCATCTGGAGGGTCATTTGTCCGGCATCAGCGACCGGGAGCGAGACTCTTTCATATTTTACATAGAATGCGGTGCACTGTCAATGCGTCCGTACGCTCAGTCTCAATCACTCAGCCAGCTATATCGATCGAGCATTTGCAAATTAAACCCACGATAATATCGCTGCCATTGTGTAAGATCCTTAATAGCCATAGAAAAGTCATATTCGTAAATCTCAACGATTCTCTATTTACTTTTTATTGAAAAACTCTTTGAAATGTAATAACTTTTGTTAAACTGTTTTCGTTATCATTAGCTCGCAATTTTACATCTTTGTAGTCGAGTTTTAAAATTCGAAACTCAATTTTCTTTTTTGTGATGAGTAATGGGGTTTTTTTTGGGAGAAATTTGAATAACAGATTCGAAATTCAAAACACAAATAAACGAAAATTAGTAATTTATTATCATAGAGCCAGTTTCTGGGAACATTAGACGCCATTAATTGGACTAAACCAATAAAGACGACAACCCGGGACACGTGTAAGGACTTTTTAGTATTAAAAAAAAGAAATTGTGACTTCGGGAACGTATTCTAAATATTTCTCGGGGCGGCCGAGAGGCTTCGATATTTAATTGTTGTTTTTTGTTCGAATTCCCGTTTTTTTGTGATTGAATCAACATGCTGCTGTCATTGTATAAGTTCAGGTTTTGATCACGGCTTTTTCTGAGTTCGTTCAATTGTTTGTGTGTTTTAAAGAACCGAGACGGGGTAGTTTTTTTTTCTTCGGTATGGTAATGAGAGGCTCTTAATCAATCTGATGAATTTCAAATCAGACGTTACTGTGTATATTAAAATTGTTATAAAGTTTAAAGAAGGCTCTCTGTATTATATTCGTGAATAAATGTATTCCGAGAAAAACAAAGTAAGCTTATTGACTGGCGGGTAAAATAATGAATAAAATGTTCTTTGAATACACAGCATAATTTTTACTTAGTAAAAATTTGCACATATTTAAATTTTTTTTTTTATTTGTGATTTGTCTTTACCAATTTTACCCATGTTGTAGATAAGCACTACCTACATTAAAACCTCCATATTTCAGGCCTACTCTTTACGTCGATTGGAAGTTCAAAACTGGCTGTGTAACTGCCTAAGTAATTTAATCTGGTTTGGGAAGTGAAGAAAGAAACCGTGAGCAGAAGATACAGAAGATAGTCTTCATAATTTAGCATGAGATTTCCAAGCATGTTGCTGACTTTGAGAGTAGAATATCTAAAAAGATCAGTCAGAACGATACGATTAGTAAGCCAAACTACTCGTTAGTTAAATAGGATCCCAGGTCCTGACTGTTTGGGTTTACCGATAACATTCATGAAGACATAATCAAATCACAGTTGATATCGAGTTGATCCACATTACTATCACAAACCTCTAACGCCTTTACACCTGACTTATATTCCATAACATTGATTGATAGCATGTCCCTGACCGCTGTTGCAGATACTTTCTATAATGTCATGCCAATCGGGAATCGAAGGGACTTACCGCCAGTCATTCGCGAAGCATTTATCAAAGGCTGCACCCTAATGTGTGAGCTATTCATAATGTTTCATTAAGTAGTAATGCGTCTGTGATACCCGACCAAAAGGTTCCTACCATTATCTTTAAAATATAACTTTGTTTTGCGTACATTGAAATCAGGTCCAAATTTGCAAGGCAAAAATTTTGATGGTCATTCCAGAATTGTCGTAAGTTATGCCAGATTCTGCCCAATGAAATCTTTGGCCCTGAATTTTGCCCCTTACTGCGTAGGTTTTTTGACAAAAAACTCGCTCATGAATTATATAAATTCAATATTATTATATCATTTTACATTTAAAACATCAAAACTTGTAAATATTTGTGCTTGACATTCTGCGTCACCAGTTTTACGCGCGGAACAGAACATCAATCGATAGATTAGAATCAATGTGGCTCGTTCAATTTTATGATCAATAGCATCTTAAGCTAAATCACAAGCGCTTGCTGAAAGGAACATCAAAATAGACTATTACTTTATTTTTAATTTCGATACAGACAGAATGAAAACATTATGATTTTGCGCGTGCCCACATCTGGGGCAATTTGGGAGAGTAATCGAACCGACCGAACAGAACAAAAACATAAAGCATTTTACGATCGCCCCTGTTGATTTATTTCTCATTCATAATTTGATGTTTCGGAACATCAGAGGATTTAATAACGCCAGATAGACATCGCTTAAACCGATGTAAAACTGCTCGCGTCTTGTGTAACAATCGTAAAATACACATTAAGACGCATTAAGAGACCGACGATATGGATTCAGACAGCTAAAGTCTTCCACCCCTTAATCTTCAGCTATTTTAAAACGCCAAGAGATTCACCAACTTTATTGGCCAAAGTCATAACTGCTTTTATTGCTATAAATCGTTATTACGCTAATATTATTTTATTATATGGCTATTTTAAACTTGCTTCTTAGCCTAAATAAATCGTGAGATGTTGCTATCTTATCAGAGGTCCAGATGAAATTCTTCAGCGATTGATAACTTATCATCGAAGTGGTATCTACAGATATCGTCCAGACGATAGGTGCTTGTTTTTTTGACGATGCTTTACTTAGATGTCAATGCTCTCTTTGTAAACGTTTGACCGGTGAAAGCACTGCAGTCGAGTGTGAGTGACGTTTCCTCAAACAAACCTTCTCGGTCGCCCGTCGTCGAGTGTCAACAATGTACTACAGCTAGTAACGTAAACACTTAATTAGCATCATAAAGTACCAAGACTGTGCAATCTCCCAACACTTATCAAACGTCCATAATAATTTGAGACGCGTTGTTATGGCGAGGTGCAAAAGTGGCTGACCTGACATCACGCCTGTGACCCTCGGCGGTCGGACCTCTCGCCTGCGCGCGGTCCGCGCTCTCTCTTGCACATCACGCCCCCACTTTTCCTAATCATCTCCTTAAAGTCACATGTTTCTGTCACGTCTTAAAATTAATGAACTCTAAATCTTTTGTGGTAAATACGCTTTTGGATCGATGCGTATCGTCGTGTGCCGAACGTCGAGGAGTCTCGGTCCATCACCATCGTCTATTGTCATGTCGTCTGCTCTTGCTTTATAAACAATCTCTTTTATTTTCACCTAGGAGTTTAATCGGCGCGCGCTTGTGGAATTTCTGTTCCTATTCTTCGGGTGGTCGTTACGGAGGTAACGAGAGCACAAAGGTTGTTTTGAGGTGCGACGTCGTGTCAGATGAGGCCCAGCAGGCAACGGGCTTAACTTTCGGCGCGATTGTTTCTTTTGCTCATCTCGAGTTGTTATCGGTATCGAGTGACGCTCTTAGCGATTGTAATGTTATCTTTCGCTTGATCACTGATCTCATCCGATAGGCATACTTGTTGCGTGTTCGATACAAAATTTACAAAGTCACACGGTCGTTTTTAAACATGCTCGTTTTTTAAATAAGACGAGAAAAACGGAGATCTTAATCAAATTGATCACCTGAACCTAATGACATCTGTAATGGAGCTATTTGAAATAAAAACTTCAGAACTTTAACATCGTCAAACGATAATAACCTACAATATTTAGATTGTTATCTGGGCTACTTATTTAATTAATGTCATAATCGAATAACGATCATAAGGCTGAAATGAGTGGTCATTACGGCGCATACGAGCAGTTTTTAGAGCGTGCAATTTGTCATTTATTCCAGTAAATTTTTTGTTGAAATTATATCATAATAATTATGAATTGCGTCGTTCAAGCTTCGAAACAGTGAGCAGTGTTACCGGCAGTGTAAAGGTCGTAGGTTCGAACCCAGACAGGCGCTTTACTTTGTGTATATAAATAATTTCATCACCACTGTTCTCAAAACGGTCAAGGAAAACATCGTGAGGAAACCAGCATGTCCTAAACCCAAAAAATCGAAGACATGTGACATCTACCAACCCACACTGGGCCCGCGTGGTGAATTACGGCCCACTCCCTCTCATAGAGAGGAGGCCTGTGTCCCAGCAGTGGGAACGTTACAGGCTGATTATGCTATGCTTCGAAAAGTCATTTCCTTCATCATATTTGATAGAGTCTGATAGGAATGCGCTCATAATTTGTAATGAGTAAGGATCGTGAGATATTTCTCTACGCTTCGCCCCTTTAATAGGTTCGCCTCGTTACTTGCTTCCCATGCTTTCTTTGCTCGTATCACATGTTTTTCTTGTTGCTTTTAAATTGGGTGTGATTTAAGTTACATTGCTACTATGTAATAGCGGTCCGCAGTTAAGTATCAGTGATATGCGTCCGCTAACAAGCTAAATGACACAAGCTATCAGCTCCAATGTCAAATGTAATAAAGACTGCTTGCTCTACACGGCGTTATTACTTTTACTGCATTGATATTTGCAAAAGGAAAAAGCACTCTTGACATTTCATGTTTATATGTAGCTTTGATAGTTCGAAAGTTAATCAGATATTTCGACAGAAAAACACTGACTAGGTATCGTACTTACTTAAGAGGAAATAAGATCAGTAATTTTTCTATACAAAAAGTCATAATTCGTGGTTCGGCTCTTCTATTTTCTCCTCCAATATTTGACCAATTTGAAAGATATTTTATAAATTGAATTAAAAAAAAGAAAAACAGTAAATATCCTTCATATTTACTGTGCCCTTGTTTTTCTGTTTTCATCAAAAGTTGTCAAATTTGTACAATAGGCCTCTGATGATAGTAGCGGTCTAAACAAGTAATTTTGAGCATTTTCTGAGGGTTCTAGTGCTTCTACAGATAATGTATCATCAAAACGGAAAACGTAAGGGCATATAACTAGTTGATGTTTATTTTACTGTAAAAAATTATTGCTCTAAGGTTATAAACCAGAGAGAAAACAGGCGAGACCGTTTGTATGGAGAGAGGACCGACCTTATTTCCTCTTAAGTGTAAAAAACCCAGTAGTCATTTATAGTAGATACTATCTATGATCAGCGAGGTTGATGAAATAAAAAATCCAATCATACAATTGAATAGCGTCTTTACGCCAATCATTGCGATTCGCGGTATTTCCATTTGGCCAGCATGGCTGTTAAGTATTGGAGCGTAGGTCCATGGTAATCACTTGGCTTAGCCAGCGCTTTTATTTCGTAGCAGTAAGGGTGGTATTCGTAGATCATATGTGTTATATGTTTGGTCGAGATCCATAATTAGCTCCCAATCAGTGCTATCGACATCTTGTGAGGAGATCTCTGCTCTACGCCCGTAGATCGTAAAAAATAAACGGACTCGACATTTTTTTGTTCTATAATCCTATTGAGCTTATCCGGAACTTCTAAGAATACAGTTCAGATTTCGAGTCTCAGATGTTTTGTATGTAGCTGTTCACTTAAGGGTAGGTTGCGTAAAATTGCAAAAAACAAAAAACACTTCAATGTTTGACAACACACGACTGTTCGTTTTCACTTTGAGCAATTCAATATCAGAATTTTAACCCTAACCTTAAAACAAAGTGTAATTGCTAATTCCTTGCCATTTCGCAAAAAGGTAAAATTTAATCGGCGATCGAACTTCACAGCCCATTGAAACAGAGCTTTACCCGTGTCTTCGGCGCTCTCCATAGCAATTTTAAACGTTGCTGGGCCGTATTTAAACAGGCACGAAGCAGAAATTAAGTGCAATTAGACGAGCGAGACGGCGTGAGGGAATTTGTTGAAAAACGTCGGAATGCTCTCGCGACGCCCGCGACGTGTGGATCGGAACGCAGCGACTCCTGCGCATCCTCGCCCCCCACTCCAGCACCCTCCCTCCACCGCGTTTGTATTCCGTCGATAGCTCATTTTCACTTTTCTTTCCCTCTAAAAGTAAGACTCAATCCAAACTGGTATGCTGCAGGAATTTCCAAGCCCACTTCGAAGTTTATTGCTTAATAAAGCGGAACTTCAACAATTACTTTAAATAGGCCTCTATCTATTTGTTTGGTACTTAATAGTTGGCTATGATTTATTTTATATGATTCTAATCTTTCATTTCTGTTGCAGGTAAGTACGAGCTACTTCCACATTAAGTAAGTTAACTACTCGAAGTATATCTTGCATCTGACTACGTAGGGGATAAGTTGAGTGGTTTTGAGCATCGTTTGACAACCACTTGTTGATAAAAAGGGGTCATTCCAAAATTACAGTATTTTGGACACGGTAGCATTTGCATGTATATCAGTTATACGGAAAACCGAGTAAATTTTTAAGTTATTATCACTGGATAATAGCATAAAAATTGACTCAGTTATTCGTACAACAATGTACGTAACAATTAGCAGTAGATGAGATAAGAGACTGCTCTTATCGGATCGGCTGCTAATTGTAATACACGATTGGATAAGATTCTCAATTTCGTCCAACTCAGGCCAAACATTTGACGATATTATCCAAATCTATCACCGATACAAAACAAATGAAGCTATTACCTTCCATTACCCAAATGACCTCACACCTATACCATCTATCAGCTACAAAACCACACCCACATCGGTATAGCACGTATAACGCACACATGCGCTTGCGCATCCAGCAACATTATTGCGGGGGCTCAATCAACGCGTCCATTAGGTGCCGAACATCGCGCGCATTGTTCTGCCGCGCATGCGCGAGATTTAGGGCCTCTTCAAGGTATAACTGTTAATTATATAGCGCATATTCTGCGGTCGTCCGAGAGTACTTTGTCCGGGATTATTTATGAGGAAGCGGTGATGTTTTCCATTGTATGCGGTATATGGATATGATAGGTTCTGTTAGTAGTGCTGCGCGTATTTTAGAAAATGAAATGTGTAAATCTGTGGAGTTCAAAATGCAAAAACAAGACCAGTACCTATCTAAAATTAAAGCAGTTTAGAAGATAGATAAATGGATTCCTGTTTTATGAGATTACCTATATGTCTTTTGAAATATCCTTTATTTTGATTGATTCACAATTTTGATTGACAATTTTATACATAGGTCAGATACTGTATCAAAATGACATAATTTCCTGAAAAGAATACCAACGAAAAATTCTAATATGTCGTTTTTCGACACACGTATTACCAATGGAACAGCGCCCTGCAGACAGCATAAGAATTGTCATTATTTGGGGTATAATTCCAAAAGGCTGCGCGTCAGACGATGAAAAACCGCACACGACTTTTACGGCGACAGGCAGGATTGTTTATGGTCCCACTGTCAGTCAGCCGATCGTTCGATTAACATTCAAAACCTGCAATTAGCTCGAACGCTTTCTTTGTCCGTATTTAACGCACTAAACCACCACTACGACCAGCCATCATAAATAACTTTTAAATATTCCCATCTATTAAAACGCTATGAATGAATTAATAACCTCAGTATCTCATCGCTCAAGCCATTCCAAATTCCATCAGTTTCTTATATACTTGCATAATTACGTGCCCTTTTAAATTTTTATTATAGATTACACCGCAAATACTTTATTATAAACTGACGATTACTTTTAATATCATCCGACTAGATAGAACTAAAATGTCAGCGTCACAGTCGAAGCGACCTATCACGACCAATTCGTACAACAATTAAGTGAACCTCTGGAGTGGACATAAAACAAACTGTCCGATGGGGCCCAACAATGGCCCGGACGGACGCAGCCGCATAAAAACTCTTACGGCATAAAATATTAATAGAAATGCACGTGTGTTCATTGTCAATAAATTACCCGAGTGACAGAGCAATAAAAAAGTATATTTCTTGTGGAGTGAATGGGAGGCTGCGAGGAGGCTTCGATGTGAGGTAGCCAATAAAAGTGGCTGGCGTTCGGTCGTAAACTTCCGTCGTAGACTGCGTGGCGAGACGCGGTGCAAGGCCGAGCGCCCGCCACCCAGCCCACCGACCACTTAGCACCACGTACACAACCTATTTAACTACCGAATTCACGCTTTACATTAAAATTATACTAAAACACGGCTCAAACAAACAGACAAATCACCCAACTCAACATATCCATACGTCAGGCTCCAGTCGCGTCGTTCATCAAAACCGTATTGAAATTCAAATCTGAATCAACCAGAAATAATATTTGTAATTCATTACTACAGTCGACATGATTTGCAATACCCAACTAGAAACATGCGCATAGCACTGACTAATGCAACCTAATTTGATCCCTACAGATATACAGTAAAACGTATGAAAGTTGCATGAGACGTTCTGAACGTTTCCAAAGATATTTTCTACAGTTCTAAACCAAGTGCAAAGAAAGGTCAGGGGACTTAAATTAAATTAGATTATATAAATAATTGATAGAACACGACAGTGGATGGACGGTTTGACGTACGGCCAGGAGATATGATCGGTGACCCGCTGATACAACCTCACCTCCTAATCTTCACGATTCATCTCCTAATACCTCGTGTTGTTTCGTTATCGAACAAAAAACATGTAATGCTTTTAATTAGATTAAATTGATTTATTTTATATAGATCGGTTGTTGAGATAAACGCGAATAGTGAAGGTAATTAAAGTCGGCAAATAATAAATGAACGTTGAGTATCGATAGTTTCTTGTTGTGATACATATTTTGAAGCTATAGCTAAGTATGAAAATGTATTTGAGAAAAAGGAATTCGATGCAGACAGTGTGAATTGCTGAATAGATTGATAAATCAGCTACGGATGTAGGCCAATAGGAAAATACTTCAACAAATCCTAAATGTCAAAGTACGTCATCAAAGAAACTTCAAACCAAAGATTGCTTATTAGATGTGCCTAATTAATTGGTTTGAGGTATTTGCGTTATCTCGGTTCTTTGATACCTTTTTATACAGAATTCGTTTAGTAAACGGTGATCGAAGCTAAATATCAAAAGAATGCTTGTCAGTTTCATACATTGTGCACTTAATACATCCTTTGTTGAGGACGGGGACAGCAAAAACTCATAGATTAAAATTCGCCCCCAAACTGTAATTAACAATAATTTGTTAAACAAACCGTAACTAGCTGTTGGTAGCTTTGTGGATGCCGACAGAGCTTTTGATATTCTGTTTCATTTGGACATTCGATTTGCTACCTTACTGCTGTACAAATTACTTCTTATTTGTAATAAAAATTATTTGAATTTCCGTAATCATGACTAGGTTCTAAGTCCTAAATTGCTAATTAAACAAATTGGACCTACTTCAAAAAATTACTCAGAAAGAATTTACAAGTCTACAATTTTAAAAAGCATTGTAAATTCTTCAACGACTCAACCTTTATTACCTTTGAAACTGAAACGAAACAATAAATTAAATTAAAATGTATAATTATGAAAATGGCCAAAGAATAATGAAAGGTCTAAGGCAGACCGTGTGACTGCAGAATATTTGCGTTTTTGCTAATTAGGACGCATACTTAAGCTGTCAGGAAAGTTTTTAATGAGCCCCGTATTAATTATGTTTGGAGGCTTTTAGAGCCACCGCGAAATGATTTCCGGGAAACCGATGTTTCTTTTGTTCGGGTATATTTTAATTTATTTTTACGTGATATAAAAATACCGTTGGATTTATTTAAAATGACCTTGCTAAAGCTAAATGTGATTACAGACCGTTGGTACTTGAGCTAGAAAAGCATTTTTTTACGCAAAAAAGTGAAAGCATTTTTGCTTTGCTACAATTTAAATGGCTAGACAAAACTAGGTGAAATTATGTATATAAAATATAGGTATATATCAGGCATCACACACTGGCAATCCAAAAATCTCATCAATACTTCGAAGGATTTCGTATTGTAAAGTAAAGTAAAGTAAAACGCAACAAAGCCCCCAAACCACCCAGTTTTTATTGACAAAATTTCTCATGTATTTGACAAAACAATAAGACACGTCCGTCTACCCTCGATCGTGATCCATAAAGCGCGAACTTAGCTAATGAAATATTAAAAAAAATATAAGTACACCTGTACAAAAATAATTTGACTTCCAAAATGTAACACCCTGTATATAAACAACCTTAAGACATAAAGATTAAAGTTGGGTATCCAAATGTTTAAGTTTGGGGAATGTAAATGAATGTTGGTTTTTATATCTACCTGCGCGCGCGCTTCGCAGCTTATTGTCTAGCTTGACTGAATGCAAACTGCACAGCCGGCAAATGCATCTGTACAGGGTTGTCCATTAGCTTGATCATCGTGCTTTGATCTAGTTTTTTGTAATTTTTATTAATTCAGGAGAAACAAGTTTCTAACAAAAACCATGAATCATTGGTAAGTAGGTATGTATGGAATCTGGATATGTTATATAATTTCAGTTATTTTGAATCTATATAGCCTAAGAAAAAGATAACTAACAAATCAATCATTTATAAACTTCTGATCAACTTTAATTCCAAGAACTTCGGTGAAAGTTTCAAATCTTTCGATTTGTTTCAAACTTAAAATATTCTCCGTCTCGTCACCCCTGTTGAAGTTCATACACCTTTAACAATAGATCTAATAATTATTATTTTTCATCTGCTACGTTTTTGTCACAGTTATCAATCAACGCAAGGGCCGGTTCTTCATCTCTTTCTTTTTTATCATCTTCGTCATCTATCTATCCTTGTCTATCGCCATCCAATGTAATTATATGAACACCTGGGCGCAAAAGAATGTCGCACAAAGAGACGAGTAATGACGATCCGAAACTTAGATCGAGAATATTTTGTTACCGAGAAATACTTTTGCTTCATTAATTATGAAACACAATACTCTTTACAATTTTCGTTAAAATTATGTTCGTTGAATGCTGTCATATTATTTGATAAATCGCCTTTCGACTTGGCCTTCTGTTTATAAAAAAAGACTACCCGGAATTTATTTGTATGCTTGTTTTGGACATCGATAACCAGGCTAGCCAAAAACTCTATCGTCTCGAGAGATTGTGTCGTGAAATATTAATTGATTGCCAAGAAGAGAACGTATTTCTCCTTATAAAACACACCAAAATTAAAATCAAGTCACAGATGAGTGAGCAACGGTAACATTACGCGGCGGCATAAATGGAAGGTTCCAGAAAAATGTGTAATTGTAAGAATATTTTAAATCATACTTTCAATCGAACACAACAAAAGTATGGAAACGTAGAAGGTAAAAAAACAGTAATGATTCAAGTTAAGAAAAGAACGATCGTCACGTTTTAAATGGAGAGAAAACTGTGAATGATTTTAAATTAGACACACAGGTGACTGAAACTATTGACGAAAATAATGAGTGTTTGGATCTATAAGACGGTAATCACACAAGCAATGATAATTTGCGTAGGAGCACCACAAGCCGTCTGTCACTTGACATTTACAACTTGGACGGGTTAATAAACAACGATACATCCTCTGTTTTCTTTCATTCCATGACCATCATGGAAATAACGACAGAATATTACAAATAAAAATAAAGCACAAACAGGTCGTGATACTGCTATATTCAAGTCAGAACAGCATCTTAAATCTATAGCAGATGTTAAGAAGACGGCTCGCACCTCATGGTACGTCGTTAATGAAGAAATATTGCTGGCTTTTGATAAGTCGCGCGATAACTGCGCACCGCCCCGAGCGCACAATCGATTCTCAATATTAATTACACGCCCTGCTGTTAAACTCTGCTCTAGTGCACATTAAGCACAGTACTATCTGATGCTGAGTAAAACATCGGCAATTTCCGAAATTAAAACACCTAAGACTTGCAAAGAAAAGTGCCTAACTTCGCAGACCCCTAAAAAAATGATTAGCAAACAACCTCTCAGATAGCGTTATGTCTATCCTTCAATCCCAACTTTAAGATTAAAGCAAACGAAAAATCTCAAGAAAATATTAAATCTTGTACCCCTAAAATAAAGCTTGTTTTTGAATAAACATCGACGTGATGAAATTTCGGCGTATTAAATTGAAACTATATCGACGGTCAGCAAATCCTGAATGTGTTTGTTTAGGGCGAGCCCACCCTAAAATATTTATTTTATCTCGGTTTGCCGAAGTCGCGTCAATAGTTTGTTCCCATTTTTACTTCGGTTTAAGAGATAGGATCGATATTCGGTTATAATTTATATGGCCGCTTATTGCCCGTTGTTTACACGTCCATTGGAGAAGATATGTAAAACTAACATCTTCTGAACAAACGTTATCTAACTCAAATACCTTCGCGGAATTTGGTCATCCTGGAGGAAGTATTGATTTTTGAATCTATGAACTAATTCTAACATCCTGTTTGCTTTGTCTTAAACCAATGATGGGACGTCCTCTACATACAGCTTACAGAAATATGGCCAATGTTACGGAAATACCACTTATTGAGATACGTGACAATATTGTATAAAATAATCTCCCACAGTTTTATCGTCTACTAAAATATTGTCGTTCATCATTTTACTCCTTCCTTACCTCATATCCTCACAATCAAGATTATAACAGCTAACAAAGCAAACTTTGTTTAAACACAATATAGTTCGCGATAGATTAAAACGGCGAAGTTCTAAAGTTCTAGCCAAGACAACATTTTCGCAGAAACCAAACCGTCAATCCGTGTCATCTTCATCTTATTGAATGTTATGGGGGTCTTTACATTGTTGACATAGGGGTTAAATTGGAACAACCTTCAATTTTGAGAGGTTGATGTATTTGGCAAATTGTGTGCTACCTGAAATCATACGCATTGTCTGTGTACAATTGTTGCTCTGGTCCTGTATCTTGAGGGACGTAATCCCTTAACAAACGGCACCTTTATTTTAAAACCGTGACGTAAATTCTTTGTTTTTTGGATTATTTTAAGATGTTTTCATCTAAATCGGTAAACAAAACAGCTTTTGTAGCGTTTGTGCGCTTTCCATATGACCTGGAGTGGTTCTTTCTTAAGTTTATGGCTGCTGTAAATTATTTGTGGACTAAAAACAATAACTTCTATAGCTATTCTTTTAGATCAAAGAAGTTTTTGTTGAGTGGCACGGGCCACTCTTGACCTCTTAATTTCGTTACGGCTGACATTTTTTTAAGCGTCTTAATTTTTTTAAACAGGGATCCCTGTTTTTTTTTCTAATTTATTTATTTTACCTGAGGTCTCGAGGAATAATAGCTTTTATTGAAGTATTCTGTATTACCTACTTAATCGTACTGTGGCCTTAATTTATATCAGTTTTGTTTCAACCCTTCCTAAGCATTACTTTAGCTTAGCACAGCAACTTTGTATGTTCAGCATAATCATGGTTTTCAAAATTACTTACCTGATTTTTTTTTGCAATTTTTTTTGCCATCTTTTTTAATTTACCCACTCATCAAGGGCGGCTTTTGTCACTGGCATCAAATTTACACATCGGTGCGCTTGCGCATCGCAGCTGCCGATTTTAACAAATAACGCCAACTGATAACCCTCTGTTTGAAGTAGGTGCACACATTTCGCATAACACTTATCTTGATTTCTTCATGTAAGTACAGAACAAACGTCATAAAACCACGTTTTATTAACTCTTGTACAATGAATTTCGTTTTCTCTATTCCAATGAAGTTACTTGTTGCAATCTTTGATTAAAATGATAACACGAAGAGTTTTGGAAGTATGCAAACCTGCATGCGCAATATTTGAAATAACTGCGTTTTCTAAAGCTTTGGCATTAATATTACCGGCTTCGTCTGTCACGTCACGCCTATACAACCATCGTTTTAGAAATAATTAATGGAGAAACTTTACTTTATACATACAAGTTTTTATATGCAAAAAAAATATTGGTATCGTCCATTGATACGGAGCTTTGTCCGTGCCCACCCCACATCGCCCCACCTGTAGTGAATGGCCGAAGCGTTACAATGAAAAATGTATTTTTTTACGTTCCTTTTGTCGGTGGCAACACTATATTTCACGTGGAACAATTATCATTGTCTTTGGCACCTCAGAGCAGTGTGGTTGCTTAGTTCGGACTCTTTTGTGTTTTCCGAGATTTTTATAGATGCCCTCTTTGTTTCCTTAAAGAGGGTATTGTTCGAACACGAAATGCGAATTGTACAAAGCATTTAGAATACGTATGTAACATAACGCTGAAATAAGCAAATCTTGGTGGTTAACGTCGCAAACGCAAAGTTAATAAAAATAATTGACAGGCTACAAGCACATTAAGAAAATTGATTTATAGTAATTATGAGAAACATTATAGTTACAGTATCGATAAAAGAACTTGGGATTTAGAATCGATTTAATTTAAACTACAATTTACGAGCAGCAATAAATAATTCTGTCGCATCAACTCCGCGAGCCATTGTCGCCATTTTTTAAGGCCATTAAAAATCCTATCAATGACTTCCATTCGAATGACAAAATCAGTTGCATTAGAAGCTGCCCCCGGACATATGGCCGTCTCTTTCACACTTGCAATCAAAACTTAAACAGAACAGAAACAGAATTAGCCTGACGCATTCGCTAACTAAAAAATATTAACATGCGTAACAAATTTCAATAAATAAGCAAATAAATTGCTATTCGATAAATGGGCATTGTTAAAGTTTAATATTGATTTATATGAATATTCATGTACGTATTTAGTTATAATATGTGGCGTTCGTTATTTATTGGAAAAAACATTAATTTTATATATTAAAACGGCATTGAACAGCGTGACTTTATTGTGTGCAACACGTGTGCCTTGTTATTGAAAATACTAATTTTGATTTAATGCAATACATGTTACTTTTAGATATTATGCAGCTCATAAAAATACTGAATTTAATATTATATTATAAAATGTTTCTAGTGAGAATAAAAGTAATAAAAACGCCTCATTGAAGTTAAAGATTTGCTGTGAAAGAGTAGCTAGGCTTATCAAACTATAAATAAAAAAATACTGAGGTACTCCGAGTTTTTGGTATTAAAAGTTAAACCCAACAATTCATGTTTTATTCAGTCCAACTGAAATCTCGGTAACCGATTTGTAGCGAAGGTCAAACATTACTTACTTAATTTTCTTATCAGAGTTCATCTTGTTAGAAAGCGACACAGCACGAACGAACTGTTAGCTCATTTCATTCCCCATTTCCTCGAGACCTTTCATAATTTACATTCATTTTTCATCCCACCAACAACTGCATTTATTTATGTCGGGGGGCGCCCGCGATGTGTACCTTATGTCATTGTGTAGAGGGTTTATGACGACTGCATCGTAAAGTTGTCACGTATCCAGAGGCTTGGATGCGCCGTGCACCGTGTCATGACTAAAAGCGATTCGTCGCTAAACAAACAAGCTTTTTAAATGCTACCTAACTTGTCTTTTTTATATCGCTATTTGAATATTACCATCGTTTCAGTAAGGTCGTGACACGACGCGGCACCGGCATCACGTGAGAGATATTTATAAAAGAAAACCCGTGTATCGCCGATATAGCGTAATTTCCAATTTAATGATTGCTAATACCAAATCGGGGCTGCCGGCACGTCAGCCCGGTCGACGTTTATTATCGGTTTGTAGCCGAAATGTCTGCTCGATAGCTTACCTAACCTATAATTTTATTTTAATACCTGCTTCTTCACCCTTTATGAACAAAAAAACATTTATTTCAGAAAATTTTCGTAAAATATTATGAAAGTACGATTATAATGTGTCAGCTTTCCTCCTCTATCGTGTTAATTTCATATGAACTGACTAAACGTAAACACTCAAAAAAAGAACAATAAAACACCCCTCAGTCATAAACAAGAAGCTACTGAAATGTTTAACCACAAACTTTAAATAAAGCCGTATCGCACGCTATAAACAATCTAGCAAAAAAAAACTGTCGAAAAAACTTCATCAACAAAAGTGACAAAAAAGTTCCCCGCGATCACATGCAAATGTCGCGGCGAGTCCGCTCATTACTGCGCCATAAAACCATAACAACAGTCATTACGAGCACAATTAAAAAAAAAACTTCGTCAACACTAACAGTGTGCAAGTGTGACGAAAACCGCTTACGGAGCGCCCACATAGTTTGTTTTCAATGTAAAAAAAAGCTCAAAATCGAGGGCGCCACCGTCTTATGCAAAAAAGTCCTTACATATTCACCCCTCGCGAATTTTACTTTAATGAATGCTCCTCGACGTTTTTTTTGCATCACTCGACGCAGTTGTTTTGACGGATCGCAATCTAGCCACTAATTGCTTTTTCCTCGTCGGGGTGCGCATTTCACCTCGCAAAATTACGTTTTATTAATTGAATAATATTAATGATACTTCCTCGCAGCAATCAATCTTTAATGACGTTTTTATTCGTCGCGAGAGTGACGCTACTCTCGGTTTTCCTTGGGATCGTTGAAGAAGTTGTTTTTTTAGTCGACGATCGATGTTAATTATGTATCTAATGGCTCCCGTGATACACTTCCATTAATAATACGTCGGACGACATCGTCCTGCTCCACAGAGATTTAATAACCACGCATCTTCACGAGATTAATAGTGCATCTGTGGCCGGCGTTATTATAAAAATATGGCTCGGCGCGGCCCCGCTGCACACTATCAGGGTATTCAGGGCCCATGGCTCACATACATCGCTGCTTTCGATTTTGGTAAAATACAACCCCAGAGTTTTCACAGTAAATATAACACTAGTAATATAAAAGCGGACAGGCGAAACAAAAATGGCTCATTATAATGCAGTACTTCATCTGAGTAAATTTAAGCCGAAAATTCGCGACAGCTGCTCACCGAGAAACGTCAAAAAGCGTATCTATGATGGGACTAACTAAATATACGTTGATTCATTTCTAACGCGTAAACGCGCCATATTGTTCTGAACAGCTATTATTACTGCTTTTTATTTAACCATTTTATTTTATTATCATAAGGATTTTTTCGCTATGGATCCGCTCGTTGGTATAATTTCTTTTGTTCCGCGCTCTGATATTGTTTCTTTTTTTTTTGTTATTTTTTTTTCATTGTGTCGCGGTGTTGCCATCGCTGCGCGCGCGTGATTTATTCCCCCTTTTGGGTAAAACAACACCCGTGCGAGTTACGATTAGTCGGGTAACGTAATATCTAATTACTATGTGCGAGCACGTACGAACATAACTCGTGTGCTTCCTCCCACCAATGTGGTTTATGGAATTGGATGCTCATATTTCGGCAGTCTCTCGGTGGCCATAGGTTTTGTCCGTGTCTTGGAAGTAGCACTTTTCCCGTGTAATCTGATATCTTTATAGTCCCAGCATTCGGAAATCAAGTACCGACCATATAAAGAAAAAAAACCGCCACCCGTCGCTGCTCCGCTGCCTACACAAACAGTGGGTACCCAACTGCTTTTTATGCAACTTACTTTCCCCTGGGATGGTGGCTAATGTTAGTAATTCTGAATTCAATCATCTCAAACAAAGGACGTCTCTCGCGTAGCTAAATGGCGTTTTTTAATCGGATATTATAATTAATGTTCCTTTTGTCGCGTGCTGACGTGCCCTCGCGCGAACAATGGGATATCTAATAGAAAAAGATATAAATATTTTTTTCTAAGAAACGGGAGGCTACCTGACGATAAAACACAGGCGACAGACGAATCCCGAGCGGAATTAAATTAGAATAATTTCATCGAAGAGCCTCTTTGTTCTGGCCTTAAACTTTTGATTTTGATATGAAATTAATGCTTCGATTGTGTATTCAACAGCTACTGGACGTCCGAGCGTCTGGCTTGATGGTATACATTACCGTCGACTGGCACGTTACAGCTAATGTGCGTTCTCCAAAGTAATTCAAAGATGGAATAAAACGCAACAAAAGCACTCCAGTGACCCTTAAAAGTCTCATCTAAACGAACATCCTCGCGAAACTCGAATCGACGTAAATTTTTTATCAAGCTTAACCCTCTAGCCCTCGTCCGAACCCTTCCCCATTCCATACAGAAAAAAACACTAATAGTTAAAATGTATAATACGCGTGTATGGTAGAGTTTTTTTTACTTGTGGGTATAAGGAGTAAGCAATAAAAAACTGCATTATATCACGGTGCCCTCCCTTCATTATGTGTCGCGAGGGTCGTTGCGAAAGTGTGCGTATTTTCGCGTGCCCACACGCACGCTTGTGTGTGTTTGGTGACACTTTTAAACAATGTTCTTAAAAAAATATTACACTTTTTACGTGGCAATTTCTTGTAAGAAGTTTTTTCAAGTAAGATTTGATGTAACAAGTTGATTATAGAGTCCCTTACCCACACGTTTTTTTAAAGTTCTTATTGGATTCACTTGTTTTACGAGTAGGTTTTTATTGAATATAATAAAACTGATTGGTTTGATCTATATTTGTGTCTAGAAGCATATTTTTTCAATATTATACTGAATCAAATCTTGTTGGTATTATTTTTTCAAAATAAAAAACATTTTTTGTAAAAAAACAAAGAAGTGCTATTGATGAATGCTAAACAAAGAAAAGTAATAATATCCCCAATATTCCTGAACTGGACTCATAAAGCAAAACAACGTACATCAGCAGCACCCTTCCGAATCGAATCTATAACAGAATTAACAGGGATAAAACATGGGTGCCAGTTTTTTTCGTACGCAATTAAAAGTAGAATATACAGGATGGAGATAATATTGTATCGAAATAGTAAAAGTAAAAAAAAGTAAGAAATAAATAGTCACTTTATCGATTTCAATGTTATGCTGTTTGTCAATCAATTTTTTCTCTTCACTTTCAGTAATAAAAGTAGTAAATATCAGTTATAATTAGGCATTGATAAATGATTTTATTTCTGTTAGGTTTATACAAACAGTTTTACACGTCAGTAATATTTTTTTAGACTAGATGAGGTCGGCATTTCCTTACTGATTACTTTGAGAAGAAACATTGATACAAACTCACAGGTCAGTCTCTTTTAAACTTCAAACATAACTTGGTCAGATCATGTCAAGACCATGTTGATTATGTCTGAAATGGCCTTTTGAGAGAATGAATGAATGAATTAGATTATTCATTATCTTTATCTTTGCTTTTTTCTAGACCAACTTATGGACTCTTAAATCGCCTTTAAAAACATAGCTAAATGAACTTTTCAACACTCTGTATAAAACACATTTCAGTTCTCACATTGATACTTTTTTTAAGCCATAAAAATAACGACTGTCTCCCAATTGTAACGATCATAAATCGATATCGTATCCTAGTGTTTGATTAATATTGTCGATACGATTTTATGTATCGATTTAGACTGTAAAGTTTTATGTAATGAGCGGGTGAGCCCCTTATTTTTGAGTTGTGACATTTTTTTATTCGGAAATGTGAATAAATGTGATGGTCTGATACTGTTTTGTTTACAAAATTTAAAAGCAATTTTCCCGAGTATTTATGATTTTTTTCATTTGGAAAATTATTTAATGAATTTTCCAACTTCATTCAAGATCATTTCACAAAAAAAAACTTGAAATTACTTTTTCAAAGACATTAATAGCTATTAGTGCCTAACTCCTGAAGACGCAGTAAAGCTGTTTACCTACCAACATTAGAGAAACGCGTGAAAAATTTTATTAACATTCAACAATTATTATTGGAGGTTGAGACAACATTTTGCACATTTGTACACACATGCAGTAACGAATGCATTATAATGAGACTCTATGTAACAATCAGTGCCGGTAACCAATTAGGTATTATTATCGCGCTATATTTTCTAAACACTCATCAGAATACCTTTTTCAACCATTCTGAACAACTCAACAAACAGTTTAGTATGAGGTTAAATAAAGGTTCATAATCTCCTAATCGTAAGCCAGCTTGTAATCCAGAATAACGTGCCATATGATTTCTTGTAAACGATCGCCACTAAAACACAAAATATATAATATTAAAGTGTAGTAAAACAAATAGACATTAGGTCCGAGACGGTGGCGTACACCGTATCGCCATTCCACGCCATAAAAATAATCAAATATATTCGTTCCATCTCATTTGGCGGCGTCTTAAACGATTTCTCTCGTCCGTCCTTTATTACCGAAAACATAACTCCTCATTTTGTTTTTTATCCCCTATCCACGCCACCCCGACGGAGCATAAACCTACGGGGGTAACTGCATATATTTTATGGGTTTTACGCGGATTTTCCTCATGTAGACTGCCCTCTTGTAATTTTAATCACATCTGTTAGGAACTATCCCGTTTGCTACCTCGAAAACTTTATAAATCAAGATTATTGTATCTTATGAAAAATATTATTTATGATGATCCAATCAATGCAATCGAGGTCTTGTGCTACGTTTCATAAGGTTGAGTTCTCCTTGGCGAGGAGCGTCCCAAACCGTAACTGACAGGAATACATAATAACACATTGTTTCATTTACGCGAGAGACGTACATAAAGTGTTTTATCAGTGGGAGCCCACATATTGCGAAGGGGACGCCATTTTTTCCTCGTTCTAATGCGGTTAATTTCCTTTTTTCCTCTTTATTTATAGTAATCCCTTTATAAGGTGATTACGGAAATGTGTTTTTGTGGACGTAAAAGAGCGCAGCGTGGGGGCTTGCACGCTCTCCGTACTTACGGGGCTTAGGTATGGCGGGACTTGGGACACACTTGTCAACAAACATCCACACTTGTCCCACTGTCCCATTCAATGACTTGCTCCACACACTAGTGAGTCATACGATTATCCTCTGATCTTCTAGAACTTTTATTAAAATAAATCATGACTTATTTATTTTCACATCGTCATGCTCAATATTAACGACACAAGCTAATACATCACACAACCGCTTGAGGAAAGTTTTACCTAATATACTTACAATCAAAAATATTCCATTGCATAGTAATGGAATTTTTTCACATGAAATTGTATCTTCGATATGATAACATATATTTCAAATCAACAGTTCAGTCATATTAAGAGATTTTGAAAGAATCTTTACACGATTTCAGGCGTTCTTCAAATTCTATTAATATTTCAGAATGTAAAATTAGGAAAATTTATTCGAACACGTTTTAGAACAGATTTTTGAATGCAAGACTAGTGTTGTGACGCATTGGAGTCCGGGACTACATAATATGTCCTTGATAGAGCTCATTCATATGTATGTAAGACAGGAACGCTCGCAATCTCATAAAAATAGGCTTAATATTAATGTGATTGAACACTTGTTAGGAAAAATATGCAGGTCTGAGGAAACTTGGTTCTTTTTCTTGAATTTAAAATTTGCAAGATCGCCGCTGCTTAAGTCAGCTTTTAAATTAGTAAAAATATAGGTATTTGAAATACCTTTTAAAAGGGATATATTTTTTATGGAACACCAGCAGTATTCAACATTGGTTTAGAAAAGTCTTAAGGAAAAGTATTAATAATAATTTATACACAAATTGTATGTGTAGAACATTTAAAGAAAAAAGTTTTTATTTTTTTATTTGTTTATTTGTACAAATAGTTTTTTTTTTTTGGGCTTGAATGCCGTACTGAAAATTATCAGACGTAGACTCATAACCAATAAGATAAACATTGTATCCAAAATACAAATACTAAATTGAAAAAAAAAGAACATGTTACAAGGTACATATTTCTCATTAATCTTTGCATATTATCCTCATGCTTTCTTAACACTAAAAAGCGGAAATGTTTTCAAAGTCTGTTTTCCACACAAAATTCTAACACTGATTACTGTCGCTCAACTCAAAACGTCAAACGTTTTGACAAACAGGTATGTCTTCCTTTTATTTCCGGTTCAGCGAGCCCCGTTGGACAGGGTTGACAAACCTTGACCCAGTATTTGCAACTAGTCGATGTATATTCAGTATTTACTGACGTTGGTATTAAACGAGGCACAATAGATGAATGATAAGTCAAATTTGCATCGAAGTAATTGAGTATACCTTCGGTATACTCGATTGAAATAATACTTTACTAAGAAAGACTTAAGAAAGATTCGAGTCTTCTTCCTGGAGTTTCAGATATGGAAGAAATTCAAGAGGGTATACCTTGCACAATAAATAGCGAACTTCAGAATACTTTATTAAAAAGTCTTCTTTGTTTAAAGTTTCAGGTCTATTTTTCATAGAATTCTGATCGAGTTTCATGATATTTCTCGTTATCTGAATACTAACGCCATCTATTGCGCTAGTTGGAAAGTTATCGCTTTCCGCTGAAAGGGAATGCTCGCTGAAAAGTTGTTTGTAATGTGATATTTATTTACATTATACCTGTCTACATATTTTTTTCAGGAGAGGTATTATAGATTACAGTTTCTTGTAAAAGTTAAAGAGGAGTTCCGAGTTGATCTATAAGTTTTTTTTTTTAAATAAATTTTTAGTATTTCACACTTTGAAGTTTACGTGCCATGAATAATAACGTACCTAAAGATCAAAGAAAAAAACAGTTAACAAGATATCCATTACGCTACCCCTATAATAATTTAAAGATATTTCATACTCTAGCGCAATTTATTCCTCTATGAAGGCAGCCAAAAACAAAATTCCAAATGTGGCTCATTACGGGAGTGCTCTACCCTCCGCTCTTTGCATATAATTGCATCTTTTTGTCTGAAAAATGCTTGCCTCGAGCACTGATTTACGCATACAAGGTGTGCAATAATAACGACGCCTCAGAAAAATATTATTCAAACATACAATCAAGATTATAGGAATGTGTACCTTAATAATTGTAAATAAGACACGTTTTCGTGTGGGGTTACCATAAACAGAGCGTATTTACTGAACACGTTGAGTAAAGAAGCTTGGGGTGAGTCTCACCCTCGGTTTTTTCGAGCATCTTTTCCTTAATTTATATAGAAATGTTTGGTCTCATCTGACGCCTTTGAACGTAACAAGCTCTACTACGCAAGTGAAATTTTCGATTTCAATTTGCATTTTTCCATTAGAGAAATCTAGTTACTTAGGTACAGTGAAATATATTATGCGGCAAGTGCATCTCATTAACATAATCATACTATGAGATTATTTGTCGAAATATATTTTAAAAGCAATCGAAAATTAATGAGTTAATTAATTTGTTCAGTACCTAGGTGTAAAATTACTTTTAAACTCAAGACGATATTATAATTAATAATTTACCATCGAGAAACTTTTTTAAATCCCTGTGTTAGGTGTTTTATCTTTCAGTTTCAGAGTAAGTTACAATGTAGAGCTAAGTAATGTTGACTGTACTTTGGTTACTCTAAAAGTAGTTATATTCTTACATTCTCAAATACTTTGACTCCAGTCTCAACATCGTAAAACCTTTGTCATTCAACTTTTTACTAAGAAATATAATAATAAACATTCAAAAAAACTTCACACTTAGATTACGGCAAGATTCTCATTTCTCGCAAAAAGAATTCTTTCTTACGATGACTTTCTTTAGTCGAATCGTTATTAAAAATATATCCCCTGCTCCCCTCCTAAGGAAAGTTGACTCATAATAAAGGACGGCATAATTTTTCCTTTTAAAACTTTTTGATTAGATAAAATAATGGGGTGGCGTGGGGTGGCAGGCCCGCGGCGATGCGCCGATATCGGCTATTCTAATTGTTGTTCCTCTGCCGATGTTTACATTCCTTTGTAATTCAAAAAAATATACCACTTCGTTAAGTCGGTGGGTATTTCTTAACAAAAATATTTGCTGACTACGAATGTAAAGTTGGGTCTAATTAATCGCGTTTGAACTTCAAAAATCGATGCCCCAGCCCTCTTCGAAGTTAGCACATAAAGCAGCCCTCTTTCTATCGATTTAAATTGAAAAAACATCGACAGTTGAGTTTGACATGTCGTTAAAGTTCGGCAGCTTTGTGTCGTTCACATCGCCTATTTGTATTGATTCGTATTCATTTATTTAATTCATTGAACACTGTTTACACAACCTGACAAATGCTTCAATTCTTGATAAGTAAGCAGTGAATGCAATGATTGCTTACCCTTTGAATTTCATAGTTAAACATATGCAGTCATTCCTCATACGAGTAGTCTAGAACCAGATACCAGTATGACTGGTATTAACTCTGCCATATTTGATCAGATAATGTATGCATCATTATTACCATACCCAGTCAGTAATGAAGCAAATACTCATTTAAACACACATGTAGATACCCACACTAGTCTGCATAAGATTGTAGACCCATTTTAGAAGTTGTGTAGGGACAGAAAAAAAAAAGAAATCCGCATGTACGGTAAAGTGCAATTAGTTGAGGTATTTTTTGTCCAAAACCAAATATAATAACTCCCCAAAATATAAAATGTCACAGACGCATTACTAGCCCCGGTTTAGGGTTGTCCCCCGTTCTTTTTTCAATTTAAACCGTTTGACAAGCCGCGCGTCGAACGCAGCTATGGCCTTTCCGATGCCATACAATGCCAGTTTTCAATAAGATTGGTTACACTACACTAAGCAATGCAATCAATCAAAATTGCATCGGTTGATAGACTCCGACGCACGTTCGCCCCAACCTACCCACGATCGTTTGCGCTTGAGTTTTATGTGGCTATTCGTTATTTTAATTTTCGAATGTTCATATTTCAAAATTGAATAAATAGGTACCTATATGGAACTCCAGAGAGTATGTCAAGATTTGCATATTGGCTGGGATAAGTCTAGGTTCTTTACCAACTGCTTCGCAGAAATATGTTATTACAATTTTAAATTGAAAAATTTCGCGAAAATTATTTTCATCTCCCTAGTGGCATTTTAATTATTTTCCATTTTATACCTAAATAAAAAACACCTACACAAACCGAATCAAACTTACATGGCACATACCTGTAGTAGCGAAATAACAACAACACAAACCCACCTTTTTTCTTAGACAGTTGAATTACAAAACCCGGTGCTCATCGAGCGTGGAAACCTATGTAATTATTAACGTATGTGTACGTAATTAAATAAAAACAGTGTCTATACCCGTTTAACTAAGCCGCGTCGTTGTCAAACGGTGCGTGAAATTCTAACAAAAACTCAACAATTACTCGATATATCTCTCATTACTTAGTTTTAATGACTTAGTACACTTTAACACCTCGCTGACAGCGCTTCGTAATTATCGGTTTTAATAGCCGTTATTTTGTTGTTTTTATTTTAATTGATGTTACAGTACACGACACGTTATGGACATACCTTGTAGGGCATTTTCTTGATCGAGTAAACAGATGATTTGAGCGGTGAAACCACCTAACAAGCATGTTTACACCGTGGAAATTATCATAAGTTAGTTAGACTGCAGAAATTGATTTTGCAAATTCAAAATGGCTGTTTTATATATGATAAAAAAAAACATAAAGTTGAATATTATTTTAATGTTGTATGCTTAAAATCAAAATGTTTATAAACTAAGTTGGGTATGAAGTCCCGGTGAAGGTTGCCATTAGGGAAATGGGGATCATTGAATTACGTTTGAAAGATAAAGAGCAGTAAACAAACCAACTCTCACTCAAGAAGACCCAAAAACAATGTTTAAAATCTAAAAAAATATCTCTCTCCATTTCTAATTGAGATACCAAATTCATAAAACAAATGACTAGATATTAAGCATTAATAAAACCCCGCGATGTATCACCCTTTCAATAATTAATCAAGGGAAAAAAGTGTGTAGGAAACAGTGGGAAGTTATCATTAATACTAATAATAATTGGTGGGCTGTTATTTTACCCGTTTCAAACAACAAATTAGTGAATAATGAATGCATGAGTGCCGCCCACGAAGCGTTCCCAACATTTCTTCATTTGTCTTTAGTAGCGTTTTGTATAAATTAATTTTTTTCGTTTTTTTTTTTTCTTTCGTTTTTACAAAGTTGTGTACTGTAATTATAGTTTACGTTCGTTTAAATAGCTGCTATAACTTGATAAGTAGTTGTTTGGAATTAGTATTTATTTATCAGTTTGAGTTTTACTCGGATAGTTATTGAAAATCAGTTTGACTCGAGTAAAATGAGTGGGATTCGACCTAATGTTAAATTCGTTAGAGCTTTATAAAATTTGTTGCTACTGAATAATAAAGTCATGTATTTACATGATATTCGTCATATCTTTTGGTCAGGTAGCTCACAAAAATACTAACATTTAAATTAGTTTTCATTCATTTATGTTTACTTGCAGTTTTCTTTCTTTCTTTCTTTCTATTTAATTCATAAGAAGAATCTACCAATTTAAACGTTAGACCTTAGAACAGCAAGTAATTTTCCGAATTTTCCCAAAGAGTTTGCAATCATATCCCTCCACTCGTACTTTACTAACTATGAGTACAATGGCATTGGCACACTTCGCCCCCTCTTAACTGCAGTCTAATTAATAGCCCAGTACACTGACCTACTACAACTTTCCCATGAGTTTTCCTCCCCTCCACTAATTTCCAACCCTAACGAACCATCGGTTAACCCTGCAAACACCGACATGCAAATTAACCCTTTCTCCGCCGGCTGTTTGCGCAGTTTACACCGCTTTATTGAATTAAAACGAACTGGCTGACTTAATAAAAGGGTTGAGGGATGATACGGTGTAAGGAGATTCTCTTAATGAATTCGCCCCAAGGGCTCTGTGATTAGGTGAAGTTGTTTAATTATTATGGTAAAGGGTTGGCTTCGTGCTAATGTGGGTTAATCGTTTCGTCTTTGTCTTGTGGGAACACCTGTTTGTTTGTTTATTTAGGCTGTCTTATTGATGTTTATATTGTTTTGTTTTTGTTTCGAGTGATGTGTTTTTTTATTGTGAAACATTACATTCTCTACCTTTTCCCTGACCTATGAATCATCTTGATTGTTTAACTATTATGGCTGCTTTGCGGACAAAACTGTTAATCATTTTCTGTATGTCAAAGTCGTCTCAGTAGATCAAACTCAAACTTAAACAAGATTAAACAAAAAATAAAACCACTGACTCGAAAGAGAAAATTCATATTACAAGGAGATTAAAAAGAAAGCTCAAAAGAAAATCTCTGAAAAGGAAACTGTAATAAACTCAAGCAGATTTAAGACACAATTACCATAAGCAACTCCCTGAAAACAAAATCCTCCCCTCTGTGGTGAAGGCAGGTCCTGAAAATCAAAAGTTTCCCAACAGGAAAAGCCAGGATTGTTCAAATGAGCGAGTGTCCGCCCGCCCATCCGCGTTAATTGCTTAATCGCGTCGTCGGGGGCGGATTTAATTGGCCAGTCTGACCACTTAAGCCCGGCCAGGGGCCGACAACTGCCGACAATTTCCGACAACGTCCGACAACTTCCGACAAGTTTGAGTCGGTAATTACAAGGCGCGATGTTTAATTACGCTCGGTCGCGCGTTCGGACACCAGGAATTAATTACTTCGAACTCCCGCCTCAGGGGTTCGTGTTGCTTACAAACGCTTTCCTTGAGTTTGAGGTTTTAGAATTGCTGCAAAGCGGTTGTTTTATTTTTATGAATAATTAACAAGGGGAAATGTTTAATGATATTGCTGCTTTGAAAATTTTACTGAGGTGCTTTTTTTGCTGAAATCTCAAGATTGTTGTAATTAAGTTTTGAGCTTTGGTTTTAACTTTTAGCGCTTTCCATTGTTTTCTTAAGAGCTCTTGTTATCTTCATTTAATTGTTGGATATCCATCAAATCTATGACCACATCTATGAATTCTGTATGCTATTGTGTATGTAGTTTGTTTTGACACCTTAGCGCAGTCTTCATTCATAGTTCAAGCTATATAAACTTTCCTTTCTCAAAGGACTCCACCTTGATTCTTCTCAAATCCATCTATAGACACATGCGTGCTAATTATAATTACCATTTAAGACTGAGGATACGTCTCGTGGAGGCGGCATGACGTACACCGGACACCGGCTCATTGTTTAATGCCAGATACTAGGTCACCCGCTTTGGGTTATCGGATGAGGTACGCTTCCTAAATGTTAGCGGTATGACTGGAATGTTACATTATCTGGTGTTGTGTAATAGTAACCAGTAATGTAGGGATTCTTACGTAGTATTGTCCGTGTTTATACAGTCGTCTTAATATACGTACTAGTTGAGCCACGTTACACGTTACAGGAGCTCGTGGCTAAGTAATAACAGCCGCACGGGTCGATCCATTAGATTAAGCTACGCTTGCCGGGGTTGATATGTGGATGGGTGACCATCTTACCATATCGAGACTCCTCCGTGCCTCGGAAAGCACGTTAAGCCGTTGGTCCCGGCTGTCATTCGTGGATCTTTGACAGTCATTACGGGTCGTCAGAAGCCCGTAAGTCTGACAACCAGTCTTACCAAGGGGTATCGTATTGCCCAGTTACTGGGTTGTGGAGGTCAGATAGGCAGTCGTTCCATGTAAAATACTGGTATTAGCTGCATCCGGTTAGTCTAAGTTCCAGTCTGGAAGCCGACCCAAACATAGTTGGGAAAAGGCTAAGCAGAACAGTTGAGCCACGTTACAAAGAAACAATTTTAGAAATTAGATAGTCATGTAGCTAAAGGCATATTAGTTGGAATTCTCACATGAAACAAATGACGTTGCAAATTATCTCAGTCAAAGCCTGATACTAAATGAATTACTTACCGTAGTCGCAATCTATAAAACCAATGAGATATCTCAGAACATGGAAGCCAGCGCCGGGAAAATTAAAGAAATCTGAGAGTGATCACAGCAAACACGTAATTTAATATCAATCAAGCGGTCCGAGAAAATTACTCGCAACGAGAAAATTGAATTAAAAGAACACGAATGCTAACAAGTCTCGATTACAAATTAAACAGAGTGAGTGTCAGCGCGATGCCCGCTGATTTAAGGAGATGAAAAAGAATCTAATTACAACGAGACTCTGTTGCCGGTCTTTAATTGAGAACTTTCTCCCTCCCACCGCTCCTCGCACCCCCAAAGCGAGTGTTCCGTCCTGTTTGCATTTCCCCCTAATCGTGCTCCGGCGTCGATTACATTTTTTTAACATTTTTTAATTTCGTTCGAGCTTTTAATTTTCTTCGCGCTCGCCTTTTCTTTTATGCGGCGTTTTTCTTTCCCGTTCGCCCGGCGATATTTCTCACCGCCATTATACCCGCCGTAATGAGATTTTCTTTCATTATGTTTAATCTCCCGATTAATTCAAATGTTAATCTTCTTTTTCCACGTAGCTTTTTATGGATTAAACGTTACCGTGGCGAAATACAGAGGCGTCGCAATCAACTACGGATTTCAGGCGCGACATTTAGAAATAATTAAGAAACGTGACGCTCTTCCGTCCGGGCGGGTGGCACGATGGTAGGTGGCACCGTGGTACCTACCAGCGGGTGGGTGTCCGAGTGAGATCGGCACGCCGATTAGATCGTCAATAATTTAATTCGCAACAAATTCAAAACGCCGGTCCGCCCCCAGATAGGTGAGTCGAGACGTGTCCGGAACGCCAATGGCGAGTCCAGGAGTCGGCAAATTGAAAACACCTCCGGCGCGGCTGTAAACACGTCACGTGATTTAGGTTTTAATCAAGTAGGGACGCACCGCCCCGCCGTAATTGTGACAAATCCTCTGTTTGTCCGAAGAAACTTTTAACTCGGCGGCGGAACGGGGCCGGAACGGCTCTTCGCACGTGCCCGGAGAGGGAGACGCTTTTTTGTCGACACATGTGCTCCCTCCCTTCCCTCCCCTCACCGTTTCGGGATCTTGATTAATTTTTAATATTTTTTCTTCCAGTTCACGTACGCAATTTTCACTTTCCCGCTTAGACAGCTCAGTTCAATCGTCTCTTTTTGGAATAGTGACGTCACGCACTCTCAGTAAATCTATTAAGTGTGTTCTACTTACCGCCCATGCGTATTATAGTTGCATCATATGCAGACTAACATTCTTTCGTCTAGTTAGCGTTAATGCGCGTGAGTTGTTAGTGTTAAACGTTTATTTCGCCCGCGCTACACCTACATACCTCATTAACGAATTAGCAAGACTTGCAATTGTCGCACTTAACGGTGGTAATAAACTCAATAAAGATTAAACTCGAAGACGCGACGTTTGCACAACAGATTTTTGTCCTTATTACCATTGATGACACTTAAAAATTAAGTGGCACTTAAAGCAGGATTTAATTTCTACAATGATTACTGCCAATCTAACTATACACTTTGGAAGAACGAATGTCTGAGATGTATGTAGAATACGCGCGGTTGTCGCGTCTGTAGGATTGCTCAGTAATCGGAAGAGCGCACATTGTGCCTGTAATCTGTCGCAATTATCGCGCGGCGCATATCCCGATTAGACGCGGCGCGACGACAATTAGGTCGGCGGACACTCGCGTTAACCTGCGCAATGAGGATACGCCTAAACACCAGCTTGTTGTGCCAAAACGACCGACATGCGCTTATTAACGACCTCAAAGCTAATGGAAAAAATAACCTCCAGCAGAAATGAATGGTCAGCTACACAGCCGCTCTCCCCTGTTTATAAATCACATCCGCACTCTTTGTAAATTCACCTTAGCGGCCCACCCTCCCGAGTTCAAAGAGTGTGCCGTCCGGGGCAATGTCCAAATTATAAATTCGCATTAGATCGGACGCGCACGGTTCGTTTACCATTTCATTTTGGTTCAATATCGCCACTCTACTTTGTTCCACACACTCCCCCGGCCCCCGCTCACCCCTGCGCCTTAAGACGCCGGGAAATATCTGCGTTTTAAGCTATATTTCTTTCATCCCTCATTTTTGCAGTTCGTAGCAATCTGAAATCCAACACGTCCCCCGCAGGGGTCTCCTTCCTCCTCGGGTGGCGACCCCCTATTCTTGTACCCGGATAAAAAAAGCGATATCTATTTATAAAATGTACGCACGCATATACGTGGCGTGTGTGGACGCGGCATTAGCGCATGTGTGAGTGGTCGGGCGCGTGTGTGCGTGCCGGCTCATTTGCAAACCGTCTCCTGAGATAACGTCCTCTAGTCGGTTATCCCGTTCTTATTGCCTCCATCTTTCCTTGATTGCTGTGTGTGTGGAAAACTTTGGAGCTCTCTCACTGATGGAAATTGATTTTGTCGCTGAAAACGAAAAAGTTACAATACGTCTTTTCGAGACGCACTGTTGTTGTTGAGTATTTCATGATTCAACGTTGAGCAGAAAAATAATGGAGGCGGTGTGTGAATGTTTAAAATTGGCAAGTGGTTTCATAAGGCTTTTAATTATTAAAAAGTAATCGTGAGCGAGAGTATGAAGCAGAGAACTATTCTAAATAAGTAATCGGAGGGAGCTCGGAGCGGCGCGGTGGTGGCGGTGTCGGCGGCGGTGGAAAGCGACGGCGGTGGCGCGGGCAGCGGCGGCGCTCACGTATGAACGTAATTATAAAAATTGAAGGCAACTCGAGACCCGCTCCTTGGGTCTCTCCCTCGCTCCCGCAACGTCGTGCATTTTTTCGTACATATTAAAGTCCCCGCCGCCCGCTGCCCGCGTCACTTCGCCCCGCGACTCCTCTTTTTAATCGATTTTCCCGACACAAGGGGTGAGTCCTCTGGGGTGAATGTAATTTTTTATGCGTTTTTTTCGAAGGAGGAGACCGTCGCCGGAGGTGCCATTACGCCACGGCTTGTTGAGAATATTTTAATTATAAAGCATTAGCGCGTTTTATGATACCACTCGCGTTCGAATTTATAAACGATCGAGAGCTAAAGTAATTAAATATTTGAATGCGGCGAGATTTCCGCGGGGAGTTGGAGGAAGCTGGGATAATGGACGTGGCGGCGTCCGTGAGCGCGTTAATATGATGGATATAAAATTCGATGAAATTATTGGTTAATGGCCTTTAGAATTGCTTTGGGGGTGAGATGATGTTTCAGCGTTTTCACGTAGAAATTACATTTGTTTGATATTACTTTTCGTAAAGCGGAATAATTAATTCTTGTTTACATTCGAGTAGCTTCTACTTATAAATGTTTTCTGTATCCTGTTAGTTGGGATAGGCTGGTGGCTGATTGATGACTGTAGTCAGACGAGGCGACCGCTCCCTGCTTCCCTTCGTCCAACGATTATCGCTTTAGATTGCGAGACACTTTATTTGTTCAGCAAAAAATAAGGTTTTCAATTGGCTCCTTTTGTGATACCATCAGCTTTGTTCGTTCTTGTTAATGGGATCAGTACATGGGACAAATTTTCCATACACGTAGCAATCATCATTCAGGACAGCAGTCGGAATGGTCCTTAATCACCTACGTCTCTATATTAATATTCTTTTAGCATAATCAACCATAATGTCCCCACTGCTGGGACACAGTCCTCCTCTTTCTGTGTGAGGGAGTGGGCCGTAATCCACCATGCGGGTCAGGTTGGTGAATGTCACATGTCTTCGAATTTGTTCTAATACATGCCGTCTCCTTACGATGTATTCCTTCACCGTTTTGAGAGCAGTGGTGCTGAAATGATTTACACAATGAACAGCGCCTGCTTGGGTTTGAACCCACGATCAATACAACTCGTAAATCGGGACCGTTACCACTGGGCCACTGCTGCTCTTAATATATTTGAATATTTGTTTGTTGGTGAATTATTATCATCAAGATCTTTTTCCATTTTGATCTCACACAAACCCCAAATCTGAGACTTCCTTAGCTAACACAACTCCCAATTCTTCTAAAGCTAATCCTCACCAACAATTCTTGAAGACACATGATGAGCAAACGTGTCTCGTATACTACACTAATTCGATTAGCAGCAAGTGAACGCAGTACAAAGCGGATTCATGTATTTACACCGGTATACAGGCGGCGGAAGAAAACGACTGACACCTAGGGTTTCATGCCAGCTAGACTAGCGACTTAGAGGTGTTAGCGTGCCCATTTGTTGTGTAAGTGGGGTATAAAGGTATAATGCTTGCTGGGTTATATTAATACGGTCTTCGTTTATTGTATTTACAAGTTATTTTGTACAATAGCTGGTGCCTAAAGTTGCACTTGGATCCTAAGGACAGTACTTCATGCTTACAACCAGATAAAAAACGTCCTGTGTAGTCAGGGTCCATCAGTGTGGCAATTTTATTCCAAATTCGTTCAGCTGTTTATGTGTGACTGCCAAATAAGTATCTTTACGAGTATAAAGTTATATTCACAGTCTAGCAAT
This sequence comes from Lithophane leautieri, assembly GCA_949152455.1. NCBI lineage: Eukaryota > Metazoa > Arthropoda > Insecta > Lepidoptera > Noctuidae > Lithophane > Lithophane leautieri. The sequence continues at coordinate 7,433,154 of OX424472.1, read as the reverse complement.
GTTCAATGTCAAACCAAGATGCCAAGAGTCCAGATCTAAACCCCACACGATTATTTAGTTAACCGATGCGCCCACGAATTTTTAACTAATTTCATCAAAATAAGTACGAAATATTATTTTTATATCTTTAACAGAAACCACGTTACTCCAACAGTCCATCAGACACACATCTCTAATCAAAACCACGTCGTTACCCTCCACCATGACACAGAAAACATTCCTCACTAAATAATTGCCATGCACAAGATCGATCTCATACGTTTCCCTGAGCCTCATTCTACAAACAAGGAGCCAAGTTCAAGTCTATGCTCCGTTAGTCTAATTGCTCGGACATCCCGGACAGTGATGGGACGGACGCCTGTCCGAGCTGTCCCGAGATGTCCGGGAGAAACGCTCTCGGAATACACTGCTCTGATAATGTTGGCTTTGTGGGAAGATTGATTTGGTGATAGGGCTCTGTATGTAAATTTTAAGCACTAACGTTCTTGGAGCAAAGGTTAGGAGTATGATGTTGTGTTGTAGTTATGGGATTTTAAATTGGCACTTAATTAATGAAATGAATCATGTTGGGGAACAGAATAAGACACAATTACCTCCTATAATGTGACTGTTCCTAAATTACCCTAGGCTGATAAAATTTTAGATTTTTCCTAATTATGCTAATATTAGTGTTTTAGGTCGGTTTCCCCGTAGGGGAAAGAACTGCGCTCCTCCGATCCGCGCAGTTCTGTAGAGCTCGTCCCAAACTGGTCACCACTAGAAATGATCTTTGGTTTTTGACCTTTGCAGGACAATAAAAAATGGGCTTGTCCAAATCAACACTACATATCCAGTATCTTTCAATATTGGTATATTTTCTCCAGTCAATTACAAATCTAAATCATCAAAGTTAAAACAGTGGGACAGCGGACAGCCTCAGAAGCATCACCTATAGACACAGTTTTCAGAACCTAATCCTATACTGCCAATCACCACCAACAGATACGTCAGATATCACCAGTTTCCACGTCCAACCTTCTGGTTTAATTACCATCCATCAAGCATTGCTGGCGGACCTCAGTATCGCGGGATCAGACCCCAGACCCGCCCAATACGGGTCTCGATAATTGATGTTGTTAATATACGTCGCGTTTGGGAGACATGTCAAGTCGTGACTGTGGCGAATTTGTTGGTCTATGGTTGTACGAACTATTTGAAATTGGATTTTGAAAGACTGCAATGGATAGGATTATTGTATGTGACATTCAAATAAAACATAGTGAACTATTAAATAGATTGATTTTAAAATGGATAAAAAATATGGTCTGTTCTTTTTTCAATTCGCCTGAGGAATTTTACCATCATCCAGGTAAAATTTGGCATGCCACATCATTAACATAAACTATACTTACTTAATTAAAGCAAATAAAAAACTTTAGCCATAAACTTTAAAGTAAAAAGAGGAAATACAATACACCTTAAATACCTTCCAACCAAAAAAAAGAAGACATTTAATCCCTTAAAAAGGAGTTGACGCTACGCTCAAAACTCGAGCAGCCAGCGAAAGTCTGCATAATGCGTTGTATAGTCCAATAATAGCATCCTTAATGAGATGTAAATGAGCGAAGAAATACCCGACTCAGGCCGTTATAATAACACGTAACGACCTACAAGTCCGGATTAAGAAGCCCTTTGACTTAAACTTGCCCACCGAACCAAGTGGACGACCTAACCCGGAGAAAACCAACGGATAATCAACTTTATTACACACCGCAAAGGTCCAAATCCGGTCGTGGAATTGGAATCGTTAGGTGCGATGTGTGGTCGTGTTAGCAGCACAATAGTGTGGCTATTTTGAAACTAATTGGCAGAAAGGGTTGCGAATTAACGTCAGGGCCAACGTGTCGTGGCAGCCGGCTTTGTGCCACCGACGCTTGATAAATAAGAATAGGAATTATAATAATATTAAGACAGATTATTTTACAGGGATTATACAACGTGGGGGTATTAATGAGACCATGTCAAAGAATCAACTGGCATACAGTTTTTTTTTTTTTAAGATATCCTAATATTAAACTCTCGATGTATGTATCTAAGTTTCATTGATAAGTACCTACGAGTAAATCATTTTCATTCAAACCAATCATTCATAATTAAAGCTAAGAAAATGCGACGTTGTCATATTTTTCTTTTATGGACAAAAATAGTCAAAATTAAACAATTTTTTTTTTTTTCACTTACGGGTTTTGTCTTAAGTTAATAACCGTGACTTTGTCGAATTATTTATGTATGAAAAATGAAAAAACAAAAATGAAAAATAAAACATATGCCACTTGATTCTTTAACATGGTCTTATTAATACCTATAGAGTTATAGGATTTAAAAAAAAAACACGTTGTAGAAACTAAAGTGGATATATAAAACGCTTAAGCCGCAGTAGAATAAATTACATCAAAATGGTTTGCCTTGCTAATAACAATGTATCCGTCATACACGTCTGTCAATACCAAAAGCGACCTTTTACTTTGTCCTATATTAGAACAAATGCTAAGCTCGCTCAATTAGCTTTTGAATTCCACTTGAGCCATGTACGGTGTTCATTACCATTAGAGGGAACATGACATACGTATGAGCAGTCCCTAAGGCCTCATTACACGAAACACGACTGGCCAATCAGCCCGAACGATTGTTAAGAGGCTGATTGAAAGCCGCACGGTTTCGCACGAGATTGTTCGTGATACCGGCCGCGATTAAGCCCGGTATCGCATCACCGGAATGGTTATGAAGTTAGATTGACTATCGAAAGGAGCTTAACGTTACTAGCTTTGGTTTATCCCACTTTCTAATGATTTCTGGTTGGGGGTGTTGCTGACCTGTGGTCGTATTGCTTAATTTAGACTGGTGACATATGCTAAGTGCTGAAAATTGTGTTCTGCAATTTGTCTTCTTAAAAGCATTTGTATTTACTCTTAAGTATTTGATCCGTAAAATACGTTTGCTAAGTATGAATAAAATTCATCGAAATGGCGTAGACAGTACATAACTATCTTTAAGTTCTTTGTTCTCGAGTTCATCGTCAAGCACCACTTTAAGCCTCGCTGCTCGTTCCCCGATATAAAACTCGATGGCGACTCAAAAGCTATGTATTATGCATTCGTGAATATAAGCCGCATAAAGCAGCGTCCGAATCAATTACAGAGCCGGGCCGGGCTCGTTAGAAACGCATCACGCATGTACAATCGCCTCGCAGTAAGGTAAACACTGTTTATCTGGTGCTAACCTATTGCGAACAATGGGACTCCCAATTTGGGTCTGCAAGACGACGAGATCGACCGATCATGTTTTACTTTTCGTCTCTCCAATGTATTTGAAACGTTGACTTTATCTTTGCGTAATGTAAACAATTTATCGATGAATAACGAGACATGTTACGTATTTGCACAATTACAAGGACAAAGTTGAAAAAACGAGTAAAAATTGTGGCTCGGTCGAAAGGTCAGTTCACGGCTGCGGGCCGACCCTCGGCCCTCGATGTAAGTGGATTAACCCCTTTACAACGCGTCCGAGTGTCACATGAGCGTGTGTCGATAATGTCGATATTTGATGCTCCGCGATGTGATTTACCAATCCCCATTGCCATATGATACGTAGACAGATGCTGGATACTAACACGTGACGTTAATGGCGCTAATCCTTTATTATCTCATTATACAAATTACATTTATGAACTTATTATTTTCTGTTGTTACAGGACCTAGTGTCCACCCCGCTGCCCTGCAACCACAACCACAAGGCTTAATAGTGGAGACAGGTAACGGCGCCAGCGTGCTTCAGCTGCCTGCGACCACCCTGGAGCAGATCCGGCACATCGCGGCCGACCCGGGCGCGTCCACGCTGCGTCTACCGCCGCCGGCTACTGAGGCGCCAGTGGGCGCGCGCGAGCTGGATTTTGACCTGTGCTACGTGTGCAAGCACTGCAAAGTGGCGTTCCCGTCGCCGGCGCCGCTGCAGGCGCACCAGACGCGCGTGTGCTACGTGGGGCGCGAGGCGGCGCGCGGAGTTATCCGCGTAGTGCAACCGGCGCTCGAGTGCCGCTCGTGCGCCGGAGAGCGCTTCCGCACGGCGCTGGAGTTCCGCCGCCACGCTGACACCGAGCAGCACCTCCGTAACACCATGCCGCAGCCGCAGCTGCTGCAGCAGCCAGAGACCCTCACGCACGAGATGGAGGATGTAGTGAATCAGATCACGCTGCTGGCCGCCCGCGCCGCGCAGGACACCGCTCCACCTAAGGACCCGAACGCTAATTTCTGCGCGCCCGGGCCACGCTTCCAGCCCCCCGGCGAGCTCTCCCTGGCGAGCGCCGGACACTAATCCTACTCTGAAGAAATGTATAGTTACTATCTATTAGAGCCCCTCGCTCTCTCCGTTGTCCGACAACGCAGCAGTTCACTATTAGCTCTTAACGCTTCTTTTCGTTGATGAATGTCGCCGCAGAAGCGGCACTTTCCTAGTTATATTTAAAGCTTGTAGTCGTTTAAGTATAGGTTAATCGGGAGCCGGCTGCCGGCAGCTCTGTTGAGCAGCCAGCCCCGCGCTGGCGCCGCGCACTGGGAGGCGGCGCCAGCGAGCGCGCCCGGCCGCGCCGCGCGTCCGCACTTCATATCATACGTTAGACAGGTTTTATTATATACGTTTATCGTTGCGGCAGCGCGCGCGCCGCGGCTGCGGACGCGCCTCACTCTCTCAACATCAATTCCCAGGAAAGCAAGTTCCTATCTTTATGGCATATAATATTATCGATATTGATAATTACGATTTAATTATTGTTTAAAGCTATGTAATACATACATATAATCGTTCTAATTTTAGGCATAGATACGTTCTCGTAAGAAGTTCCTGACGCATCGTAAATGTATGGAGATATATATAGTGATATACGTATATGATTTTTTTAAACATGAAGCGAAGTTAGGTACGTATGTTAGGCAGTAGAGCGGTCGTCCTCTCTCGCGGGTTCCACGCTCAGGAAACGGCGTGAACTCACGCAAACGCAACTGAAACTAAATGGAAATACGTCGAGTATATGTAGTGCGGCTTGTCGTTCGCACAATGCTCGCATCACGTGGTCACGCTGATGTGCGAGCGGCGCCACACGCCCGCGCGACTCGCGGCTACCGCCGGTACCGCGTGTCTGCACCCCTAGCGCGCAGAGCCGCCCGCGGAGACGCGACGACACCGCGTAGGCTTATTGGTAACACTTAATTATAATAATTATTATCGTAGCAAACTTTTCCAAAACGAACGAACTCGAAACTCGGGCTGCGCGCTAGCGCTCAGCCTACCTCGCAAACAAGTGAGTTTATTTTGGAACTAAGTGTGATTCTTGAATTTTTATTGATATTGTAATGATTATTAGTAGTGGCGTAAGTGAGTCCAGTGTCCGAAGGCGTGGGGGGTTGGGGGCGGCGGCCGACGCACCGCGCTCGCCGCCGCCTCCATCTTCGACCGCTTTACCGAGTGCGTGGAGTCCCTAATATTTTCGATGGCACAGATCACGTAAAATCACGTTATTAAAAATATTTTACATATTTACATTTTATCTAGCGGAGTGTACTACAATATTTTATCTACGAGTGGATCCTACTACAACATTGAGTTATTTTTTTTATAAAGTGCAATGTTTTATTCCACCGGTTACCGGTCCTTGTTATGTGTATACATGCTGGTGTGTGTGCAATGTGCCGATGTTCACGCGGGCCGCCTCTCCTATCGGTTTACCACTCCCAGTGGAGTCTGGGGTTACACGTCAAGGTTATTATTGCAAAAATTACATTTGAAATTGAAATAGATTTTTATACATATATTGGAGTCAATACCAGCATAGATTAAAGTGTAATATTTATCTGTCAATACACGAATGGGCTCGAGGCAAAGATTATGATGAGAGGAGATGGCGTGCGGTCGGAGGCGGCTCGCGCGAACATTATTGGTTCGCGAAGGCGCGCGTCTACAACACAATTATTTTGTTTGATTAGTATTTAATATTATTGCGCCTGCATTGTTGCGCTCGGTTACGTTCAGAACTCCACCGCGACGTGACGACGGTTACTCGTTCGCAGAGATATTTATTTTGATTGGTTTGTACTCGGGAGTATATTGTACGTGTAAGTTTGAGTTAGTGTAGGCGGACGTGTGGGTAGTGCGATGTTGTGTCTCCGCGTGGCGAGAGCCCGCGGAATGAATCATGGTTCCTATGTATATTTCAATATTATCGCATCTAGAGTTTCACTATACTTTCCGAATACAAATTTTAATATTTAAGATTAATTCGGACTAGTCTGTTGTGTCTGCTGCTAGAGGTGCCGCCACGGCCATGTTGTTTGTTTCTTTGTATAGTATCGTTTACTTCATTCTCTAACTCTCATGTATATTTCATTTACTTTTGTTATAGTGAAACATTTTGTGTAGAATTTTGAAGCCCTCTAGATATTACATAATGTTGGTTACGAATATTAGTTTATGATCGTAAAAAGGTAGCATTCATGTCTATCATAGTTCCTAATACTGTATTGTAATACTAAAATTATTTTAAAGTTCTTTACTAGTAAAATATACCGTTCCTACTATTTTAAATCTGTGACAAGATGTTAAATGTATACACGAAGTAAAAATCAAGATTCACTTTCAATTTTGTTGGCATGTTAAATGAGGTGTTCTCTGTAATTTATTTTTGGTACAATCGAGAAAAAGTCCTTTTTTAACTAATTATAAAACGAAAGTCTGTTATACGATTGTACGCAGAATTAATATATCACTTGACTAAATGATTGGAATTTTCTCTAATTGTACCTGTATTAATGTTAAAGTATAATTTATGATAATTTAATACATAGTTGAATGTAAAACTGTCAACTGACTAGCTGATTTCGTAGCATTAGTTTAATTTGTCCGCATGAGACGTGTGCTACGCAACACTCTACGCGCGTGCTACGCGCCTACGACGCATGCCATCCGTAGCCGACAACAGATTACGAATACATTGTCAAGTGTAAATGGTAAAAATAAACTCAAAGTTAGTTTATCAGACTCTCGAGTTTTATTTATTTCCTTATTATAAACAATATTAAGTAGGTATTTACAATCATATAATATGACATTGATTCGTAGTTCGTAGCACTCGTAGCGTGAACGAGTGCTACGAAAAAATATCGTAAAATAATACAAGCCCAAAATGAACCTTAATTCCGCAAATATACAGAAAACTAATGCAAACATGGTACATTCTGTGTTTTAAGAATAAATATGTACAGGCTTTGTTAGTAGGTGTGTCATAAAAGCCAAAACCATGGTGTGTACTATAATCACATTGCACGCCCATATAATATACAAGTTGAAATTAAAAACAACATTTTAGTACCTACAGTTAGTTTTACCTACCATAATTTTAGGTAGTTACAAAATTTTAATCAGGAGAATTCTTGTTTGCAATTTTACGTAAAATACCTCCACCGGTAATAAATTACGCCTTTGAATAAAGGTGCCTATGAACAAAAGAGAGTTATGATAGACACCCAGTTTTGAGGCTATACACTAAAATTTATTGATTTAGGTATTAATTTCAAATAAATAATGAAAAACTTGGTCTATATGCTAATCTGTAGAGAAGGGTTTTTCCGAAGGTCAACAAGAAAGTGACCGACCTGTCCTGACACCTGTGCGCCCAGGAATTCCAAGAAATAATTACTTATTTGGATCGTAAGTATGTTCTGTAACGTACAATTAAAAAAATAGTAAGTAAACGTACGTCTAAATAAAAATCAGATTCTGGTTGCATACTTCATAAATATGACTCAAAAAGGTCATGGATAAAACTTGAAACCTTAAAAGTGTACCTACTATGCAAAACGAGTAAATTATTTTCCAAAACTCAACACTTGAGGGTATTTAGCGGCGCTGAGTCGCAGGCATCAACTACTACAAATTATTATGAGTGTCAAAATAATACCTACTCAATAAATATTATTGACTAAATATAATTCCCAGTTAAAGCTGACGATCGTATAAACTGGTTAGTTATGTCAATAGTGGTTGTCATTTGTGGACAAACCGACAGCTCAATTGAGTCGGCCGTGCGACCCTGGTACATATGTATTAAACTATTCAGTTAACTGTGCGACAAGTAAGGTTAAACAGACGTTATATGAGTCAAAACAATTGATGAGTTGAGGCCTACTTGTCTAAAATACGAGACACTCACTCTCACCAAAACATAACAAAGATATTAGAAATTATTTTGATTAAAAAACTGTTCTCCTTCTTAGCGACTCGATGGCAATTTATATACAACGTGTAACGGAATAAACGCAAGAGCTCATACACCCCAATTAGAATATTAAATTATAAGACTAAAATAATATATGTAATTTAATTTAATTAAACCACACCTAGTTATTTTTTATAAAATAGACGTCCTGACTAAACATGAAACGAGGATAGCTATGAGTGTATTACAAATTTGGTTATGCATTTAAATAGGCTTTATATAAAGGTTTAAATTTCCTTAAATGAAATATTTTATTACCTTGTTATGACGCAGTGGTTTTAATTTCAGTTAAAGAAATGATTTTTTCATGAAAAATTAACATATATAAATAATGACGGAAATCGATTCAGAAGCCGATTCTGAGCAAACTACTTTCAGGTCTTGCACTTATTCTGTTACACGTTGTATAGTTCAGCTCCTGGACCGTGCAGGCAACAGGACACTATTAAACTGGTTAACATTTTATATCAGGTTTTGATAAATTATATATTTATTTTTGTACGTAACCGTACAAACACGTCAATAATATTTTAAGAACTACATGAGGTCGGTGGCTTCTTTTCGACTACTCTGAGAAGAAATAACGAAACAAACTCAGAGGGCACAGTCTCTTTTTAAGTACATACATAATCTTAGTCAGATCATGTGCTGCTGGGTAGTTTGTTGCGCCACATCTTTTTCCCAGGGAGTGGTGAAGGGTGGATGTTTTGGGGGACTATCTATACGTTATTTTATCTAAAAATGCTGATTCTCAGCCTCATTTGAATAAATGATTTTTGATTTGATTTCAGGACCATGTAGTTAGTGTCTGAAAACCTCTTTTGAGGAAAAAGGATAAGTCCAATCAAATCTGTGTGGTTCGTCCACACAGATTTGAGAGGACTTGTCCTGTTTTTATAAACTTGTGGATATTATTTGGACGATTCGAGTCTCTCTGTTGGATAGGCATTCCATTGCATGCCACAGAACTCGTACCTCGGCCATACTCATCCATCTGAACTGCGAAGATCGTCGCTACATATTACCTGAACCTGCAGACTACTTAAAATCAAGAAAGTTAGTATGAGTATATTGTAAGTATAAAATGAGTTATGACCCTGCCTTCAGTAGATTATATATTTTTTTTTTTTCAAATCTTTTCGGTCTTCCACGACGGTTGTCATCAGGACTGACATATTAAGCTTTCCGGTAGCTTTGTCAGTCTCATACATTTTTGAAATTTCCATCAACGTTACTGCTTTTAGATTGTCACTTTGCCTAGGCCCTCCAAGTTCCTCACATTCTTATAACTTGGATTAGTTTTTAGAATTGGAAAGCAGAGTGAAATCTTAGGGAAAGCTTCAGTGTAGGTACTTTTATTTTCACAGCATGATAGATAATACGAAACTACATCAAAATACTTTCGAGAGTCGTAAATCACAAGCACCTATAAAAGACGTTACTATATGTTAAAAGACGATATTTTCTACCAAACGTTATAAACAGGGTATAAACTCACTGAAATACATGCTGAAAACACATATGTCAAAATACTTTACAGTACCTAAACTGAAGGTTTTCAAAGCCAAAGAAACAACAATGGCTGCTCGAAATTGTCTATGGTTTAGTGACAGTATGAATTTCAAGTTCTAGTGCTATCGATGTTACAAATAAATTCCGCGCATAGAATAGATTGAATTAAATAAAAAACAGACGGAAAGCCCTATGTTTTTTTTACCCGACTACGGCGCAGCAAAAAGGAGGGTTATGATTTTGACCGGTATGTATGTATGTTATTATTTTAGGATGAACACTTTACCTCAAATAAGTAATTTTATTGATAGATTAATTAATTTATAACTATGTTAACAGTATGGCTGTTGTTAAATTCTACGCCAAAAGCTTCTACTTTGCTCACCTACTTTATGTATATCCTTTTATTCCAGGCGGGAAATATTCAGAAAGTCATCCGGTTATTACGACATTATAATTTTTTCAGTATATGTGTATTAAATACTCTTTGTACATTCTATAGATAATTAGTATGTCATATCACATAGTTCAGTGACAAAAATAGACGATACAAAAACGATGACCGTCGTTTGCAATTATGTATAAATTCAAAAATAGTCCCTGATTGTGTTTTTAATCAGTGACACGCAGATATCGCGTTAATTCCTAGGCAAGTTCAATGTTATTGCTTCTGGATCAGTGTCACGACCTCCGGTATAGGTAAGTAGGTACAGGCACTTTTGAATTGTCAAGGAGTTGTTCAGTCAGGAAGATGAAACTAGTTGCTCATTCCAAAGCGTAGTAGGTTCCTATGGAGAAAAACGGGCAAGAAACTCCATGGACACTCTTTTAAATCAATATTATGTTACAAAATATATGTTAAATCATTCATGTTGAAATAATACAATGTGAGAACAATGTAGAAAGGCGAGGTGCACGTTAAAACTATCCGTAATAAAATGATAAAAACAAAAAAAAAAAACAACAATTGAAATAGTAAATACAAAAAAGAAAGAACCGACTTCCAAAAAAAACACTAAAATGTAAAAAATATCTTTAATTTCCGAAGTCGATGTCTTTGCTTTTCAATCTTCGTTTTTTGAAACCGACTTCCGAAATTAAAGTTATTTTTCACTTTTTCTTGTTTTTATTGGAAGTCGGTTGCTTTTTTAGCCAAAAGTTTTTAAATTTTTACTTTTTAGTTGTGGTACCCCACCACAAATTCGAATACCACTACCTGCTATTAAAATAACAGTGACGGAGTCACATAGAACATCGTCTACATATATTAAGTGGGAATAATACGTAATATTGAAGATAACTCAAAAACGACGCAAGCAAAATGAATACAATTTATAGGGGACCATCTGTGAAGCATGACCTACGAAACAAAAAAGAATCATCAAAATCGATACATATTTGGCGGAGTAATCGCGTAACAAACAAAATAAAAGATCTTTCTCCTTTTTGAAGAAGTCGCTTAAAAAGAAAGTTGTCTCGAGACCTGACTTGTAGATGCTTGAAATTGATCCGAAAGACAGAATCAAATAATTTTATTAATCAAGTAAGCAGGTAGTTATATCGAAGTGAAGTTCAGAACAGAAATACGACTACGAATACTACAATACAAAACTGCCTATGAATTCTGAGACTTGCAGGATGCTGGCACACATAACATAACATCACGCCTGTTTTCCCCGAAGGGTGAGGCAGAGGTGTACAGTCACGAGCACGAATATGGAGATAGATAGATAGATAGATAAAACGTTTATTTGATGCACACAAAAGACAGCACAACATACAAAGACAAGGTTAGCCAATTTACAAAAAAAAAAAAAAACTAAACTAAACACAGTGATGACAATATTGTCTATGAAAAACTTTAAAAAATAAAGAGTAATACAAAGTGCGGTGTGCGTCTCAACGTTGCACCAAATGGGAGTCCAACTCAGCATGTGTCAGGCGAATATACCTGACGCTGATATTCTGCTGGATCCCTACGGTGACATACGGACGTCGAGCAGATACATTCAATTAATATGTGAATTTGTGTACGGAGCAAAATTACGTAAGTACCCGCAATTTAAATAATCTATTATACAGTTAAGTTTTGCATTAGGAAACGTTGTCGTTCGATGATGAATGTCTATTTATTACCTTGATTATTTAGACAGATAAATGTATAGCGTATAAATTAATAATCATATAGTGGCGTAGGATAATAAGCATAATAATTATAGTGGCGTAGGAGTAAATAAAATAATGGATTGACTGGATTAAAAAGTGGTTTCAATAAATAAATATAGGTAAATAAGGATATGTATTATAACTGTTACCTAACAATAGATCCACAAATTAGTGAATCATTAATATTCCCTTTGTTCTCAGGTTTGTGACCACGAGTTGCATTAAAAAAGAAGAATGACTAGGTAAGAACACGACAGCCAGTTATATTATGGACGTGTTCGAAACAGTCACACCTAGTTTTTTCTGCAAGTCGATAAGAAACTGCCGCAGTCTAATTCTGAAGGTGCCCAGACATTTAAGATTCCTTATCGGCGGGGGGATATTGTTCCAGCATTTGGATGCAGCGTATCTAAAACTTCCCCTGAAGGCAGCTGTCTTGTGCGATTGAGTAGAGAGTTGCTGCGAGCACTGTCTACTTGAGCATTCTCTTCTACCAGCGATCCAGCTCAGTTTATTGTACAGGTAGGACGGCTGCTGTATATACTTAGCAACTTTTAAACGTGATTTTCTCCTACTGTATTGATTATTTGATGTTTTAACGAACATAGTATTTTGGAACCTATATTATTATGAAAAAGGTATCATCTCAAAGTTGCAATCGTTATTCAATGAGAAAACCGTTATTGAATTTAGCTGAGTGTATACATATTTTTGTTCGTGACTGTACCTATAGTAGATACACCTACATTTCTACAGTTTTTAACTCCCATGTAATAGGGGGCGAGCCTATTGCCATCAACGGGGCACAAATTCAGACTCCGGGCTGCTATTGAGCGACCAGATGGAAAAACTCAATAACACTTTGCCCGATCCGGGAATCGAACCCAGGACCTCATACTCAGCAGTAGCGCTTGCAACCACTAGACCAACGGGGTAGTCTACCAGGTAAGTAACTAACTAATTAGGTAAGTAACACATAATAATATGTCATTATAAGTATGCAAATATGACATGAAATATGTATGTGAACTAAAAGTATAACACTTGATGAAATACCTCTGCCCATCACTCGAAAATACTGAAAGTGGGTAACTTAAATGTTTTAGTCCAGCTGCTGAACTTAGAATAAGCTTACACAAATACAGCAGATATTTCGACAAATATGTATATACAATGTCGCCCATGCGCATCATGTGACCGCCCGTAATTTTCTGAATATTCATGAAAAAATGTCGAAAATAAACTTCATCAGGGGTCCAACTATAAAATTTTTCATGTTATTCAATTTTTAACTTTTTAAGTTGAGTTTGTAGATTTGCTTTCTATTTTTTGACACATCTCCGAATTTTAGGGGTCAATTTGGATTCTGTTTATTATTTTCAAAAGCTTATGAGTTATTTTAACAGGTTAATTAACATTTTACTAAAAATTATCGACTACGAAAAAAAAAACGGAGTCGAAATCATTTTTTCGGTAAAAAATTGTGTATTAATTTTAAAAAAACTAGTGTATGTCCATAAATTGTCTCCATAGCACGACTTTTTTAATCATTATTTGTAATCTACTACAGAAAAGCTACAAAAAAAAATGCGAAAAATGTTATAGATAGACCCCCCTTTTGAAGTTTATTTGCGACATTTTTAATGAATATTCAGAAAATTACGGGCGGTCACATGCGCATGGGCGACATTGTATAAGCCTAACTGCAGTTTTTATGTATGATGTAAAAAAAAAACTGACGAGTTGAGAACCTCCTCCTTTTTGAAGAAGTCGGTTAAAATCTAGGTTATTAAATTCTTTGAACAGCATAGTGCTGATCGAACTAATACGATAAGCTGCCAATATGAACTTAAGGGGGATGCGCTAAGGTAACCCGCGTAATTCAAATATTCTTACGTTTCTTGCAATTTCCCGGTCAGTGTCAGTTTGTATGTTGATTAAAATATTATGATTCGCGACCGTAACAAATACGACTATACAAAATTATAACCATTAGAATCAGCAATACAACTCCTTAACTTCATATAAGTGCCAAATGTCATGATTTCATGAAATAGTCATTATAAACGCATATATGAACTTAGAGAATTGTATTGCTGATTCTAATGTTTATAATTCTGTGTACCCTGAAGCTTTCACCTTAAAGTAGTTAGATAAATACACTGTGGATAGCAGCTTTGATTTACTCATCCTAATAAGTTAAATAGTGTTTTAAGTTATATTTTCTTGTGTTATTAAAAATTAATAAACACATACATGCATAAACTCACGCCGTCATCCCATGGGGGTAGGCAGAAACTACAGCACGCCACCTGCTATGATCCTTTCATCCTTTTGCCTCGTTTACGTTCATATAACTTCATTGCTATTCTGTAACCATCTCACCGTGAAAACTTAGGTGAAGTGAGCGTGGAGTGAGCTGTCATTGTCATCGATACCTACTAATGCTAAGGCAGTGACAGTTCACTCCAAGCTCACTTCACCTAAGTTTTCACTGTGAGATTTTTACAGAATAGCACAACTGGTCATACTCTTAACGTTAAACTCTTATATGATAATAGCTAGCAGGGTATCAGAGTGCTGATGATCTTGATTTAATCTCCACCAGTGTTCCTAAACTTAAAAAAATACTGTCTAAAAACTTTTTGAAGATCACTAAAACCAGTTCAGTCTTTTCTTAATTCTCTACGATTTGGGATTCAGCGGGAATAGTTTTTTGGGATTCAACGACAATAAAACGTAATTTTCTTGCATTTTTCAAATGTGGGATCCTACGGAAATACATAATAATGTTTTGTGGGATCCAACGCCAAAAATATTAAACTGGGATTCAACAGTGGGATCCAACGAAAATAAATCGTGCTTACTCATTCTTAATTTCGCTTGCCTGTCTGCTGTTTCTTGTGCTACCCTAATATTGTCAGTGAAAACTTTTAATTGGCCTTCTTTCACTAACTGTCAACTATCTGTATCCTAGCTGTAAGTTTTCTTGAGAAATAAAATAAAATAAATACAAGCACGATGCACGGTGAGGAGCTCGTGGCTACGTAATAACAGCCGCACGGGTCGTTCCATCAGGTTAAGCTACGCTTGCCGGGGTTGGTCCGTGGATGGGTGACCATCTTTACACACCGAGACTCCTCCGTGCCTCGGAAAGCACGTTAAGCCGTTGGTCCCGGCTGTCATTTGTGGATCTTTGACAGTCGTTACGGGTCGTCAGATGCCCGAAAGTCTGACAACCAGTCTTACCAAGGGGTATCGTATTACCCAGTTACTGGGTTGTGGAGGTCAGATAGGCAGTCGCTCCATGTAAAATACTGGTATTCAGCTGCATCCGGTTAGACTGGAAGCCGACCCCAACATAGTTGGGAAAAGGCTAGGCAAATGATGACAAGCACGATGCACCGGTTGCAAGTACGACGCACCTGGCGTTTCTGAAGTACATCACCAATAAGGTCACTATAATTATGTCCTAGGGCGTCCGGGGTCCGCGCGTTTCCATTCACATCTGCCTTGTAAATATCTTTCATTCATCCTCTCAACATGACCAAAACCATCGCATACTCTTTTCAATTAATAAAAAAACAAATTAATAAAATTAAAATAAACAACAACTTTCCAAAATTAATTTATGACAAGTTTTCCTCTAACAAACTTTAATTATGATAGATGGCGCAGGCTAAACCTCCTAAGAATTATAATAGTATTTTATGTATTCATGCGGCTAACTTTAATAAAATACACTTTAATGTCCCGTACTTTTCCAAGTATATTTTTATAACCTTTATTAAATATCATTGTTTGTATAAATCTCCGATTGGCATTTACGGTCCACTTCAATAATCTGATGTATTTCTAATTTCTGATATCCCTACACAATAACATGGAATGGCATTATGTTATTTCACCGCGTTATAAATACTGAGCATAAAATGAACTATAGAAACTAAAGAAAATTGAATTTTATATCGTTTTATAATCTTTGTGAGTTGAAGTAATAACTAAAAGTTTAATCCCAACTAAATACAGCCCGTATAGTAGACTTGGTAAATCTTTCTGTATATTAGAGGTAGGTAGGTTCTCCAAGACTTTGTGCTCAGCTCAAATATGGTTAAGGCAATTTAAAATCCAGTAAACTCAACGGTTTGCGTTTTGATTGGCGAAACGCGGAAGTCGTCTATGCTCCACAGCAACGGAAAGAAAAAGGCAGAAAAATAAATGAGCATAACATTTACGTAATTTCCAAAGATATTCAAATCAAAACACGAACTCTCACGCGAAAAATCACGCAACATAACCAAAAAGACACACGAATCAAACAAACATTGACACACGTTTATGCAAAAGAGAAAAAATCCAGAGGCAAACATTTATTACCGAAAAGCACGAAATAACGAACGCAAACTATCTGAAACGACGTCAAGTTCAAAAAGCCGCACGTCGTGTCTCTAATCACGCTGTTTGAACAAAAATGTAAAAAACAACCCTTAGCCGCTTCGATTGGAGAAACTGTCACACGGCTGGATGCAAAGGGGATCTCACTAAGTTATTGATTATATCGGAATAAGTCGCTCGCGGGGCTCCATCTCCTCGGGCGCACCCCACCGCCCGCCGTGGGGGTTAGGATATATCGGCCGCATTATTTTACATATATGAGACATAGTTGCAGCTAGTAATTTTCGCTGTTATTGTATCGGGTAGATAATCTTAAATTGGATTTTACTTTTGGGGATTCGATGGTGATTTCATTTACATAATAAAGTAGTTGATTTTAAAAAGCTGTAGGTACCTACTTTTGTAATTTTATAACAACCCTCCATTGTACGGGGCACGCTTTATGTAATACTGAGAGACGACTCTTGAAACTTTTACATTGTTTCACGAGATTTTAATAAAGGATCCTCCTAGGACAAGTATGTAGATACACTTTTCACATAACATCTTCTTATGCAAACATAACCCTTCTTATTCGCGATAAGTCTTGAACCGACAGAGGGTAGATAAGACTCCTATAAAGCCTTTAGCTTATATAGCTCTTGAAGAACTTTTATGAATACCTCACGATTATGATTACAGCACATATCATAAGAACAATCTTACATAAAGGGCATAAAAAGTTCGAGAGCTACTATTTATACTGTTCTGCGACTATAAAGAAATTGATGACGTAATTCCCGGGCCCTTATTGCCTGTATTACTCGAGTGTCATGTCTAACTCGTAGTTAGAAAGTTTGTAACAACTAAGTTAAGGTTAGTAAATCCATAAGGTGGCAAGGTCACGACAGGTGAACTAAAACATTTATACATTCTGTGACTACAGCTGGAATCTTTCTACAAGTTTCGCTAAAATATACAATTGAAAAATGAGTGTTTAGCAAGTATTCAGACGCTTTATGAATTCGATTTAGTTCTGTTGATGAGTTCTAGAATAGTTCGTCTGTCTAATTTGTAAAAAAAACGTTAAGACAGAGTTACGTATAGCTGTAATTTGAAACGAAAAAGCGGCGTCGTGAAAATACCCCCGAAAAACAAACAATGGCTGATGATTGGAATAATATCGTATGTAAATGTGGAGATCCAAGGAGAAAGCAAGTCGGGCGCTACTAAATCGTATTGCAATATCGACGAGGACATATGAGGAGGCGGCGATCAGGAAAGGCGCGGGTGGCAACCAACCCTTCACGCGTTCACGCCAAATCCTTAACGCGCGATTTAAAAAAGAAAACTAACGCCTGAGGGCGGCGGGCGGGGGCGATTGAGATGGAAATGCCGATTGTCCCGATCGGCGGCGGATCGGTGCCCGCTAACTCCAGTTATAACGATGGGGAGAGAATTTTAATGTGCCACCATTTTGGCGCAATGCTCAAATTTTACGACCGCCGAGTCATTATGAGGGAAATTATTGGCGCTCTGATTGCTTTCGCTGTGATAAAAATTCTCAAGTCGGCAATAAGGTGGAACTAATTCCGAGTTAGATTGAAATGACGCTTACCTAATGGAATTAGGTACATAGTTAATGCTGCGGTGACCCGCTCTCGGAGCGGAACGCTCCGATAAAATATTATCTCATTATAATAAGAATCTGTAATAGTATTGTTTATTAAATTGAAACAATTTTCCATTACTCGTTGGAAATTGAAATTGGATTATTCAATTATCTGTTATGCCAATAGCCGTGTATCTAAGAAACTTTTGTTTTACAACTGAATTAAAAAATTGATTACACAGCTGTAAGCGAATCTTTATTATAAGCCTATGATTTGTGGTTACGTAAGCTTCCAGTATAAATACTGTGTAGAAAAGACAATTTATTTTATACTTCTATTGCTTACGGTGTTTTTGCTCCACGCATTAGTTATTATCTTACAGCATCATCGTCATGAGCAATCTGCCTAACCTTTTCCCAAGTATGTTGCGGTCGGCTTCCAGTCTAACCGGATGCAGCTGAATACCAGTATTTTACATGAAGCGACTATCTATCTAACCTCCTCAAACCAGTTACTGGGTAATACCCCTTGGTAAAGACTGGTTGTCAGACTTTCGGGCTTCTGACAACCCGTAACGACTGTCAAAGATCCACGAATGACAGCCGGGACCAACGGCTTAACGTGCTTTCCGATACACGAAGGAGTCTCGGTATGTAAAGATGATCCACGGACTAACCCCAGCAAGCGTAGCGGCAACCGTAGCATAGCTCATCATGAACATCGCAAGAACATTCAATTCCTCATAACTCTAACGACAATCAGCTTGGTTAACAGCTCATAGACCAAAAATTGGAGACAACAGTAACACATAAGGGGTACTTAGAATCCAAAATCCAACAGCATATTATTCAGGCTGAAGCCGCTTAATTGTTTTCAAAACAGCTAAAACACGACAACTCTCAAGAAATTACGTCACCATATTCAAAACACGCTAAATATAAATATATAGTATCACAAAACGCTGGCAACATCACTTGATAACGCAATAAAGGAGCGCTCGCAGCAGCACAAGATATATTACTATTCAACTTACTTAAAACTCTGAGTCCATCAAAAGTTCTGAACAAAGCTTAAAAGTTAAAAGAAAATATCCGAGTCAGGTGAAGTCTCAGTTGAATAGGGAAAGTTTCGTGGCTCAGCGTGATTAATGAGCAGCTTGTGTTTATTCTGAGCATTTCCAATGAGGATTAGACGGTAGACGCTTCTTGAGCTGCTATTCAGGTATTGGGGACGAAAAATAGAGTTTTTGGAGGATTTTTCTTAAGGTGGGTAGCAATCTGGTCAGTTAACAGTTCTTTGCAAAAATTGTGTTTATCTTCGCGATTTCAGTTTTGGGAAAGTTGGAAATAAGCTGAGCTAAGGTACGTAGTCGTTACAAGTAGTGGATGCCCGAAAGTCTGACAACCAGTCTTACTAAGAGATATCGGATTACCCATTAACTGGGTTGTGAAGGTTACATAGGCAGTCGCTCCATGTAAAATACTGGTATTCATCTGCATCCGGTTAGAATGGAAGCTGACCCCACATATTTGGGAAAAGGCCAGGTAGATGTTGATGAGGTAACTGTACGTAGGACTTTTCATGAACAGCTTGGCTATGTACAACTAAAATGATCAATTCTTGTTTTTCTATTAATAAAATAATGAAAGGATTTATCACGGCAAAGAAACCATAGTACAACAGTTACTTTGGTTAATAATGGGTTTTTAGGCTGTCTAAGTTCGGCTCACGATGAGAACACTTTTAAACTCCTAAATGTTATTAATTACTAGCTGCGCCCCGCGGTTTCACCCGCGTAAGTCTCGATCTCGTAGTAATATCGGGATAAAAAGTACCCTATGTCCTATTGCAGGTCATGTTCTACCCCTTTGCCAAATTTCATCCAAATCCGTTCAGCCGTTTTACCGTGAAAGCGTAACAAACAAACTCACTTTCACATTTATAATATAACTAGCAAATGACCGCGGCTTCGCCGGCGTGGATGTCGGTTATTATATACTAAAACCTTCTTCGAGAACCACTCTATCCATTGGTGAAAACAGCATGAAAATCGGTGAAGTAGTTTTTGAGTTTATCGCGAACAGACAGACAGACAGACAGACGCGGTGGAGGACTTTGTTTTATAATATGTAGTGATAGTCAGGATTATACTCTCCACGTGACCCGAGGGCTGGCTTATTTTTGGTCAAAGAATCAGCATCGCCATGCAACGTGACAATGCTGTCAGCCGTGGGTTCTTTTGTAGACAGCGATGCAGACAAATTCGAAGCCCTGTGATTTTCTTCCCTCTTTTTTTATATAAGTACATATTATTATTATTTTAATCGAAATCATGAAAATTTTTCACAATGTCCCTGTTATATTGGTAATGATTCATTTTCGTGTTTGTCGGATGTTAAAAATATGTCTTTACGTGCTGATCGAGGAAAAATATCATGTTATATAATCATAACCAATTTCTTAATTTAAAGCCATTCTGAGAAGTATTAAGAGATGTTTTGATACAATTCTATATTTTATTGATCTCTCGAATCATTATTGCAACAGCCATTACACTTTAGAGTATCTATTCACTTGAGTACCTCGTGTAGAAGCCACGTGTATCAATACGAAGAATTTCTTTCCCTTGAGCACCGACGACTTGTTTTTTTTTTTTCAAATTAAATTGAATTGAATAAAGACTATTCATAGTGTGGCTGACTAGACAACCCTGCGGGCTTTGCGTAACACACTTAAATTGCCAATACTTTTCATTTTGCCAATTCAACAACAAAAATTGCGTCAAGCAAACGGATTTTCTCAAACATGAAGCAATGGATTAGCAATGTCCTTTAAACCTTTCAGATTGTGATTGAAAATGTGTTACGCAATTAGGGTAATTTTTACGACACGCGCTACATTAGCTCAATTATTTTTTTCCATAATAATAGTACTCAGACCAAATAAAAAACTAAGACAGCGCTGCGAACAATACAGTGAAGCATGCTAAAACTACACCTCCGCTCTGTACATACACACTCTCACGCACATATTCACAACCATTTACAATCAAACTACACCTCAAGAAGCGCACACATGTTTACGAAACCGGCGTCACGTCACTGTTGACAGCGCTCTGTCTTGGATTTTTATTTGGTCAATAGTAAAATTAAGTGTGTAATTTAGTGGCTGCAGTAGTCGGCTGTTTTTTTTTATATTCTTATTTTTTAATAAAAATACAAAAAAATAAACAGCCGGTTTCCAAAAAATACACCAAAAATGTGAAAAATAACTTAAATTTCGAAAGTCGGTGTCTTTGTTTTTCAATTTAAATTTTTTGCCACCGACTTCCGAAATTAAGTTATTTTTCACGTTCTTTGTGTTTTTTTTTAAAGTCGTTTTTTTTTTTTTGTAAATAGTTTTTTTTTTCACTTTTTTGTTGTGGTACCTACCCCACACAAATTCGAATACCACTACCTGCTATGCAAATAACAGTGACGGAGTCAAATAAGATATCGTCTACATAGAAGTGGGAAAAATACGTAATTATTGAAGCTAACTCAAAAACTACGCAAGTACAGTTAATAAAATTTATGTGGGACCAACTCTAAAGCATGACCTACCAAACAAAAAAATTATCATCAAAATCGATTCATATTTGGCAGAGTAATCGCGTAACATACACACAAAAAAAAAAACATGTAGACGAATTGAGAACCGCCTCCTTTTTAAAGAAGTCTTTGGTCTATATTACAATATAATACACGTTGATGCAATAGTCGCTAAGGCTTCAAAATCACTGGGTTTCATAATGCGTTTATCCAAGTGCTTCACTCAAGCCAAAACCTTAAAAATCCTATACTGTACTTTTGTTAGAAGCCATTTGGAATATGCATCTGAAATATGGAACCCATGTTATCACAAATATATTAACCGCATTGAGAGCATCCAAAAAAGGTTCATAAGGTATCTATGTTATCATCAAAAAGTATCGTATCATTCGGAAAACTACTATGACCTATGTAAAAAATTTCATATATTACCTCTACTCAACCGCCGCGAGATCTCTGACTGTGTGTGTTTATTGAAAATCTTTAACAATACAATAAACTGTCCAGATATTTTGTCAAAATTTTATTTCAACATTCCCAGGAAGTCTAAGCGTTACAATCCACCTTTGCGCGTGCCATTTTCTTCAACCAATTATAGGCAGAATTCGTCCATTGTGCGTGCAAGCAGAAACTTTAATAAGCTTTGTAACCAGTACGATATAGATCCGTTCCTAACTAGTGTGTCGTCGGCCAGGAAGTGCTTAAGCCGTAACTTTTTCATGTAGGCCATGTGGTTCATTTGTAGTGATAAGATGGTTGTTATGCAGTGCGAGCAACATAGTTACTATGCTGTAGTCTATTGTAACTTGGTGTGAATGTCCTCAGAATTTTACTTTTTTTTTACTCTGTATTTTATACGTGGAGACCTGTAATTGGCTTTCCAACTAATATACTGTTCTTGATCTGTTTGTTTTAGCTGTAAGTCTCCCATGTTACTTAAATAAATAAATAAATAAATAAATAAATATTAACCTATTGGTGCGACAGACGCACATGATGCAAAAACAAGAAATGAAACGATCTTTCAGTCAGCAGACATTGTAAGAGTCCCATCGGATGTCCCAGGTAGATACCGCTTTAGTAATGAAGTTCAAAAAGCCTAGAGCGCTCTCCGAAGAGTCGATTGGCAGAACATGGTACAAGACAGAGATGCGTAGCGATTTTTACGTCGGATGCTATGTTTTACAATTTCGAAAGGGTTATCCTTACATATTATAAAACAAAGTCCTCCGCCGCGTCTGTCTGTCGTCCTGTACGCGATAAACTCAAAAACTACTTCACCGATTTTCATGCTGTTTTCACCAATGCATAGAGTGGTTCTCGAGTAAGGTTTTAGTATATAATAACCGAAATCCACGCGGGCAAAGTCGCGGGCATCAGCTAGTTTATTATAAAAGCATAGCTCATTCCATTCATAGTGTATTCATTATCATCAAAAAGTGCATTTCAGTTAAGGTCACTGAGAAACCGGTAGCCATCATGCAATGGATTAAATCCTATCGTTGGATACCAGTATTTTCTTCGAATTTGCAGAAACCTGACTACAGTCACTTCCTGGAAAATGGCAGAGCTAAAACAGACTTCTAGACTTTAATTTCATATCTTTTAGACTTCTACTCAACCCAAAAAGAGAACCGATGAAGTACCAAACGAAACAAGTACAAATACGTAGCAATTGGTCAAATTCCTGCGCGTACGGAGTCGAAGCCGCACCCGTCCATCGCTCCACGCTCCACGGTACAGTTGCGCATTTGTATAGCCGTACAAATTGCTAACCCCCTGTTTATCTGCGATAGCCGACCTCCCGGCCCCTTGTACGTATTTATCTTCAACCCTTCGGCTGCGACGACATTGCATTGACTTTGTAGCGTTTTGTTCGATCTGTACGATACGGTAAGAGAGTTTCTGGGCTCGTCTTTGTTTTTGGTATAATCGACGATGCTTAAGGTTTCGTTAGCTACTGATTGTAACAACCAGTGACTCTTGTTAGATATTTTTTTCCAATTAATCAAGCTTTAACGATTTCTCAATAATATGTTTCGAATTTGTACGATGACTTTAACTTAACCAACATTATTTCAGCACGTAGACGTCTTTTATTGAAAGGGTTCTCTTGAAAATCGACTCGTGAAAGTCTCATTTGTTTATTAATCGTCACTTACAAAGTACGATGATAAGATTGGACAACCCTTTTCTTATTAAGTTCGAGATCTCTTTGTTGCTTAACTTTGGTATTTGTTGAACCACCATTAATAATACCACAAAATCGCTGATGAAATAATGAGCATACGATCCAAGCCCCATGAAAACGAAGCAGTTAAAGCTAAAAGGTCGACAGTGTACCAAGTTATGTACCTAGTAGGCAGAACCCTAGCATAAGAAGTTAACTGCATAATTTAAACAGTCATTTACGCCTGGCGCCAAATGTCAGACGGTTTTTGTGCCCTTACCGACCGAAATATAAACACCTACAGTGTTTTACACAATATGTTTAATCACGGTGAATTTCAATTTTACACGATTTGTAAATTTAATATAATTTTGTATGTAAATATAGTTTAATGTTTGTAATTTTAGGTAATATGCATACCTAAACATTTTCGACTGCTGGTACATATGTTTGATTATATTAGTTATGCGTATATGTTAGGTATTATATACACACTGTGTTTTAAGAGGCATATAGAATTGCTTGATCTTGTAAATCACATTTTTCAGTCGACAAAAAGTATTTCTGGCAAAATTGTGAAATTGTTTGTTCTCCAATATGACTTCACAAAATAGTTGTGTTGATATAATAATTTATTTTATGCAAAGTAAGGACATGTATGCGCAGTTTCATGCAACCAAAACAAAATTAGTAACACGCAATCAATATGTACCTGATTATGTTTTATCGTCTTAAACCGAAGCGCTTCAGGCTACGATCTGCAATGAGAATGGGTGTATGATTGTAGCGAGGGTGACAATAGCCTGTAGTATTGCACCATAAATATGGCACTGCATACTTAGTTCTCACAGCACAAATGATAATATCTTCAACACACGAATACGTGTTACTTTGTAAGATTAATTAAATTAGGTGTCCTATAAATTTAAGAAAGATTCGTAATAATTGAAACTGATTTGTGGATCTGCGTATCTCATGTAACCTGTTGTGATTGATCGACTAGGAAATGTATTTAATTAACCATTAATTTGATGTTTGATGTTAAAATTACTACTTACTTGATAATAGATTACAAGGATTTGGATAGGATGGGGATGGCCGGAAAAGCGGTGGCGCAAACGTCGTTTTTCCGATCCATAATAATATTTTGGTGATATCAGATTGAAGAGCCCATAGCTGAGAAACTTATCTGACTTACCATTACAAATAAAGAAGGAGGGGGAGGAAAGATCTATGGTAACTTAAACATAAATTCCCTCTTAATTTATACCCACCTAATCAAAGCACTTGATAAACAATGCCAGCGCGCGATCGAAGACCAGTCGTGGGGTGTAAACGAGCCTCCCATAGATTTATAGCCATAATTCCGTGTGCAAAAGAAAACGCCGAGGTGTTATCGAGGCCGTATTGACACTTTAATGCTATTGTTTGATTTAGAGGGCTCATTACTGGCGCGGGAAGAATGGCGATCGTGAAGCAAAGGTGCGAACCTGTGCTATACAAGCATACAATCCAGTATTCATAATTTCTTTATAGAAACCCTTTAGTGTCGCGCCAACATTTGTAGCGTTTATTGCCAACAATTTATGTTGGTGTTGTTCAGTTGTGGCTGATATGATAGTGGAAGTAATGGACGATAGTCGATGGTCGGTGGTGAGTGTCTTTATAAGGACTTGGTCAGTGGTACTTTTATGTAAGTACTGCGTGTGAGGGAATTAATTAATATGGATTGTTGTTAAGCTAAGAGTGAACAGTTTAATTTGCTTGTAATGACTGTGGTACCGTCACATAACAGCCATCCTTGATAGTGTTCTTTGACAAAATAAAGTCAAACGCCGCCGATGCCATCATTTTCTTGACAGCGTTGTTTACCGGCCACCGCTTTCATGGGACACCCGGATTTTTGTCCAATACATGGTTTACTTTTATTTTGGTCTGCAGTAGCAGGCCATTACGCATTTGGAACTTTCTTATCTTTCACTATCTGTATGCAAAAATATGTAGAGAAATAAACTTACTAATGCATTGTATTATCTCATTATCAATTATTTATTATGGAGCAGTTTTACAGTTGTGCTAAACGGATCGTGATTTGCCCGGTCGTTGTATACGATCGTAGCGATGAGGCGATACGGACCCTGCGCCCCGCGCGTGCCGCCCGGCCCGTAATAACAACAGAAAATTTTACGCTCCGGGACAATGCGATATAAAATTATCTGTTAGATCCAATAATCGCACGGAACAGCCGGGACTTAATGCCGGCCAATCATTAGCTACGAGGGATAACGGAGCCGACGGCCAGCGGCCCATTAACGTCGCAACAGAACTGCGCTCGCGATGCCCCGTGACCAAACGTCAATGCAACATCCACTGCATCGTGTGTTTGTTACGCCGTACTCATCCCTCAGGCATCGGCGGACAAAAGAATGACTTCATTGTAGCCTCTAATAGTCTACAGATATTTTACGACTCTTCACAGAATCCGTCGTATACCTCCATGAGTAACAACAATCTCTTCACTCCAATTACTTATTATTCGATTAATTATTGACATACACGTTCCCACAGATTTCTCCAGGAAATTTTAAGTGCGCACGTATGCAGCACACTTAATAACTAGTATAAAGCTGCGATTAAGTGCGAGCACTTATAAATACTGGTAATTATTTTATCGGGATCGACTAAAGAGGACGCGAGCGCAGGCGGCCGCACTATCATTAGCGCGAGGAAAGCGATCAGTTATTTACGCGGCCGAACAGCGAGCCGTGTTGGTTTACGGCGGGCAACCCCCGAAGGAGATGCATTCCGCCATTCCACCGGCTCACGAACTCACGACTGCACAACAATAATTACCCGTGGGTGTACGCCATTATACTTCGCGAGCGATTATTATCAATCGTTGTGCTAGCGAACGGTCACCGCTTAGAACCCGATGTAATGGAGCGAAATTATCGTAATGTTATAACGAGAGATGCAAAGCAGATTATTCGATAATTATACGAAATAAATCAAAATCTCGCGAGTGCAGTAAGTGTGTCCCTCTCTGTCGCGCGGGCGCTGTGTCGCGTCGCGTCGAGCGCCCGCGGCTGGGCTGCGCCCGCGCTGCGACGCCGCTGCTTGTGGCCAGTATTGTTCGCCGCAGTCGCCGCCGGCGGCGATTCATACCTCACCCCAACTCTTACCAGGATGTTGCTAATTTTCTATCATTGCGATCACAACGAAGTTTATAGACGTTTAGATTCTGAAATTTAGGTGTCAGTGCAGTATTTATTGCTGATGCAAAATAGGTAATTTCCAACAATGTAAGAACAATTGCCTTGTGTTTCCAACTATAATATTTTATGTATTTTCCATACATTTTATGCAAACAATTTCCAGTCATGTCTCTTGAATTGTTTGAAATACCTACATACAGTCGATATACATACCTATCACATTTTCAGGAAGTAATTTAGGAAAGTCTAAACTTTCCTTATCTTAGGATAAAGTCATGAAAACATTTTTCATTTGTGACACTGAACACTTATGACACTGAATTTGAACTCAAATTAATTAATTAGCAAATTGATGTCTCCTAATTAAGCACAGTTAATGTACCACACAAGCCAGCCAGTTTCCATAAACCTTTAGCTTCGCCCCAGGTTCTCTCAAAAGCTTCACAATTCGCGATATCCCATGCAACATTCTACGGTGGTCATGGGATGTAGTGCCCACTCCCAAACGCCTTTAGGAGCCAGTAAATTGTGGACTGCGAGGTTCACGCTCCTCTCATTACAACAGTAATGTGTTCCGTCATCGAGATTAACTCTTCGTAATGGCGCCACTTCTTATACATTTCTACAACGTCACTATTACAATTGCACATAATTGAGGTTTGTCCGCTTTTAGTAAAATGGCCAATTTCGTTCTTAATGTTATTGTTTTGTTAAATGACTTAGAATTGTCTCGTTGTAGACTGTTGTTAGTTTCATTTTTTTATTGTCATAATTTTATTTGGAATAAGTAGGTTTACGATTTTTTGGTAATTGTCGTGGCACACGATTCTATCATTGTGTCATGGAGTGGAAGAGAAAGGCATTTTGGAAACACATCTATCTATTTTACTAAAAAATCCCATGAAATAATAGGACTAATACCATAGCTACGTAGACCACACATAAATCCAAGAGCCTCATCGCACAAAAAACAAAATAAAGCAATTCCTTTCGAACATAATTTTCTAATATCACAAAAATCGCAACAACAGCTAAAAACGGTGATTAGTGAGCAGATTGTCCGGCAATAAGTTAATTGACGGTTGGTTGAGTGATCGATCTATGGCGGGAGGCGGGGGGTGCGGGCGCAGGGTGCGGGCGGCCAGAGAGGGGGGTGCGCCGGCGCAGCGACGCGGTGGACCGCCGCAGGCGACGCACTGTCTCACCTGCAACAACAGTGTAGGGCTGGCGATTCCTGAAAGTAGTGATTTAGTAGAGTTGGTTACAGTTAATTGTAGCGACCTCCTACGACGTCGTTTTCCACTACACCATTGCCGATTTAAACAATGCTCTAACAACACAGCCACTTACTTTGTGTGGTCTGCGATCTCATCTGACTGACACACACCCGAAATTAATCAGCAACCGTGATGCAATTTTCGACATCTTTTCCACTTTGACATTTCGATAGGCTGCCGCGAGTAGTAGATCTGTCAAATGATATGCAGCAGTCTCAATGACACATTACTTACTTAGAGCATTACTCTCAGTTCTGTGCAAATCCCACACAATGAGCCCTTTCTGGAAACATAAAACAAATTATCCTCTAATACTTTCCAGGCTGGTTTTCTCACACGACATGCGTGGTTGGTCCGTCAAGCTATAAATTTGCTCGCTAGCACCACGTCAGCACCAATCGCAGCCACGTGTGGATAACGAGTTGTTTTAAGATCACGATCGCACGTAAATGACAGGCTCCTAAGTAATGGTGCCCCATCACAAATGCCCACGACTTCTTAATACCCGATTTCCTCGCTGTACCTCACACTTGAGCGGAATTATAAACAGGTAAAACAATTGAAGCTTTCTAACTTAAAGACAATGGATGAAATTATTGGTAAGTTTTGCATCTAGCTAACAGTTATTGTTATTTACTGTGATGTTGTTGCAGTGTTTCTAAACTCATCAACTGCTAAGAAAGATGCTTAGTTTGCGTAAAAATACTCAATTTCACTAAAACGGTATCAAATTATTAGTACTCTACTCTAAGGAGGTTCTTTTGACAAAATAATGACAGAAAAAGGAGTTTGAGAATTTTAAATATAATTTAAAACTTACCAGTTTGTTTTCGTTCGCCTACTTTGTGTCCCCAGCTGGGCAAAAGACTTTTTCCTTCCAAACAAAAATAATAAGCATAATAATTATGATTATAATTTTAAAATACCTATCGCACAGAATTGAAAAGAGGTTTTGATTGAAAAAGGGGGGCCGTTGCCAAGCAGGGGGACACAAAACTATTCCTTTTACACTCAAAATATTATAAAGAAGTAAAGACAATAAGGAGAGGTCTACATCCAGAGGACGGCGAGTTGCGAGTTGGAACTCGACATGCTACATTCGTTCAACCAACTGCCATGTTGCAAAAAAGCACACCCCTACAACAGCATAACAAAGCAAAAATGGTTGAGATAATGAAGCATAATGTAAAGCGTGATATAAACTTCATATGCGCCCGCGGCTGGATTAACTTGTTAGTTAGAGACTCAGTTCTCCCCACACCTAACGTCCACACCATGTCAGGTTCCAGATTAGATCCAGAGATGAACTATAGGACTTAGATCTTAGCTGTAATTCACTTCCCGTTGTTTGTAATCGAGGGATTCCTAACTCAAAATTAACAGTGTTTCAAAATTATGGAATAAAAAAAACAGTTGAAGGTAAAAAGTGGTCATCATTCATGTTGTTCGCTGTATAAAAAACAGTTGGAAATCAACGGTCATCAATTTTCAATTGTTTTTCTTTCTCTCTTACTGTATGCTTTAGAATTCCATTTGTTTATTTCATAGACATCTCAATGAAAAAAGACTCATCATTTGTCTATTGTTTCCATGTGTTCTAAACAGTATTCATCTGTTTATTTCGGATACATCTAAACCAATTTGTGGTTACATCTTTCGACCACCTGTCCTTTTCTTAGCCCCAGGGTTGTTGAGATGGTCGATTTGTTAGTAGCAGAGGCAATTAAAAGGGTACAGTAGATAGGAGACATTGTTTATACACTACTGAAATTCGTAAGTAATAAGTATTTCACAATTCTAGTGCATGATTTATGGAATCTGGAAGCCTACTTTCCGCAGGGGGCTGTGAAAGATCTTCAAGAAGCTGGTTAATAGTGGCTCATTTTATGACTCCTCAAACGTTTCATACTGTATCCATCTTTGCTGAGGTGACGCAGCCAGTCACCTATAGCAGGATCCTGTCGATTTACGGAAGCAAAACTTGCCTTTAGTTCCATAAAGAGGTCATTGCCAAATGTGAAGATGAACCAACTAGATCTGCCCAACAGCGTATCTAATTTCAGAAATAATAATATTGCTTCCCATTCTTATTCAACCGATTATTTTAATTAGTTAGCACCGTCGGAATCCGCGGCTAGGTTTTTTTTACACTTCCAATCGGATTGAAACAAATAAAACAAGAAGTCGAGGATCAAATTACACAGCTAACTATGTTTCAAAACTCTTTGGTAAATCATAAATATCTCTTAACGTGTTTAACCTAAAATCACTGTAAATTATTATTGGAAGTTTACATTATTAAAATAATGAAAATGATCGCCGACGGCCGCCATGCGTGCCTCCTTGCGAACATAAAAACCACTCGAGGCGATTAAAAATAAACAATAATTGGGCCGGCCATTCACGCATGTAGCCTCATTAAAACAATTAAATCTTGATTGAACAGAAATTATAGCTGTCGATTCTTTAACATAATGCGATGGTACCTTGCCGGAATCTGCTCCGAAAAAAGATTAACGTTGATTTTAATAAGAAACAATTATATACGTAGGTATGTGTCTACATCCCACGCTCAAGTAGTTTGATCGCGTTTTGGACCGGTTATACATAATTATCAAAAATTACCGATGGCGTTTTTTTTTTGGTATAATTTCAGACTTTTTTGTTTGCTGGCAACCTCGGTCAGGGGATTAAAAACGTACCTTTGTTACATGAGTCATTGACATAATTATTTCAAAGTCTGATTCATCATTTTCGAAACCAAAAGTCAATTTATTCATTCAGCCACGACAGAAAACTAACCGGTTTCAGAGTTGACAGTGTTCAACTACCACTTCAGGCTTCAGCTGAAACCAACCCACCCTGTATAATGTATTCAGACTGGATAATTGAGGCTCAAGCTGTACTCAACTGGTCTACAATCAACATAATTGTGGTTTCAACACCCCAAACCACAGGAAATGTTTGCTATCCATACCTTATATTAACTCTACTGAATTTTCGTTGTCATGACTTTGAAGGACAAGATTTTTATTTTTACTAGCGGTGAACTGCGAAATCTTGGGTAAATGTATAATATGAATTTAAAGTGTGTATGTAATATTTACCGAGGACAAACAAGAAAATACCAAAATCTGGTAATACTTTCGCATTTTGTACAAGAGCAGTTAGGTAAACAGCTTTGCAATTTACGTAAAATTAATAGCAAAGAAACCAAAAGTTCGTTATAAAGAAGTTAATTCGACATAATGTGAGTAGACGTTGATACCTCTATTTGGAAGGCGGTGCCCAAACCTTAGTATTAGCTATGGAAATGGGATCGTTATCATAATTATAATTAATCTTCTAAAGTGGCCCATCGACGATCATCGACAGGATTAAGGAGGGACCCATCGTATAGGTACCTACTTTATATATTTACGTTTTATACGTAGCTATAATTAAATTAATTACCTAATAATTGCTATTCCTATGTTGAGTTCGATAAGTATAATGATATCACAAAGCATTTTATTAATAACAATTACCTACATAATAATAATACACATAATTGAATTTCAGTGATTAACTTAATTTCATATAGGAATTAAGTAAATTTTATTTACACACAGTTCAATTAACAGTCGTAGAATCCATTTGCTCTTACTTAACGTGTTTCCATTTACGATGAACGTCAATGGTAATCTTTCTGTTTGATATTTAACGGTTATCAGGCATTGTTTGAAAATAAAATTTACGATAATAGAGAATATAAAAATAGAGTACGCTCAAAGACGGACAATGTTTGTCGAAGAACCGATGGCCGGTAAAGCAGACGAGTCATGGAGTGGAGACCGCGCATCCGCAATTAGTAGGGTGGAACATCCCCCAGATGGACGGAACGACGACCTTAAAAAGGTAGCTGGAACTGACTGGATGCGGAAGGCGGAGGACAGAGTGTTGTGGTGCAGCTTGAGAGAGGCCTATGTTATGTTATGTGATAGGCTGAATTGATTGATCGACTCACAGACGTAACCATCGATCTCATAAAGAATCGATAATAATTTATTACTTGGCACTCGATTAAAACAACAGGCCAATTTTCAAAGAAAAAAGGTAATAACACCCGCGAACTATTTTCGATTTCAAAACGGTTTCGTAGAACTTGTAGATATAATAAAATGCCTATCTCGAATATTTGCAGAAAGTTATTCAAATAAAACTTATTTAATCTAAATCCGAAACGTCTGCGGGCTGAGTGCAGGAGCAACATCATTACGACCCCCATACATATTTACGTCTTATGATATTTTTAATTTAATTTTCCCGGCGAAAGTTCGGAACCTACTCCGTTGAGTGTTGAAAGCTATCCAATTTGCGTAATACTGCCAAAATATCTCATTTCTACGCTCGCTACCAATATACTGCGACCAGACAACCTAACTTTACAGAACCTTTGAAGAAAAATAGTTCTAACTGTTCGTGAAATTGAACTCAAAATCCTCCAACCCACTTCTAAGATACAATGTTTGGTTATAGGACGCAAATGGAGTTTTGGCAATTCCATAATGCGAAAGTGGTCTGTTCAAGCTTTTGACTCTATGAAAAAAATACGAAACTCGGAAAACGTTAGAAAAAAGAGAACATTTATGTTTTCATAGAGTTATTATTCATGGTTCGATAGACGTGTAAAAGCGATATTTAGAGGGCAGCACTCTGCCGATTAGTGGGGCTTGTGTGCGCTGAGCTTTACGGAATTACAGCGCTTTGCGAGACCCAGTGGCCACTAACCCTTTCAGCTTTGAAGCTATCAAAATTATTTCGGAGAGGCCTTAATACAAGTTGAATTTCATATCGTCGTAGTGGATTTTAATATTACAAATTTCACGTGGGATACTACGCACTGTGGCCTTCTGCGAAAATGTTATGCCGTATTTTCTTATTGAAATCGTAGACATGAAAATAGTTTTTTTTTTCTGTTTACTTTTCTGAGGTCCCTTTCAATATTAACCGTTGCTCTTATCGTTATTATAAAGTTATAAACTGAAATTATTTATGTGACGAAAACTAATAAACTAAATTATGTCAACCATGTCATGCATGATGTCCATGCATGCGTAACGTAAGTGGCGACGATGACCAACTAATTATGGGGACTATGATCCCTCTCCCTTCTTCTCCATAGGTACCTACTATGCTTTGGAATTGGCAACTAGCTTCATATCTCTGACTGACCGACTCCTTCACAATTCAAAAGTGCCTGTAAATGGTTTAATTGAAATAAATGCTTTGAGTTTGAGTTCATAAGGTCCCAAAAGATAAGTACTGAGATCATCAACCCATTTGGCATGTATGGAGAATGTGCTGATTAGTGGAAAATATTTCATTATTCTCTGACTAAAATTAATTAAGCGGTTTATAAGAAGTCCCTGTTAATTAACTCGTGGGTATTAATGAGACTATGTCAAAGAATAACTTTAATTTCGGAAGTCGGTGCGAAAAACGAAAATTGAATAGCAAAGACACCGATTTCCGAAATTAAAGTTAATTTTCACATTTTTAGTGTATTTTTTTTGGAAGTCGGTTGTTATTTTTTTTTGGTAAAACGTCTTTACAAGCATTCGATTCCTTTACAAAAGAAAATTATCTTTCTCACTATCTCTTAGCATTTCCCAAGAAAAGGTGACTCCACAACAAAAGGAAACGGGAAAACGAAATAACATATCATTCAATGAAGGATTAATTGAATCAAATAAATAAATATTTCTGGTACAGTCAGCATCAAAAGCATGCTTAGTAGTCCAACATGTTGTACGAAATTACCTGAACACAAGGAAAATTCAACCTAGAATGACAGTTGCGTACTGCCTTTATTCTGAAACACCACTTTATGTCATTGAGATAGCTATGTTTATTTTTCTTAGTTGGACCCAGTTACGTCATC
Organism: Lithophane leautieri; assembly: GCA_949152455.1. NCBI lineage: Eukaryota > Metazoa > Arthropoda > Insecta > Lepidoptera > Noctuidae > Lithophane > Lithophane leautieri. Next base: position 7,399,012 of record OX424472.1, on the reverse strand, counting down.
ATAACGAACCAACTCACATAAATAAAGTTCTTATTTTCCAAAGTTATTCTAATGATTTTGGATTGTTAGTTTAAATTTAAATAAATTCTAAGCGTATGTCTTTGCATCTAAATTGGACTGTTTTGGATACTCGGATCGAAGAAGGTAACCACATTAAATTTTAGACGAACAATTGAGATATTGTGGATTGGTTATTTTTGATTTGGATAAAGAAAGAAAGAAAAATTGTTTATTCAGCATATACTCAGCAACAGTTGTCCAGATAATTTTAAACAGTCTGTTCGTCTCTTTATTTGTTGCTGACTGTACAACCGACCCCACATAGTGATGGCGCGTGGATATTCTCGTCACGCACCTTGCTAATAAAGCGATGTATGAAGTGCTTACACAAAACAATATTACCTCATTTCTCGGAATAAGGGAAATTATATCAAGGTCAAATGAGCTTATCTACGATGTGGTATGTGCTAGGTTTAATATCAATAAGATCCAAATAAAACCTAGCAAATAGGTGGCATAAAACGAAAATTGAAAACCAAAGACATCGACTTCCGAAATAAAAGTTATTTTTCACTTTTTAGTGTTTTTTTTTTGGAAGTCGGTTGTTTTTTTTTTGGAAGTCGGTTGTTTTTTTTTTTGGGAAAAGTTTTTATTCTTTATTTTAAATAATCCATGGGCTAGAAAGTGATAAGGCTAATTTTTATCCCAAAAAATACTCCGTTTGTATAGAAATCTGTAGTAACGTGTACCATAAAGTATATATCCTTACATTATTATAAAACAAAGTCCTTCGCCGCGTCTGTCTGTCTTCCTGTACGCGATAAACTCAAAAACTACTGCACCGATTTTCATGCTGTTTTCACCAATGGATAGAATGGTTCTCAAGTAAGGTTTTAGTATATAATAATCGACATCCACGCGTGCAAAGTCGCGGGCATCAGCTAGTATAGAAATAAATAAATAAATCTCTATGCGGATGAAACCGCTAGTCACAGATAGAATATTTCCATATGATAGACATGGCCTATTTTTTAAATATATTAAATATATTACGGTTTCAAGTTAGTAGTGAGCTGTAAGGGTGGGCGTCGATCACCATATTAAGTTGTTAACGAGTTGGTTCATTTATTACTGCAGCGGTGTTCATTAAAATCAGCTACACATTACTTTTGAAAATGAGCCTTCATTTTATTTAAGATAATAATGGGTACTTTATTACTCAAATAAATTGCAATATAACTAAGTAATGGCCTGTTTCACCACCTCCTTTTAAGTTCCGGTTAACTTATCCGGCACATAAACATACAAATTCCAACATATTTTAACTACAGTGTCCACCAGAACTGACTGCCTCGTTGGTTTAGTAGTCCCAAGCGCTACTGCTGAGCATGAGGTCCTGGGTTCGATTCTCAGGTCGGGCAAAGTGTTTATTTATTTATTTATGTACACACAGTAAAATACATAGAGATACAACATAATTATAATATGAGTACAAAGGTACTGCTTATTTCTTAGTGTTATTGGGGTTTTCCATTACGATTTTTTCAGTAGCAGCCCGGAGTGTGGATTTGTGAACGGTTGATTGCAATAGGCTCACCCAGTCTTATGTAATCATAGGACTTAAACATAACTGGTGAAATGTGGATGTACTGCACTTTGCCCCTTTGAGGATTACAGGCGAAATGTTATGTTTAGTGCCAGTCAGAAATTGTGGCCACTATGCCTATTTAGGTATTTGCATAATCAGCCTATAATGTTCCCACTGCTGGGACACAGGCCTCCTCTCTGTGAGACGGAGTGGGCCGTAATGCACCACGCGGACCCAGTGCGGGTTGATAGATGTCACATGTCTTGACATGCCGATTTCCTCACGGTGTTTTCCTTCACCGTTTTAAGAGCAGTGGTGATGAAATAATTTACACAAAGTAAAGCACCTGTCTGGGCTCGAACCTACGACCTTATATAACCGTAAGTCGCGGCCATTAACACTGGGCCACCACTGCTTATTTAGGTCTTTGGACATTCTGAACTCTGCCTGAGCTTTGTTGTGAATTAAATAGACTAAAATCAATTTTCTCATGTATCATCATAATGCTATCTAAAACGTAACATAAAATAAGTAAAACTGAACTTAGTAGAAATATCGTATATTTAAACAATGTTTGTAAATATGTGAGCACCATGTATGTATCACATAATTAATTTATTTGTCATTGCTTCATTTTTAATTATTTTTACCTATTGGGGTATAGTAATCGTATTCTAGTTGCATCGTCTTCACATATAATTATAATTATAATTGATGTATACAAAATATTTTAAAACATTTTAAAAGAGTAACGGTGGTGTTTCTTGCCCATTCTTCTCCATACGAAAACTACCTTTTGAAATGGGCGACTAGAATCAATTCAGTTTTTTTGTAAATGTTTACGTTCAAAAGTGCCTAATTTAAATAAATTCTTTGACTTTGAAATCAACCCCAATCCCGTAATTTTCAGTAAAACAAAACAAAATCTTATAGTGATAACAACACTCGTATCATTTCATATCTCGAGTTCTCGGTACAGACGCTAACAGCTACGTATGTGAGAACAAAACCTTATCACAATAACGACATACATCTCGCGAAGCTCTTATAATCCTATCAAGTTTACAAGGATGCTGCACGTTCTACTTTTGTTCTTTGAAGTTAGTGTGGAAAGCGAAGGAAATGATACCTACTGTTTCTGTACGTTTATATACCTATAAACGTACAGCTATATGGCTATGATAACATATTTGTTTGTTTTCATAACTTGTTTTTTTTATATTTGAAAATATTGAAAATCAAATAATGGCAGTATCATCACAATTCATAACGGTAATTTTTTCCCATTGTTTGTCTTATTTGCTTTAGTATATTCGTGTATAATTTATATGTATTCATTTGTTGTGTCCTCTAACTTGAGATATGGAGTAATCTTTTGGGGCAATTCAACAAATAAAAATGTCATTTTTAAAACCCAAAAGAGGTGCCTTAGAACTATGTTAGGACTTCACGTTACTGAGAGCTGCAAACCATTTTTCTAAAAATATAGAATATTAATCCTTCCATCGATGTACATTTTAGAGACCATTATGTTTGTCAAATCGAACCCAAATCTATTCCCCCTATTATCAGATAAATAATTCGAAACAGACGCGACAATAGCAAACTTTGCATTCCTAGATCCAGGACAGCTCTACTTACGGTAGGAGGGGTTCACATCGGCGTCGAGTCGACGATGAAGTACCTGGGACTCGTCCTCGACAGCCGGTGGAACTTCGTGGAGCATTTCCGACGTTTGGCTCCAAGGCTGGACCGGGCTGGGGCCGCCTTGAGGCGGCTCCTGCCCAATCTAGGGGGTCCAAACGCCTCCTGCCGGAGGCTCTATGCGGGGGTCGTGCGGTCCATGGCCCTTTACGGGGCACCGGTGTGGGCGCGTTCCCTTAGGCTGCGGCCAGCACGCCGGTTGAACGCGTCCCAAAGGGTCATGGCCATTCGGCTGGCCCGGGGATACCGCACGGTCTCCCGTGAGGCGGCGAGCCTCCTTGCCGGATTACCGCCATGGGATCTGGAGGCGAAAGTCCTCGCGCACATCTGGGAGTGGCGCGAGGAGGTGAAGCGCCGGGGTGTAACTCCGCTGCCGCGAGAAATCGCGGCACAGCGGACAGAGCTCCGGCAAGATCTCATGGCGGCATGGAGAGTGCGATTGTCGCAACCCAGTGCTGGGCACGCCACAATAGCGGCGATAAGTCCCCTCTTTGAGGAGTGGATAGAGAGGCGCCACAGCGTCCTCACCTTCCGCCTGACACAGGTCCTCACCGGACATGGCAGCTTCGGGAGGTACCTGTGTAGGAATAGGCGGGAGGAAACGCCCGGGTGTCACCACTGTGTGGATCGCCCGGAGGACACGGTGGAGCATACGGTTGAGGTGTGCCCTGCTTGGGCGGAGCACCGCCGTGTCCTCGCGGAGGCGATTGGCGGCGGTGACCTCTCGCGTCCGGCCCTGGTTCAGGCCATGGTACGGAGCGAGAGGGCATGGGAAGCCGTCACCTCCTTCTGCGAAGCAGTAATGCTCGCGAAGGAGGAGGCGGAACGCGTGAGGGAAAGGCAAAGTTTGCGCCCTCACGCCCCTAACCGCCGCCGTTGGAGACGCCCTGGGCGTCGGGAATCCCAGGCGGATTTCCGGCCACCATAGGCGCGGGCTTGCGGACGGCGAGCAACGGGCAGCTCGCCGTCCGATAAGGACCAGGCCCGGGTCGATGGCGCGTCGTGTTCCACGCGCGCCTCAAAGAGATGTCAGCAAAAATGACGGGGTCCAATAGGACCGATGCCTGCCAGGGTTGCGGGAAAGTCCGAAAGGGATACCGGGACCTTGGCAACAGGCAAATGAAGGAACACGGGTGGGTTTTAGTCAGTAAAAGTCTGACACGCCCTTTCGCTCCGCCCAGAGCGGGAGAAGTCATTGGATGATTTCCCACCCTCAAAAAAAAAAAAAAAAGGACAGCTCTACTGCGTAAAAGTATATTCTGTATGGCGCCAACCGTGTATAATGCGTTGCCAAAATATTGGAAGGAATATACAACGGAAAAATTAAGAAGTAAGTTAAAAAGCCTTCTTTTAGAGAAAACCTATTATAGCACTGACGAATTTCTAAATGATAAATCAATCTAATTTGTGTATTCTTAATTACTTTGACATTGACTAATTTTTATTATCTATTATGAGTTGATTTGATGACACAATTCTGTAGGACGTTTTAATTTCTAAATTCGAATTTGTAGTTGTAATTATTTGAATGGATAAATTTATAATTATTTGATGTTTATGTAACCTACCTAATAACCTACCTATTTATATTTGTACGCTGCCAAGGCAAAATATGACTGCAATATAATTTAATTGTAACATCTTGCATGCCATGTGTGTGTATACTCACGTTTTGGACAAATAAATGATCTTATCTTATCTTATCTTATCTTGTTCTTATATTTATATTATAATTAATTATATTTTGCATATTTATAGTCTTTAATAGGTATATGTGTATCTTTATATTTAAATAAATACTTATGCCACAATTTTCGTTATTGCATATACCACTGTTTGTCTCTGTATCACCTATAGGTCGCCTTTGTACATTTGTGTGCAAAAAGTGTTAAATAAATAATGGGGATGATGACTACATTTTTTTTTTCTCCGTTAGGTAGATTATTACAAAATATTGGACACATATTTTTTCTTTTTTCAAAAGATTAAGGCGATACATTGAGTTAAAATGTGCCATTACGTCACGAGTATACAAATTTTATACCTACTTGTGACCCCCACTCCTCAACTTTAATGCGTTTTGTCTAAGTAATTTTTTATTAATATGATAAAGCAAAAAATACATGATTGTCTAATATTTTTTATTACCTATCTGACTGACGGACAATTTCTTTTGTTTTAACTCAACTCTATTATTTGACTATTAACGTAGGTTATAGGAGGGCCAAGAAGTCCAAGAGAAGCACAGGGAGTTAACATGCAGGTCATCATCATCGTTATCTTACCCTTATCCCAATTTATTTGTGGTCGGCGCAACATGTCTTTTTCTTCCATGCTTCTCTATTAGTCCTCATCTCGGTAGTCCCCCCTTTCTAGCCATATCATCTTTCACACAGTCCATCCATCGTTTCTTAGGTGTTCTCCTATTCTTGTCCACATTCATACTCAAAACTTCCCTCATGACATTTTCCTCACGTCACATGCCCATACCATGACAACCAATTTTCACTCTACTTTTCAGTCACCGGTGCCACTTTCCAACTTCCTATTATGTACTCATTTCTTATTCTATCCATTCGTGTAACACCACACGACATTCCTCTTAGCATTCTCATCTCAGCTGCAAGCAATTAATTGCCTTTCATTCATCCCTTTTGTGGCCTAACATTCTGATCCATACAAAACAGGAGGGGCTCGTGGCTACGTAATAACAGCCGCACGGGTCGATCCATCAGGTTAAGCTACGCTTGCCGGGGTTGGTCCGTGGATGGGTGACCATCTTTACATACCGAGACTCCTCTGTGCCTCGGAAATCACGTTAAGCCGTTGGTCCCGGCTGTCATTTGTGGATCTTTAACAATCGTTACGGGTCGTCAGAAGCCCAAAAGTCTGACAACCAGTCTTACCAAGGGGTATCGTATTACCCGGTTACTGGGTTGTGAAGGTCAGATAGGCAGTCGCTCCATGTAAAATACTGGTATTCAGCTGCATCCGGTTAGACTGGAAGCCGACCCCAACATAGTTGGGAAAAGGCTAGGCAGATGACAAGACAGCAGGTGCTATGTTTAATTCAGCCATAGTTAGTGAAATCCTAAATCCATGATTCATTCATTCTCTTAAGACTTATCATTTGTCAAATAACCACAATTTAACATGTGCTAAGGGTTCAGAATTCAAAAGCTCTTAAATTAAAATCTTCACAGAAGTTAATTGGGAAGGCCATCGGAACAAATGAACAACATTTAACAATCCACGAAATGATAATTTCTCTGCCCTAAAGTAGACCCAGTTTATCAAACAGCCTTTATATAATTAAACCCTATAATTAACACTTATGAAGTGTCGAAAAACATCCTTTCTTAAGCTGCCCTAAGCCTTGGTGGCCGTTACTACGCCATATGTCGGTCAGGTTAATTCCGCTCTCTCGCTATGAACGATGACCCCTTTATTACTTATTAAGGAGCTTCTGGCCGCCTCACCCCCTGTACCATGTTATTTATGTCGTCTAATAATAATTTGTATTAAATCACGAACGCTTCCCACAGGACAAACAGGATTTGTTGGCTTTTGTTGTTGACGGGTTCTTGTGCTTTCTTCGCGGAACGAAAAGATATTGTCTGTTTGTGTTATGGAAAAAAGATATTTCTAATCGTGTTTTGTTTGTTTGCTAGGATTTTCACTATTAGGGCGATCTTCTTGGATTTTCCTTCTTCTGTGTGTTTTGGGTTTAATTTATTTTGATACAGTTCTATTTGTCATAGGAATTCCAATCTACAATACAACTTTTTGACATAACAATAGACAACTCCATAATTTCCGCATGAAAGAAAATTATAGAAAAATCGTTTTCGTTTATGAAACCAATTTTTTCTTTTATGCAATTTTCACCATACCAAAACAAGCAATTTGCAATTTTTCACTGTTAATTTAGATTCACCGAAATTCAACTGTCACTCACAAAACGATGATTGTGGTGAATTGGCGAAGTAGGTATAATGGAGTTCAACTGACGCTATTACCATCACTAAACGTCAAGTCTCGAAAAAGGTGTATTTTTTCAAGCTAAGCGTTGATTTTTCAAGACATGATATGACCGCAGCACGCCTATGGGTATCAAAGAATATGAATTTGCGTGGACAGTCACAATTATTTAAGCACGCTACAGTCTGGCACCTACCTATCTATAAACAATCACAAAGAAACACAAATTTTCGAAACAGACCAATATGTTTTGACTTTCTGTTTTCAGAAAATAGGATTTTTCTCGAGAAAATCCTATTTTCTGAAAACAAAAACTCAGTCAGTCACTCTCGCGACTCTAAAGTCGCGAGATTTTCGTCAAAACCAAGTTATTTTAGAGATGGGTATCAACAATCTTTCTCTTATAAGCACATTAGTTTTGTTAAGTGTGATTGCAGCTCTGTCTGAAGCCAGCCAGGTAGGTGAATGTTGATAAGTTCCTAATGATTTCTTCAGTCGTCAATATCTATTTCTGAAGCATGCCATATAAAGAAAATTCAAAAATTAGCGTAGCAGTGCAATATTTTTTACCAAGAACATTTTAATCACACAGAGTTTCTTAAAATAAAACAACAATAAATAATCCCTAAAACAGTGTCGGTCAACGAACGGTAAAGTTTCAAGTCATGACACGGCGAGGTGTAAATCTCACGCGCTTATCTGTTCCCGATTCGCATACATTACATGTTGAAGATACTTGGGGCGACAACATTTGCATTTCAAGCACACACACGGTAATTACAAGTGGGCGCTTTAATTATCCGCGGGTCAACAACACGTGACGTCGGTTGGAACGCGCTGCAATTTGTTTTTGTGATTTAAACGTGTCGAAAGCGCGCTTGCACATTTCAGACGGTTTGTATTAGCCCTCGTACCCACGGGCGATTTTTTAACGCGCCATATTTTTATCCCACACTGGATTTTTAACCCACTGCTTAGGGCCGAGAGTTGAAAATCCAACAGAGTATTTTTTTGACGCGCTGTGATGCACTCTGTTGGATGCTCAATGCTAAGCTCAATACCGGGGGTTGAAACTCCAGTGCGCGGTATAAAATCGTCGCGTTAAAAATCGCCTGCGCATTCCTGGGCTAACTCTGCGTCCTAACCGAAACCGACTATCGCGCGAGTACATAATCATCGCACTCATTTAAATGAATTTGACATACCTACTTGCGGGATCAATCAAGTCACGTATGTAATTTATTATTCAGGTAAACGATCGCGTATTCACACGACAGTCGCTATCGGTTAGGACGCAGGGTAAAGAACGCGCCGATGTACCTATCTCTATAGATCGCAAGTTATGTCTTTACTTAATTTATTATGTTGCCATACAATGTCCAGTACTAGAAAAACATTACTCATGCCGCGGAATGTGTGAATATATGAATTATTAAAACATTGCTCTTTGTCGCTTCTTCGTAATAAATTATATGAGATACAAAACATGCGTCCGCGCATCTTACGAGCATTTCTTTTGCAACTTTTCAGCGCATGGTCGGGCGAGGGTCAATTTTACTTTTTAATTATGGAACTGACTAACGAACGCCTCCGTGTTCATCTTGTTCAACTAAACAACGTTACAAGCGATTCTAAAAACTTCTAAATGTAAACTTTATTTCTCATAAAATAAAGTTGCAGTTCCTTGAAGTGCACGTTAATGAAAGCCTTTTTAAATGAGTCATAGATGACATCCAAAGCTCCTCAGCCTGTCCACAGCCGTTGAGCTTCAACTTAAGTAATGAGATATGACTTCAGCTCATTATTATTTTCCTTGTAATTTGTACTGTGAAATAAATAAATGTGTTGTAAATTTATAACGTGAGAGATTTACTGCGCGCTTGCGCAAGTTATAGGACGTGATCTTTTTGCTTGGTCGACTTCGTTAATCAACCACTTAAGTACTTACTATGAATGTGAAACCAGATATAGATGTAAGTACTGTTGCACACTTTTTCTGTGCTTCTGCTGAGTTGATCGGTTTTGTCGTCGCTGAATGAATAGTGATGATAAAATAATCTGCGTAAATATTCGATGAACGCAACTATGTTCAGTAGGGGTTCAGTTCAGCATCGCATGAGTGCGTCCACGTCATTACCGACATCATCGAATCACTGTACGTAAATGAAAACTCGCCTCATCACGTTCCAAATTGAAATCCTTCGTTCCCTCGCTAAGGCAGGCCGCAGACGTACTTTTTCCCTTTGTTTTATTGTATTGGCCGAGCCTCGATTATTCGAATTATGTTTAATTCATTTCCATCTCGATGGTAATGCCCGCGGTCTATGTACCTAATGCTACGGTGAGATACTAGGGGTAATCGATTCTCTATCGATTATGTAGGTACTGACTTTGTAATAAATCTGCTAATCGATAAGCCATGTTCTTGCTGGATATATACACGGAGTTTTGAAGAGTTAGTAAGTAGAGAGACCCGTGTTGAACTGTGATCTACAAACAGTTCCAACGATTTAAGGCTCCCGCAGACAGCGAGATGAGACAATGCGACGCGATTCTGGTAAAACACTTTCCATGAAGTTTTCATAGAAATTGTTCTACTAGAGTCGCGTTAGCTGCCGCGTCGTGCCAGTCTGCTTAGTAAGACTTGTAATAACGTAGTATGTAAGAAATGGTAGGTAGGTACCTACTAAATTGCGGAACCTAATTATTTACCTGTAATAATTAGCTTACCTATTCAGCTTCCACTTTCAGCTTCGGAGAAAATTATTTGGTCAAGTGACACGAATATTTGCACGATATCTGTTCACCGTAGATACGCACGAGTAAACGAATCGAGTTACTGTAGTGACGATTGCTCCGACACAAATTAATATTAAGAAAGGGACCATTAACGGCAATAAATGCGGTTACGCAAGACAACAGATGCCTTTACTGACGAATTTTATTAGAAACGTGACGACTGATGAGTATATTCGGTCAGAAATCAAAATCAGTGACGAGAGAGTGGTTGTGGCCAGCGGACGTGCTGCCAGCGACACCTTCCGGCCGGTGTGAAACATTATTATTTTTTGATAACTTAATGCTCCATCTGTAACGCTGTAATTGCACGTTTAGCGGTTTGTGTTCCGACGAAAGATAATTTCTCGGTCTCTTCCCACCCTTTGTTACGGCTAAACCGATTTCCTGCCGGGCTACGTGAAAATTTAAACCGACTTAATCCCCTATAGAGCTTTTAATGACATTTTCTCGGAACGTGAAGCCACAAGAAAACAACCAACATGCCCAAGGATGGTTAGCCGCAAATCATAGAAAGATTTGCCGCATTGATAAAAATAAACGAGAGACGATATTACGAAATCAATATGAAATTGCATTTCCTAATGTCAATTGTTAGTTACGAAGTGCAATAAAGTTCCAATAATCATGATATGAAATAATTTCTGAGCGATGTGCTCGGTGGGTTGTGTCTATCTCTGTCTGTGGTTCGTGGACGGGCTACATCTGTCTCTGTCTAGGCCCGAGGATCGCACGGGGTATGATGAACTCGGTAATGATCCAATCAGAAGTGAAGTGCATCAAGTCTCGGCCGCTCTGTGAGAATGCGGTTGGGGGTGCAAAAACTACGTGCACAGATTTAAATTAAACCGACCATTTGGTTTTGTTTCAGATCACCTTGCTTTTTAAACGAACAAATGATTGGTTAAAATAAAATAAACGAATATACTGCATTATCTACTCGTATGTGTTGGTCATGTTCATGCCTTGTTTCCTTTAGATTAGCTTTAAGTAAGGTCTATGCCATGCTGAATGATTTGACAATTTGCACCTCTATTTTTTGGGATTCAGTGGCTAGCCTATAGTCGATTACTTTGTTAGGCGAGTAGGTTCTTATGGTAAACTTTTACCACAACACTTAATTTTTGTGCCAGGGTCAATGTTCAATGTTCCAAACTGCTAACAGCTAACCGACAATTAAAACTTCAAACCTGGCTAATTTCCCAAGCCTTTCGAATAAAAGGTTCCGACCTTCAAGACACCCATACTGCACAGTGCACATCTCCGCCATGCAATTACTTCACCGAAAATGCTCCAATAATAATATAAATTTGGTGCAACAAAATTACACCAAAAACTTGTAATAGTCTCATTTATTGGCCACATTGCACCAAACAGCACTAAGTGTGTGCTTTTAAAAATATTTTTTTGAATTAAAAAATAAGTAATGGTCTCAAAACACTGGCTGTTACGTTTCTCCAATGGCTTGTAATTATTTTAAATGTCCCGCGTGCGCCTGAGTCGAAGCGCCCGCTCACAACACCGCGCATTGCTTCGGGCAATCCGCGCGTGATTGAGAATCCATATTGAACAAAGGTTTACAGACACTTTGGTACTTTTTTAATTAAAATAATACACCTGAATGTGGCCAGAAACATTGTCAGAAGCATTCACTATTCTCAAGTAAGTAAACCGTTTAAAAAAAATCGCTAGATTGTTAATACTAAACCAATCAAGTTAAAGTGCAAATATTGCCGATATCGTTTATAAGTTATTGGCAAACTTTAATTGACCCTATTACAAACAAGATTTATTAATATAAACAGTTAACTAAGAATTATTACGTTACGTTACCTGCTTGGCTTTTTATGGACTTTTATAATTAGCTAATTAAACGTAGAGACCTGTAATATGTTCTAATTACTACGGTATGTACAGTATAGATCTTAGATAAGGATAACAGATTAATCTTGAGTTAACGAAATCCATAGCACGATAAGGCACAATTTGCTCTAGAAACATGGCACACGGATGTGTTAATTAATTGGTAGGTAAAAATATCTATAGGTATTTTTCTAATAGGCTTCATTTATTTATTTATTCATTTATTTATTTATTTATTTATTGAGCAAGGCACACCAACGACATATTTACAAGGATAGTTACAATAGATAATCACTAGTCTTCAATACTGTGTAAATACATCACTTATAGGCATGTACAACATTCCCATTAAAGGGTGAACAATTATTCAATTATTTTTTCAATTATAACAATATTTTATAAACAATAAAAACATAATAAAATTACCAAATCATATTAGGTTTAAAAAAATAAAAATAAAATAGTACATTTCGTCACATTGCATGAGATCTATCTATCTATCTATCATCACATCCATTCAGAATCACATCAAAATATTCGCACATTAGGCAACCAAATTAATCAAGGAATAAAATACAAACCTAAAAGACAAAATAAAAGCAAAAATTAAACAAATATCGTACGTCAATAAACTAAATTCAAATGAAATTATTATTCTTCATAGTATTATTCGATTAAAATTCGACACAATTAAATTATAATGAAATCAAATCAATTAAATTAAAAATATCGTTAGTCTAAACCAAATGAAATTAAGATTATACTATAAATTATTCAAATTAAAATTTACATTATTATATTAGAACAGGTATAAGTAGGCAGCTGATTACAGGTCAGTTTTACTTATTTTAGTTTTAAATATTGGCAGACTATCAAAGAAGATATCTATATTGCCGTCAGCTGAACAAGTTCTAATGTAAAAACGGACAAACTTTAAAACGGATCATGCTGGCAAAAGACAACATGTGGAAAATACATGGATCGAGCAGCAGCAGCAGCAGCGTTCTTCTGAATCCTGTCCACTATTAACATATATAGGTACATGGTGTAAGGACATCAACGCGCAAACTAGTTAGTCTGTTACCATGAATTCAGCACATGTTTGTAGTCTACAATCAGGATAAATTTCTGGTCTGGGAGTTTACAATTTCTAGAGCCCCCAGACCAGAAATTTATTTTCGGTTATAAATAAAATCTGCTGTTTCATAAAAATGAAATACCTGTACGGTCAAAATTTAGGAAACAGCAGTTTTTTTTTAAATAATCGACGAGAATTGTCTACTCTGGAAAGACTAGAATCATGTGCTGAGTCATGGTAACAGTCTAGCAGTCTGTATATAATTTTGTATATACCAGATTGACATGACATGACAGTGTTCCCACTGCTGGGACACAGGCCTCCTCTCTTCGAGAGGGAGTGGCCTCCACGGTAGCGTGGGGTCTACCACGCGGGCCCAGCGCAGGTTGGTGATGTCACATGTCTTCGAATTTTTGGTTCTAGGACATGGCCGGTTTCCTCACGATGCCGTAGTTTTCCTTCACCGTTTTGAGAGCAGTGGTGATGAAAATATTTACACAAAATAAAGCGCCTGACTGGGTTCGAACTCACGACCTACAACTCGTAAGTCGGGGCCTTTACTACTAGGCCACCACTGCTCCATTGCATGGGTTTATCATATACCAGATTATACATGCCCAATTAGGAAGGTACCTACCTACGTGAAATAAGAAAAATTCTGAGTGCTTATCACACGAAATTTATCGTGTACCGCCATTTTTATCTGAATTTTTATAATTCTGTGTAGATAAAGTCACATTATATCACAGATATTACTATCAACAACCTTAATTATCATAACGCTCACTTCAAGGCGGTCGTAATAATCAAATTCACGTCATTAATTGGATTAAGAAATTAGAGCAGTTTTTTTTTTTTATAATGCCTGTTCATCAGCTCAAAGTGCCTGAAATTCAGGATAGTGTGAGTATTTTGTTTCTCTTTTTATTATATTTTGATGTAGGTACTTACGGGTCGATTTTATTGAATGGGTTTATCATAATAAACGTGAAGTTGTTACTATGTTCCTATCATTGTGTAAACGCGTGGTTATTTAGTGTAACTATTTATCCTCTAGTGGAAAGTGTGAAATACGGTGTTCCCTTGTTTCGCAGACAGAAATTTCATAGAATTTCGTTTCGCAGTAAATGTTTCATATATTATTTGGTCCTTGTATTTTTATTTCGAATATTATTGTTTTAACGACTATGTACTTGAATGAAACATATTTCACAGAAACACAATTCAATGAATTTTATTATCACATTTTTTTTATAAGTATAACAAATGTTTCAAAGAGTAGAATTATTTTTTAACGAATATTGTTTGTTCGATGTATTTGTCCATGGTATTTTTTTTTTCAACGAAAATTTAGCAATAAACCGTATGCTATCCATAATTTTATAAATAAATCATAATTTAATAATAATAATTATTAAATCATAATTTTATAATAATCTAGTAATATAACTATTAGGGCACTCGGACCAATTATGTTAGGTTAGGTTAAAAATGTGACCAACTACGCACGAGCCGAGCAAGTGAAGCGAGAGTGCTACATCGAAATTAGTCAGAGTATCAAAATTAGGGCACTCCGACAGTTATGAACCGGTTTCATATAACTATACTACGATATATAGGTCGTGTTATCAATTATAAAATAATTCAAGTAAAATTATATTTAAGTGTGTCTTAATAATAATTGCTAGAGATTTCAGGTTTATATGCATTTATTTCGAACAGTAAACAATTTTATATTTTTCCTGACTGCTTGTAATTTAATTTCAAAGGTATGAATTGAAAAGTTTAGAAAGTGTCACTCGATTAAATATTTTTCTTGGTAATACGTTTTATATTAACTAAACAATATGAGGATAAAGAATATTAGATTTGTTATTCTATGATATGAATAAATAAACATTACATTTTATTTGTAACAAAACTCAATGATTTAAATATTTTCAAAGAAAATATTCTGCGTATATATTCTATGAAATGAAAATATGAGATTTTTTATGTGAAACGAAATTCTATGAAAATGTTGTCTATTAAACAACGTACAACCGTGAAATACGGTGCCCGATTCAACCTTAGCGCCGCCCCAGGGCACTGTAAAAATGCCGCCCAATTATCGAAACTGATTTGAAAAATTATTAATGTTTTTTTAATTATTCATTTTTTTTTATGTTTTTTTCTCACCCTCGAATTTTGCCGCCCTGGGCACTAGCCTCGAGTGTCCAGGCCCAGGCCCATTGTGTAAATCCAGCGCTGGTGAAATATGCTTATGTTTAGAAATGAACCATGCGTTCTTTCTATTAGAGACTTTGACAGTCAAAAGTTTGGATGATCATTTGGATACCTCGTATCACATAATATATATTTTTTTCACAAACTACCTACTTTTACCTACAACTGTACCTACCTACCTAAACAAATCCTGTATACCTAAATAAATCAGACTCACCTCTGCCTAACCCTACGGGGAATACAGGTGTGATATTACATGTGTGTCAGAATCAGAGAGAGAGAAGTTTAGTTCAAGAACAACAACATTATAGTGTGTTTAAAGATATAGGTAGGCAATGTAAAAAAACTTAGGTAGGTACCTACTTGTAACTAAAATGAATAAAAGATAGTCCTGCTAGGCTACCTGTGCACTAGAGTAGAGATGAGAGGAGAGGAACGGAGCTGTGCCAACATTAACCAATCTAAATTCCGCTCCAAAGTTTAGATTCTATTGGTTAGGTAATATTGGCTCAGCTAGCTCCGCTCCTCTCCTCTCCTCTCCGTTCCAGTGGACTGGCAGCCTTAATAGTCTAAAACCAATAACTTGCTGAATCCCACCGGACCTTCTACGTAGTAATTTTTCGATATTGCATAGATAACCTAGGTACTTTCAGAGCTATCGCAACTTATACAGCGTGTAACAAAAACCCTGTCCGATCCGTGAGGGTGTTGTTGAGAATCATACTGAGAGTATATATACAAGGTTTTCTGCTGGAGAGAAGAAAAAACAAATCGGTGTTTTTTTTTCAATGGAGAATTTTACCAGGTTCATTAAATGGGTCGCGGGCGATAATCGTTTGGTGGGTGTCGTCTACAAGTCATAACTTATGACGTCTGTAGAAAATTTGCTAATTTATAATGAAATTGGGGTAATTTAGGTAGGTACTTAAAACGTGAATTTCAAATTGCAATAACTTTTTTATTTTCAATAATATTTTTTATTTTTATTTTTTTGTGGTAATGTTATTGCAGTATCTATGTGCCCCTTTCGGATCGGACAGGGTTTTTTTAACACATTGTATAGCTTCGTAGATACAATCAGCAACGGATTAAAAACTTCTAACTTCTAACAGAGATAATCGACTTACTTTGCTGACCGTACCTAAATATTTCCGTTAAGGTTCAGAGTCAGACCAATAAGTCTCCAGAAGTCCAGATACTTACCTGATTGTTCCACTTTTCTATTTAAATCCAAATTATTTCTAATTATTGCTATAGGTAGGTATCTACTTACCTAGGTACCTATATCTACCATTTTTTTGAGTTTCGTTCTTGATTCGTTTTCTAACTTTACCTCGAAAATTAAAATACAATAGACAACTAATTATTATCTAACAATGCGTTGGTAAACAGGTACCACCGATACAATCGAAGTAGGTAAACCTATCTACTTACAATAAAAATAGTTCTTCTCATAACGGCTTCCCAAACTCTATGGGAGGTGGTCAAGCGCAGCCGAGACAGTGAACGGTCGGTCACGGCCAAGGCCGAACTGAGATTCTGAATTCTGGCATTCTGAATTCAAAACCCAGATCATAATTAAAATACTAGCCTTTCACTGCAAACCGGGAAGTCTTTTATACTTAAATACTTGGGTGTTAAAATAGTACTATTATAACTAACAACGTAGCATCAGTGGCCCTACAGAACAGTTAACGTGGTCAAGTTCTTATTGTATCGAACAATTGGATAACTGTTCACACAGTGCAAGCAAGATGATGAATTTGGTGCTTCGAGAAATTGTCGCAAAAGCTTCGGTTGAAGCTAAACAAGATTCGGTTAGTAATAAGATACATGTCTAATCTTTTGTATACTTATGTAGTTTTACAGTTAAGTAGGTACCTTTTAGTTGTCTTATTCTATTAGTCATGAATTTCCTAACTTTTCAAAAAAACTGATTCCCTCATGAAGTAAGTAGATAACGTAGGTCCTTACATAGAATTATTTATAAATAAGTAACTAAATAGGTTTAGTATTTAATTTTGCAGTGTTTTTTTTTTCAATCTCGTACGCCTGATGGGCTCGTTTACGAAAAAAGTCTTACGAGTACAAAGAACAGACAAAAATATTACGCCGTATTTAATTTCAGATAAACTTACAACATTAATTTAACCTTTATTCTTACAATTTTGAGACAAACACCATTTTTTTTTTAATTTATACCCAGATCTTATGCCCAAAACGAACACAAAACGTAGAACGTAAGCCAGCTCCGTAAACAAGACTTAGCCCCCTAGTGCCGAATGACAGAATTAATTTGACATTTAGAAGTAAAAACTAATGTTGTTTTGGACGGTTTTATAGATTTTTTTATACGAATTATACAAAAAGTGCTAGGATTATGATCTAAAAAGTTTAACTACAATAAGTCAATGAATTCTACCTTAACAAATGCCATAGAAACAAAAGATAAGTGAGGTTATTTCAGAAAAATCAGTGTCACTGATTTATCTCCAGTTGCTATGAAAAGAAAACAATGCAGATCTCCTTAAATGTACCTTACTTTTAGACTATTATGTTATACAGTCCTCATATGGCAGATATTGCCAGCTGAAGCCGAATTTAGATCTCACTTGTTCTGTTATTACATGAAGGACTGTCAACAAGACCCTTCAAGAGATGGGAACATTAAACTAGACCCGAGGTTCTTTCAAGCTGCTGTAGAAGCTCGTGGCACTGACGTAGACAAAATGTCGAGTGGTTCATCAAGTGTCAATGGGTTCTATCGGCCCCGGAGCGCCCTTGCCCGGGCTATGTATGAGAAGCAGCACAATGATAGATACCTGCAGGAGCTAGATCAGAACGAGGTAAGTTAAATGCCAGTTTAACTCATACAAGGAATCATGTCAACATGTCAAAGTATGACATGTTATTATTAATTACATAATTAATAAAAATATAGACTTTGATCATTCATTCATTTGACATTTGTAGCAAAACTTTATTACTGCTTTAGAAATAAGTAAACAGATCCTTCTTCTGCTTTAGGATGGGGCTGTTAAAATGAGCTCATATAAGAATGTTACCATTTTTGTCCTCATGGGACTTGGTAAGAACAATATTAACACCACACAATATCGGTAGGCTACAATTTTTTTTATTTTTTCTTATGTATTTATTTTAAAAAAAAACAAAAATCTATTTAATTAAGTAAGAATGATTATACAACAAAATGTTAATACTTTTCATACTATAAATCTAAACTTCTAATGAATTTTCTGACAACTGAGTACATTGAATATTGATTGATTGCCCAATGTTTTATTATTTGACATTGCTTTGAAACTTAGTCATTAATTAAAATGATTTTCATTATGCATCTTGTAATATTCATTGAGAAATTAGGTACAAAGTACACTAGAAAAAACTAAATACAGTTTCTGCTGTGAAAAATTACTATCATTTGTTGGAGATTCCAATTAATAATTCAATAAACTTTATCTTAATTTATTCTAGATAGTAAATAGAGAGTTAGATAGTTTGATTTTATCTTATAACAAGTTATTTAAATGAAATCCTAACTAATTCACTCTCCGGGATACTATAATGCTCTGTTCACAAAAAAATCCTAATATTTTTCTTGTACCTGAAGAACTGAATTCAATTTAAGTATTCTTCTTTTGTGTAAAAAGGTAAGTTTCTATTGATAGGAATAATTGACCTTCCTCTCGAGTCTTCGTACTTAATTAACAATAAATAAATAATGCTTGATGTGCCTAACATTTAAGTATTAACTTTTGCTTTGCTATCAAGTTTTATGTTTTAATACATAATATATTTTTAGTATGGTATTATTATTCTAGCGTGTGACACTCGTGGGTTGCAGCTGAAAATCAGCGTCAAGTGGTACCCTTACATTTAATTTGTATGAAACTTAAAAAAAAAAAAAATAAAGAAGCATTTCCTCTAATGTTTGTACTGTAATGTAGATTTTAACTTGGGGTTTTCTCTCTTTAATTCATTCTTTACTCATTTTTACTATGTAATGTATGGGAAAAGTTTTTGGCTATTATTTATTTTTCTCGTACCTACACAAACCTTGACCCCATGAGAGTTTTTTGATCCTTAAATGTAAATAGGATGGAATGGCATCAAAACAAGTTTTTGTGAAAATTTGCCATTTTCTTGCAGACCATATTTTTTTTTCAAAATCTATGAATTCCGATCAAAATTTCTCATAAAAGTTATGGACAGTCTCCTAAGCCCGTTTGCTTGTAGCTACAATGATTTAGGTAGGTAGGTACTGTAACGCTTGGGAGCGCTATCTTGGTGTGAGGGTGTGTGTGAGGTGGCAAATCCAAAGACGGCGAGGGCTCAAAGGGGGTTTATTATAATATTTAATTTATAAGAGACGCGTACACTGTTCGGTAGCTAAGCTAGACTCATGAACCAAAACAAAATGCATTCCTAACATATTTTAATCCAAATTGTTGGAACGTTCGAAACACAGGGCTGCCCTCTAGCCAGCCTGTACCACGCGAGGTTGCGCCTCGCATCCAAACTCCTTACAGTACCCACCCTTACTGCCCCGTCTCACCAGTCCACCCTGTGTACCATAGACCGCACGACCGCACGTCGCTGTTGTAACACTTGGACCTTGAGCTTGAGCTGGCCTAGCGTAGTAGGAGTTTCAATAGAATAATAGGTCAGCTTATACTGGTTTTGTCACCACTGACGTGCGGCGTACTGCACCTACCTACATGGGCCAAAAGCTTGTGCATTATTATCTTCCTTCGAATATTAGCACAAGTTATTTCAAATTGGACCACGTCCTCATATCGCATCTAAATCTTTCTCCTACCATCAATCGAATCCGATTCTCCAGTTGACCTATTTGATGAAACGTAGCCTACTACCTAGCTGGAATGTCTGCCCTGAATATTACTTTATTCTTATTAGTTTCTTACAGACTTACATCTATTTGAGGCCATGAGAACCATAGTGGCCTAACCAATATTTACAATATTTAGTCTATGAATTATTCCAGTTAAGTTAATTAAAATATAAAAGTAATAAAAAGTACTATGTATTCTGAAGAGTGCTAGTTGATTTAAAAAAATACTGTTCTTGTTTTCTATGGTACTCAATAGGCTTGTCCATTGGCTTAAGCCACTATGGTTATTATGGCCTCATTTGTAACTTGTACCTTTTATTTGGACAATAGTAAACATTTTAACAGAGACGATTGACAAGCGAGCACCATAAACTTGTACTCTCAGTAAAATTCACAGGTTGCTAAAATTCAAAATGCGAACTTTCAGTATGGAATATTTTATCGCCATTTTTTCGAGAATCCTTGTGCACGGTGACGATTTGTATGAGCATCATCTTTGCCCTGGGTACCCAAATTCGGTTCCTTATGACATAGTTTTAATTGTGTTATTAATTTTGAAAATATCAGTAGCCTTGTTTTTTTTTCTGGTCCTGACACTGGTACAAATATTTCTCTAATTACTTGACGCATGAAAAGATGAATAGTGCTATCTACTGAAGTGCCTGATAGATATTATATTATATGACTACCCTCCTGATTTTTATAGCTCGGATGACTAGACACATGATTCTGGTGACATTAGACAAAGTTACACAAATGCTGATATGACATAATGGGCCCAGACGCTACGCTTTCTAGAGATCTGAGAAAAAGGCACGTTTTTGAACACATCTACGAACTCATATGATGTGTGCATAAGACCTGGATATTCTCTAGAACGTCGACGTAACAATCAAGTAGGTACATAAGCGGGAAATCTGTCTCTTCTTACGCTCTAATATTATTTATGTTACTTATCGTTCCCAAGATCCAGTCTAACGTAAATATTTTGACTGGTAAAAACTAGAACCCTAGTTTCTTTAAACAAGTTTTCCTGTTGTGTCACCGAGTCTCGGACGATAACGACGCAACGTCCAATTCTCCGTTTGATTACTGAATCCAATTTTCTAGCAGGGACTATTCCCACGGTTCACCGTCGCACTTACTCGCCAGGGGTTTCCATACTAGACGCACACGCAATCGGAGGTTCACGTGTGCCTCCGTAACGAGGATATATTTGCGTATGAAGAACACGAAATACCTCTGAATTGTGGAGGGAATAAGACATTCAACCCGCTCCTCCCCCCTTACACCACACCCCCCTACACCCCCTCGCGACCCTTTTAACTTTCATCTCTGTCGAGTGCTCGGTCCACATACTTTTGTTCTATTTGATCAATGTTATTAAAATGTCGCGGGCTTGCTGGATTACAAACATTTGACTATAGTAAAGCCGATTCCGAATAATAATGACCCCTGAATTTCATGGAAATATTATGGTCGATTTATTTGAAAAACATATTAATATGTGGTTTCGGGGTGAAATAAAATTCGCTGTTTTATTGTTCAGCGTGGATACTGGCTTATCCTATTGACATGAATGTAACTCAATGGCGTAGTTACTCTAATTCCCTGTAGTAACTCTATGGCGAAGGTCTTCGAGACATTCAATGAAAACTGAGGTGGGAAACATTGGTCAAATGGTCAAGCAAGACCAGTACAAAATAGTGTCATGTGATCGATCCTAATCATTGTTAAATCGTGTTATGCGTCCAACAATTGTAACGAATAACATTTGATTGCGGTCCACCCATGTGTGCGTACGCGCATCTCCGGGCGCACCGAGCCGAGCGTCACACGAGATCGTCGCCATCGGCCGTAATCACTGCTATCCATTCTGTTAAAACCACCCGAGGATAAATTAGTTAAGTAGAAGCTTCCGTTAATCGTCGGTCGACGTCGGTGCCGGTCGCTCGCTCTAAATGGATTAATTTATACTTATATGAACGAGGACGTTTTCGGTGTCACGCGAGGATGGGGTGATTGTGTTGTGATTGCTTGCGCTTCCTATGAACACGTCCTAAATTCAACGGCCTCGCCTTGCCCGCCTTGCCCGCCTGCCCGCCTGCCCGCCTTGCCCCGTAGCCCGGATTGCTGCTACCATTAAAACGTCATTTTACGCTTGGACATTGATAAGTTGATATTGTGCTTTATAACATCCGAATAGAATTGTTATCAACTTTATTTAAATCATCTGTGTAAATCACCTGTTAACAACTTTCTTAATGAGGGTCTATTTATTTGCTGTAATTGTATTTTATCACCGCAGGATCTCATAACACGCTTACGCTACATAATGTCTCTACACATTCCTTTTACAACTTTGCGTATACATTTATTCAGTGAAAGGTAGCGTATTTATGGTAGAATAATGTTTTTTTAAAGAAATGCATCTATTATTTGAAGCACCACTTAAGATGCTTCTCTAGTATTCGAATACTTATTTACTGCCACAGTGCTTATGTATTACAAACATAGATAAAGCTCGCTCCGTGAAGCACAGGAGGCGTGATGTCCACACACAGCGCTAAGACACCTGAGTCGCGCTGGGCGCATCGCTCACTGCAATCTGTACATTATTTCTCCATTGTTCGCGTAACGAGCCCCCACCCCCTCTACGGGGCCACCCCGTACCCCTTCCCCCCGTCTCCTATTTCCCACACCCCACCCTGAGGCGGTGGGACCTCGCTCGCGCCTTTCTTTTATCATTCCTCTCTTTATTTCCGAATGCAAATAATCCTCCACACGTGTGAGAACCGAAACCATTGTTCTCGCCTCCCCCCTCCACCCCCACCGGGGACCTTGGTGACGAAATCTTTTTCTACAGCATTTAGGCAAATGTACCTACACAAATATTTCACTTGCTTACATCATATCTCATACGAGCTTCCTCGTTACCGACATCGTATCAGAAAAGAACATTATTTGCGTGCACTGTCACACAAAATACAACATACTTAGTAATGTTGGGGAATCTTTTTTGGCAAATGTTGATTTTCCGATTCAATCCTTTCCATTAATATTTTATTTTTAAATTAAATAAGTAAGGGTAAGGTTTTGAAAGGAATGTTAAAGAAATACTTACATAATTAAACTGCACCTAATTACAAAACTCAATATTTAACTAGCACCAACAGCATCGCCCTACAAGTACTCGTACATATAAGTAGACTTAGATCTGAGATCATTAATTTATCAAATGGGTAGTTTTCTTGGCACCGATTATAACTGGACTTCGGCGTTGTCTTGCCCTCAATCAGAACTACCTACAGTGAAGTAATTTAGTCGACGACGCCAAAGTGTAGAGCGACAACCGCCCTAGTTGCCGCGACTAGAGGACAAACAGCTCGTTAGGCCTCCGGACGGCGGAAGGGTGGAGCGCCGCGATTCCCAAGAAAAACGCTAAGTGGGAAATCAATACGTATTAGGCGCGATATCGGACCGGTCGCCCGTCACACCATGATGGATGAACGCACCCAAACTTTCCGCGCCAAGTCTAATAATGACAATATACAAATTGACGTCCGCGAACACTTCCGAAACGCGATAGCTCGCTGTCGCCGACGCCACTCACGTTATGTATACAAACATGAAAAAAACTGATCGCTTTCAATTTCTGTAATAGAAATCTCAATTACGGATATGTTTTTTGGATCTCATCTATCATGCGGCGTCCTGAGAAGGCGGTGCTCCCGTGTGAGTCAATCGTCGCATCGAATAATGGCGTCGCCTTCGTGACGTCTCACAAGGAGTGCGATATTGGAGTGGATCGACAGGCGGGAGTCACCGCGTCTCTACATATTGAAAGCTATTCGGAATTTGCAAATAAATACACACATGCACGCGAGTACAGGCCGTGTCGCGTCCCGCGGTCCCGCCACCTCGCACACCACTCCGCTGCCTCTATAAAATTGAAATCGCATTTACTACCTCGCAGACACTATCATTTTGTTTGATGCTCTAAGAAAGTATAAATAAATTAAATGAGCCCGCATCCAGTCTTAAAACATTAAGTTTTATGTTTACCTCTTCTTCATAACATCATTTAGGATATGTTATAGAGCTTTAAGAGCACCGAGAACTATACGACACAACTCTCGAAAGGTTAGGAAATACATGCAAAATGCATTAGCGACGCACCCATCTGGGATGCCCCATTACATTAAAGTCTATCTGCGTATTTACAAGATAATTTACAAATGTCTTCTTATATTTCATTTTATATTTTTGTACCAGTAACCAGTTCATTAAGTACTGAAAGTTCCAAAGACAAGATATCCTGCAGAACTGTAGCGTAGTATAGGTTTCAAGTAATTTAACCTGTAGTTGGCAAGACGTTTTAATGCGATCTGCTTCCGTGGCGTATAGCCTTACATGAGATTAACTCGGGGGTAGTTGGAAGCGAGGAGTTAGGGGGTAGTATTTATGTCACCTCGGGGACGCGAGCGCTCGCCCCACCCCAATTATACCGCAGTAAAAGTCATAAAAAGACACCCGAAGTTTTTACACGAACCAAGAAGAGGCTCACGCGAAATTAAGAGGGGCGCCGAAATGTGAGATGAGCATGAATTTTTTATAAGCCCAGATGATGGTGCTCCGTTTATGATGTCTTATGGCGGATAATGCCCGCGGTGCACGCTCGCTTTGTTTGCTCGCCTGAATCATTGATGAGCTCGCCTTTATAGCCGCCACAAGCCATAACTAATAATTAATTACCAATCCAACACTCCGCCGCCCTTAGCGTGCCCAACTCCAAATATGCTCAGAGTGTACGGCCATTGTGAAACTTGGAAGCGCATTGATGTCAACATTTTAATCGGCGTCACGTTAAATATAGTGCCCATCTGCAATTTTTTCTCGACAGTTTCACTGAATTGGGTTGTACTGAGCGTATATCGTAAAGTATCAACGCGCCCCATATAACTCTTTTCGTTCAACAAAAAACTGGTCAACGTTATTTCTTTAAAAGAGAAGATAATGCTTTTAATAATGAATCAATTTACTCAAAGCGAAGCCTCAAAAACAACGACGCGCAATTAAAAAAATACGAGTTAAATAAGAACAACAATAACTATTGCAACGGTGGTCAGTGCGGTTCAAGATGATGACAAATATTCAATCCTAAAATAGGTTCAGGTTTATAGCCAAGGAAGCCCATTTGAATATTCAAACTCAAAGTCAACTTTTTCAATTCGAAGTATGGACGTCATAAATAATGCTTTTATTTAATGCGATTTATGTTCACGAAAGCAGGTCGAAAACGACCTGAGAGCTGGTTAACGCAAACAACGATTTTCGTTTTGTTCACGCTTGTATGAAACAATACATTCTCACGTTTAATTTCTTTCGGGTCTTAACAATTGATTCTTTTACGAGTGTGTTTATTGAGCTCACTCGAAATGCGTTAATTTCAATTGTGATTTTCGATATCGCAACTTGTATGTGGTTAGATACGTGTGACGTCATGGAAAGCCTGCATTAGTGATATAAAGTTTTTCTAGGGCATAATATGTAATAAAAATCGAGCGCAGTCGATGGCATAATGTGTTCGATGCCCGCCGGGTATGAGATAAAGAGTCCGCCTGGACACAATTCAATGTATAATTCATATTGTGGAAACACTTACATTAACGCGTTGCGTATCGCTCGCTACGCCATGTTTGTAATCGCTACTTTATGTGTAGAGAGACGTATTAAAAATTATAATGAGTTTTACTTCTACATCAGCGCTGTTAATAAGATCCTTTTATTAACTTACACTAACACGAAATATTAAATTATCAAGATAAATATCTTCGCATCTGGTCCTGTTTGTTATTTTATTGAGCGAATTTATTTTACTTAGAATATAATGTTGTCATAAATTTTTCTTGTATCTCTGTTTCCATTTGCCAGTTGTAATTGGCAATTATGGTGCGATTGTTTTGAATATCTTGATGTTTAGATTACTTAAGAAAATTTCTGAGATTCAATCGATCATATCGTTTTGTTTTTTAAGTTGAAACACCATTTAATATCTGTTACAAGCTGTTTGGGCCTTCGGGACGAATTTAATTTTTTCTTTAGATTTCTGCTGATATACAGCAGCAGCATTAGCAGCCACACATTTTGTTTCGCAAGGTTTGCCAAAAACATGATCAACTAATTATTCATCACCCAAATGACAGAAGTAACCCCAAAGTTTAGAGTAAGAGTAGGTAAGTCAGAGTATAAGTGCGCGGTGCGTGCGTGCGTGCCTAGCCAGCCTCCGGTCGCCGGGCTCCGGCCGCGGCTAATATGATTATGACAGCAGTACGTGCCAGCCCAGCTCCGGGAATCCTCGCACAAATATTCATTAATCTTTCACGGTCCGACGTCCGCCGCGATGGAGATTTAATCAGATTAAGGATCATCTTTTTTTGCGGGAAAAGTCATGCCCTTTTGTTGCTAGTCGACCGTCGCTCGCACTTTTGTGCTGAATTTATGACGGCCGATGTTTGCTCTGAATGTAAATTTTATCTGCTAGAAAATTATTTTCGTAACCTTTTTCGCAGTAATATTGTATTATGCCCATATAATTACTCTATTTTAGTTTACTGTTTGAAAGCAGTAAGTTGTTTATATGTGTGGTGTATTGTGTGGTAGACGGCGGCGCCAAGACGACTGTCGGTGTCCACGGACGCTCGAGTCGCGACCTCGCCACGCTGTCTGCCGCGGACGCATCTCGCTCGCCTGGTGCGCTTATAGCCGATAGGACCATCACTTTAAGTGAAGCCCACTCATTTCCCAGTTATGTTAATGTTTAAAAATCACATTACTATATTTTAAATTCATAACACGTCCATGGCAACTTAACTGCTCAGCTTATTAATAACGAAAAATAAAAAAGATTATAATGATGATACACGTTGGTATATGTAGATGATTCGCTGTTAGATTTATACAATTCATAAAAGTATTCGAAAGGCTTCTCAAAAATGTTAACACTTAAATGGGCGCGCGCGAGCAGGCCGTTTGATTCGTAGATAGGGCGCGGAAGGCCAAATAAAAAGTAGAATTAAGCGCTGCGAAACGCGCGTAAAATTATTTTACCATTGTATGCAAATCGAAGCCGCCGTGATTATTTTATTTCCTAAGAGAGTCCGAATATAAATCTCGATTAAAAAATAAACCAGTCTGTGGAACGTCTCTCTGTTGATAGGTGTTTAAATACGAGTACTAAGAGCTTAAAATTCAGAAAGAAATGTTGTACCTCTTTTAAATTGACTCATGGCTTTTAGTTTTATGATACAGACATTTCCGAAGTAAAATTACAAGCGGAGTCTCCAGACGCACTGAAAAGCAATAAACAAAAGGACAGACATACAAGAAATGTATGAATGAGTAAATAAATACACGAAAAGTTGACAACTGCGGGCCTTGCGGAGTTTGAGGACATTTACAGCTAACAAAAAGATCGTACGTGCCAACCGAATGTGGAAATACCTGCGCACATTTTTGATGAATTCTACACTGACAGCTACATATCAACTTGCTACCGACTGGAGGATTTGTTGAATTGCTTTCTTTACAATCTAAACTTTCAGATTTAAGTTTAGAATATTAATAAAACTAAATCAGACTGATATCGGTCTTCAAAGTTGAACCACTCTGGCGCACCAGACTAATCTTAAGTACCAACCGGTATCCAAATAAAATAATTATAACAATAATTTTTAAACAATGCAACTGTATAAGTCAAAAAGCTCGCGGCCATCGTAACATTCTTGACACCCTAGTGGTATAAAGCGGGCAGCCATCTTGGATATAAACGCATAACTCATTTATTAAAAGGAAACGCCTCGGTCCCGCGGCGCGCGGTGTCTAATGAAAGTTGGCGTAGCAAAAACGTCGCCTCGTCGAGAATGTGTCGCCCTCGCGTCGTGGGACGTGTACAGGCTATAAAAATACCGGTGGACCAGGCACCGGCCTCGACACCCCCTCTACGTTTCTTTTTCAATCAATTCAATCAACGGCAGTTCGATTGGCTTCTGACGGAAGAATATTGTGACATCCCAAACAAATGGTACTGCTTTGAGCATCTCATCTAGTTATGTCCTGACAATATACTTCACATTCGAGCGTGTTCAGACATTGGAATTAAGAAGTATGCCTAATTTCAGGTGCAAGGCTACCAAAATGTTGACACTGCAAATTGCAATTCAAAAAAAGGGACAGAGTTGAACTCCGTTTCCTCTAGTGTTTTGTGTAACAGTAAGCATCCTGTGAAAAATAAGATGGTTCAGTTCCAGGAAGTGTCTCCTTCCAGTAGAAGATAATTCTGAAACACAATATCAACAAATAATTTCAATAGCTCAATCTTCAACCGCTATCTACCTAATCTATAGAAATAGATCTTCAAAACAAAAAGTCTGAAGATTTTCTATGCTCACCACATACCCAATGGAAAATATCATCCAAAAATATGACGTGTTTGTATGAAATACAGACGTATCAACTATGTAACTTCAGTAAATCAATGAATAAGAAATGACGTATGTGGGGCCCGTAGGTGTCGGATCGCAGCCGACATCAAGGTCGACTACATAAAAGCTAGTCACTTTAAAACGAGAGCAGCTAAACTTAACGATGTTATTTCAAACAATAACTTAGCTACGGAAATGTCGTTTTGTATCTAGAGATTATTAGTTAAGTGATAGTTTTTATCGGAAACAAGAAATAGAATGTAATTGAAAAGAGAAATTTAGTTTCGAGCTTTTCCTCAATCTGTCTCACACAACTGTCTACTACATAAAATAAGCGTACCCAGTTCCAAAAATCGTTTATGGTACTCATCATTTAAATTATTTGTTACACCGCTTTAGTTGACTTGGTTCTTTCGTTAAACGTGTTTTTTTACGGCCACTGTTAATTTCAGCGGACAATGGGTGGAGCCATCGGCGATCGCGTCCGAACAAACGGCCGGGCGTGAGCGCGCTTAATTGCTCTCTTTACCGACGAGTAATTCCCATTTCAACACCTTAAATAAACACTAGTTATTTTAACAACCTTCGGCGTCAAACAACTTTATTGTAACCTACAGAAATTGTTTGGTCGACTCGACGTCTTGGAACTCAGTGAAATCAAAACATAAGTACAATTTGTATATATGTACGCCTCAGTAACAGACGTGCCACGATTCAATCAATGGGCTTCGTCAAAGAAGTGACCCATAGTTAACCTGAAGTTAATTTAACAGTCCACCGCTTGGGTGGTAACCAGCGACGATATTGTCTCGAAACATAACGGCTGATTTTACGATCAAATCGGCCAAGTTGGTGCTTAATGTAAAACGAGTTTAAATACACTCGTAAATCTCTTGAACGCGTGCCCACGCTGCAGATGACGTTGTATCTCATGCAACTCCATTTTTTTTCAGTCCTTTAATGTGGTAGTATTCGCAAATGAAAAACTCGAAACCTAACTGATGTGTATAGAGATAAGAAATATTCATAATATTACAGACCATAATTCTAAAAGGGGTCATTATAATTAATTCTTAATCACGACGAAAAAAATATTGTAACAAAATAAATTCCAAATGGTTATTTTATAGGCTTACACGTTCCAATGAATTGTTAGTTGATTAAATTTGTAGACGGTGCATTCCCATGGTCCGGCTACGCGGAAATAATAGCGCAAATGAATGTGAATGGCATTACGGCTGGAGATCACGTCGACCCATAAATCCCAACCCCCGATAGAACAATTAAAAGACGAGTTTAAAACAATTACGCAACGGTGGCCCCCGGGCTTGCTCGTGATGCCATAGAACAAAGATCAATGAAGCAGCTGGGACATTAAAGGTACCCAAGTGCACTTTCCAAAAATCTAGAATCAGTGCTTTAACATGTCATTCTTATTGTTTTAGTCCATATTCATTATAAAATGAATATGGACTAAAATAGGTCTTTCAATCCAGAAAATTTTCTGCTCGGTAAATGGAAACTTATGTTTATCCTTATACGCTCAAATGACACCTAAACCCAGTGAAGCCACTTTAACGCAAGCAATTCATAATATTCATACCAAGAAATTATTATACTTTCAGATTCGTCTATTGTTTTTCAATTCTGCGCGCTAGTCTTTGAACACGTGAACATATAAATCTGCTAAAATATATGCGTATCTGATAGAATGCTTTATTGTTTAGTAGCTTTGTCGAGTGTTAATCGAAATCAATTGTTTCGCCGCTATAAGTCATGCATAGGGTTTTAATTGAGAGTATCGCTCTTATGCATCTGAGCCTTGGGCTATTACTATAGTTTATTCACTACCCAATGTCTGTTTGTTGTAGGTCTTAGACATAAATCATGTTTATTACATTCATAAAAATCAATGCGGTAGAACAGTGTTACAGTACCCATGGTTCAATAAACAGATTTGATAAGAGGACCAATTTTTCACTTGTCATTAATTCGTCGAAAAGCATGATTGTGGTGATATTTACAACTAAATTTTTTTACAGTAGAAAGCCTAATTTTGTAAGAAAGTGAACCTCCTTAACCGATGCATTCCATTAGTTATCATGTTTGCACTATTGTCTCGCTTTAGCTAATATAATGACTTAACAAAGAAACCCATTAACAAAACCCCACACATTAGATATTTAAACCAGAATGATATATTAGAACAGGCGGACAACTTACATAAATTTAAGTCTACCTGCATTACGTCTCAAGTACGTTCATCATGTGAACACATACGCTACGTTCAGTATAATCAATATTGTACGTCGTATATCCCGAAGGCGGCAGCTCATGCGTCTCGCTTGCAGTACGTCCAAGCGATCTGCATCCCGCCTGATCCCATTTTAATGGAGCGCCCGGCAAACAAGCTTCCGAGCCGCTTACTGGCAAATCCACCGGGATCCCATGCGCCACTTAGCTCGCAAACGTACAATGTTTTATACTTGCTCCAACACACCCTGGTTCTTCGCCCGTCACACGAACATATCATTTATTTTAAGGCTGCTGAAAATACCTTGAATGATTCCCCAATCTCAAATTCTGCCCTTATAAACCTATATAACGGTTATAAATCCAAGCTTATAACTTATATGCCAAAGCGGCGGTAAATATGGAAATTTTATCTACTGCACATGTCGCGACAAATTATATGATTGTGCTTTTCAAAGACATCCATTCACCATTCATCTATCGAAGAATTGATGTGTAGAAGTCAAACAAAACGTCACCGGTCGGAGAGGCTGCTTTTAAATGGCCGCTGCTCCGCCATTTATTCGCACATTTAAATGGGAATTAATCTGGCATTGTGCGAGCTGAGCGCGCTCAGCGTTAATATTTCGCTTCGTATTGACAATACGCTCACACTAAGGGCTTTGATTCATTAGCTGAAGGCGAATGACCTGCGGATAAAGGAGCTGGATCCCTCCATTCGTTCCATGGATGCGCCTGCGCTGACCTGCGCGCTAACGAGTCAGCCGAGTATAATGATCGCATTGAAGGCTATGACTGGCTGAATGACAAGTGTAAAACACAAACGGAAATAAAATAAAACATTTTATTATCATCTGACCTGTTGACCATTCCGCGAAAATCGGTAACCCACAAAGACACTAAAATAAATAAGAAATGGACTCGGCCTCGATAAGTCGTCGGATTGAATAAATCATTCACGATTTGTCTTCCTCAACAGGTACATTTTTAAAATGAGGTAATTGTTATTCATGCAAATCTAACTTACACGAGCAGAAAATGAATCCTAAGCATAGACTCATAAATAATATAATCAGATGGGTGCCTCTTGTCTATGGTATGGAAGGAATAACAAGGAAGTACCTTGTCGGGTTTAAAAAGCGTACCCTCGTGTCATTAATTTGCTGAAACGTACAGAAAACCCGTATATAAAAAGTGTTGACATGAAGTCCTAATCTACACCTACCTGTACCTAGCTTCAGGGTTAACAGATCCTTAACCAGTACCAAACACATTTCCTCTCAAACGATTGTTCCATCGTTCACGAGGCGAGAGCCGGTCTATAATTTTCTATCATTTTCGAAATAGCACGGAATTATGCGTAATTTTGATACAAGACCAACCTGTTATCTATTAACAATTTAAACTGAAATCCATGACAGATTACGGAACATTTTTTGTATATCGATGATTCTTCAGACTTCAGGATTCAAAATTTTCCATGATTTGTATTCCGTCTGGAGTATTTACCTCATTGAATGCCGTAGTTCCGATGCAGGCTGTTTTAATGTAAAGACGGCGCATTGCATAATCTAATCACCAACGTGATTCGCTATCAGTATTCGGTACTAAATATTTATTTCCCTCGGTTTTTACGATACTTTTTGCTGTTCCTCGTAAAAATGTTTAGATATCACGGTTGGTTATGCTACGTTTTGACTTTTCTAAACCATAATATGGCTGGTAAATAAATCTGTCGAACTGTGCGACAATTTCATGAGTGATTAATACTGCTGCAATATCTGTTGCTTCGTTTATTTACTCACCTAGTTAACGATTTATTGTATGCTTGATTGAAGTCCATCGATTTATTTCTTTAATTAAAAAACAATTAATCTGCCTTGACCAAAATACCTCAAGTTCCTCCTGCTGAGCTCAAATATTTAAAAGATCCTGAAGCACAAAAAACAGCTCTAGAAATACTAGTAGCCGAACGAAAAAACGGTATCTAATCGGATGAATAATAGTATAAAACATTGATTGTATTACACAAAGTAAAGGCGGCCATCATTTATCGCCGCTCCGAGTCGAACTCACTATAAAATTGAATACGAGCTCCCGGCCTGACGTTTCGATTTGCCGTGACGATTGTTTCAACTACCGGTTTTAGACAATTTGGAGTTCCGTGTGTTGCCTTCTGAAGCTGTATTCTGTCACTTATGTTCTCATTTGTCACTCGTAACTGACATTCAATCTTGTATTTTTGACAATTACTTACAGCATCTTGATACTTGAACAGGTCACAATTTTGTGTTCGCGAAGATGCTCCTTTATGGCTTTTTGTAATAAGCAACAACATATAATGTAATTATGAATCCCAATTAGAACGAAAAAACACATAATAATTGCTATCGTACATTAATTACATTCCTTAATTACACACACTAATTAAACACTACGGAGAACCATGTTTGATATGGAGCCCGTACCACCTTCAAAATTTTTTATACGGCCGCCGTTCGATTTTAATACAAAGACAGATCTGGCATTAATTAACTTGGGCTGATGAGTTCGCATCGTCCGTCTCGCTCGCCGCTCGCCATCATTACGGCTACATGTAGAGGCGAGAAGTTTTTTAATTCGTCATTATTCTGTGGCGTAAAGAAATGTTAATTCGAGGCAGCGTGAAATTAACAGCCGCCGCGTTGCCCTTTGTAGGGCCGCAGCGGCTGACTTAAACACACAACGAGTGACGAGATGCACGCTCCTTTCATACTACGCTCTCTTATTTGCACTCGATTACTCTTTTTTGTATGCTTTCATTAAGAACTGCTGCAATGGGTTGTTAAACATCAATTTGTATAATGGTCGAGAAGAAGAAATTGCGATTTGCTTTTAATCATGTCATTACTAATATGTAACGCTGTAGACGCTGCATGTCTTACTTGAGACGTCTCATCTAGATCTAAATTATGTGCTTTATAAGGAAATTATGCAACTGTTTAGACGTGGGGATAATTTGTCGGTTGCAGACAAGATAGATTAGTACTGATCACGATTTATTATTACCTTAATGTACCTATGAGTGTTGACACAACATTTGTCTGCATATTTTATTGCATTACAAGGAAACCCGTAATGACTGAGAACCATTCAAATTAGGCGTCAAACAGCATTCCTAAGCGAAATAAAGGGTCCTCTTGTGAAGACGCCAGAAAGAAAAAAAAATTTGGTCTCATGATCAGAAATGAACGCCAATAGTCTGATACTACACAAGCTGCTCCCCGCGGTTTTACCCGCATAAGTCTCGTTCCCGTGGGAATATCGGGATAAAACGTATCCTATGCCCTACTCCAGGTCATGGTCTACCCCTGTGCCAAATTTCATCCAAATCCGTTCAGCCGTTTTAGCGTGAAAGCGTAACAAACAAACAAACTCAGTTTCGCATTTTATAATATTAGTTCGGATAATTATGATTCATAGCGTAGATGTCACAGTATACTTAAATCAAAATTTTGTTGCAGTGGTACCGCGTGAACAAAGAGCGACTGTGTCCAGAACTGATCAAGAAATTTGTCCAGCTGTACCCTGATGAAGAGACCAAGGAGTTCCTGTCGGCTTCCATCGACAAGTCCTCATGGGTGTGGACGCAGATCTGGTACCTGTTGGCCAAGGCTGTGCTCAGACACTTCTGGTCCGTCACTGATATTAATGGGTAAGTTTATATCAAGTATTTTGCGTCCAATAAGTCCCTTATCAAGTACAGAAGATAAATAGTAAAGAAAATATGACTCATCGGGATAGCATTTGTTAAACTGCCTTTGGATTTACGACTCTTGAAAAAATGGACCTAGGTTCTTCCTAGGACCAATATATTTTGGATGACAGCAGTAACCTCTTTCGGCCAAATTATGATGCTTTTGGATGACTTATCATTTTTTCAAGGCTGTGATCAAATATCTACAAAAGTTTTGGACATTTATATGCATTTAACACCACGCCGACCTTGTCCATCTCGGTAGGCTGTTGCTGTGACACACCAATGGAAAATCAAGGTAAGTAAATCATTAGTCCTTTTTGACCTTTTGTTACTTAAATAAGAAAAATATCTATAATTATCTTAAAATTTGAATTGGTCTTCATAACTGCCCGCCCGCTCATAGATGAATAACAATTTCGGCTTACGAAGCACAAAGTGTCAGGAGCAATGTACATTGTACTCACACGTGTGTTGGTAGTAGATCACAGACAGGAGGTGGAGTAATATTTAAAAAAAATGTATGCTAAAGAAATTGGTTGCTGTCACATTTTCTTTGGTAGGCTTAAGAAAATATGAAGCACTTTCCATAAGCCTCAAAATTATTCTTAGAAAACTCATGTAATATACCTCAGTAAAATCCATTGTGATGAAAACTACACAGCTGAAAGGAAAATACTAGAAATTCATACTTATTCTAAAGATATGACGTCAATGTGATTCCCGTGGCAAATAAAGATATCAAATACATGTCTACATGTTATTATGATTTGGTAAAGTAATCTTTGGCTGGCTTTAAAGGGATTAGACTTCGCACTGTAACATCTCTCTGTCCATCTCATATAATTCAAAAATACAATAGACGCAAATATTTAGTAACCTATTCCTCAAGAGTCATCAAAAAACCCTGTAAGAAATCGACACGTGTTTCACCTCTCAAAGAGGCATCCTCAGGATGGCGACTGTCCAGTCGCGAACCGGAATAGGCTACAAAATATATCTGCGTCTCAAAGTATTTTATAATGAATTTCCTAAAAACTCACGCCTGAATCAATCTCTATGGATCAATTGAATAGTGGTTTCAAGTAATACTAACCAGCTAAATGAGTTTTGTCATCTGAAAATGAGGTCTCATGCTATGAGACCTCAATTTCATTCTCTCTATATTTGCTATGATTAGCTAGCAGCCACCACCAAAGAGTTTGAAGTATATCTCGTAGTTCTCAAGGTCATCATCATTATTCTCCTGCCCTTACCTACTTTCTTTATTAGTCGTCGAATTTCTCAAGGTCATATAGAAAATTTTAAGTACCACCAACCTTAATCAAGACTTCGATTTCATGTTATTCAGCTATGATACCACCATACAACTTACTCACTTTTCTTAGATTGCAAGATTCCCCTATAAAAGCTAGCCTTGGGAAGCTTGCAACTATGTAAAGTGCAATAATACCACTGCGAAGCTGTGTTGTAATAACATCCTTTTCATGATCGTGTACTAAAACAGTCTTGAGTTGAGTGAGGAAAGTTCCATCTTTAACCTCCAACACCATAATGGATACTTTCAGCCTAGCAAGACCTTCGCACACTCTGCTCTGAACAACTACGTCAAACTTTTTAATTTAAAAGTAATGAATCATATCTTTTACAAACGATGAATTGCCAGTTGAATGACGACAATGGGGCATTATTAAGTGCGTCCAGATTCGTCCAATTACGCCAATTACAATCTCCCGGTACATACATACGTAGATGTGGGTGTATGTGTTATCTCCTCAACCATTGTGTTGCGCCTGCACAAATTAACTAATTCGGGATGTGATTTAGGAATGTTATTTAGTCTTTTGTTGCTTTTGAGTTAATGGTTCTGTGTTTCGTTCATTTTGAACAAGGCTGTTACATGACAGCGTTAGCTATTATGACAGCAGTCCAAAATAAAAGAGTCAAGACGATCCTCGATTAGAAAAAAAACATCTATTTGTATTAGAAGCATAAACTTCTAATACAAATAGATGTTTTTTAATTGAGTTGTACGGGTGTAACTTTATAGTTACACCCGTACAACTCAATAAAGCGTGCAGGAGTAAGGGCCGAGAAAGAATGTATTATTTTAGTCAAAAATCATTAATTATCAATAATTTCAATTCTTTAGATGTTGTCAATGTTTCCTCAGTCTGGATTCCAAACCAACATATTCAATCTTTAATAATAAAAGTACATCAGTGAATATCGATAACAGTATCCATCCGCCATAATTGCATCAGTAGGGGCGTCCGTCCGCTGATCGTCGGGTGTCTATAGCGGACCACTAATAAATAATTTAAATAAATTGACGGACGAGATTTACTCATTGGTTGCTTCCGTCTCTCAATTACGTTTTATTTATCACTTACTACGCGTCGACCGCCGCGAGTATTGGCCGAACGACTGAACTATCGAGAAACTAATATTTTGAGAGTCTGGGAAAGGAAAATGTGTAACGCATCTACTATTTGGCACAATATATGGAAAGAGAAAATGTGGTCCTTTGGGTCGCATTCACTTGATCTGAAGGTTGCACTGCTTGTCTCACAATAGGGCTTGATTGCTTTTCATAATAAATTACTGTAAATAATAAGCTACAGCCGGAAAATATTTCTTGATATTTCAACTATAAAATAATATAACAAATGATTTGATATCCTTCAAAGTTCGTACATATATTTTCGACCAGTTAATTGTTTCATTTCCAAGACTCATCAGTAATCAGATTCTGACAGCACAAATGCATATAATAACGCTTGATTAAAAAATAATAAAAAAAGGAGCGAAATAATTAAGTTCTCTTATAATTACTTGTACCTGCGTATGAGTTAGTGCCCTCTCTTTTTGGTGCCTTCCATTATCCTGTTGCATTTATCCCAGTCATCATCATTTGGTACTTTTATGTTTTTTGTTAATTTTCGTTGTGTGTTATAATTATGTGCATGTGTTTGGAGTCATAAGCAAACGTGAATGCGGCAGTTACAGGAAGTTTTTGTTTTTTAATGAAAAAGTTTATCATAACCAGCCCTAATTGCGTAATTCACGATCAATCAGATTTGGAATGGTTTGACAGAAATATCTAACGTATAATTCATTGCTTCGTAGGTTCGAAAAAAAATCTGCTCAACAACGTAAATAACGCAATGAATGTTGTTGAACTGTCAAAATGAAACAGATTAGTCTTAAGAGAAAATAGGGTCGGTCTTTTCTCCATACAAAAAGTCATAATTCGAGGTTCGGTTCTCGTCTATTTCCTCATAAGCCAGAGAGAAAACAGGTGAGAGCGTTTATATGGAGAGGAAACCGACCCTATTTCGTCTTAATCGGTTACGAAAATATGTTACGCAATTAGATAGCCATTCTCTTAATTTTAAAAGAATCTAGTTGTTATGGGACTATTTTTTGGCGTCCTCAACCCTTAGACGATAGACCTTCGATCGACTACAAAATTCATACTATAAGAGTCCCACCATCGTCTTCATCCTCATTCTCATTTCTCCTGTCCTTATACCACTTTATTTGGGGTCGGTACATGTCCTTTTCTTCCATAGTTCTCTATTTAGTCATCATCAATATATTGGAAAATCCTTGAGAATTCATGCATGTGTTTATAATTAGCAAAATTATATATTGGACTAGCTTCCGCCCGCGGCTTTGCCCGCCTGGTATGTCGATGAAAAGTACCCTATGTCCTGCCCCAGGATGCCATCTATCTCCTTGCCAATTTTATCGAAATCCGTTCTGTGGTTTAGGCATGAAAAGGTAACAGACAGTTACTTTCGAATTTATAATATTAGTATGGATAGTATGGATTGGTGGCGTCAGCACAAGAAAGATGCTACCAGCTGTCATCCCGCCAAACATAATCCCTAAGTCACCTTCCACGACACTCACGAGAATTTTCAATTACAAAATGATTTCCTCATAACTCAATGTTGTCCCTACTTACTATTTACACATGCTAAGCCATATTTCATTATAAAATGATAATATTTTTTGTGAAAGTTCCGTGTCGCGTTAGCTCCCCCTTATTCAGTATATCCGGGATATTAATCATAGCGCTATTAGCCAGGATAGAGGACTCACCGAGCGCCGCCCTATTCACTTTTCCGTCCTAAATGAATCCATTTTCAATAAATTTCAATTGTTTTACATAGCATGTATCCTCTTTGCGCAGATACTCATTTAATTTGTCATATCTTTGATAAGAAATACCTAGTAGGTTGACTGCGTTTTCTTAAGCTTACATTCTTCTGTCCACCGTAGCATGTCAGCCTCATCATGCCCGCGATTTGATGAAGTAAGATTGAATAGGATCCATCTCTGTACCCGTGTCTGTGGTCTAGTGGTTAGACCACCTGTCTGAGAACAAGAGGTCCCGAGTTCGATTCTCAATGGGGGCAAAAATTTCTGCTCGGTTTGGTAGGTGATAGGGCTTGTTCTAAGTCCACCTGGCTAGTTAACATCTTATCTAAGTCTGTCTGAATAACAAGAATGTTAACAGCATTGTTTTGTTTCGGCAGTAAAGAGGTAAGATTGCCAGTTCCTCTGTGGTTGAGGATTCCGGGTGAACCCCGCTTCCACCTTCGGCCTGATCAGCACTTACCATGTAGTGATATGCAGGACAAAAGCTTGTCCGTTGTGGATTAAACAAAAAACTTCTACATAAACTTATGAGCTTATTTCTAGAAATGCTTTGCAGTGGGCTAAGATTTCTAGTTTCCATAAATAGTACTATTTCCATGGAAGTTTTTATAAAGAACTGAAATACAAGCAACAGCAAAGCCGTATCAATTATCAGCTATCATATTACCACTTTTATAAAAATGTTCGCAAATCCGTAGATAATCTTAGAAACTCCGAATGCATTTGAAAAATTCTTGTAAAAGAAATTGACTTCGATATTATGCACTGGAATTTATTTTTCAGAGATTCTTTCTGTAACTATCAAAGCAATGTCTAGGGTTTTCAAAATCTAAGTTTTAGTACTTAATCTAAATTAGTGACATAGTTAATTGATTTAGGTGTGACTGCGGAAATCCGTTAAGCAGAATAGGTTACTAAATATATCTACACTTCATTTGAAATAAGATTAGAAATTTAAACACACCTTTTTACAGTCCGTTCAACCGATTTTGACTTCTATACCGTAAGCATAAGGACGGCATTAAAAGCAAAAAACGTTACGCAATACCAACTGTCTACTGCAGCTGCCATTTGTCATGCCACCAACGCAATAGAAGTCAAAATCGGTTGAACGGACTGTAAAAAAGGCTTATTTAAATGTCTAATCTTATTTTAAATGGAATATACGTCTATTATATTTTTAACTTATTGACATGAACCCAATCGGATGGTCTAACATGGCAATGTATTACATAGTCAAAAGCCCTATTTAGTGGACGTTTTTGGGAACACAAATGATGTTATATTCAACGGGGGAAACTTTGGGTGTAATTTTTAACCGACTTCTTCAAAAAGGAGTAGGCTCACAATTCGTAATAATTGTTGAAGGTTCGGGAGCTAGCTGAGACTGTAGGCATTTCAGAAGGAACAGTGCATCATATTCTTCACGAGGAACTCGGCATGAGAAAGCTGTCGGCGCGATGGGTGCCGCGTTTACTCACACCAGAAAACAAGCGCAACCGTGAGACCACATCGGAGACGTGTTTGGCGCTGTTTAAGCGGAATCCAGCGGAGTTTTTGCGTCGTTTTGTGACCGTCGATGAAACCTGGATCCACTGGTACACACCAGAGACCAAGGAGCAATCAAAACAATGGATCCAGACCGGGGAACGTGCTCCAAAGAAGGCGAAAACTGTAAAATCGGCCGGAAAAGTTATGGCCACCGTTCTGGGATTCACAAGGTGTGATCTACATCGATTACATCGAGGAGAGTAAAACAATTACAGGGCTTTACTATGCCGATTTATTGGGCCAATTCGACGCCGAATTAAAGAAAAACCGACCCCATCTGGCGAAGAAAAAAGTGCTGTTTCACCACGACAACGCACCGGTT
Source organism: Lithophane leautieri (assembly GCA_949152455.1). Classification (NCBI taxonomy): domain Eukaryota; kingdom Metazoa; phylum Arthropoda; class Insecta; order Lepidoptera; family Noctuidae; genus Lithophane; species Lithophane leautieri. The sequence continues at coordinate 7,358,388 of OX424472.1, read as the reverse complement.
CACACGTCTGCCGTTGCCATGGCCAAATTGGTCGAATTACGCTACGAATTGCTGCCCCATCCACCGTATTCTCCAGATTTGGCCCCTTGTGACTTCTTTCTGTTTCCTAATCTGAAAAAATCACTCGCCGGGAATAGATATGGATCGAATGAGGAGGTCATCGCCGCCACGGAGGCCTATTTTGCAGAGTTTGACAAAAACTATTTTTCGGACGGATTAAAAAAGTTGGAGCATCGCTGGGCTAAGTGTATCGAACTAAAAGGAGACTATGTTGAAAAATAAATTCCCACTTTTCCAAAATTTTCGTTTACTTTTTGTAGGCTAAGTATTTATTGAATGACCCTCGTAAGTCATGATTGACTGCTTAGCTTAAAGGTATAGCGGGATGATAATCATTAAAAACGTTAAATCTGTAACTTTCTGAAATATGCTAACCTATGAAAGACGGGGCCGTCTTTTAAAAATTTCTAATATTTATAGAAGAATACGAACATAAAGCAATATTGCTTAGCAATATTGCTTAGCAATATTGCTTATCCCCCATAGCAAATGACGTGATAATTTATAGCCTATAGGCTGACCAGTCTTATAGTCTATATTTAGGCAGGACCAAATCTATCCGGTAGTATTTGTGTAATGCTGGAAAATTCATATAATCAAAAATATATCTTCGGCAGTAGAATCTTTCCCAGTCCTCGCACCAAGTACTTTTTTTTTTCAAAAATATTCAGTGTGCATTTTTGACTTCGTTACGATTTTATTATAATCCTAACATATTATAAAACAAAGCCCTCCGCCGCCTCTGTCGTCCTGTATGCGATAAACTCAAAAACTACTGCACCGATTTTCATGCTGTTTTCACCAATGGATAGAGTGGTTCTCAAGTAAGGTTTTAGTATATAATAACCGACATCCACGCGGGCGAAGTCGCGGGCATCAGAAGAGGAAGAACATATTTGTACCTAATAATTATTCGGCACGAAGCATTAAAGTTATACAAACGCATTTCAATCAGCAAACAGACGAGCTCATTGACACCGAACAATAAATTCGGCAAATCAATTGGCAAATGGTAATAATCGGACTCTGCCATATATTGAACACGTCTATGCTAATGTTCGGATAAATTAAACGCATTGGCGTTTATTAAAACGAATTTACGTGTCATCAGGGTCTTTACTATTGTAATATGGTCTTCTATGTAGCAATCACGCCTGTTACATGACTGTCCAAAAAAAGTAGTTATGTTTTTTCTTTTGTTTATATTTGGGACCACGAGGTTCGTCTTTGTCACGTCGTCCCTGAAACGTCATGTATCTCCCGTGAGTTAACTCACGGGAGAGACATGACGTAACACCTGACTAATATACTCTATTCCACTCATTTTTAAATCATGATAGGTATCAGTATTCATTACTGGATGTGGCTCTGTATCGGCTTTAACATCCTTTTTATTCGCTGTCAGATGGTTCTTATGGTGGTTACTGCGTGAAGGGTCGGTCCTAAGGTCCCTGCCTATATGCCATAATTATATATGTTAGTAAGTTGTCACTTAGCACAACCATACTCGTATAGCTAGAGATGAAGAATTGATGAAGATAATTATTGTCTTCGAAGTCTTAGTCTAACAACCTTCATGGTTTTTAGACGTCTCTTACCAAAGCAAATCAAGTTCGATTGTGTAAATAATCTCCATATAAAAGTGTGCCACTAACAGCCATACTAAAGATAAAGAAGTTATTAAATCCCCTTCTATAAATATAAAAATATGGCTTTCTGTAATTTCCTTGCAAACCTAAGCGACTTTGATAAATGATGTGGCATTAGATTTGTGTCAACTGAAGACGTCAATGGACGTCGAGTAATTCAGAATGAGGTCACAAGTCCTCTAGAACAGTGCATGTCACCTCGATATATACATAATATTTTCACATTCGGTTATGGGAATTGAGGTCTTATCGAAATTTTTTGCCTCCAGATTACGAAAATATTGTACGAAAAGTGTTGAATTACAGCTTAAAAATATTACTCATTATACTTAAAAGTTTTACAAAATTATCCACTAAATCATTTTTATTTACTGTAATTAACCCTTGTTTTACACAAGCTCCTAAAGCACCCACGTATCTGATCATATGATGCGAGGAAATTCCGCGAAACTTATTTACACAATAATTATTTGTGAATTAACGCGATAAACTTAAAGAATCACCACTATATGCAAATTTTACCATAAAGGCTTAATATTAAACATTAAAATGATTGTTATTGCACACGTTAATTATCCCGACCTTTTTAAATCGTTCAAGTTAATAATACAAAAATGCCGTATAATTATTTTTCGGACACCATTAAATATTATTAAGTTTTTTGACATTTCTTCTTAATTGCTTGTTTTTTAAAAAACATAATGAGATTCCTTATACAATGTCATATTTTACGTTACAGGTAAATTGATTCGATTGTATTACATATTAAGTTTGGATTATAAGATTCAACTGATATTAATAAGGTGTCGATGAAACACGTTATACGTGTGGAATATTTATTGGCACCGTCTTATTGAAATCAATTTAGTTGAAGACACCGTAAGTATTTTATATAAGGGATATGAGTTTTGTTTACAGGATTTTAGGGCTCTAAATGGCGGTGTTGGCAATGGCACCCTTTCAAAATCTTTACTATGAATATAACCTTTTTGGAAGCAGTCGATAACGATCGTTACCCATTAACCCATTTTCCCGCAGTAACGTCTAACAAGTTGTGCGGAAAACAAGTGAATAATTGTTTTTCCACTCGCAGATCATTGGGAATGTTTATTTATTTATTGTGGCCACTAAACGGGCGTGTGGTCCGTATTCCGCGGCGGTCTCCACTTTTCAAGCGGCGGTGTGCGATCGCTCGATAGTGTACCATTAGCGCGAAGAGTCGCGCCGGCATCCAATTGTGCGCTTAGATAGCGCATACAAATGTCGATCGGCGGGCTCCGTTCCCGCCTCGCTCGCCCCGCTCATCTGCATTCAATCCCATTGTTGCCTTTATTATTGGATATATGCGTAATCGCTAATTTATGGATCGCACTGACCGCGCCAACGTCACCAGTGATCTAATCTACGTTTGCGGCTTTCGGCTTGTTTACGTAGAGTGCGTTTGTGCGTCGACTGTTGTTTTCATTTCCATATCATGTTATTGTAATAAACAAGAACTGTATACTATTCGCAATGAAGTGCAATCCTTTATATATTATCAATAGAAAATATCTAATTAATGAACGCGATTTCTTTTGCAACTAATAATCATAAAGCTGTTGGAGTCGATGAAGATAGAGAATGGGATGTGCGGCATTGAATGTTGAATCTTTTCTTTTGGTCCTCGATCCCAAAGCATATAGCTAGATATTAATGTGATATCGTAGGGTGACAATAATTATCTGCAACAAAAAGACGACAGGATCGTAATAGGGACTGGAAAGACGCGCAGGGCTCGCCGGCGCCGTAAAAAGCGCAAAGAATACACCTCGATATAATCGCACAAAAGCCGCTCCTGAATCCTACCTCAATGCTAATTTCCACTATCGCGCTCGCCCTCATTCATTTTCAATCGGAGGCAGCCTCCGCTTACTTCTATTTTTTTAAAGATCACATTAAAGAATCGAATATGGTGGATGTTTTTTTGCTCGACCGGTGCGTGCGACGCGATTTATTTATTTGCGAGGTTTTTTAAAGCGACATTCCGGCTCGCTGTATACTTGTGTCTACCCGCAATTGGCATTTCGGGCTAAGCGCGAGCTATACAAAGTCGCCGGTTTTAACGGTTGTTTTTAACGCTCGACCCTCTCGCGCAAGAAACCGAGGATACAAATAAATTATTAATCGTTTGTCCTGTCTTTTATAAATTAAAATCCGTCCTTTTTTTGGTCGACCGCGCCCCGGTCGTGTATTTTTTGGTCGCGTCGCGTTTCGTTGTCTGTCCTCGAATTTATTAAAAAGCTTAAGCCAGAGGTGAGCAATTAAATCTGTGACAGAAATTAATACGGGAACGGGCCGGGTAGCGGGCGACCGCTCGCCGCCACCTTATTAATTCACAGTTTGTATGCTTTATTAATCCTCTTATTATAAATAAAGACCTTTCAAAGTGTGCCCAAGTTGCTGTAAGCAGAAATTTTGTGCGAAACTTACCTTTTTCGACTGCACTATGAAAAGAAACGTAAACATAAAACGTGCCCTGTGTACTTAATCTTTGCTACGTGTTACTTCAGGAAAAAAAACTTGGAGGCTCACATAATATATTAAAGTAAGCCTTCCGGGTTCGTCGGTCCGAGAAATTCATGAAAATTATCTAATTACGTGTGTGCAGAGAGAAAAATCGCAAGTTACTTACGTAACCGCCCGGAAAATTACAGGCATAAATCACGCGGCGGCGGGCGCGCAGGGAGGGGATGATTTTCCATTCGCTATCTTTTACGTTGGTATTATTTTGATTTATTTCCGTACGTAATGAAAGCGTACGTCTCGGTGTTGATGTACCAGCATCTAGTGGTTTATTCATTTCTGTAGATTGTCTTACTGGTTGGGCGCATCGTTATTAACTAAGTAGCTGACGTATAAATCTTGGTGATCATAAATTTAGTAATAAAATAGGATGAGGATTACCACAAATAGGTGTTACTTGTGTGAGGAATAAAACGGCGGACGTTGTGGCGAGGTGTGGAGCAGTAGGATGCGTGATGGGGCGGTGTACACGCTCGTTAACATGGAAAGTGCTACATTCCGCGACACCGCACATTAGGCTGCGGCTGCGCAATTATGCGCGACTCTCATTGCGCGCCCGTGAGTCTCGCGTCTCTAGGTGCCTTCTTGAATAAAGATGTAACCGCTGCGATCAGGCGACTACTTACTTAAAAGCTGGCTTATTGGATCCTTATTTCCTGTGCTAGAGAAAATCAAATTAAAAGAGTTTTGATAATAGCAAGTCGAGTTTGTTTAAAAACTTTGTTCATATACAGACAGGTACCTATTTCCTTTGATTTACACATCCTTTTATTATCTCGCCAAAAGCTATATGTGAGTACCTACCATTTCCATTTCCAGTAGATGCTTACTGGCTCACAATGACTCTTTTTTCCTTACTAGTAGATGATTTAGTATCATAATCATCCCAGGAGAAGGAATCCCACAGCTAGCCATAAGGCTCCCAAACATCACACACCACGCTTCACAATCACCATAACTCCATAAGTTTACAGAAACCTAGTTTAGAGATATATCACCTGTGTTATCTATTACCAAATCTATCAGCCCTACGGACGTAAATCATACCTTAATAGCACAGTAAACTGTGTGTACAAAGTCTTACCCAAATTCCAACGGCTTGTTGGTGAAAGTAACTGTTATAAATATCACAGCATTCATTGTAGTGTTTGACCCTTAGGCCGGGTTCACGACAGCGGCGTTTTGTCGTCGATACGCAACGTTGTTATTGTGTACGTACGCGACGCAGGAATGCTGGGAATGACGCGTAATGACGGCCATTATCGTTGCGCTAAGCAGCCGACGAGACGCGACCACCAGCCTGATAGCCGATCGCGAGTCTGTGTACAGCTTCATGCACAATCTGCGTTGTCTTAATGTTGGTTAGATGGTGGAGATAGTTAAATTGGGTTTTGGATGGTTATAAGAATCTACAGGGCATTTTATCCATAGTTAACAAAAGCAGATGATAAAGATATTTAAGTAGTTAAGAAACAAAAATAATCGCTGCAATATAGATACACTACCTACGGGTTTATTGGGCTAGTGGTCGCAACTCGCTACTGCTGAGCATGAGGTGCTGGATTCAATTCCCAGCTCGGGCAAAGTTTTATTGGGGTTTTTCATCTGGAATTTCTTAGTAGCAGCCCGGAATCTAGAATTTGTGCCCAATAGTGGCAATAGGCTCGCCCACTATTACGGGATTTAACATAACTGACGAAATGTGGGTGTACTATGTAGGTAGGACACCTCTGCCTAAATCAACCCTTCGGGGAAACAATAGGTAGGTACACAGTATAAGGGAAACCAACTTTAAGAATGTTAAACATACGATACATGTTCAGGTATCAAATCACCATCGAAACATAAATCCGGCTATCAATCGTTCTAAAGGCTGCCACATAAACCTTATCCGACACAAACTCGAACGGTAGACCTAAACAAATCGTATAACTTAGAATCCAGAACAAAAGGACCACAAATCTCTAACAGCAGCTCGAACATTTCTTAATTAGCCAGTTTTTATTGAACAACAAATTCGGTTAACTTCAACAAAGGATTCTAAGAAAATAAAAATAAATTTGATTCGTGACGAATCACGAAGGTGTTTCGCCTGATCCCTCGTAACCCTTTTTGTGACTCTGACTAATCTAGAGATGGCCTCTGGAAGTTTTTAATTAAAGATAATGTAACATAGCAGCACGTACCCACTGCGCAACTACGCCGCTTAGGGTTGTACCAACGTCCGCTAATTAAGTTCCGGATCGAAAGGAATGTTCAATCAGAACAGACTAATATTTGACGATGCTGAATCAAGATCCAATAGACTTTATCTATACAGATTACAGAGCTTTTCAAAGATTGATTGTAGAAATTAATTAACTTTTAAGTAATAGGTAAGTTAAACCATTTAACTACTTTGTTGATTTTGGATTTGTCCGTAAAAGCATCATCGCAGCTTGCTTTCTGTAAATATCATTTTACTACTTGACTCGTCAATCTTGTTTATTATAAAGTGACAGCCCTGCATCGTCGAGTGGACGGCGGTAATTAGTAGAAAGCGCTCTCGAGCAGTGTGAATAGCATCAACAATGTAGCCGGTAGCCGCCTCGCCACCTCTACCTATATTCAATTAAAAACACAATGCCTCAACAACTGACCACTTCGAAGAAGAAAACAACCTCACTCATCTCCGCGCAAACTAATTCATCTCACTATATGGACCATACATTATACGTAGCACTTTATGTTGTTGAACGCGAACTTTTATTGGTTTTAACGAAAAATTATACCAATCGTGATCAATGTGATCATTGAAAATGACTCAACACACGAGGCACACATCTAACTGCGCTCGGACGGAACCTTTCTAACTCATTGCCCAAAAAGTTACATTAAGATGGTCGTTAATAGTCGCCTTGATTACCATCTAAGTTGAGTGGTGAACGATTATTTCGGAGTCGGCTTCTTGATGCGAGAGAAATAAAATGTAGGCGCACGCGTCGCCACCGGGTTACGCTGTCGTTAAGAAATTACCGGGCGCGCCGTCCACGCCGCCGATTTTATCGATGGAATTTATCGCCGACACTGGTCGAGTCGCGCGTGTGCCCTTCCCTATCAATGCTCATACAATATATGGGCGTTTAGAAATCTCCAATATGATCCTGTGAGATATCTACAAGAAGTCTTCATCTTGTTAGATTCTCATCAACGGGAGCAGTAAGCTAGTGTCAACATTACTGACGAGCAAACAGCTCTGCATTCGCGTCGAATAAATTCTGTTCATTAATTTGTCAAAACAATTTCTCCGATTTAATTTATTGAGAGCATTGGTGAGGTGTATGTGTGCGCGAGCGCAGCACGGTAGTAACGAGTGTATAATTATTGTTGGCCGCGGCGCCGGTAGCCGAAAGGCCGACTCATCGTAATTTGATGGCGTCGGCCGGCCCGCCCCGCTGCTGCCGACAAAAAACTAATTAACAGAGATGGACCACGAGATAGCCACCTCTACCTACTATGTTGCATTCGCGAGAACAAAATAAAACACTGTGAAACCATGCTATGGCATGACGATGACATTCAACCAGATCATTTTTGTGATTCATTTGCTCATACCGCGTCGCTTTAATTAGAAACCAGTTGTGGCGTCTTAAACTGCATTCCGTCTTAGACCTAGTGGGAAGCCAAACTAGACGGATCCTAAGCCTAGCATAGAAAATACTCAGTGTCAAATTACCATAGAAAACCTGTCTCTTTGGTTTATGATCGAATAGATCGTATATCGCTGAACGTTTTTATGGCTACCTACTGCGCACTTAAAGTTAGAATATGGACACCCACATGCACGTATATGTAGATAGATGTGTGTTATAGGTATACATAATGTGTAAAACATGCGTGTCGGTTGTTGCCGGGCTCACTTGGTGATAGATTGTCGTCATGATGGATCGCCGACGCGCCAATGGTGTCCGCCAGCCGGCCGACCGCAAACACGACACAACACTCGCTACTTACTTGTTATTGCTCGCCAGCCTAACAACATTGGAAAAACAGATTGGACTCATTCTACGGCTAGTAATATAAAAGAAATCCTATTGATTTCGCAGATTTAATAAGATATTCTTTATACGTACAATGTGCTACTTCCAACGCATTGATGGCAGAACTCTTGGTAATTACATGAAATCTCGACTCCAAAGTCAACAATGAATGAACCATGGAAAATTATTTGGTAGCGGCCAGGACACGGTTGCTCGATTTCCGAAATTCGATAACCAGGCGCGACGCGTCAACAAGTCGAACTTAATCATTTTAAATATGTACTTTTAACCCTGCAACTGTATTGTCGCTGACGTGACTCGCCATTGTTTGCCCGCTTTACCACCGTTTTATACCTTTTTAGTGAACGTTCCCAAACGTAGATATATTATTACGGTAAACGGGCAAAGCGAATACCTTACCAATTTGATGCGATGAAAACATAACAATTAATGGTATCTGAAAACAATGAATTATGATGGGATCCACACCATTGTTCTAACAAACAAAATAAGCAACAAAAAACTTTCGAGAAGTGCTAATTAACGGTTTTTGGAATAGAATGCGACCTCGCTTTGATTACAGAAAATATGATTGTTTTTTGGCGGCGCCGAAATCGGACGCTTCATTAACACAGGGACACGGCGCGACCCAAAGAAATGTCACGTCAAAATCGTTTTCCGAGAAGCGTAGAGCTACCGGAGCCGAAAGGGAATTAATAAATACAAAAGGGTTATAAAAACTGTGACAGAATTAAGAGCGGGCGCGTTAAAAATGGAGGTGCGAGCGCGACTGCGACGCGAACAAGTGAAACATAATGCGCGAAACAAAGCAGCCGGAGCGAATGCCTTAAATCATTTTTAATTATGTTATGGCGCGGGCGTGCGGCGCGCTGCGTATGCGCACGGCTTGGGTTACAGCGGCTGCTGCGCGCGCACACTAATCACGCGGCTGCGCACATGTATCTGTCCGTCCGATGCGTGACCCCGTCACTAGACCCTCGCGAGCACCTACAGGGATTATGATCATAGAAAAACTTTATGTAACACCGCCAGGCAAGGATTTAATTACCATCATGTGCTAGCGTAGAATGCTCTTCATTTATAAGTTGAGATAGTATACTTATAAACGAAGGTGTCGTTACGCCAAAACAGTTTTATAAGGTTAATTATAAGGCGAAATCGTTGACGGACATAGGCAATAGGGATCCCCTTTATCATGAGCTAAACTCCAATTAAACTAAAATGCACACTGCCTAACTATGTTTCCTCATCGGTACTAAGTATAGCTCATTAAGTTATAAAAAAATGGCGTTCAGTAAGATCCTGTATACATCCAAGACTCGACTAACCTTTTTAGGGCACCAAACTTCAATTTTATACTTTTGTCTCCCAAAATGAGCTTTAAGCTTTCACAGAAGTCTTTTAGTGTGTTGTGTGAAAAACAAACGATTATTTAAGAGTCATACGTAACTCGGTGACTCATTGTTGGCGGGTTCTTATTTCACGGTAGCTTAGCGGCTTACTATTAACCACGTTCGACATAATGTGGTGCGCGCTTTGATCAGAAAATAATTTTATTAAAAAAAAGATAAATTTCTGGATTTTCATTTTGAAGCATGAAAAAGATCGATTCTTTAGCATTAAGGGAAGTAGGTATGTTTAAAAACAGAGTAACTTCTCATCTTACGTTAACAGGATATTAATTCAGGTCGTACGTAAGTGGCCGTGGGTAGATATCACCTAAAATAATATTCTTATGCGTAAAACTAAACTGAAAGCTATCTTCAAAATACTAAAAATGGTCTCGGAAAATTTAAGCTTCAGATCACATTGGTAATCCATGCATCCTCAGTGCATCACTTTTTGTAAATAGTTTCGAGAACGAGCTCAGTCATTTATTATTATAAGCCTATGTTGTCCCGCTCCAAGGTAAAGGCCTTCCTTATACCTCCTCCCACTTTTCCCAGTCTTATAATTATGTGGTTTTTCCATTCCTTTGAAAAGGAGTTTGGCGGACCAGAAGTCAAAGCTCGCACCTTAAAGGTCCGCATGCACACACGCCGCTACATTCCTAATGGTAAACAAACAGTAAGAGTGGTCTGCGTCCGACTCCAACAGAACGTCTCCCGTTGTGACATTGTATTGCAAATATACACTTCCTGAAAATGAAGCACTGGTGTTAATATCCTGAAGAAATTGGGAATTTGGAAACACCATCTTAGTGCCTTTAAATATGAGTGACAGCTTTAAGTGATCCTTGATCTATCTCAATGAAATGCGATGCCTGAAATGCCTTTCTACTGCAAATTATATTCGTCTTTATACATATGAAACACTGGAAGTGATGATCTTGAAGAAATGTGGAGTTTAGAAACACCATCTTAGGGCTCATGTCTTGAAATACCTAAGTATGACATTTCAAGGCAATCCGATCCATGGATCGGAACTTCTGCTGTAGTGACATTGTACTGCAACGCTTCCTGATAATGGAGCACTGCTGTTAGTATCCTGAAGAAATTGGGAACTTAGAAGTAATTTAATATCTCCGGATTCCCATTTAGAAATATGACATCTCAAATTAATCCTCGATCTATCCCAGCAAATCGTCTTCTGCTGGACTGAAAATATACACTTCCTGATAAATAAAGCACTAGTGTCATGAAGAAATTGTGACTTTAGAGAAGAAAAAAACTTTTTACAAAAACAAAACAACCGACTTCCAAAAAAAAACACTAAAAAAGTGAAAAATTACTTTAATTTCGGAAGTCGGTGTCTTTGCTTTTTGAATTTTTCGTTTTTTGCCACCGACTTCCGAAGTTAAAGTTATTTTTCATTTTTTTTGTTTTTTCTGGAAGTCGGTTGATTTTTTTTTGGAAAAGTTTTTATTTTTCACTTTTTAGTTGTGGTACCTACCCCACTCAAATTCAAATACCACTACCTGCTATGTAAATAACAGTGACGGAATCAAATAAGATATCATCTAGATAGACTAAGTGGGAAAAATACGTAATAATTGAAGCTAACTCAAAAACTACGCAAGCAAAGATAATAAAATTTATATGGGACCACACGGGCAGCACCAGTTTTCAAATAAAAAAGAATCATCAAAATCGGTTTCTCCCAGTCGAAAGTTCCGAGGTAAAAAACATTTAAAAAAAGAAATACAGACGAACTGACAACCTCCTCCTTTTTTGAAGTCGGTTAAAAATCTCAAATACAATTGACTATGTTTTATAATTTTTCTAGCCCTGAGATTTTTCTTCTAAAGTCACAATTTCTTCATGATACTAGTGCTTTATTATCAGGAAGTGTATATTTGATGAGTTTGAGTCATTTTTCCGTTGTGTCATAGGCCACGGAATGCCTCCTCAACTTCTCTACGATATGACGTGGGAACTGTAAGTTATTATGAAAATGAGAACACAGGAATGGTCTGCATCCGAAACCAACGGGAAAATTACCTCTTTTTGTATAATATCGTCAGAAAGTAGCATCCCACATTAAAAAAATACCCATCTACTGCCAGCCTACGTTCATCACATCCGCAGACTGGGTGTCGCAATGTCGTGCTCACGCGCAGGCCACTGTCAACTATCCGTGAAATTCACCTCAACCACCGCTGTGGCCACGACACGACTGCCGACCACGTACAACAGTGGTGCACTATGATATAATAATTATTGGTTTACTTGAAAGCACGTGTTTTTAACCTCCTGTGATGAAAACTGGTAGGCAAGATAAACTGGTACTGGTAGGCTGGTAGGTAGATGCTGGTATTTTGCTCAGGAGACACCTCTCTTTTAAGTAGGTACATAGGTAGGTAAGTATAATAAAAGGTACTTTCCTCTTTGAATAACCCGGATAAATAATACTCGATGATGATGTTATAAGTTCCAAGGAAATTAAATCATGCCCCATTTCTCCAGTTTCTCCAGGGAGCTTATTTGCGTGTGCAATGTTTGAAATAGCGCTTCGGTCGCTTTAAGTTTGAAGTATATTTATTAGAGGCATTCGGGTAGCCACGCACGCGCTAATTTGCCACATCAAACCGATATCGGGTACAGTCGCCAGTGTCCACGTTCGGAATGCATGACCGATCGGCCACGAGGAAAAAGCGCTCGCTCGCCGGTGAATGAAGCGATTAGCGCTGAATGGTCGGCCGGCACGCGGAACCAAACGCCAGCCACGACGCGCGCGCATCCACGCCGCGCTTTGTCTCAGCTCGCTTGACCCGTGCCCCGGGTAAAAACCGTGCCTGACCAAAAACTAATAAAAAGCACTAAGAAACTACCATCAAGCTGTTTTTAATTGGGAAAAAATATAGCTGTCCCCGTTTTTGTCGATTAAAACGACTCGTCGAGCTCTTCTTAATGTATTATTCTTGTTACGCCGTAGACTATTTTAATGCAGATGAAGATGCCTGTCCTCGTAATGATGTTATTGCTACATCGCATCGTTTTTGTGTGAAATTCCTCAGATGCCCCACTATTCCATTCTATTTTAAACATGAATATATTTACAACGTCATTAAAGCGTTTCTACACAATTGCACACGATCCGTATCCGATTGTATTTTTTGTGCAAATGGCTACACAGCACTCGACCGTTACGGGAACGTTTTCCTCGACGGATTCGCTAAATCCGATACCTGAACGCGAGATCTCGGCAGAAAATCCGCTCGTTTAGGATAAATCCCTTAGGTAACAAGGCGTTTGTTAGGCGAGTGCTCGAGTCGCGAGTCGGCGCTAATTTAAGCCGGGACTGTGCGCTGGCGCAGGCTCCGCATCTCATTTACCTTATTAAGCGGGAGGCTCGCGGCCGGCCGCGTCACTCAACGTCACTCGCGCTGTGTGCGGACGCATAAACACCTCCTTAGCTACCGTCTATCGCCTCTCTAATCGGAGCCGCGCACACGCACACCTACTCGCCGATGTTGTTTAGCACTTCGCAATGTCTAATGAATAGATCGTAACTCATCAATTACGAAAGTACCATGACACCATGCAGATACTATCCGCGTAGCCTGTGTGGTAATGATTCATGCAGCTAAGTTCAATTTTGCATTTTATCAAGCTCCTCAACTGTATAGTTTTTTCTGCCGTTGACATTTAGCTGAATATTTGAGACCCTCGTTTAATAGACTCAAAAAAACTTTTGCACGTGATGAGAACGGAGATTAAAAATAGACGAAGACTAGAAAATAGTTTAGAATTGTGGGGGTTGAAAACTCGACGGCTAATGGTCTCATTGGTACAACAGACGCTAGACGGGATAAATCTCAGCTCCCGGCGCAGGCGGTGTTTCAGTAATGAGCTAATTCGGCATGCGCTTGCCTCTCTCCTCACATACGTGGGATCTAATGCTACTGGGAATGTGGGGAATGCACTCCGCACGATCATTTTCATAACTCAGTACGGAGCATTATCTAGTTTGCTTGCGATTAGTCATTCTGAGTATCATAATCGTTCAACGTGTGATGATTCCATGGGCTGAATACGGACCAACCAGGTAAGCAGGTTCTTTAAAGTTCGTAATAACGTCAGACCGGTTCAGACAGTACAAACTTAAAACATTACTTAAATACAATGTAGTAGGTACCCACAATCAAACCAGTAGAATAAAGTGTGAAGGGAGATAACATCGCAAAGACAATAGGCATTGTTTCTGAGTGTAAACAAGAAACGTTCCGACCAATCGGATGGCGTTCCACTGCTTGCGAGCGAGAGTAATTAAAAATTCAAATTAGGACCGTCGCCCCTCGCGCGACGCGGTTGGTGATTACACAGCGTTAATTACCAGCGACCAATTAAAAGCCGGGGCGACAGAGCGGCACCTTTAGCCGACCAATGGGGGCGCGTCACTGAAGCGAGGCGTGGTAATTAAGACGAGGCAAAAGGGTTGTGATTTTCCGGGCGTTCTCGGGGGCGTGCAATTAATCACCGACGACGTGAAGGAGTGGCGGCGGCACTCCCTTGTCTGTCCACATTGTTTTAAATAGCCGTTAATGTAACAGCACACAATACATACTAAACGTTTATTTAATATACGGTTTTGTCGTTACCAATTCGACATTAATTTCGTTGAATGAAAACCGTCAAAACATCATAAAAAGTTGGTCTGATTTTCGCGCACCTCTAAAGCTTTCGTGAATGTGAAAATTTCATCTTTATTTCACCTTCGCAGGAACTTAATATAGCTACTGAGTAAATAAAGATCTAAACCGTCTACGCACCCTTCAAAGAAACAATAACGCAGGTTTATTTGCATCCTGCGATTCATTTGGACGTAAAACAGGTGTAGGTAAGAATTGGGCTTAGGCTTTAGTGGATCTGAACGGCCCGGAGGCACACAACCTCACTGAGGACTTGAGTGATACATGGTTTGCAGCTGACTGTACCCAATTGTAAATTAATTTTGGTTAGGGTTTATAGTTTCTGGTAGGGTGAATTGATTTACATGTTTTCTGAAACTATGATTATGACTAGGCATAATAACCTGCTTTGGTTTGCCAGCACTCTTACTTTTCAGAACACGACTGGAAAGGAGATAATGATCTGAAACATGCTCATCAAACTGTGAAACTTTGATACCTCCTATCAAAATTATCTTGATTCTTGGAAGAATTTTTCGCTATGTATTTTCTGGTATACAATAAAGTATATATAAATAAATATATAAATAAGAAAATATTGCTCGCCTCCAAGATTCTGCCCGTGGCAGGTACAAAGTCTCGCTCTATCGAAAAGAACAAACATTCGTTTCATTGTTGGGGCTTACAACACTGTTATTAACAAAGCCGATGAAGTATAAATGATCCGCGTAGCCATTCCTGAAAGAGAGTTATTCCAGCCTCGTCCCCCCCCTTGCCGGCAATCCGCGCCCCTTGCCTCCCCCGCCCGTCACCGCCAGAAGAAAAATGCTAACACGCCCCCGCGAAAACTATTAGTTATTTTGGCACCCCCACAACCCTCGCTTCCTTCGATTATGAACCACTACACATTGTGTTTTAAGAGGTCACACGCTCATTAGTTTCAATTTACCAATCATATGACACTTTAACATGATTATTGAAAAAAGTGCAGCATAGTTCATAGAATGCATACCACCTAATAAAATATTGCGAAAGAAAAAAGGGGTTATACTAGCAATAAGGGCTGGCAACCTGTCATTACCTACGTAACTAACGTACATAGTGTAATGCGATCAAGTTTCAACCCTATTTTCTATGCCAGACGAGATTTTCTTTAGTGATAGGCTTGAGCATTAATCGTAACCACACATAGGTAACCTAACGTCATAAATGCGTCACTGTAATCGCAATGTACTCAGAAATCTAGTAATAGATATTCAAAGAAAACAATGCCACATTTTTTATCAATCTCGATAGCGATACGTTCCTAAGTATTGGCAGAGTATCTATCGCCAGAGCGCGTCACATTTAATAAGTATTGAGATCGGTTCGGATCACTATACAGAGAAAATCCAACTGATAAGTTATTTGGATCCAATCTGGAGATTGCAAAATAGACTGTAAAACATTGGGAGGGTTACAAAAAGCCGGCTTAACACTTAAATCTCGCGTTGCAGACAAGATGATGAAATTCAAAACAAGATAAAGAATATGGGCCATAAAAGTTTTATTGCTGTTAACTTATTTATGAAGTCGGCTACATATTTAAATGTGTACTTACGTCAACTGTACATACACACTAACTTAACGTTTATGCATGTGGTATTGTGTGGTATATTGCGCATTGAGACATTCTTCCTTGTTTTGCATCTTTTCATATATTCTTGGGCGAAACGGTGTTACAAGTGTTTTTTGAATAAAGAGGTTTTAGATTTCAGAGACCAGAAGAAGAACAAGTGGCCTAGCCGATGAAACTTTCTTAAAACTTAAAAATATTAATGAATTTGGCTAGGCTATCAACAAAAAGAAGAGACGAAGAAAATTAAGGCAGAAAATAATGAGACATCTCAATTTTTTTTCTCGCACTTTCTACTTTTATCGGCTTATAAAAGTGGGCATTAAATTCTAGAAACGTCAATGTATCTGAACCATTTTCTTCAATGTGTGTAATCTTACATCATACAAAACTGAACACCTCATTATGTGTGCCATTCAAACTGTTAAAGAAAAACAAGTGAGTGTGAAAACAAATACCCCTTCCCTGTTTTCATGCCCATTTTCCTTAAGAAGTTCATCGGACCCCTAACCAGTATGGTATTGCTATTTCGAAGTTTTGGTTGACTTGTGTTGCTAGTAAACACACTACACGACTACAAGATAAGTAATGAATGCAAATTGATGAACCTACCTAAATAGAATTTTCATGAAACAGACCCTGAAAATAGATAAAAGAGAGCCTTATGACGCCAAGATTCTGATTTTGCACTAAGAAGTGTTATGACCTTCATCACAGCTTTAGAACAGAACAACTTCATTTATTTCCTTTTTAACTTTGGTTATAATGTTCTAGCGAAATCCACGACATACGATAAAATATCACTAGATCTACTGAAATAGAAGATACACCATCTTCTATTTTGGGACAATGGGTAACGATTTGCCTTATAATCATCAATAAATGCCAAAGGGTACCTAATTGTCCTACTGAAGCTTTGAACATGTTACATAAGGCACCAGATAATTTCCCACCTATTTATGTAATTAATGATATAATAACCTAAAAGTCTTAAAGAAAAATGATCTCTAACGCTTCGTATTCTACCCTACATGTTTAACGTATTCGATCACAGTCCGGCCTGTGTGGTCGAGATACGCAAACATGTCCCGCCGCGCCCTCCCATCTGTCATAGACGCTTCCGACGCACGACCTCCTGCTTAATTGACCTCCCTGTCCACCCTGCATGTACCTACTCATATACAGTTACTACTTAGTGGAATCAAAGACCACGCTCATAATATAAATAAACTTTGCACGTAAAGTGATGATGAACTAGGTATGGGTTCAGTACGAAACTTTTCAATTATAGCCCTGACCAGAGAATTCGTCAAAATCGTTAACTGGATATTTGATTTATTAATGTACACAGACTATTTCAATAGCTGCCTGCGACAAATATAAAGAGGTTATATTATTCAAATTGGACGGACTTTGTGAAAGTGGCGAATGAATGCATGTCAATTACTCTAATGTTGGCAGCGCGTACATTGTGTAGGTAGAGTTGTTTGTGGGCCCAGTCGCACGACACATGACAAAGTTTCCGCGGCCGGAGACGAGCTGTAGGTAATGTAACAACACGGCGGATGACCACTTACATAACATACACACAAAAGGCCAACACTTGGTGCACACAAATGAACGTAGTTTGCACACACGTTGAATAGACAAAGCACACAGTCACATGAGGTCATCTCCCCTCATTAGGTGGTTAGTTTTCCGGGCGTGTCCGCAGACTCCGGGGGGGTGAGGTGCACGGGGTAGGTGGTGGCGGGAGGGGGAGGGGGGGTGCTGGTAGACGGGAAGTTACTTAATTAATCCCCGCGCGGCCGCCATTGGCCAGCGGGACGTGCGGGCGGGCGGACGTCTCATCGCCCACGCGTTAATTGGGCGGGAAGGCGCACAGATTACAGCAGCGGTTCCCGTTAATGAAACCGGACTCTCGTACCTACTGAAACATACCCATGTTACTTATATGTAGCTAGGAGGCGCTAATGAAACCGTAACTACCTATAGACTTGTAGGTAAACGTGTTTAAAACTCAAATTAGTTACAGCTGCTTTTGAAATAACTGAACCTCATTCATTCAGAAACACGAGACCTCGAATCTTGCGCGTTCTTATAAGTATAAATATTTCATGAGATTCTAAACAATTTTCTAAATCCCGTAACCACTTCAATGGCAAATTTTATATTTCTATAATCATGCAAAACGTGGTTTATCGCAAAGGAAATGAAAAAAGTCGCGCATGGCGCTGTTGAAGCGTTAATAAATATTGTAGTAGGGAAGGAGTTGACTCGAAACTAATATTGCTCTCGTCGCGTCAAGTGAACGTATAAAGCTCAGATTTAGCGTGAGCCGAGGGCTGAGCAGGCGCGAAACGCCCAGGTAAAGTACCTACTTACACCTCGATATACGAGGAAACGTAAATTATAATATTGTGTGTGTCGGTACTAACCCTCTCGCGCTCACGTCGCGCCCGCGTGTGTGCGCGCCCACTGAAAGAAAAGCAATTTCCTCCGGGCGGCGGGCGGCCGCAGGGGGTTGAGGTCTCGCGCGAATATAATTTTGTTCATTTTTTTCATTCGGGCGAGTTAATTCGGCTTCGCGGCGTAGTCGGCTATTGATTAGGGCGCGTCTTACGTTTTAATTTGTTTGCGCGCGCAGCCATGATGCACCCGCCGAGATGAGCGCCCCCTTCACCCATCTCGTGCACCCCAGCATCTTCTAATGAGCCTCTAACTACGCCTAGTGTAATCACAAGCCTTTACATAATCACGTTCGCGCGTCACATGTTTCACTGTATCTTTTATGGAGGCTCTCGTCCGAAGCTCTTGTTTACACTTCAAGCGAGACCCCTACACGTTGTTGAGCGGTTTCAGGGTTGCCCATTTGTGGATGACCGATATATTATTTTTGTACGAATTTTCTGAATAGTTGAAAACGTTAAGAACATTATTTTAGGTCTTGTTGAAGTGTACGAATGCGTAATTGCAATTAGTTTCATGTTAAGAACAAACTTTAAATTTAGAGACTATATTCCGCCCTTTTTAGTCCATTCTCAATTCTACGGTGTTGTAGACTTTTAATTAAGTACAGAGCTTTGGTTTTTTATTAGAACAGAACTAAAAGTTATACATGCAAGAAGATATATCGCACGATATAGGTACCCTCGGCGCCTTACCTACAGTTAGGCATTAACCAACCATAACTCGTACCTACGTAACTCAACATATTATCACTGTAATAGGTACCTACCTAGACTTACCTAAGTAGTACATTACCTACGCTTTTCCCACTACATACACGCGCACTATCAGACACACACTTGATCATGATAGCGTAATTAACGGTGCATCGTCGGTGCGGCTCGGTGCGACGCCATTGGTCATCCCTCCCACCCCCAGGCAGCCACCCCGCCTCCCCCCTCGAGCCCGGCCACCTCACCTTACCCCCCCGCACGCCTGCCTGAAACAACGCCGGCTGCATGTGACACATTAGTAAATGAGACGACATTCGTTACCGGAGCGGAGCGCAGTAGGAATTTCCTCATTGAAAGCCTGCGGAGTTGATGGTTCAACGTAAATGCAATCTCCAGTAAAATGTTGGCGATCTCTGTTTTAGTGTACAACTGATTACTTGGTTGTTAGCTGCTGATACCTTAACCTGAAAATAACTGTGGAATGTGACCTTATGAAACAACTAAGAGAAATTCCTTATTGTTTAAATAAAAATTGAGTTTACGTTGTTTTAAACCAATACTTTCATGAATAGGTACTAGGTTATTTAAATTTCATTTTTAGCATGAAACAATGTATAGTCTTATTAAGTAGATAATTATTAAAATAGTATTACCTAATCCATTTTGCTTCGCTGGAAGTCTCACTCTTTTTGTTCCAGTAGGATCTGGATTATTGCAGGCCAATTAGATACTCTTTAATTCGCACCTGTTAAAATGAAAAGTAATTTATATTGGCGTGTGAAAACGTTCGTTTGCCGAATTTGGCTTGTGTCTGAGGTCTTGGGGCGAAGCACCTCACTCAATAAATCGAGAGGCCGCCGCGGCCGCCTCCGCTCGGCCATTAAGGCTCGCGATAGTGGATACTCTTCGGGGTTCACTTTGTTTTATTACTTTCATTTTATTGTTTTAATTTGTGTGCGG
The DNA here is from genome assembly GCA_949152455.1 of Lithophane leautieri. NCBI lineage: Eukaryota > Metazoa > Arthropoda > Insecta > Lepidoptera > Noctuidae > Lithophane > Lithophane leautieri. Next base: position 7,338,250 of record OX424472.1, on the reverse strand, counting down.
GTGCGCTATTTGCGTGCGCGCAGTTTGTCGCGCGCCCCGCCCACCGCGCGGCGGCCAATCGCGCGCGGCCCGCTAACGAGGTGCTGTCGCGCCCGCACCGCGCCGCTCGACACGCGCCCGCTGCGCCCGCGCCGCCACGCCGCACACGCACAGACATCGCGACAATGCTCATTGTTTCAAACTATTCTTATTTTGTTTTAGTTAGGTCCACCTCGCCGGCCGGCATCGCCTCCCACCGAGCGATAATTTCAATGTCGTCGCGTATATTGTGATATTGACTGAGATTCCACTCTCGCCATGTTTTATCGTCGGAGGCGCGTTTCGTCAGAGCTACTCAATAAGCAATAAACCATTCGCCTCCGAGGAGTTATTTTAAACCCTGGCTGGGACTCGAATTGAGCCCACGCCTTTACACCTTTTAAAGGTTATTGTGTTTCCGAAACGCTAAAGATATAAACATTCAGCAGCCTCACACAACATTCACATCTTCAAGTAAACAAAATACAAATAGACATTTTGAAATACAATAAGCAATGTGTGAAATAATATTACCTACGTAGAGGAACTCATTTTACATAATTTCAGTTCGGAGTCATTTAAATTCGAAGGTTACGGCTTCTAATAGATCGTTAATATTTTCAAGAGCCCGTGTGATATTCAAAGCAGAATCAGACACGACACAGCCACGAATAATATTAGGGGGAAACTAAGCAATTGATAGTAAAAATGGGCGTCGAAATAGAAAAATATCGTCGGACGCATTCGTGGCCTGGTAAAATATTCAATCGGGGCAATTCGGGTCCGCGTATAAATTCGGTACCGCCATTATTTGTAGCGCGTCCTCGCGACCGAAAATCGGTACCTACATTGATAGTCGTCATTTTTCTTGTAGGTATCGTTAATATTTTACGGGTGCGTGTCAACGGTTTATGGGCCCACTCTTAACACTAAAACGTTTTAGCCGTGCTCTCATTGTTTATACATTTTACTATCCACTTTTTATAGTTTATTGCAGCTTGAGTGCTGTTCGGGGTTATGACACCGCGTAACGTTCGGGTGACGTTCGATTGTATGCTATAGAAGTTGATTTTTATTGCGCCCTGATGTTAGGCGGAAACTTTTGAAATTATCATGTGTATATTTGGCTGGCCCGTCAGGTAGTAAGCATGGCCGTTCTGGTGGCGTGCCCCGAACAATCCACCGATAACTGTCCAATAAAGGTACAACAGACTGAGGTATGATCATTTAATGACAATAAAACTCCACTGACATTACTATTTCGTACGAATTTCGCAATCTATACAACCTTAACAACGGAAAAACTGTAAAACCACAAGGTTATTATAGGTTTTTCTAAGTTAATTTCTATCACATTACATAATATAATTCGTTTCACATAAAACGGTGCTATCGTAAAACACATAACAAGGACGGGGTCTTATCTAAGTGTAATTATCCGTCCAAGTTTGCGAGCTGAGAGAAAGAATTGCTGGAGCTAGTGTGCATGTGTGTGTGGGGGGGGGCGAGCCGGTGGGGGTGAGGGGGTAGGCTCACATGGGACGCGCTCTAATGAGGTGCCTGAAAGCGACAATGTCTTTGAGTAAAGCAAATGTGTAGGTATCTACATAAGGGAGGGCTGCCTCCTAGCTACGCTCTATTCTAATGTGTAGCTAGTGTACGTTTACGATGGATATATAAAACGTTATGTTGTTTTAAGCAAGTTTCAGGATGGTTATAACGTTCTATGTTACTGTATAACTACTTTTAATTGTATCTCTCTACCTAATGCAGAAACACGTGGTTCTTAAATATTGGCAATCAAGATCCGTGAAACCATGCATAGTTAATCAATCAGTATAACAATGCTTACTAAGTATTTTTTATTACAAAAACCATGACACGATAACACAGAACACCTTAAGCCTTGCAATTTTGTAGATTCAAGTAATAGCTAAGACAACCGTTTACCTAAAGCACCTTATTCTTGAATTTAGCTGACTACTGTCCAGGGTATTACAGAAATATTGAGCATCATCCCCGCATGTAACGCGTTCTAAATCAAGCATGTAGAACAATGCAAGGTGTGTGTGCGGTGTGACAGCGGCGGACGGTGTGAGCGGAGGGCGGCCGTGAGCCGGCCCCGTACGGAGCGCGAGGGTCGATTGCTCCTTCCGGTCCGGAGCCGGTTTTAATTTCCCGCGCGAGGCGGCGGCGCGTTAAGTTTAAACGGCCGGAGATGAGCCGCACACGTACTAATATCATGCACGGCCCGGGCCGTCGCCATAGCGACGCACACTCTTATGACGTGTGTGGCGCGGCGCGGGTGTGAGGCCGGGGGTAATATGATTTGAGCGCCCCCGGCGGGGTGTCGCGCCCGCTTGTTTGCTCTCCGATGCAATCGCGATACGAGCTCCCTCCCCGCCCCGGCCCCCGCCGGCGACACATCTCTCACCTCCGTCGTCGATAACCGCATCGGATTCCTTGTTGCAAGCCACCGCATTCTATTGAAATAGATACCCCGCGCCCGCCTATCCACCTACCTACTGCTCTACTCGATTTACACGTCACCCCGCGCCGCACAATTTTCAACTCCACTCGACAGACCGCGTTCTTCCGTGTGGTTTCTGTTACCTATTACTTCATCGCCTCGAATACGTGTCTACCTATCCACACTCAACACTACGTTCATGATATGTCGCACTCTTTTTGTCAGAAGCCTCTGAAAGTACCCATTTTGAAAGTTTTTACTCCAAACTTGATGGGTAGAGTCACCTCGACAACGGTGCTTATCCTCGTTATGGTCCTAATAAATCAATCACTTGATTCCGCCGACAACACAGTAACAACCGCCGTCATATTCCCGCGATCTTTTTGCGTGTCGACTCAATCGTGTGTTGTCACATCGAGTGTGGAATCTGGCGAGTTTACGCGGCGGCCGGTGACAATTACGCGGTGCCGGTGCTCATTAGTTGCGGGCGCGCGGCCGCTTCATGTATCATGTATTGCGCGTCGCTCGCAGCGCCAGCCACCGACCAGACAATAAAGCAATCAATCGGCACTGCGCGCCTCCGCAAACGAGCTGCCACGACCAGCGACGACGCTCTGCCGAGTGCGACGCGATACATATGTATCAAACTATACCTGTCGTGTAACGCGACTTAACTACATGTTCTCTACTTGTTTGCTATCCGATGATGCAGACGATCATCTCGGCAGCGTACTCCAGTTTCAGACTTAGGCAACACTACCTCTAAGGCTTTCCTAATAGGGCATTGTGACTGAACGGTGTGCGCTGTTCAGGCCGCTGTAATTGCGGCGCGGACGCCGGAGGCCGCGGATAATGCCGTACGTGATATATGGTACTACGGCTAATAACAGAGCTCGAGCCCAGCGCCGATTATCCCTTTACCCGGCGCAGACGAATTCGTATCGATCGGAGCGTCGCTCGGTCTCAGCTAATGAGAGCGGATTTACTACTCATTATCCACTTGTGTTGGTGCCGGGGGCGCGATGAAGACGTCGCGGGGTCGCGGAGCCGCGGGCGCACAATTTGCGGCCAGCGCCGGCCGCCACACCGCCACTCGGCCGCGCCGTAGCCCGCAGCGCGCTTTGTACTTGATCCCGGTAATTGCGGCCGATACTCCGCTGCACCGTGCACCGCGCGATACACCTTCTGACGGCCACCACCACACGACCCACGCCAGTACTAGATAATTGCGCTATTGTTGCCTAGCTCAGCGACTAGCTCACAAATCGCTTTCAAGGAAGCTATCCACGTTTAAATTAGAAGGTTCAAACATCGAGCGAACTTTGTTATTTGGACAATTAAGTTAGATAAGAAAATTAATAGTTCCATTGAATCGTGGCTGTTATATAGCATCGCATGTTCACTCCAGGCGGTGGAATGTTACCACACCCTGTTCTTTGAAGCAATTTTCTCATACCCCATATTCATTTCATGATGATCCACTACTTAGTTGAACGTTAGTCCTGCCTGCTAATGTTTTACTAAAGAATATTTATGATAGCCATAGGTTGATGATGTAAGTACTAGTTGCTCAAAAACCTTACAGAAAAACAGAACAAAAATGAAAGATGCACAAACTCGGAAAGACTTACGAAAAATGGAGTGCCAAGCACTTCTTTAGGCTCTTATAGTAACTTATTAAAGGCATCCAAGGAATCTCTCTCATTATAGTCTACCTATCCTTAAATGAAATCTTGGAGAGGCAAACGCGATGTTACATTTATGAAATACTAGCTGCACCCCGCGGTTTCACCCACGTAAGTCTCGATCCCGTGTTGGAATAAAAACCCTATGTCCTCCTCCAGGTCAAGGTCTACCCCTATGCGAAATTTTGTTCAAATCCGTTCAGCCGTTTTAGCGTGAAAGAGTAACATACAACTCACTTTCGCATTTATAATACAAGTTAGGATTAATTAATCGGTAGACCAGAGTTACCTAACCCACACATGCTACACAGATATCATAAATCAAAATTGAACCACTATCGTTCATATGATAATGTTCCAAATTACCCCATATCTCTGCCTCGTTAGCCTAGAGGTGGCAAGCGCTACTGCTCAGCATGAGGTTCTAGATTCGATTCCCAGGTCAGGAAAAGTATTATAGGGTTTTTCTATCAGGAATTTCTCAGCAGTAGCGCGGAGTCTGGATTTGTGGCCGGTTGATGAGCTCACAGGGGTATTACATAGGACTTAAACATAAACTAGTGAAATGAGGGTGAACTACAGTCAACTCGACCTACCCCTGCGAGGTTTACGGGCATGATGTTATGTTAACCAATATCGATATCTGTATTTCGTTGTTGCAGATGGCTGGGTCGCGGCTCGATGTTCGTGCTGTCCGAGGCACAGGCGCGCGCGTTGCTCCGTGTCCCAGGACACGGCATCGGCGCCGGCGCCTTGGTTGACGTGGGCGCGGGAGACGGCGAGGTCAGTCGGCGCTTCGCGCACATCTACCCGAATAACTACGCCACTGAAATATCTGCTAGCATGAGGAAGACGCTGGCTGATAAGGGATACAGGTAAGTAAGCTGATGTTTTGTGTTTTTAGAGTTCCAACCTTAAGGCGAAAGCACCAGGGTAGAGTTGATTCTAATGATACAATTCTGTAAATACATATTTGTTACGTTCGCCAACCATATTAATCAACATACAACCTCCAGTGACCTGCGATTTGTTTTTTATTCATCACTAGCGACCCTTAACAAAACATCGAGATTTCTTAGTTATATGTAACTTTAATATTAACGTATTATACACATACCTTCCGGAATAAATTCCCTAAAAGTTGGTGAAAACCTCATCAAAATCTGTTGCGTGGTTTAGAAGAACAACGCGGACATACAGACAAACACGAAAAGCAACTTTAATTTACAATATGTATAGATAAAGGTAATTATTATTTTGGCGTATAAGCTATAAGTATCCTTACATATTATAAAACAAAGACCTCCGCCGCGTCTGTCTGTCGTCCTGTACGCGATAAACTCAAAAGTACTGCACCAATTTTCATGCTGTTTTCACCAATGGATAGAGTGGTTCTCGATTAAGGTTTTAGTATATCATAATTGACCTACACGCGGGCGAAGTCGCGGGCATCAGCTAGTAACTTATAAGAACCAAATGAAAGCAATTAATTAATAAGCGGTAACCTGTGCCAAGAAGCAAAGCAACCCATATTTTGATGTTGTTACCTCAGCATGGACCAATATGTCAGCTGGCTGACCACAAGGTTTCGACAGGCCTAAATCCAGCTAAGGACTGGATAAGGCTAAAGTTTTGGTGGGGTATCTCGTAATGTAGACGTTTGAACGTGAAACCTTTTAATTCCAGATTGCTAGACACAGAGACTTGGTACCACTACCGCCAGTTCGACTGTATATGCATGCTGAACCTGCTGGATCGGTGCAGCAAGCCGAAGACAATGCTGAGACAAGCCAGAGATGCTCTCGCACCCGGCGGAGTCCTCATGTTGGCGCTGGTGCTGCCCTATAAACCTTACGTGGAAGGTAAGACCAATAACCTTCTAATCTTATATATCTATTTAGGCAGTTATGTCCCGCTGATGGGGAAAAGACCCCTCTCCCTTTTCCACACAGGTCCGTCTTCTGACATTGCGGGCCTGTCCCTTCGTTACAAGTTAAGTCTGTCCCCCCATCTTCGTCATTGTCCTGCCCTTATCCCAATTAATTTTGCGCCGGCGCAAAATGTCCCTTTCTTCCATACTTCTCTATTAGTCGTCATCTCGGTAGTCACCCCCTTTCTATCCATATCATCTTTCACACAGTCCATCCATCGTTTCTTTGGTCTTCCCCTACTCTTATAGCCATCGACATTCATACCCAAAAACATCCTCATATGGACTTAAATTTATATAATTAAATTATTATATGTTCAAAGTACTCCGATCACCACTAGACACAGCGAAGCTCCGAACTTCCCAAAAAAAATGAGAGTAATATAAAAACATTGTAAAAGCCATTATAAACGATCGAGTGGAGTTTCGAGCCGGCTCTTCTCCATAAGAAACGACCAATTGGAACCGTGCGCCTAGCTTCTGTTGTTTCATAAGTACCCATGTAGATGTATGTGAAATCAAATATTTTTAACTTTAATCTACTGTAAATGTACTACCCGACGAAATAAGGCCAGCAGCATCACAGACCTGGACCACTTGTGAGGAGTCCAAGATTTGCAATCACTAATCTTAATTATTTCAAAGTTAAGACAACTTGCTTACCCTATGAGTTGAATACTGAAAATGGATTGTTTCCAAAAGCAAACATTGTTTTTGTAAAAAAAAAAAACTATACTTATTAGTTAGATCAAAATCAGCCTTATGGTACCTAAACGAGTTAAGTCCGTAACGTACAAAACGAAAAACCACCTTTACCGCTATGCATATTTGCCCCAAAACCCGAATACACACACCGCAAGATTCGCCTAGGCCAGAACTTTTTCTATATAAAGAGTACGAAAACCGTGTGCATTAGTGATACACAACTCATAAAATACAATAGACGTAGATATATTTGGTAACCTATTCCGCTTAACTATTCTTCAAGAGTCATAAAAAACCCTGTAAGAATCAACTACTCAAACGCATTGAGCAATGTTGGTGTTGCTACACATCATAACAGTTGAAAAATGATGCAATGGCGGTGGTGAAGCCAGTCTACAAAATGCCCGTTTTACTCTTCTTCCAGTGACCCCGGACCACAAACCAGAAGAGCGTCTGCCGATCGAAGGCTTATACTTTGAAGACCAGCTCGCTGCCTTCGTCAAATTCATGCGAGAGGAGGCTGGCTTCGACCTGGTGTCCTGGACCCGAGCGCCCTACCTTTGTGAAGGGGATTTCGCCCAGGCTTACTACTGGCTTGATGACTCCGTCTATGTGTTCAAACCAAACGCAGTAGACCCCACACCCTAAACAAAAAACGTCTTACAACAACAAATATTATACTCAACTATCTTATAATTGACGTCGTAACGATAAGTAACCATTTTTCATTAAGGAAAAGTTTTTAAAACAACCTTTTGAATGTTAGTGCGAATCCGCTATAACGCAGTATACGTTTCTGAATTTTGAAATTTAGCCTAAACGTGCTATTTACAATTTATAAGGTTTTTTATCGAATAACAGACTTTTGGGAACTTGATCACGGTATTAGAATTTTTGTACTTACATTAAATGTAAAATTAAATAATCAGTTCCGTATACTGTATGCGCTTGCACATACGGGTTTAACTGTAAGGAGTTACGCAATACGAGCAAAGAATTTATAATTCATGGTGAAGGTACTCGTTAGTCAGCCATCCATTTACTCAATGCCTGCGAATTAGCAATGGTTTTACAAACAAGTGTTGGAACTTTTATTTTACATTGAAATGGATAGATAATTTATCGGCTATCGTACCGTGTGGATCGCACCTGGCGGCATACAACACTCAAAACGTCTCGAAGGAGTTGCCAAACGGTAAAGAATACCAGTGGTGGTCCAGAAATAAGCTTTAGTCTGGCTGGGAAATCCAAAACTCAATTCACTCAGCTGCTTGGGTAACGAATAAGGTCCTTCAAAAAATCAAATGGGCTTAATCAATGGAGTGGGGGGAGGGTTTCAACTCAACCCCCAACTTTCGCCTTCTCGGTCCTCCGCTGTAGGGGTGCATAAGATTACTTACATAATTACATTCCTAGTGTAGATCGTATTCTATTGACATACTTAATCATTTCAACATAATAATTATATTATTTAAGACTCGTCAAACGGTCGAACGCATTTATCGATTTCGGGATGTCAATATGAGTACTTAAGGGGTTTTTTAATATCCCGTTTTTTTTTTAATAATCTGCTGATATTTTTTTAATATGTAATCATGTTAATTATGTTGTCAATTTACGTTACATATCAAATTAATTTCAGGGATTAGTAATTATTTGTTATAAGTACTGTAAATATTTTTATTTAATTATTTAATTCTGAAAAAATATAACGAACGGTAGTGAAATCATCGAACAGTATTTGTAAGATTATAATATTATTGTCTTCATAATTATGTATCGTAGGCACATACTTGACATCAACAGATGTTTTTTCAATATCAGTGTTAGCAAATTATATATATTCTGTACGCCATGTATTAACAGTAATAAGTATGAGAAATTAGATGTTTTGTACGTTTTCTACGGTATATTTATAATAGTCCTACTGTCTTTAATGCATAAATAATTAAATACTCGTAATAATCAACGTTCGACGATAATAATTGTAATAGTCCTGTAGATGGTGAGACTAACGCCCGGTTTCTGAAACGATCATCACAAAAATTTGCCAATAAATTGTCTAGCGCGTGTGCTGTGATTGGTTTACTAAGGGATCTCGCGCACTAGACAGCTACGACTCCGGCCAGTCGTGACCGTCGTATTTTATGGTGTGCGGCTAGGTGGCCGTTGCGACCAAGTTGCGAGCGCGGTTCGTATCGCTTTCTATAGTTTACCTGGTTGCGATCGTAATCGTAACAGTCTAGTGCGCGAGAACCCTAAATTAACAACAGCCAATCGGATCACGACGTGCGTTTAATTTCAACGTTGTTGATTTTCGTTCCAGAAACCGGTGTTAGGTAATTATTGATATTTTCGATATTATGAAACCAAAAATAAGTATTTATTGTGTTGTGTACTTAAGGATTGTGCCAAATGTATGTATATAGAACATTCCACGTTTTTTTTTTTTTTTGTTTTTCGTCTCATTTTGCAATGTTGTTATCGTATTTTTTTCTCTCTTTATTTTTATTTATCCTTTATTTATTACCGTTTTAAAATAATAACTTCTTTAAGTAGTACGGTCGTGGCAATCATTCCATTCTGTTTCAGTTAATAATTAGATTGATATTACTTTGTTACTCCTTCATTATAAAATTGGTGTAATAATGAATGTTTATAAAAATAAAGAATAATAATTCAAATCTTATTTGCTTATTTTCATTTAAAAACTTCATCTGTACACTAATATTTTTGGTTAAAACAGCCGAAATTTTTAATAGTATTTCAGAAAATACCTACCTACTGTGACATTCAAACTTATTTTTACGGCCCATGAAATCAATACTGTGCATGCGTAAATATTCGTCCCGACTACGTACGACACCCTCCACTGAGCGTGGCCCGACACGCACTTGGCCGGTTTTTATCTACATCAATTATAACTGGAGTAGGTAAATATATAGCCTTACTCTATCTTGCGGCTGGATTGCACTTGGTTCGATGCGCTTAGTTTTGTTATTTCTAGTGGTCGACATAGCTACCATCCCTTTTCAAAAACTCACCCTGTATACATAAGGGAGAAAATAAAAAACCAACAACATTCAATTTAATCATTATTTATTTATTTCTAAGCACTGCTTTTCATTACTAAATTACCACCTTTACATTAAAAGAATCTTCAAATACAAATAATAAATTACATGGCAAGGCCAATTTTGTTAAAACATAAATATAACTGATGATTGCTTTAACCGAATCGACTTCTCGGCGAAATATTATTAATACTAGTGGTTTGTTAAAGACACCTCCACGTGTCGTGTTTTTCAAATTGGATCAGTCTAAAAACAAGCAATCATCAGCTGCGAAATACACTACAAACTTAAAGAAATTTCGAAACATAATCTATATTTATAATAGTAACTAATTTTCCGATTGGTATTGCATTATAATGTCAAAATTACATTTTGATTGAATAAAAATTTATCACAGAATTCAGATGCCAAACGTTATTCGCTGTTGAAGATTACTGGTAAGTATTACCAAATAATAATAAATGCTTTTTTCCGATGAGAAATAAAATAATGATAATGAATAATTCAACCTGTCCGTAAATACTACAATACAATACAAAAACTATGTTATTACGTATGAATTAACCATCACTAAGAGAAAGTATTAGAGAAATATTACAGTTACATTATTCATCTGTCAACGCAGCGAGCTCGATCAAGCCGCCAGAATATGATACGATGCAAGTAATTATGTTCATACAGAGTGAGATCAAAGTATTACTGGTCATATTAGGCTGCCATCAGACGGACTGCATTTCAACTGCACTCCAGCTGCAAATTTGCAGTTTAAATGCAGTTACCGTACATTACAAGTATTGCAGTCGCACTAACTGCATTAAAACAGCAAGAAGTGCAGTTGAACTGTAGTCCGTCTGTCTAGAGCCTTATAGTTACACGCTGAACTGACAGAGCGAACGATTAAAAGAAAAAAAGTCACATTCAAAGTTATCAATTTCCAATACCTTAAGAAAGAGTTCCGATCATATCAATAAAAAATGCAATATGAAATCCATTTTTGACTAGAAAGCTTATAATTCTAATACAGAGAGAGATTCTTTTGGAAGTTTATAATACTTTTGCAAGAGTAAGATTTTGACGGTTATATCAACTTAATTAATACTAGGGTCTTGTTAGTTGTCGATGAAAACGTAGTAGCCTCGTTAAATATTTGGATAATGTACCGAAACGAGAGTTGTAGGTAATGTACAACTAGTGTGCTGATTATAGTTTTCCCATATAAACAGCTAATACGAATATGAAATCCAACATAAGTGTACCATGCACTTACCTACAAAAAGCTGCTTATAATTAATTTTATTTGACAATAATCAAATAAATTGTGATGCGTACAACAATCCAATGAACCGAGACCATGTCAGAATCAAGTACTTACGCTATACAACACAACCTCACACTCACCCCGTTGTGATGCGAATATGATAAGTTATGTTTATAATTTAGAATTACAGTACTAACATACAAAAATTTAAATTTAAAGTAGGCTTTGCCTAATTATTGCACTAATCATTAACTTATGTAGTCCATTATTTCACATGATGATGTTATGGAAGTAAATAGTGACTCCTATCACTGATACATTGCGATCAAAGTCAACTTCAGCTAAGCTCCTTCGACCGTCCTATTTACTCTACTGTACACTGAGGTAATAATAAAATAATATAATAGGTACAATAAAAAAGTGGCCTAACTACGAATAATAATTTATACCTATTAACCTTAGCAATAAAAATTCCGTTTTGTACGACGCGACGAGTACCTCAGTGTACAGTACGCACTTCATCATAACTTACTGATCCTAATCTTATACATCCACAGGCAACATCAGCTAAGACGTCAACAATTTGCAGTCTTCAATAAGATACTAACCTCCCTATCACTCACAAGACAAGACATGGCGATCAAAACTTTATTACATATTAATATGCGCATAATACTCAGCGACTTATCAGCGTCGTGGAAATACAGCTGCGAGTGATCGAGTGACCGACTGACGCCGATACGTTGCGCTCGACATCTCCATCTCGACCAAACACCGCTCAGCACTCGTGACGCTCACAACTACATACGTTCCTAAGTAACATTCATGTCAAGACTTCGCTCAGACCTACTCCTATTACACTTCTATCACAGTGTAAATAATGCACTTACGATAATAACTGAGAATAAACTTAAAATAATTAGGACGAATCGTGAAATTACTGTAGAAAAAAAATACCTTAACCATTAAATACGTTCAGTAACAACGAAAGCAATAGCATACATCTTTGTATGAACTTTTACAACAGACAATAATATGAAGTTGTATGAAAAAATATTTAAGTAAAATATAAAAAAGAAACTTCTGCAAATACCAACAAGTAAAGCAATAAAAACCGCAAAAACAAGGACAGCATGATAAACAACTACATTATAAACCCAGTTTGTGCTGAACATGAAGCGGCGACGTTACATATTGTACACACACCCGATATTCAAGTACTTCAGCGTAAGCGCAGACGCACGGATCGCGCAGCGCCAACAATATTCTTAATAAATAAAGAGCCGACAGCTCAGTGTCCGACACGGTTTCACTCTCAAGGTACAACATTCCAAATTAAAAGGAAAAGCTATCTCAATCTTACTCACTAACTAATGACAAGTTTTATCGAGAACTTACTGTTAGGAATAAAATATGCAGATCTTGATTAAATACGAACATAAATAACATTAAGTGTGACCTGAGTATTGAAGTTTACAGCGATCAATTTAGCACGAACGTTCATCATTATATTTATTTAAGACCTACGACTGAATGCGAGTTGCTATACCCCGTCTATATTGGAATACAAACAGTAACTTATGCAATTTAAGGGGTGCGCGCTAAGAAGACCATATATCGACTATCGATAATATGGCTTTAAACTGCTTAGTTTCTACAAGCGACTGTCGATATGCCTTACTATTTTTTGTGCAGATATGAACCTATATATTGAGTACTCTGTTCGCTGTAAACTCCTTGTAGTTCACCCAGGCGGCCGGTCCTGTCGTGTCGTCAAACCGTGTGGCTGTGTGGCGTGTGGTGACGTCACCGCGCGCTAGTCGGCGGCGGCGCTGGCGTCCGGTGGCTAGTTGCCGCTCACTATCTTACGGCTCTCGAGCTCCTCCATGTTGTTGGAGCTGAATTTAAATAAGGAAGGCGTTTAAAAATTGAACTATTTTAAGGCCATTGAATTATGACCAGAAAAAAACAATTTACTTGGGTGTTATTTAAACCTTTGATTAATTGCCAGTGACTAAGAACGAATTTTAGCATTTAAACCGCGTTCAAGAGCTATTAGTGTCAATATTCCACAACAATGATGACACTGACATCTCTTGAGCGCGGTTTAGATATGCTGATCGCATTCAGTTTCATTGGTGAAATTCGCCCTGAGATAAAAACATCATTGAAATTTCGTTTCATGATAAATTTTTGCGTTTTGCCCGCAATAATGCCGTGTATAGGGTTAAGAATGATTAAATCATTCGTGACAACCCATGGATTAAGATAATAACATAATGTATTTCAAGTAAAATGTTCTTACCGGAGCTTGTCATCGTTCTTCCAAGAGGTGACCTGGATATGTGGCGGCGGCAGATAGCTACGGAGTGACTGAACCAACTGGATGGTGTCCAACAGAACTGGAATTATGAAAACAACCATCACCACCATAGACGTAGCCTTCTGTCGTGAAGCCTGGTCAGGTCAACATACATTATGAAGAGTGAGTAGGTAAGCATTCACCATTGTCGAACGCATCACTACTTAGCAAATAAAAATCCAATTTATCTTTTCACTTATGTATAGGCTGTTGGTTTTCGTTAAATTAAAAAACAAGTCGTGCAGTACTAACTCTTCTGCAGCTGCTCGCTCTGCTTGCCGTAGGGCTTGCACATGGCGGGGCGCACGCAGGGCCGCATGCGCTGCAGGTTGCGCGCGAGCTCCGCGAAGGCGCGCACCACGCGCTCCTGGCCGCCCGCCGCGCCCCCCGCGCCCCCCGCGCCCCCCGCGCCCCCGCCGGCGCCCCCGCCCGCGCTCGCGCCGCCGCCCGCGCCCGAGCGCTCCGCGTGTGCAGACGATCCAGTCCCACCCGATAACGATTCCAAGCTCTCTAGGTTTGCCCTAAAAGGAACAGGAACGGATTATCATGAGTTTCAAAGAGATTCAGATAGTTACATGGCTCTCGATAATTTAATAAAAATCTTAAATTCATTCATTCACTGACAGGCAGCCTAAACTGTTAGGTCTTTCTAGACATAGATTAGATAGACATTAAATTTTTCTCAAAAGTTCGTGATTTTTGTAATGTCTTATGGAATATTGAAAGTTTTTATGGAGGTTTGTAATTTCTTCCAATGGTAAATCCTATCGTGCACACAGCTTGGTCTACAAATATAAGCGAAGAACGCTTTTTTTTAATCGCTGCTAAAATCAGTGACCTTTGTTAATTAGAGCTATATCAATCACTGTTCGTGAATGAACTTCCCCAACGACGTGAATCTCATTCGGTTGCTCTCTTTTACGATAGTATTGTGTTTGTAGCAATATTTGCAGGTAGTTTCAGACAAACATTGGGCGTGTTGTTCGGCCAAGTACAACGATACAACATTCTTTTGTCGCGTGGCCAAAATCGGACCTAACGCCACGTCAATAATTCTGTAACACAATTTCACAAATGTTTACAAACAACGCCCCCCCGTCAATATCATTCAGGCGCCAATAGATCCTTGTAGCATTCTAAGATCTACAGCTGCAAGTGAGCAATGACTGCACAAAAATCGGTTGTGCAGTAACAAAGTCACTCACCTCAAAAAGTCTGTGAGCTTGTGCTCATCAGTGTAATGATGCTTGGACTTGGGTTCAAGACTGGCTTGTGAGGAGCTTGAAGACCTCTGCTGCGAGTGAGCGTACTTGTCGATGGAGGACTGGTGACCAAGAGACCGGCTCTGGTGCTGTAGCAACATCTGTTGGTGCTGTGATAACTTGTCCTGGCTACGACGGTCCGACTTCTCGCCTGTCAGGCTGGCTAGAATGTAAGAATGAAGAACGTAAATTAAGAATATTGTTACACTTATGATTTGCTTCAAGATTCGCTTTATTTAAGAAAACATATACGGATCACAACAAGCGAAACGAATGTGGATCCACGCGAACCACAATGGCTTCGTAATTGTTTCTGTAATTATGGCATAGAATAGGATAAAACAACCAATTGGAACCGTGCACCTAGCTTCTGACGTTTCATAAGTGTTCATGTAGTTTTATGTGAAATAAAATGATTTGATTTTGGATTTGATAAAGTGTGGTTCAGAACTGTAGTTCCAACAGAAGTCAGTAAGAACTTTCATAAAAGAGGAAGAAAAGTGATTTTTACATAACAACTCACTGAGAGCGGCGAGGTGCGGTGCAAGAGGAAGCTGGTAGTCTTGTGTGAGAGCCGTGCTGCGTAATAGACGCTCCACTGCCTGACTGTCGGGCAGGTTGGACGCTCCCGCATCTGATACATAGGATCGACAAATATTTAAAACATTATTCTTTAATCTACTTAATAAAATTCTTAAATTCATTAATTCACAGATGTGTTTTAGGGTGTGTTGTCTACACACAGCCTAAATAGCTGGGTTGCATGGGTGCATTCAATTTTACTATCTATCTTCCGTTTTTACATTTCATAGATTTATAATTTTGATGAAATTTTGCACATTGTTATACTATGACCTGTGTTAGGAAATAGGATACTTTTTATCTCGGTAATGCAATCCCTTGGGATAATTTCTCCACGCGGGCGAAGCCGCGGACAAATGCCGGTTCAGATATAAATCAGTAGGTACATGTTTAATATTGAATCATTCCATTGATTTCCCAAGTAGGCCATAATAGCTCATAAGAACATAATACTAATACAGTTAAAAGCATGTACATAATCTTAATGGAAACCAATTGGACTGTGAATACACACAATGATTTTCTATTTATGATGGTAATGATTTCTCTAAAATATAATATTATTCTTGTTTTATTTATGTAATCTTTCTTTTTTCTCAGACTAAGCCAGGGATAATTTCAACTTTTAATTTAAATTTTTGTTTGAGTCATAATAAAAATGGTCAAGAATAATTATAATTTGATTATGTCCTACATAGTCCATAAAGACTTGTTGATGTGTTACACAAGTACTTGATTTCCATCCAATGCACAGCCTAAGCCCAGCGGCTTAGGCTGTGCTCAAAAAGGCTGTTGTGCAAACATTGCACAAGAGGTCCTTAAATAACAGAAGTGGGCACTAAAGGGAACCAATATTTGTATGGATGATCGTCATTCTTGCTGCTGGGATATCCTATCAGGCACACGGCTTGTCAACATGTATAACATGACAACAATTGATGAGCAGATTTAGCAGAACCATGCACATAGGCCACTTTGTTGGAAATTCATAACAAAATCAGAATAACAACAAGAAACAAGAAATTACCAGGTATGTATGTTGGCTGCTGAGACAGATGCTGTTGTATTGACTTCTGTGTCATCTCCAGCTGGTTTTTGTAATAACGGCAAGCAGGATTAGGGCAGTTCTGCACCACCTCTATTATGAACTCCTTCTCCATTCCAAACTGCTCCCTGCCTATTGTGTATGACTCTACAACCTAGAAAGTAACATTGATTTTCATGAGCAAGTGACTTAGAGATAAAAGTGCAACATGATGTATCATGTTTTGAGGCCTCACTACATTATTCAAAAATTAAAATGCAACTGAATGCTTGATAGCAATTTTACTGAAATTGGCTCTCAGATGAAATGGAGGTCACACAAGGTAGTCTCCTTTTCTCATGACTATTGTTTGTCAGACCAGAGGGCCTAGACAAGTGACAATTGCTTCCAAAGAGTTTCGTATTTTACAACAACTTTCAGCAGGATTGACATAGTAAGCTTTTCGATAGCTTATGTCAGTCCTATACATTTTTGCCTTTTCCATCATCGATATCTCTGATAGACTATGACTTTGTCTAGAGCCTCAGTACATAACAACCTGGACAGTACTGTTGTTTGTCTCAGTGATCTATTATGATTTATTCACACAAAGTGAAATCTAATAGGAATTTCATTTGAAATCATTCAATTTCAATTGAAATGGTTTTAAGTGATGTAAAACCAAACTTACAGCTCTAACGGTTGCTTCTAATCCTAGATGAAGTCCATGAGGTCCATTCATATGTTTCAACATGACAGCATTCGCAAAGTGTTCATATGGCAATATTATCTTGCCGTTTTCACGAAGAATCAGTCTTCCTTGTGTATCTAAACCTACTCTGGATGCCATCATTCTGTAAATATATATGATATTGCTATATAGTAAGCTCAATACATCAATGACACAACTCAAGACATGTGATAAATTATTTATTTGAATATGTAATAATTAAATATTGGTTGATATCCATTTTTTTGTCTATATTATGTATGTGATGTTATTATTCTCGAATCTCAATATTGAATACAATATTTAGAACCAGAATCTTGTAAGATTAAAGGAAAATATCAACAGAAGTTATAAATATTTTACTTACTGCAAATAAGCAGCACTGGGAAGCATGGATGACTCTTTGAGATCACTGAAGCACTGAAGCAGTTCTATGCTGGGGCTCCAGCCCTTGTTCTGAAGATACAGTTGCAGCAGCATGTACAGTTTCTCGGTGACATAGCCCTCAGCCCCGTGCGGGGCTGCCGAACTAGACGTACTCGCCGCGCCACTCGAAGTCCCGGTACTTTTAGCCAGTACACTCTTCATCGTCTCCGCCAAATCCATCTTGTAGATGTCTAAATATGTTCTCTTTTGGGAATCCTTCGAGATAACAAACAAACAGTTTAGCAAATAATGCCAACCACGGAGATCGATAGCGCCAGACGTTCACTCAAACACTGCCTCCTAAACCGTGTACACGCATACTTACCAGAATGATAATATGTTCGTGCTAAAGAATTAAACAGAATTTGAGTAATTAAATTTTAATTACAGATTTATCCATTCGCATTCCTGCACAAAAATAGAAAAAGTGAGGTTTTCGTTTTTCTCTTGACGCTGTCAATTTTTTCTCAATTGTTGAATAAAAACGAACTAGTGTTGTACTCTATATTGTCTTACTATTTTATTTGAAACATCAGTTTAGTATATTTTTAGTGCAGATTTGGAATTTTATTTGAAATGATAAACATTTTATTTTATTTATACAAGCCGTGAGCCCAATAGGATTTCCCATTAGCAGCTTCCTTTCTTCCAGGACTCTTAGTTATCAGAAACCGATAATACAACTAACTGTTTTTTACTTAGAAAGAGAAGTGTAAATGCCCATTTCTACGTTTTTAACTTTGCGAACTTTCATTTCCTATCTAGAATACTATTCCACGATAGGTAGCTAATACTGACTTTAGCTTAAAAACAGAATTATGTACCAACTTAGACATTCATTTCTAAAATAGGTGATAGATGTGCGTACTTAATGTAGGTCTTTATTAACCAATAATAATTATAGTAGATGCATGCTGAAACTGAGGGTAAACTGGCAAGTATAGGGAGTTGTATGGCTGATTCTAATATTTATATTTCTGTAAATCCGTTCGCGACCTTACTCGCCTCGCCATCAGCATACGTGAAGCTTGCTCAAAATTTCATTGTCTAATTGGCTCGCGAATCGCGGCAATGACAGACGGGCGAGTAAGCTCGCCGAGCCATAAGTACGCGTACTTGCTCGCATATCTATCACCCCTATAACTTCAAAAATGTTGAACAAACTTTCATCCCGTATTTTACCCCTCTAGGGTAAAATCCTTCCTTAGTTGAGCATCTTCTAACTATGCAACTCTTGTGCAAACATGTAGGTTTCTAAACACGGCGGTATAGGCAGTGTGTTGTCTGTCAATTATTGAATTAATTCAAGATTCTTATTAAGAGGAAAATTCAGCTTAGGAGCAATCCATGATTTCTTGTTTGCCGTAAGATCGTTTTTTTCTTTTTTCCCCGTTTTTCCAAAACACCGATGTTAGTACATCTCTTCTTTTGACATTTGAGTATTTTGAGTCTGTGATACGAATGATGACTGACTTTGACATTGACAATTGTTTCAAATATCATCGTGCGAAAGTGGTGCCGTGCATGTTTGGTTGTTTGGAGGTTAGAAAGGGATCAAAATAATTCATTTTCACATGATAGCCTTGATTAAATATAATTGAAGAACCTGCTACTCCACAACAATAATGGATGAATTAATAGTTGGTACGTACGAGGGCTTCGTACTCGGTTATTCAATACGTACAGAAGATGCGGTAAGCCCCTTACTGTTTTTTTAAAATATTGTTTATACATTATTATAACTAAATAATTTATTCACTCGTTTTTTCAGGTAATGAAATTGAAGCAGACGTTTGCTACCCATTCGCACACAGCATCAGTCCGCTGCATGTCTATCGGAAGCAAGTTTTTGGCATCCGGTGGTACAGATGACAAAGTGGTTGTTATAGACATGAAAACTCGTAAAGAACACACAGTACTTATGAACCACGATGGTACAATAAATATTGTAGCATTCACCAATAATGGAACACATCTACTAACTGGCAGTGATGATGGTTCTATTATTGTGACTAGAACAGGCAACTGGCAAATAGAAAAGATATGGAAAAAAGCCCACGGAGGTAGACAATTCTGTTTTCTTAGAAACTACTATCGTAATTAAAGGTTCAATCAACACTAATCATTATTATTTAATAATTTCATTGCTTCAATACTTACAATCAAATTAATTAATAATTACTTACCATCAAATAATTATTTCAGGTCAGCCAGTCACTGCTATTGCTGTACATCCATCAGATAAACTTGCTCTCAGTGTTGGTGGTGACAAGACTTTGAGAACATGGAATTTGATCAAAGGTCGCCCAGCCTTCACTATCAACCTTGCAAGTAAGGGTGTATTATTGCCAACAGAAATTAAGTTTTCTCCTGGAGGAGATAGATTTTCATTAGTTTCCCAACAAACAGTTGATGTGTGGACAATAAGTAAAGCAGGGGTTGAAAAACGAATCACATGCAACTCAAAACCAACATCAGTGCAGTGGTTGACTGACGAGAGGTTATTTGTAGGATTAGAAAATGGAAATGTAATAACCCTGACTGTATCTGATACTCAAGCTCTGACATACAAGGCACATAAACAGAGGGTCAAATCACTGCATTATGAAAACGAAATGTTATATTCAGCTTCTAGTACTGGAGAACTAAAAGTTTGGTCTGTAGATGATTCAAAATTAGTTGAATTATGTTCCTGCAATGCAGCATGTAGAGTGACTTGTGTTACATTGAATAGACAAAGCCATCTAATCAAAAAAGAAGATAATTCTGATGAAGATGAAACTGAAGAGAAAGTTGCAAGTGAGAATGATGATTCAGACGAAGCAGAGGAAGTCAATTTGCCACCTAAAAGAAAACCTGCAGCTTTTGTTACTATAAGCTATGGTGATGATGTCAAAGACAATAATGATGAAAAGGAAGGGGAAATCAAACCACCACCAGCAAAGAAATTCAAGAAACGGAAACGCAACAAAAAGCCTAAGAACCAAAAACCACCTGCTAATTAAATACTTGTTTCAAAGTCATTACTTGTATTTTATTTGTTAAATTCATAATTCCCCAACTACAGACAAGATTCCATGCATTTTACAGGCATTTAGATAGCAGCAAGAAAACTCACATCTACATTGCAGATTATATTTTCATCATCTTCTCACAAAATGTACATGACATGATACTCGCAAAGAACACAGTAAAAAACAATGTGATGTAGACTTTGGTTTGTTTATTAAATTATAAATAAAAAATCTTTCTCTTGAACACACACCCAAATACATAATCAAGTTCATAATAAATTAATTTGGTCCCAAAATAAATATATTTAAATAATTAAAGGAAACTGTAAATTAAAAAAAAAAAACAACAACATTAAACAAAAGTACTGATCAATTTTGGCAATGGACTCTACTTATTATTAAATCTTAAATGAAATAAATATTCTAAATGCGTAACGTACATCCAGTCACACAGTATGATTTCAAGCTCACTCTGGTAGTCTCCACATGATCTATCTATCTGAGCGAGACTATATATTTACATGATTACATGATAGGGCACGGAACCAAACGACGCACATGAATACACAGACAGTAACGCTTACATGTTAGATAAACCATATATGTCGCCTAAGAAAAACTATAAAGCTCACCTAAAGGATCAAAAACCTCACACAGAAACAACTATAAAGATAGAGATAGTAATTTACTGGAATGTATAATAAATCGTGAAGATTGCATTTCATAAGAATTCACATGATAGACATTTCGAATAAATACTATGACATGGGCTGGGAAGATAACCTGGTACTCTTACATGACATGAGATCACAATATGTTTCATGAACGTTACTTCACTATACAATTTAAAATATACTAAAATGTTGGCGACATAGTAGAATATAATCAGTCACCGTATCACTAAGTACATTTTGTGCATTATATTTTATAATTATAAATAAATGCCAAAGATTACCAAAATCAATTTGCATTGCATTGGCTACAAATATAAAATAAATTACCGCGTTACAATCTCGTTAATATAATTGGTGATCATTACATACACGAAAGTTATGTCCTAATCTTAAATACTTGAAAATTTCTAAGAAAAACTTGTTATAATTCATGACTTTAGAACAGCTAATTCATCTTATGACTAGATTGAGCCAGTATCTTTTCCTATAGTCCACAACGTGATCTCGAACTTCAAGAAAAACTGACACAATTAATACAAAAATGTAGGAACGATGAAGAAACCAACAAAATACCTGTTAAAGGATATATGGAAATAGATTACATTAGACAGTCTAGATAAATGAGTTCTACTTGTCCTGTTCCACATTCACTTATGTCTAATTTTCGATTAATAATATTCGTTTCTTCGTTTGAAGCAGCACTAACGTCACTAGTCTCTAAGCTATGGGTCAGATGGCACTCTGTATGCTATCAGACACAGCTTTATACCCACCACCACCATCTCGAGCTTCAGTCACATGAACATGTTCCAAGTAATTACCTGTATTTCTAATATCTTAGAATGTAACTACACGCTGTCGAACTTTCATACACGTCATACAGAAAGAAAAGGCAAGAAAGAAAGTTGAACACGAGAGTCAGAAATTCTAGATAATGTTAAATATATACTGGGAAATTAGTTCAATGTTTATATATTTCATAATATATTATAGATGCCATAGAAAAAGAAACAATATAGTTGAGAAACACAGGAGACAGTTCACATGAAACGTTACATATGCATCAGAATATAAAAACCAGTAAGAACGAGGTTACGTAAAATCATCACACACAATCATTTTCACATCTTCAACATAAAATTAAATATTTAATTGCTTTGAAGAGTCAAATTGCATTGCATCTAAATAGACAGTAAGTTCATGTGAACTGACTCATTCTTTGGTGATGGCATGGTCGTGTCACAGGATTTACTTCTTCTTGGCTTTTTTCTCGGCCTTCTTGAGCGCTTTGAGGTGCTTCTCATGTGCGGCGCGAAGCTCTTTGAGGCGTCGCTTCATGCGGCGCCGGTCGTCGCCTCCCAAGCCTAGCAGCTTGAGGTCTGCGGAACTGAGCGCCAGTAGCAGTGCGCCGTCCACGCCGCGCGCTGCGAACGCACCGGCGTGACGCTCGAGACCCTCACCCAATCCGGATACCCACTGCCATACCTGTTTTATGACCAATTTTATAGTAAGCTACACGTCGATGGTAACAGTAAGTTTACGAGCGCCTTTATTTCTTAGCAGTAAGAGTGGTTTCCGTATAATGGCCAGTACATAAATCGAAAAGTAATTTGATTTATGTTTTGTGTTGCATAATGTAAATTATTTTGCATTTTATTGTAAAAAAGATTTTTTTTTTTTGTAATTGGTCAGACAGCTGTTCTGCTGGGGAGTTTGCTGCGCCACTTCTTCTTCCCAGCTAAAGCACTAGGAAGTGGTGAAGGGTGGGCGTTTTGGGGACTGCCTATGTAATTTGACGTTCAAAAAGTGATGATTCTCAGCCTAGTTTGAACAAATAACTTTTGATTTTGATTTTTTATTGGTTTGGATCCAAGTGTTTGTTATTGGTCAGCTGTGACTTACTCATCAAAATAAACCATAACATTATTTTAAAATATTATTATAAAAAAATGTTTCAGTTAATTATAATTTGAGTCGAGAAGTGTAAAGTAGTTCATTCACGATCATATTCGAATGATGTAAAACCATTAGTAAGTCATTGTAATGTAACTCCTACGTCACTGTAGTAAAGTAAAAATTAGAATGATTACCGTGACTCTGATAAAACTCTCGGATAAATAAATAAATAATTCAAATTTATACCTTACCGAAGTAAGATTTACGTTGCAATAACTTCCTAATGGTTTTACATCGTAGCGTGAATGGAGATCATTATTATGACGCGTGCTGCTACCTGTTGCTTGGTCCAGTGATTGACGGGATGCGGCTGTGCGAGCGGCGGCGGCGTGAGGCTGGCCTCGGACACGGCGCTGGACAGCGGCTGCCACGGCACCTCGCCGCCGACTACGCACGCCGGAGCTTTCTTTACTATAACCATAACCCAACGTCAACCATAATACACGCACGTTTTGGCCCTTCCTAGAAGTATAGCGCTACAAGGTTATTTTGGCCAAAATCGGAACTAACGCTGCCACCTTGTTTTTTGAATACATTTCAAGTGACATTTCACAAATGTTTAAGTAAAAATATCCTTGTAGCAGTGTAGGTAAAGGATGAAGCTCACACTGGTAAAAAGAGTTGTCTGTTAACGGTCAGTCACTGAAGCTTTGGTTTCCCAGGAAAGCGGTTCCCTCATATTATAACGGCCATCATGAAAATCGGTCATTTTCATCGGTAGTTGACATTAAGTCAAATCCCTTTTCCCAAAGATTTAAATCACTAGATTTGGCCTCATCGTATTTTGTCACAAGAAAGTGTCCATACTGAGAAGAATCAGCTTACATACTCGTATGATAGCGTTTCCATGACAATCAAATGTAGCCACAGCGTCATTATGTGTAAGTGTCGAAACGAATCAGAAATGCGACTATCTTTTGACGCCGTAGGGCGAATCTAACGGTAGGAGGGGTTCACATTGGCTTCGAGTCGACGATGAAGTACCTAGGACTCGTCCTCGACAGCCGGTGGAACTTCGTGGAGTATTTCCGACGTTTGGATCCCAGGCTGGAGCGGGCTGGGGCCGCCTTGGGGCGGCTCCTGTCCAATCTAGGGGGTCCAAACGCCTCCTGCCGGAGGCTCTACGCGGGGGTCGTGCGGTCCACGGACCTTTACAGGGCACCGGTGTGGGCGCGTTCCCTTAGGCTGCGGCCAGCCCGCCCGTTAAACGCGTCCCAAAAGGTCATGGCCAATCGGCTGACCGGGGATACCGCACGGTCTCCCGTGAGGCGGCAAGCCTCCTTGCCGGATTACCGCCATGAGATCTAGAGGCGAAAGCCGGGAAGCGCCGGGGCGTAACTCCGCTGCTGCGAGAAATCGCGGCACAGCGGACAGAGCTCCGGCAGGATCTCATGGCGGCATGGAGAGTGCGATTGTCGAAACCCAGTGCTGGGCACGCCACAATTGCGGCGATAAGTCCCCTCTTTGAGGAGTGGCTAGAGAGGCGCCACGGCGTCCTCACCTTCCGCCTGACGCAGGTCCTCACCGGACATGGCAGCTTCGGGAGGTTCCTGTGTAGGATTATGCGGGAGGTTCCTGTGTAGGATTATGCGGGAGGTTCTTGTGTAGGATTATGCGGGAGGAAACGCCCGGGTGTCACCGCTGTGTGGATCGCCCGGAGGACAGGGTGGAGGTATGCCCTGCTTGGGCGCAGCACCGCCGTGTCCTCGTGGAGGCGATTGGCGACAAAGACCTCTCGCGTCCGGCCCTGGTCCAGGCTATGGTACGGAGCGAGAGGGCATGGGAAGCGGTCACCTCCTTCTGCGAAGCAGTAATGCTCGCGAAGGAGGAGGCGGAATGCGTGAGGGAGAGGCAAAGTTTGCGCCCTCACGCCCCTAACCGCCGTCGCTAGAGACGCCCTGGGCGTCGAGAATCCCAGGCAGATTCCCGGCCACCATAGGCCCGGGCTTGCGGACGGCGAGCAATGGGTAGCTCGCCGTCCGATAAGGACCAGGCCCGGGTCGATGGCGCGTCGTGTTCCACGCGCGCCTCAAAGAGATATCAGCACAATTGGCGGGGTCCGCTAGGACCGATGCTTGCCAGGGTTGCGGGAAAGGCCGATAGGGATACCGGGACCTTGGCAACAGGCACCTGAAGGAACGCGGGTGGGTTTTAGTCAGTAAAAGTCTGACACGCCCTTCCGCTCCGCCCAGAGCGGGAGAAGTAACTTAATAATTTACCACACTCAATAAAAAAAAAAAATGGGCGAATCTAACGATTTAAATCTTTGCAGCTGCCATCATTTCCATAACAGCCATCACTGCGACCGCAAGTGACGGCCACCGCTCTTCTAGGTAACCGTAGCTTTATAGCGGTCACCCGTAAAGACAGATGGTTAATAACTCAAGAGGGACTTTTATGACCCAATAAGTTTTGATTCAGCCAAACCATTGACTAGAATAGATAGCGGAATATAGCCATTGTTATAAAACATGCGATTCTCTTAAAGGGGCTTGGACGCGATTGGTTATATTAGAAACTTTTCACCGAAAATTCGCTTGTGATTTTGATATTTTTAGTGTGCCCTTCATTCTGTACATTATTGTGCCATTCATTCTGTACATTATTGTGCTTCTAGGTTTTACTATATTACAAGTTTCAAATATAAACTACTGGAATACATGTAAAATTCATTAAATCTATATAAAAATCTAATTTTCAAGTTGTACTGGCAATACTGGCATACATTACAAGATTTACAACCAAGAATTTGATAAGGCTAAGTTATACAACCAACAGAAAATGAACTATAATACCACCACCAAACAACACCGAATTTTATGAAAGAGAACCAACACCAACACAACATACAAGATGTGCAGAAAACTAAAGACAACAACAATAAAACCACAAAGAGAAAAAATAATTCTTGAAGAGTTGCTGCTTACTCTGTAAACGCACGCTCTGCAGACATCTGTTCTTTACAATTCAGATGTAGGTCTAAGCCTAGCGCGAGAAAACATGTCCTCGAGTGAAGGATTCGAGTATGAAAACTTGTTCTTATGATCTTTACAAATAAAAGGTACTTTAATTTCGGGCAACACTTTTATTTCTTATAAACAATAAAAAAGCTGTACACGAATCTCTCAACTTAAAGAACAGAGAAAAAAAGAATAGAAGAGAAGCAACGTGAAGCGGCATAGTGTCAGTTGGAGGGCGAGTACGAACCTCGTGCGTTGGCCTCGCTGACGGCCTGGCGGATCTCGTCCACCAGCTCGTGCGTCAGCTGCACGGCGTCGGGCGCCGCGCCGCCCGCCAGGCGCCGCTCGCGCTCGGCCAGCACCAGCTTCAGCTGCTCCGCCAGCGACGCGCTGGGACCTAGCACAGCACACTACACTACCTGCCGCGCCGCCAGGTGGACTCCCGAGACCGGTGCTCGGTTTAAGCACATGACGTTAACGGGACGCTATTATTCACAATCACATTGGTATGAACGGCACCCCAATTGCGTGACACACTTTCCTTCACAATTCGAAGAATTTTGAAAAACTCCCAATTCATTTTAAAAAAGCTTGTTTGGAAAATTCATCTATTCGACAACGTAAATAACGCAATGAATGGTGTCGAATTGTCAAAATGAAAGGCATTGCAATGTGTTAGTGTGTTACGCAATTACCCCGCAGTTTCGCTTGTGGTGAGTTAGTTATAAACTTGTAAGGTTACAAACATAAACATTATTAGGCGTAAGTTTGAAAATAGTCCAATAATTGGTAAACTGATTCTATTTTGAAACGTACGCTCAATGGTTTGCGTTGCACGGTACACAATGATTAGAAAGCGTTATGTGACGTGCTCTTACCTGACAAAGGGTGATGCCTGTGGTCTCTGGAGTACACGGCGTCGTCGGTCGCACTGCCCACGGAACTGCCACAACTCTGACGGGTGTCACGATGCTGGTAAAACGATTTCTTTGCTTGTAAAAAGTTCGTTGAAAATATATGCTAGTGCTTGGCATGCACTACTAAATCTTCGAGTGGTCAGATAAGTTCGTGCAGATATTGCCATTGAAACATGGTGAACAGTGTTTATTGTAAGTCCAAATCTAAACAAAAAATGATGGAATAAGAACTCACAGCACCAACGAGAGGCGGTCCCCCTGATGTGGACTCACTGAGCGACTCATCCGCGGAGTCGTTGTACGACTCGTCCAGGCCGTCGTACTGTAAAACGAGTAAAACTATCAAATAATAGAAGGAAATTGTCAATACAGGTAGGCTGAAAAATTTTGAAATATTTATTTATTTAACATAGGTCAGTAGATGGGACAGTAATATCAGAAACTTAGATAATCAATCACAAGTCGCTGAGCCTGTAGTATTAAATTCGTCTCTAAATAATCTTAATCCGATCCAGCTTGTCCCTTGCCCTCCCCCAACAAAGCCGAGGTCCGTACCCCACAGGAGGCGCCCTTAGCGTGTGGGCCTTATTTATAAGGCATCTGCAGCATATCCCGGTTCAGTTAATGTCCGGTTAAGAAGTTATGATTTCCGAAATCACACTTCAAGATGCCCTAGTAAAAAAAAAAAAAACCCGGTTCAGTAGTCGACAGCCTTCTATGATGCGAGTACTGACCGAGCTAGCGGTGCTGAGCGAGTGCGGCGAGTGCGGCGAGTGCGCGGAGTGGTGGCGGTGGCGCGCCAGGTCGGTGCGCGCGCGGTGCGCCGACGTGTCCAGCAGCGCGCCGCGCGGGACGGCCGCGTCCAGCTCGCGCGACGCGCCCGCGGTCGAGCCCGCGCTGGGCGTGCCCGCGCTCGGCGTGCCCGCGACCAGCGACGACGTAGACCTGAGAACGAAAGCATTTTATATTGTATTCCCTGTACTCTTAAGGTGCAGTTAAACGGCGCGTACACCACGCGAGCCGACACGAGCCGCGCCGCCCGTGTAGGCGGGTCGCTAGCCTACTTGTCCGCACAGAGCGTGTCTCGTCACAACACGAGCTGCACGCCGCAACTCTGTACCGTTCTTTAGTTCGTCAGCTTTACTTGAATTATTGTCCAAGCATCGAGCACTTTACTACGATATTTGTGATATTCAAAGAGTTGGTGTCAAATCAAGTAAGTTATTACTTCTTGTCTTTTTTTTTTCTTTTTTCTAACGTCAACTACATGTGTACTTTACATAACTGTGATGTTTAACAGCAGAAAAACTAGTACTATAATTAGAAACTTATAAAACGGTTTCCAACTTCTATCAAAACGAAGGGAATGACCACAGCGTGTTTTTGTTGATTGTCGACTGTCAGTAGCTTTAGAATTAATAAGCTAGCTTCTCACGGCGCTTAAGGTTGATGTTCCGATCGGCCGCCCATACATTTTTAGATTTGGCTTTACGCTAAAAATAGACACTCTTTGTTAAAAACGAATCATTTTATCACTTTTCTACAATGAAATGTGTTCGCAAACGACCTTATTAGGAAATAACTTACATTAATAACTGAGAAAAACGATCGCGAAATCCAGGCAAAATTTGACATATCTTTACATGTGTGGGTTCGTTTTGACAAGCAAAATATAGCGCCATGTTTGTTGTAGTTTAGAAATTGCAGCGCTAGATGGCGTCCTGGCGATATTATAATTCTGATAAAACAATATATAATAAGATAATTGATCTATTTTATTTTCTACCTATCATTTAAAAAAGAAACATTTCATTACCATAACACTCACGACCTTAGACGGCAATGTAAACAATTTTATTACATAATTATTATTGTTGTGCGGCAACATTTAAAATATCATTATTCGTAGACGCAACGTTGCCGTACTTCCTATCCTTGAGTACTTGACCTAATCGACATTGACACACGTTGCCAAACTTCGTTCGCTCATTTGGTAATGATTGAAATGTAACAAAAATGCATTTTCAAGTTTCTCGCTTGATGCACTAGGGTTTGCGCGCGGAATTTGTTGCGAGATAAAATGTGATGCTATTTTCATTGATTCAAATTGCATTATTTCTAGTAGGTATTTGATTCCAATTGAATAGAAAAAATGCAATGTGTACTAAGTATAATAATTTTATTTATTAATTAATTTTTAAATTATTTTATTAATTATTCAAAATATGCTATTTTATTGTAATATAAAAGTAAGTAAGTACCATATTTCGGCGGTATTAGAAACAGCCAGTTGGCCCGTGAGTTGGGTTTTAGACGCTGAAATCTCGTCACAGTAGTTATTACCTACGTATCCGGTCGATGCTGGCAATTTGTATATTTTTTGGTCAACAATAAATTAAATTATTACAATTTGGTAAGCCACCAAAGTAGTCACAAAATTAAATGACATTACTAAATCGAAGAATGGGTGGCGCAGTCGTCGGATATGGTTTTTCCAGGTTATGTAAAGAAAACCTTGTATGCATTTTACAGACAGATAAACATTATTTTTATTTGTTATGTCGCATCAGTCCCGTTATTATTATTATTGTTATATTCTGGTCACGTGCCTCGCAGTTTCGCTGGCCGGCACGGTGTGGTGCGTTCAGAAACAAACAAATAATTGAGTTTCTTACATCAAATACAGGTGATTTATTGTTTAAAAATAAATAAATAAGTATCTCATTCATTGTCGACCAATATTCTACCAGGAATCTAAAGATAAGTAAAATTTTACTATACATTTTATTATTCTATTTTCTCAGGATGTGTTAGAGTTCTGAACGTAATCGACCCAATAATGAATTCTGCATCTGCATCAGTTGACAGATTATCTTACAAGACTTCGACTCCGTGCTGTTTATATGGTTGTGAAATACGATACTATTGGATTTTATTCAAATACTGTGTATAATAGTAACATATTCTTTGGTTTTTAATTTTTTTTTTCAATATTTCAGATTTAGATTACGTCTACAATGTCTACTCCAACAAACAAAGCGGCGTACAAACGACACCTATATTCGGGGCCGCGCAAATCGTTGAAACGAATTCGAGGTGGACTAAGAAAATGTTGTGATGAAGAGAGGTAAAGTAAATATGTTGGTGTAGTTTGGATTTAGGGATTTCATAAAATCACAAGAATCACAACTATTATTTCTAATTACCTACCTACCTATTATACGTTTTATTAAATTTTTGGCATCAGAAAACGTATAATAGGTAGGTAGGTACCTACCTATTATACGTTTTCTGTTGCCAAAAATCTACATTCGTGAATCGTTTTACAGCCGTTGGAAACGTTGGCGTTCTGAAAAAACTACGAATATGCCAGCGAATGAAGAAATCGTCGTAGATAATATGGCGTATGTATCAAACAAGCATGATTTCTACTTGTTGCTCGTAAAAGTGACGGTACATGTAGGTGTAGGGTATATATTATGGTCATTACATTTTGATTTGTTTCTTTCAGTACCCAGATTACACCACTTAGAACATATGCGCGTGTAAAACCAAAAATCCGGTTAGAGGCTACCTACAGTGCTCCTAGTACTAGCACAGTGACAGCTGAACCTGTGATTGAACCTTTAGAGATTAATTGGCCACAAGCTGATCCTGAAACTGATTCATTTCAATTGACTGTGGAAACTGTTCCAAATAAATGTTTATCTGCAATATCTGGGTATCGCATTGTGAACCTGAAGCATGTAATTGAGTGGGCATTCCTTTTGGAAAGACACCGAAATATGTGTGAATCTTCACAAATTGATTTTGTTAGTGAGAGACTTGATGGATTTCGAAGTGAATTACTTTTCAAGTGCAGTATGTGTGGTAAAGCATGGAAGCACTGTACAGAGAGCAGTGATAAAATAAACACAGCATTTGTGTGGGCAACTGTGACTTCTGGTAGCTATTACACTCAAGCAGCTCACATAACAAGTCTCATGGATATTCCAACAATGTCACCTAATAAATTTCGTCGTGTTGAAAAAAAATTAGGCAGCGTGTGGTTTGAACATTTGACAGAGGAAATTAAAACTGCTGGTGAACAAGAAAGATCAATTGCTATTCAAAAAGGTCATGTGTCTTCAGACGGTGTTCCATTTGTTACTGTATATGTAGATGGAGGATGGTTGAAAAGGTCATACGGACATAACTTTGATTCACCATCTGGTATGGTAAGTTAATATATTACTAAACACAAACTTGGTTTTTTTTTATCTTTTTATTATGTGCAATATTTAAAAGTGTTGCTTTTCATTTCCAGGCCTGCATTATTGGTAAAGAAACTAAGAAATGTCTGTTTCTTGGTGTTCGAAACAAATATTGTTATACATGTCAACATTATGAGAGAAGAAACATGGATATGAAAGCACATAATTGCTGCAAAAATTTTACTGGACCGTCTACAGCAATGGAATCACAAATTATTGTAGAAGGTTTTCAAAAGAGTGAAGAAATGCATCAACTTCGCTATTTGAGTTTTATCGGAGACGGAGACTCTTCTGTGTTTGCAAACTTGAAAGAGAAGGTGTCATACGGGAACATAATAAAAAAAATTGAATGTAAGAATCATGTAATCAAAAACTACACCAGTGCACTTTACAAGGTAAATAAACAAATCAACTTTGTACAGTAATTTCAAGATCAGTAAAGCATATTCTGTATTTATATTTGTACTTTTTTAGATCTTGGCCAACACTAAGCTCCCACTTTATGGACGAAATATTTTGAAGCCAAAGGTGACGAAACTTACAGTAGTGGCACGGAAAATTATAATGTGTGGCAGTGAGCATGTTACTATGGCTGCAGATTTGAGAAATGGTCCGCTTCATGTATTTGGAGTACATGAAAACTGCAAGGATTATTACTGTAATATCAGTAAAACATCTGCAGATGGAAGTGAAAAGAAGGAAGAAAATCTCGTAGAAAGTCTGAAAAAGACTGCTCCAGAGGTGTGGGCTCTGATTTATGCAGCCAATGAAAAAATTGCTTTGAAGGCAGGCCGTTTGTCAAATGAGACAACAAATGTGGCAGAAAACTTCATGAGTGTAATAAATAAGTTCAACTGTGGAAAACGAATTAGTTTCGGAAGAGGGGGTTCTTACCAGAGACGTGTTCATGTGGCAGGTAAATATAAACAGTCAGAAATTTTCAATACCAGTAAGAAAGCTTTGATTATCATGGTGCATACTTCAGAAATATTTTGACTAATTTTAGGGAATATAACACAGTGCACTCATTCCCCAACAGATCAGGTAGTGAACTACAGATGTATCTACTCCAACAGTATTGTTTCATATGAATAAGACGTATAATCATCTATTTATATTTTATTGATATTTTCTAGTAAAAAATATTGTGTTTTCAGGATTATCGCTTGCTACTGGACACAAATGGCATGAAACTGCATGGAAAAAACAGACCACCCAGAGCCCAGGGACACATTTTAAAAAATACATAAGGCGGAAAGAACAAAGTAGAATACGACATCAATCGTCGACACGCAGACGATTGTTTGCTCCAAGAGAGAAATCCCAACCGGACAAGCACTATGGACCTGAAGCTTGTGATCCAATTGATATTGACGAAGCACAATTGAGAATTCAGTGTGAGGAACGGTTAGCAGAATTTCAAAAGTCACCAGAAGACATAGCTTTGATTGAAATGTCTACAGTAGGGCAGCATGAAAATGATTTATATACTACTCATAGGTCTGACCGTTTGACTGCCAGTCAATTTGGAATGGTTAGTTGTGTGGTATAATTATGTTAGAGATATTATGTATATACACATA
Source organism: Lithophane leautieri (assembly GCA_949152455.1). Lineage (NCBI taxonomy): Eukaryota > Metazoa > Arthropoda > Insecta > Lepidoptera > Noctuidae > Lithophane > Lithophane leautieri. The sequence goes on along the minus strand of OX424472.1, from coordinate 7,305,367 downwards.
TAAATTTCTGGTAACGTTGTGGTACTTTATTGAATACCTATGTAGACCAAGCGGAATTTAAAAATTATCCATAACATACATTTATTTTATCTGGACTTTTATGTTTACAGATTTGCAAACGCCGTACTACCACTCCATGTCACAATCATGTAAAGGATATTCTATATAAAAAGAATATTTGTACAAAAGACATGTTATATGGGCAGCAAAATGAGAATGTGGCAAAAAGTATGTTCATGCAACAATATAATAAAATTGTCAGGCCTTCAGGTCTTTTTATTGATGAAGAATTTGGATGTTTAGCTGGCAGTCCAGATGGTAAGTTTTCTATAAAAATCTTCAATTTTATTTGGAAAATGTAGAAAATTATAATACTAGTTATAATCGCGAGAGACCAAAGATTACGAGCACGATAGGCGATTGAATTTCTTGTATCAAATGTCATGAAGTGCTCCATTTCATTGTTATATATTTTGTGTCAATTTGTTACAGGTATAATTGAAAATGAGAGAGCTGTTATTGAGATCAAGTGCTTTCCATCATTGGCGAGGAAAAATCAAAGCCTAGATGCAGCTGCAGTAGAAAAGAAAAATTTTGCTCTAAAATTGGATAATAATGTTTTAGTCATGAATAAAAAGCATGATTATTACTATCAAGTAAGTTGATAATTTTTTTTTAATGTTTTTATTGTACTGCTCTTGGCCTCGAACACGCCTGATAGAAAGCGATAGATGAGGTATATGATGGAACGAGCAAGCCCAGAAGATGCCTGTTCACTTTTGTTTTGAAGGCTGAAGGGTTATACGTGGAAGGGAACACAGATGCTGGCAGAGAGTTCCACACTTTGGCCGTGCGCATAATAAATGTGGAAGAGAAGCGCTTAGTACGACTAGATGGTATATCGACCAAGTGCGGATGGTATTCTATATAATTTATTTCAGTATCTAGTTTTCTCATATTATAATTAAAATCTATTTCAGGTTCAAGGACAAATGCGTGTCAGCAAAATGGATAAGTGCTACTTCATATGTTTTATTTCAGTCACTGAACCTTTGACTGTGATAGAAGTTTGTCGAGATAATGAATTTATCAGCAATATGATACCGAAGCTATTAGACTTCTTTAAAAACTGTATTTTGCCAGAAATAATTTTGAGACGTGTTCAGAAAAATGCGAAATGTATAGATTTGAATGGTAAGTATGTACCAGTATCTATTACTAGGTATTACTTTCGTTTATTTACTTTATAAATTGTATCAATTAATAAGTTATTATGTTATTCTAGTGAAAAATCGTACTTCAACATCAATATCTGTTGGAAATTCGAGTCCATTTTAGAGCAGCTTTGGAGATTGATGGTAAATAACATTTTGAAATGACTATTAAATAATATTCGTCAAAAGTAAGAAATATACTAAGTAAAGTTATTTTTCTTTGCAGCAGCTGTGTAGCAGTGGTTTCAAGACAAGAAGAAATGATTTTTGTTCAGTTGTATTTTTGTAGTAGTTTGTTTAGAATCAACATTATCATTGTATATTATTTTTTATTTGTATTTACTGTAAAAGGTGAAATAATACTTTATTGAACTCAGTAAGCTGCTCTTTAGATTTTTGTTTTACTAAAAACTTTTGTACATAAAAGTGCTTAGACATTATGAAAATATTGTTTCGCCTTCCTGGTTATAATCGCATACAAAATTTTGTATTTTATTCGATTTGTTGTTCTCTTGTTTATAAATTATATAAAGTTTCTAACATATTTTTGTAATGTCTGTAATTATTGTAATACTTGGTTATGTTATAAATGATGTATCATTGTGTCACTTCAAATAGTTTTGTTTTGATAGTTAATTTAATTAGTGTAAGGTAATAAAATTAAATACATATGTTATTGTACATATTGTTGACATTATTTATTTCCCAAAATTATTTATCAATTAAATAGTTTTCGCCTATAAATACAACTTTTATTTTCCTAAAAATAGTCTTACAAAAAAGTTCAGCCCACTTTTTTAAATACACGCCATCTAGTTTTCAATCTTTGTAAACGTAGGGAATACGTATGTGTGTGTAAAAGACTGTATATTCAATGGTAGATGTTATTTTCTGTTTTTGTGTCTAATCGGGTGGATTTTGAGGCATTACTATGACCAAGTTCAATAAAGCGTAATGGCTGATTTTCGCAAAGATTACTCCTACGACTTAGTAATGCTCCAATTTCACATAAAACAAAATAAACCAAAAATGCTGACTTCAGCGCCATCTAGCGGGAAAATGGCCCGGAACAGACCGTATGTTCCTCCTTAATGACTGGATAATCAATATGAGAAACAAAGTGAAACTTACTGAGTATCCATTTGATGGTTCATCGGCTGAGGAGCACTATGTGTCGTATGTGTCACATGAGTTGTATGAACAGGATGCAAAGTGGGGACCGCAGTAACCACGGGCGTGGGCGGGGCGGCGGCGGGCGGGGCCTGCGACACGTGCGACACGTGCGACGCGACCGGCGCGGGGCTGACAGCGGGCGCGGTCACGGCGGGCTTAGCTTCTTCTACGACAGGCGCGGTGACGTCACCGAGGTCGGGCGCCTCGCTCCGCCTCGACTTGTCCACTTTAGCGTATTCGTCTTCCACGGGTGATAGATCGGAAAGATCGCTGTCGGAACTCCAGGGATCTGTAATGAAGTAAAAAACATAAGTGTTATGTGCGTTATTTCTATGCGTGTTTATTTGTGCTATAACTAAGTAAGGCCAGGTGCATGGGCGATTTTTGTCGCACACAAGATTTACAATACAACGCTCGGTGTTGAGAGCATTGAGGATACAACAAAGTGCATCCTAGTGCGCCAAAAAATACACTGTTGGTGTTGGTGTTTCAACTCTCGGCGCTACACAATGCGTTGAAAATCTAGTGCGAGATAAAAAGTCGCGGCCAAAAAACTCTCGTGACAAGGGCTAAGTAAATGTATACTAACTGTTTATCAAAAGTGGATCCGGATCGGGGCGGCGGGGTAAAGGCGGCGTTTCACGGCGAGCCGACGGTTCATGCGGCAACATCACTGGGAGACCCGCCTTCTTTTGAGTTTCCTACAATGTTAGTGTAATTGATTTATCAAAAAAATTAACATAAATCTGTCATTGGAGTGAAACCTACCGACCTCTGCCATCGGCAAGTAGGGTAGTCAGCCTCACTCCCACGTTGCTAACTGCGTACTGTTTTTACCACGGCATGTACTCCTATGGAGTATCATACGAAAGAAGAAGCAACTTGCTGACCTTCGACTTTTTTGGGAGAGCAAATGTTTTTCAAAAACTTATAGCTATTATACAGAAAATGTGAAATATGTGTTTGTTTGTGTGATTTGCTGAATTTATTAGCCGCACAACACTCAATGAACTGACCTTAAAGAAATATTAAAATGTGGACTTAACAAAATGGAAATTATTTAGTGTTCATGTGACATGAAAAGACATGTTGCGCCGACCGCGAAAGGGCAGAGGAATGATTATTATGATGATGATGTATTTTTGAGTGTCAAGGACCATGTTTATTATGCTCTGGAATTTTATATGAAGTCGAATGAAAAGTTTGTCATTGACGGTCGCCGGAATATCTGACAAAACGGAAAAACAAAAAAGTTAATAATCTTCAAGATCACATAGAAAATGAAGCCTGGAGGCAGACCCTACTATAATTAGGAGTTTATATTAGCAAAATAAATACAGTATGTCTATACTGTATTTATAGCACGCGCTCGCACAGCGCGGCCGCGTACTCACCAGCAGTAGCACCTCCAGGCGCTGCACGCGCTCGTGCAGCGCGCACAGCGCGGCCGCGTACTCACCAGCAGTAGCACCTCCAGGCGCAGCACGCGCTCGTGCAGCGCGCACAGCGCGGCCGCGTACTCACCAGCAGTAGCACCTCCAGGCGCAGCACGCGCTCGTGCAGCGCGCACAGCGCGGCCGCGTACTCACCAGCAGTAGCACCTCCAGGCGCTGCACGCGCTCGTGCAGCGCGCACAGCGCGGCCGCGTACTCACCAGCAGTAGCACCTCCAGGCGCAGCACGCGCTCGTGCAGCGCGCACAGCGCGGCCGCGTACTCACCAGCAGTAGCACCTCCAGGCGCTGCACGCGCTCGTGCAGCGCGCACAGCGCGGCCGCGTACTCACCAGCAGTAGCACCTCCAGGCGCAGCACGCGCTCGTGCAGCGCGCACAGCGCGGCCGCGTACTCACCAGCAGTAGCACCTCCAGGCGCTGCACGCGCTCGTGCAGCGCGCACAGCGCGGCCGCGTACTCACCAGCAGTAGCACCTCCAGGCGCTGCACGCGCTCGTGCAGCGCGCACAGCGCGGCCGCGTACTCACCAGCAGTAGCACCTCCAGGCGCAGCACGCGCTCGTGCAGCGCGCACAGCGCGGCCGCGTACTCACCAGCAGTAGCACCTCCAGGCGCTGCACGCGCTCGTGCAGCGCGCACAGCGCGGCCGCGTACTCACCAGCAGTAGCACCTCCAGGCGCAGCACGCGCTCGTGCAGCGCGCACAGCGCGGCCGCGTACTCACCAGCAGTAGCACCTCCAGGCGCTGCACGCGCTCGTGCAGCGCGCACAGCGCGGCCGCGTACTCACCAGCAGTAGCACCTCCAGGCGCAGCACGCGCTCGTGCAGCGCGCACAGCGCGGCCGCGTACTCACCAGCAGTAGCACCTCCAGGCGCTGCACGCGCTCGTGCAGCGCGCACAGCGCGGCCGCGTACTCACCAGCAGTAGCACCTCCAGGCGCTGCACGCGCTCGTGCAGCGCGCACAGCGCGGCCGCGTACTCACCAGCAGTAGCACCTCCAGGCGCTGCACGCGCTCGTGCAGCGCGCACAGCGCGGCCGCGTACTCACCAGCAGTAGCACCTCCAGGCGCAGCACGCGCTCGTGCAGCGCGCACAGCGCGGCCGCGTACTCACCAGCAGTAGCACCTCCAGGCGCTGCACGCGCTCGTGCAGCGCGCACAGCGCGGCCGCGTACTCACCAGCAGTAGCACCTCCAGGCGCTGCACGCGCTCGTGCAGCGCGCACAGCGCGGCCGCGTACTCACCAGCAGTAGCACCTCCAGGCGCTGCACGCGCTCGTGCAGCGCGCACAGCGCGGCCGCGTACTCACCAGCAGTAGCACCTCCAGGCGCTGCACGCGCTCGTGCAGCGCGCACAGCGCGGCCGCGTACTCACCAGCAGTAGCACCTCCAGGCGCTGCACGCGCTCGTGCAGCGCGCACAGCGCGGCCGCGTACTCACCAGCAGTAGCACCTCCAGGCGCTGCACGCGCTCGTGCAGCGCGCACAGCGCGGCCGCGTACTCACCAGCAGTAGCACCTCCAGGCGCTGCACGCGCTCGTGCAGCGCGCACAGCGCGGCCGCGTACTCACCAGCAGTAGCACCTCCAGGCGCTGCACGCGCTCGTGCAGCGCGCACAGCGCGGCCGCGTACTCACCAGCAGTAGCACCTCCAGGCGCTGCACGCGCTCGTGCAGCGCGCACAGCGCGGCCGCGTACTCACCAGCAGTAGCACCTCCAGGCGCTGCACGCGCTCGTGCAGCGCGCACAGCGCGGCCGCGTACTCACCAGCAGTAGCACCTCCAGGCGCTGCACGCGCTCGTGCAGCGCGCACAGCGCGGCCGCGTACTCACCAGCAGTAGCACCTCCAGGCGCTGCACGCGCTCGTGCAGCGCGCACAGCGCGGCCGCGTACTCACCAGCAGTAGCACCTCCAGGCGCTGCACGCGCTCGTGCAGCGCGCACAGCGCGGCCGCGTACTCACCAGCAGTAGCACCTCCAGGCGCTGCACGCGCTCGTGCAGCGCGCACAGCGCGGCCGCGTACTCACCAGCAGTAGCACCTCCAGGCGCTGCACGCGCTCGTGCAGCGCGCACAGCGCGGCCGCGTACTCCCGGTGCGCGTCCCGCAGCGCGCCGCTCCACCACTCCTCGCGCGCACGCACCAGCGCGCGCGTGCGCCGCCACTCGCGCAGCGCGCGCCGCGCCTGAGGTTGTGTCAAATCTTATAGCGTCAAATCGAATAGCGAATTTATTATGTACAAACAATACAAACATAAAAAAAACACCTGCAAAATGCATTGTTTTTTCAGAACATGATAATGGCTAGAAGTATTAACTTTGAAAAATATATAGGGAATCAGGCTATTGTTCTTTTGTAGAATGGCGCTGTGACTCCGCCTCACATAATGTCACAGCATTATGCTGAGTGATGGCCGTTTTGGCAACTTCCTTGTGGTGTGCTGGCCCGGCCCGTGGCCCACCCACCTTGTCGTACTTGCGCTGCGCGCGCTGCGCCGTGTCGGCGGCGGCGGCGAGCGCGCGCCGCAGCTGGTCGTCGGGCGCGCGCAGCTGGCACCAGTCGCGCACGCGCACGCTTATCTCGTCAGCACTACCGCCGTCTGACTCCATGCCCACCAACTGTACAACAACATATGGGTTAGTTTACATAGTACACGTTAATCTGTTTGTAAGAGATTAGGCGCTTGCGCCTGATCTCTCTCCGGTCGTGTCGGATTGACGTCCCTTCGGACTATGAGACTGAGGGAAAAGAGAGTGCACCTGTCTACGCTCACTTGTGCACTATAATATCTCGCGCATCGATGGCTTGTCTTTGACGTGCTCTGCAAATTTTTCCCGTCGCAGACAAAAAGTAAGGTGTCCAAACTTTCCTTGGAGACTTTCGGACTTATGAGGGAAAGACAAGAGTTGCCATCTACGTAGCCGTCTTCGTCAGAGAAAAGGGCCTCGAACCTAAAAATTTGAAAGCTGACACGACGGTGCTCCTAGACCTGTGGCTTATGGTCGCGATTGAGCAGAACCGAGGGACGAAAGTGTTCGCTTAACAATTAAGGATGTCCCATCTGTCGAAACTGAGATTTGCAGATGGTAGAATCGTGATTTAGTCAAGGAAGTCGAGGATTTTTACAGGCACCTTTACTCAACGCGGACGGGGAAACTACAGCTGCTACTACTACCATACAAACCTTGGCCGCAACCAGGCATTGATAAACTAACGTATGTGTGCCTTGGCCTCACCTCTACCCACATTTTCACGATCGTCCAGCAATGCACATATTGCAGGCCGCAACAGTAATGTACTATATTCGTTTAGAGTTTGAAAATTGGCCATTGTAATATTCACTAGATTTAATTCGGGTTGAGAACATGGGGATCCATCACAGCCAATCTCTCACAAAGGATAATTTTTAATGTTTTTTTTTTTTTTAACTCAATAATTCTTATGTCTCATGTGAAGAGAAAATAAAGATTTATTATATACTAGCTGCGCCCCGCGGTTTCACCCACGTAAGTCTCGATCCCGTGGGAATATCGGGATAAAAAGTATCTTATGTGTTAATCCAGGTTATAAACTATCTGTTTGCCAAATTTCATCCAAATCCATTCAGCCGTTTTTGCGTGATTGAGTAACAAACATCCAAACACACAAACTTTCACATTTATAATATTAGTAGGATTATAAATTTATAACCTACCTAATCGGTCACCTAATTTATATACCGCACTAATAAAAACAATAAGGAAACACAAACCTCTTGCAAAAACGATCGAAGCTCGTTGATCTCCGGGTGTCGCGTCTGTGGCGCGGACGGCTCAGCGGGAGCGGTCTGATTGGAATCCTCCTCTTCGGTTTGTTGCCGCCTCTGACGCTCGCGATTCGCTCTGAATAAATATTACATTGTTAAGAATACCGTTACAACTATTCATGAGCTTATCTCATGAATAGTTGTTTATTTAGAGGCAATTAAGAGACTATAACAGAAGATGGGCAAATATTTATAAGCTACTAGCTGTTGCCTGCGACTTCGTCTGCAATCCAAGATGAAAAGTTGCATATGTCCTTGTCCAGGTCATGGTCTACCTATGTGCCAAATTTCATCCAAATCCATTCAGCCGTTTTTGCGTGATTGAGTAACAAACAAATAAACAAACTCAACTCAAAAGATTGCGATTGGCTAGGGTTTTATTCGATTCATAGGTAATCAAATACATGTAATACCTGAATGAAAATTATCCTATATTTTAATCCAGTTTATAGTCTACATGTGTGCCCAATTTCAATCAAGTCAGTTCAAACATTAAAGCGTAATTGATTAACAAACATACAAAATTTCAATAATGTGAGTAGTATTTACCTTTCTTCTCTCTCTTTGTCTGCGGCAAGTGACTGTCTAATAAGATGTGCTACTTCACTATTTTCTGGGTCTTTTTCACGTCCAATGAGGAACTTCACAGGACCTGATGTATTTCGGAGCACTGACGCCGCGTATGCTTGCGTCACACCCACCTATGCCAAAAATCAAAGTTAGTAAAGAGTTCACCAGTAAACCACACACATTACACGGCCATCTACATTCCACACACCCACACAAATCATCACCCACTCACCACCCACCAACTCATCTCATCCCAGTTTAAAAATGCGAAAATCTATGCAAAAAATTGCTCAAAGAAAACGGTAACTTTTATCAGTACATACTGATTCTAAGCGGATATTATAAAAACCAGACACAAATGGATGAGTTCAACAGAAATTGAATTTTAAAATGATGGTGGGTGTTATATGCTTCATCATCAGAAGAATAGACGTACCAAACTCTTGCCATCAACTTCAATGATTTGATCGTTAACTTGAATGCGTCCGTCGCGGGCGGCGGCTCCGCTCTCAGTGATAGTCTTCACGAATATACCCAACTTCTCCAGACCAGCGTCCGCGCCAACACCCATACCTGGAAAGAGTTGACGACAAGTCCTTATAGAACTTTTTTAATACTGACAATGTATACGATTACTTTCGAAAACTTTTTGCTACTTCTCACAGTTTTAGATTTTGCCAACCACACACACAAGGAATATTCACTCTGTATAATTGTATCTCGCTCGTTGTCCCTAAGTGTATATCCAAAGAAAAGATGAATGGATTGTGTGACGGATGAAAGTTGTTAAATGTATTGTGCATGCTGTGGTTTCCTAAACGTGAAGGAGTACACCTTTTTTTTTTTTTGAGGGTCGGCTATCATCCAAATACTTCTTCCGCTCTGGGCGGAGCGGAAGGGCGTGTCAGACTTTTACTGACTAAAACCCACCCGTGTTTCTTCAGTTGCCTGTTGCCAAGGTCCCGGTATCCCTTTCGGCCTTTCCCACAACCCTGGCAAGCATCGGTCCTACCGGACCCCGCCAATTGTGCTGACATCTCTTTGAGGCGCGCGTGGAACACGACGCGCCATCGACCCGGGCCTGGTCCTTATCGGACGGCGAGCTACCCATTGCTCGCCGCCCGCAAGCCCGCGTCTATGGTGGCCCGAAATCCGCCTGGTATTCCCGACGCCCAGGGCGTCTCCAGCGGCGGGAAGGAGTACACCAGCTTAATACCTGATGTTGCACATTATTTATGCGTCATGTACTGTGTATATCTTTTGTTGGAGATCCTTAATAAATAAATATATAAATAAACCAACACTAATCAGGAAACTGTCACCTCTAATCGAGCCTAAGTTGTTTAACAAATTTCAAATGACCTATAATAGAGAGTCCAAGTCCGTCGGCCCCCTTCACCAGGTCGACCGGGAAGACATGCATCTTCTCCACACGTTTCTCGAGCTCGTACTCGGCGCTGGCGGCCACGGGGTCCACGTCCTCGTTGCGCCGGTCGTACTCGCGCACCGAGTGCGTCGAGAACACGCGCATCGGGTTCGTGCTGGAATCAAGAACAATGAAATGTTAGCTTGCGATATAGGTGGGTAGGTAACGAGTCTTCATACAGTATTATTTATTTAGCTCTCATCGGCAAAATCACGAACTTATATACAAACTTTCATCCCCTTTAGGCGTTGAATTTTCAAAAATCCTTCCTTACATAAGAAATATTAAAAAGATTTTGGTGTAAATGTTCAGTCTATCACAGGCTACAACTATCAGTTAAGCTGTTGTTCTAAATTTTTCAGATGAGTTCCTGAAAGAGTGCGAACAAGTCTAGTGGAAACGATCAAGTAACTTTTTACTACCTGAATTTAACTTTGCTATTTTTCTTGACAAATACTGGTGGGTAATAATCGTCATCCTCGTCTTCCTCAATAGGCGGAAGTCCGGCAACCTGTAAGATAATAAGTAATCCAGAATTAATATCAATTCGTGCGTTTATCTGCTCAACTGTCGATTGGCCTTTAGAAGGCCGACAACAATAAAAATTCTATTTTGTCTCGTTACTGACAGTTGGAGGTCTATTGCATTCTTGTGCTAGATACGAGTGATACCCATTATTTAGTTTTCAATATGTAAATTACATTGCTGACGATACCGCCATACTAGCTGCACATAGTGACCCAATAATTGCCTCACAAATACTCCAAGAAGGACTAAATGACATATCAGACTGGCTTAAAAAGTGGCGGATAAAAGCCAAATAATAAATAGTAATACTGAAGCCCATCTGGACGTACGGGATCCAATTATGGGGCACCGCATCTCACTCAAACATAGAAATCATACAGAGGTTTCAAAATAAAGCTCTGCGTATGATAACCAACGCGGCCTGGTTTGTACCCAACGAACTACTACACCGTGACCTACGAATGCCCACTGTGAAGCAGGAAATCGTACGCCATACCAAGTCCTATAAAGAACGAATCCAACAACACCCAAATACTCTGGCTCGGTCACTAATGGAGAATCACAACAAATCGCGACGATTAAAGCGCAAAATACCTCAAGACCTAATCCAATCACAGTAAATATAACTACTGTTTAAACAATGACGATGTGACACAGGTCACAGTCTCAGTATGTGACTCACATACTGAGCGAGCCAGCGATAGCACCAACCAACATACTTCTGAATGTCCCACGAAGAAGACAGATTGTAGTAAATAAAGAAAAAAAAAAAGAAAAAAAAAATGTCAATTATTGATTACTCCGGAAATTATGGTAGTAATAAGAGATTATTATGTTGAAGCCCGGACGGATTGGGAAGCGTAAAACTGCGCAATTGACGAGTAGCATAAACGACGCATGCGTGATGCCGCACTTGCTGCGCAGCGATTTTCTGTCGTTAATATTCATAGTGACCCATCCAGGTATCCATCAGGGATTTTTCAATAGCAGCCCGGAGTCGTAGATTTGTGCCTGGTTAAGGACAATAGGCGCCATTACATGGCACTTAAACAATAACTGGCGAAATATGGGTGTACTATAACGTACACCTCTGCCTAAACCTTCGGGGATTACAGGCGTTTTACCTCAGTATAGAAGTGTCCATCTTCAAAGTAGTGTATCCCGTTCTCCTCGCCGAGCTCGCGCAGCTGGTGCGGCGGGTAGTGCTCGAACACGGCGCCGTGCGCAGGCGGCGCGTGCGCAGGCGGCGCGAGCGCGGGCGGCGCGTGCGGCGCGTGCGCGGGCGCGGCCGGCGACAGCGCGCGCCGGTCGCCGCCCGCCAGCCCCGCGTCCGCCTCCAGCGACACGAACTCGTAGCTCTCGTCCACTGACTGCATGCTATAATAATACAACATTTATTTTCGAGTAAAACGGACTATAGCGCTAGTAACAATTTGCTTACAAACTATGTTAGTAGTATTGACAAAACTGCAATGGAACAATACGAACGACGATATATGAAATGTATACTGCAATTCAGCTCTGTTTATCAGCCTTTAAGAGTAGTTTAATGTCCCTCAGCAGGGCTACGAACCTTTTTCAGTTTGGGCCCAATATATAAGAAAAAAATTATGTATGATCCGTCATCTCTTTCTGCCGTGGGACCAACTGTGTGGAACAGCTCCGTAATCCATAGTTATTCCCTTAAGCACAGAGGCATCGGTAGCGTATAGAGACGGCAGTACTAATAAAATTCATGGTGCCAAAAGTGTGTTAGGCACATAACTTATGTCACGGATCGCTTTCAAGACGTCAGTTTATGTCGTAGTGCAATTAAATGGTGATACGCTTGGTTTGTATTATTTATATTTTGAAAGCGTTGACAATGCTGTCTCTAGCAGCGACGAAGGTGTCTCAGTGATTATTCTTTTTCTGTGTAAGAATCCAGAAGCCATTGAAATTACAACTTTTCTTTGTCAATTCTACGACGAACGTAGATTAGTATTAAACTAATCTATTTTTAAAACGGCATTTATCTGCATCTTTCTACTTCTACTATTACTTACCATATCCATAAAATAAGAAATGACTTATCGTTGCATGTCATCCACACGCGACTAGCCAGACTAAAATTAGTTTTGTCGTCGCATAGTCCCATTGTCATCTCATTTAGGTGCGAGATGATGCGACGACAGAATTTTCTCGCGCTGGACATGTACCTTGTGCAGAATCATATCTGCTATACGTAGACAAATTGCTTATTGCTTTTTAGGCTTAGTTGTTAACTTTTTTGTGCATGCTGTGGTTTCCTATACGTGAAAGAATACACCAACTTAATACCTGCCATTTATTTTTCATGTGAGTGTAACTAAATAATAAATTAAGAAATTACCTCTCGTATGAGAGCACGGACTGGTAGCTGTCGTTGAGCGAGACGCCGTTGTCGTGCGGCAGCGTGTGCGGCGACAACATGGCGACAATCTCTTGCGCTTGTTCGTCAGACAGCAGAGCTTCTTGCCTACAATACAACACATGTTACCTTCAAACTACCACTAGCTACATAGTTACTTCATAATACCACTAAAGACTAGCGCATGTTACAGACGCATCGGGCCGCAGCGCATCGCATTGCACAACAAAAAGCCCGGGACAGCAAAATAAACAAAAGTAATGTAGCAGGCATATAGCAATGTGCTGCGTAGCGACCCGCTCATATTACTCTACCCTTACATAAGCTAACTTAACCGTTTAAGTAGCCATGATAAAGAAAAAACAGAGTTTGTACTGTACAATACGCGACAGTGCAAAAGTGATGCAGTTTAAGTACACGAAAAAAAGAACCAACTCCGCTTTTTAGTCTCACCAGCCTCCCCACGAAAAAAGCTAAGTGCGTATCAAACTGTTGTTTACATTGTCATAATGGCCGTGTATGAATAGTGATAGCGATAGCTGGATGGATATAAATTCGCTAAAACTGTCAGCGTATCACAATTCGATGGACTGTCAGATAGGCCTGTAATGAAGCATCTATACTTGTCTTACTTTGATAAAATGTCTATTACCTCTCTCGCCCTGTCGCGTACTGTTCTTTAAAAGACGAGACAGCATACAAAGCTCATAAAATGTTTTGGTTTATGGTCATTATAGTTTTGCCGCTGCATTTGTTTATATATTTCTATTGAAAACGAGCGTAGTTAAATGGAATATAGAGAGAATAAAGGATCACATTAAAGAAGCATTCTACAAAATACTGCATCATATGTAGAAGAAAACGACGGTTGCACAAATGCCCCGAGCTTACCTAAGTTTTTTCTCCAGAATACTGCAAATATCAGGCAATAATGAAGCGTTGTGCGGACAGGCAGCATGCAAATGATAAAAATACGACATTTAATAATAATAATACTAAGCATTACGAATAACAAGTCCTGAAAAAAGAAAATATAGAATAGCGTATTTAACAACATCGTTTAGGATAAATAAATAAGAGAAGTAATAAATACATAACGCAACTTCGTTTTAGACATTACAAGTGCGTGGAATCATGCATAATAGACAGAAATGTCAGATACATCACGAATATTCCAACAGGAATTAAAATGAACCAGAAAGTAAACATTGATGAATAGCATGATTATATCGAGGAAGAAAAGTGTGACGAATATTAAACAGTTACTTAGTTCCGCATAGCGTACGTGCCTCAGATAAAGTAATTAAACAGAATTGATGTGACGCCTTATTATGCAACTAGCTACAATAAAGTTATGGTTAATCTGACTACATTCAAATGAAATACCTACTTTGAATCTTTGAGTATGATTTCTTTGGTCATGCCCGAAGTTACACTCAAGACCAGGATATTGTGCCATTGAAGAAATACCAGTCTGATTATGAAGATAAAGTCTAGAGTAAGATAATTGGAAAAAAAAAATCGTTTAGCACGACATCGACAGTGCAACGATACAAGAAAGCAGTGCATCGGAAGCAACACGCTTCATTTGCAATCGACGGTCCATAAAATGATCGCGGTGTGCTTACTCTTTGCAGAATTTCATGAAACGATAATGAGTGCAGGGCCATTGGAGCACAACACCTCGCAAAAAATCAAGCCGTCGGTGTAAATTGGGGATATGACCAAATGCTAAAGTTAACCCAGGTACGCAATGGCGATTTTTTGTCGCCCTGTGGATTTTCAACTCTCGGTGTTGAGCAAAGTATTGAGAATCCAACAGAGTGCATCACAGCGCGTCAATAAAACACACGTTAGATTCTCAACTTGAAAATACAATGCCCGATAAAACTCGTCACGTTCAAAAATCCGTGGTACGAGGGTTTATTCTAGTGCAGTATCAAGCTAGACAGCGCCGGTCACCTGGAGCTGAGCAGTATCTCGGCCTCATCGGGCGTCATGCTGTCGGGCTGTTTGCCGTCGGCGTCGGCGTCGTCCCAGCGCGCGTCGGGCGCGTCCCCGCCCCGCCCGCTCTCGCCGGACGCGTTCTCTCCCTCCGAAACGCTCCATTGGCTGGTGGTCGATTTGTCGAGCACCTCTATGGAGCCTTGACTCGCCTCGCTCACTACCACGCCGGAGTCCTGCAATACAGAGTTTGAGGGTTCAATCAAACTATGGCCTTTATATTGTTGTATAGCTTTGAAACAGCTGTAGGGGTGGACAGGGGTGGTATATTCCGCGCGCGACTGCTAGATACCCGCTTGAGGTATGTGAGCTGTGAAACGGGCGTTATTAACAAAATTGGCAGACTGAGTTAGCTTGGCCTTTGTCTACCTTCCCCATCGCACCGCTCACATACTTCAGGCGGTGACTAGCAGTCGCGCGCGGACAATCTCGTGTCGTTTTTCCTAAATCAACATTACCGACCCGGCAACCAATGAAGTTTATGGCTGGTGACGGAAAGCCACGTCAACTGAGCGGAAAGGAAATCTAGTTTCAACTAGGGCAACTACGGGCAGGCACTAACTACTCTTAAGCTAAGGGATAGAAGAGTGGACAAATACCTGCTGCAGTACGGAGAGGGTATCAGGATCAGAGCGCGCCCGCTCCGCGTCGCGTATGTCCCTGGTGAGCGGGGGCGCGGGCGGGGGTGGCTCGCGGTAGTCGGCCGGCCGCAGCCGCGCCACCACCTCGGGCGAAGGCTCGTTGAACCCACCTTCGTCTGACACGCTCGACGCCCGCGATCCACTCCGCCGCGGGGTTTCTTCCTTCTCTGACGATTTGCGACCTCCGCCCGCTGAAGACATCAGATTGGTACGTTAAGAGAAATGAAAGAAAGGAGGCAGTGAAACGGTTCTAAACACTAAAAATATTTTCAAGTCGAATGGTATCACTACAATATTATGAATTATGTGGTAACTTAATTGGGGCTGGTTAGCCAGGGCCAAGGTGCGTATCAGATGGAGCTATGCGGTCGGTGGCAACGCGGTCACATACCAGGTAGGTATTAACTGAGATTTCCCCCTCAGACAGTAATAAATGCGAAAAAAGTTGTGGTTCCAAATCCGATTCTCAAACGTGTGAATAAAAAGTTAACAGTGGCGTTATTAATTTGCTGAGAATAATTTTCATTTCGATCGTATTTGAAAAGATCGATACTCCTGTTCTATGCAAATGAATCATGCTACAGGAAATTCTTATAGCAAAATTTTCGCCTGAATGAAAAACATTAAACTATATTCTTCGGAGAGCGAGTACCTACCGACCGAGTAAATTTAGGCTAATGAGCTAACTATTTTTAACGCAGATACTCTACTTCCGCAGCTCGGGCAGGTGGTGAGTGTACAGGTGCCCAACATAAACAAACATTAAATAGATTCATGTTATTTCGAACAAAAACTCGAACCACAACTTCAGTTATTTGAATTACGTCCACACGGATATTTATAAAATGCGACGATTATATTCAGCGCCCTTGTGCGTCGCACAAATGACATCGAATCCGGAATCCAGACGTAAAGAACACAGTCATTCTTGTTTCGGATACGTGGAGAGGAACTACAATGCATAGAACATTCTAATAGAATTGAAGAACTGAGTGAATGTGAGTCAGTAAAATCCTTACTAATATTATAAATGTGAAAGTAACTCTGTCGGTCTGTCTGTCTGTCGCACTTTCACGCCAAAACTACTGAACCGATTTAAATGAAATTTGGTACACAGATAGTCTAGAGCCTAAGAAAGGACATATGCTACTTTTTATCAACAAACCACGCGGGCGAAGCCGCGGGCGGAAGCTAGTATACTATAGTTATGCTTAAGTTTATCAAACACAGACTGAGTCGCAGATAATGCGAAACTAATAAATGTTATCACGTCAGTACAAAATATCTCTTGTGATGTTTTTGTTTACAGTTTGCATGCGTGGCTACACTTTCGTTTTCCGATCTGGAGATATTTAAACCTGCACATCCTCAGAAACTAATTTATGATAACAATCGACTGACCATTCAACATTTATAGTAATCTATGTAACGCATGAATTTGCAATAAACCGTTAGAACCACCACGCGATCTCTCGAGACAACGAGAGCGAGTCATGCCCACTTTACTAATTAAAACTCAACTACACAATACATGTATGGGCTCGTATTATATCTTTAAATGGAACTATATGAAACTGGGTGTTAATGCCACTTATACTTCATTCGTTTGTCGTTTCTCGCATCTCGGTACCCCAAGAATGCGAGCACTTTAGATACGGTTCGAGTCGGAGACAAATTGTGGTGACAAAAGAAAGAGGGGAAACTATAAATACACGTGGATAAAATTAGAAACATATATCCAGAATCAATTTTGAATTTATGGTTAAGTAAATACGGAAGTCTGCTAGAAAACATTATTTTAAATAACAACAAATTTAAAAAAAAAACAGATTTGGGCCTTGGCTCGAGAAGAAACAAGAATAATGGGAAAAATCACAACAAGCTGATATTACTATAAAATTCTAACCTCCACTAAAATTCCCAAACATTTCTTACATCTGTAACGAAATATTTAAAAACTTGGAAAAGAATGAGAGCTTCAAAGCTGCTACCTCTCAAGAACTCACAAAATGTAACCTTGTAGTGGCAGGCAAGGTACCCAGAAGTGGCAAATATGAAGACGGCCTTCCAAAAAAGGTAGTGATCATTTTCAACTAATGCGGCAAGATGTGGAGTGGATGATGCCCACGCAAACGTTGTAGTTATGCTTTATGTGATTTATACATATTGTAGACTTGATAATTATTATGTTATGGTGATACCAGTCATATATTCAATACTAGGTCATTGAAAATCCTTGTTAAAAGACAGATAGTGTTGGAAGGAAATGTTCCCATATACTTTGACTAAACAGATTTGTATTAATGATCATCCTGATTATCAAGTTGTGCTATGCGTGTTCGGTTCGGAAGACCACGTTTCAAAAGCCTCGGTTTGAACTTTTGAAGAGAAACTCGAGTGTGTACTCCACCCGCCTCTAGGATTTGTAAAGTGAGCAAGCGCGGCTTGGCTTCGGTTAACCATTTTAGTTTTTTTACTGAAATCAATAATTCCATTCCGACATCTAGTTCAAATTGATGTTTATTCACCCGGTTAGATTGGAAGACGACCTAACATCGTTGGGAAAAGGCTAGGCTGATGATGATTTGAACTTCCCTGTCATACATCCTATATTATTAAATGAGCAATATTTGTATATATATATTTGTAATCACGTTCTCGAAAACGGCTCTAACAATTTCGATGAAAGTTGCATTATGAGAGTTCAACGGGGTGAAAAATCGATCTAGCTAGGTCTCATATCTGGGAAAATTTGTTTTTTCTATTTTCACAGCCTCGGGAATGTGATACAACGTTGATACCTGGATGATAATGTTTATCTGTTTTTACCCGAGCAGAGCTCGGTCGACCAGGTACTTTTTTATAATAAGACCTATCGAAACCTACTTTCCTACCTAAACGTAAACAAATCACGGCTACAACTAATGCCTGTCCTTTCCTGGATAAAGAAAAGACACGTCAAGCTCATTGCCCGAACGGAGAATTGCTCCATTGAATCAATTGAACATCACGAAAGTTCGCTGAATGGACGCGATGTGCCAAGAACGATATTGTATACTGTGGATCTGTGGATAAACTCGAGTATGCATGAAGCTAGAGCCCTCTACGCTTCGAAACTATTCACAAAATGTACATAAATAGGCAATATAAAGCTGAATGTAAGGCCTTCCTTAACTAGGATTAAAGATTTACAGCGAGCGTTAAACACTTGTTAACATTGCGTAAATTCTAGCACAATGAATCATGTTCTCACATTGATACACATAAAATTCATGAGAAATTTCACAAACTGCCATATGGAACACTTCGGGTGCCTTTCTTTTGAGGTTAAAGTTAAAATCTAAAACAATGACTTAAAGTAAATAAATAGTACATTAAAGAGACTGTTCTTCAATCTGTGGTTTGTTCTAAATATCATAACTGTAACCTATGTCTGTTATCTAAAATGTCTAGAAAAGCAATATGGAATGTCATAGGACAGTAAGATGAGATGACCAGCGGAGTAACATACATTCTTCACCTCATCATCATCATCTGATCAACTTTTCCCAGCTAGATATGTCAGTGGTAAGACTAAAATAGTCCGTATGTCTAGAGATAATTTTACATAGAATTAAATTGTATTAGAGATAATAAGAATATGAGATAACAGAATGAAAAAAAGAGCAGTAGGAAAACCATTAACACATTTCAAAACTATAGGATTCAAACTCAGCAGTATAGCATGTTCATATGTTTTATCACTGAAGTATGATATGAAAATGCGAGAAACCGCGTTCAGCTCCAGCAATAAACCGTGACTGAGATGCGACCCAAATAAAATTGTTTCTACGCAAGAGCAAAACAATAATAAAGCAACTGACCGAGGCAACAGCCGCAGAGGCGCATGTTGAGCGAGCGCATGCGACGGGCACGCGCGACGCCCGCCGCATCACCGCACCATCGTCGCCGGCGTCCCGTGCCGCCGCCGACCACTCTCACGTGGACATTCACTTCCAAACGACGTATTTTGTACTAACTTCTATCAAATCACACGCGAAATGAAACGCTCTTATAAACAGAAGGAAGAAAAGGAAGCTGATGTCCTAATAACCAACCATATTTTTCACAGTTATTAATTTCAGGTAACTAGATTCTGGCGGTCTTTAATGTAGGACAACTGCACAAGTGAGAAAGGCCATAGAGCAACGTTGTCGATCACCGCACCTGCGCGCGTTGTAAACAAACACAGCCGCAGATAAGCAAGTTGGCAACATAACTAGAGTAAAGGATTACCTACACAGCTCTTCAAAAATTAGATATTTTTTTGGAAGCGTAGGCAGCTCACGTTTGCAGGTCAACATTACAAGAGAATAAAATAATTGAAGTAATCTTCGAACAAGGAAAAGATTTCGGATCTCAATAAAGGATCATATTGTGCATTCAATATTTTATTAAGTCCGAAGCGTTGCTCAGTGAATGTAATATTCAGGCTAGGAGCGAACACACACTGGTCAGAACGAGACGACTAAAAGCAAAACGAGAAGGAGCATTGGGGAGCTTACAAAGACAGAATTGATAAAAGACTGAAGGGACCATTCGAACTTTCTGCGCAAAGTTTATCGCGAACTGAATCAGCGTTTGTACGTAAATATCGTCGAACACACGATTGTTTAAATTCTAGTCACGAAAAATCACTGTTTTTTACTTTTGAGCTTTTGCTTGTTTGATCACACAAAAATTGGTAAGAAAGTCACACACTTGTTTATAAGGTAAATAGAGTTACTCAGTATCTCAATACAGATACATAAAGAGTGTTGAGGAGAGAAATCAATTGTCAAAACGGTCCCATAAAGTGTATAATAGTGTAGCGTAAGAAGGGGAGCGCGCAGGGCGACGTCGCTCGGGTTACTGCGTCGCGACGACGGAGGCGGCGGCGGCGCCGGAGCATCTAAATCGGGATCGACTCGCAAGTCTCGCAACGACTCAAATACCTTGACTTCCTCAATATTACATTGAACCCACTGAACACGAGACCGCTCAACGTACGTCAACCGACGCCCACTTTTCTGTTTCTTATGGTTTTACTCCCTACAATACAGAAACAACAGCATAAGGTAGCTCAGATTTTAACACAGAAGCATACATTTCATTCACATAAATTACATAACGTCGCTGTCATATCAAAATGTCGTATTGTTTAAGTACCTGTTTCAGGAAACACAAAAAACTGTTTTTTTTTAACTTTTTTTTTGGGAAATGCATAAAAAAAACAATAAAAAAACATACGACATTTTGATATGACAGCGACGATAATTCCCCATAAATTAACAAAAAGCATTCGGCGGCCGGTGTTCTGTATGCATATAAATATGAACAAAAACACCTGTATTTAGTCGGAAAAGACTATGATGGCATGTATAATGCTGATATCAGTAAGATAAGGTAATGAGGTTGACGATTATAAAAACGAACCAGTGCAAAACCCCATGAATAATGGAACTTGAACAAGAAAATTTGTAGATAAAAAAAAAAAAAACCCAGATCCATTGAATAATTATTTTATCACGCACAAATAATAAACATGGTTTTCTCAGCCTTCAACTCTATCATACGTGAAGTACGTACGTGTCTACTATATACGTCAATAACATTACTTGTAGTGAAGATAAAACACAGATAAAGTATAACAAAATAAAGATAATAAATAGACTTTACGTATGTATATAGAATTTTGTAATGAACATAATAAATATTCGTACAAGAAGGTAGGAAAATAACATACCGGGTGAGGGTGAAGCTTGCAGCGAAGCAGGAGGCGAGGGCTCCACAATACGATGTACAGGAGACGCTAATGGTGACACTAGCGGGGAGTGCGCCGCATCCTCTATCTTTACAGGACATGTAGGAGACTCGGGCGTCGAAGAACGCCGCCTGCTCTTTTCTTCCCATTCCTCACTATAATCTACAGACTCATAAGCATCTTCGTCCAAATTTTTTGACGATCTTGAGCCATTGTCCAAAGTAACTGGACTTTGCGGAGTCGGAGATACGCGATCACAAACATTTTTTGGATTATTGTCGTCAGACTGCGACAACACAGGCGACTCGTGAGATGTAACACTAGATGAATATCTGTCAACTGGAGGTACTGCATCTGGATTATTATCTGACGACGATGTATACGTTCGATTATTTGGTACTGGTGACACTGAAGATTCGCGTTCAGCTGAAGGTAAACTATCTTTGTCGTGGTAGAACGGGGAAACTGGAGATTTCGGTGACCTTGCTGAAGGCGATGGCGATTTTTGTTTTCGAGGAACCGAAACAGGTTCTAAGTTTGTAGGTGTAGATGGCGACGGTGGGGTAGGCGATATTCTTTCAATAGTGTTTGACATAGAACTAGTACACTGTGTTTGTTCACTTGTTTTATGTATTGGAAAATCATAATTTTCTTCATATGAATTTCCTTCATCCTCACTTGGAGGGGAAATCGACGACCTTACGCTAGGATGAATATTCTCAGTGGATGTTGTAAGTTGAGGTGCCGAATCAAGTTGTGTTTTCATTGGTGAGTTTAAACGTTCCCTTCGCGCAGGAGGCGAAACTGAGGATTCCGGCCTCGGGATTGGCGACACTGAATTATTAGGTCTTGGTGACACAGGTGTAACACTTTTTATAGGACTCGGAGTTGTTGTGCAAGGTGAAACTCGACTTACTAATGAAGAAGGAAGAGTAGTAGGACGTTCCACCTGAGAATCACCGGCACACGGCGAAAGCGGTGGAGAATAAACACGCGAAGGAACTACATATCTTTCGGGAACTTCCGGTGACTTTCTGTCGTGATAACCACTAGAATATTTGTTAGAGTCCACTTTAGATTCATCATGACGAGATTGACGAGATTTATTAAAATGAGCAGTCCAATTTCTCTGTTTTTCTATGAGCTCCTTGTTAAACCTTCTGTCTGGTTTTTCAGGTTTAGGCAAAACACTTGGTTTCAGAGGTTTCGGCGGCGGTACCATTGCACCATTGGCAAGACGATCACCATTGACAGCAGGTACCGGCATCGGCGTCGGGGTCACCATTCGTCTGGGTGGGCTCACGGAGCCTGCAGAACTGGAACGAGAGCGCGCTGGCGCTGGTGGAGTCACCCCACGGGTGCCGGCAAAACTAGCAGCAGCTGAAGGGGATTTCTCAATACGAAATCCACGATTTTCTTCACCCAATTTTTCAAAAAGTGCACGAGCATTGTTGAATCTTGCCAAATGACTTTCGGTTCGGACGCCTGACACGTCGCTACCGCGAACTTCGTCTTCCTCTCTCGACGGCATCCCTTGAAATATGTTCGCAATCTTTGAAACTTTAGTGCCTGAATGTCTTTTCTTGCACTCCTCCATACTAGCCGGGTGTGCCCGTTTTAATCCAACCTGTAAGATAATAAATCAGAATAAATTCTTGATCGTCGCCATTTAAAAATAAATAGAACGCGCTTGACGAAATTGATAAAGTAGAATTAGATAGGCGCGATGTAAAATGCGTACTGGCGCAAGTAGTTAGCGCTCGGAACGGGCACCGCCGCGCGACTCGCGACGTTGGCTGGGCCGGGTTGGCTTGATTATTCTCTGCGTTAAATTAACTTGAGATAGCGATAGTGCTGATAACAGCGTATTCTTATTTAAACGGTCAAATCTGATATTTCGTAGATTGTAAACGTGCAATACAGTGAGCGAGCGAGTCTAAATTTATTTATTTATTGTTTTATTTTAGCTGATGTTGTCCCGCTACAGGGCAAAAGCGTCCATTTTTCCTATAAGTACATAATCCTTACATATCATAAAATAAAGTCCTCCGCCGCGTCTGTTTGTCTGTCGTCCTGTACGCGATAAACTCAAAAACGACTTAACCGATTTTCATGCTGTTTTCACCCGTAAGGTTCTCGAGTAACCGACATCCACGCAGGCAAAGTCGCGGGCATCAGCTAGTATAATAATATAATGAGCAGCTTGGTACTGTAATAGTGCGAATCTCAGTGTGAATCATACCGCACTAATGATATAGATACCTACTTACTTGAAATAATAAACGATAAGATGTTGGTGTTAATATGATAACATAGATAACTGTCCAATCAGTAATTAATGTGTACTTATTGTTTGCGCTTGAATAGAATCACCGACGAAAATAATAAAATAATTGCATGTTTAATATTATAATAATGTTCCGGAATCTCTCTCTGTGGGTTTTATTGCTTTGCTTTTCATTAAGGAGTGTGAGTCCACAATGTCAGGTGGCACAAACATGTGTAAGTGATATTTCAATTAGTGACTGCTGGGGAAGCCAAGTTTTAGTACCAGGTAGCAGCATATTTGGGTGTTGTCCATCATGCGGAAATCCTAGCGGTAAGTTACCTAAGTCATCATAATTATATTTAGGTAGGTTGTAAATACACAACAACTATAATAGTTTGTATGTATTTAAATAGAACGGATCGTTTGCACACACTGACCTGTCGGAAGTTTAGTTATTCGATCTAGTCATTGCGATCGCCGACCGCAGTCTCCGGGAAAGGACTTATTACCTTGGAAAAAATTTCCGGTTGTAGGTGTTCGACTACTTAATTATCATTTATACAGATTACCAAATTACGAATTCGCCGCGGCAACTTTTGTTATTGATAGTCGTATACTTACTTTATTTTTTTTTTATTTTTTTTTTTTAATCTGGATTTTATTTAGGGGCTTTTACTTTATTGTAAGTATACTTAGGTGTGATTGTTATTTGGCGAAATAGAACAGGAAGGATATGACGTCGGACAAACGTCTTATTGCTAGGTAACCTACTTCGTACCTACTTCGTATTTTGCCCAAAAATTGAGAGAATTTGCCACTTTGTTCAGAACAGCCAATTTGCCACTTAAAAAATTGCAGTCCATATCCGCTCAATTGCGTCACACTGTGACTACTGCGACTAAACTAGGATCTTACATCTGCAACCAGTGATCCAACCGAGATCCAATGGGATTGTTCAACAACAGTTCTCCTTTTTCAATTACATGATGCAAAGGGGACTTCCCCAAAATCAATGAAACAACAAAGGTTATTCAGTCAGCTACTTTAGAAACGTCTTTTTTTAAAGGAAGTTGCAAGAAGTTAACAAATCTGCACAAAAAGGGTTCTACTAAACTAGAAAATTAATTCGTTTCTATATAATTATATGTATCGTATCAATACTGTTTTGTCTTATTTGCTGAACATTAAATTGCTGCAAAACATAACTGGCGAAATGTGGGTGTACTATAGGTACACCTCTGCCTAACCCTTCGTAGTGTTGTGTGTGTAAATTGCTGTACCCACTAAGCGATAGCACGCAAAATCATACAATGAACGTTACGACCGGCAGTAGTAGAAATTTGCAAGTCATCAGTGGAGCGTGTCTACTGCAGAATTGTAATTATATCTAGTATAGTGCATAAACCTCGGAATTAGATGACTCTGAATTTATTTATTCGGGTACAAACACAAAACACACATTCAGTTCAAACACAATGTCCGTTTTTTTGGAAGATTAACCTGAATTATCTTTTACCGCCAAAACATCTATATCTATATATATTATAAATTAAAGTCACCCTTCGTGTTTGTTTGTATGTCCACGTTGTTCTTCTAAACCACGCAACAGATTTTGATGAGGTTTTCACCGTTTTTTAGAGAATTTATTCCGGAAGGTTTATGTGTCTACTATGTTAATATTAAGTTACATATAATGAAGAAATCTCGATGTTTTGACAAGTCGTAAAAACCATGCGCAGCAGGAGAGGGTCGCTAGTTAAAGGGGATGCGCGAAGGTAGCCTGCGAAATTCAAATTTTTGAATTTCGCGGGCTATCCTGAAGCTTTAATATGTAATTTTAACCCGCAAATATTTACATTTCCAGCTGAAGGTGGCGATGCACAAACCGAGGGTTGCAAGCCCCCATCCACTTGCTTGCCTGATGGAAAATATGCACCTGTACAATGCAAGGGCAATTTATTCACTGGCAGGTATGAGTATCCTACATCGTATTATCAAATTACCAGCAACAATACTGAATGGGTGCATGATCTTCACGGTTCAGTGCTTCTCGATTAAAAAGAATATTATAGTCCACCGATGCTTTGGTTTCTTATTTTGAAAGTTAGTGGTGTTTCATCCACCTTAGCATTTAATAAAAATTATGAAATTGATGACGTAATTACAGTACCTACCTACTACAATTTTTTTATTAAACAGCGATTTTTAGGCTAATATGGAAACATTGAAAGAATTTATTGATATCTGTAGAAAATCTATATTGCGTCATGCATGAAACATTTCCGTTTAATCTTGATGAATTTCATACGATATAGGCACATCAGTGAAAACAACTGCTTATCAACCGCCACTTCCGATACAAAGGCATACCAAGAATTTAAAAACATTAAGTTGATAAATTCCTGATTTTTAACCGACTTTCAAAAAGGAGGATGTTCTATGTTCGTCTGTATGTATTTTTTGTGTATATTCATCGATATTTTCGCAAATTGTGAACCGATTTAAAAAAATCTTTATTAGATCGAAAGGGTATACTCCCGAGTTGGTCTCATATAAATTTTATTAACTTTGCTTGCGTAGTTCTTGAGTTAGCTTCAATATTACTTATTTTTCCCATTTAGTATATCTGGAGTCTGGACGATGTTCTATGTGAATCCGTCACTGTTATTTACATAGCAGGTACTGGTATTCGAATTTGTGTGGGGTGGGTAACACAAAAAAAAAGTGAAAAAAAACATTCTACAAAAAAAAAACGACTTCCAAAAAGTCTTTCTAAAGTTCTTTAAAAGTTTTTTCACCATCCAAATACGTTTGTATTATTAATTTTACTGATAGAAGTATGAGATGAGCTGTGACTGTGACAGAATTTTACTTTTTGAAGATGCTTTTGTTCGGATGAAAAAGGAAACAGGATATTCGGACAAATGTGGAGGGACCAAGCGGATGAGATGAATTGTGGTAAGTTTATAAAGTTCATTATAGTGGCCTAACGCCAGCAAGGCCAGCAGTGGGTGAAGTGGCACTGGGTTATGATGTGAAAATGAAACTTAAAAATATTATATTCATTGACCTGAATTAGATAGTTTTGATACATTGTCAAATGTTTCATTTAACATTGGATCTTGCATTCTTCCGGAATTTCAAAAATGCCAACATTCATCATTGTCATTAAATAAGAATGAGCAAGAAAACATGACAATTATTTGGCTGCAAATGGATTTCCACTTCCACTTAGTTTTCGACATTAAATTTCATTTTAAATTGTGTTATTTTCCAATTCCTTTCTTATAAAACAACAATAATTTACGCAAAAAAGTGCCGTAACCGTCAAAAGCACAGTCAACACGTCACGAAAAAGATAAAAATATACTTGTCAGTGCACGACGAATCATCATCATCCTTCAAATATTGTACCGTGGAATTAGTAAGTACTATAAAGTACAGATATACCAAGAAAAGTATATACATATATGTGCTTCGGGAATCATCGTCTATCTTCGGTAATACGAACGCGCTTTATTCAGATCTACATGGAAGTATTTGCCTTTTTTACCCGACTGCCCCAGAAGGAGGGTAATGTTTTTCGAGAGTATGTATATGTATGTATGTTTGTATGTATGTCTATTTCTTTCGCACGCTCTGTAGCCTAAACGGCTTGATGGATTTTAGCATACGAGGTGTCGTTAGATTCGTCTTAATTGTGGGAGTGACATAGGCTAGGCTAGGCTATAATTTAATATAATATTTCTATATTGCATCTAAACATACAAAAAAGAGAGGGGAAGTTTAAAAAAAAAAGAACAACAATGTTGGTATCGAATAAAAGTTACAATGAGTCAATTCCAAATAAATATATTACTAAAACTAAAAAGCTTGAAATAAAGAAAACCAATAACCTGAAATACGGTGTAACTTTTGTTTATCCCTTCTGCGTTACCAAAATTCTATAGATTATAATGCCTTTTTTTCCCTGTAAGTTAATTATGCGTGTTTGCAGTCGGGCTTTTTGTTTTTTTAAATATTTTTTTTTTGCAGTACCATTTTCACAAAATTGTAGAGTAACAAATCCATGCAATTTCAAAAAACTTTTCAAAACTTTTGGTAGATATATGACGATCTGCGACCGGAATAGCCTGTCAGAGAGAAAACTTCATATCTTCATACAGACGCCTAATGATAGGTGCATTACCACAAAGCACTGCAGTATAAAATTTAGAAGCTTTGTGAGGGGTTACTTTGCGGCGCGAAGTTCGTGTTAATTCTTAAACACGAAGATTACCGAAGCGCATACCTTTTCTGGTTTGCCTGTACCTACATACTATTGAACCTAAACTTCATGTTTTTATCATATAAAATGTAATAAAGAGGTTTAAAGTGTAATAAAATTATTATATTAGCATTATTTGGACTTTAGCATGCAGTCGTAGAAGAGCTGAACTAGAAGCTGAAGGCAGAGTTTCTACGCTCCATTGTACTACAAATGGTGATTACGAGCAACTGCAATGTGACGATGGGATGTGCTGGTGCGCCCAGCCCAGGACTGGCCAGCCAATCGTCTCTCCTATTCCAGAAGAAGACATGACTCGACTGCCATGTTGTACGTATTTGAATTTTGTTGAGGAAACATAAGCAAGAACGGTATCCAAGTAACACAAGATTTTAACCTCTTTATTCAAGAGCTGAGTACGTCGAAACCAGGGGCCTAGTCTACTAATTTACAAACGTGTCAGTTGTCTCGCAATGATGAGTTTTTGACAGATTTTGTATGGCATATCTGTCAAAAACTGATCATTGTGAGACCACTGATATGTTTGTAAATTAGTAGACTTGGCCCCCTGGTCAAATCCTTGGAGAAATATGATTAGTCAGGGCTCTTATAGTTTAGCCATTTCCTCAAGCAAATGAAGGTCGCACTTCTTCCCTGTATACCTGAATCCGCTGTAGAACAGAAGAATCTAATGTAAGATTTGAATTTCAAGTCTTAAATGTACTTATAAGCTACTCTGATCCCTCCCAAAAACACTTTATCATCCGAGATGGATGATGATAAGAAATAAAGCAGTTTGCACGACAATACAAGTAGTACAATAAATCCAGAATAATTTCGCCACTGTAGTTCATCATTCGTTTGTCGAGTAGATGCAAAGACAGGATACACACAATATTCACAAGTGATTCACAGCCTCAAGATGTGACCAAAGGCAATTGTACACAATCAGAATGACAACGAACGACGAACCCAGATACACTTGTTCAAATACCTACTCTATGAAAGCACCTAAGGTATGTTTGTTTCATAAAATGCAACCATTGAGAACAATGTTTGGTGTGATCAAAGAAACACCCCGTTTAAAAGGCATTTCGTACGGCGCGGCGGCGCTAATGTTAGTCGAAAGAAAATAATTATACATTATGTATAGACTCAAAAAATAACAAACTTTGCAAATATTTGTTTTTTTATGTAAATGGTTACCAGCATAAACTGCAGAGTGACCTGGTTTCTGAAGAATCTACGTCTGCGCGTAGTGCAACATATAAGCACATAGGTAGTAAATACAGGTGGGTGCGACCGGCACAAGGCACACATGTCACAGTGACGTCATACTACACAGGGCAGCCACCCTACTATTCCGTATCGATCGCTGCGAACATAAACAAAAACCTAAAATGCTTCGGATGTCTAAAGATTTTCTAATAATAGACCAAGACTTCACTTTACGTAATTTTTTTACTCCTTATCGTAATTTAATGGTAAATAACTGACGTGATGTTTAATTTTGCCAAGTGTAAGGAAAACAAGAGTTACATTATTAAAGAAACAAAAATGTCTAGGAGTACATCTAAAGGCTCCCGCAGACAGGCGCGACACGACACCCAAATTGTTCCACCAGAGTCGTGGTAGCACCGTCGCGTCGCGCCTGTCTGTGGGAGCCTTAAATCTAAAGTGATAATAGAAAGAGGTAAAATTGTTTATGTTTGCAGTAGGAGCACAGCTGAAGGTAAGATGTAAGTTTTAATGTATTATTTATCTTAAATTACAGATAGCGCTGCAGTTGTTGGAGAGCAATATTTAAGAAAATGCGAAAGTCTAGTAATAGCCAGTGCCGTGATAGCGAAAGAGCAATTGGAACATGGTACCAGATTCCTCGGTAACCCTGTTTTATATTGTGATTATGACGGAAGCTATGGACCATTCCAAATAAGGAACGGCATGTAAGAGACATTTATAACTTGTTTGTGAAGCAGGAGGAGGACTCCCTAAACGCGCGCCCACCACGATTTAACAGTTGTCCCTACACCCAATGTGTTACTGTTATTGTCCGTCCGAAAAAGTTAATTAATCGGGAGTGGGTTCCCTCCTTAGTTTCGAGCTACTTTCGGATGGGCCCGTATCTTCTAGTTGATGGACTTAGAAATTGGACCCCCTGAACTTAGCTTAGTACGAGTTTGGGTCAACTACCATAAGGGTTCAGGATTTTTAAGTTTATGTGACTCTGCTGAGAACAACAATAATCCTTCCTTACATGTATTGATAACTAATTTAGATTTTAAAATGTTTCAGAGCTTACTGTACTGGTCGAGATGGAGAAATATTAGGTGCCTGGCAGACACCGACAAGTTTAATGCAGGGAATGAATTGCAGTAAGTATTCAACTTTTTAAACTCAGAACTAATTATTATTTATTTTGATATAAAAATCACAAAAATAAGCAGGTATGTCGGGTCCTCTTAGATACGACTAAAAAGATATTCGAAGCGTGGAAGCCCACCCACCTCATATAATTTCATTGACTAGCTGCAGTAATTAGTTGATAGGTAATGACTTCTCTCAACAACCAAAATTATGTACGTATTATTTATTTAGTTTTTAAGGCCCTGCTATCTAATTGCGTAACTTATTTTTGTAACCGATTAAGACTAATCTGTTTCATTTTGACAGTTTCGTCAACTTTCATAGCGTTATTTACGTTGTTGAGCAGATTTTTTTTCGAACTTATGCTGCTATTGATTAGACATTTGTTTCAAACCGATTCAGATTGTGATTAATCGTATATTACGCAATTAGGGTGCTGGTATGACCAAAGCAAGCAAGTCAGCCGCCGACTGTAAACGTTGGTGAGCTTCCATTATAAAATGTATGAAAAACAATTTCAGGTTCAGCTACCGCTACTGACTGACCTTTTATTTTTCGTACATTTTCCAATCACATGTCGGTGGCCGACTACACGCTTGGTGTGAAAGCGGCCTAAATTTTAGTTCTTCTTAAATTTGGAAAGAGATAATGTATGTATTGGAGTTACAAAACATTAAAATATTCAAGTTTGAACATATTTTTTTTAAAGTTGTATTGTGTGGGTGGTGTTTAGGCGGAATGAGAGCTTCCGGCTTATATTAACTTGCTACTGAACTGGCGATCTCAATACATTGCTGTTCAAGAAAGTGGATTACACAGCCTATCAAACTGAAATAACCCTATGCTGAGCCTACTTATAAAAGTTAATATTTATAACTGAAGACATAGGTAGCGATATTGTGAGTAATGTTATTTCCGACTTTCACTAAACTAGTAGTTGCAGTATTTTTTGTTTTACTTTTTTAATGAATTTCACTTATTGATATTATTTGCATATACTAACTTGACTACATGCACATAAAACAAGATAGGCTGGAGGGCATCAGCGTACCGTTAGCATGGCTCATTCGCATTGTGCCACCACGACCGGTTGTCGGCCGTGACCCTGTTCCCGATACGTTGTACGGTCCCACCCATCCTACCATTCAGCTGGAATGCGGAGACTAACACACTTCACCAATTAATATAATTCAACAAAAGTTGCCCTTTGACAGGTGAATTGATAAAAGCACGTGCCACTCCAATTATGTACCTAATGTCATTTGAACAGTGTGTAAATGCGAATGTGGCTATTGCCATTTCTAACAGTTCACGTGTATTATGTTTATGAAACTTGAATTTACTAAGATTATGATCCGAATCTTTATATTCTCATATGTTATTGTATATTTCAAATTCTCAACAAATTTCATCGCGACAGTTATGAGAAATTAATTGACCGTGAACCACACCTTTGCCGATAAGTCCGAAACGATTGAACAAGTATTTTATTGTTAGCTAAACCTTGAAATGGAAGCCTTGACTATGTTGTTGTTCTTGCCATTGCAAACTTCAATGTATGTGCTAGAACATGAAAGTATCTTAGTTTCTTTTATGGAGAGTCAGAGAGACACAGCCTGCATAATCTCTTAAAACATCTTGGATATAAGAGTTTTATATTGGTTTTACGTCTGATGAATAAGTAACACATTTATGAAATCGGGTCATTTGTCGTGGTGGTCCAATAGCAGTAAATAGAAATCCGTTCGACTTATTAATTGAGCTATGGTTTGAACAGATTGTGCGCGAGACACCATGGTGTACTTCCCTGATCGTGGCATGACGGTGACCGAGATCTGCCTCGCGAACGGGAACTACCAGCCGAACCAGAACGTGGGAGACGTGTACTACTGCGTCGATAGTGATGGCTACCATCAGGAATTATCAGATACAGTGCCAGATTGCTCTAGTTATGCTTAATCACTGTCAAGGGCGGATTCAGGCGGGGGGGGGGGGCACAGGGGCACGTGCACCCCAAACGGTTTAAAGTAAAATTAAAATCGAATCGTCTGAATGGACTAGCCTGAATGCATATATGTCAAGACATTGCTTCAATGATGAACGCTGAAGAAGAAGGCTACTGTATCTACAGCAGCAGTGGCGTAACTACTAAGGTTCAAAGTGGTGCAGTCAGTTCGTACTCGGGCCCAGACGTCTGCTAAGCCGACCGGCCTTGAGCCTCAGCATAAGTGCCTAATGCTAAAAAGATGGCATGGTCCAAGGGACCTCGCGCGCCCAAGTTAATACGTACAGCTATCCTGAAGTCATGAAAAATATGTAGCTGACACTATGTATGAATGGTTAAAAGAATAACTAATCAAATCAATTCGGTTGGGTGCTAAAATGATTGAACCCGCGTCGGTCGCTCTTGCAGCCCAAGTTCTCATAATTCTTAAACTTTAGGTACTATACCGTATATACTGTATATAAAGTAACGCTTAATTCTGTATCTATGATCAAAAGAAAATCTATTCTATTCGAGACAGGGTTCTAAAATTGTATTATTTTTGTAGTATCTGACATTGAAAAAGAATAAATCCCAAAAACAGGGTCCAATACAAGATATGGGAGACACTTCTATCTATCTGGCCCATGTGCCCCTCCCAGAAATAAATCCTGGATCCGCCCTTGATTACTGTCATTTTATGAATACTAAAGTTTACATAATAATATAGCAGTTATAGTTAATGTTTTTGAACTACTATTTAACACTAGATTCATAAGTTTTATTGTACTCTTCTATGACTTTTTATAATCTGAAATAATTTTTTTTTTTTTTTTATTTATTTAGCAATATGATTCCTCGTACCTTTAATGTGTGTTTGTTAGGTAGGTACAGGAAAACCTATAAGAACTCTATGATTTTAAAATAACCTGGCAAATGTAAGTTTGTAAGTACCTACGCTCAATATTGAGAATATTGTGCGTACAAACTTACATTTGCAGTCGCAATGTATGGGAGAACATGTTTTTCAACTACAATGTTAAGTTTGTTCTTGGGTTAAATTCATCCCAACTACGGAACCCTATATTGTGCGTGGTCCGACACGTAAATACTTGGCTGGTTTTTTTTCATCATCGGTCATTTGAGTCCGGCATCACCAACTGCTAACAGTGGGGTGATTTCGTGCTGAAAAGAAATGGGAGGTCTATGCCTTGGTAAATAGTATAATAGCCCACTTCTGCGACACTTCCCGGTTCCATCATGCGGTTTCCGCAACCTGACGATATCATCAACCCAACGCGCTTTTGGACGTTTGTTTTCTTATCTTCATCAATATTAATGAAGTTTTGATTCTTTTAATTAGCAAAAAAAAGTGCATTTTATAAGCAAATATCATTCAAGATTAACACGTAACCATATGTTTTGTTGTTTACTAGACGATAATTAAACTGTCTCAGCAATGCTAGAAGTATCAGATTAGTAGATAACATCAAAGTCGTACCGTATACTTTGTAGTGCCAATCCAAGCGCTAACTTAGTCTACTATTATGTTTAAACGGGGTTTGTTAAGTATAAAACGGGGTTTGTAAAGTATATATTTCAAAGGAAACTATAAAAATAATCCTTTTATATAGTAAATATTAAATACCCTTGCCAGAAATTACATAAGGCCAGCATCACTAACATCAACTGAGCACTCTACTGCTGTTCGGGGCTTTATACTCTCGCTCGACATACTGGACTATACGTCACGATTATAATGGCGTGATTGCTGTTCAGGGGGCCTACCACCATTGCTTACAGTAGTATTATTTTAATATTACTTCAGTGTAGGAAAGAGATGAAGCTCTACAAGACGTATAGCTCCATCTCTTTCCCCCACGAAGAAGATTAAAATAATACGGCTGTAAGCGGTGGTGGTAGGCTAGGCCCCCAGGTCCTTACATAGTATATGAATGCACAAAAGCTTACGTACCGGATAAATGGATGCTCATTAGACGATCCAAGCACCGCGTAGCGCGTGTCACCCGACGCCAGGGTGCCGTCGCCCGCTCGTCGCGCAAGCTCTTCCATCTGCAACATGCGACTTAGGTTACCAGTGCTGCGGAAGCTGCGAGCCGACCACACCTCACCTACTGCCACGACAACGTCGCGACCACTTTGTTGAAACAATTCTATTCTCCGTTGTGAGAGGAGCGTCGATCGGATATTTCTATGCTACGTTAATGCATTTAGGGAGGTAATACCAGAAACATTTCAGGATCAAACTGTTCATAAATTTAGAGATATATCGAGATTATTCAATGAGGTTTTTCTTCTTAGTTAATGGCCACGCTATGCAATTCCGTTGGTTGGTATAAATCAATCGCCGTATTGTACTCTTCCCTCACAAAAGGGAATTAGGGACGCTGCTACCCTTTCTCTCCACATACACCTGCGTCACCTCTTACCACATCCACGTGAGGTTGAAAGAAACTGGGGCAAAGGTGTCCGTGTTACAGGTACTGCTGGGTCACTTTTACAAGAGAAAAGAGAGAAGTTTTGTAGATAAGTTTAGTGTTCTTAATCTTGATTATGAAGTTTTCGATCAGAACAACGTCCTGTACAAGATGTGCTTGGATATAAATAATCATGACTGGGTGTTACCGTGTTACTATTAAACTAACTTTAATACTAAACTAGCCTATATGATATATAGACTGTGCTATTATTATGTAAGCCATCAGAATTAAGTTGAATGCATAATCTGCCTTCAAGTCATGGTCAGCTACCACATGATTGAATTCTTGTGCAGCTACGTTGGATGCTCCTTCAGTTTCTATAGGTAAGTGGCAACCTATTTGTATGTACCTGCATTCAAAGCAAATAAAGTATATTCTATTCTATTCTAACCAAAATATTATGTTAGCACTTCAATCATTTTGGGAATACAAAATTGCTCTGCAATACCGATATTATGCCACCGCAGGTTTTTTAGTATATCAATGGCCACCGCTAATTAGGACAGTGTCCCCAAAGGACTTGGTAAGTATAACATTTTCCGCGCAGTTCGCACAAGGAGAACAAAGAGAAGACTTGTTGTAGATTCGTAGTTTGTTTACTTTAGCATGATAACTTTTAATTATATCCATAGTGTAGGTGTACCTATAAGTTGTGTTGTGGCTATACTATTCATACTTTCTGCGTGTGAAGTAAGGTTTTCCGTACTTATATCTATTTGAAAAATATTCGCGGATAAAAACATTTTAGAAGAACAACAATTACGTTCCAGGAATTTTCAGCACGTATATAAAAATAAATCGCTTTGCCTGAGCCGCGCATTTTTTTTGGCGAAAGCAGAAAAAGAAATTTTCCTTACGTTTTTTGCAATTTTCAGGTCAGTATGTGGTTGTATGTTGGTCATAATACGCGACCGTAACAAATATTATGTATTAAAATAATTATAACTCAATGGCCTAAAATGTCATGATTATAAATGTCGACAAAAAAAACACTACAAAGTGAAAAATTACTTTAATTTCGGAAGTCGGTGGCAAAGAACGAAAGTTCAAAACCAAAGACATTATTTTGCACATTTTTTTGTTTTTTTTGGAAGTCGATTGAATTTCTTTGTAAAAAGTTTTTTCGTCGGTAAACTTCTCCAATAGTGATGTTACGTGTGATCATGATTGTGATGTTACCTCATGGATTTGGTCCATATATTTTAGAGGGTTGGCGAATAACTTTCACCAGCATAGGTACGACTTTTATTATGGTACAACTACAATATTCTTTGGACCATTTTGGATAATAATGACGCGTTTATTGAGCCTATAGGTACACAAACTCAAAACATTTATTTATTTCAATTAATGCATTTACAGGCACTTTTGAACTATCAAGGAGTCTTCGCCGTCAGAAAATCTAAGCTAATTTCTCATTCCAAATAATAGGTTCAACGATATAATATGTCCATAGTTCCTATGAAGAACGGAGAAACTTCATAGACACTCTTTTTATCAAAATACCATCATGTTTATGTTCACGGAATCGTTTACTGGATGTAGAACTCTTCCAAAAGGGTGGGGTTAGGAAACAAAGAGATTAAAGTTACCTACAGATTGCGTTCATTAGTCACCATTTCACTGGTTACGTAGGTTTAGGTACCTACAAGTCCTACCACCTACAATATGCTAAGGAATAGTGGAATTCTTGAACAATTAGATAAAAGTTAGACAATTTTTTCGTAACATTATATTTCATGGCGTATTGTTAGATGCCTAAACGGTGCCATTTATTTCCGTTTAGGTACCAATGCATTCCGGCACTGCCTATCAGTAATGAACTAATGACTAATGAGTAATTATTTAATAGGGAGAGATTGTTACCACTTTGTACCTCTTACATTTAACAATTAAAAGAAATCGGACATAGTAACAAGAAAATACACTAAATACAGTAAGTACTTACTTAAAAGGTTATTTACCAATTTAAAAATGTACCGGAGGAATCTAATAGCGTAAAAAGGGGTCACTGGCTTGCTAATTTATAGGCTTGGCGTTGAAACCCAAAACCCCATATAGGTACGTACACTACGTACAGCGCCTACTAAGCAACAAACACCATAGCCACGACACACGTTTGCTTTGAATTAAAACTTATTGGTGGTCGTCTTTTTCGGCATTATAATTATTATAAGTAGGTACTACTCATATCTATCCTACTAATATTATAAATGTGAAAGTTTGTGTGTTTGTGTGTTTATGTGTTTGTGTGTTTGGATGTTTGTTACTCAATCACGCAAAAACGGCTGAATGGATTTGGATGAAATTTGGCAAACAAATAGTTTATAACCTGGATTAACGCATAGGATACTTTTTATCCCGATATTCCAACGGGATCGAGATTTACGCGGGTGAAACCGCGGGGCGCAGCTAGTATATATATATATCTGATCTGCATTTTTTGTTGGAGTGTAAACATCTGCACGGTAATTATATAGGTTATTTAGGGTGACGTACATACTTAATTACGTGTTGCGTATGTAAGTAGGTACGTAAACTTTGATGATGGAATGGATGAGATCTAATTTGATAAACAAGGCAAAAACTAAAAATACTAACATTATTATGTTTTCTTATAAGATTAAAATCCAATCAAATCAAATCAAAAGTCATTTATTCAAACTAGGCTGAGAATCAGCACTTTTCGAACGTCAAAATAGTAGTAGTAGTAGTAGTATACGCGTATTGCGGCCTTTGCGGTTTGAAGACTGTAATATTATGAACTGAACACATACGATACTTCCATAGATGCTTGTCCTGTGATACTGATCAACATTAATCTTTTATTTTTGTTTGTTTGACATAATATAACATCACGCCTGTAATCCTCGAAGGGGTAGACAGAGGACGGTGCTCAGTACACGTGGAATAATTGCGTAAAACACTAAATTAGTGTGTCATGTAGATACCTAGGTAAATGTGCCTCGGATTATAGGTGACATAGATTTTATGACTAAAGTTTTCTGATATAATAGGTATACCATATCTGACTAAGTTGCAATAATCGTTCGTTTCATACCTATATGTACAATTAGCGACAGTTATCAAAGCACGGCGATGTTGCTCTAGCTAACGAGTACCTACAATCGTGAATCGAGTCGAGGGTCGTTGATGGAGGGTGGACCGAAGCCCGGAGGGCGCCAAGTCCGTAGTTCCGTAACCCACCACTTGGACACGCCACGACCCCTCTCGACAGCACGCGAACGGCGAATAACACGTATCGTATCGAATATCGATGAACGTTCTTATACCTACTTTTACCTGTCACCTACTTTGTTTGTATGGTTAGAAGATAGGAACATGTAGATAGTAGATACGATACTTTATCAGTATTACTGCTGCAACACGAATTATGTCACGTGATATGACGAAAATATCGAATGTGTAACTAGCAGTATTACAAACTTTACAGAAGTACTGTACATACGGTATGAGATAAATTCATATTGAAAATTATTATAAAATTGTTTAGTCATCAAAAATATGCTAAAGGAGACTACATGGTTTGAGTGGATTTTAGTCTTAGATAGATAGACAGAATACTCTTTTTTATTATTGGTTTTACAGGGTAGATTTTGAGACCGGACCGGATGGGCAGTAAATGCGGATAATGTTATTAGGACTTTTAAGAGAAATTGCTACTTACACTGGTTGCAGACTGGATCATATAACTTATGTAAAATAATTAATTTCCCACCAATTACCTATCTCTTATAAACCTCCAACTGTCACTAACAAAACACAATAGAATTTTCTCAATACTCAATATCTTTATTGCTTTACCATAATTGTAATTGTTATTGGCCTTCTAAAGGCCAATCAACAGTTGAGGGGAAAATATCTAAGACTCAAGCCCATTTTCTACTTGAATAATGTTGGATTTCCAAATCTCGATTAAAAAGTCAAGTTGAGTCTAAAGTAGAAAATCTTTATGTTTTAGAATTGAAATTTATTACTGAGATTCTAGAAAAAAACAATCAACTTAAAATAATAAAATATTATTGAAGCTTACTTAAAAAACTACCCAAGCAAAGTTAATAAAATTTATATGGGACCACTGCAAAAGCTTTCTCTACCAAATGAAATGAATGAATAAATTTCAAAAAACCGTCCACATTTATCAAGAATTAACTGCAACATAGTATTTACTGATGAATATCATCTGTTTTAGTGTGAAAGTAAGAAACTAACTCAGTTTCTCATTTATAATATTAGTTAGGATTTAATTATAATGTAAGGAATATGCTGCCGTGCTGTGCCTAACTGTATGTTGGTTTAGTAGATTCTCAGCAATGAGAACAAAAGCTTTCTAAGAACAGACAATGACAAAAATAAACAATTGTGTGATTTGAAGATGCATTTGTATTCATCCAAAATCAATAATCACAAATAATCTCATTGTGTTAAGTGATTTTATTTCTATATGTAGGTTTGTACGTAAATTTTGCACGTCAATCATATTGTTAAAAACTAGATGAGGTTGGCTTTTCCTATCCAACTACTCTGAGAAGAAAGGCTGAAACAAACTCAGACTCTTTGTTTTCATAGACATGGTCGACAGGCATGGTTGTGGAATTCAAACGTCTTGTACATAATTTACACTAGTCTCTGTAAGTACTTGTGTAGCTATTTCAGTTAATGACTGCAGAAAAAGTGAATTATTTAAATTGTATTTTAAAACCATGTATCAAAGCAATACGGCCAAAACTGTATAAATCATTAGAGTAATTGATCCTGTTTAGGTGGGCAGATTCAAAAACATCAGAGCTTCATAGCTGTGATGTTTTTCGTCTCTTCAGCTTCGTTGGCAGTAACACTAAATAAATATAATCCCTCACTATTCCTCGAAATCCTCACCTTTGGAGACAGGATTTTATTTTTCTGGGCTTTTAATTGAGGCACTACCTATATTGTTTTTAAGTTACTTTCAATGGTATGTGTCATAGCTTTTTCAATAGTTATGATAGTAAAATAAATAACTACTAACCTACTTTTAATATGTGTGATTTAGACCACTCTTCTGCTTATTTTACTAAGTTTGTAAATAAATAAATAATAAGTCAAATTATTAAATGTACCTAATGATATAAGAAAGCAAAACAATAAAAAATAAAGTATTTTTGTAGCTGTACATGGTAGTCTATGTGAGGTAAATTAGGATCAAATAAATAATGAAATTAATTTGTCCTGAAATAGTATATTGTTTTTTGTTTTGTTTTATGTACTATCTAACGACATTAAGTAGGTAGGTATAATAATGCGGTTCAGAAATAAATTAGATAGAGTGCAGGTAGTATTCTGACAAAATTACCTACCTACTCCTATTACAATAATTCTGACTAAACAGATACAGGTTTACTCAAATCTTTAAACAGTAATGCTGTGGATTTATACTGTAAAAATGTGTAAATTAAATAGTCGACATACGTAATTATTATAAATTGTTACTGACCTTAAAAAAGCGTCACGTTTTCTCCAACTTGGTGCAATCCGGTTTGCCACATCAATACCAATTTGTAACACATATCAGACTAATAGATTATCACAATTTCACTTTTTTCACAATACTCAATAATTATGTAGGTAGCTACTACTCACTACACCTAGACCACACGCCCACAAAATAGCGTACACAAACAGTATTCGGAAGCTAAAATTCTAAGTAGATGCTTCTAATATACGTCAATAACCCGGGCCTAGCGGCTGTGAAGATGAAGAGTTAAACTATACCTCGGCAAACTTAACACAAATTATTATTGGTTTCGATAATCTCATTTTATTATTAGCTTGCAGCTCAAATAAAAAAATATTATGTACAGTAGATCATTTCATTCATAAATAAAATAAAACTACTTTAGCCACTTCCCTAGCTTTTCGTCGTTCACTCTCGCTGGTCCCGGAATGGCAGTGTTACCAGCTCAACTCATGAGCTCACGGAAGAATTTTAGTGTTTCTCCCAGATGGTAGAAAATAAAATAGTTTTTTTTTTAACATTTTATAATTTGTACTTTTCCTATGATGTGTACTATTCTTTTATTCATGCTCTTCTTCTTATGCCACGTCCCCACTAGGGCCGCGCAGCTTTATGGAGCCGCGAGACCCGGCCTCGCGAGGCTTTTGTCTTTTTTGCAACACGTCCACACTGTATGAGCCTCGCCGTCCGCTTTGCGCAGTTGCACCACAGAACATGAGTTTCACAGACTAACCGTGCGTTTGCACTGGCGAAACATTACAACATTTACAACAAAACATGTTTATTTAAATCACTAGTTCCTGTCAAAAATTGTATGGAACATTGACAGAAAATAGAGATTTCAACATGTTTTGTCGTACTTAAATGTTTCGCCAGTGCAAACGCACGGTAAGTAGTATTCGCACTTGCTCATAGAGTAATTTTTATATTATAATG
Source organism: Lithophane leautieri (assembly GCA_949152455.1). NCBI lineage: Eukaryota > Metazoa > Arthropoda > Insecta > Lepidoptera > Noctuidae > Lithophane > Lithophane leautieri. The sequence goes on along the minus strand of OX424472.1, from coordinate 7,264,551 downwards.
GAACTTTCAAGATGTACGAAGAAGAGGGCGTGCTTTTAGCTTCAGCAGCATTTATAGTACTATGCACCGCTGCGCAAACAAGTAAAAAACCGGGGCGATGGGATTTTTGGATGCAATCAAGTTAACCAGCAGAATTTACAGTGCTATTAATTTGATGCAAGAATATTAGATGATGAAACCTTTTTCGCATGTCAACCTCTTACAGACTTGTTAAGAGCATGAAGTTATAGATAAACTAATAGATAGCTAGATAGATAACTAATAGATATACTAATATTTTGTTTTTATTATATTCTGTATTATTTTAGTTATAATTTCAAGCCAACCATGTTTAGTGCTTTTAGCTTCACTTTAATTAAAGCGGTGTGTTTTTTGTTTCTGTGCTCAGACCACAATTTTTTATCTTATTTTCTATACGTGAGGATTTGTAATTGGCTCTCTGGTGACTATTGTTCCCTTTCTTGTTTGTTTTTATTAGCTGTAAGTCCTCCATGTTCTAAATAAATAAATAAATAAACTATAACTTCATGGTTTTCTTTTTTAATTGCCTCGCAAAATGACTTAAAAGATTGTGAATCTTCTTATCAACTTGTTCTTTGCCCACGTAGCAATCTCCATCAGGGGCATCATTCCTTTTGATTTGATTTTTATAAAAACAACTCCGACAGTCTCATAACACCGGGCGCTCCCAATCAAATCAATCAATCAAAGAGTTTGATCGCTAGTCCACTCCATTTTGGCGCGAATACAAACACAACTCGGTGTAGCGGTGGCCACAAGCGCTCTCACCGGCTGCGCGGCCCGTTCCCACTACCAAGAGCCGCGCGGTTTTCTTTGAAGTAGACTGACAACCGTGGGCTTGAGCGAGGTCAGCCGCGCGTTCGGCTTCGCTCACGTACAAACTCACGAGCACACGAGGCTCGGCCGCGCGGCTTGGCCTCACGGAGCCGCATGGCATTAGTGTGGACGCAGCTTTATACTAGGTAACTAGGCACACGCTCATCATAGGTGACAGCACAAAAGTGTCCGCAAGGAACTTAAAACTCACTTATATAGTGAGTTGTTATGTACTTATATGTTTACTTTTGTGTGGATCACAAATTATACGATATGATGAAAACTTGATAAATATTAAGTATGCGACTTGGAGCGTTGCAGACGAGCTAAGGACAGGGGATGAGGGGAAGCGTCTACCACTGGTAAAATGTGTAAAGTCGTAAAATCGCAGCTTTAGTGGAAAAGTCAATAAATTATGAGCGTTTTATAATTTATGCTTAGGTTAATTTGTGTTTGTTGACTTTACGAAAGAACTTATAAAATAGGAAGCGCCGCAGCGGCTTAGCATATTCGTCTTGGTCCTACCAGTGGAGCATGCGTTACGGCATAGTAACTATTTGATGAACCGCTCTCTAATAGGTAGATATTTATTTACTTATTTATAGGAGAACCAACAGCTATAACAAATGGATAACCAATTATATATGAAACCAAGAGCCAATTACAGTATATTTTTGTAACCCTAAAAATGGACCTATTAGATAGCGCCGAAATACTAAAAAAAAATCAATACCTCCCAAACAAAAATAGGTACTTACTACCCCTTTTTTTGTGTTGATGTTTAACACAACCGACACAGGTTATGATTTTTACGGATACCTTACCTGCTCAGCGAAAACGATTATGACTTCGATAGAAATCTATTCCAAAACTATTTACTTAGATCAAAATGGCCTTGATGGTAAAATCCATTACCTTGGTAGCTACCCTGGAAGAGGTAACAGGGTGTAGCTACTTACCTTACGAGGAGGAGAAGTAAAATGACCTAAGATTCTAAATCAATGTTTATCCAGCTACCCTTCTCGAGATCAGTAGAAAAGTTCCCTATGATTTTCAATAAAAACTTAACTTTTTATGCAGCATGTATAATCGTGCAGTAAAACAGATAGTCAAAAGAAGATTAGCCTGTCAGTATATCTTGAAAATAGAAGATCAAAAATGTAAATCCTGGTGTCAAACAAAAATGGTTAAATTAACAATGTAACAAAAATAAACCGAAATGAAATAACAATAATAACTCAAACACTTTACGCCTTAACATAATATGGGTAAGTAATCACAGTATTTATGTATTTAGAATTTCCAACTTGAAGTAGACACTAATGACAGCTTTGTACAAAGAAGCCTGCAAATGTAGATTGATTTTATCCATAAAAGAAGCCAGCCTCGTGTAAATATGACTGCCACTCATAATTAATTCGTATTTTAATAGTAACAGACATGTGTAAATCTCATACAAAAGTTCAAATGCAGTGACAGATGCAAAAATGTTTTCCATTCCATTTCCATGTTGTTTACGCTCAAGAATTCTAAATTGAACTTCGTATTATTATTTTCTTTAGCAGAGCTGAAATGATGAGTGTAAAATGTTTGAGGTAATAATCTATTTGCTAATCTTAGAGACAAAGAAAGTAATTGTAAAAAAAAAGCGACACGAATGATGTTTGCTCTTAAAATATGAGTAGGCGCGAATACATGTGTGTTATTAAAATTACGTAATAACTATGAGTACAATATTGGATTGATTAGGTATAACGACCTAAAACACTAAATTAGTACGCACGACAGGCATTGAACTTTTGTACAAAGTTGTGAGTCCTTTGCATTGATTGAGGTGGTGAACAAAAGTAAATGTTAAAGTTTGGTAACGTAAGTACCTACGTGGTACATGTCGATATCATCGTAAGCAGATGTTATAATGTTCCTTCCGTCTAGGTAAGTGCTCTCTTATACAACTCAGTTTACTTTAGTTCATCACCTCTCTAAAAGGATTGACTCTAAGAATATCTTTTTCTTTTAACTTTAGTGTAAAATTTTGAAGCCGGTCGCGGTGGAGAATCTATAATAAATGTCCAGAAGTATCAATATAACATGAGCAAATATAGTGAGTATCACTCATTCATTCATGCTATACTTAGGTTACTAACGGTTTTCATGATATTCATGATAGGTAGGTATAGTTTCGATTATTCGTACTCGGGTTTTATTTTTCCAGATTTCAGTGAATGATTAGGCACAGTACTTGCTTCAATCTGTAGTAGGTAAGTTCTATTTAATTTAATTTTATATATTCGTAGAATGAGTGGCAGTTTAATAATTTTGTTGACGCTGGCTTCTCTTGACATGTTACGTTGATATACCTAATAAATAAACTTTTTTTTCAGAGAACTAACTGATTTGTATCAATGGCTCCTTCTATGCACCCACCATGCGTGCCATCTTCCGCATGCACACCGGTCCGATGCCACCCCACTCCCCCGCCTTGCAGCAATCCCGTAAAATGCCTCAAGACAACTACTGCAAAAGGCATAAGGCCATGCCGCAGTGCAGTATCTATTATGGCAACAAGATCGAGGACGACATGCAGCACATGTGGAAAAGTTAAAACACTCACCACTCCAGGAAAGAGAGTTGCACACGTAGAAAAATATTTAAAAAGAAAATCAAAAGAACGTAAAATGAGGAAGAAGGATAAACTTCAAGGATCGCACAAATATTTGAAGTATACGAGGTCACGTAGCAGCAGGAAATCAAAAACTGACTGTTGTGCAGGCCATGGTCACCGAGGTCGACTGAAACGACCGTTTAGATGCAAATGTGTCATATTGTAATATGTGCAGACTCAAAGATAAACTGTTTTCCGCTTGCAATACATAACCGATTCACCTATTAATTTAATAATAACCTATAAAAAATCAGTAACTGCTTATCTTTACCCGACTGCGGCGAAGCCAAAAAAGGAGGGTTATGTGTGACCTGTATGTATGTCCGTCTCTATGTTACCTCGTAACTACTAAACGTCTCAACCGATCTTGATGAATATGTCGTTAGATTCGTCTTTATTGCAGGAAATGTGACTGGGTGTACCGAAATATAAAAAAATCTAAATGGCGCAAAAATGAATAAAAAATAAAAAAAACTCAAACCAATCAAGTGGGGTACCTACCAAAATTAAGGATTTTCAAAAAAGGATTTTTACAAAAATATATAAAAACTATAATAATTTATGTTTAATTAAATGTAATTTGGAATGAGAAATGATAAAAATTAAATACTACTACTTAACTAAAAAGTGTAAAATAAAAAAAATCTAAAACCCGACTGCATTAAAAGTGAAATTTAAATAGATGGAAATAAGAATACCCATTTGTCTCAAATCCCACTTATTAATACTATAAACAAAAACAATTTCATGCAGTCGGAGACAATAGGTCTTTATTGTTTAACATACTTACTAAATAAACACAAGTTCATTTATCTAACACGATTTATTGGAATCGATGTCTTCTCAGTTCATCGGTCACTGGCCTATGTCAGTCCTGTCTATGTAGGGCTGCTCCATCGGGACTCATTGGGTTCGTCCCTGAAGACCCCGATCCTGGAGGTACACGTTCCGGAGGGCCACGATTTCTAAGTATCTCCATAAAGCCGACACCTTGGTCCTCTGGTGTTTAAACGATTGCGCTTCAAAAATCCTAACATTTTGGCGGCCTTTGTCTCTGCTATAACAATGTGTGAGGTAATTTTCACCACTGCACACATTATATACACAGTGCAAAATGTATGTTGTATGTAATTTTCGCATCATTCACAATGTGGGTGTGCGAGGTCTTACAAGTCAATCTTATCAGCAGGAAAAGTCTCAAAGCAATTTTTAAAATATTTATTGGGGATCAGGAATAAATGATAAGTTCTAGATCATGGTTCAAATAATCGTATACCTACTTACAATATTAAAGTCTGCTGGAATAATCGCAAGTTTTCGTCGATCGGTTGAAGCCGTCACTATACAATACTGTTCAGTGTAGCGTTTGCGTAACAAATTTTCGTAAACGATTAAGACTAATCTGTTTCATTTTGACAATTCAACAACATTCATTACGTTGTTGAGCCGATTTTATTTTAAACTTTTGAAGCAATGGATGCCGATCGGGCTGAAAAGTTCTGGAGTGGTGTTGGAAGGCCCCCCCACAAGGTGGAACGATGACCTGGTGAAGGCCGCAGGATTCCGCTGGATGCGAGAAGCGCAGAACCGGTCAAAGTGGCGGTGCTCGGGGGAGGCCTATGTCCAGCTGTGGACGTATTTCGGCTGAAATGATGATGATGACTGATGAAGCAATGGATTACCAATCTGTTTCAATTAGATTCATATTGTGATTGATCGTGTACGCAATTAGGGTGCAGGACGGACCCGCATTCCAGCGAGATGTCTAGTTAAGAGGAAATAGAGTCGGTCCCCTCCCGATACAAACGCTCTCGCCGGTTTTCTCTCTGGGTTATGACCTTAGAGCAAAGATTTTTCACAGTAAAATAAATATCAACTAGTTCTATGCCCTTAGGTTTCCCGTTTTGATAACACATTACTGTAGAAGCACTAGAACCCTTAGACAATGCTCAAAATTGCCTGATTAGGCCGGTGTCATCAGAGGCCTATTGTACAAATTTGATAACTATTAATGAAAAATGAAAAACATAGGGGCACAGTAACTATCCTTCTTATTCAATTTATAAAACATCTTTCAAATTGTTCCAATATTGGAGGAGGAAATAGACGAGAGCCAAAGCTCGAATTATGGCTTTTTGTATGGAGAAAAGAAGACCGACCCTATGTCTTCTTAATTTGCACGGGTTGTAGGTACTTATACTACTTATAGATACCGACGGTTGCGTCGGCGCTCGGCGCATCCAGTGAGGTGTGACTGACACTGGCATAGCCACCATCAGGGATTTTAATTTTGATAACACGAAAAATAAGTCGCTAATTAGTCGAAATTAGTCGCCAAATATCAGAATTTGTCGGTCACTGATTCAAAAGTTATAAGGGTTTATAGGTGGCCGATCTGGAGAGCTCAGCTTGGCCCAAAAAAGCTATGGCACCTAGCGAAGATCTGTTTCCTCCCAAATTTAGTCGCTAATTAGTCGGAATCAGTCACCAAAAAACACACTTGTTGTTTTGTTCACATAGCTTGTCAAAATGTAGGGAACAGCTGATTTTTTAGGGTTCCGTAGTCAACAAGGAACCCTTATAGTTTCGCCATGTCTGTCTGTCTGTCCGCGGCTTAGCTCAGAGACTCTTAGTACTAGAAAGCTGTAATTTGTTATGAGTATACATATAATATCATAGATTCCCTCATTTCCATATGTGCACATTATAAAGAATCACACTGTATAGAGAAGGGTAGTTTAAATCGAACGGTACTTACACACGTATCACCACGCCGCGTATGACCATAAAATCATTTTCAAAGTTAACACCGTTCGTATTACGATAACTTGAATTTTTGATTACTAAGACCTATCCAAATAAAAAATAGATGTTTATGAAAACTCGTTTCAAGTTTATTTTGTAATTTGCGCACTGCATTCTAATTGCGTAACACACGATCAATCACAATCTGAATCATTTTGAAGGATAGGTATTGCTAATCCATTGCTTTATATATGTATCTACTTTCAATTAGTCTGCTCAACAACGTAAGTATCGCAATGAATATTGTTACATTGTCAAAATGAAACAGACTATTGGACACAGAAATAGGCCATTTTGTTTCTATCTTGTTAAAGTTCACTATTTACGCAGTCGAGTTTTTGATTTCTGTCCTCCCTGAACACTGCCCGATTTCAATTTCAAATTATTTAATTTTAAGGAAAATTGTGTTGGTACAAATCGATATAAGTAAGTAGGTACCTACCACATGTCGGGTAAGATGAATGTCGGGTAAGATGAATGTCGGGTAAAATGAAAATGGTTACTATCATATCTAAATGTATTGAGGCTGGCTTCTTTATAATGATTGCTTATATCTATTATGTAGTTCGGTATATTATAATATAGTTTGGTGTTTGTTAATGTGGCCAACAACTTTAATCCATAAGTAAAACGTTTTTATTTTATTTGCAGTATTGATACGATTATGTTGCTACTTATCGATCCACGATGTACCTACCTACACAAAGAGCAGTTTGTTTTGAGAGTAAGTGCCAAAAATGTCGCTTTGCTGGATATCCATAATATGCAACTGCATAGCCGGAACAATGGCCGGAACGATGCGTAAGACGATACGTACAAGAAGGCTCAAGCCAAAGGCTTCTACCGCTCTATCATGAACCGATGCGACAAAAAAATTTTGGTAGAAACCGAAGAAAACAGAAGCAGTTCCAGTGGGTGACCTAGCAGCAGTTGAAAGGTTGAGGTTGAGTAAAGAAGATAGGTAGATGCTTTGGCTGTAAGCTGAAATTCACCTACATAATACAAAATTACAAACGTTAAGCGGAAACGAGCTAGACTACTAAGGGTCGATTTTTCCTCCAACGCTAGTTACCTCATCCGAGGAGTAATTTTGAATTTAAAATAAAATTGACGCGACAGGCGACAAATTTTTCACGGTTCTAAGATAAATCTGACGTTGGAAAAACATTTAAGTAGTTCAAAAAAAAACTAAAAAACACTCGTTCTTTATTAATGATCGATGACTAACACGCACTAGAAATTATAAAATAATTGAATTCACTTGTATTAAGTGGGTGATAGACGTGCGTACTTAAAGTACGCGGTCTTTAAGTTCGCGACCTTACTCGGCTCGGCATCGCTGACAGTGCTGACACACGTGAAGCTTGCTCAAAATTTCATTATCAAATTGGCTCGCTGTGATGACAGACGAGCGAGTAAGCTCGCCGAGCCAGTACGCGTACTTGCTCGCACGTCTTTCACCCCTTTTTAGTAACGATATAAGTAAGTAGTTACCAATACAGCATGCTTGTCACTTTTTTGAAATATCCAATGATTAATTCAAAAAGTGTGGAGCGTTTTGTTTAATTAAATTAAAAGACAATCACAATCAAAAAGTGCTTCACGCTTTTTAATTTTAATTATTTTATATTTTTTTGTGCGTGATATAAGAGCGTTTCTTTTTTGAACTAAGTAGGTACTTCCATTTTTTTTCTTTACCCGATTGCGTCGAAGCCAAAGGAAGAGGGTTATGTGTTTGACCTGTTTGTTTATGTGTGGGTGTGTTCTGTGTAGGTATGTATGTCCGTCTCTATGTACTATAAGTAGATTCGTATTTACTGTGCACTAAAGACGAATCTAACGACATATCATTCATAAAAATCGATTCCCGGGTAACAGAGAGACGGACATACATATAGGTCAAACACATAACCCTCTTTTTTTGGCTTCCCCGCAGTCGGATAAAAACAGAGACGATCCTAATAGACCTCGTAATGAATGTAAATTTGCATGCTTACGCAAGTATTTAATTCGTGAACTACTTAGTACATTTTAGCTGTTTGTTTTGTTTCTATACTTATGTAAAAGCAACCCACGTTATTCGTTGTGACAACGAAAAAAATTTGCTAGAAAACTGTCAAGCTTCTGTCAACTGCTGTGATTGGTTGACTGAATTATCAACAGCCAATCGGATGATTTAAATTTTGATTTGTCACGTCGTTTATTATCTTTCAAGAAACCGGGTATTAGTTGAGTAAAGTTGTATTAGGTACGTACTTACAAATAAAAAGATTTTCTGAAACTTATGCTGTTTTAAATCCATTTTTCAACTTTACCAGCGTTATTAACTAGGTACCTCCCTTTTTTTTTAAATCGCCAACCATAAATTAGGCAAAAATTGTATTGCACGACGCAAATAATCGCGGGTTCACTAAGTATACTTATTTACATGTTTTTTGTCTCTCAATTCCGCAATAGTTCAATACTTTGAGACGACGTAGTTCGAGCCATCGCACTGTGAATAATAAGTGAAATACCTATGCACTAGCATTTTTAAGCAGTAGTGGGCGTGGTGGCCCACACTGCCCAGTGACAAATTTCAGAACCACCTACGCACAGTCACTAGCCTAAATAATTATAGTTCGGCAATAATATACGATTTCATGAGTTATTCATAAATATCTGTTTTCAAGATGACTGCAAATATATGTGAAACATCGACGAGACAAGCGACAACGCCAAAATTTTAAGATACCGCATCGGCCTCAAAAACATCTGTTACCACCTCCCAGAATGCATAAATATCGGGCATCTGCTTACTCCGTTCAGTTAAGAAGAATGTGATATACCTCGTAATGTTCCAGTTTTCTTCTATATGTGTCGGAATCTGTGCCGCTCATTTTACAAAAATATGTGGGGTTCTACTGGAAGCAATAAACAATATCTGACAATAATGTTTGAAAGGAGAAATGTGAATAATATTATTTTTTGCTTTTCGGAAACTTTTGCCGAGTTCGATTATTCTGCTAGTATCAATTATTATTCATCAAAGTCAAGGGTTTTTTTTATTTGGTCTGAGGTCAAGGCATTTTGTTTTTGTTTTTTTAATTTTTGCCTACTAACTGCATCGACATCCATATTTGGGCGCATTTCAAATTCCAATAGGCGATGAAAGTTTTCATCGCCTATTGGAATCACCCACGCTTGGTACCTATACCTATGGTCCTATCTTTGCTGTCATATTTTCTGGCGGCCAAGTCTACTAATTTACAAACGTGTCAATGGTCTCACAATGATCGAGTTTTTGACAGATTTGCCATAGAAAATCTGTCAAAAACTGGTACCGTGCGTCCCTCAACCCGGTGTTTCCTGTGACTTTTGAAATAACGTCGGATCAACGCGCATGACTTTTTGTATTTTTTATTTCATGACTGCTCTTTAAACGGTAAAGAAAAACATCGTGAGGAAATCTTCATGTCTTAGAAACCAAAATTCGAAGACATGTGAGAGTTTGCGGTGTGCTTGATCATAAATACCTATATATAATACATATGTACGTTATGACAAGAGGCATAAAGTATGAATTCCAAATTCTTTGAGGAGAGAGCAACTCGTGAGAAAAGCGAGCGAAGTGTCATCGCGGCAAAAAAATCGCGCTCGTGTATACGCACCTTTAGACATTACGCTAAAGTAGATTGATGGTGTAGCTACTAGCTACAATGGTTCTAAGTTTATTTATAACCGACGAAAAAAAAGGAGGAGGTTCTCAAGACGACCCGTATTTTTTTTTTTTTTTTTAATATATAACCACGCATAACTTTTTAGTGAATCGTCCGATTTGAAAAATTCTTTTTTTATTGGGAAGGGTATACCTCGAAGTTGGTCCCATTTAAAATTGGAAACTATAATCCACCCCTAAAGGTAGAAAAAATGGGTTTGATTGATTTTTCACCAACTGAATTTTCAACTGTGAACCGATTCTGTTGAAATTTTGCACACATACATAGTTCTGATGACACAACCACTCATCATCAACTCCAGGTCTTTAACCTGGAGTAACCCCCTGGAGTACCCTGGAGTGGACGGTAACTCAAAAGCGAAAAATAAAAAACTTTTTTACAAAAAATTTAACCGACGAAAAAGAACTGAAAAGCGAAAAATAAATAACTTTAATTTCGGAAGTCGGTGGCAAAAACGTAAATTGAAAAGCGAAGACACCGACTTCCCAAATTAAAGTTATTTATTTTTCGCTTTTCAGTTCTTTTTTCGTCGGTTTAATATTTTCTGTAATCTTGTGGTTGTGATAAATTAATGTTTGTCCTGTTTATTGACTGCTTTTGTGCTATGTTACAGCTGTGTATTCCAATAAGAGTATAAAGCCGTGCGTATCGGTACCAACATGCAGCGTTCACAGACACAGACCCCGACCGGCTCCCTGCCCGAATCCAGACAAATGTTACAAGAAATGCATCAAACGCAAACAGAAATGTCCCAGTGCTATGGAAACAGTCGCTCGCGCAGGTATGCCATGTGAGTGTGCCAAATCACAATCTAGAGACTCTAGATTCCGCCACAAGACAACTAACAAAAAACACAGAAAAAGAATACGAAAAGCTACAAAACGGCGCTCAGAGGCATCCCGATGGCGCAGAAAGAAAAAGTGTTGCGAGATATTATAAATAGAGACATTCATTTATAAAAATAAAGATGAAACAGGTATACCTATCTGCCACTGGATTTTTTTAAACTTTTTTACTGATAAGAGCAACTATATCTACCTATTGTATAAATTGCGTAATATGTCCAACAATAAATCAAGCTTCAACCCTCTAGGTACTATTCGTTTTATTTGAACCAAAGACAATCAGTCAGCATACAAGGTGTAAGGGACAGCCCTCCGCAAATATTAGTTAGGATAGGATAACATGATTATAAGAAATGCTAAAAAGCAGTGTCCTGATTAGTTTTGTTGTCATTTTCAGTAGATAGATGATATGGGTAGAACTATTCTATTCTATTTTTTAACCGACTTCTTCAAAAAGTAGGAGGATCTCAATTCGTCTGTATGTTTTTTTTGTGTGTGTATGTTACACGATTACTCCGCCAATTATGAATCGATTTTGATGATTCTTTTTTTGTTTGGTAGGTCATGTAGAAATAAGATATCGTCTACATAGACTAAGTGGGAAAAATACGTAATTATTGAAGCTAACTCAAAAACTATGGAAGCAAAATTAATAAAATTTATATGGGACCACCTCTGAAGCATGACTTACCAAACAAAAAAGAATCATCAAAATCGAATCATAATTGGCGGAGTAATCACGTAACATACATACAAAAAAAAAGTACAGACGAATTGAGAACGTCGTCCTTTTTGAAGAAGTCGGTTAAAAAAAAACCTACCCCTTCCATTTTTTTGTATTTGCAGATGAAACACATATATTTAAAAAAAAAATGCCTATGTCACTCCCACAATTAAGACGAACATAACGACATCTCGTATGTTAAAATCCATCAAGCCGTTTAGGCTACAGAGTGTGCCAAAGAAATAGACATACCTACCTACATACATACATACATACTCACGCGAAAAACATTACCCTCCTTTTGGGGAAGTCGGGTAAAAAACAAAGAACAAACACTTGGAATGTCAAATTAGTCTACGAGATTAACAATCTGACTTTAGGTAAATAGAGGTCGCCGGTTGAACGCGTCCCAAAGGGTCATGGCCATTCGGCTGGCCCGGGGATACCGCACGGTCTCCCATGAGGCGGCGAGCCTCCTTGCCGGATTACCGCCATGGGATCTGGAGGCGAAGGTCCTCGCGCACATCTGGGAGTGGCGCGAGGAGGTGAAGCGCCGGGGTGTAACTCCGCTGCCGCGAGAAATCGCGGCACAGCGGACAGAGCTCCGGCAAGATCTCATGGCGGCATGGAGAGTGCGATTGTCGCAACCCAGTGCTGGGCACGCCACAATAGCGGCGATAAGTCCCCTCTTTGAGGAGTGGATAGAGAGGCGCCACGGCGTCCTCACCTTCCGCCTGACACAGGTCCTCACCGGACATGGCAGCTTCGGGAGGTACCTGTGTAGGATTAGGCGGGAGGAAACGCCCGGGTGTCACCACTGTGTGGATCGCCCGGAGGACACGGTGGAGCATACGGTTGAGGTGTGCCCTGCTTGGGCGGAGCACCGCCGTGTCCTCGCGGAGGCGATTGGCGGCGGTGACCTCTCGCGTCCGGCCCTGGTTCAGGCCATGGTACGGAGCGAGAGGGCATGGGGAGCCGTCACCTCCTTCTGCGAAGCAGTAATGCTCGCGAAGGAGGAGGCGGAACGCGTGAGGGAAAGGCAAAGTTTGCGCCCTCACGCCCCTAACCGCCGCCGTTGGAGACGCCCTGGGCGTCGGGAATCCCAGGCGGATTTCCGGCCACCATAGGCGCGGGCTTGCGGACGGCGAGCAACGGGCAGCTCGCCGTCCGATAAGGACCAGGCCCGGGTCGATGGCGCGTCGTGTTCCACGCGCGCCTCAAAGAGATGTCAGCAAAAATGACGGGGTCCAATAGGACCGATGCCTGCCAGGGTTGCGGGAAAGTCCGAAAGGGATACCGGGACCTTGGCAACAGGCAAATGAAGGAACACGGGTGGGTTTTAGTCAGTAAAAGTCTGACACGCCCTTCCGCTCCGCCCAGAGCGGGAGAAGTCATTGGATGATTTCCCACCCTCAAAAAAAAAAAAAAAAAAAAGGTAAATAGAGGTAAACAAAAAAAACACGTGACGAGTGAGCTGTCAAGTGACCGACTAATCGTAATGTCCAGAATCATGATGGTAACAGATTGCTCGACGCACCCACTCTGTGGCAGCAAAAATATGTGACATCTAAGGAACACCAAAGTTATCTGACAAAAAGAAACGCCAAAATACAGGATGCAGCATGCTGTATTTTGGCGTTTCTTTCGGCTCCAAAGAGATGTGTCACCTCTTAAAGGGGTGATAGACGTGCGAGCAAGTACGCGTACTTATGGCTCGGCGAGCTTACTCACCCGTCTGTCATCGCCATGAATCGCGAGCCAATTTGACAATTAAATGGGCAAGCTTCACATGTGTCACAGACGCGACGGCGAGCCGAACGAACTTAAAGACCGCGTACTGTACGTACGTCTGACAACCACTTTAGAATGCAATCATAACGGACATGTCTTATCTCTTAGTTATTTGCATAAACTCAGTTGAATTCAGAAGAATGTGATAAAAGAAGAAAATAGCTACCAATAGGTACAGTTTAGAAGAGTATTTAAATTAAGTATTGATTTCTTTGCGCGATTTCGAAATTGGTCCCATAAAAAGTTATTCAGTTCTATGGTCTAAAGCACCTCTTAAAGTTTGTAAAGTTAATTTTTTATTACTTTTTTTTATAAATCTCATAACTCTAGGTTAAGAGATCATGTCAAAAGCCACTGTATCCCTCTGGCAGTGCAAGCGAGTGCTTGTAAGGAACTGGGGAATTAACCCCAGGGTCGCTTACTGGCTTTACACCATGGTCATTCGACCGATTACCACATATGGCTCACTGGTCTGGTGGCCCAGAACAGACCTGAGCACAGCCCAAAAAGACCTTGAACAACTGCAGCGTTCTGCATGTGTTGCAATCACCAGCAGCATGAGACCTACAGCCACTGCCGCCTTACAGGCAATGCTCTGCAACTCTTGGTACGAGAGGAAGCGGCCCTGGCCGCTTTTAGGCTCCATCTATCAGGAACCCTGACCAAAGATTCCAGAGAGGCTGCGGTCAAACGACAGCCAATGATGGCATCACCCTGCGACAAAGCCCCGAAGACACACCACTTTCAAAGGCACTACAGTATAGTACTCACAGAAGAACGGTGTGACTACTCAGGGCCGAAAGAGATGAGAGTATACACCGACGGAACGAAGACCCACTCCGGTACAGGAGTCGGAGTCTTCTCACACGATCTCAACATTAATATATCCAGCACGCTGGGATTGTTCAACACCGTCTACCAGGCGGAGTGTGTGGGCATCGTACAAGCAGCCAACGCCATAGAAGCCAGGAGAGTTACGGACACCCATATACGTATATCAATGACTATATAGCCTCTTGACTGCTCATGCGGGCGACTCAGGCTCACGACACATTTGAATAGCACTGATACTAGATGGAAATACGAGTGGCCATTTTAGTTTTGACTAGTTATTGGATCTTTGCACACGCGGGTATTTTGATACCTTTTAAAACATTACTGCATAAATAAAAACAATCATGAGTTCCTGTTCAATTAAATGGTGTGGGAAATCCTCTAGAACACCCAGCTATAAAAAGATTGCATTATTTTTCATCGGTAAATAAAATAAATATTTTATTAAGAATAATTGCAGGGCTCAAGCTAAACTGATTGTTTACGTAAATAAAATGGCACAAAATGTACACCGCGTTGTCTTTTTGAAAAGTCCCTTTCTCTCACTAGGGTATTGCAATAAGTCTGTCCCTTTCTATCTGCATTTATACTGTAGAGTGTTGTGATAACTTCAAAATAAAGTCTATCTAAGTCGATAAAAATTACGATGTTTCCTAATGGTAAAAAAGTAACATGAAGTACTCAATGTTTACATTTTAGATTTCAAAATGTTCCGTTACTGAAAGAAAAGTGGATTAATGCAGTTAACAGGGTAAATTGGTTTCCAAATAAATATGGCGTTGTTTGTTTAAGGCATTTCACAGCAGATTAAAAATAAGTAATAGAAATGTCAATCCCTGTCTGATAGAACAATAAATTCTCTTAGGTGAAATTCAAATAATTTATTGTTAAATTAGGATTGTAGACGTCGATTTTATCGATATCGATATTATTGTTGCAAAATTGACTTGTGCATCACTATGTTTGGAACTTTCGTCCTAACATTGTTGCATCGGCCAATCACAACCGCTGTAATTTCTTCGTCCCCCGGCCCGCAATAGTGAGTCGTGTGCCTAGACTGGCCTAGACGAAATCGGTTTATCAGCTCTCAAGTGGTTTAACTCTCTTTGACGTATACTCTCCGACAGTGCCTCAGTTCTCCAATCCTTACAGAAAAAATATATTACCTCGAAGATTATACTAGAATGTCACAACGCACTAGAACGAGTAACGGTATCTGGTTGCAACAAAGTGACGCTACAATGGATTAAAGGACACAGTGGATCGCTAGGCAACGACGCAGCAGACAAGCTTGCTAGAAGAGCATCTGGCACGTCAGTCTGCGGGCCCGAGCCCATCGTACCCATCCCCTTCAACCAAATACGCAGGTGGCTCCAGGAGTTCACCCATACCCAAGCAGTAAACTGGTGGTCATCGACACCGGGCTGCAGGCAGTCCAAGGAAGCAATGCCATGTCTCGATGGCAGACTAACCAGGCGCTTGTTAAGCCTGAACAGGGATGGCCTGCGTCTGGTGGCGGGGACCATCACAGGACACTACTCGCTGAACAAACACTTCCACACGATAGGCATAACGGATAGTCCTCTATGCAGAGCGTGCATGGAGGCTCAGGAAACGGTCACGCACGTGCTCTTTGAATGCACGGGCATCACCCAGATTAGAACTAAAACCCTCGGGTCACCCAGATCTTATACGGAGGTTCTGTACAAGCCAGGAGACTTAGTAAACTTCTGGAGGCAGGTGGGCTGGTTGGAATAACCCCCAACGGCCGCCATGGCCCACGCACAATGGTCCACCTTAGGGACTAAGTGCGGAAACCAAACCCGTAACATAGAACATAGACCATGTCAAAGAATCAACTGGCATGTTTTTCTACTTATTTTTTTCATTTTTCATACAAAATAAATTCGACATAGTCACGATTTTTTATGTAAGTACGTAAAGTAGAGTTTATTTTATTACATTTTAAAATATCAAATGAATATTTACATTATAGTGTTCCTAAAATTGGCAATCATGAAGCAGAGAAATATTATTCTTCCTCCAAGTGCTACCAAATTAGATCCTGAGGTGTTACTGGCATAATCTTTACAGAAATTATATATAACTAGCTTCCGCCCGCGTGGTATGTCGATAAAAAGTACCCTATGTCCTCCCCCAGGATGCCATCTCTCCTTGCCAAATTTTGTCGAAATCCGTTCAGTGGTTAGGCGTGAAAAGGTAACATACAGAAAGAAAAACAGACAGACGAGAGAGTAAGAATTTCTATAGTATGGATATGTCAAAATTCCCAATATAAAATCCTGCAAACAGTGAACGTTCAGTGATATTTGACATTTCGGAGACCTCACGCTACACTTGCGCCGCCAGCGGCGAATTCATACGCGATAGCTCTCATTATTTTCAGCATTCTAATCTAAGAGGTGACATCTTTTGAAGCCGATGCAGCATCCTATATTTTGGCGTCGCTTGTCACGTCATATAATTTTGGTGTTCCTACGATATCACATAATTGTGTTAAGAACCACTTGTCAAAGTACCTTCCACAAATAATACCGAATATTTATCGTCATCTTGTCGACCGACTTGGATGAATCATGAAATCAGATATTATTGCCGAGCTGTCTATTGTAGTATATTTATTTATGTTCGTGACAGTACCTACATAACAATTTAGCTTGAAACATTTTTAATACATCACCGGCACCGTGGCGCGGCCAGGTTGCCCGGCCAAACCAAGTTCAATAGTAAATGAAATATAAAACTCGCTACAATTAGATCGTCGCGAGTGTAGACGATTAGGCGCGTTCACATAAGCGAGTCTCTCTTCAGAGACTGGAATTCATACGGTCTGTCTCTTGTCAAAACTTAGGTACCTACATATTTTTACCCGACTACGGCGAAGAAAAAAGGAGGGTTATGATTTTGACCAGTATGTATGTAAGTATGTTCATCTGTTCCCTTCTATCTTCTAAACCACTCATCACAATTCGACAAATGAGGTATCGTTAGAAGCGTCTTGATCGTCCGCTGGTTATAGGTTATGTGGCGTAACATTAAATAAAAAATGGCGCCCTCTAGGGGAAATAAAGTCAGGAACTTTAAAAAAAAATTGTCTAATCGTACCATGTTGGGTATCAAACGAAAGGGCTTAATGAGCAAATTTCAAAAATGTATATTAGGACACCAAAATAATTAAAAAAAAATTAAGTTATTAAAACTATAACCCAACTACGACTAAAAAGGTATAAACAAGACACCACAGACAGACAAATGAAAAAATCCGGAGTCACACGTGTTATAAATCGAACAGATTACGTGTGACTCCGGATTTTTTCATTTGTCTTTAGTCTATTTTTTTTAAGAATCAAGTACGCCGCGCGCGCTCAGCTCCCGAAGCGGTTGCTGTCGCACGTGCTCGTGTGTGATTATTAAGAATATGTACATTATGACAGGCAGAGGCATAAAGTATGAATTCCAAAGTCTGTTGAGGACAGCGGCGTGAGTGAGTCACACGGGCGCAATGAGTATCGTACCTAACTACATAACGCGGGCTGTTTGAGTATTTGCTCGAGTGAACGTGCCCTTACCTCGAGTCCTAACCGAAAGCGACAGTCGCGCAAGTAGACTATGCGTTTGTAAGAATTGACCGGCAACCGAGACTTGATTGATGGCGCGAGTCATAGTCATAGTCTTATCAAATACCGCGACGATCACGTACTCGCGCGATGATTGCTTTCAGTTAGAACACGGCCTTTGCAGACTACTACCACAACAATCGTGTCACCGAAGCTCCTACCATTAAATCATCATACATACTTGTGTTTGAAATTTGGCAGCCACTGGTCGGACGTGCGACTTTTGGTCGACCAAGTTCGTTATGTGCACGTATCACTTTAAAACAATACAATGAGCATAATCAAACAAAACCTTTAGATTAACAAGCTTTGCTTTTATTAAGCTAATAATTTTGTGTACATTGAATTTCGTACGGAAATAATAAATAAACAGCTTATGAATATACAGTCGTAACACTACAATATTTAAGATAAAAAATAACTCTGATATTGATCAAACATTATACACTTTGTTTAGATTCTTATCTACAACAGTGAAAGTGAATACCTATAGATTTATTTTATATCACATTAATAACTGTAAGTAAATAGACTTTTAATATATGAATAAATTGAATGCACCTATTATAATAATAGCATTAGCAAGGGTCCATTCGCACCCACTCTTTTGATTGCTCTTTATCTCAAAATACCAACATTGTCAGTCTTTGACTCCATTAAGGGCCCGTTTTGCTAATTATACATTACCTTTTATTTGTAATTTTAGTCGAGGCTAACTTAAATAAGCAAACGAATATACAACATCTAAAAACACCCTGTCTGATCCGTGAGGCGTTGTTAAGTATTTCACTGAGAGTATAGTAACCTTTTCACCGTCCACGTACACAGAACGCGATGCCTCGCCAACGCCAAGCTATAAATGTATAACGAAATATATAGTAAACAGTAGTGATGAGGGTACGTTCCTATCGATAAATGAAATTTATACGCCTACGTCAGGCTTTATTTTATACATTTACGAATATAAATAGAAACTGATTCAATATTTCCATATTTGTTTTATTTCACATTATCGTGAGTATGAAAAACCAGTATAAATTATAACAATTTAAGAGAAAAATGCGTAACTCAATTAGAGCTATGAGAAATGTGGTAAATCTCTAATTGTTTCATTACGTCATCTGTTGACTTCATTTCAAGTCCTTGGCGCTCAGAGCACGTTATATTCAATTCTGATTAAGGATGTCTATGATTTTTCTTTCTTTGATTTACGTCTATCCCGTGTTTTTTTTTACTTTTTGGTGAATAACGTTATTATTATTTTTACGTCCCGGACCTTTGGAAGGCGTACGAGGGGCGGAAGCCAAATCGCAGAGGTACCAGCCTCTGCGACCAGTCGAAATTGGTAAATTTTCCCTTTGTTATAAAGTAGTTTATACTTAAGTTCATATTTTACTGACCTCAAATTGATTTCAATAGTAGTATTTATATACATTTCCACGGGCGAAATCAAACAGTGATAACTTTCGCGTCCCATCACTGGCCGACTTCGTATAAAGTCCTTGACGTTCGGGGGACATTAAAAATGTTACGAGTTTTTATTTTTGCCGATTTTAAGATAATTAAGGGCTTCTTTTGTGTGGAAAACTAAAAAACAGGGCGTTAGACAATGCTATATTAAATAATAACAGGAAACAAAGCTTTAAAGTAAATTTATTTTTATAAGATAGATAAAATGAAGAGCTTCTAATGAAGTCGTGGCGCTGGTGGCACGAAAATCCGGAACTTCTATTGAAGTCCATGGCGGTGAAAATGTTAAAAAAAAAACGCCACATTTTTTTCAATGGGGAATTTTACCGATTTGTTACATGGGGCGCGGGCGGCCGTCGCTTAGCGGTTGCCTACAAGTCATAACTTATGACCCCTGTTGAAAATTTACTAATTTGGTACTAAAAATGTAATAGTTGATTGATTCAGGCGTGAATTTGCAGAAATCCATTATAAAATACAATAGACGTAGATATATATTTAGTAACATTCCGCTTAACTATTCCTCAAGAGTCATAAAAAATTGATGATTGTTGATTTCTTACAGGGTTTTTATGACTCTTGAGGAATAGTTAAGCGGTTAGATCGGACAGGGTTTTTTTTTACATCTTGTACATAAAACAATAAACGAAGTTTATAGTGGACGTATCACGGAATAGAAAAAAACGTGGAAGTGCCCCTAAACTGCCGTAGACATATATTTTGGTTCACAACCGCAAAAATAGAGAGAAATTGCGTTAAAATGAATGTGACAGACACAGGTGTGGGTCCAGAACCGCAGTTGAGTAAAACAAGAACATTGTTTGGATTGAGGTTCTAGTATATCATCTACTTCAATGTAGAATATAGAATTTATAGACTTAGATTACCTTCCTAACTACCTGTACCCATATATCTGCAAAAAAAAAAAGTATCAACTACCAACGGCAATAGAAATCTGAGCCTTTAAATTCGGTACACTCGGTATAAAAGTTATGAGTTTTTTTCTAATGGACAAGCAGACAGGCCAAATATGTGATAAATGGTTGATCACAGGCCACACTAATACGTCATAAAATGCAGGTTAAGGTATTATTTCGAACCTCGCTGTACGCGGCAGTGCTGCGCAACAGTGCTGCCTATCGCGCTGACGCAATTTACTTGTCAACATTAGCGTGTTATCAGCATCCCTACACACACAATGTGGGTGTTACAGTGCCTCACCTCAAAAAAAAAATCCCATGAAAATCCACCACTATAAACTTCGTCGTACTTTTTGGTCTAATGCTCTCGACTATTCACATATTACAAAGAGCAATCAAAGTGCAGTGAACATTGTCTAACAAAACCTGCCGAGTCGTAGTCACTTGCAAAACAATTTATATTTGTCATCAGTTGATTGATTAGATTGTTTTACTGACTACGACCCTGAGCATTTATGAGGAATGTTATGAATGAATGAATATAGTCACTGCCTACTTACTAGTGATGAAACGATTACCATTATTTCAGGGAAATCCTCGTGCCTTCAAGTTCGGCACATAAAAGGTCTGATGAAACAATGACCAAAATAAAAGTCCCTTAACTTTTGTTTTATCAGATATGAGGACCTAGATAGGATTTCGTAAACAATGTGTCCCCTTTACTAACTTTCGAAGTGTCACCAAAAAATCTGAAAAATCGAGCTTTGTTGAACAAGATCCTAACTAAATATTATAAAATAACTACGCCCCGCGGTTGCACCCGCGTAAGTCTCGATCTTGTGGGAATATCGGGATAAAAAGTATCTTATGTCCTATACCAGGTCATGGTCTACCCATGGGCCATAAGTCAAATTTCATCTAAATATGTTCAGCTATTTTAGCGTGAAACACACACACACACTTTCGCATTTATAATATTACTAGCTGTTGCCCGCGACTTCTGCGATCCAGGATGAAAAATAGCCTATGTCCTTCTCCAGGTCATCAGGGCCCTAGACAGGTTCAGAGAGGTTGAGAGAGTCTAACCTATCCCAGGCGGGGTGTTATTTTTTTTTTTCTATTAAATATTTACTCTTCATTGACCCTCTCTGATTTCTGAAATACTTTATTTCTTCTAAAAAAAAAGTTGGCAATTCGTTGGCAATGCTAACCCCCCCGAAATGAATTCCTGGCTACGGCCCTGCAGGTCATGGTCTACCCATATGCCAAACTTCATCCAAAACCCTGCGGCCGTTTTAGCGTGAAAGCGTAACAAACAAACAAACTCACTTTCACATTTATAATATTAGTTAGGATAGTTAGAAGTTAGAAGATGCGAATGTGAATTCCTTTGTTACGCTTTCACGCTAAAACGGCTGAACTGAGTTGGATGATATTTGGCACACGGTTAGACCATGACCTAGGTATTACATAGGATACTTTTTATCCCGGTAGTTCATTCTCTTGAGATTAATTTTCGAACACCATGCGGGCGAAGCCGCGGGCAGAAGCTAGTTTAGTTAAGCTGATGCCAGACGCTTCATTCGAGTGAATGTTCATTTTTATTATTTCATTCTACGTTCACACGACACTGACATAATTACATAGAAATGAACGGTCATCTGCTCCTTTCTGTTTTGATAAAACTGTGCAAGTTCCCCATTTAAAATACGTACATGCTACGGAGCCCTACACTGTGCACAACACGAATACAGACCGATTTTTCAGAATTTTCTAGAAAAAAGATAATTAATAAAAATATACTTGAGACATTTTGACACACAAAAGAACATGAGATACTCGTCCATCGTAATAACTAAATATTGGTAATCGTTTGATCACTAAATCTCTCCGTTGGGCGGTAGAACTCATCTTGACCCTTCAGACAAGAGTGTTTCCCTGGCATTTGGAAATGTGGACAATGCATTAATTTTCTTTTTTTGACAATGATTCCTGATAGGTCGGTGGTTGATCCTGTAATTAAAAAATTGTACAAAGATATAAGTTATTCTTTTTTTATAAATAAATTAGTTTATAGTCACTAGCAAATCAATGTCAACGTTAAATGAAGATACATGATTTTTAAGTACCAATTTAGTTTTTGTTATTTTGTCTACAATGACTAAGTAAATACACTTAAACTCTGAAATTTGAGACCAACCGAAAATGTTTTTTTTCCGCCGAAAACCAAAACGAAATTCGGGCTGATTTCCATTTTCGGCCGAAAATTGAAAATGAAAATACTTAAGTACCTATGTTTTTTTTTCTAATTTTTATTATTTTAATTATTAAATTTAACCGCTTAACAAAAACTAAAACAAACTATATACTTACATATCTCAAAAGCATTATTAATTTATTGATAAGCGATCGAATATTATAGGTGAGATAACACGTTTTTCTGCTTTTACTCGGTTATTGTGCTTTTATTTGTTACATCGCTGGAATGTCTCTTAAAAACTGAAAAACTGAATACTATTGAATTTCCTGAATCTATTTTTTGTCGGTCACTGCTACAAATACTTAATAAGTACTTTTTTCGGCCGAAATTGAAAATAGCCGAAATTATTGATTTCCGCTAAAAATTTTCGAAAACTGAAAACAAAATTCGGTCACACTCTACTGATATCAACATTTTTTTTTTAATGACTTTTATCTTGACTTATGCAGTGTACTTACGTTGTAAGGCGGTGGCACGTAAGCTGTCTGAGGCCTGTTAGGATCGTAATAGGCGCTTTGTGCTGCTTCCGCAGCTTTAGCATCTGTAAACGATAATGACACTACTGCAGCAACTAATACACATGTCGACCCTAACTAACCTTCAATTCAGAATCTTAGATGATAAACAAATTTTAGAACAAAAATTTCAATCTCATACATGACCAAGTTAGAATTTCATGGAACACAAAATTTACTTAGGAGCTTTTCATTACAAATGGTCATTCAAAAATCAACTTAAACTACATCAAGCTAAAGTTGATAGTTGAGTAAGTTGCTAGGAAAGAAAATTATCTAAGATTCTGAATTCAAGTACTTACATCCTAAACGCAATAGTCTAATAGTTCTATATTTATAAGCTCATTAACTAATGATACTAATCTACAGCGACATGAGAAACTAAAGGACGGCGACTCATAATAGCTAGTAAGATTACAAAATTACGAATATATTTGCAAGAGCCTATTACTCACAGTGGAGCCTCGGCCTGGCCGTTTGATTAAATCATAGCAATATTCTCGAAAGCTGTACAGATTAAACAAAAATTTAACATTTCAGAACTTTACACAGCAGAATTATGGTAAATCAGAAACCTGTTCAGTACCTAGTTCAAAGAATTTGGAATTTAGATAAGAATGAACCTCACCATTGGAGGACATGCCAGCCGGGGCCCCAGGGTACCCGGGCGGCGCAGAGGGGCCCTGCGGGAATGCACCTGTGGGTGAGGGACTGTCCTGCGAACTGACGCCGGAGTAGCCCGTGCCCGGCGGGTACGGACGGCCCATCACACCGGGATACGGCGGGGGGTTGTTGGACACGAATACTGAATTTGGTGGCGGCTGATCAGGAAACTCCTGGAAATATAATTTACACATCTATACATATTATAAATTAAAGTCGCTTTTCGTCTGTTCGTGTGACCGCCTGTATCGTGTGTCTGTCTGTTGTTCTTATAAACTATGCGACGAATTTTAATGCTGGTTCTAACCATATTTTAGATAATTTATTCCGAAAGGTTTATGTAAAATACTAAAATAAAGAAATCTCGATGTTTTGTCAAGTCGTAAAAACCGTGCGAAGCAGCGGCGGGTACTAGATTATTATATTCAAATAATAGTAGACAGAAGTTAAGCAACACTGTTTTATTATCACCTCACCAGCATCCTCGAATCCGATGAGCATAACATCCTAGTTGCTGTACTGTTTCAACAGGGCTACAGTTTAAGAGTAGCACAGATTACATAGTTTGGTGTTTGTTTTCGGTTCTGTTTATAATAAACTCATGATATTGTGAAACTAGATAAAATAGGTAATACGGGCTGGTATCCGCAACTCCACGTCAAAGCGCATATTGTGCGTAAATAATAAAAATACGAGATTTATGAGCGTAAATACATAAATCAGCATTAAACAAAGATGTTTTGATTTTTACTAATATTACTTCAGCCAAAATTGGCCGTATAACGCTTTTTAGTGATTGTTAATTTCATAATTGTTACTTATGCTACCATCTATGATTTTTTTCAAGACTAATTATAATTTGTTCGAGTTGAGACCCCATGGTGATACTGTGAAACTAACCGTGTATGGAGGCACCCATCCGTAGTATCCCTGCGGCGGCGGCGCGTAGGCCGGCGGGGGCGCCGCGTACCACGGGCCTGTCGGCGGAGAGTACGGCGGGGGCTGCGAGTCCGGCCCCAAGTGACGGGTTGCTGCGAGTTCAATTTTTATTAAATACGTACATGCAAGAAAAGTGCCACGTTTGTCAAGTTTTAGAAAGAGATTGTCAGTAAGGTAGGGCATTCATGATCTTTGAATGGCGTAAAACCAGTAGTAAGTCGTTGCATTGTAACTATTATATCTCATTGTATTAAAAAAATCATAACCCTCCTTTTTGCTTCGCCGTACTCGGGTAATTAGAATGCCGCGAGTTTGATAGAACTCTCGGCGATCATACTAATTGATACCTTACCTTACCGAGATAAGAGTTACATTTAATGGTTTTACGTCGATCGTGAATGTCCTACCTCGTATACTGTCGTCTGTCGCACAGGTATCTGTGACTCGTCGTGTGAGGCGAAGGCATGGAGGAATGGTCTACAAAGCCGAACTTTTTCTAAAACTTGCATGTGCTATATTAACGGCCGGACTGTATGTATTGGAACAGCTACTATTACAATCATTTAAAAAGAAAAATCTGTACAACCAACTAGGTGAACCCAGTCCAGTAGGTAGTTTTAGCAGCAACGCCCTATGGGAGTTCATAGCTTTATGTATCATAATAACGACATTATTCGTCAATGTAGAAACGTACCGTTTGATTATCTGATAACAGTGGTTAATGATACAGCAATAAAGTTTGAACAGTGATACCTTATCATTTTGATATAAATGCTTGCTATGACTCCTACCTAAACAAGCTGCATTACAAAGAGAGAAACAAGTAAACTCCCAGCAATATACAGAATTCTCTTCAGTAGAGAATATGTAGAAAAAAGGTGCCATTAAAAAATACATACCAAGATGTGCGGCTTTCAACATAGCTTGACCAAACTCAATGGCACCTCCGGATTTGAACACTACTTTGAATTTCACTTCACCAATGAAGTTACCGTTGGGTTGCGCGTGGATTTTAGCCTTGATGTAATTTGCAGAAAACATAGGCTGTTCTACAGAAACCTAGTAAAAAGCATATTATATAGTAGATCACAGTTTGTATGGAAGTTTTTAATTTATACTGATGGGAAATCCCTTTAAGTTAAAATTTGGATTCAAGGACAAATAAACGTCATTTTACAATATATTTATATAAATTATATGAATATTAACAAAAACACTTACATCTTCCAACGTAATAAATGGAAAACTGAAGGACCTCAGTGGTTCTGAAGGGCTTTTGGAATTGAAAATCATGCGATGAGTAGTTAAATACATGCGGCCTTGTTTGACACCTTTGAACTCAGGAGTGTCATTTCCATAAAATTCCACTATGACATTGTCCGAAAACAATATGATGCTGAAAAAAAGGTCAAATTAGCATTATAGGTA
The DNA here is from genome assembly GCA_949152455.1 of Lithophane leautieri. NCBI lineage: Eukaryota > Metazoa > Arthropoda > Insecta > Lepidoptera > Noctuidae > Lithophane > Lithophane leautieri. The sequence goes on along the minus strand of OX424472.1, from coordinate 7,238,498 downwards.
CAAAACAAAATGGTGTTCTACATGTATGTTGAATTTGGTTCCTGATTGTGAATACTCGCTACTAGTCACACTAGACCATAATTATGGGGTGCGGTTTAGATCAGGGACCGAAATTGGTAGGATCAATACAGGTATTTTTTCAGTTAAAACACTTATTTTATTAACAGGCATTTTTAAAGGTTACCAGAAATTGAATACAACTATACTCCATTTGAAATAAGATTAGACAATTAAATAAGCCATTTTTACAGTCCGTTCAACCGATTTTGACTTTTAATGCATTGGTAGCATGACAAATGGCAGCTGCAGTAGACAGTTGGTATTGTGTAACGTTGTTTTGCTTTTAATGCCATCCTTATGCCTATGGTATATAAGTCAAAATCGGTTGAACGGACTGTAAAAAGTTTTGTTTAAATATCTAATCTTATTTCAAATGGAGTATAGTATTAATATTGATTACCAAAATACAAATAACCTCTATCTTAAATGTGCTGTCAGCATTAGTCAAAGGGCGTGCATCGCCTGTGTGTGTGTAACCAGTATTAAAACAGTAACCTATAGTCATAGAAGTAACCCAAAATTCTTTGATACCTGTACCATAATTTATAAAGGTTTTTGGTCCCTGGGTTAGATCAATGTTCTTTATATTGGATAGTCCCACATTTCACCAGTCATTTGTTCATAAGAGCTGACAATCTCTGGTTTCATTAGCTAAATAATTTTCAACAGCTACTATTAAGATAATGAGTTATGCAATCTATTTGGTTGGATTTATTTTTAGAAGAAATAATGGGCACTATTTTCCGATCAAAGATAGGTAAACACTATGCCAGTTGGGTTGTGTGTGTTATTCTATAACAAGATAAATGTCTCATAATGAGTTAAGCAATGCGTCATTGTGACTAATGTGGAATCCTGTATTTCTGTAGATGAGGTGTAATAATGTACTTCATTATTTTTTATTAGTTGAATGTGAATAAAAAACAACTAAAACTAGAAGGTGATATATATGTCTTTCAATTAGATGTGTACAGGATTTTATAAATTTTTCCACATAAGCAAATTTATTAAAATATGACCCCAGATGTGAAAAAAAAGGATAAATATCATTAATCAATCACAATAAATCAAACATTTTGTTCAGACTACAAAATTTTTTCATACACCTTTTTTGAATATAGTAAAACAAACAAAGCGAGGAATAGTAATTAACTCAGTTGTCACATCATTAAAATGCTACATATTCACAATAAATTAAAATAACTTGGTGCTATTTCAAACTTTTGCTTTCACTGTAGTTCTTCAACAATTGGTTGTCCTATTGATAAGTTTTTTATTTGTTAAAGTAAGTGTAATAAGGTCATTAAATTCAATTATGATGTAGATGAAAATTATTAAGGTTGTTGTTGTTCTACAAGATTACTATATAAAAAAGTTGTACTAAAACTAAATGGATCATATTAGAGAAGGGTTAAGAAAATCAGGCTATTGGTGTACGACCGAAGATATAAATCGCGTACGACTCCCAAAATATATTAAACGACGGATAGCTACAAAAAAACTAGCTAATAGACATTAAACTACAGAAATCAATACTTATAGCAATATATAACGCAAGTGTAGAACATTCTAAAGCGATTTACGCAGTCGTCATTCATACACAAAAAGATGACTCACCATTCCCTTGCATGTATCAATACTCCATGATCGGCATGAGCCGTATTAAGAGACATCTTGGTGTAATGTACAAATTTGAAAGTGGTTTATAAAGCTTTTGCCAAATACTGATACTTAAACGCTTAACGCTTATCAACAATTTCAACAAACATAAAATAAACAGCAAGACACAAGACAGATTTTTGCCTTGTGTAGTGAGTGACAGCAAGTGACACTGGCAGTGACTCACTGACATGACAATTGACATTGAAAATTCACCTCACCACAGACCATAGATGTACTAGTTCAAACTTCTTGGCTGTCACACACACTCAGTTAGACAGTTCCTTAGGCACGGGCGTGGCGGCGCGCGGCGGCGCGGTGTCGCTGGCGGCTCGGCGCACAGTGGGCTGGGATTACAAGGTTGGGTCTTAACTAAAATAACATGACTCTTCATACAAATTTGATATGGCTATATCTCCGAAAGTACTCGTTAAATTAAAAAAAGTCAAGAATAAAAACGTTTTAAATTTATGCCTAGATACCAAAAAAATACATTTGATCTCAATCAATTTATTCCAATTAAATTGAAATTGAAAATAATGTATACTAAACGGCCTGAAAACCTCAATACCTACTTAGTTCTTTAAAAAAAAAAACAATGTTCGACATTTTCCACCACCATAGGTAGGTATGACGTAATTTGTTTTGAGACTTATTTCCGGGAATCAAGGGATAAGAGTGCGCGAGCGCAACAACAAGTTATGACGTGTCGTAACGTGATTGGTGCAACGATAGGGTATCTACGGAATGTTCGGTTGCATTCAAACGTACTTCAGTGTTCTATTACCCACCATAATAGACGCACTAGCACTACCCCCACACATTCATTACTTACTTATTTGTTATTTTGTATTTGTGAAAATGTTTGAAAATTTAGTGACAAACCTTGATCTTTTCGTTATTTTAAAAAACAGTGGCAGTATTAAAAATAATGACAGTTTGTAAGGTCTACATTTTTAGTCGAATTAAGTGATGTTCACGTTTTGTGCAAAATTTTGTTATAATTTAACCATTATTAAAAAATGGTAGAATATTAAATAACGCATCTTTTAAATATATACATGTCATATAAATAATTAACACATTGATAGTAATTCGCTTTTTTAAAAATATCCCTAGACCGTGTTGATGTGTGTACATGCATATTCCCTATTCTTTTACATAAAAAACGTTCACGTTCAAGTCGTAATCTGTCAAATTTGTCAAAAATGTTGGTAAATTGATGGCTTTTTTGTCAGATTGCGAATGCGAACGTTCTTGAAATTGCCCCGGTAGACATAGGATAAGCATTATGTTTTGGGATTTGGATCCCGAGATTTTGAAAGAATGAAGTCTAAACGAGGCCTCTACTATATGTAAAATCTATGCCGGATTCAATCAGTCTTCAATCAGTGCGTCCTGCCTGTCATGACTTACGGAGCCACAACGTGGACACTCACGGTACGGCTGGTCCATAAATTCAAGGTCACTCAGCGATCTATGGAACGAGCTATGCTTGGAGTATCTCTGAGAGATAGAATCCCGAATGAGGTAATCCGGCAGAGAACCAAAGTTGTTGACCTAGCTCACAGAATCAGCAAGCTGAAGTGGCAATGGGCCGGCCATATTATCCGTAGAACTGATGACCGTTGGGGTAAACGAATTCTTGAGTGGAGACCGTGAATCGGCAAACGTAAGATAGGACGCCCTCATGCCAGGTGGAGCGACGATCTTCGCAGGGTGGCTGGTACCTACTGGATAAGAGCTGCCGAGAATCGAGCTGAATGGCGTGCAATTGGAGAGGCCTATGTCCAGCAGTGGACTGCTATAGGCTGATGATGATGATGCCGGATTACTCGAAAGGGAACCACTGTACTTTAACACCCGGCGCTTTTTTATATTAGCTATTTTTTTTTGGATAGAATGGACCCTTTTTATTGTATTTTTGAAAACCCCAAACTGCGCAAAACCATAGGTGCCGAGAAAAAAATCGCTAGTTTCTTTCGGGATTTGTGGGACAGTGGGAGTATTAAGGGTGGGAAAGAGCACGAGGCGGGTCTAAATTAGTTTCCAAGCAATAATAAGGTCAATGACATCTTCAAGGTCAAGGTCAACACCCCAAAAGTCAAGGTTAAACCAAAATATGCTAAAATCTTGGAATGCCACAAATTTTTCGAGATCAATTTCAAACGTCTCGTAGGTAATGATTTTTTTGTTGTTGTAAAGCGTTGTCGACGGAGCCCCGCTTCGCAGGGCTCCTACTACTGGGTGGTTTGAAAAAAATTAACCACGATGGGTATGGCGGGGTCTTCCAGACCCCGCCATCCCCATTCCGCCTTCTAACCTAACCTGTCCGAGTCGGGCTGGCCCAAGTCCCGAGCTCGCTCTTGCATCCTAAGTTCTCATTGCCTTTTTAGTAAGTTGTTGCAAACAGGAGTACGATAGACGCTCTTGACATGCTCTTGACTGTGTGTACATACGATGAGTGACACCTGTCAAACGTTAGCTTCACTTTAAATTGGATTACGTTTCGTTACCCATAAGATCATGTGCATAATGATTTTTTTTTTTTAGTTTCTTTAACTTTGTTACTTACTTTTTATTTGAATTCATTGCGGTAGCAGCTATTTAAAAATTAATGAAAGTCTAAAACTTACAGAATATAAACTAAAAATCATTAAAATCCGCTGTCACTTTGTCTAAACGTAAAATGCAACAACCTAGGAGTGAACTTCGTACATTATCTGTGGTAAAATGACAATTAATTACGTAATTCTAATTGAATTTTTTGAAACTTTAGGATTGTTTTTCTCAAAAACTATGCGTTTGCGCAGTGTGAAATTTTGTGAAAGCGTTCTGCATGAAGACATATATACGCTATAAAATTGTGAAGCTTCGCACGCACGGGTGTTAATGTACAGTGGAGCCCACGAATCCATAAATTTACCCCTTACCAAAAATCACCCAATGTTTCACTGCAAAACGAGGATGTTTCCCTACATCATTGTACAGCGTCACAAATTGGAATTTTTAATCTTGTTCACTACATTCGTTCAGGGTCCTAGAGTAAATTGCGCTCTCAGAAATGATAAGAGATAAGACCAGATTTATTATAAAACATTCATAATTTATGGACTTTTCCACTAAAAGTGCTTTGTTACCAGTGGCAGACGCTTCCCTTACCTCGTCTTATAATAGTACTACACTCCAAGTCGCATACATATTTATCTAGTTTTCGTATAATTTGTGACCGACACAAAAGTAAACATAAACACAACAGTGGCGGTTTGAAAACGAACGATAGACCTGCCACCTATGATGAGCTTTCAGTTTTTAACCCCTTTATATCTACTTAGCAAAGTCACTCACCTCGAGAAGATTATATCTGTCTAGTAAAGTCACTGCGTGTGTAATTAGCATTACAATCGAATTCTACAGCGAATCGATTTGATTTCATCATTTTCAGCGCTGCGGTTGTATTCACTAATTCCATGGCCAAAGTCTCATAATGTGAATGTGACATGAAAAAAATTACATTTTTTATTTGACGTTCTAATCTGTGGTTCTAATGTTTCATGTTGACATGTAAACATTGTTTTGTTTGGTTGATTGCATAGATTAGTATTATATATAGGGTAGTTGATTGGTTTCACCTGTGGGTTTCACGCACAGTGTTTCACTTTGCTTTGGTGTTTGGTTTTGATGATGGCTCATGTGGCTTTCTTTGGTGTCGTACACTGTGATGTGTGTGCAAACTGAAATTAAAATGCAACTAATCGAATAGGTTATGAGGATAAAAAAGATCATAAACGATTTATTTTGAAATTTTGTTTAATTTTATTACATAGAAATCATGGACATAAAAACAAATCAAAGTAATAATAACATTAAGCCTATAGCTAAGGATACGGTTCATAAAATATGTTCTGGACAGGTATGCAATAGCCTTTTCTACTGTTTATTTAAATAAAATTAATAGAGTTGTAAACATGATAAATTTGTAAACTCTCACCCATGCATGAAATAAAATGTTTTAGGTAGCACATAAGAGAAATCTGTTGATTCAGTATCACAGGTTCACAGTATGGCTGTAGGCCTATTTAGTGCCTATTCTAAAGAATTGGTAAGAAAACATATTAAAATTTTTAGGTTGTTGTGAGCTTAGCAGTTGCTGTAAAAGAGCTGGTAGAGAACTCCTTAGATGCTGGTGCAACAAATATTGATATAAGGTTTAAAAATTATGGCATTGACTTGATTGAAGTATCAGATAATGGAACTGGTGTCACCGAAGATAACTTTGCTGCTTTGAGTAAGAATAATAATAAAATTGATTTACACTTACACTAACATACATAGAATAATAACACATTGCTGAATGTCAACTTCTTAGTTCTTAATCTCTTCTTAGACCACATCAAGAATGAAAAGTAGATAATAAGACTCATTTTGACATTAACCTTTTCACCTCCATGGACTTCTAGTTCCGGATTTTCGTGCCACCAGCGCACCATAGTCTTCTGTGTCAATATCCAACAAGATAATAATCATAGTCTTTCAATCGTTCTGGACCAGTTTACTTTAGCCACTCAAAACCCATAATCCAATATCTTTGTTTTCATATCCTGCCAAGTCGTACGAGGGGCCAAAGCCAAATTGCCTTCCAAAGGTCCGGGACCCCAGGGTCCCAAGAATTGGCATGAGACGTAAAAATAATAATAACGTTATTCATCAAAAAGTAAAAAAACACAGGATAGACGAAAATCAAAGAATGATAGATCATAGACATCCTTAATCAGAATTGAATATAACATGCTCTGACTACCAAGGACTTGAAATGAAGTCAACAGATGACGTAATGAAACAATTAGAGATGTACCACATTTTTCACAGCTCTAATTGAGTTATGCATTTTCTCTTAATTTTTTAATATTTATACTGGTTTTTCTTACTCACGATAATGTGAAATAAAACAAATATGGAAATATTGAATCAGTTTCTATTTATATTCGTAAATTTATGAAATACAGCCTGAAGTAGGCGTATAAATTTTATTTAAATGAAATTTATACGCCTACCTCACCACTACTGTTTACTATATTTCGTTATACATTTATAGCTTGGCGCTGGCGAGGCGTTCGCGTTCTGTGTACGTGGGCGGTGAAAAGGTTAAAGCTTGAGGAATAGATTTTTGATTGCATTTTGTTCTTATTAACATGATGATGCTGATTTATACTGCATGTCTCCTGTGATATTTACTTTGCTTTTGTCAGTTTCAACATCAAAAAAAGAAAGGAACATGAGAACATGCAAACGGGATAATAAACCCAGATCATGGTCCTTTTTGCATTTATACTATTAGTATTTATGGTTTACAGATTAAACCAGTGATTGCCATGATTTCAAGACGTCAAGTCACAGTGAGAAACTAATCGAGAGTTGCGACAGTCAATGTTGAACATTTCCGCCTAATTGTGATACCCGCACGATAGCTGCGTTCCTTTCACTTCCACTGTTTTTCTATTCCATGGCTGTTACTTTGTATCACTGCCTTAAATAATGCCTTTTTCTTATTACAGCTTTAAAGTACCATACTTCAAAACTAACTGATTACTCAGATCTACTTGGAGTGTCAAGTTTTGGATTCAGAGGGGAAGCACTAAGTTCACTATGTTCGTTAGCTAATCTCACAGTTACTACAAGACACAAAGATTATGAATATGGTATGATATGCCTAATTACAAATTGTGTAATAAGGTTTTTTCAGATCTATTTTATTAGTGGTTCTACTGTTCTGAATCATCATCCTCTTGCTTACATCCCAACTTATTTGGGGTTTGTAGAGCATGTCTTCTTCTTCAATGCATCCCTATCATCCATCAGTCTCAGTATTCACTTCCTTTTAAGCTGTGATATATTTTTATACTAGTGATTCTACTTGAGTATTTTGACTTTTCAATCATCTAAAATTGATTTATAGCTACAAAATTAGAATATGACCACAAAGGGAATATAACTAAACAAACACCATGTTCAAGACAAGTTGGTACAACTGTCAGTTTAACAAACCTCTTCTCATCATTGCCTGTGAGACAGAAAGAATTTCATAAAAATGCTAAGAGGGAATTCAACAAAATGACTCAGCTGCTGTATGCATACTGTTTGATTTCAGTTGGAGTTAAGTAAGTTTCAATAAACAGTATTATAAGTAGGCAAATACAGTTACACATTACACACTATTATGACACTAAAATTACTCAAATGTATTCCAGAATAACTTGCAGCAATCAAACAAGCTCTAACTCAAAGTCTATAGTAGTAGCAACACAAGGAACATTATCTTATAAAGACCATATTGCAAGTGTTTTTGGGGTGAAGCAACTACAAACATTACTTGAAATAAAGCCCGAATATGTCACAAACATAAAAGATAATATATTTAGGGGTTTGTCTGGAGAAGTAAAGGAAACAGATGAAAGTGTTGATATAGAAGATGTTGAAATAGATTTATCTGAGGACTCTAATGATGCAGAAAAATCAGATGTTACTAATAGTGAAATTAGTGGATCACAGAAATCCCAAGGGCACAAAAATGTTGCAAAACCAATTGAGTTTACAGGTTTTATATCGTCTTGTGCTCATGGTAGTGGACGTTCCAGTACTGACAGACAGTTTTATTATATCAATTCCAGACCTTGTGAACCAACCAAGATAATGAAAATCATCAACGAAATATACAGGCAGTACAATTCACATCAATACCCTTTTGTGTTTCTAAATGTTGATCTGGAAAGAACAGCAGTTGATGTAAATGTCACTCCAGATAAACGGAAAATATTTCTTACAAAAGAAAAAATAATATTAGACATACTGAAAAGTTCTTTATTAAAACTATTTGAAAATATACCTAGGACATTAAAGATAGAATCAACTTCTAATTTCCACAATAGAGAAACAAATGATGTTAAACCAGATTTGGAACAGCCAAGAGTTTTCAATTCGTTTTTGAAACAATTTCAAAACAAAGCAAAGCAAGTTTCTGATAGTGTCTCCACAGCTGATAAAGAAATAAAAAATATTGAACTTAAACGAAAAGCAACAACAATGTTAGATTTTATATCTTCCAAAACGAAGAGAACAGAAGCAATTACAGAAGACAACTTAGCACTGGACAAAGAAATTGAAGACCATAACAATAGGACACTTGATATTCTTAAGTCTGATGTTGAAGAAGTAGTAGAAGATAGTGATGATGCTGAAAACCAGCAATTAGACTCTGGTGAAAGTATTGAAACTAAAAGCACAAATGGTTTGTCTAATATTTCATCTCTAGAAGATGATAAACGCGAAGTTATGTATTTAGACTTTGCTGAAAATGTACCTAATACTCAAATAAGAGATATTGCCGACGTCATAATAGAGAAGACACATACAATATACTGTAAAACAAAAGGATTAAAGACGAAAGCAAACACTTCAAGTGAACTCAAAGAGAAAACAACTAAAAAGCAGAAAATTGTAACAGATAAGGAGGATTTGGGGAAGAATAATAGGAAAACTGTTACTTTAAAGACATCACTAGAACATGTTAAAGCATTAGCAAGTATGTATGTCAATGATAAAAAAGAATCTGCTCCCACAAGGATAAAATTTAAAAGCGAAATTAATCCTGTATTTAACAAAAAATGTGAAGAGGAACTAAGTAAAGAAATATCTAAGGACTCATTTAAAAAAATGGAAGTCATTGGACAGTTTAATTTAGGTTTTATAATAACCAAATTGGAAGATGATCTTTTTATAATAGATCAACATGCTACAGATGAAATTTACAATTTTGAAACATTACAGAAAACTACAGAGCTCACTAGTCAAAAATTGGTCATGTAAGTTAATGTACTTAAATAGTGAGTCCAGTACGAGCTTTACTAGTAGTAGTACTCAGTCAGTCAAAGACTGCCCTCATACTATTTTATTTCAAGTTAAATTTCTATCATAATACAATTAATTTCAGTCCACAATTACTTGAACTAACAGGAGTGAATGAACAAATCTTAATGGATAATTTAGATGTGTTCAAAAAGAATGGATTTACGTTTGAAATCAATGAAGAAGCTTTACCTACAAAGAGGGTTAAGTTGTTAACATTGCCTATGTCAAAAAATTGGATCTTCGGGAAGGAAGATATAGAAGAGCTTTTATTTATGTTGAGGGTATGTATGAGTTCTCAAAACCAGATATGAGACTCAGATAGCAAAAGCCATGATATGTATTATTTCATCTAGGTTTCGTCATATGTTGATAAATATTAAAATATTTTTAAATTCCAGGAATCCCCTTCAGAGTATTGTAGACCAAGCAGAGTAAGGGCAATGTTTGCATCAAGAGCTTGTCGTAAATCAGTGATGATAGGCACCGCTCTGGGCAAAGCTGATATGAGAAAGCTTGTTGATCACATGTCTGAAATAGACAAACCATGGGTAAGTGAACTCTTTAGTATTGTAAGATATAGTTATTTTTATTTTTATCGTTTAATGTATATAACAATCAATGTAAAAAAAAAATATGATCAATGATACAATTTTTTTTCTTCAAGTACCGAATAATTTGAGGCGAATCACGCGCGTCACTTGCGATGAAATTTACTCGCGCCAATTGTACCATGTCTAATTTGTATGGACGTGGTCAAACTGGCACGAATAGTCGCGTGACTTCATACTACAATCGACGCCCACAGTCGCATCCCATGCGGGACTCGTCTCAGTTTGAGCGGTGTTTTAATGCGGTTTTTTATTTTTTTAGAATTGTCCCCACGGCAGACCAACAATTAGGCATTTAGTGAATTTGGCCATGGTCCACACAAAGGATAGATTTGATACCTGATTTTTTGTTTATATCGAATCTGAATCATGCTGGATAATCACCAAGATATTAAATAAAAATTATGTTTGATTTCATTGTTATATTTCATACACTGATAGATTTGAATATATTGAATCCTGTGTTTGCAGTTGTCACCATGACTCCTGGAATTTGTTTGTGCCAGTGCAATTCCTTTATATCACTCTGTCCTTGATGGATGAACAGAAGCTGGGGCGGAAGGTTCTGAAAAACAAAGAAAAATAAAATTTAAAGTAGCATAATTCCCCTCATCCAGTACTAGGCGCTGCTAAGTTTTAACAAGTAATTAATTAATTAATATTTACAATAATTAGTACTTCCACAAACCATAACATATCTGACCGTCAGTCATGCCGGTAGTGGTGGAACTAAGAATAAAAAATTGTAGAACTTCAAGAAAATGAACATTTTATCTAAATACGTTATTATGATCAATATCTCCAGATGCATAAGCATTTAAGCTAAACTCTAATCCATAAGGTTAAGAGTTGGACTATCTTAAGCATTTTTGTTGATAATGACATGAAATTAAATTGTTTATTCTGTAAATAGGATATCGGAATCAGTTTTACACGTCACGTCATATTAAAAATAAGCTAGATCAGATCGGCGTTTCCTGTCTGACTACTCTGAGAAGAAAGGCTAAAACAAATTCAGAGGTCTCTTTTAAATGACGACGACGTCTATGATGGATGACGTCTATCAAAATTTAGGAGTAACAATTTGTTAGTGTGGGTGACTTGGCACCCAACGTGCGACTCAAACCATAAGTAGGTAAATCGTGCAAAACAAGATCACCTTTATATTAATAAAACTTTAAAAAAAAAATTGACCGACTTCAAAAAAAACAAAACAAAAAAGGACTACTGTACTAAAAACCAAAAGACAAAAAGTACTTCTTTAATAATAAGAGAAAAATAAAAAAAATAAAAAATAACTTTAATTTCGGAAGTCGGTGTCTTTGCTTTTAATTTTAGTTTTTGGCCACCGACTTCCGAAATTAAAGTTATTTTTTATTTTTTTTATTTTTCTCTTATTATTAAAGAAGTACTTTTTGTCTTTTGGTTTTTAGTACAGTAGTCCTTTTTTGTTTTGTTTTTTTTGAAGTCGGTCAATTTTTTTTTAAAAGTTTTATTATTTTTCCATTTTTTGTGTAATTTGATTTTTGTAATCATGGGTAAACCAACTAAAGGAGCCACCCGCATGAAGAAAAACAGAATTAAAGAGACTAATACTGCTGAAAAAGAACGCCTATCTAAGAATCGCAAACGGAGTGCTATGTCCGGTTCCCGAGAATCACCGTTAGCTTGTCATGCTAGGTTATCTCAGATGAGAAATTACATGCATTCTCATTTGTCACAGGAGTCGCCAAATGATAAGATCTGCCGACTCAATCTTATTCAAAAACGATTAAGTGGCGAGTCGTCTGAACAGCGCAAGTATCGTTTAGATGTTATACGAAACCGGCTGGCTAATGAGACTCCCGTGCCTTCTCAAGAATATAAGGGTGAACACTATACATTTGCTTACACTGTATAGTTCCCCTCATCATCATATTATAAGGTGACCATAATCAGATCTGTAATGTCACTTACAACCTATATGGTTGCAAAGTTCTTATCAATATAAATGAATTAAGTCCAAACACAAGGTAATTACTGTGAACCGTTGAGGAGTTCCGTTAATCGTCCTTCGTCTTCATCATCAGACCCTTAATGACAGTCACAACCCATCCAAGTGTAAGGTTCTTATCAATACAAATTAATCAAGCCCAAACACAAGATATCTGCTGTAAACCACTGAGCAGTTCCCTCGACTGTCTTTCGTCTTCATCATCAGACCCCTAACGACAGTCAGAATCCATCAAAGTGTAAAGTTTTTATCAATACAAATTAATCAAGCCCAAACACGAGGTATCTGCTGTAAACCATTGAGGAGTTCCCTTGACTGTCTTTCGGCTCCATCATCAGATCGACTCCAGGCCTTCATAAAATTGTAGTGCTGTAAAATACTTAATGAATAAATTAAGGAATGCACTAGTTGCCCTTACGATTTTTGAAAGTTCCCCTCGATTTCTCTAGGATCCCATCATCAGATCCTGACTTGGTGACAATGGGACCACCTCAGAAGTATAAGCTTTTGAACAAAAAAAGAATTTTTGAAATCGGTTTCAAAAAGCGGAGTAATCGGTGAACATACATAAAAAAAAAAAAAACAATCATCCCGAACATAGTACCTCCTCCTTTTTTGAAGTCGGTAAAAAATGGTTACCGTTTAGCGCTTGGCTGCTGAAATGGGTTATTATAACGTATTTAGGTTTGCTAAAACAGATTTTAGCACCTTGCTCTCAATAAGAAAACTATATACTGAATGTGTTGATGTGTCCTTAACCCTGCATAAGTAGAGAAGTATAGTGGCCAATATGTTATACATTCCACTGGTGTATTAAAGTGGAACTACATAATATTTGGCAATTATAGACACTAGTGACTGTGTCATTCCTCAAAGGCGTCGGTAGGAATCGACTTGTGTGGGCTCTTCGCCACTAACTAATTCTCCATTTTTTTTAACCGACGAAAAGAAAAGGAGGAGGTTCTCAAGTCGACCCGTATATATATATTTTTTTTTTTTTTATGTATGACCACGCTCTTGTCAACTTTGAGGAGCTCGTGGCTAAGTAATAACAGCCGCACGGGTCGATTCATCATCAGGTTAAGCTACGCTTGCCGGGGTTGGTCCGTGGATGGGTGACCATCTTTACATATCGAGACTCCTACGTTCTTCGGAAAGCACGTTAAGCCGTTGGTCCCGGCTGTCATTTGTGGATCTTTGACAGTCGTTACGGGTCGTCAGAAGCCCGAAAGTCTGACAACCAGTCTTGCCAAGGGGTATCGTATTACCCAGTTACTGGGTTGTGGAGGTCAGATTGGCAGTCGCTCCATGTAAAATACTGGTATTCAGCTGCATCCGGTTAGACTGGAAGCCGACCCCAACATGGTTGGGAAAAGGCTAGGCAGATGATGGTCAACTTTGTAGTGAGTCAACTGGTCAACTTTGTAGTGAGTCGTCCGATTTGAAAAATGCTTTTTTTATTGGGAAGGGTATACCTCGAAGTTGGTCCCATTTAAAATTGGAAACTATAATCCACCCCTAAAGGTAGAAAAAATGGGGTTGATTGATTTTTCACCAACTGAATTTTCAACTGTGAACCGATACTGTTGAAATTTCGCACACATACATAGTTCTGATGACACAACCACTCATCATCAACTCCAGGTATTTAACCTGGAGTAACCCCCTGGAGTACCCTGGAGTGGATGGTAAATCAAAAGAGAAAAATAAAAAACTTTTTTACAAAAAATTAAACCAACGAAAAAAGATCTGAAAAGCGAAAAATAAAAAATAAACCTTATAGTGTAACTAAGCTCCTAAACTAATTTATTGTAACAAATTTTGAGACGGCGCCTAATACACGCTAGAATTATGTAATTAATTTGTTTGTTTGTTTGAGGCGCCGCCTCAAAATTTGTTACATTAAATTAGTTTAGGAGCTTAGTTACACTATAAGGTTTATTTTTTATTTTTCGCTTTTCTGTTCTTTTTTCGTCGGTTTAATTTTTTGTAAAAAAGTTTTTTATGTCTTCTGCATAATAGTATGATATTGAATAGGTAATATAAACATACATTCAATTCTTCATCAACAACATCGTCATCGTCTCGTTCGACAGCTAAGTCCCAAAGCGCAACTTGGTGATCTTCGCCAGCAGACGCCAGCACACTTGGCTCAGTCCAGTGCCACTCTATTGAAGTAACAGGGGCCGTGTGGTGCTTGAAAGTACCCACCGGGGTTTTGCTTGCCAATTGTCTTAAATCCCAAATGTGAAGGAACCCATCATCACCACCTGAAATTCACAATAGAATTTTCACAAAAAGTTCTTTTTAAGATTAAAGTCTATATTTTTGAATTATGAACAAACTAAAAGTACTCTGGACTGACACATTCGTTCGTTAAGATCACCATGGTATTTACCAAAGAAGAAACGAAAATGGTCCAAGAATTAAGCCTTGTGGAATTCCCATTCTGACCACTGACATTGAAAATCTGTTTACTTTATCCTCTGCTTTCATAATCCCATTATTTAACTACAAAGTATGGAGATTCAGACCTGCATTCGTTATCATATGGTATGGTTTTTACTGATTATAGCTGGGGAAGAACTCAGTCAAATGCCTAGGACAAGTTACAGATGCATGTACAAATAAGCGTTACAAACTACAATACAATGGACATAATTGTACACAATGCAATGAATATTTTTTCATGTACCTAGCTCTAAATACAAACAAAATAAAACTTACCACTTGCAATAAATGGCTCTTTACTATTCCATGATATAACATTGATATCACTTTGATGAGCATCTTCTACTGAGAGCATGCAAGCTTTCTGAGGAGCAGCTCTTGCATCCCATATTCTTATTGATTTATCTACAGAACATGATGCTAAAACATTCCTGAAAATAACTAAAAGTATTATGAAATGTAATAAGGTTAGTTACTGAATGTCTTCTCCATTAGCAATAATAACAACTTGCTGTTTTCTGTTTTTAAATCAAAGGTTGTGTGTTTAATGCAACTACATGCCTTTCATTAGGAGACCACTGAATGTCTTCAACAGAAGCAGTGTGTCCCACCAGAGGGCGCTGGTCTACTTCCCATGTACCAGCTTGGTTTGGTTTCCAAATGTGAATATCTCTTCTGCAGTCACCTGTTGCTAGGATCTGTCAATATAATATCTAAATAAATAAATAAAACTTTAAAAACCAATGAACTGCAATAAAACTGTTAGTTAACTAGGACGTTAGAATGGCTATTATGTTCTCACAAACCATGTAAAAATAAAAACCTGCCTCAACACTGACTTTAAAATTGCCCATGATCTCATGATATATTTCACAATCATTCAATAATTATTGTGCAATTGTGGACCTACATTAACACAATATATTAGATGAATACTAGTTGTTTAAGAGGAAATGCAACTAAATACCAGTACCCATGATAAGAGGTATGTATCCGTTTGAATTGCACTCTTTTGACCTCTGCAATAAAAAGATGAAAGATTTAATTCACTCACGCCAAGTTCTGTAGGACACCAGTCAATTGCAAATCCTTCTTGCTGATGTCCATTGAATGAATAAAGCGGCTTGACAGGATTATTAACAGTATCCAGGTTGTAACGTTCAAGCAGTGTAGGGTCATCTACTGCTTGTAACTGCTGTGTTATATTCCAAATGTCAACTCTGCCTAATTCAGACCAACTTGCAGCTAGAACTGAGTTTCTAAAACTTGTTGCCTGTGAAAATACAAGTTTGAAAAATTATCAACACATTTAGGAACACGTCTGATGTATAAATCATTGTAATTTATTATAGGTGAAGTTTCAATAACTAATAACTAACATTTTTGCAGTTTTCCCTTCATTGCATAATCATAAGTAAAATATATCCCTAACCTGAAACATTTTATTGAAATAATTACCGCCACCGCAAGCGTTTCCTACAATTAAAAAAAATAAAAGTGACTTTTTTATACATATGTTAAAAACTGTAGAAATCAAACGTTTCGTTTGCTTCCTGTAAAGTCATGGTTTTGTAGTTATTAGATATTGATACTTCATCGTCGATACATTGTTTGTGGTGTTTATTTATTGTATCATATTTTTAAGATTATGTATTCATGGAGAATTCACAGTTTACAGAGGGCAAAGCAAAGTTACCCAGGTTAGAACTGTTGACCAAAATTACACCAACCAATAAGCTCCTAATAAGTGATTTTACAACTTGTATAAGTTGCTTTCAGGTACATGTGGCTGGTTTATGACTTACCCTTATTCTATTAACACAGCCCTGATGCTTGATGAAGGAGAACGTCATTTGTGGTTTCTTCTCCTCATCCTCCTCCTCATCATCATCATCCTCATCTTCATCAGATTCTTCTTCATCCTCTGCTTTTGAAGTTTGGTGCAGGTTGGACATTTTGACTACTAACAGACTAATAAATATTTTTAATAAATGTTTGAATAAAATAACTTACTAGACAGAAGCCTATTATTTTGTATCTCTAACAAAAGGTAATTGATTAAGGCTATCTTATCCGCCTCTAATATAGGTGCTTACCGAGACCATTATTAACGTATATTATCAGTAGTCTTACATATACTAGCAACTTACTTATTTAGATGTGCGCTAGAAGCTTGAGTACCGGCAACTAAATAAGCCGTCACCGGGTAGTCATTTCTGTCGTTGCCAAGATTATCAGGAACAACATCGAAGCTGAGACAAGGCGCGCCAGTCTGGGCTTGATGCAGCATCACGTAGGCAGACTGGTCGCAAACTAAATGCTCGTCTTCTTTCAAAGGCTGCCCAGGAAGGTAAGTCTTGGGGCGGTCATCGTTTTCTTCTTCTTCTTCCATAACTTCGTCCTCGCTCTCAGAGGAACTGGCCTCCATCTGGTCTTCTGCTTCATTGGCTGACATGACTAAATGGACGTATTAATGTTTTGTGAAATGGACAGATTCAGAATTTGTATTTAAAAAAATAATAACAATACGACATGCGCGATTTAGGTTATTAAAGAAGTTTGACAGTGACAGCCATTAGTTAACCAGAAGGCCGCGTGACAGATTATGGTGACGCTATAGTTTAGTTTCGAGAAATGTACAGTTTTTCGTATGTCAGTGAGGACTCGACTAAACAAAATATTCTAGTAATTAATAGCGGATCCAGGGAGGGGAATCCCCTGCCAGGGTTGCGGGAAAGTCCGAAAGGGATATCGGGACCTTGGCAACAGGCAAATGAAGGAATACCGGTGGGTTTTAGTCAGTAAAAGTCTGACACGCCCTTCCGCTCCGCCCAGAGCGGGAGAAGTCATTGGATGATTTCCCACACTCAAAAAAAAAAAAAAAGGGAGGGGAATCTAAGGGGCTCTAGCCCCTCCACCTTTCCAAAAGCATCTAGACCCGCCCCTGACAAATATCTAATTAAAATTCCGCTGCAACCACCTCCGCAACATCCAGGATATCCCATGGATCAGCGAAAACACTACACTGAGAATACTGTTGGTGCTGCCGCAAACATGTGTCATCAGGGATGCTCCATTCCTAATAATGGCTAACTAAACCATCAATATTATGCGTAAACACTACAACGCCACGCAGCCGCAGCAGTAGTGCTTATAGACTAGTTAATTTAAGTCTGTTGCCCTCCCGTCTTAGCCAAATGATCAATGCTCAAATTCAAATTCATTTATTTGTCGTGTCTCCTCTTTTTGAGAAGAGGCCTTAGCCCCGCAGTGAAATAATAAATAGGCTGGTATAGTTATAATAATTATCCAAGGGACTTTTTATGCGTTAAAGGAGCAAAATTTTTGTTTGTTTTTATAGTGTTTATCGTGATGAAGCCGGGCTCAAGCCCCCTCAAACTAAAATGTAGCTATCGATAAAGAATTCCACTAAAGATTTCACTCTGTGCATACTGACAAATGACAATAAGTGTCACTGTCACTATCAATATTGTTTGTATATTAATTGCACAGAGTACATTTTGACATTTTTTGTGTCTATTTGAAGCTGGATTTGTAGGTTAGGTTGGTTTGGTAATGTAAAAAAAGGCGACACAATAAATAAAAATATTAATTACGATGGCTTTTCGGTGCATAAAATTGTTAAGAATAATAAGAACCACAAATTTGATTCACTACAATTTTATCACAACATCTGTTGCTCTTCCAGAAGAAGTTAAAATCCGTAAGCCAAAGGAATATAAAACAGAAGATAATTTGGTTTATTTAGAGGACCCAGATACCTTCGGAACTTTATCCAGGACAGTTAACACTCAGTCGGTCGAACTCGAAGATGAGGGAGATAAACAAGAGCAGGAATTTATACAAAATAAACCATTACGTTCACAAAAACTAACCACTAAACAATACGCCGATATTATAAAACAATTGATTAATTACAAGAGACTGAAAGAAGCTATTGACGTGCTAGAAGTAAGAATGTTAAAAGAAGACAGAGTGAAGCCTGAAAACTATATTTATAATATACTAATAGGTGCTTGTGCTAATGTTGGGTACACCAAAAAAGCTTTCAAATTATTTAATGACATGAAGAGACGAGCTCTGCTCCCTACTGGTGACACCTACACTTGCCTGTTTCATGCTTGTGCTAATAGTCCCTGGCCATTAGATGGATTGAAACGTGCCCAGAGTCTGAAGGAACTAATGATTGAGAAGGGATTTGAGCCTAATGTAACTAACTATAATGCAATGATCAAAGCATTTGGCAGATGTGGTGACTTACCTACAGCTTTTAAAATTGTTGATGAAATGTTGGCAAAGAAAATTAAAGTAAGAGCACATACTCTGAACCACCTGCTGCATGCTTGTATTACTGATAAACAAAATGGATTGCGCCATGCTCTCATAGTTTGGAGGAAAATGTTAAAGCTAAGAGAAAAGCCCAACATTTATACTTTTAATTTAATTCTAAAATGTGTTAAAGATTGTAATTTGGGCAGTAAACAAGACATTGTTGAACTTATTGAAACTATACAAGCTCAGATACAGTTACAGAGTAAAATTAAACAACAAGTAAAATTGACCCAATCAAGTAATAGTTTGAAAATTGAACCAGATAAACAATTATTAATAGAACCCGGAAAACCTGTTAATGAAGTATATAATGATTATCAGCATACAGATCCGCCTTTTAGTGAATTAAGTATAGTTGACAAGAAAGATAATATTGCACTAGAATTTGTAAACAAATTGGATACAGTTGCCAATGAAAAGACTGTACCAAACTTATTATCCAGAGTGTTAAATATGGAGCAAGTGACAGCATTGCAAGAAGTGCACACGTTACAAGATAAGTTTGCAGTGGTGGGAGGGCAAGATGACTTCCTGAAGGAGATGCAGGCATATTCAGTCAAACCAGATATCAAAACTTTTACACAAATGCTACCATTGTTAGATAACACTACAGAAGCTGAGGACAACTTACTGGAAAAAATGAAATCTTTGGCAATCAGGGCTGATATAGATTTTTACAATATGCTAATAAAGAAGAGGTGTTTGAGATCAGATTATGATGCTGCTGTGGTATGTTATATATAACTGTATCCATACCATACACTTTTACCATTTCCATTTTACTTGTCTCATATTATGCCACTGATTGCACTTTTTTATTTCAGGCTGTAAAAAATATCATACAGAAAGAAAGTGAATTTCGCAAGAAAAGGTTTCCATTCTCCAAAAATCTGAAAATAAAAGTCAATATCATGACATACGGTGTTCTTGCATTGGCATGTAAAACTAAAGAAAGTGCAGAGAAACTTCTCAAGGAAATGGAGGACAAACAACTTAAGTAAGAACTAAGCAAGTATTGTAATATCAAACTGCAAACCTGTACTAGTAGTAATTCTTAGCAGTAATCTCTATTATCTAAAGGGTTAGGCACAGCACAGGTGATAACACCCACATTTCGCAATTAATTTAAACACGGGGGATGCGGTAAGGTAGCCCGCTAAATTCAAATTTTCTTACGATTTTTGGAATATGCAGGTCAGGTTGCATGTTTGTTGATTCAAATATGATTCGCGACCGAAGCAAATATAATCATTAAACACAATTACAGAATTATAATGATTAGAATCAGCAATCATCATCTGCCTAGCCTTTTCCCAACCATGTTGGGGTCGCCTTCCAGTCCAACCGGATGCAGCTGAATACCAGTATTTTACATGGAGCGACTGCCTATCTGACCTCCACAACCTAGTAACTGGGTAATACGATACCCCTTAGCAAGACTGATTGTCAGACTTTCGAATCAGCAAAATCAGCAATACAACTCCATAAGTCAGAACGTTTATTCCCGGTCGTCCTGGAATAAACGCGTGCCTAGGAAACCACGTTAAGGCGTTGGTCCCGGCTGTCATTCGTGGATCTTTGACAGTCGTTACGGGTCGTCAGAAGGCCGAAAGTCTGACAACCAGTCTTACTAAGGGTGGAGGTCAGATAGGCAGTCGGTCCATGTAAAATACTGGTATTTAGCTGCATCCGGTTAGACTGGAAGCCGACCCCAACATGGTTGGGAAAAGGTTAGGCAGATGATGATATTTGTAAACATTCGATATCTTGATTTAGTCCCGCGGCGCGTAGTCCTGACGTCCACCTAAATCGCGGACGCTGTGTCGAAAGCTCGACTATTCTCGACCCATCGTGCGTAATCTGTGCCCATGCGGACGAGATCTCGAACGAGATTTCGAGTACAATACATCCGCTATAACTTGGCAGTTCCAAACTTCGCGTAGAGGGCTGCGCAATAAAATTTTGAAGGAACATGAGGCGAGTGCGAGTGAGAGAACATGCCTAAAAATTATATGCACTTATGTTCAGGCCTGGCAAGTTATATCGGCCGTATTGTATCCGTCTTTCCTCGAGATTGTATCTCGAAAAATGCCTCGAGAATGCATTCCCTAAGCCCTACACTATCTTTTTCGCAGAGTCAACGTAGAAATTCTGGGATCTTTGCTGAGGCAGGGAACAGCAAACAGCCAGTTTGGCTATGTCTTATACATTATGAATGTAGTAAAAAATGAAAATATACAAGTGAATGATATATTCCTGAAACATCTGGAAGGGTTTAACGACAAGTGTGTCGATATTATTACAAAGGTATGTTGAAATAGTATATTTTACTAGCTGCTGCCCGCGACTTCGTCCGCTTCAATTTCTTGACCCACCGCGTCGCATCGCATCGCCCGCCCACGCCTTTACTTCGTTTTCGCTTAGCGTTCTTTCAGACTTATTTCTTTTTGCTCGGCTCCTAAGGATCATAGCGTGATGTGAATTGGCCTATAACCTTCCTCAAGAGTTGGGATATCTAATGCAAAAAGATTTTTTCAAATCAGATTGGGATTTCCAGAGATTAGTATGTTCAAATAAAGAAACAAACTCAACTTTATTATTATTAGTCACTAGCTGATGCACTCGACTTCGCCCGCGTGGATGACCGTTATTATATACTAAAACCTTACTCGAGAACCACTCTACCCATTGGTGAAAACAGCATGAAAATCGGTGCAGTAGTTTTTGAGTTTATCGCGTACAGGACGACAGACAGACGCGGCGGAGTACTTTGTTTTATAATGTTAGGAAGATAAAGACAGAATAGTGTAATTATTCTATGTAACTGATTACTCTATCTAGATCAACTACATGTAGTTAAAATTGAAACCAACTATTCCATGTTTTCAGGGGGAAGGTTCTGAAGTATTCAAGAAGTCTTACGGAATTTTCGCCAAATACTATACCACTTGGTTAAAAGACATAAATATAGAAGAAGCATTGAAACCAGAACATCCTTGGCAGCAGTACAGAGAAAATTATCCAGAGACAGTTCAGCGAGACACAGTCCAAATTAAACAGCCAAAGAAGTTTTTCAAAAGAAATAAAAAATATGTACCATATACTCCGAGAATAGTAAATTAAATGCATAATACAAATATCAGCAACTTTATTTATATAGTTACAAAATTCGATTTATTTGAGACACTTTAAATTTTAATATGGTGGAGTTTGCGGTTAAGCTCTTCGAATTTGAGGAGTTTGCGAATGAAGAAATCGCCGAAGCGGTGAGCCACCTTCGTGTCAGCAATGTGGATCATGTCATTATCGATGTAGAAGTCCAGCTAGAAGTAATAAAATAAATGAAAATGTTGTTCTTGCTAATTAATTGCAGTTGACTGCTTTTAGTACTAACATTCATGAACATTTAACACTCTTGTAAAAACTTATACACTAGCTTCCTTAAGACCCAAGTTCTGGAATGAAACTCACGCAACAATGTCTACTTTAATCTGTACGGTAAACACTAATATCAGATCAGATTATTGACAAAAAGTTAAAAATCAGCACGCGTAAAAGTAGAAACGGGTTTTGTCGACCAAAGAATAGACAAAATGACAGATAAACAATCAGTCTGTCATTTTGTCTATTCTTCCATCAACAAAACTCGTTTCTATGGTTGTCATGCCAACACACTCTCCCCTTGGCTAATCTCTTCCAGCTGCTACCAGCCACCCTGCGAAGACCGTCGCCACAACTAAGCTGCGTCTATCCCACATTTGCCAATTAGCGGTAACCATTAGAAAAGATAAACTAATTCTCACCTCAGAGCCACTCTGGAACTTTCCATCAAGACCACTAGGTCCCTTACTCCAGACGACGTTCTTCATTTTATGCTTGAAGCACAGCAGATGGATGGCGAGGGCGGCATGTTCCCGCGCCGCGTCTCGGTCCCCGCCGCGCGCAGCCGACATGAACGCGGCCAGCTTGGTTAGGGGCAGGGTTGTGTACAATTTTAAGTACGAACGAATCGTAGGCAACATCTTTTGTTGACGGACCTGTAAAATTAAATTTCTTATTTAAGTTTAATTCATAAAAGAAATTGCCTGCCTTTTCAAAAGAAGCAGAGGAAAGGGACTCATATGAAGCCATACTATTGGTTGGTTTCACACACAAACCTCGCTACGTATCCTCGCACATGTCTGATGGAAACGCAGCATGATGCCCTAATATAGGTAACTTCTTCTTAGTGCGTCAATGGCAAAGTCACGTATTGTAACCTGATAATAATTATTACGAGGGTCATGCCAAAAGAAGTTAGATATTCTTTACTCATTTGTTTGATACTGGCCAGTTATTCATCTTATAGGTTGGTTGTTTATTGACATTTGAAAGTTTGTGCTCGAACAGTAATATTAGCTTGATGTGACAAGCAACCGCGGTCGCTTGTTACACCAAGCTAATAGGAATCTGGTACCTACCTTTTAGGGGACCACGAAAATGCGGTGCCCCACACGTCTGCATGAATTTTTTAACTCAAAAAACGTGTCTATCCTCCCTCACCCACGGTATTCCCCTGACCTATAATTTCGAGATTGCTGAGGTGTCTAGAAGACTGGTCAGAGGTATTTTCGAATTGGTTCAGACGTATGGAAAAGTGTATACGTGCTCAGGGTGTATCCTTCGAAAAGATCGATACTTGTAACAAAGAATAAATTTTATAATTTTTGAGTATCTAATTTCTTTT
The DNA here is from genome assembly GCA_949152455.1 of Lithophane leautieri. Taxonomy (NCBI): domain Eukaryota; kingdom Metazoa; phylum Arthropoda; class Insecta; order Lepidoptera; family Noctuidae; genus Lithophane; species Lithophane leautieri. The sequence goes on along the minus strand of OX424472.1, from coordinate 7,214,743 downwards.
GGCATGACCCATGTATTATTAATCGCAATAACTGACCTCATCCATGAACACCTGAGTTTGGTGTTTGACGGCGTCACGTCCGTAGTTGGAGCCCGGCTCGATGGGCGGCGGGCAGGGGGACAGGAACTTGGGGCAAGCGAAAGTGAAGCAGCTCTCGAATTCTCCCAAGTCACCATACTGCATCTTGAACATCTTCTCATGATAGTTCTTCTCACGGAGTACCTAAATTAAAATCCTTATTAGAAAACTTTGAGTGTTTTAACTGTTTCGTAAAGCTTGGGTTTTTTAAGAAAGTCATCATGTAATTCTCGTAAAAAACGGTAACTTAAAAGTCGCAAAAAAGTTCTGTTCATAAAACTTTTTTATAATTTTATTATTAATGTTCCCCAAGAGTATAAGCCTCCTCCATCAATTTCCACTTTTCCTTATCTGTAGTAATATTTAACCAGTTTTTCCTGCTGTTTCTATGATGTCATCTACCCATCTCTTTCTTTGTACAGTATACTTGCACGGCGGTAATTTTGCGGCCGTAATATGGCGGCCTCGCTTTCTAAGGAAATTCAAGCGGAACCAAAAAAAAAAGAGGCATTCGTTACATACCTGCTGGATAGATTCATCAACACACTGTGGGTGGAGGACCAGGCAGATAGCCAACAGATGGTACATCTGCTCCGTCTGCTTATTGATCTGATCGTTCTGGTATGAACGGGAAGAGAACAGCTGCTTGGTGCGCTGCATGTACAGCAGAGCTGAAGACAGCGTGCGGATGGCGTCAGCATAGCGGCGCATCATCATGTACGCGAAACCCACGTAGTAAGATGTGGAGATCTGGCATGCAGGCACGTGAGAGTACTGGGACTTCTTATGCAGCTCAATGTTCTCCAGGACCTGAAATAATTACTATGAGATTAGTTTTTGAATTTTATTTAGGTGAAGCCCTTGTAGCAAGTTAGCAACAAACCTTAATAATCAAGAGCCTTGTACACAATAAGTGTATTAATACATTGTAGTAAGATATCAGTTTAATAGTATTAAAGCACACTAGCTTTGTACATAACAAAGCTTTTTCAATTACCAAACAAAAACCTCACCTTGATGGCCTGATAATAATCTCCAAGCAGGGAGTGCAGACGGAGGAGGCCTACTAAAGAGAAGTAGCCCAACATTTTGTAGAGGGAGTGACGGCCGAACTCTCCCGCCACAGAGTCGGGGTCGCCGCCAGCAGCGTAGACCTGGGAAACAAAAACAAAATATGGGGAAGTCAACAGATTAAAAGTTCTGTAAAACAAACATATTATAACAACAAAGGCGTCAGTGCGATTTGGAAATCTATAATAAAGTCAAAGTCAAATAATTTATTTCAAATAGGCACATAAAAGGCACTTTTGAACGTCAATGAAAAACAAAGAAATAGAATTGATTCTAGTTGCCCATAATACTTAAATAATAAAAATGAAATACTGTTGCATTAGAATGCGTATCACTTGATGGACCAATTTGGCAATTTTTTGTTTCAAAATGATCGTAATAGTCCGAATTAGATTTTTATGGACAGAAAAACTTAAAGTTTCCCCGAAAATTATCAAATTCGGGAAAAAACTAAACATTATTTTTGTGGAATATCAAAATGGACCGGACAACGACTGTCGGGTTATCTAGTATTCAAATAAATAATAGAGGCAAAGGTAGTCCCGAATATCAGAAGCCTCTGAAGCATTGTGTTAATTCACTAGTTCGCATTGTGGTAAATAAAGTATGATGAAAGGTGAAGTATGGCTGAGACTGGGTGGCGTCAAAGGAATGGAAGCAGTAATGTAATTCGTCAGGCAGCACGATGAGCAAAAAACAATGTTGGCAGAACTTGAATGAGAATGGAGATTGGCACAAGTAAAGAGAAGCTTTGCCCAGCAGTGGGTGAAGTTAGTGTGCATGATGATAAAATAATTATGATGATTGAAAATACTAAATGTTTTTAGCTTACATTACTTACTTCAAGTTGCCTCTTGATGTTGGACTTGTCAACCAGCGAGTGCAACACATTGAGAATGCAGAGTACATTCCATGCCTTATTTTCAGTATTGAGGGCATCAATCTCAGCTGGGCTCAATTTTGATGTGCGTGACCTGAAAAATAAAGCAATCATTTAGAATCAAACATAAAAAGATATCAAAATAAGCAAACACCTGGTTTCTAAAAGGTTGATCGAATATCTGAAGAGTTCATATAATATCAAAATGTTGGCTGTTGTGTGTGAATATTACAACAGCCTATGAAATCATTGCCAACAGATTAAATTGAAAAGGCTTTCAGATATCAATTTTAATATACATATTATGTACCTGTATTGCGCGAATGACTGGAATTGATAGACAAACTCGTCAATGAGTTCCCACAGCCACTGGTCGGGTAACTCTAGGGGCACGGGCGTCTCCGCAGACAGAATGTAGTTGAAAAGGTCGCAGTAGTTGTAAAACGAGTGGAACCTTTGGTCAGGTTTGGGGCCCCCCGGCACACGCGCGTATATGTCGCGATAATATAGTTCTTTGTACAGAATCATGAATACCTGAAACCAGCAAATAAAGCTCAGTTTAAATTAAGTTAATAATACGCACTTTTTGAACGCCAAAAAATGCAAAAGCTGCCCCCAGAAGCCAACTCTTCACCACATTCAAACGTTTGAGCTGAAAAGAAGTGGCTTTAAACTCCACAACAACATTTTGCCTATAAAGTTGTAGTGATTATTAATTCTATTAGTTGTTATGGGTAGAAGCCCAAAAGTCTGACAAGTAGTCTTAGCAATAGGTATTGTATTACCTAATAACTGGGTTGTAGAGCTCAGATAGGCAGTTGCTCCATATCAAATACTGGTATTCAGCTACATCTGGTTAGACTGGAAGCCACTATTGCCTCATTACTCATATTTTACTATGCATTAAGTTTATTGTAGTTTATAATGCTTTTTTTGTAGTAAGCATCATTGCATTTTTTTTTTGTCTATAGTGCAAGAGTTGGTCCATTTAGCAAGGGGGGGGGGGGGGCATTTCCTTCCCATACTACGCTTGCCGATATGCAGTCTCTACTCGGCTACTCCATCGGCCATTGGTTCTTCGACGGCCAGCCTACTGCCACTTCAGTTTGCTTACTCTGCAAGCTATGTTGACCTTAACAAAGTGTTTGGGACAGACTGGATAGGGAAGACGGAGGGCAAGGTGTTGTGGTGCAGCTTGGCAGCAGTGGGTGAGTTGAGCGTAAGAGTTGAGCTGGTTTTACAATAGGTCTTATGCTGCATATGACTATAGTTATTTATATTGTACTCACATGATCACTGTCGACAACAGGTGCCACCTCATTTTCATCGGGCCACGGAGTGTTCTCAAAATACTGTTCAGTAAGTTTTGGGAAGGTATTCTCATACAGGTTCAGGATCTCGTATGACACTCCCTCGTTGATCATGTTACGAAAGTAAACAAGGAATTTTTTGACCTGAAATGGAAATGTATTTTTGCACATGATCTATTACAATAATAATGATAGGTAAGTAATTAATAATTAGCTTCACATTTGTAAAAGCGAGTCTCATTTAACCAGTAGATTTTTAGATAGCATGGGTCTTCAGCAACTGTTGATTTCCATAATGTCTTCTCCTTGAGCCTGTCAATGAGTCAATCTCTGTTTCACATTAGGCACTCTGGATCTATATTTATGTTATTATTCACTAGTTTTAATTAACTTCATAATTATACTTAACCATTACCAATCTTTATTATCTGAGACCACCTATAAGAATGAGAAAATGAAAACGAGCAGTAACTTACCATGTCGGGCATTTTGTAAAATGAAGACCTATCATATTCCAGGTCGTACTGTGGATCTCCAGTGTGGGGTTCATAATCACTATAGGGTTCATATGCAGCCTAAAAATATAGAAACAACATGTAATTTATAGATTAGAAGACGATAACTGCTTACGTTTTTACATGTATGAGGTTATATTTTAAGTTCACAATAAATAGAATTAAGGCTTGAATATTTGGATTTGTACTAACAGCTGGCTCATTGTAATCGTCACTGGAATACATTTTGTAGTTTTCTTAGCCAATAAAACAGTGAACTCAAATAAAGTCTGTCTACGAGAATTCGAGAAAAACGCTGTGCCACAGAGTACTTTTTCGCTGTGGTGTGCGATTGTGATGGATTAATTAGCATTCGCATTCATTGTTAGCTTGTGAAAAATCATTTAGCATTTAGCTAATGAAATTTAGTTGCGAAATTTCGTGAAGTGCTAAGTGAATTATCGTTATACCGTTATATCGTTATACATTTTCATTTTCATTAAAAGTGCGAATTAAAATGAGCGTTCACCATTTTAATAAAATTTTCATACTTCATTATTATCAATTATCATCATATTAGCTATTAGCATAGCAATAGCAATTATCATGCTAAGACTCAATAATTCACTTGCTAATGAAATTAATGAAAAATCGCATTAATTGCCATTACTAGTGTGCGAGTGTGCACCACAGATTAGATAGCTAGAGTGCGCCACAGAACATACTTACTCTAGGGAGTGTGCGCTGTCGCCAGTCGCCACCACAGAATATTAATACTCAAGGTCGCCACATACTTGCAGTAAAGTACTCTGAGTACTCTGAGACGCGGGGCGTCAAGCGTGTCAGCGTGGCGTTGGACGTTGGATGGCTCGGCCCACACTGCACTGAATTGAAACCATAGAGGAAAGTAATTTAAAGGGTAATTGAAACATATGCCGTTGTATGAGTGCGTTTACGGAGAATCGATTTTAGACGCGTTTGTTTGAAATAGAGCGATTTTTGGGGCGGAGCCCACGAATGGCATCGTAGCGTTCATCGCGGCGGCGGCGGTGGCACACGCAGCGGCCATTCTCGATGAAGCGATGCCCCCGCGGAACCATCTGCCAGTCTTAATTGGAAATCGCACAACGGAGACGTAGTCACCGTCGCAATGGAGTACGATATGATCGACTTTGCAAGTTGCAAGTGGCGACACGTGCGCTCCTATCTCTCGCTAACCTAAAAATAGCCGATAATCTGTTTGATTGAGTACCCCGCGTGTGTTGTAGCGTTGCCCACCGCGTGCTTCGCTACACGCTTGACGTTTCGCGGCGGGCGCAGCGGCGGGTACCGCCACCCTTCCCGTCTCGCATCTCTATGAATAACATCGTACATTGCCATTAGTTTGCATTTACACGTGCGATGGTAAGTGCCGCTTCACGCGCCGCCGCACCGTAAACAGAAAAAACGTCCGATGCGCCGCGAAACGCCACGCTGCACGCGACGCGCAACGCCCCGCGTATCCGTAAATGAGGCCTTAGGGTTTTCTTATCGAAAAAAGGAGGAGACTATGCTTTTATCTTTTTCGTGGATGTACAGTCACAAGCACTAATATGTATACACTTAGCAACTTTTAAAAGTGATTTTCTCCTAATGTATTAATTGTAATTTTATTTTATAACGAACATAGTATTTTGAAACCCATAATATTATGAAATAGAAGGTATCTCTCAAAGGTATCTCTCTAGGTATCATCTCAAAGTTGCAATCGTTATTCCACGAAAAAATGATTATTGAATTTTGTTAAGTGTATACATGTTTTTGCTCGTGACTGTACAATACGGCCGTTATAACTAGGCATGTCTGAATTTAGGCACTTCTGTGTGTGTAACTGCCAAGTTATATACAACACAAAATCCATTACATATTTAGACGTGCGAGCAAGTATTTGTATTTATGGCTCGGCGAGCTTACTCGCCCGTCTGTAATCGCCGCGAACCGCGAGCCGCGAGCCGTAAGCCAATTTGACAATGAAATTTTGAGCAAGTTCACGTGTGTCACCTACGGCGAGCCGAGTAAGGTCGTGAACTTAAAGACCGCGTACTTTAAGTACGCACGTCTATCACCCACTTTATGATCTAATTTAAAGTAACTCTTGTTTGCAAGGCGAAACAATGAGCAAAGAGTAAACAAAATAAATAATGGGCGTGGCACCGCACTTTAGAGTATAGGTATATGCTATACTAGCTGCCCGAACCGGCTTCACACGGGTAGCACTAAGCACATATCTACGGCGCCCCTACCTACCTACGCTACCTACCCTACCTACCTACGCTACCTGCCCTACCTGCATACCCTTCCTACCTACGCTACCTACCCTACCTAAAATCCTATGTCCGTCTCCTGGTTCTGAGCTACCTCCCTACCAATTTTCAGCCAAATCGGTTCATTAGTTTCGGAGCCTATTCAATGCAAACAAACAAACAATAAAAAAAATCCTCTTTATAATATTAGTATATACTAGTTTTTACTACTTGTTAGTACTCTAAGCACCGCATCCGCACCTAGCTTGCTATCAGTAGTAACAGTTAAAGTAATCTGTGACCGCACACGCACCACTTTGACATTGGCCATTGACACTTGACAGTATTGACATTGACGGTATTGACACTGACAGAACAGAACTTCATCTTCTCTTCTCTTTTTGCTATGTGCTTTGCATTGTTGCATTTAGTCAATAAGCTGCACAGCACACTTTTTATTTAATATTTAGCACTTCAGCAGTCTCGTCAAATAATAATTACGCAAAAATAAAAGCACTAAAATGTTCGCGAAGATGGGTATCAATGTAATGATTCGCAATGGGACTGTAATGAAATCGCCGCAAGCTATTAGAAATTTTTCTGTTACGTCAGTAAAAGGTGATATAGTAAAAATTCAAAGCACAGAAGACTTCAAAGATAAAGTTATCAATAGCAAAGTCCCGGTCGTTGTTGATTTCTTCGCTACGTGAGTACAATTTAAAATATAAATCATATAACTTAGTCTACCAAATCAATTAGTATGTACACAAACAAACATGGTCCATTGTTTATAGTTGATACATGTAATCTATTTACAGATGGTGCAATCCCTGCCGCCTACTGACACCCAGATTGGAATCCATCATTTCTGAATCCAAGGGAAAGGTGGTCCTAGCAAAAGTCGACATTGACGAACAGACAGACTTAGCTTTGGACTATGAAGTAAGTTCTGTGCCTGTCCTGGTGGCCATAAAGAATGGGAAAGTCTTGCATCGCCTGGTTGGATTGCAAGACTCTGACAAGCTGCGTAAATGGATTGAAGGCTTTACATCTGATGACCACAGCAAACAAAAAGTTGATATCTAATTTAAGACGTTTAATGTTTTATTGTTGTTACCATGTAGTTGATAGAATTAATTATGTTTTTTTTTTTCTTAGTTGGACTAAGCTGACCGTCAACGAGGTGGATTATATTGAATAAAGGGAAAATAAAAAAACTGCTTATTCTTCTAGACATTGTATTAAATCCCTAGCTCTTTTATATACATTCTCATTAGGTTTCATGGTTTTTGAGGCTGTTTCACTATCTTCGTCATCCACATCATCATCTTTATTTTTTGATTCTCCAGTTTGGGACTCTGTCCATTCATCCATTTGTTTTATTACTTTGTGAGCATCAGTCAGTAGCATGTTACGAATATTACCTTGGGCAGACTCAAAATACTCTAAAAATAGTGGCCATGATGTATCTGGAAGTAAGTATGAAGAGAATTTGTTCTTGTAAAGCCAGACTTGTTTAGCTTTCATGAATTTCCAGTTTTGTTTATCATGTTTCCACTGTGATAGATAATTTAGACATTGACCCTTAAGCTGATCTTTAGCTGCAGATTGTTCTTCAGCCTGGCGTTCAGCAAACTTTTCCCTCTTCATTTGTCGAATAGATTTCTTTCCTTTCTTGTCTGTTGTCTCTGTTGCTACAGGTGGCTTCTTCTTTTTCTTTCTCTGAGGTTTTTCTTCATCATCAGAGTCATCATCGTTATCGTGTTGTCTCTTTGTGGAGTTAGATAGGTTAGCCGGAGCATCTACTTCATTTCCCTGATCATCCCTTTCCACTTGTATCTGTTGCTCTTCAGGGTGTTCATCGCCAGTTATCGCATTTTTAGCTCGTTGAAGTTTCTTCCTTTTATTTTTGTTCTTCTTTTTATAATTAGCCATATTTATGTTATAAAACTCGCCTAGTAAATAAAAATGTGCTTCTGCTTGCTTGCCTGTTGTATTTTAGTTTTTAGGTTAGATTTATCATGTCATGTCAATAAGCACAGAACCTATAAAGTAAACACTAGGGGTGGGCGTTGTGACGACGAACAGTTTTCAAAGACCGTTTTATGTTCTGCGATGATGTAACAGTTTTCAAACAGTCTTCGTTGCACAAACCAGTCTTCGAATTACTCGGTGCGATTTTGCATTTTACGCCTAAGAAAATACAGTCAAGAACGCAATGATTCAACTATCTATCACACTCGTCGCGACGTTCCGCGTTCGTTTACTTTTGTGTTCCTTCTGCAACGGTGTAACCGTTTTACGTTCTGGATTCTTCAAACAGTCTTCGTTGCACAAACCAGTCTTCGAATTACTTTGTGCGATTTTATATTTTACGCGTAAGAAAATGCAGTCTAGAACGCAATGATTGAATGATATCTACGTTCCGCGTTCGTTCGTTTACAAAACAGTCCTTACAATCAAAAGTGAACTTTTTGTCAATCAAATACAGTCTATAGTCTATTAATTACCAGTTTTCAATGCTGTCATTCGTGATGCAACGGTCAAACCCGTTGTTAGATTAGTTCCGTCCTTTATAAAACGGTCGTCGTTGCAACTGGTTTGAAGATGTCTGGTCATCAAACCAGTTGCAATGACGACCGTTTTCGTCGTAGGGGAAACGGTTGCGTTTCCTCGGTCAAAAATTCGACAACGATCCACCACTATTAAACAGTGTCTATGTCACAGACTATGGTCTATGTGTCATTTATTGACATTGTTTGTGCGAAACAAGTACGTTTTACTTTGTTCGGAAACCGGAAAGAACGCTCAGAATTGGCTCTATTTGTCTCACTTGTACACACGGCTACCACATCAAGTTATTCATTTCCAGTTGATACTGATCTCGCATTGTATAGGGATGCAAGAATTGTCAAAAGTATAAATATATATCGAATCGATATTAAAAAAATATATCAATATCGATTTCGATAATATATCGAAAAAAAAAAACGATTTATCGATGGAATTTTCTACAAAAAAATTTTGTATGTTTTTCAAGTTTTATAATCATATATACCAAAATAAGAAAAAAAAAGTATACGTTTTACGGTTCTGAATTCAAGCGGTTTTAGTCAGGTGGTGAAAAAGGTGTTGCTATTGGAAAAATATCGTTTTTGATACATTTTCGATACTATATATTTTGTATCGATATATCGAAATAATCAATATTGCCCAAAAATATCGATTTATCGAACAAAAAATATCGATATTTTTTCTGCAAGCCTAGCATTGTATAAGATTTCCGTATAATGCGAGGTCAGCTTATACTGGAAAGTCTGGAAATGTATAGCTTGATGTGTAGATGTGTGTACGTTTCCGAAATGTTTTATAGGCTTTTTTTTTGTTTTGGATTTTGGTGAAAATTCAGATTTGCTGTTTACATAACGCCTAGAAAAATCGGGAGCAGGGTCCAAGCTACCGGTGATTAGGGCTCCAGAGACAGGAACCTCCTCACGATGCGAGCCGTGTCGAGGAGTACTGACTTCCGAATCAGGCCCTACCACCTAACGAGAACCTCGAGAGATTTCGGTCGAGGCTTTCGGCCATCAGGCCATTGCCATTGCCCGTTATGACAATCGGCACAATGATAGCCGAGCTCACATTCCACATGTTGACAATGTTGACAACCTCGTATGTTAAGTCGATATACAACATGTAACGTAATTAACGCACACTCTCAAACACCCCAATTAGAATATTATGTTATAATCATAATACATACACTGAATTTTTAATTTAACATGTATATGCATTGTTATTTACTAAATTAGTTATACCAATTCTTGGAGAACTTTTTAGTAATTTGTATTTTGTATTTTATTTTGTATTGAATGATGGAATTTGTATGAATACAAATAAAACTGCGATTTTAAAAGTCTTATTACTTTGATTTACGGTCCATTTCAATTTGTTTTGACTGTACAGCGTTAATATGACAATAATTTCCGTAGTTTTAATTATTTTTGGGATAAAAAATTACCTATATTAAAAATTATATAAATCGATTCAGTAAACGATTCTGAACAAACTATTTTCAGGATGTGCGTTAATTAAGTTACATGTTGTATATTATTGGTATAGTGTATAATAATAATTATTTTTATTTAATTTTATAATTGTGAAATAAATGGCAACCCAGTTTTGTACTAAATCGCAATTTTTTGGCACGTCACAGCCGCGTCATCATGTCTCCGTGTCTGCTTTTATCACTTTGGAATTAATTTGTTCAACATTATCATACCTTATCGACGACTTTATATGTGAACTATAAATTTTGGGAGGTTTTTGATTTAGAGGCTTAAGATGGAAATTTTGAGTCAAGTGTCTAACACGCAGTTTATGTTCACCGCTGCGGCTGTGGCTGTTGTTTTAGTATGCGCAGCACTCGTATTCGTATTCGGGTTCCGCTCAGCAGAACAGCCGCAGTTTGATAAGCTGCCCCTGATCCTGGACGACAGAAAATCGTCCAATAAGAAGAACAAAAAGAAAGACAAGGTGAGTACAAACAATATGTTATGCACTCCCGCCGTTGTCATCAATGCGTGCTCATTTTATTTTTAACCTGTTAGCATATGCTCGTTATTCACCGGGAGATACGAAATTAAAATTACGAACATCACTTCTATTTACATGTGAAATCTTGTATTAGATTCCCATTAGTTCTAATTTATAAATCTGCACCTACATGAACACAAGTAATGGGCAAATAGAAATACCGATTTACCAATTTTTTTCGATTTATTAGAAGTCTTCATCCAACCTCAATGTGACTGATGATGTGAAGACTAAGTCTGAAAGCTCCAAAAAATCTCCAACTAAGGAGAAGAAGGAGGAAAAGGTGAAAGAAGCAGAGAAACCTAAGCCTAAGGAGAGAGCAGCTGAGCCCAAACCTGTGAAGAAGGAGTTGGCAGCTGACGCCAAGAAAGGCAAGAAGAGCAAGGGTGCAGTTGCGGCTGAGAAGCCTGCTGACTTTGATGATGGAGGCTGGCAAGAAGTGCCAAAGAAGAGTGACAAAAAGAAAGAGCGAAAGCCTGCTGAGGAGAAGGATAAGAAGAAGGAAAGTCCTGCTAAGAAGAGTAAGAAAGTGAAGGATGCTGATGTAGAGGCTGCCCGGCCTGTGGAGGAGCATGTTGTGGAGACAATCAAGGTCATCAGTGCTGTGGGTCCGCAGGTGGATGAGGATGCAGCCCGCGAGCTGCAAGCTCAAGTGGAGGAGCTCCAGCGTGTGTTGAAAGAGGTAACTTTGAGAAATCATACAATTTGCCGTTGTAGGAAGTTTTGAAAGTATGATGTTTTCTTTTGACTAAAAGTTCAACAGTTTTAACTATAATTTTGAAATAGCTGTTGGGATGAAATGCTTACTTAAACAATTTACTGCAGCAATTATGAAAGTAAGTATAAGTTGCTTCAACTGTAGTTTTCTTCCAAATAGTTGACATAATCCTAATATTCAGGTAATTGGTTCACTCTGGGGCCAGGTGTGTTACTTGTCTGTAATAAAATAATCATGTTTTATGGGACAGACACAGCTGTGCCAGTTCTTAATTCTTTCAATGTCAAACGGTTCAAATATACTTAGGTACTTACATGAGCAATAACATAATTTTATTTGAACATCATTAATAAAAAATGTACTGTTAAAATCTTCGACATATAATTATGTGATCCAATAATTTGCTGAGTTACTAAAATAAAGCTACAGAAAAGGATCTTTACTTTTCTAGTAATAAAAATCTAAGAGACTTTCCACAGATTTAACTAACAATTTTAAACATTAACTAACTAGGCAGAGCGTCGTGACCAAGCCGCTCTGGGCAGCGCTGAGGACGAAGAGTCCCTGGATGTTGAGGAGCTGACTGACGTGAAGGATCTCAGGAGCAACAAGAAGAAAGAAAATAAAGAGAAGCAGATCAGGAAGAAATCTGTAGAGGTGAGATACCTTTGATATCAGCGTTTGAAAGACGCGCACGACAAGGTTTTGTCCTCGCATTGCCTCACGTCGAAGCGAGGCATGACTATGACTAAACATGATGTCTCGTTTCGGCGCGGGATGATATTTCGACTGGATTTTGCCAGCTGCGTATATGTTACCCTGCCAGGACTTCAACATCCATTACTAAGCAGGGCCTTCCTACTTCCATCTATTCAGTATAATTATTGCATGGTTGCTAATTGTATTAAGTTATGGCTCTGTGTCTCTGAGTCATTTTTGGGTTCCATAGTCAACAAGGAACCCTTATAGTTTCGCTATGTCCGTCTGTCTGTCTTTACGACTGTCCGTCTGTCCGCGGCATAGCTCAGAGACTTTGAGTACTGGAAAGCTGTAATTTGGTATGGGTATACATATAAATCACGCCGTCAAAGTGGTAAAATAAAATCGTGAAACTTTTTTTTTTTTGGGTACCTCCCCTACTCGTAATGTAGTGATGTTTTTTTTATTTTCTCGTTGTTGGAAAGGTCGTTTAAAAATATTATGAGTTTGTTGAAACTATTTTTGGATTCAGGGATCCGTTTGCTAAAACACCATCGGCCTAGCCTTTTCCCAACTATGTTGGGGTCGGCTTCCAGTCTAACCGGATGCAGCTGAATACCAATATTTTACATAGAGCGACTGCCTATCTGACCTCCACAACCCAGTAACTGGTTAATACGATACCCCTTGGTAAGACTGGTTGTCAGACTTTCGGGCTTCTAACGACCCGTAACGACTGTCAAAGATCCACAAATGACAAAATTGTTTGCTAAACATTAAACTTTAAAGTGCTAATTTTTCTGACGTACTTTAAAATTCTTGCTTAAATACAATACAATTTTATTACACCTTTTAATTTGAAGAAAATGTTTGATTCTTCCTTATACAAATACATTTCTTATGTTTAAACTTTCCAAGACCTGTCCCAAACTCTGCTTATAGAGACTGATGAGTACAATATTTGTTACAGATTTCTACAGCTAAGAGTGTGCTGAAGCAAGACTCTGTGGAGAAGGATACTTCTGACTCTGAGAAACCAGAAACCCAAAGCGCATTGGCCTTTGACGAGTTAGGCGGTAAGTGAAGTAAAAAGTATTACCAACTGCATAATTAAAGACCTCAATCCGAATGGTAAAATATAAATGTCCCCACAACCATCGAAAACATATATTTGAATACTTTCTCTAAATCTCAGTAATGTCCTTCAATATAATTAACCACTGGCGTAGACACGGCGCATACACGCGTTTTATACTATGAGCTGATTATTATTTTATTTTTTTTGTAAATAGCACGAAAATTATTGACTAACATAATGACTATGAAAACTTACTCAATAACGGTTTATTTATTACAGACACTTGGACCGACGCGAAAGTGTCCAAAAAGAGCAAAAAGAAGGTTCGCAAAGACCAGTGAGGGGTGAGTCGTAGACACAGGGTCCAGCTGGGCGCTCCGCCCCGTTGCTAGCTCAATGCCACTCACACCTGATAAAATTATCTACCTGCTGCTGCTAACATACTCGAAGTGAACATACTATTCTGTTGCCATTCATATAAACCTCAATTTTAAAATTTAAATTACCACTCAGTTCAGGGTTGTAGTGTTACAAGGTGTGAAGGTTGTTTATAATTAAGTTTTAATACCTTAACTTTCTTACACATTCAGTTAACTTTCGTCCATGTTTTTTGTTTCATATTTTATTGTACATTTAGCTCGTTGACTTTGTTTTCATAATAATTTAATTATTGTTTTCAATAAATAGAGCATAATATTTTTTTATGAGTCATAATTTCATTATGTATTTCGAGAACTTTAATGTGAATTTTGGGAATCTGCAATATGTTGCGTGTTTATAATATACTTTGTTATTATTTGAGGAATGCGAATGCGAAAATATGATGGGACTCGTATTCTAACGAAAATAGGTGTTACCTGCGCGCGCGATGTCTTCCGAGTCAAAGTCGAGATACAGATTCCAAAATCGGATTTAACAACGAAATTCTACCATGTACGTGTTAGGTTTCTGGGCCGTCTTACCGTGATTTAATATTTATTGTCCCAGGAAATCTAATACTTTTCTTGTTTTCTCTTATATTTCGAAATTCTGTTCCTTTATATTTCTTGATGCAGCAGCCCGACTCTGATCGCGCGCGTGTTCTGTGTTATACTTTATGTATTTCCATACCTAACATAGTTCTGTAGTATACCTCTAGTTGTAGATCTGTATATCCAGTATGTAATAATATATTTGAGATCTTCTGGTGCTTGTAGTAAATAAGTCTCTTTTCTCCTTTCATTCCATTCGTGTGCATTTCACCTTCAGTAAGTAGATGTCCGTAGGTGGCATTCCTGCTAAAGATTTTAATATTACATTACTTTGATAACGTCATCTTGTTTATATAATTTAGTTGAAAGCTAACTAAATTGTTTTGTGTCAATAATAATCAGTGTTGTGATTTACCCATGACAAAATATGTGATGAGACCTGAAATTGGACCAATCCGAGTTAATACGCGGTTTTACGTCGTAATGTCTTCAATAATTATATTTAAATTTTAAATGATTGATTGGTTTATGTTTTTGCATCGTAGTAGCGTAATAGGTATAATGATAAAACTATATTCCGTTTATGCACATTTAGATTAGATAGACTTGTGGATATTTTCCGTCCGGACGCATTGTGCTTTTTCTAAAGCGATCTAAGGCAAACAAACAATATGAATGTTATTCCTTTAACAATATATTTCAATTGAATCAATACTACATATCCATTTCGTTAAAATTAAAGAAAACATTATATCTTATTGTAAAATATCTTCAGTCATCGTTTGTTACGAATGTAACAATTACTATTTTATTGCAGATTCCTATTTTGTAAACCTAATTTTAAGGATAATTCTAAGGTAGCGCCGCTAAACAATCATTTTCAAATTTGAAATGTCTTAATGCAAATAATTTATTATTATTATTAAATAATAGGGTAAAAAGCGAGAATGTTTCAATGTGTTTAGATATTCGCTGCTAACAAAGACAAACCTGTGTAAACACACGTATGTTACTATCACACTACCACTTATTTGTCTTAGACATCGGCTGTGAATTGTTTTATTGGCACATACTTACAGCGTTTATGACGTATATGCCGATGTATTTGAATGAAAATATCTACTACATGTAACTCTCGCGAATGATCATTGTATCTCCATTTCATCTTCCTATAATTTATTTATTTTGCATGTTGTTGATATTACCTTGTGGTATCTACTAGTGCCAGGGCAAGGGTGAGTCTGTAGTATTTCGTTGCAATAGTTAGTGATAGTGTTCTACTACGACTCTTCTGATAGCACTTGAGTTTTACCATCCGATTTGTTGTTCTTTAGGTAAGCATATCGTAGGAGATTTTTTTCCAGTTGTGGTTCCATATCTTTTTGCGTTTCGTTATAGTCTAATTCAGTACTTAGGGCCTACATTTATAAGAATTTATCATCTAGTGAACTGTCGAAGATGAATTAAATTCGTATATCGATATAGGTATAATGATGTAAAAGATATTTTTGGCTTCATATTCATATGTAGTTTGTAGTGACGGGATCCCGCGCCTGCGCAAGTCAGGGGTGGACAATGCCAACATATAGAGACATTGTATCTTGATAATGTTGTTGTTTTATAGGCTCTAAAGTAATTAATATAATGAATGTGTAATATAAATATTTTTTTAAAATCAATAAAGAGTGATATTGATATGATTGTATTATTTTTATCCAATTAGTCCACTTGAGGATGGAAATAGAATTAAAAGGAAAACTGATATATAGGTACATGATTATCATCCTAGGGGAGTACCTGATGATAATCATGTATTTTTACTTACGTCTAAATATGTATATCATAATTTTTGCAGCAGGGTTAGCTAACAGACAAATAAAATATCCGATCGTGCTTCACATACTTAGTAATCGTTTAATAAAATTACCAGTACAAAATTGAGATTCACATTACTCGCATGTAAGTATACAACATTATCTTATAGCTAGCGTCCTATGTTAAACTGAATTGAGAATATAAAACTGTGATTCATATCGACTAGGGTACAATAGGCGTAGGTGAATATCTAATCTGCATAAAAATTATCATACCAGTCAGTCACCTTATCTATCTTAGGAAGATGTAAAAAAGTTATGTAAGTGAATGTTTGGATGAATATGTTTATTCATATCTAGATATAAGATAGTGCGAGTTTATAAGAGTTATACACGAACCATGAAACTTGGCCAAAGGTTGATGGTATAACATGTAATGATACGACTTGTGCCCGTTATAATTTCTAACGTGATTGTATTGTGGACGTTCACGGCATCACAATAACACAGGGAAGTTAAATGTATGGAAATATTGAAGACGTTTTTAAGTTTCCGTCCACGATAACGTAATAACGTTCAATTATTTCCATACATCATTCATCCCCGTCGTGGACGTCGCCGATAAATCGTCCGTTAGAAATGATAAAACTGCACAATGACCTCATTAAAGACTGAATGACTTCATTAAAGTGCTGTCTAAGCGTCAGCGCACAACAACAGAGCATTTTCGGAGACTACTGAAAAATGAATCTTATGACACTTCCATACATTCCAAAATTAAATACACGAACACGCAAGCTCGAGCATGGTCGAGCTTCCAGTTGGCTGTTGGACCTTGAACGTGTAATTAATTTTGCAATTTATGGAATTGTCATAAGATTCATTTTTCAGTAGTCTCAGAAAATGCTCTGTTGTTGTGCGCTGACGCTTAGACAGCACTTTAATGAAGACAGACATAAAACGATCTCTATCAAAATTACCTATAATAAATTATGTCTTAGTTCGAGGGGTTTACGGGAATGAACCCCGTTGGTCCCGTATGTATTAAATATATTCTCACCATAGGAATTCTTCTATGATTTCTTGACCTGCCGCGCCGATACGTCGACGCTGTACCGCAAGGGCGTTATGATCTAGGAGTTACTCGAGAGTATGGATGCCGCCGGATCTTCTACTTAAATTCATTCATATACCTACTGAGAGACAACGCACAGCCTAAGCCGCTGGGTCTATAGAAATAAGAGTTCCTTTTTTGAAAATTAATCCCCTGAAGGCGTTAAATCTCGCCGTAGGTGAGTATAATATGTTCCTTGGGTTAAATAGGGGATGAAAGGAGATCACCCATTTAGTAGGGCGACTCGGGCTAAAAAAAAAAAGTTGGCGGCCAGGAATGAAATACATTTTATTTGAAAGGTTACAGGAGTAGAAAGAAAATTGTATGGTGACAACGTTATAATTAATTTAGGGACAAAGATATAGAACGGTCTTTAAAAAATAAAATCGGGTTTGTTCGAACACTTTAACTCGAGAACGGCTGGACCGATTTTCATGGTCGCGCGGAGCGTGCAAGATTAGAACAGGTTTTTACCTGAACGCGCAAAACGTATTGCTTGTACCAAATATAATTCCTAATAATTATCCAAAACGAATTGTTGTTTTAATTTTTACATGCAACATAAATCTTCGAACCCAAATTGTTCTCGTCTTTGGTGCCATAGTAAAAAAATAATGTATTCTATACATATTTTTAAAATAAGTAAGAATTATCGAGGGCCACCCAAAAAAAAAAAATTTGCCCAGAATGGGTGATCTCCTTTGTATGGAAGTTCCTCATTTTTGACAATGGGAAATCCCATCGTGCACACGGCTTGTAAATCTGTTTACCCTATTTTCAGCTTGTGGGACGAGCAGTTTTCTCGCCCCCAATCACGCCGTGATTGCTTGCAATGCGTGATTGCCGGCAGCCGAGTACAGCCAAAAATCACAGAAAAAAATCTCGTACCTAGGTAAGTGATTATAAAGTACAAAACCGTGAAAGTTAAAAACAGTGTAGGTTTAAACACTACTGCTGATTCTACCCATCATACCAAAGAGAATACAGAACAACTGTACTGGAGAACCAATAGCTAGTTTATCTAATTGCGTAACACATTTCAATAGACTAATCTGTTTCATTTTGACAGTTCAACAACATTCATTGCGATAGTTATGTTATTGAGCAAATTTTTTTATCGAACTTATTATGCAATGGATTAGCAATCTGTTTCAAAACGATTCAGATTGTGATTGATCGTGTAAGTATTGCGCAATAAGGGTACAGGACTCGTGAAAAAAAAACTATCCAGTAGGTATGGATATGTATGTGATGTGTATCGTAAATGAAGAAAATAATTATACCCGTTGATCATTCTAAACTAAACATAGTTTAGACTGATGTGTAGAATCGTCCCCTGATAGGAATCAGGTAACTAAATCAGCAGCCCGTGTCCCCGTGTCTATGTTTTTGTGAAAAGAGTAGGATAGAATTAGATGGAAAAGTTTAAAGTTCTGAATCACTTTTAGCCCCAGACTTATTCCTGTGCCCCTTGTTTTGTTCGGGGGCGGCGCTTTTACTGCGTGGTTTACGTTTCGTCCGCTTCCGAAGTTTCTTCATCTTGCCGACGCCCTGGGTGGGCGCTGCCTGCGCTCGTGACGCTTTTGTTTCAACTTCCACTTTTATACGCGCGAACATGTCGTAGTTTGTTATGGCGCACTGTTTACCTACAGCAAGAAAGATTATCTATTATTATTAAAAAAACATAAAGGAACACTATAACACAACACTAGGTAGGTACTCTCTTCACTATCAAAATATTAATACCTAAGTAGGTAATCCAATATCACCTAGTTGCACAAAGACAAACAATAATGCGGTGACTGCGGTGCGGTACATCCTGGAAGAGGTGTCCAAAAACGTACACACATCGTATTAACTCACCGTTGCAATATTCTTCACCGCACTCTGCACAAGATATTATCCTCGTCTCGGTGACCCCGGAACGATTTTTCGTTTTTCGGAACATGGTGTTCTTAGCGTAATCTCTTTTATCTTTAGCTTTAGTTTTAAGCTCGGACTTGCCTAGTTCTACTAACCTGAAAATATAGTTATTTAGAAAATTTGATATAGTTATATAAAAAAAACTCCCGTCGAACGTCAAAACAACACAGATGATAACCAGCCGGTATGAGTGTAGGGACATTACAAAACAAACTCACCTGTTAAAAAATTCTTCGTCCATCTTCAACTTAGGTCTGACTGTAGTAAGCATCCGCCACTCAATAGGAACAATACACAACTCTTCAAACTTCAGCCCTTTCATTTCCACTGGTATGGGGTCCATGAATGTGAAATGTTTTTCCTCGTATCCTCTCGTCCCCAATTTTTCGTAAGCTTTTATTTCTTTCTTGGGTGTCTTGGTTTTATTGTCTTCTTTAATTTTCACGTCTTCTGATCTTACCTAATGAATTTCATTTCGAATGTTTGTAAATAAATGAGTATCGTCACAGTTCACTTTATTGGTTATTATAATGCAACAGTTACCTTCTCTGGTCGAGTTTTAAAGTCTGGCACTTTATCTAAAACTGCTCTATATTCTTCAGCAGTGTTTATCTCAGTTTTAGACAAGTCCAATATGGGAGCCTCATCTTTCTTTTTATCGAATAATTCGTCTATTTTAGACATATTTGCTAAGATAAAGGTGTGTGAAGTACAGCTAACTTGATACTATGAGGAGTATCGATTCAACTGAATGTCGCGTCAACATGGAAACTGTTGAATCGATAAGCATCTCATAAGTAACCTAATTTTTCGCTACGTGTTGTATGACTAGTCATATTGTGCTATTTTCGTAAAGAAACATCTAAATCTAAAATTTGGTTTTTACAAAATTTTCTTGATCTTCATGTTTATCAAAAAATTCTCTTTTGGCAATATTTATTTGGTCTATTATTTTCTTTCGGTTTTCGACATCGAATACATTAGATTTACAATTTCTTTCGTTTACATCATCTATCCATAGTTTCCTGTTTCCATATTTATCGTTTATAAACTTTTGAGATAGTGTCATTCTTTTCATAGGAGACGTTTTGGGTGACTTTTTATTTTCAGTCATTTCGTTGGCTGGTAATTGTCCCAAGGGGTTAAAATCTGATTGTAAATTATTTATAGATTCGGATATATTGATAGATTTTGATATGTTATTATCTTGACTAGAACGTTTACTTCTCCAATACGATTGACTCAATGAGTTGCGATGTTTATTGCCATTTTCGATTGTTTTTTCAGACCTTATTGGTGGACTTGGAGAACGACTATCTTCACTAGAATGTGATAAATATTGTCTCGCTTGAGGTCTATATTTTTGGCGCATTTTTCTTTTTTGGCTATAAAATGGGTCTTTCTCGCTTTGTTTTTTGTACTGAGCTGCCGGTCTGTTAACGCCCCACTTCGGTCGATTTTCTAAATCTTTCTTATACCTTTCCTCGGATCGGAAACGTCTATCTTTTTTCAGTGTATTATGATGACTATCCTGTGGCGCGTTTTCATCAATGTTTGGATAATCTTTGTCTATATATCTCTCGGGTTCGTCGGTTTCTATAATTTTATCGGTAGTTGATTTAAATATTGAATCAGTTTGAGTTGATGCGTCTTTCATTCTCAATGTTCGATATTTGTTTGGTGTCAATAATTTCCCGATGTCTGTTAATTCATTCGTATTGTTCAAAGAGTTTAATGATACACTATACAAATTGTTGGCCACATTCTGGGGAACTAATACTGCTAGTTGTATATTATTTGGCTGCGTGTTTATTACCTCATTGGTACCATTTAACCCAATCGGCACGATGTTAAATTGTCCATCCGCTAAAGCTAATGGAGGTACGCTATGAATAAATAAATTTAAATTCCCAGGACCTACTGATCTGGGAGAATTAAATTCCGTTGTTTGATGAGAATTACAATCTCTTTTCTGACTTTTTGCGGAATGAATATCGTATGTTCTACTCGTTTTAGTTGGACTCGTAGGTTCCACACGCGGCGTTGTTTCAACTACTGGGGTTTCTTCTACTTTTGGTTTCGGAACATTTTCCACATTCGAATTATTATTTGTGTTTGTGTTTCTCTTGTGGATACTAAACCTCTTTTCTTTGTCCAGCTTGGCCTTCCTTTCAGCATCTTCCAGAGCTCTCTTCAAAGTGTCTAATTTCTTCTGCTCCATCATTTGTTTTTCCTCTAATTTTCTTCTCTCGTCTTCCAATTTTTGCCTGTCTTCTTCTTGTTGTCTCTGTATGCGTAATTCTTCTAGCCTTTCTTCTCTTAATTGTCGTTCTCGTTCTTCTTGACGCCGCTTCTCTCTGTCTTCTAACTGATTTAATATAGCTGATTGCAATTCTAATGCTTTCAATCGTTTGTTTTCTCGCTGAGCCTTAATTTCAGGCTCTATTGGGACGTTTTGTCCTCTTAAAAATGTTCTGAAAATTAAATGATTGTTATTCTTATGTCTCTGTGGTAAATTATGTTACTTTATGGTCATTGATACGACTAACCTTCCTTCATCGCTCCCGTTACAGGATGATCTGTCGCAGTCTACCCCGGTACTATTGCTCGAACTTCTTTGGTCTATGACTAGAACCTCAGCTGTGTTTTCAATCATATTTAATCCACGTTCCACCCATGACGGTGTACCTTTCTTTTGATTTGGCATCTACATAGGAAATAAAAAGTAATTGCAGTTATTTATATCAATAAGCCATTACAGATAGGGATCGATGGTTCTAGGTAGGTATATCGGTGCATCGATTCTTAATTAGGCTATTAATATTCCAATTTCTTCTATTTGTTTCAAGCACGAAATGAAATGACTACTGCGGTTGGTATAACCACTTCTAAGGTTTCGAGTTCGAATCCTGCAGTAATAAGCAAGGGTGTCTTGATTTTATAGAAATATTCCACTTACAAAATTGCACAATGCCGTCAATATAAAAATGCTCGCTCTGGCTTGTCATTCACAAGGGCAACGAAAATGTACGACAGTTTGTAAAAAAAAAATTGAATCAGTTGGTACTTAGCTACCTGGGGCAGCCTAGCAGTAGGAGCCGTGGGTTCCCAAAGCCGGCCGGTGGCGACGCCGCGGTCCCCCCACCGCAGCCGTCCCTCTTCCGAGGTCCTAGGGCTGCGAGATGACCACGCCCCTTCGGACATGCCTGACTTCCCGCCACTTGAGTCCCTGTTCCTATAATAAATGTTATTTAGTACTTTAGTAGTAGTAGCAACCGGCGTGCGTATATGACCCAATGACCACATCATCATCTGCTTATCCGTTTCCCATCTATATTGGGGTCAGCTTCCAGTCTAACCGGATGCAGCTGAATACCAGTATTTCGTAAATAATAATAATCCTTACTAATATTATAAATGCGAAAGTAGCTCTGGCTGTCTGTCTGTCTGTCTGTCTGATAGCTTTCACGCCAAAACTACTGAACCGATTTAAATGCACAGAAAATTAAAAACATGTAGCGGTAATGATATTTAGCGAATTACATATACTCGTTATGGCAACTACTGCAACTCTTCATTAAGAAAACTTAAACGCGCGCAGGAAAAAGAAGAATTCTCCAAAACTAAAAATAATATGAAGCAACATGGGATGTGGTTAAAAAAGTGGCCGATATAAATTCACGCACTCCTCCCCCCTTCGAATTTTTAAACCTTTCTGTATCTCCACGGTCCTCACTAGACCTAGTTAATGTATATTTTGCTAGTATTGGTAAAAATCTCGCATCCAAAATAAGACCAATATCCTCCGCACCTAGTGAAACAGTGTCCAAGTCAGGTCGATCTATGGTTATTCTAGAAACTACAGAAATTGATGTGGAAGGCATTGTAATGAGCCTCAAGCCCGATTCTGCTACTGGTTGGGATGGGATCCCTATTAACGTAATTAAAGCTACCAGCAATGTTTTGGTTCCCGTCATTATACATGTCTGCAATCTCGCCTTTTCATCTGGCGTATTCCCAGTGGTCTTTAAAAGGGTCATAGTTCACCCTATTCATAAAACTGGTCGCAAGGACGAGGTTGACAATTACAGACCTACCTCGGTTCTTTCCTCAATGTCAAAGATCTTGGAACGAGTCAAACAAAAGTCTGGTCTCCTTCCTTGCCAATCATATTATAGCTCCCAACCAATTCGGTTTCCGCAAGGGAATGAGTACCGAAGATGCAATTTTGGCACTGTCTAGTCACGCTGTAAGGACTCTTGACAATAAGCAAAAATGCTTAGGTATCTTTATCGACTTATCTAAGGCCTTTGATACCGTTTCCGCGCTAGCATTACTGAATAAAATGGAAGGCATTGGAATCCGGGGAGTGGTATTGGAAATCTTCAGGGGCTATTTACGGAATCGTACACAGGTGGTCAAAATTGGTCAAAATGTTGGTGATGAGCTCCTGATCGCATACGGTGTACCACAAGGAAGCATTTTGGGCCCTACCCTCTTCCTGATATACATCAATGAGCTGTGTCGGTTGCCGATCCATAACTGTAAAATTATTTCATACGCCGATGATACTTCTCTGTTGATTGATGGAAGAGACTGGGCTCAATGCTATCGTAACGCCGAAGTGGCACTTGCTTGTGTAATGGAATGGTTGTGTAATATTTTTTTAACAGTGAACGTAAATAAAACGCTCTGCATGCCTTTCGCCATCAGATCAAATTTGAGTCCACCAACATCTTTATCTCTAATATGCACACATGTTCGTCTTCCACCCCTTGTGACTGCCCTGAAATCACCAAGACACCTACTATTAAGTATTTGGGTGTACACATTGATCAAAATCTGAATTGGCATAAACACCTGCACTCACTAGCGAGTAGAACTCGCAAACTAATATACGTCTTTAAAAAATTATTATTATGAGTTTAGGTGGCTAAAGTGAACAGGTAATTTTCAAATATGGAAGGACTATATGGCCCCTGCCTGATCAATGTTATGGTATATACGGATAAAATGGCAGGGGGTGACTTGCACACTCAATAATGGGCCCCCGAAAACAGTCGCTAGCACATAGTGACGTAGCGGCAAGGGGGCAACATGTCCTAAGGTGCTTAAGAGGAGTGGAGAGGTATTCCACGACTATCAGGACAATCCCGGAAGTACGGTCAAGATCCCTACCAGCATATTACTGGAATACTTCCTTCCTCCGAGCACGTTTGCTCTTGCGAATCTCCACTCAAGCCGGCCAATCAAGGCAAGAATGAAGTGGGGGAGCTCTGTTCCTCGTCAGTGTTCACTCCAGCCGGCCAATAAAGGCGAGCCAGAGATGAGGAACAAGACTTCTCCTGGGAGGTAGGGTCCGTGGGGTCGCTACTGCCCAACAGCTCGCCACATGCTACCCTGCGGGTTTTTGTATCTCTCTTGGTCTGGCTACTCATCCTAGACCAGTTCCAGCAAAGTAAACTCTACCGGCACGGACCTAGAGTTCGGAGCACGCAAGCCTCACCACGACGTCAACGTAGAGACACGGCGGTGGGGTTATTATAATGAAATGAAATTTGGTACACAGATAGTCTAGAGCCTAAGAAAGGATATAGGCTACTTTTTATCGACATACCACGCGGGCGAAGCCGCGGGCGGAAGCTAGTTAGCATGTAAGAATCGTAGCAGCACGCGTAGCACACAGACTAAGTAGTACTACCATGATGATGATGGCGTAGCATGACCACTCGTAGGTGAGTATTATGTTCCTTGATGACCACAATAGGTTTTGTGTTATCTATCCTATTATACGCCTAAACCACTGAACCTATCTAATTGCGTAACTCATTTTGGTAAACGATTCAAGACTACCTAATCTGTTTTATTTTGACAGTTCAACAACATTCATTGCGTTATTTATGTTGATGAGCAGATTTTTTTTCGAATATAAGAAGCAATGGTTTAGCAATCTGTTTCAAAACGATTCAGATTGATTGATTTGATTGATCGTGTAGTACGCAATTAGGGTGCCGGTCGTTTTGTAATTTTGTAGAACCTTTACCTGGGACCTGCACCCTGTTAACGTAAGACGCGATCAATCACAATCTGCACCCTAATTGCGTAATACACGATCAATCACAATTGGAATCGGTTTGACACAAATGTCTAATCCTATGCGTCAAATGTTCGAAAAAAAATCTGGTCACCAACGTAAATAGCGTAATGAATGTTGTTGAACTGTCAAACTGCAACAGATTAGTAAACGCAGTTAGCCTGAATCGGATTTTCCTGACGTCATCGTTTCATAAGTTCGAAAAAAATCTGTTCAACAACGTAAATAACGCAATTAATGTTGTTGAACTGTCAAAATGAAACATATTAGTCTTTCGGTTACGAAATTAAACTATCTACGCTAGATACTTAGCTGGAGGACTACTTTTCGTCCTGCATATTTGTATTAAAACAATATGACATACAAAATATACGCAGACGAAGTCGGGTACAACACTCAACATTAATAGTCGTATATAAAAACTTTTCATTGAACGAAGGCGTGCTACGTCTCCGGACGAATATCTTGAAGCTACAGACGCAATTACTTTCCAATAGCTTAAACCGCGGCGCCTTTATTCAGTGAAAATAGCAAATTGTTGGGGACGGAATACCTAACGTAGTATTGATTTCACTTGCGTAGGTATGAGATATCTTCACGCTATTCCGTTATAATGAGAGTAAAACTAGTGCGTTTGTTTCTTATGATAAGTAGGTACCTACTTTACAAATAATAGGCGCTTCGTCACCTCTTGAAGATTGATATCGAAACTGCATACATAAGTAAGTACCTACAACCTTAAATATCAAAAGTCTTACACTTTTACAAGGCATATAGTAAATATGATTTTTCAAGAGGAGCGTCCGCATCATACAAACTTGGTTTGCTAATCTGTTTAATTAAATAACTAGGAATTAAGCGTGATTGCTGAGGTTCATAATACTGGAACTCACGAGGTTGCGCAAGCGAGGTGTAGGAGACATAGGTACTTATGACGAAAGAAAAAAACACGATAAAACTGTTGTTCTTGCTGAAATTGACACCAGGTTGCACCAACCAGGCAACTTTGATATTACCTGTACGACTCGGACTCGAAGTCTAAAATTACAATCGCAAGACTTGAGCATACTTAGCTGTCAACATACAAAACAAAAAAAACCGTCTAAGTGCGAGTCGGACTCGCGCACGAAGGGTTCCGTACCATTATCTATAAAAATGGCAAAAAAATCACGTTTGTTGTATCTGAGCCCCCTTAAATATTTATGTTATTCTGTTTGTTGTTAAAGCGGCAACAGAAATACATCATCTGTGAGAATTTAAACTATCATACTATCACGGTTCATGAGATACAGACTCGTGACAAACGGACAGCCAGACAGACAGCGGAGTCTTAGTAATAGGGTCCCGTTTTGCCCTTTGGGTACGGAACCCTAAAAAACACGCTTTTGTTCGCCGAAGGGTCAGACTGCGGACAGGTGTTTAGGACTTAGGTACTTACCTACACCAAACATTTTAGCTGCTTTTTAGAGATTATGCACGAGTACCTAACAGGTCGCTAGGTGTACAGATTTAGATCATTTCTGCCTTTGCTGATCATAAAAATACGTTGCACAATTATTTTGATAGGTACCTACCAGGTTTTCCGCGTTATTTTAAACGGATTTAGTACACGCGTGACTAGCAACGCTAAAAGTATAAATGCACAAATGTTGCAAAATATAAAACAATAAAACGTAAGTTACAACGTTAGGTAGTTAAAACGCGACCGCATTACATCAGTAAGTTTCCGCACTCAAATAACCTCACCTGTCGTCTTTTCCTTCTTGCTGCCAAGCCACAACGGGGCTGCGATTGCTAGCCTCGTGTATCGCTCTGTGGCCGCTCCTGTTCATGTGGTTGAGGGTCTCACTGCCGTACCCAGACGTGTCACCTTCTCCGTCTTCGTCGTAAAATGAGAACCTCTTCGCGCTTGTCATGTTTCGGTTGAGCACATTGTTCCTCCTGTCGTCCTTCACGGATCTCTCTTCAATGTTGTGTATCGGCGGCAGGCTGGGGCTCCGCTGCCGCTGCACTGGCTCCTGGTATTCGTACGACGACTGTTTATGAAGCTCCAATGTACTCGCAAATTGATTCCGCACTTGCAAACGATTCGTATACCGCTCACCGGTGCCCCAAGGCAAGTACAGGTGGGACATTTCCTCTGAAAACAACAATAATGTTGTTCGCAGTTTATTCGTAAAATTACCAAAATAATTACATAAACATTGAACAAATCCAAACGAAACAAACACTGAAATCTCTAAATAGACAACTTTCTATTTTTATTAGCAAGGAAAACTTGATAACTACCGTCCATGACAACAGTCGTCTTTGAATTAACTGTTCAATTTTTTATTCGGAAAAGATAAATGAAAAACCTTCCCCTTTAAATATGTGCAAAGGGTTTTAGTTTTGTCGATAGCGCACGCTGAAAACGTAAGTCATTCATGCGAGCTGCATAATGTTATTGTTATAGTATAGTGAGCATTGAGCAAGTGTTGTAAACCACCGCAGCTTTATTTTATTGCGGAGGACACGCGACCGTTGAAAGGCTTTGATATTTTCAGAGTTTATTGTGTCTATAAAAACTGAGGTTAGAAAAGTCAATTGTTTTATAGTTATTCAAAGAAGGCACGTTTAAAACATTTAACGCTTACGTGTTTGGTATGTGCACTTAGAATAAATCACACTCATTATTGTCATTAGGGTAAGTATGCGTAGGTATCATCTACATAACTATATGCAGATGAGCAGATAACAATTTACTTTCGAGATTTGAAGCATATTAAATGTTTCTATTGCGTAGACGCTATCAGAGGTACTACATTCTTATTACAGCTGGTATATCACAGAAGATCACTTTCGTTTGTTCTTGTAATCTTTTATGAAACAATAGCATTGTTTTTATGGCACGTATTTCCATTTACTCTAATAGGTTCGTACTGTTAGCGGTGGCGGTCCACAAATGGGGACGTATAGGCTTTCGACACAGAACACGCAAAGCTCAGTTATGGTAACAAATGGAAGGAATGTTATAACTAAGGAACCGTAATCATGTTGTTGGCGGCTTCGTTTTGAAAACCACTACAACTTAACACACTAAGCTAGGGACACAACAACTCTTTACATCCATGTGCCAATTATTTTCATTGTTTTAACTATGGTGATTGGTGTCACTACCACAATTCAACCCTGTCTGCTTATTCCATTCCTTCCGGACTTGAAACTAGATAGTCAAGTAAGTAGTTACTTACTTGACTACACTGGCCGTCAAAACTTAGTACCACACTTCTAAAATTGCAATAACTTTTGATATATTTTCGAAATAAAAAGGATTACAAAAATAATTTAATTTTTTATTTATAAACTTCATAGCCGAAAACACTCCTTTTCAAATTGTTGCAACTTTTGACTCTTTTTGTTTTTGTTTTCACATTTATTTCTTGATCGATGAATTTTGATTCAAAAAATTGTAAATAAGGTGTAAAACTGTAGTTATAAATGTTGTTTGAATTTTTTGCCAGTATGTTAAAAATGGGTATTTAAAAAAAAAAAAAAAAATCCGTGGAAGCTGATGAAATTTGCTATAAAAAGTTTTTCAAAACTCTGGCTTCTACAGTTTAGGAAAAATTGCAATTTTAAAAGTGTGGTACACACGGCTGCACATCAAGCTATATATTACCAGTTTATGCTGATATCGCATGGTTTAGGATTTCCGTACAATGCGAGGTCAGCTTATACTGGAAATGTATAGCTTGATGTGTAGACGTATGTACTAAGTTTTGAAGGCCTGTGTATTTAGTTTCAAGTCCGGTCCTTACCTACGTAGGGCTACATGTCATACTTAGTTAAGTATGACATGTAGCCCTATACGTAGGTAAGGCCGAGCGCATGACAGTTGTAATAACTCACTTGAACACCGAAGACCGCCCTTCTGCTGCAAAATAAAGGTCCTGTCAAAGTTACCACATGCACGTGCGGTTAGGATTACCATTTCGAAATTTGAAAGTTCTGATAAAAAGCCGGAAATTTGCAAAACGTCCGGACATCCTCCTCTTTAATCTTCCTTTTTACAAAAAAAAAATATTTATCATTTGAAAAAAAAAAAATACCCTTAATCTAAAAGTACGGAGAAAAGACAAGAACGGCGGACAAAGTCCAGACGAAAAGCCGGAAATATCAGGACATCTCTGGACGGATTGTAACCCTATGTGCGGTTGACTGTACCACGTAGGCGTGCAATAAGCTAGACGTAACATATTTGTGCCGGAAGCGGTGGAAACCTCAACGATTTATGTCTCTAGGAAAATATTTACTTTTCCGAAAGCAGGGGGCCAAGGATCTGGGTCATGTAAGCTACAACAATTCGTTGAACTTTAGTGGAAAGTGAAATGTGGCGTTCTTTAGTCACGGCCTGAATAATTCACTATTTAATAAGTACCTACGGATCGATTACAGCTGTCATCCGTTTGACAGTTTTTTACGGCGACTGAATCTTAAAAGATTTCGTCAAGATATTTTATTTTTCTGTGTTCTGTTTGAATGAGCGACTAAGTAGAAAACAAATGAAAATAACGGATAGTAAATAAAAACAAGTGTTCTAGCTAGTAATGGTGTATTTTGTTAGAGCCGTCACGCTCTCGTGGAGCGCAGGCGCAGGCCGTCTAGGTAATAACGAGCAGTGAGTGTTTCTGTTACATTATTTAACGCTAGCACGTTACTCGCTGTCCAATGAAAATGATAAGTAATGTAGATCGAAACTGTAATTGTTTATTGTGTCAGTCTTCTAAAAAGGAGTTGTAGAAATTCAATAAAAAGTGATTTACAGTTGACGGTTAAAATAATAAATAACATTGATTATTTATTAGCAAGACGCTAAAATGAGAGTTAAAAACTCTTTCCTTACAATAAAATAATGTAGACTGATCAAAACAATTCCCGTAGGTACTAACCCAACAGGATCTACATTGTATTCAACTGTACCAATCAAGGAATTTAGGTAATTACCTAATTTCTATGTACATGTGTATTATTATTATTTAATCATGCACACTTGCTTTTCAAATTCACCTCAGACCAACAAAATAAGAAAGACGGAGCATTACGTACATCAAAAGTGAAGCCACCTTTTTATCTATGTGTATGTAAAAAGGGTTGTCATTTGTTAAAGTTTTTCCCTATAATTTGGGGAATAATACAGGAAAAGTTTTTGACCAGTGCGCAAATTTTTTTTGGTGGTTCAATATCAGTAATAGAACACATTTCCATTATTTATTCAATACTTTTTTTTGTTTTTTTATCCTACTTTAAATCAGCAAAATATGGACACAAACTATTCGTACTAATATCAATGGGCGCGTGCGGCGGCCGGCGCACTAGCGGCGGTGTTGCACGGGGGTGCAACCCCCTCCCGGGCGGCGCCGGGCGCTGTGGCCGACAGTTCGCTCATCGCACGCGCTGTCGTGTGACGTCGCGTCTAATCGCTTTCCCGCGCAAGCGCCGCGCCGCACGTGTGTCGTGCTTGTACCTACCGGTCACGATGTCGGACTTCAGTAACCGCGAGTTTTACGAGATGGTGCGAGTGTATGTACTGAGTGGTGAAAGTTTGCGAGCAGCTCGCAGAATGTATGCGACGGAGAGCATACCTCTAATGTGAGCCCATGGAATCCTTAACCCCGCGGTCCCTAATGAAAGGACCATTTTAGCGGCCACTCAAAGGCTGCTTGATCACGGACAGTTCAGAACCCCGAATCATGCACGAGGGTCTGGCAGACCCCGACTGGCGATCGAAATCGAAGAAAGCATTTTTGATTTCTTTGAGCGAGATCCAAGGGCCAGTAACCCACGTAAATACCTACGCCGGCGAATCGAGCGACCGCACAGCTGATAGATAGGTACTTTCGCGCGTTCCGCATCGCCGCGCGCCGCCGCCGGCGCCGGTTAGCCATACAACCACTTTTAAAATAAACATCTTTCGTTAACGATTTTTTAATTTTTTTGTATGAAGACGCATCAAAATAAAAAAATTATGTTTAATAAAACTGGTTTAAGGTTAATATGTCAAAATTTCCGCAGTGGATAAAAACTTTTCCTGTATTTTGGGTAGGATAATATTGTACGAGTAAGATATTGTTGAGTATGGTATTGTACCTCAATTGTTAGGAAGCATTCCGAAACAAAAGCAGTATTTTTACATCGCAAAATAAAATAACAATTAAGTACAAAGTGCATTTACATACAGCCCTATCGTCAATGGCTACATGAGGCAAGTCTGGTAAGTTCTACGAAAAAAATTACACGAGTAATGGCAGCTTTTGATTAAAACCTTAGGAAGATAAATGAAGAATTAGGACATACTTGAACAAACGTACAGCCAGAACTTTGTGAAACTGAGTTTTTAGCAATTACGTATGACGATGGAAATAACATCTAAAAAATAAAACTTGGTACAGTAGTATTTAAATTAGCTAGACTAAGCTGAGAAACTAACTAAAATAAAAAATACAATCAGTGTTTAATTACTGTTTTGATAAAATCTCATTTTTGTTTTTCAAATTTTGTATACCTTTTTAGTATATCCGCTTTTGATCACACGGCGAAGTCCACGATTAGTTGAATAAAAGTAATTATTATCAAAATTATCGGAACAAACCACGCTGGTTTTCGATGGCTGCCATTCTGGATCATTCCGACTATTTCTTATAGCTACTATCCATTTACTTTTATTTTCAATATTACTTGGAAATCTAAATGATTAAATACATAAAAGAAACAGGCATATAATTACTCGAACTAAAAAATATCGAACGGGAAAATTTCAAATCATATTATGGCAACCCTCGCACTTTAAATGTCACTGTTTTCGTTCGTTCATTCATTCAGGTTTTTGTTCCAAATAACCTAAAATTCATAGTTAACTAAATTAAGAAACGATGTTATTTGTAGTACTTCCATGTGAAAAGTGATTCCGTGAGACTTTTTATGTGATTTGCTATTGTTTTTACAAGTTTTCACTACACAAGAAGGCATAATTCTATTTTTTTTATTGAAGTTACTAGACGACGACTCGTGACGTACTAGGAGCGATGAACATAGTTTTTGTGTAGGTGTGTGCGTGAGCCTGTGTGTTTACTTGCAGGAGCATAGTTTTGTGGCTACACGTTTGATGTATGGAGTGCTCCGTCTTTCTTTTTTTGTTGGTCTGAGAAATTCACAAGATTTGCATAGCCTACCCTACGCCCAAATAAAATATGGTTTGAATTTCTAACGTTTTGGTTATCGTTGTAACGCGGTCTCGTCACCGTCGAGCAAATAACATCCATTCAGCATTCTGCTGAAATATGTAGTAGTAGTAGTAGACTTTCAGTATAAAAAGATCATAATATATTTGTTTGTACCTACCTATTACACGGTAGGTACCTACAGTTCGTTTTATAATCCCAGAGACAGGTGCAAATGTCAACCCGGGTCGATGGCGCGTCGTGTTCCACGCGCGCCTCAAAGAGATGTCAGCAAAAATGACGGGGTCCAATAGGACCGATGCCTGCCAGGGTTGCGGGAAAGTCCGAAAGGGATACCGGGACCTTGGCAACAGGCAAATGAAGGAACACGGGTGGGTTTTAGTCAGTAAAAGTCTGACACGCCCTTCCGCTCCGCCCAGAGCGGGAGAAGTCATTGGATGATTTCCCACCCTCAAAAAAAAAAAAAAAAAAGGTGCAAATGTCAAACTCTAAATTGAAAAAGAAACAAAATAGAATCACTCGAAAAGTCAAATTAGTCTCTGGGATTAAAAAAAAACGATCTATATGGCTGTTTATTGAAGATCAGGGATTTTAAATTTAAAGTTTAGGGGACGTCACATGGAAACTATACTGATATCCTAATTATTATAATGTTAGGTTTTGATTGCGTTTACGTTTAGATATCAAACAAATTGATTCCACAGAAATGAACTACCTACCTATCTCGTCGGAATACCAGAACTTTAATTAAATATTTCGACTTCGGTTGACGTAATGAAAATCACCATGATAGGTACCGTAGTACGTAGGTAAGACGATAGAGTTTAGTGATTGAGGTTCTACAAATCAATAAGTACGACTGAAAGCCTAGTGATTGTAGAGGATATTTCAATTTTTAGGGTGAATTAATGGGGTGATTTAAATGTACGTGTACATTTATGTTGAAAGCACAAAGGTCATTGGTTCCATCAACCTTGAATTCAGATTGTGACTGATTGTTTCGACTGGCCTGGCGCCCCCAACATTGTCAATAACAATTGTTTTTCCATTGTCATTTGGTACCGCTCTGAGGAAACAATTTGATGGCTATTCCGCTGTCGTAAACTAAAGTACTTCCTGGCGACGGAAACACAGTTGACAACCTAATTGTAAATTGGAGTTCTTTTTTTAGTTAAAATAAGAACTGCTTTCGTAACACAAAAGGCGCTTACGAAGCGTTTAACTTTGCTTTAGGGCACTATAGCCGCGCAGTTTTTTATTACTTGCTCACCTAGCGTGATTTCGAATCCGTTTTAGTAAAAGTAGGTACAATAATTGTTAGGTACAATTTTCTTCTGTATATAAATAGGTACCTAAGTAGTTAGGGTTAACACTTATGTTCCATTTAGAAATTCGTTTTCTTTTGCATTTTAGAAGCGTATCTAACGATTCTTAGATTCGTGATCAGTGATCAGCTATCTAATTGCGTAACTTAGTTTTCGTAACCGATTACGACTAATCTGTTTCATTTTGACAGTCCAACAACATTCATTGCGTTATTTACGTTGTTGAGCAGTTTTTTTTTTCGAACTTGTGAAGCAATGGTTTAGCAATTTGTTTCAAAACGATTCAGATTGTGATTGATCATGTATTACGCAATTAGGGTGCTGATTCGTAAAATGTGCTTTCTCATAACTTGTCGCCGAAAGATTCTAGTTTTCTAATAAAGTAAGTACTTATACCGCGAAAATGCTAAAAAATAGAAATGATTAGGTACTTGCACGATATTAATTTTCTTTTTGTTGTGGGTAACTATGGTAAGTCATTGCAAATGTGGTAGGTAACTAAATAGATATCGTGTGATAGGTACAATATTTTTTACATAAACACCTCTTCAGAAAGTGAAATTGATGTCGTGATGAATGTCCATTTCTAGTTAAAACGTAACGAGCCGGTCTTACGCGTAGTATTTAAGAATTAGGCAGGTAAGTACCTACCTACTCCAAAAAAATTTAGAAAAGTAGTGTTTTGTTAATACGTACCGTCTTAAGTTGTCGCAATCCGAAATAACTTTAGTTTAACCAACGTGTCTGAAAGTCGCGAATGCTAGCAAATCTCCTTGATGGAATCACGACCGTGAATATGTTTCGAAATGGTAAAGGAGCGGGATGCAGATGCGGTTGAGCACCAGCTCGGCGGCGCACTGGCGCTGGCGGCGCGCGGGCTTCGGGCAGCAAGAGACGCGCGGACGCACCACACTACGGAGTACGCACCTCTCTCCCGCGCCCACTGCTGCTTCTTCTGCTGGACTAACGACGCCGGCTTGCTCACTGACAGCATCGCACCACAGCATTCATTACACTTTCTAATGCCCCGTATTGCACACACGTTGCGTTTCGTACTGCCGCAGCGCAGTTACGGTGCACCAACTAATGAGTGCTTTTTAAAAACGGACGCTCGCGCATTGCCGGCGAGCGCGCGTCTCGGTTCGCTTCGCGCGTGCACTCATTGTCCGCGGCTGCTGGACCCGCACTACCGACACGATCTAATCACCAAGCAGACAGGTTTTTAAAAATTAACGGCACCAGCACGCACAATATGTCTATTCATATCGGAGCAATTATAAACACGAATGTATAAGGGTCAGACAGTAAACAACCCGGCGAGTATCGAATGGGGTGTCTAGACTTCGGTGCCTTATTGTTTCAGAGGCGACACGCGAATGAGACTTTCAGGGAAAAGCCTCGGAAAAGCCGCCGATCGATATTATTGTCATGGAAACGTTTGTTTCACGTGCTCGCGAGGAGTCGTGGCATTTTTCTCTTATGGCTCGTTTTCAAATTTGGGGCCAAAAGCATAATTAGTGGTATAACTTTAGTATCGTAACTCGTAATGTAAATAAAACTATTGTCAATTATCTATCTTTTTGGCTTCTATCCGGTCCATATGCAGTTATTTTCCTAGCATTGTAGATGGAAGAGGTAGACTGACATAACTAACCTGTTTATCAGTAGTGTTACCGATGCCAAAGGCAAATTTTTCGGATGATGCTTTGTAACTCGAAAAATTATGTATGAAATTGTAATATTATTTTTAAACTGAAAACCATATTCCAATCGGAAGCTAAATTGTATTTTGCGGCAAAATAAAAGTATCAAAAAACATGTTTTCTTAGCTCTTTTCAAAAAGTTTATTTTTAAAATCACATTAGTGTAACCCTAATTCCGAACACATTACTCCCAAGATATTTACTAGCTACCCTGCCTCTTATCCCGCGCGGACATCGTAGCCCTTCAGTCGTCCCTAAGCGCGTCTAGTGTAAGGTTGTGTACTGTGTTATTTAAAGAAAAAAAACCATTATCAGGTAAGATTTTTTACTTGTGACCAAAATATTGTCATTAGTATTTATCCATATATCGTGATTAGTACTTTATTTCTTTCTTTTTGTGTTATTTGACTAGTTAGGTGCCAATAAATGAATACGTTTTCAAGGTTATTCCATATTCCAGAACGTTCCATAGCGCCGGTATTTCTTAAATACTCTCAAAATCCCATTCGTGTCACTCTCATTCGTGTCGATTTTCGAGTCACACGAATGATATCGAGTAGTACACTAATGACAAAAAAGTTCAACATTTTTTTTTTGTCGGCAGTAGTTTGCTTGATTATACAATGGCAAAATCGAAAAAAAAGACTGAAGAGGAGATAGAAAGACAACGTGAAAGACGACGTATTGCTCGTAGAGAAAAGTATCAACAAATTAAAAATAATCCGGAACTGTATGCTGCTGAACAGGCTAAAAAAAGACAAAATTATTTAAAACGGAAGGAGGATAATAAAATAAAAAGTATAACGGATATGAGCCCCCGCGAACAACGGGTACAAAGAAGATAATGGAAAGAAAGTTCAAAAAAATACTACAGAAAAAAGGCCAGCCAAAAAATCGTGCAAACTGTAACAGTTAGTGATGTAGATGAAGCTATGAATGTAATTTCTAATGTAGACCCATTGAATGTTAAACAAACCAAAGAAAAAACTAAGATACCTAATAATGTTAAATTATTGACAAAAATAAAGACAATGCGATTGCAGCATAGGAAGGAAAAACTAAATTTTATGTCATTAATTAATAAATACAGAAATAAAATTAAGATTTTGCAAAATAAAATAGTAAAATTGAGTAATGAAACTAATAAACAGCCAACAGATGCTAGTGAGAAGGACAAAAACCAAACATTTAACAAACTTTTGAGTAGCGAAATCACACGGAGATTTGCAACGACTAAAAGTAGGAAGGAAAAACAGACTATCACAAACTTAATTGACCGAAAGAGATTCAAAGAATTTAAAGTTTCTACTGACCTACGTAAAGTGTGCCTTCGAAAAAGATTTAAGAAAAAAGTACGCGATGAGAGTATTAATGTTCAACAATTGGTTCAGAATTTCTATGAAGATGACATCAATAGTCGCATTACTCCCGGAAAAAAACAATACAAAAAAAAACATGGAATAGTCAAACAAACACGATATCTATTAGATACAATGAAAAACTTGCACAGTAAATTCTTGAAAGACAATACTAATATAAAAATTAGTTATACCACTTTTACAAGGCTTCGGCCTTTTTGGGTTTCTCTTCCAGTCGACGATCGCGATACATGTGCTTGTACGCTGCATACAAATTTTGACCTATTGATATCAGCACTCAATAAAAATAATATTATCCATGTTAAGGATCACCTCAATTTGCTTACTGAATTATGTTGTGATAAGTACAACTTGGATTGCGTCAGCCGCAAATGCAGTGTTTGTAAAGGACGGACAATTTTATATAAAGAATTCCAAAATAACCAAGAGATAAAATATCAAGAATGGGAGCGAGACACTAAGAAATTAGAAAGGAAAGAAATTAAAATAATAAAAAAGAAGACTAAACAAACGAATCCACGCAATTTGATTTTAAAATTAGAAGATATGTTGCCAAATTTTTTAGCACACACATCAAACATTATCAACCAATACAATACCATTAAAATTTTGAAAGAATCGCTAAGTGATAACGAATCCTTGATTCATATGGACTTTTCCGAAAATTATGCCTACAAATTTTCAGAAGAAGTTCAGAGCATGCATTTTGGTGGCAGCCGTGGTCAAGTAAGCCTTCATACAGCGGTTGTTTATATGAAAAATAATATGCGTGCAATTGAAACCTATTCTATATGTTCGACTAGCGAATGCACTCGGCATGATGCTGCGGCCGTCTGGGCACATCTGAATCATTTACTGAAGTTTGTATTTGATAAAGCAACACAAACTGAGCGCATACACATATTGACTGATGGCCCTAGCAGCCAGTATAGAAATAAATCCATTTTTTACATTATAACACAACTACAAAATGATTTCCCACAACTGAAACTTATAACGTGGAATTATCAAGAAGCGGGGCACGGAAAGGGTGCCCCAGACGGCATTGGCGCCACCATAAAAAGGACTGCTGATTATCAAATCAAATGTAGGAAGGACGTCGGGACCTTTGATACATTTATAGATGTCATTCAACAGAATGTACAAAATGTAAAAATTATAATTGTCGAGGAGCATGAAATAAAAGCGAAGGAAATAATGCTTCCCAAAGACATCGCAACGTTCAAGGGCACTATGAGTGTTCATCAGGTGGGTAATCTAATTTAACAATTACTTCTTGCGATGCATAAGATAAATAAACATTTAATGATCATATTTTTTTAGGTCGTGTGGTCTTCAGACTCTACATACTTGGAATTTAGAAGGCAAAGTTGCTTTGAATGCTTAGTTAACGCTTGCGTACATGATAAACATATCAAGTTTTTTAAAGTATATAAAACTCCAATTGATTCTACAATAAATAATGTAAGCGTTATACCGGAAAACAAAAGAATCCGAATACTTAGCGATATTACAATTAGCCATGGTAATCAGCAAGTTTTACCCTCTACGTCACTTTTGAATGTTAACGCAACCTTTACACTGCCAACTACGAGTCTTCGCAGCGTACGTCAAGACTGGACAAACAAAACCTTTGTGGGAGCTCATACCAAGGCATCAGGGCATGAGAAAGAATTTCTTAAATTTATAAGTAACAAGGACGGAAATGTTTCTGATAGTAATTTGTCTGATTAAGTATTGAATTAGAAATAAGGACTGAAGTGGCAAACGTATACCAATGAATAAGTATAATTATAAAAGGGGTGGCACTAAGGTTGTTCGCGAAATTTAAAATTTACTTACAGCCCGGGTTTATAAAACAGTGACAGTAACGAATACGTACTTATTAATATATTTTTTTAATATCATTACAATCGTCCATATATCTCTACTTTAGTTATAATTAGCCACAGACGTCGCGTTTTTACTAAATATATGTTTTTACTATATTATATATAATAAAGTAGCGTTGTGTTTATTTTTTTTTACCCTAAACAATCCGGCGCCTATCTGCAAGTTGTTAAAAACGTAAGAAAATTTAGATTTCGCAGGCTACCTTAGCACTTTCATTCCAAATAAATGTTAATTGTTAT
The DNA here is from genome assembly GCA_949152455.1 of Lithophane leautieri. Lineage (NCBI taxonomy): Eukaryota > Metazoa > Arthropoda > Insecta > Lepidoptera > Noctuidae > Lithophane > Lithophane leautieri. Next base: position 7,175,862 of record OX424472.1, on the reverse strand, counting down.
TAATTACTGATTATGTAAAGTCTACAAAGTTATTAAACTATTAAAACGTTATTTTTTTAAGTTTTATATTAATCATGTTGATTATACTTTAAGTAAAAACTTTAATATCATTAGTGCAATTTGTGATCTCAACAGTAAATTACAAATTATCATTAGAGAAACTATACGAATCATTAGTGTAGCTCAAAAAGTCGAATTTATGTGTATTCTTGATTAAAACTTGTGGAAAAATTGATTAATATGTGTTTTTTTAATTAAGCAACCCTCCTGAACCTGAAAATTACGAAAAAAAAATACAATTTTAAAATCATGAAATTGCTTCTTTTTTGGCCCCAAATTTGAAAACGACCCTTATTTGCATTTTAGGCCACGAGGTGACGCAAATATTGTTATATGGGACGATTAATAACACGGCGACAAGTGCTTATTTCATTTTTAACGGTATGTTTACTCTGTACTTAGGTATTCGTATTATGAGACGCCCGTGTTGACTACTAAACTATGCTCTTGGGAGCTTTACTTGAAAGTTGGAACTTAATATTCATTTCATGTTGGTTCCATAAAAGTGACGAGGAGAGAGCCATTTAGCAATGACATCATCTCAGGAAATCACGTCGATATAATCTGCTGATAGGCAAAGTATAGCTACTTTATTAAATTGATAATTTTTCATTCGATTGTTATCGAAATTCCAATAGGTATGAGATACGTAGGTAACTATATAGGTGCTTAGAAGCGGAGCCAACGAGTAATTCCGGTAGAATTTTAAACAGGATAGCATTTTAAGCAGGATAGAATTTTAAACAGGATAGCAACCTTCGCCAGGTTGCCATCTATCTCCTGGCCAAATTTTCTCGAAATCCGTTCAGTGGTTTAGGCGTGAAAAGGTAGCATACAGACAGACAAAGTTACTTTCGAATTTATAATATTAGTAACTATGGATAGTTTGAATAAGTTCAGGTCTCCTCAGCCCTCGCGATATTTTCCTTCACGGATGTCAGTAGGTAATGCCCCCAAGATAAATAATTCAGAAAGTCAAAGAGTGAAAGTGTTTGAGTTAAAAAAGTCAAATTGGTAATTGCCCGGATTAGAACCCACTACAACCTCGTACATGACAGGCGAGCCCTTAATCACTGGACCATCACGGCATTAATCTCTATCTTGAGTAATTTAATTTCAATAGTTCTCAGTTCAGCTGATTCAGTTCCAATTTTCTCAAAACTACCTACTAAATCCGAATAGGAAATGTTTTGCTATTGTTGCTGTCAGAGCCCCGATATAATGTATGACAACACAACCATTTACATTAGGTGCTTGCAAACGCTGATTATCAGGGTGGGCGGAATATAGAAGTCCAAAAAAAGATTTTGGTCCTTCGTGTTGTGGGGTATCCGAATGCCATGTATTTTCCGCGATTTTTCATAGTTTACGAGTTATGATTTTGTAGTGGTATATGTAACCCACACATGCAGACAAACTTGTGAACTCAAGTACCTATGACGTCACACGTCCGTTAGTTCGAATTCACAAATCGACAGTCGCTCACTAAGTAGCCGCCACTCGCATCACTTACGTCATTTTATAATCATCCTAATCTTAGTTATTGTTTAAAAACCGTGTTTAGTTATAGTAACATGGTTATTAAACTCATTGTGTAATATACCCAAGGAACATTTAATTTCATTATACTATAGACCCATTGCAGTATCACATCCTAAACAAAAGTTCTACTTATATTTTTTTTCTGAATTTTTGTGATTTTTCGACCTTGACCTTAGGAACGAAAAATGTGCAAAAAATTTTTTTTTGCGTTCACGCAATTTGTTATCACAAACGGCTCTTACGATTTCGGTGACAGTTGCAAGGGTTTACAGGGGCGAAAAATCGATCTAGCTAGGTCTCATAATCTAGGTATAATATCTGGGAGAATTCGGTTTCTCTATATTTTCACACGAGCTCTGCTCGCCCAGGTACTATGAATAAAACAGATTCTTTATGTTAAAGAGATAGGATGCAGGTAGGTAATTCACTTTGCTCTAAATTATATCACACTTATTCGCCATTCTACATTATTATATGAATTACAATGTGAAGTGTTCATTAATCCGCGATATAATAAAATTGTGAAAGCGTTTGAGAAAACGTCAAAACATTGAAATGAGTTAACGGTAGTTAACTTGGTATAAACTAGGATTAAGTACTACATAGTTAACACGTGGCAGAACATTTACTAGCAATTACATTGATAAGTTTATGACCCAACCAGCAATCCACTGGGGTATTAATCTTGTCTTGAAATTTTTCCTGAGGCTCAAATGATTTACTCTTCAACTAAGATAAAAAATTAAATTTTTTTTTTTTTTCACATCAGTCTGCCTCGTAGGTCTAGTGGTTGCAAGCGCTACTGCTAAGCCAGAGGTCTTGGGTTCGATTCCCGGATCGGACAGTGTTATTGAGTTTGGCGAAATGTAAGGTCTTCCTAACCCTTCGGGGGGAATATGAATATCATTCGCTACCTAATTGGAGTAGAGAATAGGTACGTTTCGACTTGATGCGCGTGCGCTTGGTTGATGTTACGAGTTTTTCATCATTCCTGTGCAATGTGTTTTTAGACGCTACAGTTATCATAATATTTATTTCATTTTTCTTACATATAAATTATATTTTTAAATATTAGAATAAATAAATATATAAAAACATTTAAAAATATAAGAAATAGTTTAGACGCTACAGTTATTATTATTAGTAATGCTTTTTTGCAATGCGGGTAGCTCGCAGTGCATTCTCTAGTTATTGGTGGCTAGTGTTTACGGACAATTTTATTTTGTAACAAAATTTGTAGGTATTAGTCTTTTTTCTCCGGTGAGTTTGACTTATAATGTTATAAGTCAAACTCACCGGAGAAAACACACACCAGACAGACAGACAGCATGCAGTCACTGACTGAAGACATGTGTCTTCAGTCAGTGACTGCATGCTGTCTAGTTGGTCTACTGGTCCCAAGAGCTACTGCTGAGATGAGGTCCTGGGTTTGATTCGGTCAGGCCAAGTGTTATTGAATTTTTCCACCACGAATTTCTCAGTTGCTGCCCGGAGTCTAGATTTGTGCCCGGTTGGTGGCAATAGGCTCTTACATTGGACGGACACTTTACTGACGAAATGTGGCTGTACAATAGGGTACACCTTTCAGTCTCAGTTAGGTACCTACTCTGCCTTTATCATCAGCAATCCGCCCAACTCTTGTAAGTAGGTATAGGTTTTTACCTGATACAGATGTGAATTTAAGTTTGTTTATCGTGGCAAATTGGAAAGCGTATGCAGCAATTAAAATTGTTACTAATTAAAAACTGATAACCTATTATCAAGCTTGTGATTGCAGATATGAAACTGGGGCACTGATTGTTCGACTATAGTACATTTTCATACAAGTGGCCCGCCTCGAATGCAATGAAATGACAAATGCTCACACGTATCAAACGATGTTTATCAACACGGTTGCAAAGAAAAAATAAAAACAATTTTATGATGAAATGTTTGTGAAAATTGGCTCACATTTTTTTTTGTGTGGCTTGTCTAAGCTTTCTCATTTTGAAGGAGAGGCACTGACTCGAAGCCACCGTACAGCCAGACACGATAGTCAACGCCCTTAATACATATTATGCGTAATAACAATAACAATAAAAGTTCTATTTGTTCCGTTCAGTAACTCTTCAACTGATGTAAAAAAAAAGTTATAAACCTAAAACTAACTACGACAAAAAAGTCAACTAAAAAGGTATAAAAAAAGACGTCACAAACCGACAAATTAAAAATCCGGAGTCACACGTGTTAGGGCATAAATCAAACATAGCCTATAACCAACGGACGATCAAGACGCTTTTAACGATACCTCATTTGTCCAATTGTGACGAGTAGTTTAGAAGATATGATCCCGGAACACATGAAAATACATACCTACATACAAACATACAGGTCAAAATCATAACCCTCCTTTGTGATTCGCCGTAGTCGGGTAAAAATAGAATGACGTTTGTTTAATTTTATTTAATTACCTAAGTTGATGAGTTAGGATATAGTCTAGCTAAGCTAGTGTTTATTGCCATTGAGAACTAGGTTATTTCTCGTAAACCAATCTGTAACCTAGTTAACCATCAAAAGAGCACTGTTTACGACTTTACGTCCTCAAAATCTTAATCGTAAGGGCGTTTGCCATCCCATCATCCTAGTCATTTTCCGAACCATATACGCATTAGTGGCTCAAACGTCCATAAACTTACTAGAATGACCAAAGCGGATCCTGACACGAACAAGAATCTATTACGATACGTAGGTACTAAGACGTAAAACAAAATTCTTTTCATCCCTCGGTTGCCTGTAGGGCATGTCATCCCACTTTTTTTTTTTTTCGTAATTTTACTATTGTCACTGTCCCTTTCAAGGCCACCATCAGGGATTTTGATTACACAAAAAATTTGTCGCTAATTTGACGATCACTGGTTCAAAAGATATAAGGGTTTATAGGTGGCCGATCTGGAGAGTCGCAATTTGTCAGACACATTTTACTACACCTTTATTTTTTTAGCAGTGCACGTATCACAACTTACCTACCAACATATCTTTGACAAGACTACATTGTCTGTGGCACACTTTCTCGCACTGGTGAGGGAACGAAAAGTAAAAATCTCGCGTGATAGATACTGCATTGTGAACCTAAAACGCGGTGCAATTAGAGCCACTTTCTGAGGTAGTGTTAAAAATAATATAGGTATCTTAGTTTTAAATGGCTACGCCAGCTGTAGTTTTGAAGAATAAGCTGTGTAGTGATGTGCGGAAGGAACAGAATTGGACAAATTAACCAAACAACATTTTGTCCCCTATGGTTTCATGTAAAGGAGTGAGTTCTGTGATTAGTTTTGTGTCAGGGTATATTTTGTATAAATAAAATAATAAAATTTAATTCTTATTTTTATTCCTTATACTAAATGAATACAATGAAATCACTATAACTTAAAATGCGTATCTAGTTCTAATGTCTTCCAACTTTTTGGACACTTCCGCGGGCGTTCTCTCCAAGTCGCCAGCGATCGCCTTTTGTTTCGCTGGCTCCAACGAGTTGAACTGCTCGCACAAGTCACCGTCTATCACATTCTGTCAAACAAAAAGAAAAGTTTGTTAGTCAAAGAATATAGGAATAAGCTGGCGAAAAACATGAAAATCATTCATATGAACGGATGTCTGTGATTCATCAGTGTTTTAATGTATTTTTATAGATTTGTCCGTTCCAAAACTAAAGTAGCGCTATGAGAAACGCGTCCAACTCTCCGGAACTCGACGGACGGTAGCGACGAGGCGCAGTCATAACGACAAGCACACATGCCGCGGAGCGCCCGCCGTGCTCTACCGACAGTGTAACACAGGAGACTTCGTGTAGAAGTAAACTGCTGACTGACTGGCGGACATCCTACCAAGACTTCGATAAAACGGCTGGACGCTGGTTATGTAAAAACCAAGTTCAGCTGACGGCAAAATTATTGATTAAGAATATGACCTTATCAGCTATTATCAATCAACTTTAAATACTGACCTTTACTGGGTAATAATAGCTCCTAAACGATAAGTGATCCCGGCCACACAGTGGCTGGTTTTCACTCCTCATGTGCATCTCCAGATGTTGGAAGAAGTCGTGGTCTTCTCGCGACGTGAACGGCAGAAGCACGCCAAGGGAGCCACTGACGGTCGCGTACAGAAGGGCTTCGGAACCACCAGGGATGAGCGTAGCCCTCTGTAGTGTCGTCACAGTCTCCCCCACGTGGAAGTTGACCACGACATCACCTTTCTGAGATGCTCCGTTCAGAAGACCTGCAAATGTCATGCTAAATTAGTGCCGTGCAATCAGTGTCGTAGAAACTTTTAATTTGGTGTTAGCATCAGAATGGAATAAATAATCATTACTTTCATTAGTCTAGCATGTATATAATTTAGTTTCATCACGCAAGGTTGTGATTAGCGCAAAAATTCGGCGCAATTTAGCGTCAAGGCAGATCATTATGAAGAAGTGATTTTTACTGCTTACCTCTATCCCAGAGCGCTTTGTTTCCTGTAGGATCTTCATCAACATCATCTGTGACAGATTGTGGCAGTCTCATCACAGCTACGTTGCCGAATTTATCAGACATGGCGACAGTATCGTAGTCCAATATGCAGCTATTTGTGATCCATCTTGGATTGGTGTCATCAGCAAATATGATGAGCTGATTCTCCCTCTTTTTGTATTTGAGACAGAATACAGATTCCTGTACGTCTGATGCAAATATCCTCTGGCCGATTGTCTTGATGTCGGCTATAAGGTTTGGAATGTGTCTGTTTTCGCATTTGCGCAACAATTTTCGCCTACCGATGTCATACAGTCTCAACATTCGCCCTACTCCCGCCAATAGTCTTCCATTGAATGGTGCTAATGCGCCAGGATATTCATCTACAGGTGTTTTGTGAACCAGTTCTAATTTTCCTGTACTGCCATAAATCTGTAAAAGGAACAATGTTATTAGTAAAGGTATTACTTTTATGACAAAATGAACTTATTTTGCAAAAAACAGATGCAAAATTTACCTTATAGACATGTAAACTGCCTTCCGTGCAGGATCGCGGCGACAAAATCATGTCTTTAGCGACTCCTACGACCAAGTGAGCCTGTGCATGCTCGGCGTGGGCGGCCCAGCGCACGATACAGCCGGACACTGCCGCCTCGTTCTGTTCCAGCGGCAGCTTGAACAATGTGGTCGGCTGGCCACCACTGACGCCCATGTCTACCACGCGGATTTGAGATGCCCACATACCTGACAAACAAAAACATGAGCTTTAGTAAAAATACAGGAATAGTGAAGGGTAAATTTTGTATCAAAAATTTAAATGTATCCCACACTTGAATCAAATGTCTTATGATAAGATGCATTTGGGATTAACGTTGGGAATTTAATCTTGCCACACCCGATTAGAGTCAGTAAGCTCAATGACATTTTCTGCTCTTGCCCAGAGAATGTGGCTTAGTCAGTACTTATTACAAAAACTAGGAAGATTTCTTTACCTGCTCCAGCTTTAGGCGATGAGAAGATGTTTTCAGGCAGGGTATCTGACAGGAAAGCATCAGCCATTTCATTTGCAAGTTGTTGTTCCTCTGGACCTCCGCCTGCAGCCGCTTCCCGCATTTCTTGTGCCATTTGCACCCTGAATACAAAAAGTTGAGGTCAGAAAGTTGTCAGGAGATACACGAAAATGTGTTTGTCAGTACTGCAGGGGTATCTACACTGAATTCGGTTTTTGTGTATTTCTGTCATCATGTGGAATAAGGTTTATAGCAAATCGGTATTTTATCTTTGTTTACCTTCTTTGATTTTTCATTTCCTCCGTGTAAGAGTTGTGGTCAGTCTCAAGTATGATGATGTTGTTGTTATCAGAGTTGATGACGAATTTCCTTGGTGTGTATTCAAGAGGCAGGTAGGTCTGATTGAAGACTGCACCTAGCTTTTCTAACGCCAAAATTCTGAGTGTGTTTGATGAGATAGCTACGATACCTTCGGCGCATTGTTCTGAAAAGGTACAGGCAGTGATATAATAGTGTTTGTGGAAGTTCGAATAAGACCTGTTTTTATTTTGAGTGTCCACGGCATGGTTTTGCCGCCTTCATCGCCTGAACGACTCCAGCTTGGCTATGGAATATGCCGAGTGCCGCTCTCTACCGCAAGCGGGAGAGTGACATGCTCTGCGACGTTGTAGGCTTGTCACTGCATGGGGCAGCTACGCACCACCCTTGCGTGGCCACGCCCGAAGGTACGGCCACGCAAACACGTCGGTATCAAGCAATTTTGCCCGTAAAGATGTACTGCTGACAGTTGAAACGTGAAAATTCGCAAGTAAGCCGACAAAATGAATTTTTTAACCATTTTACAAATTTTTATTTCATGATTTCCACTTTGACTGTCAGCAGTGCACTAAATACTCTTGACACTTCAGGTGCTTACGAAATGCCGTGGATAAATTATATTAGGTTGAATTTGTGCTTGTTGCACTTGCACCATCATTTATTATTGGTAAGCATTTTTATTGTAAAGGACCTAATGTGTTAAGCCCAAAAATGTAAAAGCAAATTAAGTATTGTCTTAGCCTGGCATGTTCCCAAGTATGTTAGCTGCCAAATAAAAAGACTAAGTGTTACATACCAATAAGACAAAGATATAAAATGATAAAACTGTGCTAACCAGAACTAAATCCAGCTGCATACTCCAGACATTCATACGACAGTGGTGTGAGGTGGAAACGATTCTGATAATGGTATCCTAACCAAGTTCTTGATGACACAGCTAAGACTGCCTCGGCAGCCTGCACGCGTACTTTGAACAATTTCACTGGTCTCGACCCCAAGTACCTAGTACGAGAATAGATTTTTATTAGAAAAGAAGAATAGATGTGTTGATATTGTAATGATTAAGATTGGAACCTCAGATCTGGTTAAGTTAATCTTCACTAAAATTCAGATTATAAAAGGAGCGATAGGTTTTTTCATCATTGGTAGATTTGCTTTAACTTCTTAAGTGTCGCGTGATACCCCATAGGTATCATAAAAAAAAGCGCCCGAAATGTCGATGGCACCTATGGGGTATCACGCAACAATTGTTGCCATTGGTTGATGATTTTTAACGTTTATTTGCACTTGCAACACGATCTGGCTGTATCATTCGAATAATCGATTAATAATCTACCGATTTTAGTAACAATTTCTTGGTTACACCACTAAGAACGGACAAAAACTTAACAAAAAAAATGTATCTGTGGTAGTGAGACGCGAGGACGCCATATTGGCAAAATTCGTCAAGTGTCAAGTGTTGTTTACGTGTGTTCGCAACAGAATAAAAGAAGAAAACGGTGAGTAATCTTATAAGAATTTTATACAGAATTACTGAGAAATAAGTGTAGATTTTGTATTGAGTGTTAGTTTATCGATAAGTGATAAATATATCAGTGAAAAAGTAACGAAAGTTTGGTAGTAAACAATTTTGACGCTGTCGCTGCCGTGTTTAGTAATGTTTTTATGATAAATATTCTTGTATACTGTTTGAAATACACATAAGTAGCTAGCATAATAATCTACGAACATAATTTTGCTAATAGCTAACGATATTATTGCGAATTGTTATCGTAATCGTATTTCCAATTCGGCGATTCCCCCGTACCATGACACAGCGCTCATAGTAGGCGAGACCAGTACAAAAGTACTATCTGCAAATAAAATCCAACTAGATTTTTTTGTTCCAATAAGAAAGAAAGAAAGAAAGAAAAAAATAAAGATTACATTTTATTATTTCTTGCAGTTTACATAACTGACATGTGAACGAAAAATAAATGTCGAGGTTATTGTTTTTTTTTTTACCGACTTCAAAAAAGGTGGATTTCCTCAAAAAGTATGAATGTTTTTTAGGATCATGGTATTTTCCTAGGCCATTAATTTAGTAAATGATTATTTTATGGTATTTTCAGCATGGCGAGGCTGTCCTCGACCTCGGTCGCGAGTGTGACCCCCGCTCCGTGCAAAAGGGGCCCTAGACAGAGCGCCGCCCGTCGCGCTATCATCATGGGGTTCCTTGACGCTGCCCCGCGCCTTGATCTGTCCCCATCCCCACCGCGCACCGCGGTAAGTATTTTCAGTACAGCACATTACTATATATATTTAATTAGTTTCAGTGGAGTAATTTGTATTTCTTGTCTTTTCAGCCATGCTGTCCCGGTTCTAGCGACCCGTCGATACGTGTGTACCTATTACGCATTGGAATGGGCAACTGCAACTAGCTTCATCTTTCTAAGTGACCGCCTCCTTGACAATTCAAAGTGCCTGTAACTGGTTTATTTGAAATAAATGCTTTGAGTACGAGTTTTGTGTTTTATTTTATTGTAATATATTTTTTGAAAGCAACATGTGTTTTATTTCAAAATTTTCCTAGCTTTCCGTAAGTATCCCATATACTTACGAAGAGCTAGGAAAAGTTGTTGTACTAAAAACCGAGTGAGCGTGTATGCACAGAGCGAAGGTATAGTTTTGGCATGTTTCATGCCGGTTGCAGACCGAAAACTAAGCTATGCCAAGGCTAAACTAAGCTATGCCAAGCAAGCTAGGCTAAGCTAAGCTAGAAATAAATAGCGTGCACACCAACAGCTAAGCCAAAGCTCAGTCAGTGTTGCGTAGTTCAATTAGACAGACGTCGCTCGCCATGAATATAATCGATGATGAATACGTTACACAAAAAAAGAAGATTAATACTGACGTCTACGTCGATTAATACGACGAAGAAGTCTGGATTACTTATTTCCTCCACTATTCTTTTCCATACAACATCCTTTATAATTAAGTTATGATAGTCCTTTGATTGTGTGTTCCATAGTATAGGAAATTGTTTTGTCAGTTTCAATAAATTGCTCCATAATCGCTACTAAACGACCGTGCGTACGACAAAGAACACTGGACAGCACTGGCGAAAAATGTGCAAAGGGTGTGCGGGGAAAGCGGGAGGGGCTTAGCTTAGCTCGTGTAGCGCGCATCGGCATACACAACTAACTTAGCTTCGCATATTTTAGTTAGCTCACATAGCTTAGTTCGCATAGTTTGCGGTCTGCACACAAGTATGGAAAACTGCGTCAGCTATGCGAACGAAGCTAAACTAACTTAGCTTAGCTCTTGGTCTGCAACCCGTATCACTGTATTGTTCGCAGCGCATGTATTGCTTTTTTATTTGCGTTACTGTCACGAGAATGTCACATGATACCGCATAGGTGCATACGACTAGAGGGAATGTCTAATGCACCGCATAGGTGCATAACTGCGGTGCATTAGGGATTCTAAAATCCGACTACTATTGATACATGAAGAATTGAAAATTCTAACAGGCAAACTTTAACATGATGAATAAACACAGTAATTACCTCCACATATTTCGCTATCGCAAAAAAAAAGTATTTTTTGTGATTACAAACTTACATTTGCAGTTGGAGAATTCACCGTGACGTATATCGATATATGGGAGAACATATTTTTTAACTACAAAGTTAAGTTTGTTTTGGGTTAATTTCATCCATACAACGGAACCCTTCATTGTGGGTGGTCTGACATGCACTCGGCCGGTTTTTATTGCTTACCGTGCGTTTGCACTGGCGAAACATTTAATACAAAACATGTTGAAATCTCTAGTTCCAGTCAAAAATTGTATGGAACATTGACAGAAAGTTGAGATTTCAACATGTTTTATCTTGAATGTTTCGCCAGTGCAAACGCACGGTTAGGCATAATCGGACTGTAATGTTCCCACTGCTGGGACACAGGTCCTCCTCTCCGTGAGAGAGAGTGGGTGGGTTGGTAGATGGATTTGGGTACCTACCTACATATAAGGAAAGATAGAATAATCATTTATGATGTTTTGTCCATAATAATTGTTACACAGCTGTTAGTAAATAAGTGTACCTAGGTACAAATAATGATGAATCATTATTTTCAAAAAAATCGAAATAATAATTGGGATATCTCAAACCATAAATTTAATTTCGTATATTTTTTTGAACAGGTCATTACTATTGTAATAGAACACTAATAGTGAGAATTATGCTATCTAAACTAAAGTAACATAATAAACAGAATAAAGGACATTAACAATTTATAATAAAATAACAACAAAAATCGTACTTGGAAATTATAACATACAAATATTCGCAGTTTTTTACTCTGATGCGCTGACGGTACCCCGAACCAGTATAAACCAGTTTTCGGGCCGGCTCGGCGCGCGTCGCTGCGTAATGGCCGCCGAGTTTTTTTCGTTGTGTAAACAAAAAGTTTCTTATCGCAAAGATCGTGTTACAAGTGGAATGAGGTGCTGTTATCGTGTTTATAATTAGGCCTATACATTGTGCTAACGGTGTCAAGTGTTTGTGGAGTGAATGAATGTGTGACTTCGTGTTTTTGTGTAAAGTTTTGTAAGTGTTTCGACTGAAAATAATAAAAATAAAAAGAAAATTCATCACTGCGAGAAAAGGTCAGTATATTTAGGTTATTTAAGTATATTCCTGGCTTCGTTAATTCATAATAAAGCTTGGAAGCTATAATACATGCTGTGCAAATTACCTATTGGTGATGAAATCACCATTTTTAGGAAGGCCTACCCAAAAATTAAAAAAACTTGAGACTAGTTTGACAGTTTTTTAGATTCTAGGTAAACCTAGGCCCGACGTAGTAAGGGTTAATAAGTTGAAACAATCGCGATTTTTAGACAAACATACCTAGTCCTCGTATCTGCTAAGTCGCCACTAACGGAGTCCAAGGTGGTTCGCAGCAGTACTCCATTGCTCAAGCCAATGTTTAACTGCAATGCAGACTTAGCTCCAGACTCGAATGGTTGTTCTACAATGCAAAGTGATTCGGCGCCGGCCGGCAAAGCTTGCATGGAACGTGGCGCTAGGCAATCCTGAAATAATATTCTAGTTTATTTTTGTTGAAATGGAAATGTGAGATATTGATTTGAAGAGTTTGAAATCAGCAGTATTAGAATAACGCATTTTAGGTTGTTGTAATCACAAAAAATCAATGGTGTCCTTGTATCATCATTTTAAATCTGGGAAAGTAACTTATTATCATTATCAAAGTAATTCTTACCGATGGGTCCAAAGAGATGATTCTGACAGTGTTATCATTCAGCCCTACAGCTAAGAACCACGCCCTTTGTTCTCCGGTAGCCACAGATCCCAATGCCATACATGATACATCTGATGATAACTTCTTCCTCTCAGTGTATTCATTTAATTGACCAGTCTGAAATAGTTAAACAGTTTAGAACAGTGCACAGTTGGATATGGTAAAAAAAACAGTATTCATTTGAGTGTCCACGGCATGGTTTTGCCGCCTTCATCGCCTGAACGACTCCAGCTTGGCTATGGAATATGCCAAGTGCCACTCTCTACCGCAAGCGGGAGAGTGACATGCTCTGCGACGTTGTGGGCTTGTCACTGCATGGGGCAGCTACGCACCACCCTCACGTGGCCACGCCCGAAGGTACGACCACGCAAACACGTCGGTCAAAATAAGTAATGAAGTAATTTATATAAACTTACGGGATCCATTTCAAAATAGACTAATTCGCCTCCCGTCAGAGCAATAACTACTTGTCTCTGATTAACTGCGCATTTGACGATGGACTTTTTCCCGGGCGCTTTCCACTCGTTCACACGTTTGTCAGCCCGAATGTGCCTGATGCCATCTGGGTACACTTGAACGAGCGCGTCCGCGCCGAGTGCGTGACAACTGAGTGTGGGCGTCGTGCCCAAGAACCCAGAGTCCGTTACTTCCTCGACCGTCTCACCGATAGACAGCACGAGTGTGGCATTTACGAACGACACAATGATGTAAGAATCATACTCCTCTGCAACCAAAAGAAAAATCTAAGGTAAAATTAGACCTAACAGCTAGTGAAAATGTATAACAGTCTTCTTTTGTCGTCAGCTTCCAGTTGCGTTTTATGAAGTCATGGATGCCTACCTTCGAGTGTTTGTTGAAACCATCTCTATTTGTTCATCAGCCGAAAGTAGATCCTGAAAAGAAAAACCACTGGTGTTTATGTATGACAAACAACCAGGGTTTTATTAGTAACTTGTTGATAAAGAGGAGCATTCATAAGTGGTTAGTTGTAACGTCACTGTATGTCGGTAACACGGACCAAAAGATATAATCATTAAGCTCCTTCATTTCTTCCTGTTATAATATTGCAAGTTACATTGATTGACAGTTGATTTTTTTCATTGAAATAAAAAGTCTATTCATTAAAATTCCATTCCTAGATATATTAAATGTGTTACTTACCATCCTTGTGTCTTCTGACAGTCCATACAGCATTGGGTGAACCAGGCAATTCAGAGACAGCCATTTCAGCAACTTCTAAACCATGTCTAAGGGCTCTCAATGAAGATCTTGGTCCTCGGCCACATGCCAGATACACTTGAGGGGTATCCTCTGCAGCCAAGTCAGCCACACGACATGCTACAAAATAAACTGGCAATTAGAAACAAATTCTAAACAAGTAAATTATTATTTTTTAAGTTTGGATCCTCAGATCTGGTTAAGCATTCGTCAATGTTTTTCAGATGAAACACGGAGCGATAAAGTTTGACATCATTGGGAGAACAATATTCAAAGTAAGTTTTCATTGATTCAAGACAAAATAATGATTTCTGTAAAGTATCTTACCTAAAATCGGTGACAGAGAATCTAATTCATCAACAAGTACAAGATTCCTCAATGGTCTAGGAGCAAAGAAGAATGTGTCTCCCTCCTCCAAAGGCATGGCTGAACTGAACTCTGGTTCATCATCTTCATCACCCAAGTGAGCAATCTGGTACAGATAGCTGAAAAAAGGAAAATTATTGTAAGAAGATACAAATAAATAAATAAATAAATACATCAACAATTATGTTTTTGTAAATGATATATGAGAATTTAGAGAGAAAATGTACATCTCGCATCAGTGTGCTCTCCCCCATAAAAGTAAGGGAGGACCTTGGTTCGGAGATTACTTCTCTAGCATTAAAGTATACAAAAGAGAGCACTAAATGTCTCTCATTTTTTGTAACCTTATGCATATCAATACAAATAGATAAATACTTACTGGTTGCCAAATTCACAGGCCACAAACAAGAAGCCAGTCTTCAGCACACACATTGCAGTAGCCACAGGAACAGTATCAAAGTATTTCAGCTTTATCTCAGTGACCATGTCCTCATCAGTCTCAATAGTTATTTTGAATATGTCTCCTTGCTCTGTCTGTGCTAAGAAGAAGAACATAGACTTTGTTTTGTGTGTTGCCGAGCAGACAAAGATCATGCCTCTCTCAGGATCATCCAAGTCGTTTCGCCGTCGAGGGATTGGACATCTTATGTCATGTTGGTCACCCAAGTTCTTGTATGTGAGATAGTTTTCTGAGCAAATGAGTACTCCTGATGGTCCGTCATTGCCTCCAGGCACTGTTATGAGAAAGTTTGCATGCTCTTCAAGAGGCTCAGAGTATTTTCTTACTACATGGTTCAAACCTAAATCTAACTCATAAAATGTTAGGGTTTGTTGTGTCTTTTGTGCTGCTTCACCTAAAAGATAGAAGGAAGTGTTAGGTTTTTGGACAATTGGAAGTAATTCTATTTTCGAGTTCAGATGAAACTCATACATAGAGGATTTAACGTCACTGTCAATCGGAAACACGGACCTCAAAATAATCATATTGGGGGGCCTATTACAAAAGATTACTATTTCGAGACTTACCAGAAGGATCAGCATCTGCCTCTTCATAGTCAATCTCCAGGCATGCAAACATTGGGTTCTCAAAGCCAACATCTACTCCAACCATGTGGTAGACCAATGTGTTTGACTTGTGTGCTTCGAGGGGTGAGGAAATTGTGAGTCTGGCTTCAGCATCTCTGTTCAATATGTACACAAGCTTCTGCTTCTCAATTGCACCTACAAATTAAAAGTATAATTATAAATTTTACTCAATAAGATGCTTGAAAATTAAGCTGACTTCACTCTATGAGATATAATATCACAACTGACATAACAGTTCTGTTTGGAAGAATGGCGAGTGACATTAATTTATATCTCGAGATCTAATATACATCTCATAGTGTGAAGTCAGCTTTAGATGTTATAGCTGTAATTTAAACTAACAACTACACAATGTAACTACTTTCAGTTTATAAAATATGGCCCACCCCAAATACAGCCAGTAATAGATTATTGACCTAGATGTACCACAAATAGGTCAATGAACTATTTCTATGACCATGACAGCATGAAAATAATCTTACCGATCATAACAGCTCTGCCTTTGGGATCTATTGCTAAGTATTGGCCAGGAACAATTCTGCGACATCCTGATTTGCCAAATGTTTCTTGATGAACTTTTTCTAGAATGTTCTTCTTCGGAATATACTCTAATATCACAATGCGACCAGAATCTGAACCGATTACAATATAATCTGTAACAACAAAAGATACATGCAACTTATAGTATGCAGTGGAGATAATTTTGAGAAAGGTTAAGAAAAATATTTTAATATTGTCTAGTGTACCAATACGGTACATCTCGACAACCATAGTGATTGTAAAGAGCGACGCATTGGCCATATTCTATGCATCTAGTTATCCCATCCACCTCGTGTGTTATTAAGATGCATGGAGCAAGACGATGCAATATATGTACTATATTTTGATAAATAAATAACAAGAAAAAGACTACATCTATAAATAAAACAAGTCATTATATATGGTAACTTGTATAGACATCCCTCAAAGTTTTTTTTGTGGTTATTTCCGGCGACTAAACCACGTGTGTAATTAAAAAAAAAAACGGAAGAGTTCATTTACCTTTAGTGCCTCCAGTGAGCCGAAATGACATCATGGATCTGATAACGCCGAATATTTCCACTTTCATCAGCGTATGTACTTTGCCGGTGTTGGGATCGGGGCGGAGGAGTTCCAAGGTCTTCCCACGTGATATCACAATCTCCTGCTGTTTTGTGCCGGAGAAATTGCCGTGGACGGCATGTGTGATAGACGATGAGCCTTGTAAAGTCAAGTTGTAGAGATACATCTTGGCGATCTTATCCTACACCTGAAAGTACAAGTTATATTACAGCAGAGGTTCGATTATTATTTGCCGCATCGTGGCATTTTGGATGTGGTAAAAATGTAATGCTCGTAACTGACGAAAACAGAGAAATACCTGTGTTTTCGAATGGGTGAGCTTATTTGATCTAGCACCTTTAAAACGACCACGATCGATATAGAACCCACCGTGGAGATACCCAGTGCAAAGAAAATATTTACCCAAATGGGCAAAGGAATTGCACATAACAATTACTTCCTACGTACCTTTCAGAAAAATCGGCTGATTGCCGCAATGCGGCTTGATATTCACAGTATTTCTTTGAACGCCTTTTCCACAGCCAGGCGTCGGCAAAATGGCGGATGACAAGAATGCCATTTCGTACCGGCTTGATCGACCAATCAAAAAGAAGCATTTTTAATAATAGCATTCAGTTTTATATCGCCAGAGTTGCCATTTTACAAAGGTTTAAAATTGGTTTTGCTGCCATCTAGTTTCGAATAGCTAAACTACGCATTTGCTATTCCCCAATAGATGGCGCTGCAGAGTAATTTACACCAGCGGCATCTCTTGAGCGATAGAATAAACATAGTTTTGTAGTAATGAGTACAGAGGGCAGGAGTATCGAAAACCTGACTCATGACCATCCATTGTCAGTGTTGTATGGGTACCATCATTATCAAAGTGTTAAGAAGACTCACTTGGCAATTGCTAAATTGTAAATCGTCGACTGTGATTTTTAAGGGATAGTTTTTACGAACACTGAATTTCCCTCAGAAATTCTATGCCTAAGTACTTATTAACATTTTTGGCGGCAAAATACTTACAGCGCTGCACACGCGTGTTTGTATCGCGCTTCAGAAGTTTTTATTTATAATATCGATACCCAAAGAATCTGCTTTTTCAAGTTTACAGCGCAGTAAAAACGCGTTTCAGTCGTCTTCTTCTCGTATAAAACACCGTGTGCCCATAGATTTTAGGGTACCATTCTAAAATTGTAACAAAGGAAACCTGATGGTTATGGTTCTAGCACTTCGCCCGCGATTACGTCCACGTTTGTTTCGTTTTACAAAACGTAACACGCCCCCCCTTCACTCCTTTAACGAGCGGTGTAGTTTTAGAAAATGAATAATTACCTACGATCTTTTTTTAAGAAAAATCGGATCAATTTTCAAGTTTGTTGATCAAAGGAGAAATAATTTTCATATAAACTGTATCCCGAAAGAGGTTGTTTTTTGAAAAATCTTCCATCATGGTGTTTCGTCATGTAATAATTAGATTTATAATGGAAATAATCAGACCACGTGTCTTCCAAAATCCTTGTGACGGGTAGTTTTCAAAAACTAATAACGCCCCTTTTGACCCCTATAAAGGTCGAATTTCCAAAAACCTCTTCAGCATTATAAAAGGAACTCTTGCACCTTGTTTGGCGCAGCCGTGAGGCGCACAATACAATTTTTATGTTCTTTGTTTTTTGTATAAATATTGTGTGCCTAACCTGGGTCAAATAAATTTATTTTCTTTCTTTCCTTGCAATTTTTTTTGACATGTCAGTCAGTCAGCAATTTGCTCGCAACTTCGTTCGTGAGGATTTCTTACATTCCCCAAAATTCGCAACCCCTCCACTCCTTATATATGGTATAGTATTAATGATTACGGGGAGCTAGTGGCTAAGTAATAACAGCCGATCCATCAGGTTAAGCTACGCTTGCCGGGTTGGTCCGTGAGAGACTCCTCCGTGCTTCGGAAAGCACGTCAAGCCGTTGGTCCTGGCTATTATTCGTAGATCTTTCCATCTCTACTCTATATACCTACCTACACTATACACAACTTCTTCACACGCCCATTCATCCAAACCTACAGTTGGATCAACAATAAAATAATGAATAGGTATCGCTTCATTCTTCAGAACACCTGAGGTTTATTTCGCTGGGATTTAAAATTCCAATACGTATTTGTGCTCGGTTTGAAAGGGCTTTGGTCCATTGTGGAGTGTCTTTTAATTCTATTTTCTGGCTGTGGCGGCGGCGCGCCGTCACAATGTATCTGTGCCGTGACGCGGCGCAGGCGCACCTGAGTATTCCAACTCGTTTCACTTTGAGAAGCCGCATCTTTACCTACCTACATACATGATCGGTTAAACGGTTATCTCCGATCCATGTAGGTAGGTACCTACATATTGTATGTGGAAGCTGTACATACAATATAAAAAGCTGCTTTATTGTGTGAATTACTTTTCTCTGGTTCGTGTTTAGATTTGACATCATTTTTTATGAATTTTTATTTTCAAATGATGATTCCTAATCTAATTATGGTCAATCATGAAATTAGTGCGAATCATTAAAAGTCAGAGAATATCGAGTTAAAGTAGCGTCAGACAATTAAATCGGTCGAGGTGGTTGAGGTGAGCGGCGGGGCGCGGGCGCAGGTCACGACGTGCGCTGGCGCAGGCGGCGATGTGCACGTGTGCTCCACCGACCACTGGCATAAAGAGAAAAAATAAAACTGGTAGATAAAGCCGTATTTTGACTCACTTGGAAACTTCTGCCGCTGGACCTTACGAAGGCTTTTTATTTCAATACGAAAATAAATGACAGGTAGGTAAACTTGAACTTAATCAAGGCTCTACTAGTGCTGAAGGGTTTGTGAATTAAATATGTCAAACCAGTGCCTATTATTATTTCTTGGTAAGTGGGTTTATGTGTCGTCAAAGGTATCTAACAACTAAGTTTTGAGCTTCGTTCCATGTGTTCAACCGCACTCTACCTACAGACATGACTCACTATGATCCGACACGAACTCACGTGCATTAAGTTTTCCATTTCTATTAAAATTCTACATTAATAACCAATAAATCATGTTACCTTAAGGCTTCTAAGAATAGATTCTTCTGTTGGTAGGATTTCTTTACCTTCTTGCCTGAAGTTGCACTGAAAACTTGGTAACTCTAAAACCACTAAATTAGTTTATTTTTAAACATTTTTGGTACGTTTGAAATCTAATTATGATAAATTAAATAAGGTTGTGCTTTTCAATAACTCTTGGCACGGAAGTAAAGTGTCTCAGCATAGTAAACTACCCGTCTTCATGGCCATTTAGGTACGTGTAAATTTCTGGATGTATGTTCTGTAGAGTTATTATACAACACAATGGAGTTAATAAATATCAAATATATTTCATTTAATATAAAAATATACAAAGCGCTGCGCCGCCCACGCTCCGATAGTGAATGTAATCCGTGAACTTGGCAACACCACAACTCACTCAGGCGCATATCGCGGCCAATAATTTAAAAGGCGAGAACACTTTATCGATCAACCGGCTGCCGCTCGCCCTGGCCACTTTATACCAATAAAAGATTCGCTTTTAAGATCCTCTTTGTGTAAAAGATTCTCTTAAGATTGCCGTCGAGCTAACTCAGCTAATACTTTGGATCTAGATTGTTCTAGTGTAACAACTGGCAGCTGTCGGAGCTTAAAAGCCTCCATATGTGTTGCATTGCAAAGCTCATAATAAAACTTAATAGAAAGCATATAACTTTAAACTGTTTTGACGCTAAAGTTAGTGACTTCAGGTCGATGACGAGGGTGGAAAGTAGAACTGAAGCCTTTCCTTAGTCAATCACGAGTCTGATGTATGTCTGTATGTACCTAACCTCAGAACGAGCTTCATTCAGATTATAATTGGGAGAGTCGTGCAGTCTGTGGAGTGTGGAGGTGTCAGACAGTCGGACATTTGGTGGGGCTGACGAAGCTGACTCACCGCCGCAGTGTTTGGACACGGCGCGTGGCATTGTCTTTGTCTATAATGTTTTGTCAAACAGAGTTTCGAGGAAATTACAGCCATTATAATAGTGAGCATGTTTATTGAACGCGTCTGCGGCTTGTTGATAGATTGGACGTCGTCAATGTGTCACCAGAGCGGATGGAGCGCACAACACAACACGCCGTTTAGACATAACATTTGTCGTTGCGAACCGTCGCTGAAATTTCAGGTAATGCAGTATTCCAATAAGCCCAGCTGTTGATGTCTGCTTCACTGTCACCTATTTACCTACTGGATACTAACCTATAGATTTCCTCTTTTACTCGTCTTGTTTTCTTCAGACCTTTTACTAGTTCGGAGTGATAGCCCAACTGCCTCAGGCAATAACTTATGGCTCGAGTACTTCGCATTTATATGGACGTAGTGTCTGTGAGGCATAGATCGCAATCAGCCAGTTTATTTGACGCTGAGCGTGACGTGTGATGCTCGGCTGCGTATAGGAATGCAATATGGCCAGGACCAGCCCTAAATCCCACAGTAAACATTCCACCCACACCTCGCCTCGGGTAACTCAATATATGGCGCTCAGATCCTACGTAGGGTTGCGAAATTTAAAATTTAAATCGCTTAATTAGGATGATAGAGAGTGCTTGTAGTAGAAATGGGTAGACTATTGTTAGATAAGTAAGAAAACCTTAGAAAACCCCTATTATTTACTTGAAAATATTTTCATATGATTTAGATTCAGAGGTAAATAAAATCTATGTAAGCAACTCCAAAATACATCCTCACAAAATTGTTGATCGATTCTGCACCTATACTGTGACAGTATGACTTAAGTATGTTTACTTAGGAGATAACCCTAGTGCTCCCCTTGTCAGATGTACCGGCCCCTACTTTAATAAAACATCTCGATAATGAAAAGTCAGGCATTCACAGAGGGTGGCGAATTAACCCTCAATCCAGAGCCGCGCCCGTGCTCTGCAAAACTAAGTCCTGTGACGTCGAAACACTCGCTAAAATTAAACTATAGTTGCATGTTTAACGTCGCGCAATAAATATCTTAATGATATGGAATCAGAAAGTATCTTCGCGTTCGTTCGACGTAAAAAGACATAAGTGAGTGCGAGGGCGACGCGAAATGTGTTTTATGTTTTTTATCGAAGGTTCTTTATATGCGGTGTGGTTAGTAAAGTGCATAGTGTGCGGTGTTCCGAGTACATTTGACATTCATTGCGTTTTATTCAAGTCGGCACGTGCGGGCCACCTGTCGCTGATGCTGCACTTGTTCTAACTTTACCTACCAGATATTTAATTAATAAATGCTAACGAAATTGCATGCGCATGGAAATTTACCACGAGACTATTGGGTAGATAGAATCTTGTAGACGTCGTTATAAAACTTAGAGCTATTTCTTGGTAGATTTTTATAATTACAATTTTGATTTAAAGGCATTTATTTGTTTATTTATTTAGGCATGTGCTCCAAGAACATGGTGGTTAAGTGTCATATCTGTTAATCTCGAATAACTTAAAGTAGTCTCGGGTTCTTATGTGACTGTCTCTAAGCACGTAATTTAAAATCAAGGAAAGGAATCAGCATAGAATATTAGTTTGATTGAAAATAATCGATTCTGTGCTCGTCCGATGCAAATGGCCGGCGCCGGATGGACCTCCCATCACTTCAGCACTGCACCGACAATCGGTGACAATACGAATTCAAGATGGCGCCGGCATGGTTTATTGCTTACTCGACATGTTCCTACCTTTGGAGTGAGGACCAATAAACGCTTCCGCTGGCTACGTGCTACGATTTATTTGATTGTTTAATGAGTTGAATAAGCAATTCGATTTTTTATTCATCTCACATGCTATTCATTAAATAAACTTTGAACATCACTACTCTATCTGCGTTTGTGTTACAATCTCAATAAGTCAGACATCTACAAAATAATAGTATTGAAATCTCTATCAATAAAAAATACTATCATTGATGAAAAGACGTGCATTGATTCTGTAATATAAAACACTTTTATATCAGTCAACGTAGTTGTCAGTTTGCCATTTTAAGATTAAATCGAGGATAATTCAGATGTGCTGAATATGTCGATCGAAACGCGATGTCTATTGTTTATCAGTCACGAAAAGTAGAGCCGTTTTGGGAAGATTTACGTTGTACGAGTAAGTGTCAACTGTTTTATTTGCCCCTTATGACCCCGTTAATGAACAGTACTTTATTGATGTACGAACATTAATAATGTTAGACTAACAACACATGTACTGGTTTACACTTTTACATTAGCAGTATAACAACAGAGCTCAATACAATTCGTGATTTCCGTGTAATTGAACAATACTGCTAGATTAATACAACCTACTACGTTCAGATCGTGACGGGTCCAGGCGATCAATTCGCTCATGATCACCGCTCACCTCTCGAGCGCCAGTCAATAAGGATACTAATGTATCTGCAACGGAACAATGATAAACAAAAGCTCCTGTAATATTACGATTTGATGCGACTCTTTCGTAATCTAGAAAGGTCTTTTGTATCACTCGATAAGAGCCAAGCCGTAGAGTAGAGTCAAAAGCTTTGAACTAGTCAAAGCATTTGAAATACTCTTACTCATTAGTGTTGAAATAAATTAAAGTAAACATCGCTGTCTGTAGCAAGTTCGTAGCCCGCTAATTAACTTATGAAAGAGTAATTAAATTATCTTGGGAATGTCTGTAGGTGGTAGCACTCCTCATGACGAAAGAATTCTTAACGATTATTTGAAACGTAATTTAAATGCTTCCAGTACCTTCGATACCAATAATATATTGATTATGAGATGCTTATTAACAATTTAATTAATTAACTTATATATCGTTTTAAGTTTTTAATTGGGCCACTTGTAATAAAGTTGATTGCCACATATCTATGTCTTCATTAAGTTAAATGAGGTATACTTGGAATTATAAGATTAGAGGAAACAGGTGTTGGTGGAATAACAAACATAGCTGAGATAGCAGAGGATGTCTACGATTGTACTAATTACGCGCATTTGCGTGGTCATTATATGTCTAATATGGACGGTTCATGTCCACTAATGTATGTGGTCATTATTTAGAACTAGACATTAGTCGCATTCATTACTTGCTAACTGGAGTACTACGGTAGGTACTTATGCTTTTTTCATGGAATTGTAGGACTTACCTATACTTAACTAAGTCTTGAGAAAAGCTCATGGCTTTCTACGTAATAAGTCGATTGTACTCTATCGAACTGATTGAAGTTATGTTGCGACTTAACTATTTCCGTGATCTCATTTGAATATTCCATCAAGTATCTAAGGATTTAAATAACTCTATGAATAATATCAAAATAAAATCTGTGAGATTACGAGACACCATCACAGTCTGTGGGCACAAAGGAGCATTAAACACGACTGTGTCCCATGGCCCGTCGGTATCGGGAATAGTAAATTAGAAGGCAGTGCACCTGTGTGGCCCGCCGACCAAAAAACGTACCCGCTACCTCTAAACTAAACGAATTATTAACCACTACCTGCGACGCTCACACGTGTTCCACACCAACTATCAAGAAACCTTCATCGTGCACCCCATCCATTGAACCATTCCTTTTACATTTAAATCTCAGAATTTCTCATCGACCAGTAATGGATATCAGCGGTGTTGAATCACACATTTCACGGTGATTTGTAATAATCGAAATATTAGTCAAGTGGTCCCGCCTTCATTCTCAGGTGCATTTTTGTATTGAAGAAACGTTTGTGTTTTTTTTCTTGTGTTTTAAAAGACCTTTAAACGTCAAGTTTCCCAAGATTTGTTAATAAGGCAAGTTTTAGAGTTCTGTGCTGGCATTATAAATTGCCCTGAGATTTATTCATGGAATCTATGTACTTACATGGATGGAGTATTTTACCCAAAATTGGCTTTGATATTGCCCTGAGATTTATTCATGGGATCTATGATGGAGTATTTTACCCAAAATTTACTAAGATGGTCCACTTAGGTGAAATTAATATAACGGAAGAGTTTTTCAGTTATTGATAACTTTATTGTTTCAGTTTACTCATGCATGAACTTATAGTATTTGAGTGTCTACAATACATACCTATTGCTCAGAACGCCTTGTTCAGAACTCAAAAATAAAAACATCGACTCCAGCTTGACCAAATTGTTGACTAGTCATTTCGGTCATTATAATGTTCTGGGTTGTTTCGGAATTTTTATTAGGTTAAGATAAGCCATTCAGAAGGGTGACTGTTTTTGTCAATATTAAAATGTTTTCAAACTTTAAATTATTTATTAAATTTCGAGAATGGGAAATGTATTGTATGTGAAATTGGTTCGAATATTTGAATTATTCAGCATAAACATTGATATCACGCCACATCTGGCAGCATTCGAAGCTAAAGCTAAGAAAAAATACGAAAAACCAAGAATGAGGGATTTTTATTTAGATGATTTGAATTTGTTTCAATTTATGATGCGAAAACTTGGAGTTTGGAACTTGGATGGCTGGAGTCCTAGACGATGACCAGCTTTCATCATTCTGAAATTACCAGATTTTTAAATTACTTTGTTAGGTATTGTTTTTGGTCTTGGACACCTGCAACATGGAAAGTCGTCTTTAAGATGACGTCAGACGTCGCAGAGGCATCATCGGCTGGTATTGTGGCGTGACTAATGGTCGCAGTATGTGGCAGCAGGTTGATAAGCCGCCGGCGCCGGCCTGCCGCTGCAGATAACCCTGCCACCGCTCACCGCTGACCTGCACTCGTTGCCGCCTGCGCCGGTACACAACACAATCTATCACTAGTTTATTGTTCGTAACCGATGAACAATCAATTCTTCTACGGCATCCGTGTGTTATGGAAACAAAAATCAAGTCACCTTCGTTAAAACTCACCAAGGTATTGGGTGTCTGAAAAATTTGTTTTTCGTCCACCACGGCCAGTCATTGATGTCAATAAATTTGATGTCAGCAGGACATTTGCGATTGCGAAACACTTTGATTAATGGCACTTCGGCTTTTTCGCTGAATATGTTATATGTATGGATCGGTTTAATGTAAACAAATTATCAGGAAGAATGCCAATGCAGAACATTCGTCCGTTTTTACAGAACGTTTATGGAACACAAGTTCCTCATTACGTAAACTCAAAGCGGCTCTTTCAGTTCACCTGCATCCATAAGAGATTCTTATTCCTTATAAAAAGCAAACATAAAAATGTACATTTTCAGGCCAAATATGGCGGACGGAATGGTCGATGGAAGGCAGTGATTTCTTTTAATAACGAGCTCCCTTGATTTAAGGCGACGTCAACTTTCCTTGCGGAGTTAGAAACAAAAACCCACATCACTTAGCTTTGGTGATGGCCTTACATAGATGGACGAGTGGATCGCGTTCAAACTTTGCTAAGGATGCTCGTCGGGAAAGGAAGGCCATAAAATTTCTTTGCGTTTGGCGATGTGCGGTTTACTAATGCAAGAAGCGCTTAGACCTGCGTAGTAGATATGCGTCGTATGCAGGTACTTACTTGTATTATGTGTAGCTATGTATTTTACAAGGTAATCTGTGTCTAAATATTGTTGCTTAAATGTAAATATTAGCTGCTGCAATAAAGTAAATATATTATCTGACGGCTTTTCGATATATTACCCATTTTATTATAGCCACCTTAGCATTAACTTAGTACTTACTCACAGTAAAGATCAAATTTCACGACTTCAGTTAGCTAAGTGGACGTGATTCGTGTACTTTGTTTAGCTTATAAAAGCAGGTATTAGAAAAATGTTAATTAGAATCGTTGAACTTATGCGCCGGCGCCGTTGTTGTATAGAGTAGATACTGGGTATTGGTCGATGACGTCAACTCGCGGTGCGGCGCGGTGTGCGGGCGCGGGTGCGTTGGCGAGGTGCGCGCGCAGGCTCGCCACCATTGGGTCGCGACCGCGACACCTGCAAATCGCGAGTCATTGCTCTCGGCATCGGTCGTCGCATCGGCGTAGGATTGTTGCACGTGTGTGGGCCCTCCACTAACTAGAAACTTGTTTTAATGTAACTGAATCTGCATAATGCGCACACGACGTGAAGTGACAGCACAATTGTAGCAATCCTCTGTACTGTTCTTATTATTCATGACTATTGAGAGCTGAGTTATATCTCCTGCTTCTTAATATCCTTTGGGCTTTACAGCACGCTGTTTTTACCTGGCTGTATTGAGTAC
This sequence comes from Lithophane leautieri, assembly GCA_949152455.1. Classification (NCBI taxonomy): domain Eukaryota; kingdom Metazoa; phylum Arthropoda; class Insecta; order Lepidoptera; family Noctuidae; genus Lithophane; species Lithophane leautieri. Next base: position 7,149,183 of record OX424472.1, on the reverse strand, counting down.
AATAAAGCATTATTATGCAAAGGTATAATTATTTGTCTTCTAAGTCAAAAGTGGGTTGTTGACGTCTATTGTTTCCAAGCACTTTCTTCAAAGCATTTTTTTGGTGATTAAGAAACAGGTAGTCGCAGGTCCATTGTCAGCAACCAATTAGCGCTGGTAAAAATCTCAAAAGGGGCACTTTTACATAAAAACTTAATCTCAGGCAGACAACAAAAGAAGTTCTTATGTAACGAATACTGTTCACAAGGTCACCTGTGCTGTTGGGGGAGATATTGTCAAAAACAAACCACCACGTTCGGTCTCGGTTCGAATATGATAGGTAAGTCTCAATATGACTTATTCAATTACATATGTACACACGGCTACACATCAAGCTATACATTTCCAGTATAAGCTGACCTCGCATTGTACGGAAATCCTATATAATGCGAGATCAGCATAAACTGGAAATGTGTAGCTAGATGTGTAGTCGTGTGTACTTTCTAAATGAAATCTACTAAGATATGATTGTCTAGCATTGACTGCCGGTGACGAAAAACATGTCGAGGAAGCTGGTTATAATTATAATGGCCGAAATCGTAATCCTGCACTGAGTATTGCTGGTGATTAGAGCTGCCGAATTTCAAAAATACTGGACCCATAGATTTAAGGAAAATAGTAGAAAAACACCAGTCATTTCACAAAATTGTTTATTATAGAACGGAACTAGGTGGACACATAAACAGTACCACTAGGTCCAGCTTGAATCTTAAAATCATACTTTTTCGTAGACTGTAATTTCAAAAGCAATATTTCTTGTTCAGGTTTTTTTTTACCCGACCACGGCGAAGAAAAATGAGGGTTATGGTTTTGACCGGTATGTATGTATGTAAGTATGTATGTATGTATGTAAGTATGTATGTATGTATGTAAGTATGTATGTATGTATGTAAGTATGTATGTAAGTATGTATGTATGTATGTAAGTATGTTCATCTGTTCCCCTCCTATCTTCTAAACCACTCATCACAATTTGACAAATGAGGTATCATTGGAAGCGTCTTGATCGTTTGCTGGTTGTAGGCTATGTGACGTCACATTCAATAAAAAATGGCGCCCTCTAGAAGACAGAAAGGCAGGAATTAATAAAAAATATTGTTTAATCGTACCATGTTGGGTATCAAATGAAAGGGCTTAATGAGCACATTTCAAAAATATAATTATGTTATAACACCAAAAGAATTTAAAACAAAATTAAGGTAATAAAAATTAAAACCTAACTACGACTAAAAAGGTATAAACAAGGCACCACAGACAGACAAATTAAAAATCCGGAGTCCTACGTGTTAGGGCATAAATCGAACAGATTACGTGTGACTTCGGATTTTTTTAAAACTTTAGTTTTTTTAACTTAAAAAGTTCTTGACCCCTAATATTATAATTTATTTTTACTTTTAACTCCGACTAGACCGTATCTACTGATTCAGTTTCGCTCATCTGTCCAGAAGTTCACCATCAGGGAAAAAACGCGTTCCACAAAAGCGTTACTAATGGGGATAGAGAGAAATTTTCCAAGAATTTTCGGTATTTCAGTAAGATTAGCTGTCTTCAATAACCGAACCTACATTAAATTCACCGGTAATATTGAAGCGCAGAATAGGACTTAGACTTCGTGTCCACCGCGTCTAACTTGGAGATTATACGATGTCAACCCGTAGCCCAGAGATGCACCATTCAAACCCGGGTCAGACCCGGAGGGTTGGCAGCTCTAATGGTGACATGGGAAGAAGTATTTGCCCAACCTGTGGGACAAATATATACATAATATTGATGCTGGGTCTCATAAGCTTACACAGTTACGATTCAATAGCTTTATTTCTAATTTCTTAATAATAACAGTAAGAACCGGAGGCATATTATGAGGGACGGGACGGTTGACGTGTGTCGGGCATGCCACCGTCCGTCCATCAAACATATTATCTCTGGTTGTTCCCGTCTGGCTAACGGCGAGTACTTGCACAGGCATAACCAAGTGGCCAGGATTATTCACCAACAACTTGCCTTGAAATATAAACTTGTGGACGCTGAGGTACCGTATTACAAGTATGTGCCCGACCCAGTTCTCGAAATTGACCATGTTACGTTGTACTGGGATCGGTCTATCATTACTGACAGGACTATTGTTGCCAATAAGCCTGATATAGTAGTGATAGACCGATTAGCGCGCCGCGCAATGATAATCGATGTTACCATCCCACATGACGAGAACCTCGTAAAAGCTGAGAATGAGAAACAAATAAAATATCTCGACTTAGCACACGAGGTTGTCGACATGTGGAATGTGAGCTCGGCTATCATTGTGCCGATTGTCGTAACGGCCAATGGCCTGATGGCTGAAAGTCTCGACCAACATCTCTCGAGGCTCTCGTTAGGCGGTTAGATCAAGGGCCTGATTCAGAAAGCAGTGCTCCTTGACATGGCTCGCATTGTGAGGAGGTTCCTGTCTCTGCAGCCCTAACCACCGGTAGCTTGGACCCTGCTCCCGACACCGGCGGACTTCTATTTTTTATATTTTTAAATGTTTTTATATTTTTATATTTAAAAATGTAATTTATACGTGATTTTATGAAATAAACGAAACAGTAAGAAAATACTGTCAAGTGGTTTTTCAGTTATTTGTCGTTTTTGATTATTTTGGTTTTTGGGTAATATATAGCGGCGTTCACGCTTCAGTTTTTTATATAAGTACTTGTTCTCAGGTGAGTCGTCGATGCACTGCATCAATGTTTAATAAACACTTGAATGTTACAACAAAATGAGCAGACTGAACAAAGCTTCATGAAGTACACAATCGAACTGGTCGCAACTTGTACTCAATACTGGTGACAATCGTTCATTGAAATGGACAGTGGCCATTATTTTGGGTATTTCCGCTACACCACCGATGCATGACCGCCTGAATGTAAGCATACAAGTATCGCGAAGAAATACTGCTAACCGATGAATGGGCGATACGAGTATTAAGAATAGTGTTGTCGGAGCACCGGTCGGGTTTGAATAGCGCATCGACTGTCGGTGCGCCCGCGCCGCCTTATTGCCTATTGTTAGCGAACAAACGCAGGAAACTGTAAAGTCGAAAGTCCGCTGAGAGATTTCGCCGTACAGACAGGTAGGTCGCAGGTGGTTCTATTCTATGTCGACGAACACTTGGAGCTGCAAACAACGTTATAAACAATGTCGAACCTCTCTATGTGGTGACAATGCTGTTGGATATTGGAGGATCGTTCACGGATATATCATAAGTACCTAGATAACTTGCAACTTTACGGAAGACGATCTTCAAATCGGCTATGTTTTGTTACAAAATTTTGTTTTGGCAGACCATTTTCCAATCGGTAATGATTTATTGAAAGTAAAGTAATTTTTTTTAGAAGCCTATGGACTTGTCCATCAGTGGCCTGCGATAGGCTGAGTTGATTGATTGATTGAAAGTTAATATATTAGGTTTCACCAAATCCATGTTCACTTTTATACTGGGAAATAAGTCAAACAACCCTCACATCTACAGTTGCAATTGCTATAATACAGGATAAATACACCTTACTACTTAAACTAATTTTAGCCATTTTATCATGGAACGCTATTTTCCCGATGGCACTTGGCAGTCCTTATATTTTCTGCCAAAAAGCATAGTCCCCCTACAGAGACTACACAACTCCAATGCGGTTTTACTTGTCAAAGAAAAGGAAGTTGTTTGAAGAGATTTGCGAAAGTATAAAGGGATATATCAATTAGCACAATGCTAACATTGCTAACTCATTGTGTAGTCAGCAGCGGTGTTGGTACAACATTAGGGAACTGCTGGAAGATACGCTTTTGACTTGCAATGCACCTGCAGAATTTACGGGAATATATTTATTTCACCTTGAGTAGAGATTCAGAATAAAGAGCTTTCATAAATAATAGAACCTTTAAACGTATTGAGTTTGAATAATAGACATTTAAAGTACGTGTTCATGTGAAAACCCTAGTGTACATTTTTTTAATGATATAACGGACAGAAACAGTTTAGAATAGCTATTTTCATTTAAATTCCGTTTGGATTGGCAGTCCTTTCTTCATATTCATTTCAACTTATGTATATACAGTTAGTACACCCATATAAATGAATTATGTGGAATTAGTAATGTTAATGTACAAATTAAGTGAAATGCAGCTTTATTTTACTCCTGTTTTACTGGAAATACTGCTAATATTATTGTAATTTGTTTTCCTACGAATAAACAAATGATAAAACTGCTGCTCTTATACATATATACGTTCATATACGCAACGATCAAACTCTCATAGGTATAATTACAGCCTTGCACCCTATTACAAAACGGCACAAACCGACTGAAAACCTTCCCCACGTCACTTTCCCCTTCGCGACGGTTCGCGTGAAACGTTACCATGGCAACGGCTTTCCATACCCACCAGCATTGGTCGGAAAATTCAACATGGCGGCCGGTATCGATCGCGAGGGGTGCTTGAATAGGCTGCTAAAGGGGGGAGGGGAGAATTGGGGAGACGGAAAATTGTATTCACAATGTTAAAGTTTACATATTCAATTTATAGTGAGGTAACCGAAATATGACCCTAGGATACATTTCGAAATTGTTTCAATATTTCATGTCTGTGTTGTGTTGTTGAAAATACCTACCTTATCATTAAGTTAAACAACTATAAATGAAGGTAAGATTAACTTTATCCTTGTTTACCTAAATGACAGGTCTAGGCTGGCATCACAGACGCCTCATGATAAGATAGGGTTGTAACTTGTTACATTTCATGTATTATTTGCTAATCGAGAGAGCTCATGATGGGTGCAGTGGTGTCTCTATATGGTAATTCTATGCCAAAATATGATGCAGTCTCACTATAAATGAAAATCTCTCACTCATTACCAATGATCGGAGTAGGTAGATTGAACTGGGGCCATTGATCCGAAACGTATATATTAATATGGACATTCCTCCGGAATTGATGGATTATAAAAAAAAAACCGGAACTTATGTAGGAATTGTATTCTGCCAGAGTGGAAGGAGTCATTTGATGATTTGCCATCCTCAAAAAAATCGGAAATCGAAAATCGGAATTCGATTGTTTTTATTATTCAACAGATAAATAATGAATTAATTTAGTTTTGATACCTTCCTTTAAATTTTGAATTGAGTAGTAATAATATCACTACCAACATTAACAATATTTAATTGAATCCGGAAATACCGGAATTACTTTCCGGAAAAATGGCTTATCCATGTTATTCTTTCTGTGTGCATTTATGCTACAAGTACCAAAAATCAATCTACCTACTCCGATCACTGCTCATTACCCATACTTTAGCCCTTAAAAACTAACCTGGATGAAGGAACCTTTGTTGTTCCATAACTTGGTGCGATACCTTATACAAATGTTAGTTAGTTGGCGCCGCTACATTGCATTCCAACTTATCTACTATTAACAGTTCAAAGGCAAATAAATGTTTTATAAATTTTTAAATATTTGTAAAATATCATTGTTCTTTTAGTGAAATAGGTAATAATGTTGCAGTGCAACGTAAAACATTGTGGTGGTTGATAAACCATCTACTAATGATATTTTATTAGAACACAAAGTGAGGAATAACGAGTCATTGTCCATAAGTAAGTGCCAACAAGCTGCGTCCACACGTGCGCTTGTGTATATTTTAGAATTAGGAAGAGGCGCCCGCGCCGCCCGCCTGTCGGTTGCTGATAGACGCACGAACAATGTGCGCTAAATGCCAGTATATACTGCGGTATTGTGTGTGCCTTGTAGGAATGTATATGTAGAACGACCAATATTACATCCTCACTGTTGTTGAGGTATACTGAAATGACGACGATGACCACGACGACGAGACAAGTGATCGGGCCTTTATACGTAAGAATATGGGTAGAGCGTAATAACATCGCTATGTAGAAAATATAATTTCGGAATATATTAATATTTTCAACCGAGAAATACCAACTAGGTATATCTGCCATCATGCCATTTTAGATTACCCGTTGTGAATACAAATTGCATAAATTGCTAAATGTACTGTAACTTATTTTCCTAGACATATTACAAAAACTTTGCCAAGGCCCAATTATATGATTTTCTGTAAACTCAATCAATCTGCCAAGCCCTTTCCCAACTATATTGGGGTCGGCTTCCAGTCTAACCGGATGTATGATGCATGATTTTCTGTAAACTATTTAATAATTTTCCAGAATTTTCATACTTCTCTCGTCCGTTTTGTCCTTGCTATGTCGATTGGCGTAAGTAAACAGTGGAAATGCTAGCCAAAGAGTACTTTATAGTTGTAAGTTCGTTGTCCACTTCAAAGGTAGTTACGGCAGCACAAATGCATTATGAAACACGAATTGGCGCACGTAAAGCAATTTCACTTGATAAAGTGTCAAGTAGCTATTGTAGTCCGATACTGTAACTTATAGCTAGCGGAAGCATTTCGCGCCGGAAGCTCTGTCGTCTTTTTGTTTCGCTTTTTGAGTGCAAAGACGCCGCTTGACACGTGCCATAGTATATTTAAAAGTTTTAGATGCATATCTTATTTGTGTGTACATTGTCCTCCCATGCCTACTAACACTGTAATTTGAAAATATTGTAAAAGCCAATTATTTTTAAAAGAGTAACCGTGGACTTTCTTGCCGGCTCTTCTCCATAGGAAACGACAATTGGAACTGTGCACCTAGTTTCTGACGTTTCATAAGTGCCCATGTATGTAGGTTTATGTGAAATAAAATATTTTGATTTGATTTGATTTGATATGTTTATTGTTTTCTAGCAGGAACGGTAAACTTTGGTAGCAAAGACTAGATATTCTAGTTAAACATGATATAAAATGAGGAATATAAACTGTATGCGAAGCTTTTGATTATTTGTACCAATGATGACCCTAGAAACAACAGATGTTTTGACTATTTAGGTTGTATAGATGTTATAATGTATGGAGATCCTGGGAAATTGTAGGTAGAAACAACAAAGACCGATGTGCTGCCAACACATTTATGAGTTTATTCGGACAAATACACGCGTACCTATTGGCTTACAATCAAATTATTTATTAGCATATCGGAATTAGCAAAGATTTATTTACACAGCGGCAGCAACGTGAACATGAAAGCGTCATGTTGATTGTTGTGCCGGCATCAGCTCTGGCCAGATGACCAGATGTTATGACACCGCGGACTAACAAATAAACGAGCGATTTTACTGTCGATATAATGTTTGATGTGGTGTTTTATCTTTGGGGTGGGCGTGTCCGCGAGACAATGATCTATTTTTACTTGGGCGCGTAAAGAGGCGGCCACGTGGCGGGCAGCTGCGCCGGCGCACGTGCCACGTATTTATACTGAGACGCCGACGACGACGCCGCGACGCCCGCCCTTAAGTCGAGGATGCGTATTCTTGACCGTCAATTCGATGCAAGCGGTTCATTATGAGCGTTTTAACTAATTTTACACTGAAACGGGTAAGTTTCATCTAGTCTCCGATCCTGCCTTTACCAGACTTTACCTTTCTACAGCTCATAAGATGAACAAATAAAGCTGTCGTTAGAGATAGAGAGACCGAAGAAACAAAAATGCAGATGTATCGTAGAAGCACCAAGAGAAGTAAGTTAGAGTCTGAAAATGGTTCTTGAACCTTTATACGTCTGTTCTGTGAGCTACGGGAGAAATCGTAAATCGAATCATTTTATAAGAACTCCTTGCGGTAACCAAATACAGCCCATCCGCTACTGGCCAGTCACTTTCTTTCTTTTTCACAGTTTATATTTAAAAACGTAGCCAGGACAGCTGTGTTCGTGGGTGTGATATGACGAGTCGGAAGAAGCGACAGTCGGCCGGACGGCGAAATATGAACACCCTCTGGGGTTATTAATCTGCTCAATTATTATGAAACTGACGCACAAGGCGACATGCGTCTTCTTTGCCGCATCCGCTCTAGGTAGGGGTGACACTTAAGTTTTTTAACGTTACAATTTTACCTAGAATTTTCTCAATTTGTGTTGTGAAAATGATTCAAAAATGTTTGTGGTTTTCGTCGAACCTCTTACCGTGCGTTTGCACTGGCGAAACATTCAAGACAAAACATGTTGAAATCTCTATTTTCTGTCAATGTTCCATACAATTTTTGACAGGAACTAGAGATTTAAACATGTTTTGTCTCGAATGTTTCGCCAGTGTAAACGCACGGTTAGGATGGTGGCAAATATTCGGTTTCCTCTCTTTCCTTTCCAAATGTTGCAAATTACTAGTCTCCATTAATTTTCCACGTATTTCTGAAACTACTTATCTTCTGCACCTCATGTTTCACCTTTCCTTCTGGACTGTCTGGAACCACATTTTACGTCTGTGTTCGGAAAATGTGGTTTCATCATCACACAAAAATATAATTATATTTCAAGCATAAACGACAATTTGTATTTACATCTTTATTTTGAAATTGTTCAACATTGAATACAAGAATGGTTGGGTACTAGTCGTACCAGAGGACATTATCGTAATCTTTGCTTTTGACGGGAAAATTGAGCATCGTTAGTAAAGTTATGAGGAACGAGTACAGACATAGCTCAATATAAAAACTGCAGTTTCTTCGATGTTATTTGAAAGCCATAATATCAAGTTCCTTTGTCATGTGGGCTTTAAAGTATTTTGAGATTTGTCAAAACGGTTTTTAGGTGCAAGCAAGCTTTTCTATATGGCCAGTGTGAAATTATTTGTTTAATGACATTATAGATGTTAGATGAAGATTTTCCACAGAGTGAATAGTATAACAGCCCTGGCGTGTTGGGCGGCGCGCGCGCTCGGCCGCCCGCTCCAATGTACGCGGACAGGTGTGACCGGCTGCCGCGCATTTTCATACAAAACCAACGTTTCAGATATAAAAGGCACTTCCTTTCATCCCACTACCCACCGTCGGGAATGCCCATTAATTTGCCAACACAATATTTTTAGTGCGCGGCTCGCGTGTAATATATCGTGGCCACGTGTCGCCGTATGTCGCCCGCCGAACGGCTGCGTCAAATTATTTTCGTTCATGTCACAAGATACAGCGTTCATCTGGACCTTTCTTCCTTAAAAATCACACCATTTGTAGTTACACGCATAATGCATCCGGTGGAAAAAGCGCGCGCCGCTTCGCTGCCCGCCAACCGGGCAACTGTACATATCTGACCGCACCCGCGTAGTGAGGCTACGGGACATAAAAAATCATCTAGACTTTGTAAATGACATATTAGTTACTCTCACAATTTAATAAGGTGGGTTAATAATGTATCCGTTTTATACATCGGAATTGTCGAGCCAGGATTTTCTCGAAACGATTTATTTATGTGCGAATCTCGTTGTAAGTCAGTATTATTTGGTATTTAAAGTGTGCTCGCGAGCCAGTGGTTACTGTAATCATTCGCGTATATCTCTCCGTTGTAAAGTTATATGCAAATCATCTAGCAATTTTCATGGAAACTGGCCGTTTCGCCGGATGATGGATGGAGGCCGGCGCCGGTGGCGGCGGTTCGCTCGCGCTACAATTTTTGCATTATCGCACCATTTTATGCTTCTCTCGCCGAAACCATCCATCAAAGAGTATAAGCGTCTCGTTACAATCATTTTATGTTTTAAAACTCGTCTATTTTAGAGTTCTGTTACCGCGTGATATTGCCTAGTGAGCGACAATAAATCTTTTTATATGCGCCAGATAGGTATTTTTCACATGTCAGATAATAGTTCTTTGTGATATATTTTTATGATTTAATACAATCCTTTTTATTACCGTTACGACTTATTAATGGTGATTTTTTCAACGCGAGATTAACATCAAAGGTGGTTTCATATAGATATATAATGCACTCAGATTAAAAACAAAAATATCGCGTAAAAAAGTTGTTGTTTTTCTTTGTGCTTGCTGATTCTTTTTGTGTAAATGCATTTAATTTTAAGTTTTATAAATGGCTTAGTGATAAGATAAATAGATGTATTTATTGTTGAATATAAATTTTCATAACGAGAAGTTTTGAAGTACGTTAAATGGAAATTTTTGAGGAAAATGGTGACTATCAGACACGCGTAGCGCTGAAAAATATAGAGATTCCAGATTCAATTTAGATATCCAAGTACCTACTAGACAAGAATTGAACATACTTAATTAAAACCTTTTTCATGTCGTGTTTAAAAGAAAATAGTTACGAATGATTAATCTGGTACTGGTGGTTGGATGGGTTGCGCGCGCGCATTGAAGACAAACGCGGTGGACAACTGTTGTCTACTCGTCGCGACAGCTGCGTTCCACTTGCGCTCAGCTGCGGACATAGATCGTGAACAACGCGGTTTACTGATACAACTATTGCATAAATTAAAATGTTCGGGACGTTTTCATAGACAGGAACATGACACGGCTTCGAAAGTAGCGCCCGATTTTCGTTAGCTGCTGTGTTTGCTCCTGCCCAGTCTGAACTATATTAGCGCAATGTATGATTAGTCACACAACTGTGTATGCTGTACTTATAGATAGTTTAGTTTGTGACATTTCAAAAACGATATAGAAGAAAACAAGTCCAGATTAGTAATTATAAGAGAAAATTCGCTTCTCATTTTCATGATAAGGAAAACCAATTTCATTATTGTCAGTTTTAAAGTTTTTTATTTCATGAATAAAGTAAGACAGTTTCGGCGGTCGGAGAATGTACTAATTATATACTTCACCTAAGTTCTCACGGTGAGATTTTGTCAGAATAGATCTGTTGAAGAGCAACTCAACGCTAAGTTTAAACGATGTAGCCAATACCTTATACGAGAAACGACGCAGAACGAGTATCAGCCTTGTTTCCTCATCAACTCTAAACCTTATAGCTTTGCAATACTTGGAATCTCTCCTTATCAAATATAAAGGACACAATTGTTACTAAATGTCGCTGTCTTGGTACCAATGTAGGTATTAGTCATGGAAATCCAACAGCTTTGCTGGTTTAATTAACCGTTACATGTTCATAAATAAAGGTACCTTTAGAGCGGTTGGATGTTGGATTAGTATCAACTCAGTGACGTGACTGTTTGTCTGATTGAAATGTTTGATTAGTTGGCGAGCATTGACTTGTAGAGGTGAATGTGACAGATGAGAAGTCGAATCGTTTATTTTGAGCTGATCGGCTGTAGGTAAATCTTTTTGTTTTAGTATTTGTAGTATAAGCTTTTTAGGTGTCTCATGTTCAGGTAATAAGTAAGTTTTCGTCGTCTTTCCACAAAATACAGAATACAGGTGCAGTCGCCGTGAAGGTAGTCAATCAAAAGATTCATAAATCCAATATTTCTGAAAAAATAAATGCTCATTTACCTACGCATGCCTCATAACTTCATAAGTCTTATCAGGTACAGAGACCTCCAGATACAGAGCAGTCACAGGTGAACTATTGACCATACAGCAACCTGAATCATATCAGAAGCAGTGATTATCATCAGTACATTCTTAAGTATCTGCAGCTCGTCACGCGAGTGAGTCATTTCGACGTGTGGCAGTCTCCGGAGTACGTCGCGGTGACGCCGAGGCGACGCCGGACGGCTGCGCGGGCGCCGTGATTTATTTACTTGGAAGTTGTGCGCCACTCGCATTTGTTATTCATTACTATGAGCAATAGTGTTGCTCACAGGTACATGTGAAATTGTAGAACTGTACTTGAAGTAGGTACTTTACATAAAGGTCATTGATTCGTCAATCATTTTTAAGGCGGTTTAAAGGAAAATAGTAATTGAAAATATGAAACCCAAGTAACTTTATAACAGGATATTATCCTAAGCTGTTCAGATTTTGTTTTCGTACCGTTACAAAGAAAATTCTGAAAATGTTCAGAAATGGATATCTGCTACGCTACGATCTACCACACGTCTACGAAAAATGGAAGAGAAACTTTTTATTAATTGTTTTCATTGGGTAAAACGTGAGCTTTACGGGCACAAAGGACGATACAGATTGTCTTCTAATTATACTCTTAACGTAGCATCTTCACAAGTTTCAGGCGCACTTGCGTGTGAGTCCTGCGCACGCGCTAGTTCGCTATTAATCACGGTCCTCGCGCGATCATAATCTCGCGGCAGGCGCCACACGCCCTCTCTGTTTGGATAACCGTTTGGTACGAGCACCTTGACTGACAGATGAAACACATACGATACTCTTTATTATTATAATCAGCTCTAACAACTGTGGAATGGTTTCATTCCTTGAGTGATTTGAATCAACGAATTTGACTAGTAAATGACATAATTATTTTCAAACTAAATCAAAGCTGAGGGAAATTGGAAAAGTTAGTCGAAAAAATAAAAGACATTCGCGTTATAAACTTGTGAAATGTTCGAACCACATTTAGAACGCTGCCGCGCTGTACCTACGTTTTATTGCGAGCACAAACAATATTGCTTCGTTACAAAAGGTGACGGTAATTACAGCGGCAGCTCTAAAAGTCATCTTGATAAAATACCGGTCCACAAATATCCATTTCGGGTTCCACTTTTTGTTCTCGAACGTTAATTGGCAGACACACGAGGAGCATTCGTCATTCTTCGGACAACCGCGGTCTAAATTGGTAAACTAAATAAAATTAGAGTTTTCACTTGAACCAAGCGTTGCACGTGCTTGTGTATATTTTCACAACGCGTTGAATTATTCGCTTCGGTTGCTTACGATAATAGTGTAAAGAGAGCATGTTCTATGACGTGTTAAAAAGTTTCTAATGTTATTGTTTACAGTAAGGAGTGTATTAGGAGCGGCCTGATGAGAGAAGCTTTTAGTATGATCGATAATGAAGAAGGCGCCACGGATAAACGTTGGATTACATAACTGTTTTGTTTTATCGATTTTTCCGTCATGATTTCAATTTTTATTAGTGGATTGTTTAATCTTTCTGTTTTCGTCTAGAAAGGAACTATGTGGATTTGAGCCATTTTCAAAATCATCTGAATCCGAGTTAAACATAGACTCACCTTAATTGCGTAACTCACTTTCAATCACAATCTGAATGATTTTGAAGGATATTACTTCTTATGCTCGAAAAAGACTGCCCAACAACGTAAATAATGCAATGAACGTTGTTGAACTGTCAAAATGAAAACCATTGCTACTGTTAGTGAGTTACGCAATTAACCCGTAGGTTAAGAAAATACACGTTTTTGTACCAACAAATATTTACATTGTCATCAGAGCTGTTTGAAGCGTGCGTGTTTCTTTACAGTAAACACGCCATGTTTTCCTATAAAAACAAGGACTATTTAATTACGGCTAGTAATGTAATTTCGCTGATGGTGTCGTGTGCTCTCGGAGGGCGAAGTCTCGATACAAATTGGCGCGCGCATGTCACGTAACTTAATCAGCACCCTCCTTTAACCCACCCTAGCCGGCTTTATAGGCAAATATACCTCGATATATTTAATAAAACAAGTACATAACTCTAAATTAGAGTAGATGGTCCGTTGGTCCGGATTTTTTAATTTAACGAACTGCATTTGTTTTTCTCTGAGTTGTAAATGAAAAACTATTTATGACTTTGGTAATGTAATTTTACAAGAACTCATAACGTACACATAAACTTGAAACGTGTTTACACTTCATAAAGTTTCACGATGGACTTGTATTTAGGCTAAAGGTTTAAAACATACCACTTATAGATTACAGTACCTAAATAGTTTTCCACATTTCACTGCAGTGAAAACATGTCACTCGTCTACACAAGTGGAGTGTTATCAAAGACTTTAGTATGACAAACTGACCTGTCTTAACAAAGATATCACAATGTGTAACAAACAATCTGCTGATACAGCTACAAAGAGAAACCAAAGAAAGTTTGTACCGCACGGTCGCGGTCGCGTCATCGATTGCTGTACGCAATAACGCCGCACGTGCATTTCCATCGCTCACACAACGTCAGGGGGGAAGAGGGGGGAGGGGGTTATTTGTAAACTAAGCAACGTACTCTATGGGAAACCTTTTTATTAAATTGGATTGGCGAGGCAGACAGCTGGCTAAGTTGTACGGGCTCGTCCCTATGATTTATGCCGTGGATTCGTTTAAATTAGATTAATTACTTGATTGAATCGGCGATACGGAATACTTACAAATAAGTGATAGGTACAGACTGGCTAATGCTTATTGATCGTCGAATAAAATTATATCCCTAATACAAGGATAGTCAATGTTTCTTCACTGTAGTAGTAGTGGAAATAAAAGCGTTTTTTTATTGTATCATAAACATTTAAGTCTTTATTTTCCTCGGTTTAAAAGTATCGACGTTGTAACTGTTTTCAATGAATATGTAGTTACATTTTACGGGTACTGTAAATTTGTTTTGGTATATAATCTGGGAAGGGAAGGGCAGAGCGGATATTTTGTGAATTGCGAGCACGTTTCACGTAATTTAGCCGAGTCGGGCCGACACGATCCGACTCAGGTCGAGTGGAAAACGTTGTAAGCATTTCATGCGCCAATCGCAAATACCCAAGTGTCAATTTAGGACGATACGGAAAGTAGCTGACGTGACGTAATGTTTTTATTACAGAATTTTTATGGTTACAGAAGTTTTGCAAAAGTTTTATTTATTAGGTAATTGTTTGTCTTCTTTGAGTTTATGTAAAATGTATTTTCAATATAACAACAATTCCTTTATAACGAATCAACCAATTGTTATTTTTCATTTGTTTTAACTTCAGTGTTACGAATATTATACATATATAACGCCTGTTTTCCCCGAAGGGTTAGACAGAGGTGTAGGTAGTTATATTAAATACATATTCACTATTCTAATATTTAGGACAAATGTACCAACACAGTAACTACTTTCTTTAATTGAGAAATAATGATCAATAATAATTTAACGAAACTTCAATAAAGTCTATCCCAGTTTGTTTGGCTTCCTCGTAGATTAATATTAAATTCTTCGCAACATTTGCTTACATCAGGCCCAATCATCAACCCTTCTGTTGCTACGATCATCCCCGGGGACACCCTTGCCCCGCCCGGGCCATCGCAAGCGTCATTGACTTTACCGTGTTAAAACAGGGACATGATGTGAAAACATGTCATGTTTTTATAGTTTTTTTTCTAGCTCTATTGGCACTCACAACTCACCGTCTAGAACAAATAATATAGGAAAAATAGGCTATTTTCTTTATGTAAGATATATATTGTCATAATATAATATAATATATACCTTTGACTTTTTAGAAACTCTTCTTTAATTGATATTTTATTTAGACATATATACCTACTCAGCATGTCCTGTGCTAGTGGAATTATTCACATAGCAACTTGTTCTTAGAAACTGCAAGACTAGTCATAATTTTTGTTTGTAAACTAAACCATTGGCTAACTTGTGGTTTTACAACGGAAAAACTACTCTTACAAATCGAACAGGTGTTATTCGAAGTATTTTCTCGTTTACATTAAAACGAAATATGTGGCAATAAAATATGCTTCTAAATTTTATAGGCACTCACAAAAAGATTAGAAAAGTCGATAAGTTTTTCCCACAAGTCACGCTACACCCCCGCCGCGCCGTCTATTTTCGGCACAAGACCGGAAGTCCGGAACTAAGTACACGTGCCGCAACGGAACTTGCGTCAGTTTCCGCTCTATCGCAATCAGAACGTTTGTTGTGTATATAATGTGTCGTGATTGTTATGTAATATACATGTTGTTCATTTTTGTTTCATTTAAAAATATTTATCGACGATAGTAATTAACTAATCATGACAAACGAAAGTATAACCTACAAAAATAATTATCAGATAAAATTACATAACATCACGCTCCGAAGGGTTAAGCAAAGGTGTACCTATTGTACATCCACATTTAGCCATATAAGTCCCATGTAACAAAAAAATTGGACAGAGAAAATGAATGAATGCATAAAATTAACGTACTAACTTTTTGATTATTACGACATTAAACACATTAGTGTCACAATTTCACATTGGGGAAAATCTCGTCATCCCGATGACGATTAACAAATGCTTTGTTGTGTATTTTCGTAACTAAGCACAACAGTAAAAGAGAAAAAATAAAAAGGTTGACATTGCTTCCTCCAAAAATCGATAGACAAGAAGCCACGTGCTAAGATAACGGTGAGCGTGTACTGCACGTGCCAACACACTCAGCACTGAGGGGTTGAATTCACGTACTGTGTTCGAATTCTGTACAATGTGCTTGTAATGATCAGTTGCTCTGGGAACTATGAAATATGTTAGGGATTATTAATGATAAAACTTCGATAATTTTCAGGCGAACTCTTCTTCTTCTTTTTCTTTTTCGCTTCGCTCTTGGCAGAGCGGTCGTGGTCACGATGATTTTTTTCCAATCGCAGGTGTAGTCGTTGCCCGCCTCACGATCTCTCTCCATCTGGTTCTGGTACATGACAGACTGGCGCATTCATTTACAGGGCCTCCAACCACGGATTTTATACACGGTTTTTTTTTTTTTTTTTAGGCGAACAGTGACTGATAAAGTCATTGTGAATATTATTCTAACCGACCACTGAAACCTGAAAGTACCGCGAGTATGTGAAAGTAAGAGGGAGGAGGTTTATTCATGTTTATTTTCAGTCTATTTAAAGGCATCAGGTGGAACCCGACATTAGCAAAATGCGAATATCTCACGACCTCACTCTAACTAATAATGAAACTCTTCTCTAATACATTTATGATTTAAAGCGTACCTTTAAGTATGTTCTTCGTGTCAACCTTTAACGATCTTTTCTTTTTATAATCTGAACCGACCTATTGTCGGAGTCGTGCGCACATAACCAACGTGGTACTTTTCGACTCACGACCTTTTGACAGCCAGCGGGGCCGTTGTTGCTTATGCCGACGATTACATGCCGCTTAGGTTGGGCAACAAGACGCAAAGAATCGGTTCTACAAATAGGTGACGGAATATCCATATCTGAATCATGAGAATCTGATGAGGTTATATGTTAGGGTCGGTAGTGTAGTATTTTCGTAGGAGCTCGTGGCTAAGTAATAACAGCCGCACGGGTCGATTCATCAGGTTAAGCTACCCTTGCCGGGGTTGGTCCGTGGATGGGTGACCATCTTTACATATCGAGACTCCTCCGTGCCTCGGAAAGCACGTTAAACCGTTGGTCCCGGCCGTCATTTGTGGATCTTTGACAGTCGTTACGGGTCATCAGAAAGCCCGAAAGTCTGACAACCAGTCTTGCCAAGGGGTATCGTATTACCCAGTTACTGGGTTGTGGAGGTCAGATAGGCAGTCGCTCCATTTAAAATACTGGTATTCAGCTGCATCCGGTTAGACTGAAAGTCGGCTCCAACATGGTTGGGAAAAAGGCTAGGCAGATGATGGTCTGTAGTCTTTCTCATTTTCTTTCCAATGGACATAAAAGAGAGAACAAACCTTAATATCGTAAACATGAATATCTATATTATGTTAATATCTACGAAGTTGCATGCCCTTCATATTAAATCCATTTTTATTATAATGTCTTTGTTGCTCTTTATAGTAATAAGCCGCAGCCATAAAACCAGTCATCAAAAACAAATCTCAGATATACACACTACTACTGTTTCATCCCCCTTGAACACCGACAAAATTAAGAAAAACCCTCTTCGTAATCTATTTCGTAATAAGTTTTGGAGGGATGGAGGGTCTTTTTAAAGTGGTCGTGTTATCTTCCCTACTCGGTTTTCCCTTCTAAGGCCCTCAGGGCGGGCGGAGCGAATCACGACGAGAGTGCAGTGGGTAATAACGACACGCTTGTCCTATTATGAAAGCCATTTTGTGATGAATATTTTCATTGAGTGCCTGTCTGGCAATATTTCGATCGTGTTCACTTGAACTCTCACGTTTTAAATGAAGACGAATTGCCCATAAATTTTTGGCGATTTGGGTAGAAGCTCTTAGAGATGAAACTTTTGATGGAACGCTCAATTAATGGTTGGGTATAAAGAGAATGTTTATTTTTCAATAAATTGCGAGAAAAAGTTAGATCTTGTTATACTGTTCCCAAGTTTTGTCTGATTTCGACAGCAAATTAGTATGCACGCATAGGTACTAAACCACTCTTCGCCTTTTTCATACGTAACTATATGAATATCAGTTATCATTCGTCACGGATATACTTGGGTGTGAACGCTTAACGCAAAATGAATGATTCGTGCATCGCCGCTCTTGAGAGTTGAACGGCATTCGATATGGGGTACGTTTGTGGCTCTGCGCCTGCGCAACTGAACACTTACTCGCTGTCAACGCAACACGATACGACAATTATCTGCCAGATACAAATGGATGGGTAATGCGTTAATTACTGTCATACTTTCTTTTGTTAGATACTTCATAATGTTAAGTTAGAAAGCGTTTATAAAAAAACACCAAAAGTAAAAAATTACTGTGATTTCGGAAGTCGGTATTTCGGGAGTCGGAATCTTTGGTTCTCAATTTTCGTTTTTTGCCACAGACTTCCGAAATCAAAGTTATTTTTCACTTTTTAGTGTTTTTTTTGGAAGTCGGTTTTTTTTTTGTTAAAAGTTTTTAATTTTCACTTTTTAGTTGTGGTACCTACTCCACACAAATTCGAATACCACTACCTGCTATGTAAATAACAGTGACGAAGCATGACCTAACAAACAAAAAAAGAATCATCAAAATTGATTCATAATTGGCGGAGTAATCGCGTAACAGACGTAAATAATATATTGATTTTCATCAGTTTCTTTGACTCTTTCAACGGGTTTACTTTTTGTTACTTTTTTTTGCTTTTTTAAAAGATCTTCTACTGACAACTGAAGGATAAAGGTAAGCCTCAATCAAACACACGAGTTAACAGAAGATAGGTACTTATTTAGCACGTGTCCGCGATGTCCGTTGGATTATGGCAGACTGACAACTGCTGAGATGGACCAATATTTGTACGTGGCCAGGATGTTTGCGGAACATATAACGCCGTCCGACTAAAAGCTAAGAAAATATTTAAAACGAGACTTCACAGACAAATATTCAACAAAAAATTCTGATCTTCTCAACACGACCTAACAGTGAATGTCGAATAAGTAAATCTGAAGTGTCTTATCGTGTCTGTATAAAAAGCAGTTCTGACAGAATGCTTTCTGATACGGGTGGGTTTTTTTTTGTTATATTAGGTCATAAATACATGTTAGGGATGCTGTGACGATTTTGGTTGTGCTTATCGTGTGCTGTTATCAGCCGGAAGGCGCGCTCTTGACCCCGAATTGATAAAGCTTACACTAAAATAGCTCGGCCGTAGATAACGTATGCTTCGTCCGCTTGTGGGAACTGCGGGTAAAATATACCGAATTCAACTGGTTTGACTCATGATTGATGAATGTATGACAGTTCACTGTTTGAGCGCTCTTCATGTTCTTGAACCATTGGCCCTGTTTTATCTTCCAAAGAAAGTCTTTTTTAACCGACTTCAAAAAGGAGGAGGTTCTCAATTCAACTGTATGTTTTTTAATGTATGTTTGTTACGCGATAACTCCGCCAATTATTTATTGAGTTTGATGATTCTTTTTTTTGGTACTTAGGTCATACTTCGGAATAACATTTATATGGGGCCACCCATATAAATTTTATTAACTTTGCTTGGGTAGTTTTTGAGTTAGCTTCTAATAGTCTTTGTGGATGATGTTAATATAAGTTCCTGTCACTGTTATTTGTAAGTACACACGGCTACACATCAAGCTATACATTTCCAGTTTATGCTGATCGCTCATTGTATACGATTTCCGTACAATGAGAGGTCAGCTTATGCTGGAAATTTATAGCTCGACGTGTAGCCGTGAGTACCACAACTAAAAATTGAAAAATCAAAACTTTTTTCAGAATAAAAACAACCGACTTCTTTTGGAAGTCGCTTGTTTATTTTTTGGAAAAAGTTTTCTGGTAGGTAGATATTGACTACTATGTATGTATACCACTCGATGGTAAAAGTGATTCAGCAATGATGAGTAGTTAACAATATTTTTAACAGGCCCGTACGTTCAAGAGCTGAACCCATCTTCGCATTGAAAACATTTTGTTTTTTTTCATAGTTTTATAGAAGAGTGGTGTTGCTACAATGTGGGAAGATCTTCCAGAGTTCATATTGCTCGACTTGGTGCGAAACATCCCAGAAAAACAATCAAGTGTAGCAAAAACATTCTCCATAAACGTGTGAGTCAAGTAGGTTATATTTCGAGCTCGACTATCGTTTAAAGCTAAGCCCATCAAATATTTTGACACTCGGCTGTCGGCAGATAAGCAGTGTCGCACTAAACTCATCGTCGACTAACTCTGCTGACTTTTATCGTCTTTAACTTTTTGCGCGCTGTCGTAATATTTTTTCTTTCTGTTTCCAATAAATTATGTTATTTTCAGTGAATATTTTAGCTATAAAACTTGCAGGTGTTTGTGTTATCTGCTTTTAATGATGATTGATTTGCTATTTTGGAAAGTTTTGGAATAGTACTTAAATGTTTTTATTTATTTACTTAAGTGGTTGTCGCACAAGCATGTTCTCATGTCGTTTATATTTCTATTATATGCTTTGATTAGGTATAAACATAGTTTTAGAAATTGGTATTACTAACGTGTTTTTCTTAGAAAAGGAAGATTTATAATTTTATTAATCAAAAACTTTTTATTTCGAAGTATTAGATTAGCATAAGATACCTATTAGTTGTACTTGTATGCAACACTACTGTTTTATTTTGGTAATTATTAAGATTTCTAATTATCTTACGCAATACGTACAGCCTTATATTCCATGAGGAGGTCGTCAAGCGGATGACAAGTGGCTCATTATACTCACCCTATAGCGGGTAGGAGGCTCGCTCGGATTCGAGGAAGGGACGCGAGACGGCCGCCGATCAATAAGTCAAGACGAAGGCAAACGCTCTAAGGATGCTATTATTATGTAAAATACTTTTTCTAAGAAGGGGAAATAACGATATAGAAATTTTAGGTATGATGAAAAAAATTTTAAACTTCTTTTCAATGTTTAGTCATCTATGGAGTAAATCAGTTAATATAAAGAAAGATATTTTATATTGTGAAATACAAAATAAATGAGTAGTAAAGGAGAAAAATAAATTAAAAAAGATTTTTCGCGACCCTGCCAGGATTCGAACCTGGAATCTTCTGATCCGTAGTCAGACGCGTTATCCGTTGCGCCACAGGGCCTGATGGTGTATTAGGTTAAATTAAACATTAGCTTCTCATAAAAATAATACATAATAAAAAACTTGTTTTGTTGAAAATATTTTACAAGTATTTGCAAAATTATTATTTTTTAGTGTAGTCTTTTTTTTCAAACTCAGTATAAGTCCTCGATATTTTCTAATACATTTAGGTGATTAGTGAGCTTTTATTACTTTGGATGTATTTCTTTGATCGTTACATAACGGGGTTCATTAGATAGCGAACACGTGAACCTTTTACTAATTAACGCTAACAGTGAGGTCGTGTGCAGGCCGCGTGCTCGTTAGTGCCCGCTACGGCCGTGGGGCGGCGCCATTGTGCGCGCGCACGCTCCACAACGCAGCATTTATTTGACTTTTATTCTAATTTGACATGGCAGAGGCATAATAAACAATCTTGTATTGATAATAATATATTGTTTATAACTTTATTAATATGCACACTGAATATGTAAGCGTCAATATAAATCATAATTTTCTTAAAGAACAAATTAATTTGTACGACGAACATTTCTATTACGGTGAGATAACAAGAAAATGTGGGATCAATAAAAGCATATTTTATAGACTACATATCAACATCAAAATATAATATCACTTCAAACTTAGGAATGGACCCTAAAAAAAGATTTAACACGTATATAATTTTAATATCATTTGATTTTACGATTTCCCTGTCGTTCCACGTCTTCCACGTGTGAAGGCGTTGGACTATTTTTCATACTATAAAACATTTCAAGAGGAACATTATGCACATAAATTAGTGCGACAAGGTTTCTATGGCTATCAACACTTCGTCGGCTGTTCTGTCGTAACTGAACGACGCATCTCCGATTCCACTTCCCTCATAAAAATGCGGTTTTATGAAGTTTTATTATACGAATAAAATATAATGATAAAAAACACGAAAAAATTATATTTGAAGTTTGAACATATGTATGACTGTAAAAATGGTATAAAGTGTAATTGGAATTATGAATATCGAAAAGGCAATTTCAAAAATGCATGAATATTAATGATATGCAGAGGAGTTTGTAGATAACTTTGAATATTGTGTAACACAAATTGTATGAATTTACGTAACACTATGTTTTTTCGTGTGCATTTCTAATGTGGTATCTCTCAGTGATATATAGCTAGCACAATTCTTGAGCACTTGAGCAATTTCTCGCAGCTGTTTAATGATTAGTATGAAGAGTTGAGTGTGAAATGATAACAACCGTCAGTCTGGAGAGGTGATTTCAACGCTGCGAGGGCTTTCAGACGAAGTAAGGCCTGCTTACGTTTATCTAAAATCTAAATCAACCACTTGAGATAAGGCGATAGCTACACAGTGTGTGCTGTGCTGGTGTTTCTACGTGAAACAGAAAATTGCTAATATATACAACTCAGTCCTTATTAGGTGCATAGATAGTGCATTATAGTATAGTAAATATATATATTAGATAGATACATAGCATAGATACGAGTATACTTCATATAGAAAAAACGCAGTCATTGTCTGTGGCTAGAAGGCTCTCGAAGACAGGCGTGAGTCGTGATGCGAGGGCGTGACATGTTTCTGGTAGAACAATTTCCATGAAGTTTTCATAGAAATTGGTCTACTAGTGTCGCTAGCGTCGCGCCTGTCTGCGGACCTTTACGGTTTCTGCTATAATACATTATAACCTATAACCCATTTTTGGGTGATGGACGTCAGAAAGTAAATAGGGATTGGGATCCTTTCCTACTTAATGTAGCTATATTTTTTAGGGTTCCGTAGTCAACAAGGAACCCTTATATTTCGCCATGTTTTCTTTAGTAGTCTACCAGGTAAGATTAGCCTCGCCAAACCAACACCAAAGATTTTCGGATATCTTCTCTCCTGTGAGATGTCGTCGTCCAATTAGAAGTTTACCGAAAAATGTTATTGTTGAAAGATTTAGGCAAATCACAGCTCGCATCTGTCAAATCTACTAGAATCAGACAACAATACAACAAAGTCTAGCCGATCAAGTATAACCGTGTATTTTGAACGCGGTTGCGCGGGCGCCGGTGTCGCGGCGGTGCGAGTAAATCCCATACATCAACGAGCTCGATCCGCTTCCGTTCAAATAAACAAGCGTTCATAAAGCTGGCTCGATGACGTCTATATCTACTTCGCACTCACCCATCGCTCTTTATAACAAGCTATAAATATGTACGCGATGTATTTCAAATGAAATCACGCGAAATTGTTTGTCTAACTGAAAAATATGACCCACTATGAGTTTGTTTTTCTGGTTTCAGTGTTGAGAAACAATATACTTAAGCCTACTGTCGTTTTTTTTTAAATTATATTGTTTATTTTAGCTGAAAATATACATGT
Source organism: Lithophane leautieri (assembly GCA_949152455.1). Lineage (NCBI taxonomy): Eukaryota > Metazoa > Arthropoda > Insecta > Lepidoptera > Noctuidae > Lithophane > Lithophane leautieri. Next base: position 7,125,601 of record OX424472.1, on the reverse strand, counting down.
ATTTGAAACTTCACATTTTCAGGAAAGCAAAAACTATAGGATAAGAAACGTCCATAAGGTCCTAAGCACATAATCGCGTCGCCGCGCCCTCCCGCCTAATGTCGGTACCTATAGGCTTTGTGTTGCAGTGTTGCTGCGCCGCGCCGCGACGCGTCGTGTGCATCAGTAGTTATTTGCTTAGACCCTAAGAGTGGTTTACAGCTTGCCTGTTCCATTTTTTTTATTCAGTTATTTGGGATACAATTTATTGTTTTCATGAAAAAATGACTTTTGGCAAAAAATAATAATAATAATACCATTTATTTCAGGCGACACAAGCCCATAGAAAAATACCTTAACCTAGACATACACTTATGACTTATGACTTAGCCGTTGTAAGCTGTGCAAAGTTTAGTTAAAGTAATTTTGTTAAATTGTCGTCTGGTCACTAGCGGTCTGAAAGAGCCTTGAAGGCTTGAACAAAGAGCCTGAAATGGTTTTGTTTTTGACAACCGGTGGCGTGATGTTTTTGTTCACCACATTCATCTACCAACATAAAAGCATGTTCATACATACGTAAAGAGTCCTACAAGCGGTCGTCTTTTTTATTTATGTTTCCGCAGGACAAGCGTGTGGTAATGTCCTAATAAGGCCACGTTCATGTCTTGTGTTCGAAGCGAGGTGCTAACAGCAGGCAGGCCGTGGGAACTGCAAACAAACTGATTTTACTCAAACACCTCATTCAGAACTTGCGTCCTAGAACAGTTCATTCACGTTTGACGTTAGATCTTTACAAAATCTAAGTGATTATCTAGGAGATGTGAGACATAAACTAAACTAAATAATTTGGTGCTAGTATAGGATACACTATGAGTGCAGGAAGAAAGATCATTTGAAAAAAAAAACCCATTCATTAATGCTTTGGTCTCTAAACGGTGACCGGTCACACTATGACGAATGTCCAAATACGAAGCGTTTTTTGACACCTTAATGTTAAATACGGATGAAAATGGCAGGAGGTGGTTAAGTAATAATAGCCGCACGGGGCGATCTATCAAATCAAGCTTCACTTGCCATAGTTGCTCCGTAGATGGGTGATCTTTACATACTAAGATCACTCCATGCCTCGGAAAGCACGTTAAGCCGTTGGTTCTGGCTGTCATTCGTGGATGTTTCAGGCAGTCGTCAGAAGCCCGAAAGTCTGACAACCGGTTTAACCAAGGAGTATCGTATTACCCAGTAACTGGGTTCCGGAGGTCAGAAAGGCAGGTGCTCCATTTAAAATACGGGTATTCAGCTGCATCCGATTAGACTGGAAGCCGACCCCAACATAATTATGTAGTTGGGAAAACGCTAGGCAGATGATGATGACTGGGTGGAAATGGCAGATTTTCATGAAGGCTGTGGTAATATGAGAGAACCCTTCTTCTAGGAAACCGAAGCTTTGGTGATTTTGAAATATCCAAGGACATAATTGTCTCCTTATATAACATACATTATATTGTTGTATATACCTACAACAAATGGTTTTCTATAGACAATTTTTTTTTTTCAGAACCGTTTTCTTCTTAAATAAAGATGCACTAATGCCAAAAGGAAACTGTGAGTATTGTAAGTTAACAACGTTCAGTTCGTAAATCGTGCACAATATATTTGATTGTCCATATGTCTATCAACATGGTATGGTGATGTCACACGCAAATGCTTTGTTTGTTGCCAAACATCTTTGGTATGATTATTAATTATGTAGGTACGATTTACTCCGTGTGTGGGTTTTATGCATGTTTACCACTGAAAACTGTTGGATATGTTTGACATATGGATTTTTTTTAGCAATTAGGTAGGTTTACAACTGTTTTTTTATTTTTCTGCTTTTTTATGATTGGTTTTGACTTAAATCATGACTATATTTTGTTTGAGTTTGTCTGCGAGGTAATTGCGTAACACACTTACGTTAGCAATGGCTTTCATTTTGACAGTTCAACAACATTCTTTGCGTTATTTACGCTGTTGAGCAGACAAATTTTTCGAGTATTTATGAAGCCAAGGATTAGCAATAGCCTTCAAAATCGTTAAGATTGTGATTGCAGCTGTGTTACGTAATGAGGGTGCTGGTGAGTTTTGGACTCGACTGGAGCCATTAATCATTAGCCCTTTACAAATTGTAGATCAGCTTTATTTCAAATATTAGAATCGACTCAATACCGAGCAATTAAACTTCTGTTAGAACTTAAATTGCAAATCCCACAGCAACAGACATACGTAACCGTCCATCACGTTTCACACCAGATGTTTCCAAGAAGATCGCATTGCATTGTTTATCATACAAATAAATTTCAAATAAAGTAGGTAATGATGACACCGATCTCTAGGAACACGACAAACGGTGGAAAGGTGTCAATGACTGGCGCCAGACGGACGGTAAGCTTTGACTCCGAACCTGAGACTGTCACTTGAGACTCTGTAGAATAGCATTATGAATGCAAATGTGTGATTGCTGCATACTGAATATTTTTCTCGGCTGACTAGTGGGATAAAGATAGCTTGGGCCCACTTGCGCGTTTATGGGTAACTCGGAGTTAGCAGCTAACTTAGGTTTAATTTCAATAATTCTCTGATAAATTAGTTTCTTAGGGTGTTATTTAACTTCGGTTTTAAGAAGGTACTGTGAGGTTTTATGCGATACACAACCTCATGTGGTGCAGGCTGGCGAAAGTTTCGAACGTTACAGCCGTAAGTTTCGAACGTTCCAACAATTTGGTTTGAAATATATTAGGAGTGCTATTTTGAAGACTGCGCCAATCCTTTTATTCAAGGGCGGGCGTAGCTCATGTGAGGTTTTATGCGATGCGCAACCTCATGTGGTGCAGGCTGGCGAGAGGACAGTCGTAAGTTTCGAACGTTCCAAATCGTATTTACTTGTAAAAGGTTCAACAGCTCCTTCCTTACTTAGTCTGTGCTTACACATTTATTGACATGACTCGAGCCAATGTTCAAGAAATATACTACATAACAATAACATTATTGTGTTATGTCCTTAGTTCCTAGACCTCGTTATAAATGTCATTGTTTACTGAACTTGCACACATTGCACGGACTATAAAGCATGCGCTAGAGCAGTTGTACAAATTAAGTGACTGAACTACTAATGTCCGAATTGTCTCATCATCCCTAATGCATGCATATGTCGTTGCATCAACTTTTCCGCCCTAAACTACTAAGGATAATATACCAATAAACCTAGATCTACTCCGCCCCCTTCTGATTCTATGAAAGTGATATTGGATAGAGGGGTTGTGTTTGATATTAGGGGTCATGAAAATTTGGTTGTTTATGCATTGCGCATGGTGTTGCGCCATATGGAGTATTAGCGAGACACTTGGGAGTTGGATGCGGGATTGCTTCGAATGGAAACAACTGGCAACATTCGCGACCTAATGTTATGTTATGATATCTCCATATCTCCAATGAATTATCCCCCAAGCTGGTTTGCAAACTGGATTGGACTGTTTGGACTTACATGTAGTTCTCAAACCGTTTTTAGCAGACAGTAATTGGATGTTTAGTAGTAGTAGTACATCAAATTACATCTCATACACTAATTGATGTCGCAATACCTGCAATCATACTTGCATAATCAACTATTTCCATCAAATTATGCTTAGTTTAATTATTAATTAACCATTTATATGAAACTGCATAATGAACAAGATATAAAACTCCTAATCCATCAATATCTGCCGTCGACACGAATTCAAGTCATAAATTCATATGGCGGGGCGACTTAATCAAAACGTGCACTTGGCGAGCCCCCGAGCCCCCCTAGCCCCCTCAGAGGGCGCACAATGTCGAATATATTCATTTCCTCCGCAATATTTGTACATTAGAGGTCTCGGCTCGCTACGCTCCCCATTGCTCTCTAGTTTGACTCTATAGCTTCAGTTTTCTATAGGGGAAAATGTCCCTTACTATCGGTAAACGGCTATGTTTTCAGACAACGTGAAAAGAATATAACTAGCTATAAAGAACCGGTATCAGGCTTAGTTTTATTGAATACAATATACTTATGTATGTATTGAATTCTGTTTATTCTGTAAAATTTACAATATTTAGCACAAAACACATTTAACTATTTACATTATGTACTAAATTAAATGTCTAACTAACTAACTGTACAAAAATAAATACAAAAACAAACGGACACTTAGGTGTCGAAGTATTCGTCCGCATCGCTGTCATCCAGAAACGTGCCAAGAAGACTGGCAGCATTGCCACGTTGAATGGCAATGCTATTCTTTGGCCAAAGAACGAGCCCGCCCTCTGGTCGCGTGAAGTGTCGACTAGACCAGCTATAAAGAATATAATTATAGTATAGCTTAACTTGTTTTTGTGATATAATTTTCTGGATAGTCAAGTCTAAGTCAATAAAGACATAACTGACGTCAATGCAGTTAAAAATAAGCATTATTATGAATGATTACAATATAAAAGTTTTAGGAATAGTAATTATAGATGTAACATATAGATTATCGTCGTATTCGCGTGGTAATTGCAGCTGTTCATTATCTGAAGCCGCAGAATCATCATAATATGTGTAAAATTGTAAATATTACATTAAAATGTTCAGTCATTCTATAACCGCAACATTCTGCAATGACTTTTAATTTTTCCTCACTCTCAAATCGGGATTGTTTGATTGCTTCGAGTTATGCTTCGAGTTTCCCGAGTAGGGTTCCGTAGGCATGAGACAAGGGAGACGGCCGCACCCGAGTAATGAAACCTTAAATCCCTGGTACGGACTCGTAATCCCATGACGAGAAGTTAGTGCAGGGGTGTCCCGCGCCAGTTGGCCGCACCTAATGCGGTTTAGTGTTTCATTTCCAGCGCAAATTGTGTTTTTATACAATCATCGGGTTGTTTTTTTCTAAATTTCTTTTGCAACTGTTCTGGGTCTTGCACTTGAGCAGTTTGAAATGAAGATAGATGTAAAAATTGGGAAGTTCACGGTTGTTATGTTCCTTCCTTTATAATTATTGACATATTTGGTTAGAGATACGAGTATATTAGATTCAAAAGATACTATGGGTTGATTGAGAGACTCCAGTCTATGAGCTAAGTAAGCAATGTTCGTCGGTATTTACAAAATTATAGTCTTCTAAACTGCAGCCTCGTCATGTTCTGCAGATTCTAAAAATAAATAAATTTATTCAATGTTGTTTTACCTTATGCTTTGAGCCGTCTTTAGATAAACTGGTGAAGTCATCCGAGTGTTTTATTATTTATGAAGTCAGCTGATTACGTAACAATCACTAACAAATCGTTGTTAGAATACGTAAACAAAAATGACGAAATAACACAAATATTTCATTAATTATACTGCTAAGAGAAAATCACAAAAAATGCATGGTTTAAACTTAATTTGCTGCAGACAACCTTGAATAGCAAATTCGACCTCGAGGTACAATTTTCCTGTTGTTAATCTTTGTACATTCAATGTTTATTTTACATTTTAATGTTTGAACAACATTGTATGCTTGTTTCCTTGGTGCGGCTTTAAGGCACGCTGTGAAGCTGTGATACAATCGGTATGATCTTTACTTTTACTGTGGCGTCGGTATCGAGATTGCACGATCGCTGGTGTCGCAACCCTGGCGCGATCGAGCTCGGCATCGCGACTCGACTCGGGTACTCGAGCGGTCGAGTCTGCCGTTGGCGACGCACGTGCACTCCGCTTAATGAGACCCTGCCAGCCATCTTCCGATCGATGTTTACGCTCGTTATTTTCAACGATGCTGGATACTGATTTAAAATAATGACCGCGATAATTAAGGAGGGGTTACAACTTACAAAGACTTTCTGCTGGTGCTTATATTTTCCGCTTTTGATAAGACTTCTTCGTTGTATTTTTAAGTGATGTTGGATAAAAAATCATTTGAATATGTTGTTGAATTTATAGTTGAATGACCTTTTCAGGAAGATTACATGTTACACAAATACGCAAAAAAGTTTTTCGCAGTCGGTAGGATTCGAACCTACGCTCCCAGAGGGAATCTGATTTCTAGTCAGACGCCTTAACCGCTCGGCCACGACTGCTCATATCGGATGAACGAAATTATCTGTCTTGTCGCCCGAAGCATTTATAACAAATTAAACTAGATTAGAAACGACAAAAAATAAAATAAAGCGTGAGGTACTCGGTACTCGTAAGCTATCTTATTAACGTTTGCAGCTGCTTTTAATTAAACAAATTTAGCATTGATTATTCGCCGTCACTTATCTTGTACGAAGATCACGGATCTTGACGCCCTGTTCTTTGAATAACAAGAGGAGAGAGCGAGACACTCGGCGTACCCGCATTCCTAATTAAACTAAGATAAACTGATTACAAATTGAAAGTTAAATCGGAAGCGCTGGCAGTAAGTAGAGGTTATTTGTGGAATCATTGTGCAGTAGTAGTGGCCGCCTATTTACTCAGCTGTAAGTCAGGCACTAAAACAAAATAAATGGAGCGAGAAATCCCCGGTCTGTTCACAACACAAGTGCGGTTTTATGATTATGAGATGCGCACGCGCCTGTAAAACAGCAAGAATTAATCATTGCTCGTGAACATCAGCTTTAACTATTTTATGCGTAACAACAGGGACCTTCGGTTTATTAGCGCTTTTTCATGTACGGTTCTTAGTTCTAAAAAATGTTTGATGCTTCTATTTATACATAATCCCTGTTTGTTGTAATTCGACGAGTTAACCCAACGAACATTTAACTGTGGTAAGTATAAATAAAGATTTTATACATACGTCCAAAATAACCTTCTGATTTTGTGAATGTAAGTTGTAGAATGCATCAGTTTTTCCCAAGCCTCGTCGGTATTAACGAATTTGGTGATGCTGAATAAAACATATGAAACAAAAACATGTAAATGTAATCTGTCACGAACAACGACATTGACGTGGTCACAGTATCGTGGCCATAGCGTGACGTAAACAAAGCCGGCGCTGAACCGGCGCACACCGTTCTAGGGACGCCAACACTTAGGGAAAACTGGGAATTTTCATAATATTTACATTGCTTTGTTTATACCAAAAATTACGGAATAAATAAATCGATTTAAGTACCTATTCAAGTTAGGTATGAGTGAGTATGAGGTAAGGTTTTATTTTTACCCGACTACAGCGAAGCAAAAAGGAGGGTTATGATTTTGACAGGTATGTATGTATGTATGTATGTTCCCTCATACCTTCTAAACTACTCGTCACAATTGGAAAAATGAGGTATCGTTAGAAGTGTCTTGATCGTTCACAGACAAATAAAAAATCCGGAGTCACACGTATCTGTTTGATTTATGCCCTAACACGTTTGACTCCGGATTTTAAATTGTCTGTCCGTGATGTCTTGTGTATACCAATGTTCGTCTGGTTTTTACCTTTTTAGTTGAGTTTTTTGTCGTAGTTGGGTTTTAGTTTTATTACAGTTATCACTAATACGAGTCATTAAAGGTACCTATTATGTGACTTGCAGGAGTCAATGGGCTGATGAAAATCGTTGGTACTTGCTGATATTGAAAAAGTGGAAAACAATGCAATAAAAATATTTTTTATGTTTATTGGCCAGCTGTGCCATTCTGATGTTTGTGTCATAATTATATTTAGCACGATAATGTACCATGTTTTATGTTAATAAATGATTTAATATTATTGTGAAAAACAAATTGAAGTACAAAATATTAAGTTATTATGTTCTCTCCAAATTAGTACCTACTAATATTTACTTGAGAGCGGATCGAAAGCAAAATTACCAATCGTTAATTTGATTTTTCATGAAATTATTAATATAGGTAGGTATAAAATAAAAATAATATGAGTAACTTCATGATATTTCCAAACTTTTTGTGAAACAGAAACACAAAATAATAAAATTTTCTCGATAGAAAACATCACGGAGTTCGATTTGTAGAATAACTTTGAGGATACAAATTGTGCAGGCATTTAATTTTTGGATTTATTACGATGAAACCCTTTTTAGCACTTGCTACATTCTTATTCCAAGGAAAATGTCGCTTATTGCGGGAACAATAAGCATATTTTTATCTCGCAAATCTGGGGTTTCGCAAATCGCAAATTTTTATGTCTCTATACACACAACTAAGCCTCCCACAGACAGGCGCGATGCTACGGTGGGACGCGATTCTGGTAGAATAATTTTCATAAAGTTTTCATAGAAATTGTTTTAGTCGCGTCGCGCCTGTCTCCGGGAGCCTTTCAAGACAGAAACCAAGCAACTGACATTATGTACCTAACATTAAAATTACTAGCGGTGACACTTGTATAACGGGCTTACAAATACAGAATATGATTGTCACTAGCGAAGTAGTTTGACATTGACACGCGTTGAATGTGTCTATTCGCTGCAGCGACAGTCCTAGAATACAAATGAGTGTGCTTTACTAGACAGTTGCATTCTTTTGCATGCGTATTTAAAACTGTTTGTGCATTGTGCATGTGCATTGTGCAGGCCAGGGAGACAATGCTGATGCGTGAGCGAAGCGCTTTATATTTAGACGGGGCGGTCGCTAGCGCCGTTCATTACCGTTTTGTCGCGTATTGTCGAGATTTGTCTCTATTGCCACAGCGTGTCACATTGAGTATGTCCACATTAAGATATGCAACGAGTTAAGTGTTAATAGATTGTGTGTATTTGCTTTATGAACAATTGTATCTTATTTGCTTGTTTCTTGAGGACAGATTACGACTTACTTTTTTGACTCAACATCGTAAGTTTGCATGACGGAACAATTTGAAACCTACATTATTCTCAGCACATAAATGAAGGATTTTTTTTTATACCTACTATAGATTTATTTTCGACTTACTGCCACAATTAACAAGGCAGATGCATGTGGCATACGGTTTAATGGCCCAATTTATTCGATGGCTCATAGCAAAAACCATAATTGGAGAGCAATTCTTCAGCCCACTTTCAAAACGAAATGAGCTTCGAGTGGTCGTTTACTTGCAAATTATAGCGAATGGCTAGCACTTTTGCTATTGTGACAAAAAGTGGCAAATGTAGTGATTTTAATGTAGCAAAAAAGTTAAAATTTGTTTTATAGTAATAAGCCTGTTAATTTCAAATAGAAAAAAACAACAACCAACACATTACTCGTAATTAGAAATGTTTGAAGTGACTTCACTACGTACGTCCTCAATTAACTACCGAACTATAACTAGTCGATTTTTATTGTTATTTACATTACTATTTTATAGTCAACTTGATAGGTACTGATGCAGTTCAGTAATCGTAATATTACTGAACTAGGTACACGAGTACCTTTCAAGTGACGTCAGCATTCAGTATTCACAATAGAGAAGCGAAACGACGTTGAATAGAATTACAAATTGCATTTAGCACTATCGTGAATAAGTTAAAAATAGAATACTATGTCAGAGAAGGCAGTATACCCAGGGCCGGTGGCGTGGGTATTTGGTACACAATGCACGAGGTGACTGGGCCATCACTTCCGCTGCAGAACGCAACGCGACAAGATAGGCAGGCTATGCACTTGTGTGGTAACTAAGCCACAGTGTAATGTAATGCACACGTATTATAGCAGTATACCCGTTACCCATAGAATTTTCGCAATGTGGAAGGAATACTGTACAATGTTCATGTTCACTTAAGGCTTTCTATAGCTGCAGGTGTGGAAGGGTTTTCTTTCATAACATTGTATGGGAAGGCTTTGATATAGGTCTGGAATTCTTAGTGTGTGGTACACACTATACGTGATTGTTCATACATTATGTAATATACGATTCGATTCCATGTATAGTCGGCCGTAGATTAATACAGTACACCTGCACACACTGCACAACAAAACAGTGTATATACCATAGACAGTTCATCGACAGAACAGTTTTGTCTTATCACCACAGGTTTTTCAGCACAACGATGACAAGAGACTGGTTTGTAGCGAGTTTGCCAACCATTACTTTTTCATGACCTAAGTATGTCTTTGACTAGACAGTTTTATTGACGGCCAGTTTCTTCATCAAAAGTAACAGCCAAAGTAACAATCAACTGTTTTTTCGCGCTGTTGGATTTAAAACCCTAGCTTTAGCGCCGAGGATTGAAAATATAACAGTGCAAAAGAACAGTTGACTGTTACTTTGGCTGTTACTTTTGATGAAGAAACTGGCCGAGTCTTCAAACAGCCTTCACTCTTAATTCAGGCTACGCACAAATTATGCTTTGATAGTGGCGGCGTAGACAATGTAGGCACTATGAAGTTATGAAATGAAAACTGAGGGGTAAGTACGGGCGACCCTAGGGAAATATGCGCAGTGTTGCCCTTTACACCCTTTGAATATTTAAAGTCTCCGTCAGTTTCACTCACGTCTGACCCCCGGGAGTTACGTGGAACATTTCTGCCTTGTTAGAACGTTTCTTATATTTACTGTGAGTGAATAATGTACACTCGTGGAATGGTTATGTATGTTATGCTGAAGAAAAGAAGCTCCAGAAAAGCTGTTAAGAATAATTTTATTTTTCATATAAATAATTCTTCAGCTGTTTACGTATATTCATTTCTAAAGTCCTCAGTTACGAAAGTACAATCTAACTGTTTATTTTTTTATTGGCTAAATCTTAGGAGATTTCGTGGCGCGAAGCAAAATCAGCTTATCTCTATGAATGAACAAATTAAATTAAATTACAATATGATTCTAAAATTTTACAAGATTTTTTAATCGTTTCTGTTGTATGTAATTAAGTATGTTTATTGATTAGCGCAATTGTGCTAATTACAGTGTTCTCATTATAAATATGCATTCATTGCCTTGCAAGATTGCCTCGGTGTAGTAAAAGATTATTAAGTACATTGGTTGCAGTTGTAGGATTATTAGGTACGTTGCAGTAAGCACGTGTCCATTTTGTGTTTTGGAAACATCATACTGCGAAGATTTGCTGTGAAGATTTTTCTAACTAAGAAACTGCAAAGAAAAACCCGCGGGCTTAGTTGAAAACAGGAATAGGGAACCCGAGAATTCACCGCGAATACGGTGCGCCGCGCCGTAAAAGTAAGAAAATACGATGAAAAACTCATTACATAATTCATTAGGCTGCCAGATGTTGTTTGATATTTTACATGTTATGTAGAATAGTGTCCTAAACTTATGGGCCTCTGTTTAACATTTACATTTTTTATGAAATATGTATAAGTTTACACAAAAATCTGTTGTTATTATCGTTGTAATGTATGATAATGACTTCCCATTATCCTAGGTGAATGTGCTACTAAATGGCACCTGTATTCTTTGAACCTCCGAGTGTGAGTCGATGGAAATCGGGCTCTATTTTGAAGAATTCGTCAGTTTATTTCAATTATGGCATGAATAATATAATGATGTCGGATGTTCGTGAAAGGTTAACGAGTTGTCGTGCCCTCGCCGACTGTTCGGTACCAATACAATATGAACGAATATTTTGTGCCCCTGTTCAGTTTTCTCACTGCAACGTTACTCTGTTCTCTTTGCGATTTGGCCAGTATTAGAATAAAAGAAAACGCTGTGGTTGCGTTATTAGGATACTATAGGTAAAGATAATCCTTCATTAATCTTTAACACATTGAGTTATATTTATACCTAACAATTTGTATAAATGGATACCCATCCATAAAATGCATCATAACTGGCTGAAATTATCTTTTATTTGTTTGCTGTCTGTATTTGCAGCCCGTAAACAGTTTAATAAACATTTGCTTCGATATTTTCTTATCCTTCAGATATCACTTGTTGGTTTATCACTCACGACTCTGGCTAAACTGAAGCGAGCCAGCGAGCGGGATGAGGACGAAATATGCTAGCGCCGATCTTGTCAATTTCAGCGATCAGCACATTTAAACTGCGTACAAGTGCTGTCAATGTCATAATTATTGCGGAATATTACCACTGAAGGGGCCTAGACGTGCTGATCGCATTCTTTCAAATTGGTGAAATGCGCCCTTTTTGCAAGGTGTTCAAATAGCCGCGTTCGCGTGACTCCTAGTCATTAAATAAATCGACGCGGGCAGTCCCGAATCCCGGTCACTTCGCTCGTCTCAGTTTGGGTCTCCAACTTCAGGCTTATATGTTTAATAATGTTCATGTTATTTTGGATTGTCAGTCCCAGTGCATCAAGTGCGTGTTCGGTTCAAACACCTGTAGTCCGATAACCCTTATCACGCTATCATATGCGGACTTTGCCGAAGTATTTTTACTAAGTGCCGTAATATCGAGAGATAACGTTTAATTTTACGGCAATCGTTACATTGCAGATTTTATTGGAGCAGTTCGCTACTTACAAATACACCAATATAATTGAAGAATTATATGAGTGGAGCTAGTAATAGCGGTATTTAATTATGCTTATTTATACCACTTGTGTAATGTGTATGGGATGACACACAATGCAGTTTGTTATTTCGTATAAAGAAAACAGATTATTGTGGTAGCGTCAGATCAGAAACATATTTTTTTTTAAATTATTATTATAGTACACACGGCTACACATCAAGCTATACATTTCCAGTGTAAGCTGACCTCGCATTGTACGGAAATCCTATACAATGCGAGATCAGCATAAACTGGAAATGTATAGCTTGATGTGTAACCGTGTGAACATGTATCAATTTCCAACGCACTTTTCTTTTTTTTTGTTGAATATTTGATTTTAATGAGTAAGTAGGTATAAGAATGAAAAATGCCACTGAAAGCAAATTACTGAAAACCACAGTACTTCATCGCATTTCCTTTAAGTAAATATTAGTTGAATATTATCCCAAGTAATTTGGCTTTATTGGCCGCTTTACCGCTTTTAATACATCAGACTATAAATTGCTAATGAATATAAATGAATTAGCTGCAAGGAGAACATATAGAGGATATTATTGTAACACGTGTCTTGTAAGCATCGCTGACGGCTGAAACACCTGCTGAAGTACCCGTTCTTACTGAACATTGCAATAATAATAACTTATCTTGAGGAAAATTTACAGCAAGTACAGTCACAGTCAACGAGAAGAAATAACTTTTGACGTTGAGATGATACTGATAAATCACGTAATTAAAAATTACAGCATATTTCATTTCATTGAAGTACATGTCGAGTAAGGTAGATTATTACATTGAATATAATTTATTGCAGTTTAGTAATAGCATTAAAGTAACTTTACCTTTTGGATGTGTAAAGTTTTTCCACGATAAGTAACTGGTGACCTGTAAGTAACACAGTTTTTCCCAAAAACTTATATCAGGCATCAGTCTCTCACAATGGTGGAATACAGCTGAGACATTTTTTGTACACATTAACTTTAAGTCAGCTTTATAAAGAGAGAATATAATATGATAAAAAACATTATTATATTATATCATAGATATAAGAATGTTTCTATCTTTAATAACTATCTTTAAATACTATAGTGATAGTGTTAGCTTGTATATTGTAATTAAGGTTTATAACTGAATAAATAAATAAATATATATATATATGTTTTATTTTTACTAGCCTTCGCTGTCCCACTCCTGGGAAAAGGCCTCCCTCCACTCCTTCCATCTTTCGTGAGCCCGCGCGTCCTCTTTCCAGTTTTGATGGACCCTATCCAGCTCGTCCCGTCATCTCCTACGTGGTCTGCCGCGACTCCGTCTCACTGTCTCAGGGCACTAGTTCTGTGGTATTTGGGCCCGTAGTTTGTCCGGCATGCGGCAGACGGAAAAAGAAAAACTATTTATTTCATATACATTAGAATGCTTATTTACAAAATATGTATAACATAACTATTTACACTAACTACGTTGTTGTGTTATATATTGTAAATAAGCATTTTAAGGTACCTAGAAGATATATTATAACGAATATTCTAGATTATTTAATGTGTCGAAGAAAAACAAACACGTAAAATGGCGTACGTGAAGTGCTTATCTACTTGTGTCAGTTGTAACACTCAACTGAGGAAAATGACTTAGTGGTTTGTTCGAGATGTGCTATATTTACATCGCTGGCCGTAGGTATGGGTAAATATGTATTGTTGCCTACGTGTAAGTGTCTCATTATTGGTACAGTCATTACTGATAGTTAACCAAGGCTGTAAATTGTGGTTTCAAAGTCGATTCGTTTTGCAAAGTACGGAATTGGGTTTTTCCTGATTTTTTATCCAAAAACCCAGAATTCTTCTCCTCAGCCGATAAAAAGTGAATGATGGATGGATAAAGCGGATTTCTAATGTCCAATATGTCTGAGAAAAGCTAACGAGACTTTCTCGTCAGTATAAGGGATCATCTTAGAAGAAATACGGGAATGGTTGTAATGTTATAATTTTATTGTTACTCGTGATACCGACTTCGGATTGCGTCGGTCAATTTACAGCTCGGTCTCGAGGAAAAAAGTGCGCATAATAACGGCTCCGGTATGTTACCTGGAGGACGATTCGAATTGATGAGCCGCTGTGACATTAATGTTTAAAGTGGACAATCAAGTTCTTTGTTCTTCCAAGACGTGTAGGACGTAAATTCTACGTTGTAAATCAACATTGTGCAAGATGCTTGGCCGTTACGACGACGCACTCTCGGTATTACGGAGTATTGTTTGGCCACAGATTGCGTGTGTAAACTTATGTAGCCGACCGTATCGTCGGCTAACAACGGCTTATTGTTATGGTTAGCATAACCGCGTTGCCTAGTTACGCCTCTTGTTGCAATAATTCGCGGTTCGTGCGGTATTTTGCTTGCAACAAACCATTATTGTTGATTCGTTACCCGAAAACCTTATCCTCCTTAAAATAGAAGTGGTTTTCATTCGTATAGTAACTGTTATTGGTTTGTTATAACGAATACCTAAAACAATTTGACGCGACAAGCAGTCTTTGTGTTGACTTGTTTACACCGCTAGGCACACTGCAGGAATTTTGTTTGAATGGTCATATAACACAGCCGCGAGTCAATAAATATTAAGGACAAAGCTTAAAATCTGTCTTTATTATCACCTTTGTTTGTTGGCAATCATAATTTAGTTAGACATTTGTCGCAGATATTTAATTTCAGTAAACAGTTTCGAACCGGTCTCTATTAGGTACGTATGAGATAGCAAACACTTTTATATCTTTACAAGATTCAATAACATCGATAAGTATCAATAATATCAACTATCGAAACAGATACCCAAACTAAAAGATTTTTATAAGTACGTACCCACACAGATATCTATCTACTTGAACTGTTATTCCAAGTGATGTAAACCATTTTACATAGCGGTTGTTCAAAGTAAAAAGTATGCAATAAGAACTCAGGATTGGTCATAATTAACCATCCTCACTGTATGCCTAGAAAGTGTAGAAACCATTATACTTACCCGTATAAAGGATTAGCCGAACATTCGTACAAGAACAGCATATGTAGGTACATTAGTACGTTACGGTGCTTCAGCGTGATTAAGTGTGTTATCAGTAATCTTATCAGCGCGGTGCGGGCACACCGAGCAAGTGCAGACACCTGCACGCCCACCTGTCACAGACTATCATTGATTGTGATATGATACCTATCAGATTATCACACGTACTTTTAATCACCTTTAAACTATTTCCGTGTATTAAGTTTGTCTAGTTTAGAACTTACGCGCACCATTTACATTGTACAGTTTTAATTGAATGTACTAAGTAATAGTAGTAAATGTGGTAATATAAACCTCGCTTTATTAGTAACTAGCTGTGCCCCGCGGTTTCACCCACATAAGTCTAGATCCCGTGGGAATATCGGGATAAAAAGTCCTATGTCCTAATCGTATGTCCTAACCCAGGTCATGGTCTGCCGACGTGCCATAATTTCATCCAAATCCATTCAGCCGTTTTAGAGTAGAAGCGTAACAAACAAATAAATAAATAAGTAATATATTCAATACTAGCTTCTGCCCGCGGCTTGCTTGCATGTCCTTCGCCGGGATGCTATCTATCTCCTTGCCTTTTATCGAAATCCGTTCAGTGGTTTAAGCGTGAAAAGGTAACATACAGACAGTCAGACAGAGTTACTTCTGAATTTATAATATTATAGTAAGGAAGTATGGATAAATGCGAAAGTGAGTTTGTTTGTGCGTTTGTTATATATATAAGTTAGGATATTATAGTTAGGAAGTTAGAATACGTGTTTTATATTGCTTGCGTTTCGTCATTTAATTAGAATTCTGAACGATTCTAAAGGAATGTTAACGATTTTAATTAAAGGAGGTTGTTTTGCGTCGTAATTAGGTAATGAAATAACTAAGATTTCCACAATGACTTTGCTGTAACTCAAACTCATTCACTATTTTTCAAACTCTTTTTTGGATAATTTTATTTTGGTGAAACAATATTAACAAATAATAATAAAAAATAAAAAAACAATCCTTCGAAAGATTAAATACCGACTCCTCACAGAATTTTCTTTTTCATTTAGTTAGGTACAGCCACGGACTTTAATTGATGAGCCACTTTCAAACTTTTTAATTTTGCAGTTTCATACATTCACGAGATTACACGATTAAACACGAACTCAAATCGCATGCTCGTAAACAAGGTGACAAAAAACAAATTACTAGTAATCGGAAATAGTCTTATCCATAGAGGTTGACTAATAAGTTCTTTATGATAAATAAATACAATGTTTATCCAATCTATTTGATACTGTCCTCCTTTGAATCAGAGCTCATTAACTCGACAGTTCTGTAAACCTATCCGAAGGCAGTGACAGTTGAAATGTCGATGTCAGAAACGTTATTTTCGAATTTAACGAAATTAGTAATTAAAATTTCCCGCACGCTAACGTTACTATGGCTACGCTAAAATAATCGTCGCTAGGTTACGGTTGCTAGACCTGCAATTGGTTGACTTTGAGTAGTCACTCTGCTGTCAAGTTTGTAGTTCTGGCTCTCAGGTTAGCCAACCGGTAAAGATATTAAATATAATTTTCTTCTTCCTTAATACGAACACATGACTTTACTTGTCTGGATGTACGAGTATAACCGACTAAGCCCGATTTGCATTACACGGCTAAAATACGAACAGTGCCAAGTGGCTCATCAATTAAAATCCGTGACTGTACGTGAACTATGTGTTTTACCCTATACTAACAATAAAAATATGCCAATGAATATATATATATAGATTATTTATATAGCCAATAAGTAACAATATGCGCAGTACATGTTCGTTATCAGAGCCTGAGCCAGGCTTCGCACGGTAGATTCCCGACGGTAATGCGTGTAACAACGTTTTCCACGGCTTCATACAGCTGCGCACTAATCAACAAACGTTCACCACAAGTCAGTGCTCCGACGCCATTTTCTTTTCTGTTCGGTATTTAAAAGTTTTCTGTTACGGGTTTAGGATTCAGGAGGAAAAATGGTGGAAAAAAGTTAAGTGAAATATAAGTTGGGCTAAAAGGAATGAGTATATAATTTTTTATAGAGGTACTAATCAATGTCAATAAATCTTTAAAAATATTTTTGGTTTACAAAGTACCTATATATTATTTTTCACACGTCATTATTCAATGATGGTAAATTATAAACGATGATTTAGAACTTTAGATTGACTTAATTTTCGTACAAAAAATTGGTTTATCCTTTTTTATATCTTCACAGTTATCAAAGCTAATTACTCGTAGGCCAGTAGGTTGTCCGCGTAAAGTCGAGCTAATTGTGTGTAACTTTTCTATGCTAATTGAAAGTTTACAATAAGGATGTCTAAGGAGCGGAAAACATCTCATTTGACCATAATTTAACAGATTAGTTATTAGAATCGTTAATACATCTCTCTAAGTTAGATTTGCTCTCTATGAACAAAAATTCTAACTTAGAGAGATGTATTAATGATTCTAATTCTGCAAACACATATTTGTTACGGTCGCGAATCATATTTTGATCAAGATACAACATGACACAGACTGACCTGCAAATTGCAAAAAACGTAAGAAATTTTTAATTTTTCGGGCTATCACCGCGGACCATCCTTAAGGATATTGGTATTTCAAGTAAAGTACCTAAATGGTCTCATCATCATCATCATCATTTCAGCCGAAAGACGTCCACTGCTGGACATAGGCCTCCCCCAAGCACCGCCACTTGGATCGGTTCTGTGCTTCTCGCATCCAGCGCATTCCCGCGGCCTTCACCAGGTCATCGGTCCACCTTGTCTTCACCGGCCTTCCAACGCTACGTCTTCCGGTACGCGATCGCCACTCCAGAACCTTTCGGCCCCATCGGCCATCTGTTCTGCGAGCAATGTGCCCCCTGCCACTTAAGTTCCTAAATGGTCTACGGTATTTTTATGATGTTTTAAAAATATGAAAAATTACTGTGATTTTTACATGATCCGCGTTTCATCTTCTTGCGAATAGCTTATTCCTTGTAAAAAGTCAAACTCACTTTTTCTCAATGATATTTGTCATGGGTTGTACTGAAGACAATACGCGTGCACCGAGCGAAGGTCGCCGTCATCGGCGCAAGCGCACCTGCGTGAATAATCGCCACTCGGTTATCGGCGTGATAGCGCGTCGTCTGAAAAACCCGTTAACGGAACCTCGCGATAGCTATAGGTACGTTGGTGACGAATACTAGCGGCATTTGTGGAAAAACTATAGTTTCAAACAAGCCTAATAATGTTGGAAGAAAAATTGGGTGTCTCATTACTGTCGCGTCTTATTTGCGTCGGAGTCGTTTTCCAAATTGACACGCCAGATTGTCTGTTTATTTTATTCTTGTAATTCAACGTGTTGATTTACGTAAATAACATTTTCATTATGTTTATTCTTCTCAATCCGCTCTAGAGTGTCTTTTTTACGAAAACATCGGAAAATGAAATAGAACGACACTAACACATGTTTTCTTTTTCCGAATTCGACTCATAGTACATTAGGTAGGTACTGAAAATGGTTATTGGGAATTTTAATAAGAAAAAATACCTTAGCCTCACTTACATTGGCTCTTTCAAAAATATAAATAAGTATGTAGGTCTCTCTGTGGAATGCGCTCCCCGTGAAAATCAGGATGGTAACCAACCGATTATCCTTTAAAGTTAAAGTTCGAGAGCACATTCGCAAGAAGCTGGCAGTATCATCACAACGGTAATGTTTTCCCATTGTTTTTCTTATTTGTTTTAGTATATTCGTGTAGTTATGTGTATTTATTTGTTCTTATATTTATATGTATTTAGGTATTTAGGTTTATATTTATATATATATATATATACATTAATTTTTTTTAATAGGTTAACGTATTTCAATTATATTTATTCAACAATTTTCGTTATTGCACCTACCACTGTTTGTCTCTGCATCACCCAAAGGTTGACTGGTAGAAAATGCCTATGGCATTAAGTCCGCCTCTGTACATTTATGTGCTTGAAGTATTAAATAAATAAATAAAATACTTAGACAAAGTTGCCCTGAAAAAATCACAAAAATTCTTCTGGGGATTTTCTCTAACACTGAGTAGGTAATTGAGTACATTTTTAGGGTTCCATACGTCCGAATGAAAAAATGGAACCTTTAATAGGATCACTTATGTATGATCTCTGTGTGTCTGTCTATTCGTCTGTCACAGCCAATTTTCTCCGAATCTACTGGACCATTTTAGCAGAAAAAAACACAATGAAGTTATAACATGGTAAATCACCCAATATTGTGCGTACAAATTTACATTTGCAGTTGGAATGTATAGGAGGAAATATTTTTCAACTACAATGTTAACTTTGTTCTTGTTATAAAAAACATAGTAGATAACATAATTTTATTAATTATCGTACGGAACCCTCATCCTGTGAGTTCAACTCGCACTTGTCCGGTAGATTGTAAGTAGGTACTAGGTAGCTACCATATCCGAACATTGTGACACCAATGTGTGTTCCTTTAGTCGTATAAGTGCACGGATGTTTTTACAGTAGATAATTGTGAGATGTATGCTTTGTATGTACAGTACCATACAGTACCCTATTAGTTGGCCGTCGTCGTCGTCCACGTATACGAACGTCCCACGGTATTCACCGAGTTAGGGCATTTCCTTAGCTTGGCTTTCTACTTAGCTAACAACCTGTCACGGTGCAGCTGTGATCTCTGACCTTACTGTCTGCCTACACAGTACACGGCTGAAGTGTTGGACGTGACTGCGAATATCGCCAATCTACTTATTTCGTAGGTATGTAGGTGTTGTTTATAGGTACTTGCGAGTTCGACGTCTAACGGTTTGTACGGGAAAAAGTTTATAAGCATTTATGTTTTTTTTACACAACTTTTTTGTTTTTTTTTTGTTCTGTAAACATTGTGTGGCTACCTACTTTAAAAATAGGCGTAGCAAACAGATCGCGACGCAATATTCTATTTCGATCAGCACCGCAACTGGCCCTGTGGCGCAACGGATAACGCGTCTGACTACGGATCAGAAGATTCCAGGTTCGAATCCTGGCAGGGTCGCAGCTAATCGTTTTTGTTTGTTGTATATTTTTGCCTGTTTACCTCGCGTTAGTAATTAGTCGCATTGTTCGTATGACGGCATCGAGCTAATGTTTGCGGACAAACGCTCACGAAACCAATTATGTATTGTGTTTTCAGTGTACCGTACTCAACCTACTGCTATCGCATCACGGTACAAATTGCTTTGTTAATAACGTAGACGCGTAGCCAAAGGAATTTGAGCTCTTTTCTCAACTCAAAGAGTATAATTTCGTATGGTTAACGTTTGTTGTTGAAGTTCATAGTACATTATGTACGCAGCTGACCAAATATTGTAGTTGCGATAATTGGTCGTGATGCAATCGCGTGATCTCGCCGGATCCGTGCTGGAATGAAACTTTTTAGGAAAGTGTAAGTAAACGTTGTTATTGAAACTATTTAACTGACATAAATGGTATATTTCGTGTTACAAGCGTGTTTCTATTTGAATTAACTTGAATCAGTAGATATAGGAAAGTTTTTCACCCGGGAAAACTAGTGTTTTTTATGTGGATCAAGCCAGATGCAGATTAGTAATAATGTGTTTTATATTATCATTGGTTTACTTTTCAAGGTTCCATAAGCTTCCGTATCGCCTTTGCCCTAAAAATCCTAACACTACAACAAAACATAAACACATTAAGTAAATTCATATCCTAATCCTAACTTTAATATTATAAATGCGAAAGTGAGTTTGTTTGTTTGTTACGCTTTCACGCTAAAACGGCTGAACGGATTTAGATGAAATTTGGCACATGGGTAGACACTGACCTGGAATAGGACAAAGGATACTTTTTATCCCGATATTCCCAGAAGATCGAGACTTACGCGGTTGAAACCGCGGGACCCAGCTAGTATCGTATACTGTAGATTTTATGAGTTTCATAGGTAAGGCCAAAGCAAAAGCTTGCGAAAAATTACTTTTTCTACTCATAAATCAGAGCGTAGGCGCCTCGTAGCCCGCTACGAAAATTAGGGATTATGGCGTAGCACCTTCGTTTTGGTAACTTATCGATCACAAATAGCCGCACCAACTAAAGCCTCCATATTCAGGCGATTACCAGCCCTCTGAAAGTCTAGAGTCTAGACTGTTTGTCAGATGGGATGACTTTGCTCTAATAGACAAAGAATCGCTCGTAGCAAAGGCCTACGCGCGCCTACGCGAGTATTTGTATTTATTAGATCAAATATTTAACCGTTATATTGTATTTAAAATTGATGTGACGGATTATGTTGTATGAAGTAAGAAGTGTTTTTTTGTCGCTTGGAAAAATGTGTAAGTATATGGTTCCGTCCAAACTCATAAGTTGAAAACAATTAATTTCTTTGTGTTTTGTATTCAACACAGATCTCTCGGAACTAGAACCAATCTTGATTACAATCATTCATACATTTCTTTGTGAGCAAATACTGTTTTATGTCTTTTTAGGTAAATAAAAGAGTTCATATAGCCTTAATATTTTTTTATTTTCCGTTTCATTGTACTGGTACTTAATAAAAAATCAGTGCACAATTTATAAAACTAAATAATAAAGGAAAATGTGGGTGATCAACATCGTGAAATGCAATCAAGACAGATACAATTTGTGACACAAAGTTGTAACTTTAGCTGCCTGAGGCGAGCGGCCGCCATGGGTCAGATTCTTGTAGTAACAATCAGCGCACAACGAACCACATCTACCAACAACGCATATTTGATCATTATTAACGCACCTCAACTAAAACTATAACAGTCTATTTAAAATTATAATACACCATAAGTAATAATTATGTATATAAAGATAATTAAAGCATCTTCACCTTATAATCGAAATAAAATCATAAAATGTATCAAATCGATAATTTTTAGTTAAATTTTATATTCATTTAGTTTTTATTACATACATTATTTACATATAGTAATGTGCTAAACACAAATCATAAGTTAATAATAGAAAATTTGTGTGAAGCACTCACAAAATAATATTTTATTAGAAACAAAATCGCCATGCAAAATCACACTCATGAAATAACTTAAAGTAATAAAATTATATACGTGGACCGACTTTCAATCGGCCCACTTCTTTGATATAAATGGAAGCATTAGTTTTATAACTAAAAGATAGTAGTGACATTTTCTAAGAAAAAGGATTTTTACAAAATTGAAAGACTACGCCATTTTGTACGTGAAGTGTTCTGAACAGTAATAAGAATCTATTTATTACAAAATATATCATCTGTTCTCAGACAGGGTGTCCCATGGGTGTACCACAAAACCACTCAACATATTTACAAACATGGAAAATGTACATTCATTACACTACTAACTACCTAGTAAAGCTTTTTACACAGAACATTATAACAAAACAATCCGCGGCGCCGACGCTCCGGGAGCCGCGGAGATTGCATTGCAATGCTCAAGTCTTCTGCGTGTAATGCCACAAAACAATTACATTAAAGTAGTTTACTGATCGTAACGAGATCGTGCATAGGATATCATCGTCGTGATGATGTTCACTGGAACTGGGGCGGGCGCGCCTGAGCACGGGGCGCACGGGCTGCCTCCCGCGGCGACCTCTGTCGCCACTCGAGGTATATAAACATTACCATAAATTATATTGTCTCTCTTAACTTAATACCACTTAGCATGAGGGCCTGTCAAGCTGATTCTGCTTTTCTGGCGTCTGTAACAAAATGAAAAAACAGATGAGTAAAGTTTTGCAAATGCATCTAAATCTGCTTACGGTTTAAGAGTCAATTTGATATGTGAACAGAAGGATAGCCCATGTAATCACTAGCGGGGGTGCAGCTACCAATCATTGCGCAGATGCGCGCGCACATGTATCCCTAACATCTGACACATTCGCATCGCAATAATTATGATGATGAAAACTAAAGCTTGTTTAGTAGAGTTATTATATGTAAGCGATAGGAACAATTTTTATTTATTACGTCCAATAAAGTCTCCCTCGTCGTTTTAGTGTTATTAGTGATTGCGACAAATAGTATCGTGTGGCACATGCGCATCCCGCGCGCCCGCGTCCGGCCATCTGTCACCGCATATGCGCTCGTTTCAACACTGTTTTAATTCATTAGTGCCCGGACAATGGGCCTCCTGTTATTTGGTTGTTCTAATTTACATGTATGTGAAAGCAGTATGTTAGGGAAAGTCGGGTTTTAAAAATGCATGAAACACGGAAGGTACGCTTAGTTGAGTGTGATTTTTTCCAGCACGTGGAGGACGTTGGCAGTTTCAGTGTGACTTTCCGAGTATCAGCGAGTGTTAGATTACGGCTTCCCGTCCGTGCACATCCGCGACACAGCTGAACGGCCGCACGTGGCCACACCCTATTTACGGACACATACCGAAGGGAGAGCACACATGTCCCGAACGGATCGGGACTTCGCGAGTGCGCACACGTGAAATCCCTTTATGAGACGAGCATTGTCGGCCGGATAATGAATAGGTATGTTCAGTGTTCGTCGCATTTATTTAGCTATCCGGCCACCGGCGCCGTCACGTGTGTTCACACGCAGCTGCGAGCGACCGTTACCCGCACAATGCCCTCGATCGATCCGTCGTCGATGGAATCCAAGCGATCGGCGAAATCGTGCACGTGTGCAGGCGCTGGTGAGACATTTCGCGGTGAAGTGCATTGTCTACTCGCCGACGCTGTGCGGTTTATTAGTTCGGAGAAGCGTAAAGGTGCTCGTAAAACTTTCACGTGCGCGATTTATGCGCGAGGTGCGCGGAGACAAAGATATTCAGAGGAGCGGGCAAGCGTGGGCAGCCGCGGACACCTGGCGGCTCGTTAGTGTCGCCTGTCGGATGAACCGGCCGGCGGCCGCCGCGCCGCGCCGTGCGTGGGCGACGCCGGCTTGCATCCACACGTCATTTAGCTAGCTTGTACCACAAGCGAGAACACTTGTTCGCTCAATATGCAATTATTATTTACTTACTTTAAATTGGCTTAAGGCAAAAGATAAATATTAATGTTCAATAGCTTGCTTGGTTCGAGTCGATTAACAGTAGGGGTCCTTAAATTGGTAACGAAAGACAACATGCGGGTCAGTAATTGGATGATTAAGTGATATTGACAAACTATAGTTCAGAGACTAGGAGTAATATCTTCTCTTGTAAACAAGGAATGAGACGACCCATTGATAAAGTTTTGCTTTGTGTTCTATCAGATATGATTATTATGAATAGGGTTGCGCCCTTTATATGAAATAAAGTGGGGGTGCCACCGCAGCGGATTACACGCCTAACAATCGTCATTACGGTACTTAGCAGCTTATTATGGTTGAAGTGTAAAGTCAAACAAGAACAAAAGGGCAAATGGGGTAACTTGGTTGATACAACAGGGAACTCTGACTCAGACAATGATAATGACGGTAGAGAGCAGTATCAAAAGAGCAGAGTGGATTGATCTCACGGCCTTTCGAGCGCCGGCGGGCGGCAGCTGCAGGCTACAATTACGGTCGCCGAGCAGAGCGTGGCGTATGCTCGTGACGGAGGTTTGTGGCACACGGTGCCCGATGGCCCGCGAGATACCGTCGTGAAATGCCGCGTCACGACGACCACGGTGGAGATACAAATTCCAGCACGATCGCCCCGAGCCGCGCTATTCTTTCTAGGCTTGTGAACCACTCATTCGTGTTTTAGGAAACGATGATCGAGTTCTTTGTGATAAATGTTTTTGTGCGAATGAATATTCCGCATTTTATATTCAAGAATGCGGCCCGATTAGTCGACATTCCAATATTATAGTAGGCAGTATATTAGTAAATATCTGTGGATATCTCGATACTGCCGGCGCCCGACACTAATTAATAGATGTTGTTTGTTGTTTCTGCTTTGCTGATAAGTTGTTTTTGCTATTTAACGACGATCGTTGTGTTAAAAGAGGACAAGAATACTCTCCAAAGAAAGTATCATGTTTGTTTATTGCGACTAAATGAGCTCTCGGCGCCACCGCATCGTAATACCACAATACAACGTAAAAAGAGAGATTATCTTTTATAGTCGTCGAAAATCACGACGTATTGCGAAGTTTTACACCTCTAGGCACGTAAACGTGCTCGTACATTAGATACGCCAAATGTATGGTTTTCTACGAGTATTGTCTGTCACGCTCACGAGTGGGTAGATACCTGCCCGTGCTATAGCTGTACCTACATAATTTAAAGCCGTAGAGCAGTTGTCGTCTTCTACGTGGCACTTGCAGCATCGCTGTAAATACAGCAGGCACGTTGCGTCTCTTAAATCACGCTTGTTTTGAACATTTCCCTCGGTTCCAACAACTGGCAGTGATTAAAATTTACGTGGCGCGACCAAGTATTAACGAGCGCGCATTGCGCCTGGGGCTCGTAATCGCCAAGCGCACGAATAAATCCTGCGAGATGCACCTGCCGCGTGCCGCGACTAGACATCACAACACGCTCATGCGACCTGCAGCATTTTTAGTTGTCGTTCAGCGACAAACGTCTAATTGCGTACTACGGACATTAGCCGCGACCAACTTTGTTAATGTTCTGTCGCGGTAAATGGGAATGACGAAATGGCAATCACACACAGGTGTCAGGCGGAATGTTAAACGAGCAAGATAAATATGTGTTGAATATTCAGATTGTATGTCAGTACACGGTCGTTTACGCGGCGCCGGCGCAGGTGGCCGCGCTTCAAGGCTGAAATTCAAAACAGCAGTCACGCATGCGTGAACAGCGGTTTAAACTAAGACTGCTTATTTACCGAATCTATGATTTCATAATGTATACCTATGAAAACAGGTAATTAGGACCGCAATAAATATTTTGAAGCGATTAAAAATTGTTTGTGAGATGCGTGGTTTACGGCTGATTTAAGAATCGATTCATTGGCATGTTCTAGTGTGGCATAGGCAGTGGTGACAATTTATATGAATATATGCAATAATAATTGTGATAGTGATGCGTGCCGGTGTGTTGTGAAACTCTGCATCTCCGCTTTTACCTTCCCGCGCTTGCGAAACACGCAGGTGCGCGCGCGCCGCAAAAACACCGACACGGCCGATTTCATTTACTTTTTATGCAATGGTAGGTATCTCTCGTACTAACTAGTGCACGGCTACATTATCTCCGCTGAAAGCCGCTAATAGCCGCACGTGATGTTTGATTTAGATGCATTTGTTATTGTGAGCTAACTTTCTACTTTGGAAATAACGATTAAGTTAAAGCGTTAGTCGTTTGCTTTACAATACAGCAGGCTTACATTTATTTTAGTAGAATATTATTTGAATGATTATTTAATTAGCGGATGTCGTTATTACCCATTGAGTGATTACATGGCAAGTTAGGGTTAATTGGGAACTGTTGGAGTTAACGAAATTTTCAAGTTAGTTCTAGATATACTACTAGAGTTAGGAGTTTAAAGATAAATAAACTTACGGTTTGAGGTCTGTGTTGTGTGTCTTGACTGGGGGCTGTTTTGCGCAGGATGGTGTTGGGCGCGGCGCGGGGCCCTAGCGGGCGCCGGAGCGGGCGCACGGGCGCCGCGCACGCCGGAGTCGCCAGCGCGCCTTCGGCGTCGAACTGATCCATGGCGGGGTGGTTCTCCAGCGCTGACTGCAGGTCACAGATGTAATCAATCACATGCTGGATCACTTCCAGCTTGGAGATCTTCCTATTCTTCGGCATGAAGGGCACCAAGTCCTGTAACTTGGACAGGTACATCTGGATCTCGGCGTTCTCGCCGTCGCGGTGCCGCTGCACGCGGCCGCTGGCGATGGCGGGCACGGAGGCGCCGGTCGCGCACACTGCTGTTATCGCTTTCATTGTGACTGTCACTGAACACGAACACTGGGTTGGAACTAAACACGGGCGCGGACGTGTGTCGGGCGCGGATTGCGAGCGAGGAATGAGGAGATGTGCGGAGCGACCTAGTATTTATGGGCACTGGTGGGGCGCGGGGCGGCGCCGGGCGGTCCAATGGGCGCGCGGGGCGGGGGCGGGGGCGGCGAAGCCTGATTTTTCCCATGGCGGGCGGTGGGCGCCGCGTCTGCCGCGCTGGGCGGCCCTGAGTAAGGCCGTTGCGCTCGTGACATGCACTTTGTCCTGTCTGTAATCTTGTTTATTTCTGGGTTCTTAATTATTATGTTATTTGTATATTTTTGTTAGATTCTACACATATTATGTAAATAACTCTTGGAGTTTCCTAAGTTGTTAGCTGGAGAATCATTCATCAGAGCAAGACAAGCTTATTGTTTATTTAACACCATAAAGTAAAAACAAAGATTTATTGGATATAGAGTCTCAAAAGAAAGTGAATGTTAACTTTAAATATACGTCGTAATTATATTGTATGCAGACATGTACAGACGTGTCGGTATCATATACATATAGACAGACATGATTTATGTACTACACCTTAATAGAACCTCCTCTCATACCATTGTCATACCAAAATTCATTAGATTTCATGAGCCTACGTAAGTTTATCATATATACATTATATGGTCAGACACAGTATTGTTCAGGTTCAGGGGGGTGTTTATGACCACGAGACGACCGGGCAAGGGGGGGGGTGAGTAGGCTACAGGGGTGACGAACAATGGGAGAACGTGAAGGCATCCACTTGTCGCGCTCCCACGGCGACAGGTCCCGGAGGCTGCGTCTGCGCAAAAAAGCGCCTTTTGAGCCTTTGAATTTGAATTGTGAAAACATAAATCATGTTTTTATTAAATAAGAGCTTCCACGTAATTGTTTTTAGAATTTTGAAGGAAGTGAGGTGTAATATTGTATAATGCTAATTGAATATTCAGGTGGAAGATGGGCAGATAGTTTGTAAGGTGACGGTTACAGATAGTATTGTTTTATTAGTTTTCATTGATAACTAAGAGTATACCTTTACTCGATTTAGCATGTAACAAAGAAATTACAAATCATAAAACCGTCACAATCAAGTACAAATCACAAAATTAAAGTAAACTTAGAGACACAAAAATTAAAAGAATGTCGATTTGTTTTTAACGTAATTCAGATCCTGCTTGACGAGGTAATAAATAGACACGAGCATAATTAATCAATACGTTTTTAATATACGAATAAAATTTTATAAATGCCATGCGCCGATTAATTATGTAAAAAATATCCCACCTAATTTCATGTAAAATGTTGCCAAGACGATAACTTTTGATAACTTTTTGACAGTGCGAGCTATATGATCTCGTCTTGGCAACATTTTACATGAAAATGTTATTGTTGGGATTTCACTTCTTTTCGTAAGTTACGTATGACATTTTTTTTTTTTTTCTTTTTTCTTTCTTTTTTTGTGGTGTATTTCTTGCACATCTGAGGTGCCTTCTTTCATAGCCCACTCTCTTTATTCGTATAATATATGAATGTAGTAATATTCTGAAAACTGACGAAACACTTTTATCTCCTAATTTAAGCGATGATTTTTTTAAATTAACTAACACACGTATTTTTTCATTTGTAATCCGAAGTGTGTGTATGTGTACTTGTATAATTTTCAGATCTCTAGCATAAAATTAATTTTTTATGGGAAAACCCATACAAACTTAAAGGGTATCTCCTAATTTAAAGGGTGGGAGATGATTTGCAAAAAATCCTGAAATTTGTATTTTTTGGGGGTTAAAAATTCCAAGTTTTAGAATTTTGTTGTTGTTTTTGTACTTATATTAGCTTACATACCAAATTTCAGCTTTCTAGGACTTCAGAAAGTACCCTAAGAATTTTGATAGTCAGTGAGTCAGTGAGTGAGTGACGAAATTGGGGTTTTTTAGATATCAATAAAATCTAAAGCAATGCAAAGGAAACTTATATCTTTCATAAGTCTACTTTCATATTCCGAGTATTTTGTTAATTTGGTAAAATCCAATACCAAGTTAAAAAAAAAACGACGAAGCGCTTCGAGAAAAGGTAGGTAGTGCCCTTGCGCTTCGCTTGCCTCGTCTTGGCGGGAGCACTCCAGGGCCCCCAGATGCACTAAGCAGCTCTAACTGTAGAAATTACGAGTTTGGGGTCAAATTTTATAGGTGTGTATTCAAATTCATATAATATAATGGTGGTGCAAAAATACAGAAGATGTAAATAAAATAATAACATCTATTTTTTACCTAATTAAGTTTATGTTGTTTTCACACTTAAGTATTCAATCAAACTGCCTAGCCTTTTCCCAACTATGTAAGGGTCTGCTTCTTGTCTAACTGGATGCAGCTGAATACTAGTATTTTACATGGAGCAACTGCTTATCTGACCTCCACAACTCAGTAACTGGGTATTACGATACCCCTTAGTAAGCCTGGTGTGGTATAAGTAAATGTAAAACTAAAAAGTTTTTTAGACTTATTTAAATAAAGATCGTCTACATTTATATACGTCGAACCATTTCACGCTGACATCGAATTTTTTTAAATTAAAATTGATGACCTGAAGCGGAGTTTGTCACAAACCCGTCGTAAACGACTATAAGTAATGGTCCAAGATTTATGTTTACTACAGATTAATTAACTTACGGTGCTATTAATGGCTTAGGTATTTATATAACCGCTTTATCGTTCGACCACACAGAGCCCAGAGGTCCAAATCGCAATAATACTGGGCATAAAAAACGACGCGGAAAAAACAACGAGTCACCTTGGAGGCGGGAGTAAGGAACTCAGGTAGTGAATTGCTTCATTTTGAGTTATTTGGACCGCCATTTAACGTTATAATGTGATTCGATAAATTGGACCGTACGCTTGGACGTGACGAACAGTTAATGTATTGTTGTTGAGTTTTTGATGGCCGTTGAAACGAGCCTCGTTTGTTACCAAAGTTTTATTACGTAAAATAGATAGCGTAAATTTTATTTAATTTATGATGAAAACGTTGATTTGTACTAATTGGAACTTTAAACGTATACTTTAATTGATTTTCGTTTTTTGACAAAAATGTATCGGTCCTACTCAAACATTCCTATTGTCTCATCAAAACAAACTGACCAATGCAATTTCAATTTCTCATCAAGATAAAGTTACTTTTAAAAACATAAACTGATTTACTGTGTTAAGATAATCAATAGCACGTAAACGTGTCGTCACGGCTACCTGTGAAATTAGTCGTCGCGACGAAGAAATTTATTTGTGCCGGCGGGCGTATTGTGTCCTCACGTTTCGGGCTATTGTCCACTGGGCGCTGGCCAATTTGCGTTTTGACTGCATTAGGCACCTTGCCGTGCAATTGACAGAATATTGTTTTAATTTCACAGGTATCTTTAGTGGGATTATCAAAAAAAAAAAGGTTCAGAGAAAAAAAAACAAGTGCCAGACTGATTCAGCTTTGGGCCTATGGGTTCCGTCGATTAGGCTCTTTTAAATTACAACTGATTCAGCTTTGGGCCTATGAGATTCGTCGATTTGGCTCTTTTAAATTACAAGATACATACCGATTTTTTTTATTTTTATACTCAACATTATCCATTTCCATACTAACATTATAAATTCGAAAGTAACTCTGTCTGTATGTTACCTTTTCACGCCTAAACCACTGAATGGATTTCGTAAAAATTGGCAAGGAGAGAGATGGCACCCTGTGGAAGGACATAGGTTACTTTTTATCGACATACAGCGCGGGCGAAGCCGCGGGCAGAAGCTAGTGTGATTATAACTTGGTGTTGGTCTCGTATTCTGTAAATGTAGATCCTGTATATAGCCAATAATCCCCGTCTCGCTATATTTTTGTGATTCTAGTTATTTATACTTCTCGCACACAATAAGGTACAATGCCTTAGGCATTCTTTACCAGACAACCAGCCAGTCAGTGGTGAAGAGACAATATGGCCAGGGTTGCGGGAAAGTCCGAAAGGGATACCGGGACCTTGGCAACAGGCAACTGAAGGAACACGGGTGGGTTTTAGTCAGTAAAAGTCTGACACGCCCTTCCGCTCCGTCCAGAGCGGGAGAAGTGATTGGAAGAATTGCCACCATCAAAAAAAAAAAATGTGTGCTCTGATTGATCTGATTGATTATTTTATCACATCTCATTATCGAGAGATGTAGGACTATCTGAGAGAGCTTGTTTAATCATGAATGATAGTTGAAACATAAAGTAAAATTGACTTTCAAGGATTTTAGATCAAAATTGATCCCAACCAAAATAAGGGTTTTGGATTTTGCAACCAAAATGCAGAATCCAAAACGTCGAGACGGTGAAAAAATAGTACAAGAGTACACGGACATAAACACCTCAAGTCCGAAACGATGACAATGCGTAAAGTGTTTTTATGACTCTGTAAATATTAAGTGTCCGAAGCAAAAAATATTCGTCAACAGGCTTTGTTTGCAGGTGTCGCGTATTCTCATGAACATCTTTTAAATATCGAGGTGTGAAATTAGTAATAACGGAAATGCATGGTTCGGTAATGATATTTCTCTGCAGCTTCGTCAACGACAAAAGTGGCAATACAAAAGCTATTTGAGTTCTTGTAGGTTTATCTTTTGATTGGAAAACAAACAGTCTATTGAGGTGGTGTAGATACAGTGACCCCCTGGTACTAGGTTCCCATGGCAGCTGTGGAGGTGCTTTATAACAATCATAGGACAAACAGACATTCTACCAGTGATAACGATGATGGAAAAGTCCAAAGTATGGGACAGACAAAAGCTACCGAAAAGTTTATAATATGTACTAAGTTTTGTATGTGTGTTTGTGTGTCTGTGGAAAGTCGTTGTGGAAATACGAAACGCTTTGAATGCGATTGCCACATGTCTAGGTCCTCTGGACACGAGAGCCACAAGAGCTTTTGCAATTAGATAGGTTTATTTCAAGTTGGGATCGGATGGATGGAGGAATGACTAGTCGTTTTTAATCATCTAGATAAATATGTTGAGCTTTTAAAATTGGGGTTGTCATATATGAAGGTTATAACCGGTATGAATATTGTATGTAACAGAACGGTTGGAGTTAGATTGTTTACGCAGCCATAAACGTCGAGCAAACTGTTGTTCAATTAAAAATCGATTATGCACTTGATTATGTTGACGTTAATTTTCTTAAGTTCCTAACCTTGGACTAGGCACCTATAAATTATTGATAGATGAAGTAAATAGAAGATATTGCTAACTATGTTTCTCAATAAACGTCAGTCCAGCATTCCATTTATTTGACATCATTGTTCATATTGTTGGAGTGTTTCCATTAAGGTTTGCGCATTAGGTCGGGGTGGAGCGTTTACCCCCGCGCGTGTCGTGGGAGTGCCGGGCGCGTGCCGCTCCCATCACGCGATACACCCCGGCTCCGATTGATCAGTGTTATTTGTTGCGATATTACTGATATTAGTACACTCATTGTGTACATGCGGTTAAGTGCTGTTCAAAACAATAGTTTCGAGCGCTCTATAAACCCCTTTTGTTGTAGTATAAAATGGGGACTGCGTTGGGTAGAATTATTAGGAATTCGCATATTCATACGGAGTTACATAAACATTAAAATCCTTTAATTGATCATTAAGCTTACTAATAACCATTATGCAGCAGGAATACGTGTATTAACTTGCGTCTCGTATCAATAAATTGCAAGCTACGAAACCCAATATCCTCGCCAGAGGCTATAATGAACCCTCATACAATATTGGCTAGCCGTTATTGTTCCTCAGCGTGTGCTTATTGACAGAACAAACAGTTCGATTCGTGTGATACCCTCGGCTCCCACGGGAGGGCGCTAGAAATCCCTTAATTCGGACAGTGCAGGTGCGGGCTCATTACGCGCTTTTCCGACACGTGGCGGCGCGTGCGCTGCGCACATATCGACTTTAGTTTTAGGTCGAATGCGTTGCACGCACTTAGAATATTACTTTGATCGACATAGATTAATGGTTGAATGTTATATATTATGTGCTAGCGCCTGTTATGTAGTAGATAGGCGGGTAATGTATCTTTCCTAGACTATTGTTGAATAACTTGAAGAAGCATACTTAAGCTTCTTAAGCAGTCTTTTGCTAACATTGTTGTTATGATTCTTGAGCAGTTCTATGGAATGGGTTTATGAAATATCATAAGTTTTGTAGTTTTATCATAGTTTACGCATTGGTTCTCTCACACTTCGCCTTTGGCACACATATGTACTTAGGTAGGTACTGAATGCGTTATTTTCATACAAAGTTTCTTACGCATATATTTTTGTACAAATCCCAAAGCATTGAATATAGCCCATTTCACTGTCTACCTCACCCCGCTTCTCACGTTGCTTGAACCGAAGCCACAAAATTCCGAATAAGGTTGGAAAATTCAAAGTTCCGATGGGAAGCGGTGATTTCTCGTGTGAACAGTGCGGCGTGGGAAGGTTGGTCGGATGGCTCGGGTCACAGGTCGGGATAATTACGAGCGAAGCCCGAGCGTTCGACGCACGCGCAACTCTACGGGGTGCACGGAGGATCATCAGCCGGTATTGCACTGCTGATTGTATGTTTAATTATTGGTTATCGTCTATGTAACTTGTTTTGATTTAGATGCTGCGCAGAGGAGGACCAAGATGTTTTATGCGTGTATCCTATGAAATCTTATCCGAGTGTTTTTTTTTTAAAAGCATTACTTTCAGAGACAAGAAGTCTGTCAAAACTTCCTTTAATGGCTTCAATACCTCTACCTGTAGCTTAAAAAATCGGAATAAGATGCTAACATCTATTTCGAGTACGTACGGTCTGATTTTTAAACAGTCGACTGACAAGTCTAATACTTAAAATATAATTTTCACAGATTCAAAACTATGTATTAAACAAATATTACATAGGAATGCTACAGTCGTGAGACTAATGGTGTACCAAAAGTAAATCGCGGCATAATTTAGTTGCGAGCATGCGCGAGCGCAGCCCGTGAGATTGTAGGTGTTCCTGTGTGAACCGACCCGTGAGAGACGCACCGAGAGGTCACGAACATACACGAACATGAGTAAAATATATCACGACTTAATATTGGTAATGAGCCAAGAATTACGAGCCGATTGAATTTAATGCTCGCTATCCACGCATCTAAGCGGGTTCAGGTATGGACCATGATTTAGGTGTTAATGTTAAGTATCGTTTTTCAACAAGTCGGTAGTAAGTATATACAGGATCTATTAATCCGATCTTAACAACTACCCTAGTTCAGGGGTATAATTTTGGTTTTAAACTGCTCTTTTTAAATCAATGGTTACATCAATTTGATATAGCCGCCTCGCTTAACAACCCTGTCTAGAGATTAATAACATGGCTCCCACAAAGGCGAGGGGTTTTAATTCGCAATAAGCGTAAAAGGCATTTAATAATGCAGACGTCCGTCCACGTGCATGCATTGTGAACAAATACCTAGCAATCGTAGTAATGAAGGCGCGGGGGTGGGGGTAGGTGGCGGAGAGAGGGGACGCGTGGCTGCCACGTGACGGTTTTACATTACCGCCCGCCGCTCGGGGTGATTTACATTCGGTTTTTTGTAACATTTCCACTGATTAAAAGACAACATTACACAAAATTGATAGCGAAAGTAATTGATGATGGTTATTTTTAAGGTTTAAATGGCTATAGAATTGAAAGTAAAAATGATTTAATGGATTGGCTGGTGCATCTTTCATGAAAGGCAGCAGTCAATACGTATGAGAGCCTTCTTGAATCTATTTATGAAGTATGGAAGAAGATGAAGACATGCACTGCCGACCCCAAATAAATAGGGATAGAGTCAAGAAAATGATAATGATGACCATGTATTCCCATGTGAATCCATGAGCTGACCCAAGCCTTTATTTCAAAACAGGTTGAAATAAATCCGAACACTGCTTTCCGATTACCTATTAAGTTTTTGGATACGTCAGCAATCCAAAAATAGCCTAATTTTCTTGTTTTTTTTCCCG
The DNA here is from genome assembly GCA_949152455.1 of Lithophane leautieri. Classification (NCBI taxonomy): domain Eukaryota; kingdom Metazoa; phylum Arthropoda; class Insecta; order Lepidoptera; family Noctuidae; genus Lithophane; species Lithophane leautieri. The sequence continues at coordinate 7,090,301 of OX424472.1, read as the reverse complement.
TTACACAAGCTTGACGTAAATGACGATAAACGGCTTCAAGTTAAGTTAAAAATAAATTCGTCCTTTCTATATGAAACAACAGCCTTGGGGTTGGTATGCGAGAATGATTACAGTTTTCACCGAATGTTGACATTCTTTATGTATTATGTGAATACATACCAGACTAGAAACTCAATTGTTCCCCACTGCGAAATCGCAACTGTACGTGAACCATTAAACAAAGAACCCACATAGCGATATCAAAACGAAACTCCCACAGATTTATAACAAAAACTGTGTCGATTTTCCCACAATCGTTGTTATAATGAACGCTGGGGATCAAACGGATTGGATCACCCTGTGCGCGTGGACTGACGTCACCCCGCGAATCAAAACCAATTTACGAAAACCCTCAATTACATACAACAGTACTCTACGAAGCTAGAACTGCGAGAGGTCTAAGTAAGCTGGTGGGGCTGCAATGTTCGTATGGGGTGTTTTGACATGGCGTGGGAGCCGCCTCTATTGTGAAGGTACTTAACTCTGATAAAGGAACTATAGGACCATTAGCCGGATTCGTTTTGCTCATTCGTTGTCGCTGATAAATGGACATTGGATTATGATACGTAAAGAGATTTCGATGGAGGCACGACGCTGGAACGAAAGCAAAGCGACTGGGCAAGATTAATGTTGGCGAATATGATACGTTAGTTTGTTATTGTGCTTTATGTGCCTATTTATTGTCTAAGTAAGCAGTAAATTTCTGCTGCTACGATTACTCGTATGATGTTGTAATTCTTCAAGTTAACTTATTTTTCTTTCGATGCATGTGTGGTAGCGTTGACTGATTTCGTTTTTGCAAATATTAGATCTTACTCTAGATTACGCATACAGGTTCTAACAACACAACTTGAGATCGCTATCAATGCTTTATCATAAACAATAAAAAATTCGCAATACATTTCGACGGGTTCACAAGACTATTTACGAAACCAATGAGCCGTGGAAAGTATTATTGAAATTTTCGAGCACCTTTAAACGCGATAATAGAATAGGCCAGTCCCGGGGTGAAAGCCAGGTGTATCGGGGTACGATATCTTGATTCACTTATGAGGGCTTTATGAATGTCGGTTTTTTTGGTGAAAGAACCGCCCTTAAGCCTTTGGCGTCAATTATTCGTGACCCTAATTGCAGATGATGTGATATGAGCGCATTGTGATGTAGTTGACGGCGCTATTGCTTTATTTGAGTAGTTTTTTTCATCCTCGGCTGCTGTGTAAAGCAGTTGCTTGGGGTTTTTAACTTTGTTTGCTATTGTTGACTTTCTTAGACATTACCCACATTGTTGTTACGTTGTTTTTTCATGTTGGTCCATTGAACAGATGTTCGTTACTAAATGCTGGCTTTTGAATCGTTTTGGGAAATACTTTTGAGCAGTTGTTAATTCATGCACCAACAGCAAGCCACAAAGTCTTCTTGTTCGACTTTTCATTGGTGTTAAAGGACAAGATTTTTTTTAGTAAAAGTTTTATTGCGTGTTAGGACTTGCTCACGTAATATTATTTAGGTAACAAAACTAAACCATATAATATCCTCTTGTTTAGATTGATCTTTAGAAAAGGCCGACGTGCACATCATTGTAGGTACACATCTACGGATTGTTATGAATGACATCATAGGTACTTGAAAATCATTGAGCCTATAATAATAAATTGGCCAGCTGTAGATGTGAACTAAAAATAGTATATAGCTCCATTCATTAATTGTCTTACTTGTTGTGTGAGTCACCAATTTATCTCCGTTTTGGGCACAATTAGCTATGATTATAATTGTATGACATAAGTCTAGCCATCTTTTATCTTTAGCGCAGTCTTAATGATATATCTTGTTATTGGAGTACTAGAAGTGTTGTCGACAAAAGTTAGTATGGGTCATCTAGGGTCATCTAATACACGATGGGGGTTCACGAAATCGCCAACCAACATTAGGATGCCACGTATATTTCTGATGATCTATTCTGTAGACATCTCACCGTTAAAACTTAGGCGAAGTGAGCTGTCAATAATGTCATCTGATAGAATGACAGCTCATTTCAAGCTCTCTTCACTTGAGTTTTCATCCGTGAGATTTTTATAGAATAGATCGACTGATCAGACTGATAGCCAGTTTTGTTGCCTTGTCTTTGTTTAGGTCAAGTAATATCTAAAAAAATTGTTAACCACTAGGTGCGCGCTAGGCGTTTGCTGCGTCGAAAAAATAGAGTAGCTAAGCAACTAGTATAGGCACTACGGAAAAAGGTTTGCATTGCTTTTTAGTTCTCGAAGCCAAGATTTTAATTTTTACAGCTGCAGAAAACACCAAAAATTGCTCATGCATATGCTTAGTCAAGGTGCTAGCACAACTCCCCTATAAAATCACCAACCCAGTTGGTCTGTATGTGAATCGCGGTGCGTTGATTTTCACACCGCGCGGCAAATCGCAGCTGCGACGGACAGTCGTGCGTACAGCTGCCGTCGCGTTTGTATGCAAACGCCCTAATAAACTAACACTTTTTATTGCTTGGCCTACTATGGGCGTACTATGACCTCGTAGATTACAGCGCTAATCCCAATAGATAAGACGCCTCCCGTGCTTAAAGAATGGAAGACGTTGAGAAAGTACAACGTGAGTCTTATGAAATTGTTCCCATGGAACTATTGTGAATGTTTTACTATTTATTCAGTACTTAAAGGATGCGTTTTAGCGGTTTGATGCATATTTTATTGTTACCTATCTATGCGTATTACCGGAGCCTCTTCGGCCAACATCTTTAAATCTTTAAAATGCGTCTGCACTGATGTCTCTTTGAAAGCCCAAAATAAGTATTTATCTGAAAGAATTACATTTTCATCCTAAACAAAGAAAAACCGACCGCTCTCAATGCTGTCAAGCCTTTATCTTGACAGCAGTGCAGAATCACAGATGAGCACATTAAATAGTATCTGAAGCGAACGTGTTCAGCTGCGGGGCATGTGCTGCTCGGACGAGGTCCACATGGCTGGTCGCAGACGCAGATGACAGAGCTCCGTTGTTGAGCTATATCTGTGCGCGCACGTGGCGCCCGCGCAGGGCGGCCCGCCCTTACATATGATACCTACATGAAAGTAAGACTTGACTCTTTTATAAGATACCCGCATAATTTTTGAAGTAGTAGTAGGCTTGATGATAACGTTTTATTACTTCGTCGTGTAAGTTGTTTTAACGAAAGTCTTAAAATTTTGGATAAATCGATGTATCGATTGTATTTAATAATAAGAAGTCCTACAAAAAATTATTTCTGAACTTTTGAAATATCAATATTTACATTTATTTCAAGTATAGTACTACTGCAACCGGATCCTAATTTAAAAGTTTAGGTGTATTTTTACCAGTTACAATGTAATAACCACTGCAACCACATACTGCACTTCCAAACCGTGTCGTAAAGGTGATCAAGATCATATAATTTTATAGCGGCTTTACGAGTCTTTGCCTTTGGTTCAAATATATCAAAATAGATTCTAATTTCAAATGTTATTAAAGGTGGCCAGTGTTTAATAGTGTTATTTTTCAACGGTAGAGTAGAACCATGTTTTAACAAGGTTCAGGTTTACATCATAACTTACCAAAGTGGTAACACTGGTTAATGAATATCGTCTACGTCAAGAAAAATTGGTCTAGTAGATTCGGAGCAAATTGGCTGTGACATGCGGACAAACATACAGCCAGCTAGACAGACACACACACGAGTGATCCCAGGGTGAAATTGAATTCATGGACGTCCTTTTAAGGGGTCATTATACTAATCATTATGAACAACTTTCACTATGGGACCAAACAAAACGACGAGGACGAACAAAAATGTAGGGAACAGCAGTTTTTTTTTTCGCGATTTCTGTTTTCCTCCTCCTGTACAAGGGTTCCGTTTTTCATTCGGCCGTATGGAACCCTAAAAATTCTACGATTTATTGGGATTTCCAACAAAACGATCACAGTGTAAAAACTGGCAGAGCTATGAGCTCTAAAATGATTTCCAAGTTAAATAAATATTGTGTGAAGCAAAATATTACAAAAGGAAATATTTCTTTGAAACCAACTACTGAAACATTTGGTCCGCCTGCTTAGAATGGAGATTTGACTAAAGATAACTCAGCAGAACAGTGGAGCGACTTAACAAATGTAAATCTGCGACACACATGCGCTCTCTTCGATGTTTTTTTATATCCAGAATCCGTAAATATTGTGATTCCTTTACTAAGTATGGCTTGTTAGTTATGGTAACGGATTTTTTACTACTGAAGCAAGTATCATACATAAAGACTGAAAGAGAGATTTATGTAAAATAATCCTCAGTACAGATATTTGAAGTATGGTTATGTAAAATGGAGTTTCTTATATTAAGAGCATGCGTTATGTCATGTGCGGATCTGATAAGCCTTTATTGTTGCAATAAAATCCGCTTGAATTATGATAAAGTCGGTATGATGTCATTGTACTTGACAGGTGTAGTAGGTATTTACTGGCTTTTATTTGATTGCGTAAAATATTGTATGTACCATAAATCAAGTTATTGAAAATATCTCACCGTGGCCGAACAGTCGTGGCCCAGTGGTAACGGCCTCGACTTACGAGTCGCGTCGAGAGTCGTGGGTTCGAACCCAAGCAGGTACTTTACTTTGTGTAAATTATTGCATCACTACCTACTTCTCTCAAAAGGGTGAAGGAAGAACACATTGTGAGGATACCGACATGTCCTAGAACTAAAAATTCGAAGACTGTTGTAACATCCACCAATCCGCACTGGGCGCGCGTGCTGGATCCACTCCCTCTCACACAAAGATGAGGCCTGTGTCCCAGCAGTGGGAACATTATAGGCTGAATATGCTTATGCATCGTGGCGGTCCAGAAGTGCCGGGTTGCCTCAGGATTTGTAAGTTTCGGAGCAACGTTTCAGTTCTTGAAGCAACTTTATGTCTGATGTTGCGTGACCCTACTCTCCCTTCCCTACTAATATTTTCCTAAATAATAACATTCTAACGAACAAGAAGCTGGACTATAAATGGCTTGATTGATATCATCTAACAAAGTAAGCACGTGAAACATTTCACATCTGGGCACATTCAGGGCTCATTGTTGGACCCCCGGCATTTCGCCTGATTAATGATAGCAACACTGTGTCAATATTTGCATAAGAAACGGACAAGAAAGGAACTTATCATCCCGCAGATCTCGCTTGAGTACATTTGATGACTTTCGTGTTGAATTACGTTAAGTTAATAGACATTGCGGATTTTGAATTCTATTTTGCTGACCATAACGTCCAATTTTATTTGGCACATATTTTTTTCTCTAGAGTGATTGAATACGGATCTTAATTTGGTCCAGTAAGATTCAAGTTAGAATGAGTGATTTCAAGTCCATGATGCGTCGCAGACGTCGAGATCCGATGTAAAGTCGTCAGGCGCGTCAATAAAAATATTCATTGGCTCACACTCTATTTAACAGTTGATGAGACAACCCTGCGAGATTTATCAAGGATGTGCCAGATAGTGTTTCTTGAAACTCACAATACTAAACACGTACATTCAGTTTTACTGGTCTACGTGGAGATGCTATCTAACTGTACACCGTGGCTTGTTTGCATAACAAGTGTCTCAGAAATAACTTTAAGGATTCATTTTGTCTTTTAACATTTGAAGGAGGAAACATTACACATAAAACTCAGTCATTAAACGTCTTATCTCTTTAATCAGAATATCGTTAAGTACTTACTTCGTTTGAGTTATCAATAGGTAAGTAAATATTTTGAAGACTTGAATCATAGGATAACATTATGATTTATTCGTTTGTTTTGAATACCAGCTAACATACGATAATAAGCAAGAGCTCAGTACCCAACCAGTGCAAATATATAGGTAAAACTGCAAAAACAAATTAGGTAGTCCGATTTCACCGCGCGCGCCAGCCCTAGACATCGTAAGAGCGGTCCACATAAGCGGGCTGATTGATGCAATGAAAAATGACGCGACAATGTTTTGAGAAATTGCGTGCTTGAGAGGGACAGTTTTGTAGTGGACACAGAATAGGATTTTATTACTTGCATAATTTAATAGGTAAGTACGTGCGATACGAACCGGACCGCGGGAATACTTTGTATGCCTTTTGTACAACACTTGATTAGGGAGATCACCTTTGCTTTCAGTTTATTATGTCTGGAAAGATTGTCATTTATCTGCGTCTTATTTTTAGGAGTCATTTCGTTAATGTCATTCATGGACCTTGTAGATGAGTAGGGTACACACATTTATTAGACAGCATGTTAATACGATGTTTTATTATTGTTGACATTTAGTACTGTGCGAACAGCGATCATGATTGTCCGTTCTCAAATTAAATAGCAAACTTTAGAACGAGGTCTTTCAAAAGATTTTCGTAAGTCATGTATTATCGAAGATTGATACTTAAAGCTGACAGAAGTACAATTAGCGGCGCGCGGTCATTTACTATGGACTCACTAATAAGCTGGTGGAGGCGCCGTAATGACGTCGCGAACATTCGTCACTGCGCGTGGTGTGACCAACTCCCGCGCAGGTGTCCGGCCACAGCCTCCTGTCTCTCCACTCATTTGTTCGCGTCAAACGACTTTTATTTTCGACCAGCTCATTTTACACGCGCTCCACATTTTCAATCTATTATAAGTTTTCTCTTTCAGTTTAATAACAAGTCTGAATGATTGAGTAACCTGAAGAAGTTTTTACGCCGCACGGAAATCTTCCCAATTGAAAAATAAATTAGAATCTTTCGTTAAATAGCCGGTTGGTGACGAGGGTTTCACATAAATTGTTATTTAGTAGCAGTTTACCACACGGGTTGTGATTTGGTGAAAGCCCGCTTAATTTATTCTGAGAGTTTTTCACACTCATATTTTCCCGTCTAATCCTTAACACAAGTAAGAGTTAATGTTTTTAATACAAAATGTAAGCAAAAGGATTTTACTTTGTTGAACACCTGAGCGGAGTTTGTGGTCAGTACAAAGATCTTTATGCACAGACAAAGACATGAGCGTACCAAAGGTGCTAGAATCTAGACACACGTGTGAACACTGCGCAGACGCAAATAATTAGGTACCGCCACCTAACAATAATTATGAGGAATAAGGAAACAATAAGACATTTATGACTTCAGTTTATTGGTGGCCGCCCGCGCCGTTCCGTTTGACGGAAACGCTGGCCACATTTGGCGATCACCTTTCTTTAGAAAGCTATAAGCGCTAGTTGTAAAACATTTCATAAAACAGTCGTTATCTCGCCATGTGCGCTGCAACTGCAGGGTTCTGTTCCCATACCGGTGCACGTGTAAGGAAGCTAGTTCGCAAATCTGTGCGACACATTGGCGCAGTTATCAGAGAACTGTCGCACATGGGGAGCGGTGATAATTTAGTGAGGGTTTGTTTGTGGTAGCGACAGCGGTCGACAAATCCTCGTCTCTGATTTGGTTTCTGCTTGTGTATTGGGTTTTCCTTAATCGTATCATGAATATAGTTTAGTGCATTTGGGAGTTTCGATATTCTAATTTTGCGAGAAGTTTCCTATTACTGAATACGATAAGATTTGTACTTATACGAAACGAATAATCGTACAGATTGAAACTTCCGGCATTTCAGTATCATAGCCAAAAACCAAACGAAAATAATCCATTATCGTAAATAATTAATGTTTATATTTTCAAACAATAACCTTATCTTATTATTTTTATCGAATGTACCGGTCGTAAACGTAAACTGCGTGGGCTAATGTCGTGAGGCTCGCACCATGTGACCCAAATTCATCAGTACATTCAGGTGCACCGCTTATTGTGCCTATTGTTGTTAATCAGGCTTAAGATAATGAGCTAATCTAATGAGTAAATCATTGTTATCTAGCACCACGTGTGACACTAGGTACGAATTAGGTACCAAATGTGTCATCATCTGCACCTGTTTATTAAATAAGGTAATTATGTTATTTATTTCTGAGTAGGTATTAGGTAAATTTTGCGAATTGCGTCAATGATAAGAATAAGGTCAGTCACTTGTAGGTAATTTAGTACATTATAATTGTTTAGTTCATTGTAGGTTATTTATGAAGTACATTACAAAGTTGATTTTTTGATCAAGTATTGTTCAATGAAGGCTGCGCCACGACATTTAGGTTAGTATACGGCGGTTGATCCAGGATCCTGTACTATTATTAATAAATTAATAATTATGTATTATTTTAAGCAGTCCGAATTTCCTTCCATCCGAATAATGTATATTCTGGTGGATGGACTGAAACCGGAACTTACTTCTATTAAGTTACGAACTGGGTGATCCTTTAATATGACTGTACGGGTAGAATTAAAATCCTAACTAATAATATTATAAATGCGAAAGTGAGTTTATATGTTACGCTTTCACACTAAAACGGCTTAACGGATTTGGATGAAATTTGGCACATTCATCTTGACCTGGAGATGGACATAGGCTACTTTTCATCCCGGATCGCAGACGTAGTTACAGGCAACAGCTAGTCCTTACTAATATTATAAATGCGAAAGTAGCTCTGTCTGTCTGTCGGTCTTTCTGTCTGTCTGTCTATCTGTCGCGCTTTCACGCCAAAACTACTAAACCGATTTAAATTAAATTTGGTACACAGATAGTCTAGACCCTGAGAAAGGACATAGGCTAATTTTTATCGACATACCACGCGAGCGAAGCCGCGGGCGGAAGCTAGTACACTATAAATGTAAGACTTCATCTATTTTTTATATTAATTAAAAATCGTTTACGACGTCTGTCCCGAATGATGACTCACCTATGTAGCAAAATTATACAAAAGTATCAGTGTTCCAATAATTATCGTACTACCTAATCTAATTAAATAAACAAAGGTTGCTTACTAATAAACAAATTATGATTTTTAAACAGAAAACTCGATTCGAGTAATGAGGAAATCTCTTTAATGGAAAACTAAGGTCACTGAACTGACATGGTAGCCTCTCTATAAACATGACAACACTATTAGATGACACATGAAAATCGCATACATTGCCTTTATCCTCCGGTGTACTAACCATGAGCCGAGTCGACAGATGTGTTGCGATAGCGTATCAACGTAATAAGAATCGCAACTGTCGCGATACGCTGCAGTAATTGCTATGCCATAGTGTTGAAACAGTACTCCAAACGTTATCAATCCGTGCAAGTAACTCTTGTGTCTAATTATGTGGCTAGTTAATCCCGGAGCATATTGATTAGATGTTGTTGTTATGTGCCCGTACCAACAACTTAGTGCACTTGTTACATAACTAACATGAACGTGGATTTCAGATAGTTTATTGAACATAATAAGGAAATGCGCTAGTTTCGCGACCACAACTGCATAATGTACTAAATTGTGAATAGCTAGCGATAAGATTTAGATGTGGAGTTGTAATCCATTCACTAATACATTTCCTTCTACAGATCCGTTAGTGGACATTATTCATGCGATTTTTAATAGAAAGTTGTGTATTTTTCAGAATTTTAGAATGAGTAACGGATTTAATCATTTATAATTTGGGTAGAAAATCCCATAACCTGAACCGATTAAGACCTACAAAATCGAGGATAGATAATCGTCTTTTGGCGAACAATAAAACGTTTAACAATAAGGCATATTGTACTAGGAGCGCATACATTCAAGGATATGTTGAGACCCACACGTGCGATCGTGCGTACAGCTGCGAGCACGTGTGCTGTGTATCATCTGGTGAATCCTACGCATCTACCCAGGTGGCTTCGTAGTTCTATATGTAGGTATTCGTTTGGGACTAAAATATACAACTTATTATGTGATTATTCAATGGCTGTAGAGTGTGAGTTTTTTACTGTATAGAAAAAGTTCGGTTACCACATACGAGTAAAAAAAAAAAATACCTAATGCTCAAAGATACTCTCTGAAGAAAAAACTGCGTTTATAAAAACAAAATTTTTCAACTCCAACATATTGTCCATTTCGTGAAAGCAGATGTTTAGCAATAAAGCCATCTGACTTTACAAGCGCTTATTTGTAAAACAATTGGAAATGCCCAATAAGCCCTGCTACAAATCCCCCATATGTTTCCGTAGTTGGTGCGTATCGTAAAAATATATAAACGAGTGTTTCTTTCACCAACAAATGTTTCTTGGGTTCTCACGTCCATGTGGACTGCAGGATTTTGGGCAATCGTCATGGAACACCAAGAATCTGCTTTGCACATGGTGACGGGGGGCGGCTCGTTAAATGTTTTGACTTCCAGTAATTTCGAAATTGAATGTACATAAAATTGTTGTCATGTGACTAATCACTCTGTCTGAACTCTGAAGACTAAGCTGCCTTTGTGCTGCCTTTGTTATTTTTAATTTATAGAACGAAACTTTAGGAGTTTCAATCGTTTGAAAAATGAAATATGTAGGGCAATTTATTACAAAATTAAATTAATTCTTTGAATTCCGAACCACCTATTTAAATGTAAAGCGTTTTCCAGCTAATAAATTTTCCAGCTTATTATGAAGAATAGCTGAACTGCTGTAGTGTTGCTGGCCTATAAATACATCCAATCATATTTTCGAGTTCACCTAAAAACGTCGGAATTGGCGTTCGTTGTCGAGACAGGGCGTGTCGCGAAGACGGAGCGACAAGGTGAAACTTTATACCTATCACCGGGACTGGACGTATCGCCGTGACAAACTGGACAGTTTTTACATGTTTTAAATAGACTTCTGAGGTGTCAAGCTAACTTGATACTTTCTCATTTGCAACATTATGAGACGTGCATCCAATTTGCATTTTTATTATGTAAGTTAATTAATCTAAATCCTTATTAGCCTCATTAATATCAAATGCGCAGTATATATCGTTATTATCAAAGCACCTGATTTTAAATGTCGATGTATTTATATAATCTGAGATTGAATTGTACGGATTGGAATTTTTATTAGCTTCACGTCTATCTGTTTTAGCGTGAACACTTCGTTATGAAATATGACATTCGTATGGTAATGTCAAGTATATTTATTGGCGTCTATTGTCGTTAAAAATAATCATTCATTTGGTTTATAATGATATTCATTTACATCCGGCCGGACGAACCCGCGCTTTGTGTTGGATGCGTGTCCAGTTTGCATAACAGTGTCGTGACTCGCGAATTGGTTTTTTTTATTATAAGAGATGTCTGACATCATTGTTTGCTGCAGCCAAACACTAATCATGTAAATGTTAAGTCGTGTTTCTTTATTTAATGTGCGTACATCCTTGGTTTACTACGTACTCACGTTACTTAACATTAACACTGTCTATGACTTAACCGCCCATATACTTCGGTGTGGTATTTGTTTGACATGACTATGATTCATCATGCAGTTAAAAACTTAATGGTTCTTGAGATTTATATCCTTTAGTTATCACAGGCCATCTAAATGGGCGTCGTAAACTCGTAAATAATATTTGCGTGTTTCATTTTTGTTATAGACCAAGGAACATATATTCACAAATCTTCATTTCGAAGTACCAAAATATTGGCGCATGTGGGCATCGCATGTGCGTGCAAGACAACGGCGCATTGAGTTGCGCAGGCGCAGGCGGCGACAGCGACACCGCTGTGGAGCCACGTGCTGTACAGATTGATCATCACATGTGCTCACTCTCTGAACATACGAGCACTGTCTAGGGTTTGCTTTGATTCGCTATCTATTATGTTGTTTCAGGTCATATGAGTAATAACGCACGAGACTTTATTATAATGTAACAAAAAGGAATTCGAAAAGAAACAGTGAAGATAATTATCGTAGTAACAGGGGAAGGTTTGAATTGATGCTGAGATGATTGAAAAATATTATGTGAATGCACATTACACTACAAATTACGGCTACAAAGGTGGTGGGTACTGAGATGACAGCTGATAGAATAGAATAGAATACTCTTTATTATGTACACCATAAAAAATACAGATATAAATGTAGTTAACAGGGTGACATAATGGGCGGAATATATAGGAATGTGTAGGAGAGGAAGAAGACATGTTACGATCGGGGGAGGAAAATGATGATGACCGAAAACTTTCATTAATTCTACAAAATGTGTCACAACTATGATTGCACAACATTATACTGTTTACAATTTGAAGGAGATCGAAAAGAAAATTGGAAAGTAAAGTCAACATAAAGCAAGTCTTTATGGTCATTGAATTTAAAACCGGTACTGCCATAATCTGAAATGTGCCTGCGGAGATCTTAATGTTACTATTCAGTAAACGTTCTCTCTAAATAAAATAGACAAGCGCTTTCAATATCGTATCATAAAATATAATAACTAGATGTTAACCACACAATTACTAACACTTTAGTGTCTGAAATGGTTTAGTTTCCATACTTACAAGCGATTTATATTACATATATTATAGCAAATTACAGACTCTTTATCGGATTGGTGTCTTCATTTTACTTGCCGAAAGCTTAATAAAAAAAGCTGATCGGACAATGATGACGTCACCGGAGTAATCTCGCGATCTACGTCACGTCGAGTAACAAGCAATCGCAGATAGCGCACGCGCATCGCGTACGGAAACAATGGCGTCGCTTGATGCCACGATACTGGCCCTTTGTACTCGCCGACTGTAAACTGGCAATTCTAACAGATGCTTACAATAGACAGGATTCAATTGTACACTAGCATATGAATATTGTACGTACATAATATTCACATATTTACCAACTCTACCATATACATACATTAATGGCATTTCAAAGTTAACCTTACCTTAACCTTAACCTTTTAGCTTCCTCTTCAAATCATCGGATTGTTGAGATATCCTGTGTAAACCATCTCTCTTTTTCTACATTTATATCTGTATTTTTTATGGTGTACATAATAAATAGTATTCTATTCTATTTTATTTTATGGTCCGTCGTTTTGTCGTAATCACTTTGTTAATGATTAAACAAAATGGCGTCACTTGCTACCATTAGTACAGTTTCTTTATTCAAAAATATTGGTATCCAGCGCAACAATGGCCTTAAGAGGATAGGTCCACTCAAGATAACGTGGAATTACTAAAGTGCGCATATTTATTTGATTACGTCATGAATAACAGTGTCATTATTTTTGATCAGTCCTTCTTTCTATTGATGTAACTATGCACATCGTCAATACAACACGCACACTCCAGCAGCAAACAGAGTGAGACCCATTAGCAGATTTACTCAAATACGAAAAGCTAAAGTACCTACATTCCGTTATAGTTAAAAGCTTTAAATATGTTACACCTGGAACCAAACAAGTAGTGTCGATGACGCAATCGTCCAACTGGACAATGATCCACCATTGTTGTATGCAAAGGAGGAAACGTGCTTCCGGGGCCAAGGTCTGATGGTGTGCAAATTAACTAGGTAGATATGTACTTTTTATAAGTCCTTGTTGTCTTACTTGGAAGTTCACGGCCAATACAAGATTGAAGACGGATTGAAGACAATCGATTTTTGTGGTAGACGAAAAGTCAGTAGATCCTGGTAACAATACAACATCTAAGGATCTATTGTACTGTGCATTATCCATGATTATAAAAAATAATGTTTGTTAATGTTGATCGATCTCCGAGATCGAGGTCGAATAGAAAATACAAACTTTGCAGTTACCTATTTAGATGGTAGTGGAAAATGAAAAGCTGTGTTTAAACGATAGACTGTGACTGTGTTGGAACGTGTGACTTCCATCACAAGTGCAGGGTAACAAATAATCGCTGTACAACATCACGCTATGACAAGCGCTGAACATAAATTAATAGCAGTTCTGGTTACTGTTAGGGGTGTCAGCACACGTGCCCTGGAGCCGCGCAGACGCTGCCCTCTGCACTGTCAGTGTTTGTAAACATCTGCTGCACTTAATGTACTTGTTTTGCGGACTGAAATATTCTTGGGCAATGACATGAGGGTAAGATATAGTTCTGACCGCTCTCTGCTGTTTTTTTTCAGTATCGCGTAGCTTACTGTATCAATTTATGATTGACATTTCCAAGCTTTGTATGACAACTTTTATGTTTAAGTATACTTTTTTATTTTACATATTATTTTCAAGCTTAGCTTCCAATTTGAATTCCGTTGGAATGTTTTCGCTCTGATTTCGTAATCATTTTGAATATAATAAATAAATTTTTCGTCAGGTGGTAAATGTATGTAAATGTACCGTGTATGAATAGGTGTGATATTCAAATGTGTGTATTATTCCGGATAAAAAAGGGCCACGGTTGTTTTGCGCGCGGCCAGTTGGCTAGAGTGGCATGAATTAGCAAGTTGATAGAGTGACGCAGGCGCCGCCACGCGGCCTCAACCTCCGACCTGCGCTCGCGCAGCGCAGTTAAACGTGCTACCTAATGATATTGATGTGGAATGTTTTTGCGATGCTGTTGTTTTGTCTAGAAAGTAAAAGCATAATTAATCATTCATTAATAGTGACTTGCATGACTTAAGAGAAATGATCATAAACGATTCACATGTTTTGAACACCGCTGTAATGTTCCTTTCGAGAAATCGTCAAATGGTTAAGGTTTTTGGCTAAAAATAAGCCAATTGACCTTGGCTATTTGCTTATATGAAACATGTAAGTAAACTCATTCCATAATGATAATATGAATCTGCTCTTTTACAAAATGATCATTTCAGTGACCACGTATGTACACGTCACCAGGCGAAGTCATGTATCCTGACTTTTTTATTATACAAGATGTGAATGCACGATTCCCTTAAAAAAAGTAAAGCAACTGCTGAATATTAACGAGTGTTTGTTGTCGTGATATCAACTCCGTGAGGGACCATGTCTCGGTCGTGACCATCGCACGTGTACGCAGCTGCACTGTCCACTGCTGATCCAATTTATTGTCATTGAAATGTCACTGGATACCTACTTATTGAGATTCGGGAGATACTGATTTACTTAGGCAAAAACATTGAATGATTGAGCCTGGGTTTCTGTCGTTGAAAACATTGGAGTGTATTAGTGTTCGAAAAATTTATAAGCTTTGACGCACTTTCAAACTCGCCATAAGAGATTTCTCCGTAAGTATCTGGAACTCGTCAAGGAAAAAAAGTCGTTCCAATACATAGTAACAAAAATATCACAGCAAGTTGGACGAGAAATTCTCACATCGAACAGCTCTCGTGTAAAAGTAATCTTTTATTTAAGTGGCTTCGTCACATTTTGAATGTGTCAACAATTTGTTTGACATGTGTCTGGATGTTGGCTCGTAAAATCGGATATTTATGGCAAAATATATTGAATTTTAAACGGAATGCAGTATCCGCTCTCGCCGGGCCGAAATATCACCAAAGATTAGACGACCCGTTAATTTAATTAGTTCGACAACTAATTAATTGGCGACAAGGACTGACAGCTAAAATTACGACAAATGACTTACACTGATTGTAATACTGCACAGTTGTTAATAAATTTATTATCTAAATTGTTACAGATGCGATAAAATCGTCGCTGAATTACCCAACTTGCTGTCAAGACTGTATAAAGAACAGTATGTACGAACGATTTGCGGTATCATGCTGGTTATATGACTATAGTTTTCGATTGCACAATAATCCATTTCAGATTTAATCAACTAAAAGTTTGATCTGTTGATACATGTTTTATTTGTTGATGAGTTTGCAAGTGAGCAGAAAATCTATGAACAGAGCTACCCATTATGTAGTAAATGCTCCATATATCTGATATATACGGATTTTGATAAACTTCTAATAATAAGCACAATCAAATTCGCAGTCCCAGTATGACTGAAGCAGTTAATTATTACGAACAATTTTTACAACCCAAACGAGCTGAAAAACGGTCGCGAAACAAATTTCACAACAAAGAGTTAATACAAGGAACACCCATAAAGTTTTTGTATGAACACCATTTTAATGTGGCCACAAACAATCGGCTCGTCGTGTCCTAGTATCCGAGAGGAAACCTCGTAATTAGAACAGGGTAGTAAAATAACCATCAAACTTATTCGAGAGGAGTGTGTCGCTCTTAAATCCTTGCCAACCTTTTTCTGTCCTAAAAACATAGGAATATCTTACCTTCTTGTTTATAAGGATGAAAATCCTTTGTACAATTGTTTTTCAGCAGAAAATATGTGGTAGTTAGGTCTGCCAGATCCATAAATTAGGTTGTGTATGACAGAGCGCGTTGTTGCAAGTTTTTACGATCGGAAACATCGGCGGTGGGATTAACTTAGTCATATGTAAGGTCAGGTATTTAACTATGCTCATAATTGTATGCTTTGTATGTATTTATGTTATGTTACTCATGTTGTGATAGCTTATTTGCTATAATTATTAGATCTCTCAGACCTCTTGACTACAGATCTTTTGACGTTTTATGTAAAATTGGGATTAAAAGACATGATGTTGTAACCAATTTCTATGTTAGGTAGTGGCAAATATGCAAGAGAATCATCATCTGCCTAGCCTATTATATTCCTAACTATTTTGGGGTCGGCTTCCAGTCCTACCAGATTCAGCTAAATACCAGTATTTTACATGGAGTGACGTCCTATCTGATCTCCACAACCCAGTTTCTGGGTAAACGTACCCCTTGGTAAGAATAAATATTAGGACTAGATGAATAACTTCTATGGTTTTCATGAAATGTTTCGATAAAAACTTACCTTGGTTTTGTTCTAATTAATTTGTATTGAAGTTAACAAGTTTTTATGTATTTATATACAAACGGTTATAGTTGAGACTATTTAGTCTCAACTCTTTAAGATAAGAGAACCAACGAAAGTAATAAAACTGTTGCTGGGCACATTTGTATTTGTGTCGAGATAAGAGTTCTACCTTGAATTTATATTTGACAATAAATGTGAATACATGTTTTACATAATTTACCAAGAAGAGAAGGAAAACAGGCTGTGGCACTTAATAAGTCGCTACGGAGAAAATATATAAAGTATTTGCTTGTTGTTCTAAATATATTCTAGGAAGAAGAAAAATTATCGTAACGCTTCTACTATTTCTGAACATAACAGATGGTCGCGCTCAAGAAACACCTATATAATCAAATTGTGTAACTATTGAGCTTCATGAACTTCCAAAACTTAGCAATAATGCAACAATAAAACAAATCCGCAAAACTTATTTACGAAATTGTTTATTTTATTTTACCTACTTAAAGAAACAACAGGATTACATATTAGACTACTTGTCAGACGTTATTTAGATGAACGGTACGCTAGGCTCATAGGTTGCTATCGCATACCAGGCCGGGAACATAATGTAGGGTCAAAGATTAGCACTGTGCGCAACAAGAACCCAGATCTTATACAAACAACATGCACTAGCATGAACATTGAACACTCTATGAATAAATATTCATGAATAAATATTCATGAATATTTATTCACAGTCTTTTACTTCAACTCCGTTAACAGGGACACCCTGTTGGCCGAAGTAAAACAGGTGTTACCGGATATTTTTGGCTTTTTGTGGCAGTGCTATAGGCACCCATCAAAATTACTCTATAGAGACAACGTTTTGGAATCTGCAGTCGGATGCCAACAAGGCGATCCCCTCGGGCCAGTCATTTTCAGTTTAGCTATTCACCCCATAATACAACAACTAAATTCAAAATTTAATGTGTGGTATTTAGATGATGAGACTCTAGGAGGTGACGTAGATACTGTCCTAAAAGATCTCCAATTCCTTAAACAGCAGTTGCAATCCATCGGCCTCGACCTCAACTACTTAAAATGCGAAATTTACCCTTGTGACGTTGACAGACAATTGACTATTCAGAAATTCAATTCAATAGCCCCAGATATCAATGTTTTGGAAAAAAGTTCACTGCACCTCCTAGGTTCCCCAATTTTAGAAGAGTTTCTCACCTTTTGTTGATGAAAAAATTAAACATTTCAATGACATTTCGGATAGACTTTCTAAAATTAACCTACATTCGGCATTCACCTTCATCTGATACTGCTGTTTCGGTCCAAATTTTATGTATTTTCTCCGCTCTTCACCTTTATGAAAGAAGCCACATCTTTTAGACAAAATTGATCAAATCATTCGGAGTACTCTAACATCAATCATAAATGTGGCATTGGACGACCGTGCGTGGCTGCAAGCCACACTACCCATTCGTTTCGGTGGGCTCGGCGTCCGCAAAATTTCCAGTGTAAGCTTACCGGCGTTCCTGTCCTCGGTCCACAGCACCGAAAAGTTAACTACAAGAATCTTAACCGCTTCTCAAGTTGACTTTGAAGTGCCGTGTTTGACTGATGCGATGAACGCCTGGAAAGTGGCTTGTCCGGATACGGAGCAGCCCGAGAACCCGTTCTCCCAGAGACAGTGGGATGAGCCGCTCTGCAGGTTGGTACGGAATAATCTCATTAATACGTCCACCAATACTGCTGAGCGTGCCCGCCTACTGGCTGCGGGAGAGTGGGAGTCGGGCCTCTGGCTTCAGGAGCTGCCGTCACCCAACATAGGCACTATGCTGGGTGACACCACTTTCCGGTTCGCTACAAATCTGCGTTTGGGCGCTCCTTGTGCGGCCCCACATCGCTGTCAATGCGGTGAAGCAGTCGACCGCTTCGGACACCATGGCCTTTCCTGCAGTAAGAGTGCGGGTCGGTTGGCACGGCACGCAAGCATTAATGACATCATCCGTCGGGCTCTTGTCACCGCCGGGGTGCCAGCTGTTTTAGAACCCAATGGCTTGGCACGCGACGATAGAAAGAGACCAGACGGAATGACCATAATGCCTTGGAAGTTGGGTAGGCCTTTGGTGTGGGATGCAACCTGTGTCGACACCCTCGCGCCATCCCATCTTCCTAGCACGGCGGGCTGTGCTGGGGCGGCTGCTGCAGGTGCAGTAAACCTCAAACGGCGCAAATATAACAACCTTATTGGTAGCTATATTTTTGAGCCGTTTGGGGTTGAAACACTAGGGCCGTGGGGTCCGAGTGCTCATCGAGTATTTCGGGACATCGCCAAGCGGTTGGTCGACTCTTCACGTGACCAGAGGGCTGGCCAATTTCTAGGTCAAAGAATCAGCATTGCCATCCAACGTGGCAATGCTGCCAGCCTTTTGGGCACTTTTCCCACTGACAGCGATGCGGAAGAGTTTCTTGACGCCCTATGAGCCCTTCCTTTATGTATAATAGCCTAACAAAATAAATGTTGATTTTGATTTTCATGGCTTACAACGTCAAAATGATGTTGACTCGCGAAGCCACAGTAAAAACTAAATTAATCGATGCCTACATCAATCAGTCTTTTACTTCAAGATATTTAAAACTAGCTTTTTCACGCGACCTCTCTTTCTCGTGAACTTCCGAAGCAGCGATTCAGATTTTCCGAATACTCCGGGCGTTTTAAAGATCCCGTGTGAGTCTTGAGATCCCGTGAGATCCGTTGATCTTTAGTGCTTTGTCTGCTACATGTTACTTACCTAACCAGTCAAATAAACCAATCAGTCGAAAGACGTTCACTGCTGGTCCTCCAAGCACCGCCACTTCGATCGGTTCTTCTCGCATCCAGCGGATTCCTGCGGCTTTCATCAGGTCATCGATCCACCTTATGGGGGCCTTCCAACGCTACGTCTTCCGCTACGTGGTCGCCACTCCAGAACCTGAATGTTTTACATGCAGGTAATAAATGTACGAATACTTTTATAGCAAAGTCTCGCTTACGAAATTAATTAATTTCGTTGATAAGTTTCACTAACACATGCGAAATTTAATAAGCTATCAGCATAAATCATCAAAGCCTATTTAAATAAATTTACTGCACAAACAAAGCAGCTGCGAAGCAAACGACATAGACATAGTTTTAATATGTAATCGATTGATATTAAGACCACATTTTATTGATGCTTTCATAATTTGGGGATTTCCTAACATTTTAATCTTTCTCTTTTAATTTGTAGCGGCATATACATCTACACAAGCGAACTATGCATCAAAGACCTGACGTCACACAAAATCCTGCATCGCGCAGAGTAAACCGCGCGATCAACATATATACAACATCAATCGTTGGGCAGTTTCCCGCCAGACACAACACCCGTCTGGTCGGAGGATCCTCGCATTTCTATAAAGGATGAGTGAACTTAACACCATGTTTCTGATACCTCTAAAAATTAAAATTTGTGTATTTTTTGGTAATTTTATTTGAGAATACGGATGCAAACAGTCCATACTTAAAGTTCTTCTAAAGATTAAATAATTCTTATCTTAAAAGATCTCTCTTGTTCTTGATAAGTCGAAAGATGATCCTTAAATCAACATTCTCAGAGACGATAACAGCGAGATATAAAGTCTCGAATTATATTCAGCTGCATACCTACGCAGGTCATGTGCCGAAAAAGTTAACTTTCTACACAACGTCATTAAAGTACGGTAAAAATATGAAGGCGTTGCGCTGAGGCTGTAAAAAGTTAAGCACTAGTGCTAGTGATGTGGCCAGTTCCGGGTGATATGACAAGTGGCCGAGATAGCGCCAGCAAGACGCAAGGCCACAGACGAGGAACAAATATGTGACCTGATTAATACTATTTCCATTATTCATTAGACGAATTCCGCTTCATAATGCTATAATTTAATCATTTGATCCTGCGAACTCGATCCGCCCAAATCTTCACACCTGAGTATTTGCACTACCTGCTCAATCCGGCCTGTTTTATGTGAATTTAAATTAGCATTTCTGATCATACATTCTAGATGTACTTATAAGGGGCAGGTATTCTTTGCAGATCCTTAGGACAGATTAACACCTGGGTCCGCGATCTTTATTTTATTCGTTGACCTTACGCTATAAATTGTGATATTAATTTAATTCTTAATGTTAACTTGGTATTATGATAAACTATTTAGTTTGATTGGTTTCCAACAACGTTTGTAAAAGTTTTCGGAATTTTGGATATCATAATTCTTACTTATATAAATACATCACTGGATACTTATTACTATTTACTGGGGTCAAATGTGGAAGTTTGGCGATTGGCGAAATTACACCAAACATATTCAGGAAAAATACTCTAAGACCTCAGTATTTCCCAGAAACAACAATCGCTTCTCATAATTTTTGCATATCTAAATCATAAAGCCGATTTTTTCACCTAGAATCTTAATCATCGAGTCATTTATAAGCACGTCAGCAAGATGTAATCGTTACCGAGTGCACTAAGTGCTCGTAAAACTAACATTAATTTATGTAAACACCAGACTTGTTCTCATCTCGACCACATCCGCGTACAAATTGGACATTGGCACAGCTGAGGTATTATATATATACGAACACATTAAAGTTGCAAAATATTTTTATTGATAAACAAAATATATATAAGGAAACAGCTGGCATAGATGATATTCACGAAATGGACGTTGATTTACATAATGACTCGGATTATTCCGAACAACCACAGAACAGTTACATGGCAAGGCCGTTTCGAACTGTTCCACACTTATTTGTTACGTATATATACCTACTTGATTTAATTAATTGGTTTATTTTCGTGGTTGCTAAGGAGATATTTATTTATTTAAGTTGTTTTTCTTGTATCTAAGCTATTTTTAGAATAGGATTCATGCCCTAAGGCTGGTCACAAGCTTCAGCGTCATTGCTTAGCTCTACTGTCACTAACCGGCTTTTCAAATGTTGTATCTTTGGATTTTACCTCGACTGCACTAAACTCAGAAGATTTTTTATAAGAGAAGCAATAGTAGGAAGCGTAACTCAGAGGCATTTCCTGTAAATTTTAGTTTATCGTTAAGTTAATTTGTCATTTATGATACAGAATCAAAGACTTATGAATTATGACTTACTTATTATTACTTCAGAATTATGTACCCATTAGTTGCAGCATAACCTTGAAATGAAAGTCATATCGAATGTACTGAATGTATTTATCTAAATATTGTAAAATGCTCACGTGTTTTTGTAGCAGGTACAAGGAACTAAAACGTTACAGAATTTGAATAATTATATTTGGAAGTGCCTTTTTTACTTTCATAATGCATTGCAGCTGGTGCAATATCATTAAAGCATCATTATGGCTCTGACCTATCTATATGGCGCTTAGACTTTAATCAGGTAATTATTAACACTGATTATCTTGATACTCTAAATTACATTTATAAAAATATCTTTCAAAGTTTCTTGGGTAGGCATAAGAAAAGACCAAAAAAAGTACTGTCTTGTTTTGTTTGAAAAAGGTACAACCGATAAAATAAAAAAAAAGATACTTCGAAGGTGCTTACGAAAATATCCCTACTTTGGTACTTATTTTGAACTTCTTTCTAAAGTTATGGTGGTAGTAAACAGTTTATCGTAGTTTAATATTGAAACAGCGTTATATGAAGGTAGGCATTTCTAAAAGCAATTACGTTCATAACAACATAGTAACCAACTCCATTACCTCCATATCAGCTACGGAAACGTAAATGCGAATATAAATCGAACTTCATCGATTTATCGTAATCGATTAAAATAATGTTTGAAATTAGAAACTCGTTATCTAAACCCAAGCTCTAAGAACTTAAAACGTTGCGCGTTGGTCGTTGGTTTCAGTGAGTACAATGTGGTTACTGGTTTGACCAGCCTTGCAAGGCCGAATAATTCTGTAATTAGTTAATAAAGCAGGAATGCTCACAAAAACATATTATGAACATGATATTTATAATGAGAATATTCCATTAATTTGAAGGATAGATACGAAGTTTGTTTTAAGTAAAGTGAGTTACAGTAAAGATACTCTCTTTTACGTATTTAAACTTAGTTTAAATACGTGATTGCCTTGCATTAACCCTTCAATTAGCACTAAAGCAATTAACTAATTGATAAGATAATTCCATAATTTCTATTCAAATTAAATGGCAGGGCCGCCTTGTAGACATTATCACTATCGTGAATATCTCGGACCATTTGAGAAGTATTTATCACATCTTAACAGTCACAATAAAGGCATAATAAGCGGAATGCACGGAATAAATATCCCACAATTATTAACTAGTGTCTGCGAACAGTGAACACGTGCAGGGTTCCAGTAAACAATTCGTTTTGATGGAGCCAGGCCACTAAGTAATGAAGGACAGAATACCAGCTTCTATATACGTGCTAAAAATCTTCAGCTCCTGTGCTTCTACAGTAGAGTTCGTGTTGGAGCGAAACTTACAAGTTTTTATTGATCCAAACATTCCAAACTCGGCGGTTTACGGTTTTTCGAATTTTACAACCCACAACAGAAAAATGAGACGGCGCCAGAAGCAGCAGTCTGACATATTTCGTAGAGATCAGCTTAGAAATATGTAGTTAGTAATATGCGTCAGGACAACTGAATTCCTTAGATAATAATTGACAGAGATGAACAAGCCAAAATCAATTTGAATACTTGATGCGTTATCTTCGATTTCTAGACATTTTAATCAGCGCGTAGCAAGTGCTACGAAGGTGTTACGAGAAATCTATAAAAATAAATATCATTATTTCAGCCTTGCGTGTCCTTTCAAGATATTTTTGTTTTCAGCATCACATAATCTTGTTTCCGTACTTACATTGTATAAAGTCAAGCTTCTGTTCATCTCGTTTGTACTTTTGAAGTCGTAGCTGCTGCGCGGGCGCCGATCTGCGCTGTCTCTTGATCCTTGCCGGTGACAGCCATTGTAGTTTAATTATAATAACCAACACTTCCTGTTGTTCAGATAAGCAGCAGTGGCCTACTGATTAGCTGGAACCGATAAATTTTATTATGGAATGTTTATAGCAAAATCCGACACAAGAAGATCGTTGTTACTTTTGCTTCTGAAAGCTGACTTAAGACTCACGATTACCTATGTTTGTATTTATTGTAGATAAGGAGGTATTTCAAATGCGGTTAAGACATATCTGTTTCGTCTTCAAACTCGGTCAAGAGGACAGTTTAACGGTAGCGCAAGTATTGCACGACTGATGTCCAGTGCCGCGTATTTACGCGATCCGATATTCGTTTCCGCAAATAGTTGCGCTGGCGCAGCTGTGCGCTTGTTTTGGCGCCATCCTGTCGAGAAACTTGACCTGCTTATTGTGCTAGAACGTGCACCTATGTGTAACATGTTCGATCTAGCCGAACGGAGAATAAATTCATTAATTTTTCAACTCCTACGAACAGATCTAGTCTTTTAATTGGAAGAGAATTGTTTGAATGGGGTTCAAATGTCAGTCTGTCAGTAGCGCTTCGTTCATGTAATTGTGCCATCTATATTTGGCTGTTTCTTACCCTTACTCGTAGAAATACACATTTTTCGTTTCATCATTGATGGTTAATTCCAGAGCTCGTTTATTAGAAGCATTTAGTGAGTCACACAATTTTACAAAGTCGTTCCATTTAAGGCCGGAGTGGTCTGGAAACGAGTTTTTTAAAGTCTAAGCGCTCCGGTCAGCACTTTGGGAATGCAACAAGAGAAAAAGTATTATAAACGAAAAAGTATAAACTGCAGGGTCGCTGCCGCTGCCGTGGAAACAAAAGCCTTTGTTGGGTTCCACGTATCCAGCCCCGGTGTTGTATTGCGGAATTCTATAACCAATCGAATGGATTGTTTGGTGAAATCTGATTAGCGCGTGTATGCTTTATTGGTCTGGAGTCGATTTGATTAGAAGTTTCGAAACCTGAATTCTAAATGTTTGTTTCGTCTTTGGCTGCGAATGTGATCTTAATGTCTCAACGGGTATTTGATCTCGGGTACCTTTCGTAACTATAGAGAAGCTTGGGTTATAAAGTTTATAGTTATGTGTTGTTAAAGAAACGTTAAATTAAACTTTTGATTTCTGAATTTCAGTACAGTAGTGATGTGTGGAGATTTTACGATTTGCTTTTTGTTTGAACACGCGTCGATTTCATTTGCTTCTTTCGAACAAAATTAACTGTTTAAAGTTTTTACAGATGCACCTAAATAATAACTCCTGGTGCAATTTCAGACATTGTTTTATTCAATATTCGATTCTAAGATTTTGATTTTGTATTGCGATATTGATCTAGTCCTGCAGACTTCATTAGCAACAGTCTGTGTTTGAAATTATTTTACATCCAGAAAATAGACGTAAATAACAAAACGGTGATCAACAGTTAATTGCGATGTGACTAATCAAGCAGGCCATTGTATTTATGATAATTACTAAGAATATTCATGGACTTAATTGTGAAACTGTGAGAATAAATTTATACAAGAAATTCATTATAATTCTACACACTGAGCCATAGATTTACAACAATTAATGTTATTGTCACTCGGGCTAGCAATTAAACTCAGCGCTAACAGTAACACTATCTTTATTAAGGCCTTATTGCATAAGCGAACGTTCATAGAAACGCGTGATAGCGCACAATTAAGACTAATCGCGTCGCAAGCGCAGCTAACAGCTGGTATTAGGTATCGCAATAATATGAGATGAATGGGGAGCGTAGCGCGCAGGCGCGGACGTGGCGCGCTGGCGCCTCGCGGGTTATCGCGGGTCAGCACAGCTGCGCACGCCGCGATCAATGGACCGCAGCTGGCTTTGCACAACACACTCGCTAATATTCCATTGATATCTATTTGTCAGTTAACTGTGTCCCTGATAACAGCTTCCTGTTGTTCACATCAGCAGAAGATAATAACAGGATCTGCTTAAGAGATAACTAGGTGACATCACCGTCGAGTGCAATATGCGTTCGTCTCAACTAAATATAGATGCTATCGATACTATTACATCATTATGAAAATCAGGTCTTTTTAAAGTCAACACCAGCCTTGTGGAGCTCGTTTGAGACTTGAAACAATAAAAGGTATCATTCCCTGCACGTATTCATGTAATATGACATTTTAAACAATGCGATGTTGTTAAAGCGCGGCTTCACATTTCTGCATGCGCGTGAGTTGCACCGCTCCGCTCCGCCGCCGCCGCCGGCGCCGGCGTCGCGACCCGATAGCAATGCTACGTATGTTATAATTCTTGCCGCAACCGTATTGGGCACGGCCACTTAGAATGAATAACAGCTCCTGTGTAAACGAAGCATGTATTGTTGAATCATCAACGAATACGACACGCGTTCGTTATGTGTAGGTGTATGTCCTACACGGAGATACTAAGCTATGGAAATAGATTTCCTACGCACATACACGCCATCAGATTGTAGGTAGGTACAATTCCTAGCAGTATCTGAATCTTTTATTCTTTCTAAGAAGAAAAAACTTTTCAAGATCTGCATTAAACGATATAAATAAAAATGAAATGGTGTTCGTTGGTAAGCGTATCACTTGAGAACGGTTGGACCGATTTGACTATTTTATGTATTAAAATTAAAATGTTCGTAATAGTCCGAATGGGGTTTTTGAGAAGAAAACTTGGGAAAATGCCTATTTTTTCTATTTATTCTAGAAAAACTAAACGTCCTTACTCCTATGGGATTTTTGTATGAACTATTGGAATTTGAACAGAACAACGTCTGACGGATCAGCTGGTAGCTCAACTTATGGTTTTGGGAATGGGGACGAGTAGTTTTCGGTCATAGTGCGGAAACGGTTTTATATAAAAAAAAAAAAAAATTGTATTTTACATAATTATATAAAAAAAAAACAATTTGTTGAATTTATTTCATCGCTATCGCTTCGCTTTATCGTGTAATGTGCAACAGATTCCGAATATTTTGCTGACACCTCGTATTTTATGTAGTGCAGCACTATTGAATATTTCATTATTTACAGAAATCACGATTTTAAACACGGATTCGTAGGCATAATGGGTGGCCACGCACATGATGAAATAATGGACGTGGTACTTACGGCATCTGATTTAATCGTGCTCATATTACTTGTGATTATGCTCTTTTTTGCGGGAATATATATTCTGAAGCGGCTGAGAAGCCAGTGTATTAAGTGTATCCAGAAGGAGATACAGAAGGAAATGGATTCTGCGGCTGCGCAACAGCAAAGTGTGAAGGTTGTTAGTCTTTAAAGTTTAGTGAAATATATGGTTAATGTAAGTATAATTGCGTTTTATTTCTAATACCACATGTATCAATATTCGTGCAAAACTATAGAAACAGTCTTACAGTGTTATTTCAACGTGTGTTTCTGCCTCGGTCGCAAGCGCTATTGCTGACCAGGCGGTCCTGGGTTCGAATCCCGGGTCGGGCAGTGTTATTGGGTTTTCCATCTGGAATTTCTCAGTAGTAGCCTGGAGTCTGGATTTGTGCCCGGTTGATGGCAATAGACTCGCCCCCAATTACATGGGACTTAAAAACATAACTGTCGAAATGTGGATGTACTTACCTACTATAGGTACGCCTCTGCCTAAACCTTCGGGGAACACACCCGTGATGTTTATGTTATGTGTCTATTGGGCGATGTAGTGTAGTAGTAGATGTGTGACTACAAGTACGAACTCAGCTAGTAAAATAATATGACACTTTCTTCAGTTTGGTGTAGGAAGAACCGAAGTAGAAACACACACATAAGAGGTCATCTTTAAAGTTTTTAGTAGATTGTTGATTGGTCGATTATGCCTAACTAAAAGGACCCGAATATAAAACATACCTATCCCATGTTGTAACTTATTGGGACACACGCATCTCATATAGCCCGTGTGTCACGTGTGTTTTAATAGTAAGTAAAGAATTAAGGAAAAGATGACGGAGGTCTTACGAAGTCTAATGCCATTAATTTGGAAAAGGAGAACGTAGGTAACTGATGAAATAAGTAAGTATATTATATGTTGGTGTATACGTGGTCTTTACCTACTGTAGATTTGTATTATGTGGCAGTTAATGACACAGGCATGACAT
Organism: Lithophane leautieri; assembly: GCA_949152455.1. Taxonomy (NCBI): domain Eukaryota; kingdom Metazoa; phylum Arthropoda; class Insecta; order Lepidoptera; family Noctuidae; genus Lithophane; species Lithophane leautieri. The sequence continues at coordinate 7,062,477 of OX424472.1, read as the reverse complement.
GTCTCATTCATTATGAATGCTCTGAAAGAGTAATGTACAAAATGTGAAGGTATCTACATGCAACAGTAATACTGTAGTTTGTCGGTAGGTATATTATTATATGCTTTTCATTGTGAAATGATTTTTTAATTATTATTATGAATGATTAAAAATTTTCATTATTTGGACATTAACAGTTATCCATTATGTTAAATACAATTCAATAACCAACAATAACAGTACACAGTAACAATGGAGATTGCGCGATGCGGTGCGCACGCGCAGATGTCATGAGCGCTCCCGAGGCACCTGGAGGTCAACGGTACTGGGTTAATATTGGCATGCAGTCATTATTAATAATGTTTCAAATAATTGAATGAAATCTCAAAAGAAAATCGACGTTAACAATGTTTTACGACAGTAAAAGTAGTGTTCAATTAGCGAGAACGAAATTGCCAATTAAAATAATTTTGGCTGAAGTAGAACAGAAATTGCTTTGTTCGCAAATGTAACATAATATTTCCACACGTAATAAAACTATTATGTAGGAAATTATGACGTCTGTTTACTCATAAACCTATCATCAGTAAAGCTCATCAGAGACCCAGCAGAGCGAGCTCTAATAAAACACGGCTACACAACCAAATCCGCGAGTAAAAGTTACTAACTAATAAAAATCTTTCAGCACATACAATGATCGTAACAATAAAAATCGATGTCAGCACCAACGTATTTTAGCATCTGTCGGTAGCAGCCGCCGGTGACATGTGTGAGTAAAACAACTCACCAACTACCCCTCGTAGATGAGGGGCGAGAGTTCCACCACCAGGTGAGCCAGCACAGTTGCTGTGCATATGTAGCCACGTGTGGGGAACCCCTCTACAGGTGCCTGGCATCAATGGCCCATTGTTGGCCACTCCATTGACAAATGTTTGGCATTTGGCGCGCAATTTTGGCGGGATTACGGCGCTTACAAAAGGGTTGTTTACTCTGACGGGTCAACGAGGTTTAGTTGTCTGTTGACGAGTGGAGATATTGGTTACAAACTTTGTATGTGCCACTTTTGGGCTCTTCATGATTTATCATAGGGTGTGTGTAGGCAAAGTTTTCCAAACTCCATTAATAAGTTTAATTTCCCCCTATTTTATTAAACAACCAGATGTCTTTTTTATACTTTTTTGCCCATTGAACTTTACGAACCCTACAATGCAAATTTACCTTTTCAAGAAACGGTTATTTCTTATAAACATTGTCCCCTAAGCCAACTGGCACGATTCCCATGATTAAGATTCCTTAAGGAACCCTCGCACAGGTGTCCCTTGATTAAGGTCAAGGTGTTCCCAGCGAGACGGGTCAGTGGCCACGTCTTCGACAGACCGTCATACTATGTATGGCCGTTGCTATTTAATATGCGTAGATTTTTTCGTCTCTATTCAATGTGGGAAGGCAAACAATTGTGCATCCGGTTACTTTTAGGTGCTTGTTGAGTCTGGGCAAGATCGCATGATCTCGCAAGTAAGTACCCCTTTCATTTAATAGACATTGCAAATGTATTTCTACTTGTTTAAATACGGGTACCTATGTTAGTCTTGTACAATTACTTGTCGTCATCAAACAAATTGTGTAAGTGGAAACTTCAGCTTTCTTTGACCGTTTCAGAACTCCACGGATGTTAAGAAATGATCCAAGGTCCATCTACTAAATAAGACTAATAATCTACCATTATTTGCTATTGGACCCCCTGTTTCTCTAATACAGTCACAATAGAAGACACACAGCATAACGACACATATCCTGCGCAGGATTACCAGCCACTAACCAGTCGCCAGTCGCCACAACTACTACTTCCTCATTAGCAGCCAGTAATCGCCGCTTCCGCTAACATCGTACGACAAATAACTCGGTTTACAACCTAACTGAGTTTAACTTTGTTGTAATGTCATTCTTACAGTCGAGCTGTCCAGTTTTAGAAGGGTTGGAACCAAAATGTTCAAATTACATAAAGACATTCAAACTAGCGCCAGATATTTGCAATATTTATTGATTAGTCCTCTTCATAATTTATTATGTTACCAAATTCTAAACAAGTAACCACGTTTCCAAAATAGAGAATAAGGTTACATGCCAAATAAGAATATACACAAAGTAATTAAAATGTGGGTTTTATAATCTATCAAGTTCATATTCGGAGTTCGTTAATTTGTTTATAACTTAGACAGCCAATCAAGTTGGCAGAGTGCCCATATACGATATGTTATACTGTAGCATAAAAGTGGAAACATATGCGTTCACTGCCATATTTCGCAATACGCTATTAACAATGACCTCAATCGTTAGAAATTTACGTAATAACAACAACAATGTGCTTTTACATCGAAACAATTTACGATCAAAGTACGCGCGTGACCATAGGAATCGTGAGCCAGGTGCGCGCGCCGCGACACCTAATTGGCGCATACCGAGACGCCTTCGTGTAATTGGACGTCATTTACAGAAATTGTTCGCTGATTGGCCGATATAAATGTCATGCGATGTGTGCCTTCATACTTGCCGTTAAGAAATTAATATTCGAACTCGATATTTCGGAATTAATAATACAACACTTGTAGGGACGTCGGTAAGCGATTTATAATAGCACCCTCAAAATCTGACAGTTGGAGAAAATCAGTAAGCCGTTGTGTCGTGGTTAGACACCGTGAATCCTGTGATTCACTTTTTCAACTCTCACCGGTCATTCACCAAAGCGCATCAGAGCAAAACGAAAAATTATGAATAAAAAGGTGCGTCGAGGAATCACGCTGTGTAGACACCCTAGTCGAAGAAAACGACTTGAAGATAATCACAGTAAGGAGCTGGTCGGTAATGTACGTTGCAATTGGGCAAAATCGTCTGTAGGTACTGAGGTAATGTATGGTCACCCCTCACAGGAAGTCCAATTTGTGTGATTACTGTACTGATGTCGTGAGCGAGATTTACTGTGCCACGTAAGTGCATATTAAATGTCATTGTTTCTCGTAAAATGTAATTTCAAGAAACTGTTTTGTGTGTGGTTTATAATTTTAATTCAGTTATTTTCGTGTAATTTCTGAGCGCCTTTGCTGAGCTGTACATAAGTAGGTTAACCTAACTACTATAAATCATTATTATGCACACACATAATACCAACTTACCTTTTTAAAGGTAATGCTGAGTAACTATGGGAAGAACAATCCAAACTAGTTGATTTTGATGTTCTATCGTACTTAGATGTTATTTCGATTAGTGTGATCACAATACAATACAAATGATTGATTACTTACAATGGTGCTCTAATAAGATTTTTCAACATTCGCTATTACGGTGATGGTACCTAACTGTATCTTGAAAACACTAATAAAGAATCTTTATATTCCACACAAAGTTAGTCAATATTTATATCAAACGTCGAACATTCAACACGCCTAACAAACTCTCTATATGGCAATAACGCAACCAACAGATAACCATAAAGGTTACGACAATTATTATCCTTTTTACAGGCACTTATATCACATTAAAAAAAAAAAAAAAAACTATTTAAAAAAGGAACCTCATAAGGAACTGCGGTCAGTGCTCACAACGACTTGTGTAGTTGTGTCTATAAGCAAAAAGCATAATGCACCCTCTTACAAGTCGGTCACGGGGTGAGCACAGTGATTGCTATGCTCCTTCGACTCCTGCGCAGTGCTGCTTCGATGCACTCTGCCAGCTCAGACGGAACCGAAGGAAGATTGTAACCGACGATGATTTCATTGCCCTTATTATTTATATATATGTATGGAGGATGGCTGAACAGACCAATTTTAATTAAATGAAAACAGAAGAGTTAATTGTATGTTCACGGCACACTTAACTAAGTTTCTTTTCAGGACTTTTGGTGAGATGACATATTTACTATTGTGCGTCGTATTTTATTATTTTTAGGGCGCAGAATAAAACTTCAAACTACTAAATGAATAACCTGTACTACATATCACAATATTATTTCCCAAACATCAAAGGGTCTTCAAACTATTGTAACAGTAACAGAAACCCACACAAAACAATTTTATTGTAGCTTTGATGTGGTGTCCTCGACTCCTCTCTACACTATTTTATTTAGTGTTTAGGTCAGATTCCACTATAATGTTCAATCATATAAAACAAAAGTTATTCATATACCACGCCTGAGTACATATTAGTATTCCCACGACCTTGTTCAGGGGTACAAATTAGAAGGATATCCCCTTTCCACCTGACCATGACATCGACTCCTCAAACCGCTCGATTTGTGGCACCATTCAACCGTGTAATTGCCTTGTTTTCTATAAGTTATTCCACAAAAGTGAAGTCACTTGTTTTGTTTTTCGATTAAATAATAAGCACACGTGTGTTGGAAAATAAAAGAAAATTGTTTGATGACACTACTTTCTAGCTACGACCGACACACGTACCAGTTAGTATTTGAAACACTATTAGATGTGGATGTACTTACAATTTCATTGTTTCGCAAACATGTTGTTATTTAATGTTAAACTAAGTTTAACTTATTCAACCGTTATATAGATACTTCAAATGCCTGTTCAAACATCGTTTCAGATACAATGAAACCACATAAAAGTAAAACGCCCCCCAAAAGTTAAACATGATCTCCTGTAATTCGTAACACACATGTTTTTCCGCAGTTAAAACAGTTCGATCAGACTTCAGACCGAGTCAATGTATTTTCAGAACAAATAAATAGTGTTTAAACTGTGAAGCTATGGAAATTAAGCGTGGACGCATGCGCGGACCGCGCCTGCGCCGTGAAAATCGTTTGTACTAAGTTCCAAGCATGTATTAATAGTAGAGGTAACAATACACAGATCGCGGCTGCATGCGCTGCGTGTGGCCGAAGCTTTATTCTCTAGATGAAGAGCAAAGGCTATTGTGAACGTTCGTGATGTTTATAGCCTTTAACATTGTTTGTGACTTGGTCTGTGTCTTTTTAAGGTAAGCTGGAAAATTCGTATAGCTCACGTGCCTTTACGAACTGATTTCCGTACTGATGGACGCTAGCGATGGCGTCAAACACGTAGCCGAATTCTGGGCCGAGTACATTTAGATTGCCTTCGACACGCTAAAAGATACTGATTTAATTATTGAAGAAAACCTGGCCGGAGGACTGCTATTATAAGAAACTGTGCAGAATTCCAGCGAAATAAAGTCGTAATTTGATTACTTTTTAATCGATTACGCGAAATTCCGAAGTCGGTACATCAATATGATGACGATAAAAATGGTCGCACTAATAAGTTTCAGGTGCACGATATTTATAACACGATTGCTCAAAGCTAGCGGCGGCCATTAAAATCACGTTATAAGGTAATTACTCGTGTCTACAGGTATACCTACATATGTACTTAAATGAGTTCGTGATGTGAGACATTAATCTTGTTGCAAAAGTTTGGGAAACTGCGGTGTGAAACGTATTAATCATTTAGTGCTCCTAATTTGTCTGCAGAAGTTATAAGAGGCTGTGCTTAATGGCTGGTTCCTAATACAGATCGGAAAAGATGCTTTATTTTGTAAGCAAAAAAATATATCGTTTATGGGTATCTATATCGTTTCTGGTATAGCCTAACGCCGCGTCCTCATCAAAAGCGATTGTCGCGTTTATATGTCACGGTTTGTACACAATTTTATCGCGCTCTTATAAATGAAAATTACATCATAATAACATAACATAACATTACGCTTTTATTCCACTAAGGATTGGGCAGAGTTGTCCTATAGTACACCCATATTTCGCCAGTTCTGCTTAAGTCCCATTTAATAGGGGGCGAGCCTATTGCCATCAACCGGGCACAAATCCAGACTCCGGGCTGCCACTGAGAAATTCCGCGTACTCGCGCGACAATCGCTTTTGGTTAGGATGCGGGGTAACTTTATACTATAATATTATTTACTAAAAAGTTACTACAGAATAAAAGGTTATCTCTGCCAATTTATCAAGAATTCAAGGCGACGACGAAAATTCTAAATCGCCGACGATACGACTGTCAGAGAGTCGAGCCTAAGTGCCAACTAATCATAGCCTTATAGGAATAGATATCAAGCAATATACTAGCAACCTCTTAGTAAACCCAGGTATTCTTAGAAAACCCATGTAGGTGGGAATCCAATTAAATGCTTTAATTTAGATCAGTAATTACACAAAAGTCTCGCAATAAATTAATAGTCATAATGGCGGTATAGGTATTTAATGGCATCAAGATCGGGTATTTTAACGATATGAATCACAGTAAAAAAAGTTATGACAGTTCCTGCCGGAGCTGAACCTGATATGTAAGTAAGTTTCTTATATAAAGTAGGTATGTATAAGGAGGGTGACCAACGGTGTGCAAAATGAAAATGCACTCATATGGTGAACAGCGTATTCCAAGGCCAACACCATTGATCACTAATAAGGAACTAGTGATCGATGGCCAACACTCACTTCTAAACATTGGAGAAGATTAAGGGCGTATTTCACCAAAGAAACTGAACGAGATCAGCATATAAACTAGGTTAAGGGCTGTCAGTGTCATTATTTTCTGTGGAATATTGACGCTGATAGCTCTTGAATGCGGTTAAGATCGCGTTCAGTTACATTGGTGAAATTCACCCTAAGATAGGGATATGATACTAATAAATCCGACTAAAATCTGGTGCAATAACGTTGTTTTCTATGCAATTGTTTGTAAGAGTTTATAGAGAAGAACAAAAAATTAAAATCCATACTTCCTAGTAGCTTAGAAAACTGGTTGACCTTTGAATAACCAAATCTACGCAAGCGCCGCGCCGCCAGAGCGCGGGCGCCGCTTCACCTATGCGCCATCCCAAAGCGTTAATCCCTTCTTTATAGCCAGTAATCTTCCAACTTAGGTATACCTATCTTAGTTTCAGTGGAGTATGATCACCGCTGTGATTAGGGTGGCGGCGCCCGTTTCCTGGGCATCTTCTCACAGTGACTTAATAGGCTGCTTCACCATCCACTTGTGTCACCTTTATTAATTTACTGTAACTAAGTAATATATCAGTTTCAGTGGATTATGGTCACCGCTGTGATTACAGTCTAGGTAGCATACATAAGGTGGTGGCCCGTCACCTGCGCAGCTTCCCACGGTGACTCATACATCCTTGCGGTCTCCACACTACACTATCCTTCCTCCCGCGGTTGCGCCTGCGGTTTTTCAACGGATTCACCTGTGAAATCATGATAAGTATGTACTTATGTAGATTGGTTCTGTCGTATTTATAGTTATTATGAGGTATTATGGTAGGTAGCTTCGTAAGAGAATCAATTTAGTATAGAGACGTCAAATAATATGTCAACTATCAATGATTAATTTTATTGGAAGCTAAAGTCTGTTTTCTAATCTCGTAGCCTAATTTGACAGGAGCAAATGTCCAACTCCAAATTGAAAAACCAAACAACAATGACTTGAAATGTCAAATTAGTCTACAAGATCAAAAAACAGACTTTGGGACATTCTTTTCGACGTTTGAATTTCAAAATCTTTATTGAAATTAATGTGATTACATTATTTTTTGTGATGTGGTGAACTTAATTAATACCGATCACCCAGTATATTTCCAATAGCACAATCATTTACTCAGTTATCTTGCTAAATAGTTGTTTGTACTTAATTATTGTCATTAATCGGAACAGCATAAGCTAGTAAGAATGTATTTAAGTAGACGTGTCACTTAACGCACATCACGGAGGAGGAGATAAACAAAAAGTATTATTTTATAATTCCTCACATACATGATACACCTGCGTAATGTTCCCACGATATCTTCTGTTTAATTGGTAATCACGAGCATTATCTACCTTTCTGCCTTTACATAAGCATTGATTTGTGAAAAAATGTGCTTTGGTTGTCAATTGTATATAACTGTTAATATATAATATATATATTGTGCTCATATATACAAGCGACTCGCGTCAACTGTAGTATTTCTATGAAAACTTCATGGATATTGTTCTAACAGAATTGCATCGCACCGTCGCCGCGTCGCGTCGCGCCTGTCTTCGGGACCCTTTATGACTGTGTGAATAGTACAGTGTCTGTGAAGTATGGTTGTTTTTATTTTGCTTGAATATTACGAACACTATACTAAACACAAAATTAGCCCCAGTTTTACAATGGAGCCAAACAAAGGTCCTGGGTGCCTAAATCGGCCACATTAGCAATTCCTCTAAAAGCAGTTCATTTGCTGAATCCCTGCTGACATTAGCAATTCCTCTAGTGACATAATTATAAGCAATTCATAATTTGTGTACCATTTTACGAATCTCCATAGAAAATTGACAAACAGGTGAATTATTTCGTAATATGAATTACACGCAGATCATATTATGAATTGTCAGTTTGTGACATTTTACGATGATTCATAATATTTTCATATTATGATTCTGCTAAAGTGACCATTTTAAGCCCCCTGGTGAACATCAATACAGTTTACAATCAGTATGTATTTCACCTGTACCTAGTTATTATGTGGTAAATTACAGACCAGTCGTTATTATTGGCATTGCTAACTAACAAGTTCAACATATCTTTTACTTCATCAAGAATCTTACGTACATAATTATGGGAACTTTGATATCAAACTGGATATGTAATGTAATGCTACTCTGTAAATGATCTTAATCTGACCCTATCATTACAAGAATATAGAGTGATTATAAAAATTGTTTCAGTAGGTACAGTCAGCGACAAAAGACGATAATAGGCAGTATAGGTACCTAGTTCCGTTTTTTTAATCATGAAATATATGTTTAAAATCTGAACAGAAGTACAATAAAAAGAAATGCTGAATTATAATGTATCGAATAATTATACGACAAAAATGACGTAGTTTGAGTGTTAATCGACTTTTTGTCACTGACCGTACTTATCTAAATACTTACTGCACAGCACTTGTACTTCCAAAATGAATTCTTGAATCTACTCTATCTAGACATTACATGAACAATGTTGAGTTGTGTCTAGCAGATCCCCAAGTATTCATGACAAAATTAATTTAAAACGTTAACACAACTAAGCCTCTCAGCCGAAAGCAAAACTATGCAACCTGCAAGTAAACAAACCATTGGAAAAGTCACAGCACCCTACGATAAAAATACTTATAAATAGATATAATATGTCCAGTATAATACGATCGTAATAAATAATCATGGCTACTAGTACCAAGTACGCAGGAGCTGGTAGTGATTTCCTGAGGCTAAGCGAGGCCCGCACCTGTCCGGCGTTCCCACACGTCTGTTACACAATGAGCAAGTTTTTTATCCGTTCGCGATGTTTTTATACGAGTGAGGATGTGGCTAATATTGAGGCATTGAGGCTCATGACAACAACCGAGTAATGAGCGTTGATCTGATTCCACTAGTGTGTTAGGTGTTGTTCTCTGTTTATTGCAGCTGTGGATGTTTTGGTGACAGAGTGTGTTCATTTCAGAGAAAAGAAACAAAGAAATATATTTTATTTGGGACACGCACAGGAAATACAAAGAACATTAAACTAAAAAAAATCATAAAAACATTATTAATAAAAAAAAGAGAACAGATAGATAGGTCATCATCTTCATTTGCCTAGCTTTTTCCAAACTATGTTGGTGTCGGCTTCACTAGCTATTTCAGATTACGTGTACATTATTTCGTTCAATCGTCTGCCTGCACTTTATTTTCATGGCCACTTGCCAGTTTTATATTCAAATCGAACCAAATTATTAGGTACTACGACGACTTTACATAGAAACACAGTCAGACCTTCTCTAAATCTAGGGGATGAGAGTAATACTCCAAAATATTAGTACATTCATAAATAAAACCATATATCTTAAACCTGGCTGTTTTAAATCGAAATGTAAATCAACACCACAAAATGCTCATAAGCTTATTAGCTAAAAGCTCCACTTTTACTGGTGACAAAATTAATATTCTTAACTTGTAAAATGATCAACAATCGAGCTGTAATTACGTCGCAGGCGCAGTATACAAATGATTATGCGCCGCGTTATAATTGTAATTGGAAATTATTCCATCAGTTGCTCTCCGTCCGTCTCACTCAATGATTCAATGCGCGTGGATGGCGACGGTTCCTTACACCTGTCCAAGATTCTCACGATCAATGGATCTGGAGATTATGGGCCTACTCTGTCCAACTTAACCACTTAATGTAATGGTGGCAGGCTGTATAGTCACGTTCGTTTTACAATTTGTCTGGGAGGATGAAGATTCAGGTCTCTGTCACAAAACACACGAAAAATAAAAGATGCCATGAATTAATTGGCTTTCTTTACAGTTGCATACATGGTACAGCATCCGGCGATTTCCAAGATTTTTAAGTCAGCATTTACTTTTTACTAAAAGTATTACGAAATCCAATCATTCAACTAGAAATATAACTGCTAGCTTCCTCAATTTATGTTCCTTCGGCACAGGTGCATATAAATATTACGTCGGTACATAATGAAATAGCATAGGTAAGTACCTAAATTAAACAAGCACCTATAAATGACTCATTAGCTACAGATGTAGGTGGTGCTAATGCTGCTGTGCAGGAAACTCAATCATATTCACATTATCGAAACCAGTATAACAATCTGGCCAATCACTTAGACCGACTTGATCGTTAAGTCAACAAAGTATCAAATACTCAATAATGCATTCAGCTGTAACAAGCGGATTTATTATCAAAGGCTCCATAGACTAATTTGCTCCGTCAGATAGATGGAGTACATTGTAATTGATTTTCATGAGAGTCAGTACAATGTCGCTCAGCAGACTCAGCACGACATAATTAAAGACTCAGTCGCCCGTTATTTGCTCGACTCCGTCGCAAATGAGTTTTTGCGACGCTATCAATGCGTGAAGCTCACTTAAAAGTTAATTACCTACACTTCATGAGAATAATCTGATTATGCCCGCTTCGAGTAGTAACCATTTATTTTCTTACAAGCGCAAATGTAAATTATACTTAATTTTGCGATATTTTTTCTTAAGGCGGCCGCGAACCTGTAAATGTAATGAGTACCTACAAATGTAATGTAAATTTTTTACAAATATCTTGTCATCTTTAAAGTGTTGCGAATGTGACTGGTTCCAGCGAAAGAGAGCAGTTATTACGTGTAAATGGAGATTTTATTACTTTCTGAAATCTCAGATCGCTACCGAGTACCGACCGATTTGACACCGAACGGACTGGTTCAACTTGCAGAAGTGGTTCAATTTTATTTCTTAATACGCCAATCATTTCCAATGTGAGAAAGTAGACCACAGGTAATCACCGGATTTGGTTGGATTTAAAGAGCAACATTGCTGCCCTAGGTTGCTTCAAAAGTCGTTTATTTTGCAGTATTTTCTTAAACCCGTAAGAATATTAAATTCAAAAACATGACAAAGTTTAACACAATGTTGTCCAACCTCTCAAAGTCAAGACTGAAGCCGCCTGCCAGCGCTGCTCGCTGGACAAACAACGCAACCTTGAGACGCAGACACGGCTCAACTTGTTCGAACTTGAGCCCGCAATTGGATAAGCACTTTAACGACATTGTCGTTTTGTCACGGTGAGATGCGGTGCAGGTGCACGTGACGTCACCCGGCCATGAGAATATCCCGCGACTTGCCATTCTCACGCCTCCGCAGGACGACAATCGCGAAACCAGTTCCTCCATTAAGAGTGCCGTTAATGTAACTGCATGCTCGTTTTAGCGGACCTGATCGACCGATGCATACAGATCATTTGAAGAGGCTTCACTGATAGGCTTAATGTTTGCACCCACATTACCATAAAGGAATCGTAGAGGAAACATTAAAGTTAAATCTTTAGATAGTAAAATTGAGTCTCGATATCGACATTAAATTTACTGACGCTTCTATGTGCTATCGACCTTTTACTAATCATTACCACAAAAGATTCACAGCCATTTGGAAATAAAACGAAAGGATCCAAATGTAATGGAATTTTAATTTCACATGATAGAGGAAGCGTGTCCGGGCTTTGATTGCAATTACAAAGTCAAATCAATAATGAAACAAAGTCACCCTTGTTCAATACGGAAATTACCATCAAATCAGTCCCACGGCCGCTCCAATTGTTTGTGGGGGTGTTCGCCGTGTGAATGGCCGGCCGGAAGCCGCGGTGATGCGTGAAAACTATTCTAATTCCGAAATAGTGGAGCATTGCTTTGTCTTATGTGCACGATGCGTTTCCAACGTGAATGGGGAAATAAACGTGAATGGAGATAGTTTTTTTGGGCCCACTGTATTGTAACGTCTATGAATCGCATTATGCCTAAAAAAGTTACCGATTTATCATTTTAAACGGTAGATTTTTTGAATAAAGTATAACCGGTATCTCGGTATCCTAACAAAAATTATTTTGATAACGCACTCAATTGATTCAATTCCAGTCATGGTCGCCAATGTCATAAATGCAAAATAAATGAATGAAATAAATGCATGTATTGAAGCGTATTTAACGATATTATGAGAAAATAATATTACATTATACAGGGTTACTGGTAACTCGACGTATTCCTTGCAGGACGTCATAGTAGGGTTAAAATGCAACAAATTAAGCCACCAAATGTTCTACCGAAATTCAGTAGTTTTTGAATTAGTTAAGAGTTTTAGAGCTAAAAATTACAAAAAATTAAATGTTTTGTTAGTGATATTTGCCAAAGTTTTAGGCATTATTGAACTTTTAATTATTAACAAAGGTCTGCTACGGCGTCAACTATGATAATAACTTAAATTTCAGTACAGTCGCGGCGTAAATCATTTTTAAATTGGTTTCAAATGGTTTAATCTGGGATTTTCATTAAAAAACTAAAACTCTTAACTAATTCAAAAACTACTGAATTTCGGTAGAACATTTGGTGGCTTAATTTGTTGCATTTTAACCCTACTATGACGTCCTGCAAGGAATACGTCGAGTTACCAGTAACCCTGTATAATTACAATTCAAGGTACCAAATCTGTTTTTATTGGTTAAAAAATTTACAATGACGCTGCAGCAGGCCCTCCTGTGTTTAGTCCCATATTTAACCGACTTCTTCAAAAAGGAGGAGGTTCTATGTTCGTCTGTACGTTTTTTTTTTAACTTTGCGTAATCTCGCGTAAAGTATTTTAAAAATCGACGTGAAACGGATTATAGTTTTCGACTGCTTGTCAATTTGACTCTATTTATTTATTTATTGGATCTCAAACAGAGGCTACACAGCTACATGCATGTTAACATGAACAGGGACAAATACAAGTGTACGCTTCTAATTATAGGCGACCACATCAATCACTTAACATCTAGAGTTTGACAAGGACGTACACATTAAAATTAATCACAATACAATACACGAAAATCATAGAAAGGAAAACAAAATTAAAAGCTTAAAGCAAAACAGTATGGGTACAAAAAATAACAAAAATAGAAAAAATAAAACAAACAAATTCAAATAAAATAAACTACTAATACTAAAGAATAACCATAAAAGACAACAGAAAAAAAAAACTTGGATACTAGGAGTTGTAGGTCTTTTTTAAACTTTGATAGTTCTATGTAACATCTAATTCGTTTTGCATCGAGACTTCGTTATAATGCCTTTTTTTTTTTTTTTTTTTTTGAGGGTGGGAAATCATCCAATGACTTCTCCCGCTCTGGGCGGAGCGGAAGGGCGTGTCAGACTTTTACTGACTAAAACCCACCCGTGTTCCTTCATTTGCCTGTTGCCAAGGTCCCGGTATCCCTTTCGGACTTTCCCGCAACCCTGGCAGGCATCGGTCCTATTGGACCCCGTCAATTTTGCTGACATCTCTTTGAGGCGCGCGTGGAACACGACGCGCCATCGACCCGGGCCTGGTCCTTATCGGACGGCGAGCTGCCCGTTGCTCGCCGTCCGCAAGCCCGCGCCTATGGTGGCCGGAAATCCGCCTGGGATTCCCGACGCCCAGGGCGCCTCCAACGGTGGCGGTTAGGGGCGTGAGGGCGCAAACTTTGCCTTTCCCTCACGCGTTCCGCCTCCTCCTTCGCGAGCATTACTGCTTCGCAGAAGGAGGTGACGACTTCCCATGCCCTCTCGCTCCGTACCATGGCCTGAACCAGGGCCGGACGCGAGAGGTCACTGCCGCCAATCGCCTCCGCGAGGACACGGCGGTGCTCCGCCCAAGCAGGGCACACCTCAACCGTATGCTCCACCGTGTCCTCTTCGTTATACTGCCTACAGATGCTCTAGTGATGTTACTCAGTCATTAACGGTCAGGCACTCGATTGTCCCGATTATGTAATTCGAAAACTCAATTCAATTTGAATCTAAGGTAGTTGCGAGGTTTCTAACAGCTTCGCACGTTTGAAACGCTCACAAAAAAAAACTTAAAGAAAAGAATCATAGCCAGATTCAAAATACAGTAACTGTTCAATATTGCTACATTGGGTTTTAAGTCAGTGACAGTCGGGTAAGATCGGCTTTGTTCGACTTTGTGAAGAGGGTTTTCTCCTACTCACATTACACTCTGAATCTGATAATCAATGACGATTTTAATGACAAATTATAAGTTATCAACTGACATCAGTAGCCCACAGAACATGTATTAAAACTCTGTGACTCTAGACAACAGTATTTTGGACGGTTTAATACTTGAAATATATAATTATATTCCCTGGTTTATTACCTACGTACGTATTGAATTATAGAATTAAGAATATGGCGGTGTCGGTGATATTTATGTAATCGCGGCTACATCGAGTAGCAACTCGAAATAAAATTATTTCGAGCTTTTATTTTATTTACTGGAGTAACGAGTTAAATAAAATCGAGCCGCTTATCACTATCTGACACTGTCAGAAAGCTCGCCGTAGGTGAAATGTTCCTTGGTCAGAAAGACAAGTGTCAAGGGACAACAACACTTTTTATTTTATTTTTTCAGTTTCTTTCGAATTGCACATGACTTTCATATTTCTGTTTTTCCTGTGTGTAATTGAAGGATTATAATGAATGTAATCTTCAATATGGTACAGCATTTACTCCAGAAGCATGTTATTTAATTGTTCAGTAAGATTTAAACGCAATGTGCAAAGACATTGTCCGAAGCTACAAATGTGCTGTAAACGGTAACTTGTGAACGCATTTGTATCAAGGGCAATCAAAAGTATCAAGGGTATCCAAATGAGCGGTGGAGCGACCTACATCTTTTTTGGATGAAATACTATCTACTTCTAAGTCGTTTGACGTTGAAATTTATATACTTACAATAATAAAAATGCTTTGTTACATCTATGATTTTTGCTTTCAATAACCGTTCAAAACGCCCAATATTCGTACTAAATATTACTGAAGAGTGTACTATTTTAGTAAATTATAATACCGATGAGGCCACTTACTCACTAAACTCTTAAAAGCTCTTTTAGTGATTCTTTAGGTTATGGTCGTATTTCTAACGGGAATACGTTAGACGAAGTATAATTGTTACTATCCCTGTAATTTAGACATCAAAGGGATCAAATCAACATGCGTTTCATTAATAGACGCCACAATTTTTGGTGGGCCTAATCGCCGAACATAAAAAACTATCTCCTTTACAGAAGTACCTACACTTTGTTTTTTGAATGAATTCCATCATCTGCCTAGCCTTTTCCCAACTATGTTGGGGTCGGCTTCCAATATAGCCGGTTGCAGGTAACTTTGTCTATCGCAAAATAATGATCATTCGATACCGCACGTACCTATTTATATTGGTTTTTACTACCTCCTAACCTATAATCGCAGTTTTATAGCTATCTTTAAAAGTTTAAATACACAGCAATTACTTCGCTCACTATTCTTAATGGCATCTTATATGCGCAGTATTGCTGAGGTAGGATAAATCGATTAACGCGCATCAACAATGCGCAGGCGCAGCCTTTGGAACAATCATTGCATCGAATCGTTTAATTGGTTACGACTTTCGTTTGATATGTGAAACCTAGTTGGTCTGCGAATAGTCTTGATATGTTTATTGATATTTTATAGTCAATTCCAAGTTATGTCTGTTCTGACCTATTTGCTTTTGTATGGCGTCTGTTGCTTGCTTTGCTTTGTTCTTGATTATATCTGTTATGTTCTACTGGACAGCTTAGAGCAATACCTACATATCATGGGATTACTGCTTTTCATTGTTGTGTATATCAATAAATACACAAAACACAGGCTCTATTGCTATGATTTACATACAATGTATAAAGCAACTGCCAAAGAAGAAAACATAAGTTTGTTTCGGAGATTCGTAACCGACTTAGTCTTATGGGAACTGATACTTAGGTGCAAAATAAGGTTTAAAAAGAAGAAAAGGTGCAAAATTACATAGCGGCTTTTATGCCAACTACAAAGCGGTTTAGCAGTATTGTTTCGCGATGCGTCACAAAATTATCGCGGCATGCGTCTGAGCATATCAAGTGTAGGACGTAGAGAGAGCGGGTAAGCCGATCCGGCGTCAGGCGGTAACCGAACCGCGGCCCTCACGCTCGGAGCACATGTCTTGGCGCGAGCTGCGCTCTGGTGGACAGACGGACAGACCGCCGAGGCCTCGACAGCGAAGTACTTGAGTTCGTGTCAAGTGATAGCACACCTTGACCAATATTGGATATTTTAGGACTTGTTTTAAGATTGTTACTTGGTTAACCTCTAAACTCCCGCTTTAGCTGCATACATTCTATACATTGCACTCATTGCACCTACAATTAATCTAAAACTGGGCTAAACTTTGGTCCTAAAGTCTTAGGAAAGGAAACGACAACAACTCTTGAACACTTTCAACTTTTGAATCAATCAGTGAAATCTGTAAAATCTAGGAAACGATTGTATACTTACGGTCTTGAAAAAGCTCCGTGAATAATTTGATTTTATCTATCATCTAATCTTTGTTTCTAATAGGACATCTATATTCTTAATAAATATCATGATAAACCTTATTTTATTCAACTACGAATTCACAATAAATTTCTAACTTGTAGCCATTCGACGTTCAACATGTCGTTGGCAGTCAAATGATGTTTGCAATCAGTTAATTCAATTTATTTTACATAACGAACAGTCGCTCTTATGTATAGGTATGACCAGATTTATCGTGGCTTTATTGATGCAAATGCAGGCATTTAAATAAATTATGACGGGCGCCCCGTCTAGACGGACTTCGACACTAGCTATGTGCCTTTCAATTTCAAAGTTTCAATTTGAAGTTAAATTTAACTAGAATGTTTTTCCTTGGAGTATAACTCAAAGCAACTCAGTTTTATTCAACTTAGTTTTATTTGCCTTTTCATCAAAAATACTTTTATTTTGAGTTTTGATACATTTCACGACTTAGCGAATCAATGCCAGTTACCACATTATGTACTCATTATGAGGTAAAGCCTACGCAATTTTCAGAAAAGTTATTCTTTATCAGTTCTGCCTATTGAGCAATAGGCAGAACAAAAGCTGCACATGACAAGCATAAACTTGCTTTTTTTCATGTCGTGATATCCACTTAATAAAAATCTAAAATTCATTGATAGACATCGCACAGCCTATAAGGCTCTTACATACTGGGGCGATACGTCGCGCGATGCGAATTTCAACAAAACAATTTCTCACGGCGAACAATGCGGCGGCGGCGTCGCGTCGCGCGACGAATCGCCCCAGTATGTAAGAGCCTATATTGCTGAGTCTAGGGGCATTTCAGCACTGGAGTTCCATGTATAACGAAGATGAGCACTGAACATTTAAAAAGGATTTTTGAAACTGGGGATGAAAATTCGATATTTTTGCCGATGGGAAATTCCATAGGGCACACTTGGCTTGTCTCCTAAAATAATAGAGCATAATTTTTGTAGGTATGCTCTCGAATAGAATAAGAATTCCTAAACATACCAGTTACTTAAACATTCTCAGTAATTTCGCTGTCATCGATTTATCCGAACAGATTACAGTCAAAGCACAGTAGCGACCGACCGCGACCGAACTAAATTAATGTGCGATCACATCGACCTATTGATTCCGTCAGTTAACCAGCACGCAAAGTATACAATCGCTTACGTATTTAGTTACACGTCAAACCCTGTAAGATATTGCTTCCTTGTGTTCACGATATTACTCTAACGTAGACACATTTATCCTAGATAGAAAACATTGCCTACATGTAAGCAACCATATTATACTTTTGTGGACTTGTCTGATTAGTTAAATAAATAGTTATGGTGTAGATAGGTACTGAAATTTTGAGAGTGTGCTCGTGAAAGTTAATTTTTAAGATGAAGTATTTTTTTGCAATTCGTATTTTACCTAGGTAAGTGTTTTGTGTTTAAGTTGTCATGAAACTGTGATTTACGTAGTGTTTGTTTACCAATAATACGTGAGAAAAAATACACTAACTACCCACACGTGTACCTATCTACCTACAAAACAGGCTGCGGAATAGTAATTAAAATTGAAATCACCATAATGAGCAGTGATTCGATTAAATCAATAAACAACATTATCGTTACCATAGGTAGGTACCTACCGGGAACTTGGCAACAGGCAACTGAAGGAACACGGGTGGGTTTTAGTCAGTAAAAGTCTGACACGCCCTTCCGCTCCGCCCAAAGCGGGAGAAGTCATTTGATGATTTCCCAGCCTCAAAAAATAAATTATGGTAGGAACCTAACTATGGTAACGATAATGTTGTTTGTACCTATAAACCCTTTATAGTTTCGTTGAAGTTGTAAAAGTCGTCTCTTAATTAAAAACAGTGTAGTTTAAGTATATAGGTAACCTATAAGAAACGTTCATTAAAGTTGTTTCTCTACATGTTTATGGTTTTCAATGAAACTATAGAAGTTATGAATTTTGACTCATCTTTATAGGTATCTCAAATATTATACGCTCCTACAAAGTAGATGAGGATAATGATAGCAACATTAACAGCAGTAAATGTTTCAACTTAACGACATTATAAAGTGCTTCCTTATTAAACAGGGCATTTCCTGTGTTTAGTAAACCGGCCTCTTACAAGCAAGATTTTGTACGAAGTAATAGCAAGTGATACTTATCTAACATTTTTTACACCATTTTACTCTGAAAACGAACGGACCTTATTATTTGTCGAATTGTATGAGGGGTGATTGCTGAAATGCTTAGTATGCCCTCGAAAAGGTAGGTAGGTACAGTCGAACAAGCTGTTTGGTATACAGGCAAAATATATTCGTTTTCCGCTACACTGCCTAGTTTTGACTGTGTGTATAATTTAACTTTTGGAGCTTAAGGCTTAGGAGAGTGACGTAAAAGGATTTTTGACTAAGTACTGAAAACACTCACAATTTTTTTTAAAGTAGTTGCAAGTTATCTGCCTGGTTAGCAAATAGCTTGTTCGACTGTACCTATCAAACAATTTTTTATTTATTTTTAGAATAGGCAAAGGTGTGGGCATACCGCAGAGCAACATATTAAGAAAACACAGAATATTTTAACATGTAACATAAACACTACCGTCGGTCAATGACCTGAAAAAAAAACATCAAATCTTTTTTTTGGTCCTGTGTAGATATCGATACCCGGCCATGACGTCTGCGAAATTTCCCTTGACCCTGTATACTACCTAATTACCCACCACAACATCCACTCGATTACTAATTGTCTAGAAACTTGTACTTTCATTACTTCAGATCATTTACCTAGTTAGGAGAGATCAATTGCACATTAATAACGCCTTTTCTAAAAGAAAAACAAAGAAAATACATTTATTCATCACAGACTGAAAGGCACACAATTTACATAATATAAGCAGATAACAAAATAAAAATAAAAATCAGAGGAGTGTGCCTCACGGCTGCGCCAAAAAGGTCCATTTCAATTCTACATATCTTTGCAAGTAGCACATTACTCTTAAGTCTAGACTACACTTACAAAGATTCTATACCAACAAAAGTCGGTCAGAACGCACATTAAAGTGCATATTAAATAGTATGAAAGATAATATTGGCTAATGTACGTACCTAAACTTAATATTAGTATTAAATTTCAATTTCACGTTATTGGCGATACATTACGCGATGGCGACATAACAGTTAATCGCGTAACTGGACACTCGAGAGTTCAGAAACCCATTCTGCACTCCAATTAAATTACGACCTCCAAATAAGTGGTTGGAGAAAAGAACAGCACCGTTCAGTCGTATACGAGTTCCGTTTTTGACAGGTACGTCGGCGTAGTACTACTTAAAGATAATTTTTGTGATCTACAACCTGCAAAGCACACGCTTCGGTTTCACAGAAAGCTTCACTTAATTTGTACCGTGATGCGTGTCCCCCTTTAGGCACAGACTGGAGATAAAAACAGTATTGCACAGGCCACTGAACCTTAAAAATCAAGAGCACCGGGTACATTACCGGTGCGTTATAGTAAATTATTGGTTTGCGGTACACTGTACGTGCCGGCGGCGCAGACGCAGCCATAAGCGGTCAACGTAATGATGGCCAATTTCCGAACCAACGCAATTCACTGATAGGTGTTTTATTAACGTTGTGCCGTACCTTACCGGAGAAAGCTCCGTTTGCTACCAATTTCCACGAACCCTTTACCGGTACTTTAGATGGTCCCCAATGTCGTTAAATATATCGTTGAAGAAATAGTTAGATGGTGCCGTAAAATCTGCAATAAAGTAAAATTGAAAATTTTATGGGGTTTACGTAAATATTTGACGTTTAGATAAGTCTTATTAAACGACGTAGTTAAATAAATCGTTGTGTGGCCATATATGTAAGTTTATTACGAGTTATTGATTTTATATATCGACCTAAAAATTTTAAAAATGTGTTGGTGTACAACTAACGGTGCTTGGTCATTACTGGACATAAGATTTCTAAGCGCGTTGCTTCAACTTCTCACATAAAATTAATTCAATAAAGGAATTACACATATTCAAGATTTCCAATTTGGTAAAACCGACTACTGAAGTAGCTTTGACCTCTCACTTGCTCATACCACTGTTACCAAAAATGTTTATTTCGTCGAAACGAGTTTCTTTTATTTTTATTGGCAATTTGCGATTACACGCATAATTACAGTGGGTAATAATTAAGATGGGATTGTGAAAGATGGGAACAATTTCGCAATTAAATAGATGCTAGTAGCGGCGCCCGCGCAGCATCAGTGCACGCGATTTACCGTAACATCTTGGTAATATGATTGGGCAGCAGTAGGTATACTTTTTGTACACTCACATTCATGTCCGGACCTGCAATAATTGGTTACTCCTCGTTTCTGAGGTTTTTACGGGTCATCGTCATCGATTTAAAGATGGTGACCCAGCACCCCAATTGCGTAACACATTTTCAATCATAAACCGATGGATTTCGAAGAAAATTTATAATTAATTGCTTCTTATGTCTGAAAAAATCACCTGTTCGTTAACGTAAATCACGCAATGAATGTTTTTCAATTGTCAAAATGAAAGGTATTGCCATTTTAAGTGTGTTACGCCATTACCCCGCAGTTTTGTAGTGAAATGATGAAATTATTGGGTAATTCCTGATAATTTCTTGCCGACAGCTAACAGCTGAGCTGATTAGTTTCAATAGTTTTTCTAGCTAAGAAGTGCCTACCGACAGGTACTTTTATCTTTCACCATCACATCTCTTATCACTTTCACCATCACATCTTTTATCACCATTTCAGAAGACCTTGCTCGTAACCTTGCCTTTAGGCACATTCTCTGCAAAATTTTAGGCATAATAATCCTAACAATTTGATGAATTAAACACGGACTGGTCTACTGAATAAGTAGAGCAATCCGTTTTTAACCGACTTCCAAAAAGAAGGAGGTTCTATGTTCGTCTGTATGTTTTTTTTGTTGTAAATTATGAATTTAATAATTTATTAAGCATACATACATTATTAATGTTACATGGTATATACTAAACATCGAATTTAATAAAACTGATAACCTCACAAGCTTGATCGATGTCGAAGTAAATATCACCAATATTTCAGAATCATAACCGTTCATTACTTCTATTTTCGTCGTGTCGGTAAACAAGCTCCATACATTACAACCTTTCGTAGTTTGACAAATGAAAAACTGTTCGACATTACTTATTCCCTTGTATGGTAACAGCAGTATTAAATATAACAGTGTGGCTTCAGGACCACAGATGTTGTTAATGCTCTATTGCCTTTTTTATATATGTATAAATAAGAGCTAATCAGTGATTTGCTGCTACCCATGTAAGGTAAGATTAATGAAAAGTCAACTAATGGTTCCAATCTGATTTTCCTGTCTCTTGGTGATTGACTGGGTTTTTGAATTACTACGGGGTTTCATGATTGATTAACGCTAGTTTATGTCCTCAAGAAAGTTATTGATTTAAAAAAAAGTTAAAAATTAACTTAAGACAGCCATGATTTGATAGACAGGCACGACGCGACAGCACGACGGTACTCTAAGTAGAACACTTCCTATGAAAACTTCATGGATATTTTTCTACCAGAATCGCGTCGTACCATCCCGTCGCGTCGCGCCTGTCTGCGGGAGCCTAAAGTTGATTTTTAGCTTTTTTTGCGGGAACTTTGAAGATCTTGGTCTTCGAATGGCCCTTGATTGAGATGTAGGTAGAAGAGGTCTGACTCCATAATTAACTATAAATAGCAGATTACCTGATACGTGCACTTTGAATGACGTCAGCAATGTGCAGCTTGCATACAAATGATGCTGCCCGCCGTCAAACAATCAAAACGTCAGAGATATTCTTATGAAACGTGAGACACGAGGCAAAGGTAAAGAAAATTCAACTGGTCTTGTTGCAATATTGGGCGACAAAACAGAAGATTTATTTAATGTTTTTATCTAAAGTCTGTTTTTTAATCTCTTAGACTAATTTGACATTTCCAAGTGATAGTTGTTTGTTTTTTCAATATGGAGTTTGACATTTGAACCTGTCAAATTAGTCTACGAAATTAAAAAAAATTGACTTTAGTTCATAAATTGTTAACTAGTAGAGGACTACTACTTGCCGTTTTTGGTGGCGGTATGCAAAGTGGGTATATATCTCGGCTCGGCGTCGCCTGCTCCAGTTCACCGCATTTGGCCCGTGTCCGTCGATTCGCCTGGCATCTGGCGATCTGCTAAATGCCACCGGTGACAAGCTCACATGTGTTCCAAACCTTACCTGAACGGATTTAACACAGTTTTGCTGCCTTTTTTGTCAAGTATGCTCTCGTATATAAGAGCTTGCAGGAAGTGTTAATTAACGCTTAAAACCGTGACAGGTTAATTCTGCGTTACAATTTTAAATACTGGGTAAGTGGGCATGTGCCTGCGGCGTCATGTGGGTACATCGAGGTTCCTTTACCACAATGATTAAATATTTATTTATTTAGGACTTCAAGCACTTATTTGTGGAAAACGCATACTTAAAAAAATTTAATGACAAAGAAACTATTACGGAATGGACAGATTTGAGAATCGATACTTCTTATTTTTAGTGAATAGGTACTTAACTGTAAATTACTTTCACATTTTCTCTCAGGAAATGACGTGGTATCCTGAATGTAGATATCCGTTTGACAAAGTAAATGTATCGCCATATTAAGTAATTCTTGATAAACAGACAGATTCTAGACTGACTGATACACATCTAATCGTATCTACATGTAACTTAAATATATTATTTATTAAGTAGGTACAGTAACGACAAGTCGTACTAAAATTAATCACTAGATTAGTTGCAACAAATTGTGAAACAAGGCTTTAATTCTATGTTTTATTACACTGTAAAGTACAGGATGACGTTGTTTCGGAAGTCACTGTTAATTACTCTGCCCCGGCTTAAACTTTATGCTAATACCTATTACATAAATATTAGTACCTACCTAAGGAAAAAAAAAAGAAAAACTGTTTATTTGGACACAGTTCGTGAAACAGTGAGGAGCTCGTGGCTAAGTAATAACAGCCGCATGAGTCGATTCATCAGGTTAAGCTACGCTTGCCGGGGTTGGTCCGTGGATGGGTGACCATCTTTACATATCGAAACTCCTCCGTGCCTCGGAAAGCACGTTAAAGTGTTGGTCCCGGCTGTCATTTGTGGATCTTTGACAGTCGTTACGGGTCGTCAGAAGCCCGAAAGTCTGACAACCAGTCTTGCCAAGGGGTATCGTATTACCCAGTTACTGGGTTGTGGAGGTCAGATAGGCAGTCGCTCCATGTAAAATACTGGTATTCAGCTGCATCCGGTTGGACTGGAAGCCGACCCCAACATGGTTGGGAAAAGGCTAGGCAGATGATGAGTTCGTGAAACACAAAATACAAATAACAAAATATAAAGTAAAAAATTGTGTTTTAACAATCATAGTGTGCGCCTCACGACTGCGCTAAAAAGTTTCATTTCAGCATTAATGCCAGACAGTATACTGTTTGACGCTGGTTTTCTAATGAACCTTTAAGGACAAGTGCCGGGAAGAAGTACAAACAGCATCAACATACCTAATAACTATTTTTAATCATTACTTATAAGTAATACATAAGGATAGCTTGATAACCCTGAAAGCTAAATTCCAATGTAAATAATATCCAGTGGCGGATCTTGTTGTAAGAAGATTTGTATAACAAATATATTTATATCTTCGACGGTATGCGTAAGCGCGTAGTTTTGGTTACAATTTGAATTAAATGTCAAAACTGCGTCATCATCGTTGCCTATCTCGATGTAATTATTCAAGGAAATTATGTACTAATGTTTTATGTGCAGACTGGAGCTAATCATATCAAATAATTATAGTCACCTATTTACTAGTTTTCTAGCAAAGGCATGCAAAGGTAAAACCACGGTAAAGCTAAGTCCAGGGGCATTATTCCACTGCGAAAACGGGATGATGCTATCGGCCTTGTCTAGCTCCCTCTCTCTCTCACACTGGAAAAATGGTGGCAATAATACTTCATAATACGGCACCTGGAAGAACAATTAATGCACCTCTTTTGTAAAGAATATAGACTTATCCAGTGTTACACTTAGATATAGTTATAATCAGTTTTCTTTCATTTATGTACAAGGTCACATCTTTATTTACAAAGCTGATAAGAACAGTAGTCCGTCCTTTTCCTTTGTCATTAATGAGAACTTAAAACCGACAAGCATTGTGTACACAACTGTACCCACTGCCTTATATTTGAAAACAAACGCAAATTACGAGCTCCTCGCCGTAGCCTCCATAGCTCAGGGGTTAGAGCACTGGTCTTGTAAACCAGGGGTCGAGAGTTCAAATCTCTCTGGAGGCATTTTTATATTTGGCCATAATTTAACATTTCAATTAATTAACTCATTTACACGTAATAATGGAACGTTTTATTAAGCAAATTATTCTAATCTGGTAAAGAAGGATGATAAAAATTCAAATTAATTCATTCTATTTGTGAAACTATTGCTTTGTGTGATTAGCTGGGTAGAGAGATTCAGACAAATATTAATATAAGTGCATTTCAAAAGAAAATTTTAAACTTACTTAATTCAATTAAGCCGGTTAAATAGAGAGCTTTCTCAAATAAGGAGCTTTCTATGAGCAGTAAAAGAGGAGGTTCCAGACCGAGTAAGCCCCATTTAGTTAGGCTGAATATAGCCTTGTCAATATTCTCTTTGCTCTGAGCAACGCTACGAGTGCGGCCGCGCGCAGGTATACCTTCCCTACGAGGCCGACCCGGCCTCCACCATCACGGTGTGGCGCTTTCCGCCCTATCTCCGGGGACTTTCCACAGGGTGAAGTGAGTTACAAAGAACTCTGTGTGTAACCCCGACGACTGAACTGGTTGGAACCCTCAGTAATTGACACGAATTTTCGAACATATGCTTAGTTCACAGAAAACTCCAATAGCGCGATTTAAAACTTTTTTTGATAACTTCATAATCACGTTGTCAATATACCCATTCATATGAAATCAATTTTCCTTAAGGCGCGAACATCTTGAAAATTTAAATCTAGAGTATATAGCAGTAAAGTTTCACCGGCAACTCGGTAAAATAACTTGCAGCGAAGCATTTCAACCGACAGCGCCATCTAGTTAGTAATCCCAACACTAATGTTCTCAACAAAAAATGGTATTGTATCACATAAGAATTCCAAAGTACGAATTCTATATACATACCTCGATCTCGATATTATAGACTTATTATGTATACTTGAGTTTGTCAGTTAATAAGGCCTCAAAAAGAATAAAGCCTCTTTTGTTTAAGTTGGTAGGTTCCTCGTTAACTTTTACTTTAAATAAAAAATGACCATATTTCTCCGGCAAAGGAATCTTTATAGTCATGCATTGACCGTAAAATCCAACTTTGCTGTAAAGGTAGTCTCTACAGTGTTTTGTATAGTTTGTTTGTTACATCCGTGATTCGTAATGAGGGATTTGAGTGGTCTCACTGGACTCTGAAACTTGTGTCGCGGAAATAAGGTGTGTATTGAGATGTGTTGGCTGAGATGCGCAGACGCAGGTGTGCGGCCGCCTGGTCGTCGCCGCGGCTACTGCTCTCGGATATGGTATTCATTTATTAATTTGCTTGCATTGACCGACGCGCTAATACATTTAGTTTAGATGTCCATTGTGCTAGCATTATTTTTTACAACTTGAAATAATTAAGTTTTGAAAGAAATAATGACCGTAGACAAAAAGCCGCGAAGTAATTATTATTAACTTACTTATCGCAATTTATACTCCCAAAAAACGTATTATTCGATACTTATTTAAGTATGTTTTCTTTTGTTTTACTATACTTAACTATAAAGTAGGTACCTAATTCATTTTTCAGGAAAGTTAGCTATAACTTTGGAAATATTAAATTCATTTACTTAGCTTTATTGTTATGTAAAGTTATATAAACATCAAAATATGCAAACAATAATAATTGCTCTGAGTTTTGTCGCAGGCGTTTTGTAAAATTGAAGTATTTTTTGGAAAAAAACATTGTTTTATTTTAACTATCAGAGTTCAGTCAATTTCTTTATAAATTAAGCGACGTTCACACAAAATATATTTTGTTACGAATTCTGTTTTTGTTGTCACATTGCTAAGCAGTTCCTTGCCACTTGGTGAAGTAATAGGCAATAAGACGTATAGTGCTATCAATATACATACATAATACCTAGTTCTGGGAAACAGAAAAAGTAATAAACTGTGACTGTGATGCTATCCTAATTCTAACTAATATTATAAATACGATAGTGAGTTTATTTGTTACGCTTTCACACGATAACAGCTGAACGGATTTGGATGAAATTTGGCACATGGGTAGACTATGACCCGGAGAAGGACATAGGCTACTTTTCATCCTGGATAGCGGACGAAGTCGCGAGCAAAAGCTAGTAGTTTAAATAAAATAAAGATACATTTGTTTACTCCAACTCAGTTACTACCCAGACGAATACAAAAGTTAATGAAGCACCAAATAATTTAATCTTCCAATCAAAACTCATAAAACAAACCTGAAACAGAATAAAAGACTGGAATGCGAAACAGCCTTACGTATTTAATTTGCAATATAAATAAAGCCGTCGATAGCGTAGCGTTTTGTCTGAGTAAATAGTGGATAAGGCCGGGTCCACATAAATCACGCGTGAATTAATGCAGGTTAGCTGCATTCCAGCGCCGGTCGGCCACTCGCGCTCTCCGCCGTAGTGTTGCCAACTATTATGAGACCGATTTCGGGATCCGGATGTCGAATTGTTACGGTAATTCAAGTAGCTGTTAATGTGATGCGGCAGTTATAGCGTGTAATGTAAACGATTGGGGTACTTAATGACATCTTGTTTGAAATAAAGTTGATAGAGCTTTCAGAAAGGTTTTGAATGGATTTCAATATTTCTTCTTGTCAGTGATATGTCTTCACCTTCTTTTGTTTTTTTCGTTTGTTATTAGAGTCATTAGTTCATTACACACAATCTAAAGAACATAATTATGTAGGTACCTAAGGACAAAGAAGGACTTATAGGTCTTGCATGGTGATCGATGGTGACATACAACAGATAATTATAATAATTACTTTTTCATAATTTTTCTGGGTGGGTTGTGGTTCTAATCACAATGCTTATAATGGCTTTTATAACAGAACTCTCTCAAACGACACCTCTCAAATCCAGGACATTCCTCAGAATTGTAGAGACTTAGCAACAGTCTAGTGAACAACAAACGCGGAACTTGAAGCCTCTAGCGATGAATTCCGATCGTTGTTTTTGCACAAACTCACAAACCAGTCACAATGGAAAAACCCAAACAACGCTGTCCTCGACGGCGACCGACGGCCAAAATTTTTACCAAAATATATAGTTGTGGCACCAAGCTATTAGGTATGTTATTCCGTGTTCATGTGACAGAGAATAATTAATAGTATATTCTACCAATCGTATTGGTGGTACAAGTTTTTTATTTTACCTAAGTATGTACCTAGTAGAGTGGAGACCGCGTATCAGCAAGCGTAGTGTGGGACGCTCCCAGCTAGATGGACCGACGACCTTAAAAAGTAGGCTGGGACAGACTGGATGCGGAAGGCGGAGGACAGGGTGTTGTGGCGCAGCGAGGGACAGGCCTATGTCCAGCAGTGGACTGCGATAGGCTGAGTTGAAAGAACAATTTGTTTTTATGAAAATACTAGTCACTCTTTACTATTAAGGAATGTTGAACTAAATTTTTATATAATCACGGAAACTAGTTAAAAATCACGTCTAGACAACTCAGCATAATTATCATCTAATTTTAAAGTGTCAAGTTATTTCTGCTACAGCATCATGGTGACTTGGGCCCAGAGTCAAATGTTAACTAGGTACTGACTTCTGCTGCCATTTCACTGTTCCCACTATTTATTGATTGAAAATCTGTGAATTAAAGGAGAACATAAATGATCAAAAGATTTAAGAATTGTCACCAATCAATAAATAAATAAAACATAAACATTAAAAATACATATTTTAAATATATATTTACTTAGATTACCCAATTCCATTTTGAGAAAGCGTAAAAAACCTACGATTTGTTAAGAAAGGAAAGTTCTAGGAAATTCCTAGAAATATAATAAATGAAGATACCTACGCATTCGAAAGTGCAACAGCTTAGACAGCCCTTTTAGGACGTGTCAGTAAACTACAAGAGCTTGCAAAAGCTCATGCATTTGACTTAACCAATTACAATATTTAAAAAAAACAATAAATAATAATAAGGCAGGGGCCATAGTCTTTCCATAGTTCAAAATAACCAGTCCACCAACCCACCCAAACCCATAGTCCGATATCTTTGTTTCCATGTTCTGCAATAGTCCTACACCAACCGGGGGTTGTCCTTGGCTGCACTTGCATAGTGCAAACAGGGATAATCGTCGGTTGGTGCCCCATTTCATTATGGATGTCTAACGGGCCTCTGCGAGTTGGTTTCGGCCCCTCGTACGCCTTCCAAAGGTCCGGGACCCCATGGTCCCGAGATATGTAAACATATATAATAAAAATAAACCATTTATTGTAGGCGACCCAGGCCCATAAACAAAACTTGTGTTAGTAAATATGGCTTAGAGTACGTTAGGAGCACTTCGCACTTAGCACTAGCTAGACTTTCTGCTGTCCAGTGGAGCTTGTCCGCGGAAGCGACGGAACACGACGTCCTGCGGCCAGAAGTGGCCAAGTGACCAACCTGGCCATCCAAACAGGAACAGGTTGCTAACCAACGCCCATAAAACATTAAATAACCGGGTTTCGTGATAAGCGAACCGATAAGCAATCACCACCTATATCGGGTTTTTGACAACAACAAATTATAGATAACTTATGACTTGCTCACGATGTAGGTTACATTTAACGGATCGGTAACTCGATGAGCTGTTCGATCTTTTTAGGGTTCTATACGCGGAAGGTGCCAAACGGAACTCTTTTACTAAGCCTCCGCTGTCCGTCTGTCTGTCAGCGGGCTATCTCATGAACCGTAATAGGTAGACAGTTGAAATTTTCACAGATTGTGTATTTCTATTGCCGCTATAAAAACAAGAAAAAAAAAAAAGTAATAAAAACTAAAACCCAACTACGACTAAAAAGGTATAAACAAGACACCACAGACAGACAAATAAAAAATCCGGAGTCACACGTGTTAGGGCATAAATCAAACAGATTACGTGTGACTCCGGATTTTTAATTTGTCTGTCTGTCGTGTCTTGTTTATACCTTTTTAGTCGTAGTTGGGTTTTAGTTTTTATTAGTTTAATTTTTTTAAATTCTTTTGGGGTTATAATATATATATTTTTGAAATATGCTCATTAAGCCCTTTCATTTGATACCTAACATGATACGATTAAACACTTTTTTTTTTAGTTCCTGACTTTATGTCCTCTAGAGGGCACCATTTTTGTGACGTCACATAGCCTATAACCAGCGGACGATCAAGACGCTTCCAACGATACCTCATTTGTCAAATTGTGATGAGTGGTTTAGAAGATAGGAGGGAACAGATGAACATACATACATACATACATACCGGTCAAAATCATAACCCTCTTTTTTTCTTCGCCGTAGTCGGGTAAAAATAACATTAAGTTAAAAATTAAAGGGGAATTAAAGGGGATTATGGGTTAATAAGGATTAAGAGGTTTGTATGAACCTCTTAAAAAACGTGTTTTTCTCAGCGTTTTTTGCTAAATATTGTACGGCGATACGGAACCCTTCATCTGCGAGTCCGACTCGCACCTGGCCGGTTATTTCAGTTGAGCTAGCTAGATTTGATAACAGAAATTTTGAAATCAGGAAGAGTGGTGTTGTCTGCAAATAATAACATAACGAAACCAA
The DNA here is from genome assembly GCA_949152455.1 of Lithophane leautieri. Lineage (NCBI taxonomy): Eukaryota > Metazoa > Arthropoda > Insecta > Lepidoptera > Noctuidae > Lithophane > Lithophane leautieri. The sequence goes on along the minus strand of OX424472.1, from coordinate 7,031,685 downwards.
ACCGTTCACCATCAGGCGTTGCAAGTTATATCTATAGGCAACATGCATATTTAATTGTTTACCTCCATAAAACAACTCTGCGAATATAAAGGCCTAAGGAAGTGACAATGGCTTTCAAAGCATTTCGTATTTCTACAACGATTTTCAACAGAATTGACATAGACTTTTCGGTAGCTTAAGTCAGTTCTATTGTATGACTACTTTGTCTTTTCCATCAACCCACGAACCCTGAACCGTTGCCTGCACCCATAAACACAATGTTTTGCGTGCGTTACGTTGCGCACTACCGTAAACAGCGATATTTTACCAAAAATAAAGGTCGTTTCCCAGCAATTATTTTTGTGTAGTGTTACTTAATTTGCTCTACAGAATGCGTAGTTAACGGCTATGTAATGGGTCTTTTTACACCCTGTACATATGGAAATAATTGCTCATATGATCTAAACTGATCAGCGTTCCAGCTACAAAAAAAATCTGCCGTTCCCTACATTTTGATCGCGTAGGCATTTTTAAGGAAACAGCCAATTTTTTTTCATACTCCAGAGTTGGTCCTATAGTAAAAGTTGTTAATTTTTCATGAGTAAAACACTCCCTTAAAGTATGTCCTTCGCTTAACCTAAGACACATTTTATAAACCGCATTTACCAACGCCGTGCACAAAATAAATATCTGCAGAAACTGAAGTTTAAATTCCACAAACACATCGATAAAATACGACTTTCTTCAGCTAATAAACTGTCCACACTATGACACCAGTCTCTTCAAACCAGTAGAATGTATCGAGCACGATCATAACTCCGCTGCAGGTGTGATTGCACGCGGAGAGGTAATGGCTGCCGTGGTTAAGTTATGCAGTTACTTCATTAAATTAGGAACCTCACAAATGTCAATAATATATCTACATGGGATCTCAATAGTGAAGGTTCTGTATATTTGAAAAGGAGGTTCTGTTTCTAATACACAAAAACTTGACTGCATATACAATTTTCAAAAAAAATATGCCAGTTTGTTACTATGATTAATTAATGCTCGTAGAGAGCAATGGTGGCCCAGTGGTAACGGCCGCGACTTACAACTTATAAGTCGTAGGTTCGAACCCTGACAGATGCCTTAATTTGTGAAAATTATTTCATCACCACTGCTCTCAAAACGGTGAAGGAAAACATCGTGAGGAAACGGGCATGTCCTAGAACCAAAAATCCGAAGACATGTGACATCTACCAACCCGCACTAGGCCCGCGTGGTAGATTACGGCCCACACCCTCTCACAGAGAGGTGGCCTGTGTCCCAGCAGTGGGAACGTTATAGGCTGATTATGAATGCTCGTTCTATTCTTTCGACTTAAAAATAAATATCCTGTTCTAAAAAGCCTGAAGTAGTTTCTTCGGTAATATTGCATGCTAATTTTCAACCGCTGCCACCTGAGTGGGTAATTAGAATTCATTAAAATTGCATAGAAACAAGAGTACAGATTCAACTTGCTACTGCAGTTAATGTGGTTATGTAATAACTTTTAAAGATTTTAATAACGACAAAGCCGCCTGCTTTACATAGGTACTCTGATTTAATCAGGTTCCGCCTAAAAGTCATGTCGAAGGTGTGCAGGAACCGAAGAATGCCGTGATAAACATGCATCGGAGTACGTCAACATCCAAATAATTTGTACAGTCAAAGTCAAATAATATGCAAATGTTAACAGATCACATACTGTCGAGCGCTAAGTGGTTTCAGTCCGTCTTAGTGAATGGAAACAACGCTCATGGAATACTAATTTGTTTAATCAATAATGTATAGTATACTTAAATTGTTTTTTCCCACTTCCCTGCGTTTAATTATAGGAGATAAACGACTTGACGGTGGTATTTATTCCTTTAAACATGCTGGTGTTTTATCTTTTTCTCCATCTTGTCGTTTAGCCTGCGCATGAGCATGGTCTATGGCCTGCTTTGCTTAGACTTAGTAACCAGTCATATACTCATTAGCACACGATTGACCGGTTCCTCTAACTATGGTGTTTTACTTTGTATATGATTCCAGCATCTCTTAGGGAAATGCTGTCTTAACTTACTATAGGACTGGTTCACTGATTTCCATTCACCAGGGTCAGAATAAATCAACAGCTGCAACACTAATATTTTTGCAAAAGTGTTTTAATTACCTCGCCTCGCCAGATAAAGAAAGTGCCCTTCTCAATTTATAGCACTGTTCAAAAGTCTAAAGCAAGACAAACGAGCAAGAGCACAATCTTAATCGTTTCGCGAAACTAAGTGCGCATTTCCAAAGCTTTTAAAGTCGAACGAAAAACAAAATATTCGAGATCACCGATACCTCGTACCTCTTATAGTAACGCATCTTTATTTCACAGGGATGGTAGTTAGAGCATCGCGTGTGGAACTGTGGATCGACACGACAAATTACTTGTCGCAGGTGGGAAATGACACCGCGGCCGCACCTCGTATAACATTTTAATTTATTTTACGCGTTCAATGAATTATCTTCCCGACTGTACATGTACAGGGCAATCTTACAGCATTAAATCGCTATTTTATTGCGAGTAAAAGCAGTGAAAATCATGTGAATAGTCGTTTGTTTTAAATAATTGTGTTATTTGAATTAAATGGATTGAGTCATGTTAGCTGAATTAATTTATGGTCATTCTTGTGTTATTCGAAGATATGTTCAGAAAAGTAGCTCTGTATTAGTCAGAATCAATGTTCTTCTGCAAACTATTTAGTAAAGAAACAAAAAGATTTGTCCAGCACATTGAGTCCGTTGGTTACTCTAGACATTGTCCTCTCAACTCATTTATAATATGCGCAAGCCCAACCACGAGTAGACCACTTTAATCACAATCTTTTTTCACACATCATTAGCGTTCCTAACAAAAAATAAAGCAAACAAGTAACCCCGCACATTAAACATCCACCGGTAACATATAATTTAGTCTACACACTAATAACATTACACAAATTGGCCTTTAATCAGCCGTTATTACGTGTGATGTCGGCGCTATAATCCGGCGAGCCTGCGCAGGCGCACAAACCGCCCTTTGACTCCGCCGTTCTTAGAAATGAAGCCTTAATGTTCAACACATTAGAAATTCTCAGATTAGCTGAATTATAACTTTGAAAACACCGCTTTTAAAATGTGCATTCATGTGCATATTTATTTTGTAAGATCTTAATTTTAAACAAAGATATTTTCAACATGAGGATTGCCCCTTATTATAATTAAAACAGCTTACAGGTTTTTTAAGCAGTAGGTACAAAAAATACACACCTGCAAAACATGTCAATTCATAACACATTTTGCACAGTCATCCAATTTTATTTTATCACGCACAAAATTACTTGCTTACAACATAAATCAAAGTAGGTAACAATAAAACTTTAAACACCAAGACATGGTGAGATAGATATCAAGTAGATTCTTATAGACTCGAAAGCAATCAATTTCGGTTTAAATGCGTAAAGTAGTTAAAGTGCTCAACATAAATCCGAAAGTCTGGATAGACATGTCCCCGGCTGATGGCGATAGGCTCGCCCCCTTTTACTTAGGACTGGCGAAATGCGGATCTCTTTTATCTGTTCTGTCGGATCTACTACAGGTACAACTCTGTTTTACCTTTCGGGAAGTACAGGCTTGAAGTTATATTATGTTATAACATTAATAGAACACACGAATTTAGATTAAATTAGGGATGAGTCGTAATTTATTACAAGTAATGCAGATATGTCATCAACCTAAACTTAAAAAAAAAAAAAAACTAGACAAGCCAGGTTACAACTCTCTTCCCATTTATGTGTGGTTTCCGACCGTTACACATAATCATTGGTTACATTTTCTCTGAACTGTTAAGGACTGCATTTATGTATAACAAAGACTTTATTGTGTGTGAAAACGAAGTTTTTAATAGACTTACAAACTGACACTAAAGTAAACTGTGATCTCTATGATTTAAGTTAAACGTTGTGGGAGCCTAGTCGAGAAGTTTAGAATGTGAGAAAAGCTATTTAAAAACCATTTATTACTCGTATATATGCTCCTCTGCATCTCATTTTTTATAAGATTTTCTACTGAAATGAAAATTTGCAGGAATTGTAGTACATTACAGATGGTCGGGATTTTTAACAGTTTCTAAAACAAATAGCTAAAACTAGCATGCTAAATTACATTGATTAAATAAATGAATGAAGTTAATACAATTGGAACATACATAATAGTTATTATATTAAGAATAACAGTGTCAATCATTTGTTAATTATTAATTATGATTTTGTAGGGACCGCTCTAATTTTCAGGCACATAAGACATTATACAACAAAATAAACATAACTCTTTGGCAAACCTTTGCTGTTGCAGATATCCATCGGTGTTACTTTTCCGGATCGACGGTTTCCAAAATCGATATTTTGTAACACTTTTCCTAACGAAACGTGTAACTACAAACTCCAAGCAATTTGAAGTTTGTACACTACAATGAAAAGCAGTTCACCCACGCATTACTAGATGTCACGTTATTTCCTCACTGTCCAGTCCCCTCGTGTCTCAATCAAAGATACAGAAGGTGGACTCTTAGGCAAACCAGCGCGCCATGAACATTCCTGCCACTTGCCAGTTGCCAGCGTTGCCACCATAACGATAATATTCAAATGAAGCTATAATCACTGGCAGCTCAACCATTAGCTAAGATTTAGATATCAAGAACTACACAGAGTGGTAAGTTACTCTCTTTAGAGTGTACACATAAGTTATATATGCGTGACGTTAACTAGAATGCTTGCTAAAACACTTGAAGGTCTGCAGTTAGTCAGTTTTTCATTATCTTTGTACGAGGCCTGAAAAGCGATGAAACCTTTCAATATTGATAGCAAACAAACTTGTTCAGTTGCATTCTTCTGACAGCCCATAAAGAAAATGTTGATGTTGAGGAAAAATATAAAACTCATGTCGCATAATCAATGCAGCCTCATTACTAAGATGCTTACAAGCATTACAATTAAATCATTAATATTAAAGCCGATTCAAAAGCAAAAATGAGGAAAATGTGAACGATATTCTAATGCAATGCATAAATGCAACTCTATGTAGATCTGTGCGTATTTACGACTAATTAGATTCAGTGCGCGGCGCTTGCGCAGCCCGACGCCAGGATGTGGCAGTGTCGCGTTGTACCTACCCGACACTTATCTACGACTTGTACTTACCTCTATACCATTAACTGCTATTTTTGCACGACGCACTACCTATTTAAAGCTCTGCCTACGATGACGTAAATGCAAATATTTGCATGATTAATATTCGATTTTCGTTATTGGAATAGTAGCAGAAATGTAAGGCTATCGCCGGAATCTTCAGATAAGATATAAATTGATGTAAATCATTCGATTTGCATTCAATGACGCAAATATTGACTCAGTATAATGGCTGGAATGCAAATAGATATAAAGCTCTTTAAATCGCTTAGACCACGGATAAGGGGCACTCCCTGTTCTATCTTTAGGATAAGCAAAGGTCTGTGATGAGGAATGTCCATGAACTCATGAAACGAGCACATTTTAAATGTGTGTCTCCAAAACCATAAATCATGATATCACAAAAAAAAATAGTAGGCATACAAACAAACACATAACTAGTAACTACATAGACGAGCAATTCTATAACGTAATACAATTTCAGACATGAACATAAAATTATGCATGATTGGTTTTGGTCTCGACACCGTTTCTTACTGATCTTTACATGCATGCACCACACGTATGTAGGTGCTAAGTATCCATAATTTAAGAATCACCTCACGTAATACGCAATTAAAAAAATCCGGGATAATCCCGAATCATACGCACCGACCCGTAAGTCGCACCTAATCGAAGAACATTATAGATGTATTATATTCCATAATAGAACTGAGAAGGCATTTAACATATTAGTCTTTAATTTATTACCTGATCAAGACGACCAATACTTTCTTGAATAAAACGAAAAACTAGAGACTCCAAACAAATTCGTCGTATAAAGAAGCATTTATCACGTCCAAAATTTAAAAGAAAAAGTGGACACGAAACTGAATTTTATCTGTACTCAAAAGGAACACATGTATGATCCTTTTCCTGTGATAAAACTCAAAGTAAACACGAAGTATAGACGGCAGTACGTTCGTACAGGTGCGGGGTGTAATCAGTGCTAGGAATGCAGCGGCAGGTGACAGGACGGGCGTGTTTCACGTACGTACTCGCACACCGCTCTATGCTCTATGCCCGCAGCGTTAGAGCGCTCAAATCACGTCCATTAACCGCAGGACTATGACCGGACCATACGCACATGAGGGTACAGACTAGGCAAAGTCTTAAAAGACCAAGCAACCAGGTTACTATCAATGAGTGAACTTGCAAGTAACCACTGTGCGTTACAATACCCGTGCAATACGCACATTATTGCCAGCTTTCATTGAGATAATTCAACAGTATCCAATCCATGTCAATTGTCAATGCATATTTGGAAAATCCGATATTCGGCAAGTTAATTCAAAACAATCGGAAATTCCGGACAGATATGATGATAAAACAGTATTAATTGTTCAGATTCGTACGCTGCTGAACATGAGGTTTCTCATGGATAATCAGCAGGTGGTTATAACTATGCTAAAAATAAACTAATTTTCAATATTATATTTATTTTTTACATTACTATCGTATGACATTTTATCGGATTTACAAACGACACCTGAAACATTGCAGTTAGAGATTTCACCGAGTCATGGCGTAGTAGATAATGGCGCAATAGTCATAATTTATTATGACATAAATAATAAACTAACTAATAACTTATTAAAGTGCAGTTTGGCAGTGGCAACCCTTGGAGTAGGCCTATGTCCAACAGTGGACGTCTTTTGGCTGAAATGATGACAAATACAGGACAGATCATTCCTACACTTTGTGAAAATCAAGTTTCTTCTTAGTAATGATAACTCCAAGGTTATCATCATCATCACACCACAGCCAGACTTCACCCACAGCTGGTCTCTCTTTTGTTGTATCACAGATTATAGATATAAGTAATTCCTCTCCAGAAAATAATCATTTTCCAAAAGACCACTTCTGGTAGCTACAAAAGTCTATGTTGGGTGTAATAGCGTAATTCTAGACGGACGCATATAAGGTATAGTGAGTAACAAGATTAAAAAGCTACGCCAGCTGTCACCAGGTGTTAGAACTGCGTTAGCTACAGGCTTCATGCTACCAATCATTTACTATGTGCTGGTATTTGATACGCGTCATGTTCTAATGTATATGTTTAGTTGGCGTTTATTGCTGCAGTGGAAGAATTGCGAGGATAACTGAGTTGTAGTGTGAAAAGTCTAGCAAAGAAAAAAATCTGGTTTGAATATTCTAAGAAAGACCTATGTTGGATTAAAATGGGCAGTTAGGAATTATTACCAACCCGCACTGGACTCGCGTGGTAGATTACATACACTCACACATTCCGTCTTGAAGAGAGGAGGCCTGTGTCCCAGCAGTGGGAACATTATAGGCTGATTATGGTTATGCTACAGTAATTATTATTGGAAATGTTTCGAAGCTTTTCCATAAAAATTAAATTTTATTCGCTTCAAAAGCGAGATTTCGAGAAATTACTTACTATATTTTTAGGAAAAGAACGCTAACAGACACCTAGGAGTATTGTGTAGTCAGGGTAGAGTTACTACACGATATTCCTTGGTATCCTAAAATGACCATTTATATAATTCATGGCAATACATGCGTGCAGTTTAAACTACGATTGGACCGCTCAATTATATTTCTTAGATGTCAAAGATTACTACGAAAGTGCTACGAAAACAAGGATTTTTAATACGCAGCAGAAATGCATGAAAACTTGGGTTTTAATGAATACTAACTAGCATGTACTAATTTCTTGATCTCGTTTAAAGTAAATATACCTATGTTCTTACACATAATTTCTATATGATTATTGCAGATTTTCTTGCCAGTCATTGAACTCTTTATAAAAATGCACTTGAAATAAATTCTTAAAACATTCGTCTATATATAGCTGCGGCCCTGTATATGATTTGTTAGGCAACAACATAGCATCAAGCCGCAAAGCCTCTCGAGCTGTCAACTCAAGTGTTACGTTCAACACCTGCGCGGACGCAGCAATGTGACGTCTAATAAATATAGAGACAGTACCAACTGTGAACAGAGTAATAAGAAGATAAATGTACTACAGTACTATACCATTATGAATTTGTGGTTAAATAAATTACTGAATAAGCTTGGCTTTCTACCTGATCTATTCTGTAGAAATTTCACCATGAAAACTTAGATGAAGTGAGTCATTCCACCTGATGCTAGGGATTGACATGATTGACAGCTCCCTTTACTAAAGTTAATCGCAATACCGCACGCTGATGGTAATTTCGATGGGCTTTCTTTCGATATGTTTCATAAAAGCCAAACGATATTGGATTTGTTTTAGATTAGGTGTATGATTGCGTATTGTGCTAGGCTAATTGTCTTCTAATTTTACTAAAAATGAAAAAGAATAACCCACTGGCGCCGTAAATGTGTTTTCAACGCAGAGCAAATGTGCGTAGTGCTACACTCTGCAGCGGTTCATATTAAAGGCACTTTAAAAAAGTGTTATGATGATATTATGGGCATTGCATTTGCCAAGTTTTACAAGTTAACTATATTATTCAAGTTTTGATTTCAAATTTATTATTTCTAATTGAACTTGGCAATTTCAAAATCTATTTTTCTTTATACTTGCCCCTTTAATTCTCAGGAGCAATACCTACAAAGTTCTTTACATTTATTATTATGCTATTTGTTCTTCACTTCGATAAGATATCTGAGACATTTTGACAATCATCATATCAGTCGATTTAAATATTCATTTGTAAAAAATACCGCCACACACACATACGCCTCAAATTAACCGAAAACAATAACTCAAAACGTTATCTAACCGAACAAGAAATCATTTAAGCGCGGAACACATACTAAATTACATCGAAACAAAAATATATGGGTATCCGTTATCTCCTAGCAAGTAGATAAGAAAGTATCTCGAGCCACCTGCCGTCCAATAATTACGGAATGGAGTCTCTAACACGATTCTAATAGGAAATGTGGAGACCGGAGTGGCCTCGGCGGCCACCTGCCTCACTCCTCCAATCACAATCTTATGCCGTTCATTAAATATAACGTAATAACACATAGGATACACGTGTCACTTTTGAATTTGAAATGTCTTCAATGGTTTGCCGATTGGGTTTAAATGAGCTGTTACACATTTTATGTGTCGCTCTAAACTGATTTGATTTCAAAGTACTTTTATTGGATATTTTAATGTACTACAAAGTAACTTAACTTTTTTAACACTTCTGTTAGTCAAAGTAGATCTATAAATAATTTAAAGAATTACCAATACATAATATTATTGACAAAAAAGAGGAATTAAGACAAATGTAATAATTAACAGCACTCTTTAATCATTATAATGTAAATAAAAATCCACTCCACCACTGATAACGCTGATCTGGATATCTAATACGGTACAAATAACAATATGAATAAATTTTATTATATACGAATACGCAAGTCATTAACTTTGTTTCTACGGCAGGAAATCCTCGATGTTATTATGATGCAAAAACTGTTGTAAAATCAGTACTTGGGGTTTAGCTTGTAATAAAGTGGGCAGGTGTGCTCATTAGACGTAGAAAATTTGCAACGTACGCCACCTGCCGACAGGAAAATGACAATTTTCTCGAGACATGCGCCCGCGCCGCCCACTCGCGCTGTCTCGTCGATAAAGTTTAAAATATATGAAAGTACCATCATGTAACTTATATCCGTTCCAGGATGCGCAAAGGTATTTTTGTTTCAGAATGTATCATTCGGATAAATGGATGGGAAACAATGTATCCTATGCCTCAATGACTAATTCATTCTCGTCGTTATCAGTTCTGGCTCTTTTTCTCGTTGGCTATTATATATTTATCGTGTTCACACAAAACAAACTTCCTTCTAATTAATCGTATGAGTGTGAATGATTATTCGAATTATTCAGTATTCACATAGAATTTATGTTAAAATGGTGTGCAAAAACGCAATAGGAAAGCACACATTACTAATCGTTTTGATATTTTCACACAACACGCAAGGCTTTTTTAAACGCGTGCAAAACTGATAGCATCTTTGTATGTAGATACAAGCCATTTTTATCAAAAAAAATCTTGTGCACAACAAAAGTAACAGTCATATCACTGACACAATCAACACTAATCAGTGTTGATTGCGTCACTCATCTTTGATATGCTTTCACATTATTCCATAAATGACGACGCTCAGTTGAATGTCGACATTTACGAAATAATGTGTTTTCTCCTGAGATATTATTCGTCTATGAAAATATACCAGAATGTTTGCAGGTGTTTCCTGTAAGTGGCCAATAAACTTTAAATTCAGGTATTTCGTGTACGTTACGTGTTTATTTTATTTTTAACCTTTTTAACAGCAATCGCTTATACAGGTTGATCTTTATTTTTCACGTTAGAAGTGGATTTAGAGCCATTCGTGTCGTAGTGATTTCGGATACACGGTTAGGACCAAAGTGTTAATAAATGTTGGTTGTATACTCTTCTCCTTACCATTAATTGTAGTTAGGTACCTATGTACCTACTACCTACCACACTATAACGTAGGTAACTGATTAATATAGATTAATCGTATAATCCAAAGAGAAAAGAGAGATGTTTGGATTGTTACTACGAAAGTTACTACAGTTTAAGCATGGACTAGGTACGCCGCTTTACTTATAGAAAAACGGTTAGGTATACATAGTTCAATAGATACAGTTCAAATACTTTCAAATTTATTTTTATAAGTAAGCCACCTCCGATACCAATGTCGATTTCCTGAAAACCAGTTACCATAGTTTATCTTTTAATCTAGGTTCTCCGATCTTATCATGAAATTGAAACATTAGAACACAAGACCTCCAAACAAGGGCCTGATAAGACATATTGATAATATATCATTCAATGACGCCGTGATACAAGGAACACATATCAGTATATAAAACAGGCCATTATGTAGTTAAATAATAAATGGGAGCATTAAAAGAATAAGGTTATTAACAAAATACGTATCTTGTTTTATTATATGTATTTCATTTGATTACAATTCAGTAATCCGACTGTAAGTGACCGCTCTAAACTCCGATTTAAAAAGCCTTATTCATTAAAATCTACTTAATATTCAAATTAAAGTTTAACAGAGAGAGGTCATCCAAATCTGTAGTATAATAATAACCGATATGAACCGATAAAACTTTCACCATTCAAAATTAATTTATGGCAAAAAATTACAACATTATGGAATTCTGTAAAGCTGATATCTGATGCTTCACTCTTTGGTCATTTTTGTCTTTTATTATTTTATTTTATATATTATTTTATTATCTTTCACTACGTCAGAACACAAAATGAATGAGATAATGAACGATCATTTTGTTTCTATGTAATTTTGTCAGTGTCGTGAGAACGTGGAATGAAACAAAAATCAACATGCACTCGAGTGAGCGTTTGATATCAGCTTTGATTTTCGATCACCCTGTAGGTGAGTTAAGAAAGCCCACCTGTGCACACTGCGCGGTTCCCACAACGCCTCCGCGTCAATATTGACACAGATTAAATCAATTCCGTGGATGTGCGCTATCTTACGTCAACCGCCTTTCTCGTTACTGGACATCCTAGGTAAAGAACCTAGGAAGAGTTTACACTTAGTTTAGTTTTAAGAAGCATTTCTGACTGGTATTACCAATCATTGGGGTGATGAAGAATAATGAAGATATTTAGATAGAGATGTCTCAGCATAATTGGAAAAATCGAATCTTTGCGAAAATCCTAGGATTTTACAGGCATTCTTAAACTAGCTCACACAATATTTAAGTATAAGTTTCCAATAATGCGCTCTTTTGTAAAAACCCTAGGACTTTCGCAAATATTCGATTTATCCAATTATCCTCCTCTAGTACCAGTAGTTCGGTTGTTAGTCCGGTTGACCGAACTACTGAAACTTTCAGTTGCAATAGTTCGGTTCTAAAAAAGCACCGAACTACTGAAACCCTCTAGTACCAGTAGTTCGGTTGTTAGTCCGGTTGACCGAACTACTCAAACTTTCAGTTGCAATAGTTCGGTTCTAGAAAAGCACCGAACTACTGAAACCCTCTAGTACCAGTAGTTCGGTTGTTAGTTCGGTTGTTAATCCGGTTGACCGAACTACTCAAACTTTCAGTTGCGATAGTTCAGTTCTAAAAAAGCACCGAACTACTGAAACTTAAATATGTACCCCTTTAGTTCGGCAAATAAACTATATAACACGGAGGGGAATCCATCCTCTCTCGTGTGTGATCAGTCTCCGGTGTAATTCTTCGTTGATGGTAGATATAGGTAGCTGGTTTTCAATGAAACACAACACTTAACTCAAACTCAAAGCGTTTATTTAAATTAGAACATTTACAGGCACTTATCAAGGAGTCCTTCAGTTTGAGTTAGTTGGTGAAGCTAGTCGCCCATTCCAAAACGAAGTAGGTTCCTTACAGAGCAGAACGGGCAAGAAACTCCGTGGACACTCTTTTTAATCAATATCATTCTGTTACAGAGTTTACTTATTAGACAATTACAAGTTCATTTCGAATACCCACGCATAGATAAATTACCCAACACGCTATATCCCGCCATTGTGTGTGTGTCTCTCGCCTCCGCGTGGGCGGACATACCGAGTGTATCAATACAAAATCTTATTACTTAGTTCAATAAAACTTACAAACAATGCTAAAATGCTTATCAGTTAATTCTTTTATAATTAAACAATGCTAATATTCACAAAATGTACTTTTTAAAATGTAAATAATTCGTACATTATATAGTTTATTTGCCAAACTGTTGCTATAGGTCCAGGTACAGGTGATACACAAAGTCGCTCTTTTTACGTGTTAAAAATTAAATTAAGATATAGTTTGTTTACATTATATGCCTAGTTTATTTGCCGAACTAAAGGGGTACATATTTAAGTTTCAGTAGTTCGGTGCTTTTTTTGAACCGAACTATCACAACTGAAAGTTTGAGTAGTTCAGTCAACCGGACTAATAACCGAACTACTGGTACTACAGGATTATCCTATGTATATAAAGGGACATGGTCAGTACATATTTATATATGATACAACATAAAAGAGTTACATCGACGAGCAAACGTGTTATTTACCTCAAGTTTTACACATAGATAAAACATTGAACACATAGTGACAGCACCTAGTTGCAATAATAAAATAAGGAAAACAGACAACAATAACTGTTATTGTTTTTTGTTATTGAATAACATATTGGGCAAGTCACGCACTATGCGTTTCAGGAAAATGTAAAGAGGCACAGTCAGCCTCAAAAAGATGTATATGTTGTCGGCAATCTGTATAATCCGGTATTCTATACAATACCTAGGCAATGTATAGAATACCTAAAACGTTTAGGTTATGTATGAAATATTATTTATTTTATACTTTGCCTAAACATTCTATACAGTACCAAATGCGCAGCTGGCAATGTGTGAAAAAGACGAAAGCGGAGAAGGGGAAGACGTGCGAGCAGGCAGTAAACTCCAGGCGACGCAGGTTTTTTTTATAAAGATTATTTTTATTGAGTAATTGTTAATTTTAATTAGTTTTTTTATTGTTAATAAAACGCGCGCAGTCGTTAATAGAGTTTAAAAGACTCGTTAAGGAACATTACTTGTCGTTGTGATATTGTCTTCGTAACTGTGTAATTATCTATAGTCTTCATTTATTTTTTCGTTGCTTATTTATTTATTTCCTATGTATTATTTAGGATATGTATGTATATGTGTATCTATTTTAGTATATTGTATACTTATTTTTTTGCACCTACGACAGCCCCATTTAATGTCCAAGCAAATCACTGTCCATTCCAAGGTTGCCTGGAAGAGATCGCGGAAAGCGATAAGGCCGCCCATTGTATATTTTGTAGTGTTTGTTTTTTTCCTTTTGTTATATATTTTTGTGGTGTACAATAAAGTATATATAAATAAATAAATAAATAAATAATTTTAATAAAGTTAATTTTGAGCAAACATCTGTTTTATCTGTTTTTTATAGGTAAGTACTATAAAGAGGAAACTTACATCTGACCAATTTGGAAACAAAATATACGTGTCGAATTGAGAACCTTCCCCCTTTATTTTCGTCGGTTAAAAATCACGTGCACACGATGAACACATCTGTTAGCAAGTATTATTATAGCGGCCGTGTGTTGAAAGCAAGATAGTCCTTATGGGTTATAGATGTTCGTGTCTCCCATGGTACTTACATAACATTGATAAATATAGACCACATCTATTTACTTTACACATTGCCGGTGAACCAGCAGGTATTCTATACAATTCCTGGGTAATGTATACATTACCTAGGCAGAGTACGTAACGGACAATAATATTCACAATATTTCATACATTGCCTGGACGCCTCAGGTATTCTGTGCATTGCCTAAGTATTGTAAAGAATACCTGAATTATACAGATTACCTGTAACATATACATCATTTTTGTTTCATATTATTGTATCAATGTGTAGCCACAAAACATACTACACTCTGGCTACTTAATTGTAGATAAACAGTGATAAAATATTAGGTATGGCACATAAATTGTAGACAATCAAATGTATTCTTGTCGATGTATAACATATTTTAAGTATACATAGACTTAGATGTATGTATACAACGTTTTGAAGCCGACTGTACAACTATGTAAAAGTAGGCCACGGATGATGACTCGCACAAATAGAACTAACTGCAATTATACTTTACATGTAAATTTTTTTTTTCATGAATTACATACCTGCACATGATAGCGGGTAAAACGTCGATGCAACTGCATTGAATCATAGTATTGTTAGTCCTTTTGTTCCCCTTAATCCGTCAGGACTAGAAGAGCAATGACGAAGGAGGAAACACCAAAGCAAGAAGGAGAATAAACTAGTGGTGGGTAAAAAAGAATTTGCCATGGTGATGTAATTTTATGAAGCAACTAGCTTCTATCCGCGTGAAATTTGGTGTTCGACCTACTATGGCGCATCGCCCGCCCGCGCTATTAATCCGTTTTCGCTTAGCGTCCTCTCTGACTTTTTTTCTTTTTTCTCGGTTCCTAAGGGTCGCCGCGTGATGTTAAATAGCCATAGCCTTCCTCAAGAAATAGGCTATCAAATTCAAAAATAATTTTTCAAATCTGACTGGTAATTCCAGATCAGCACGTTCAAACAAACAAATATAAAAACAAACAAACTCTGCAGCTTTCAGATAGATAGAAAATAAAGCTATTTAGCAGTTAGAGGGAATAATCTCAACCAACAGAAGCAGGGTCGCAGGCTTACGGAAGATAATTTAGGATAAACTCCATGCATTCCGTATCTAGTTATTTTACGTCATGTCAAATAAACATTATTCTGAGAAGATACTTTATAGTTTCAAATAGTAGGTGTAAGCACGCTAGTAAATCTCACACGTGCTAATTATGTTGTCTACCATACCTATGCTAGCAAAACAATGACATTTATAAAATAAATAGTCAGTCAATATGTTTGCAGACGGCTTAACGTAATGGCGGTATCTCCGCTAAACTCTGGGGAGGTGCTTCGGGCACGATCACAAACATTTGTACAATCGAGAAAACACCTATTATACGACGTCACTGGCCAGCAGATATTACCGCCGAAACAAATATTGGATTTATCAACACAAATAGTATTTGGACCCTTTTTTGCAAATCATTTATTTGGTTTCCTTAAACACATCCTTGAAAAATTAATATTTTTCTTCTATCATAATATTTTTTTACAAAAAACTGACCAATTTTATCCGTTTTCTGTCTGCCCTCGCCTAGAGCCGAAGAGCCGAAATAAAAATTATACAATTTGGCACCGTTTACCAAAATCACCGAACAGCATTTAGTTAAGAAAAAACTTTGAGTAACGCCCACATAACAAGCTCAGACATTTTAGTAGACGATAACTGTTGCCAAGATGGATCACATATCCGAATTAGACAGACGAACATAATCATTAATGTTCTGTTGTGAAATCAACGACGCTAAATTACAGTTTCGGAAGAGCTACGGGTTTCAAAGACATACCGATGACAGTTGATGTTGACTGTTCTTTGAAGCTTGGGCAGGTATACCATTTAAGGTATACAAAGAAACACGTGTCTGTCCCTGTTCCTTACTAGGTTGCAAAGGAAATCGATCGCCAATAGCGATCACACAATTCTCTTCCGTCTTCCGTTCGTATGAATGTCTATTTTGATACAGGCAATGCGATTTTCATTGTATTTGTTTTACTTATTCAGTGTGGTCGTACACTGTCCACCATTTATTTTTATTATATCTTATTTAGCTTTTTTCGCCTGCGCGGAGGTCGGGAAAACCTTCTAAATGGAAAAATACATAATAATATTATACAGTGCCAAGTTTCATGGTGATTGGTCAGTCGGTGTTGGAGTTCATTAATCTCATAAAATATAAGTATATCTAGGAACATGCATATTTAAGATTAAAATATATACGCTATCCCACAGATTTGTCAATAGTCTTTAGTATCTTCTACTTAATAAATGTTTCGTTGAATTTATCAGTTTTCAGTCAACCACTCACTACATACATACCCATATCTACTAAGTCATCATTTAGATACATGTATGTACAACGAATTAATATTCAAACAATATGAAAAGGAAGTTCTCCAGTCAGGGCCCTCTGATTTTACATGTGCTATAATAGGTTCTGTACTTTATAGGAACGCATTGCCCGAAGGAACATTTGGTTAGCTGAGAATATTTTTATTTATTAAGGAAGTTCATGAATATGATGAATGACAATACATTATCGCTTCGCATCTAAATATTTGAAGAGTAAAGACACAACACACAATATGATATAATAAAACAACTGAACAACGACTACATGGGAACAATAATTTTTCATCCCAGCTATTCGAAAAGGACGACTTGGTCCGCCTTTAAGTGCACCCAAAGGTGGTGTTTTCTATAAGAAACTTTTAGCGGGCAGTAATGAGTTTTTAATCCTCTTTATAAGTGCGCGGCAAAGAATAAATGCGCCGCAATTATCTTTTCCGCGCACTTTTTGAATTTGGAACATCTTAGTGTTCAGCGCCAAAGAAATCGTACGCAAATATTGTTTGAATAAAGACTGGCTGGTACGACGGCCCATAGTAGCGCCGTGTGGGTACTGGGAAGTGTTAGGTCCGACGTAAAATAAAATCAATCTGCCTAGCCTTATCCCAACTATGTTGGGGTCGGCTTCCAGTCTAACTGGATTCAGCATTTAGAAATTGAGGAACAGGGTGGAAAGTTCACTCATCCTCTATTGAAAAGGGAGGATACTCTGACCAAACGGGTATCTTGTCTGGCGGACAACTGCCCAACGATTGATGTTGGAATCTTGTATAATGTTGATCGCGCAGTAAACTCCCATTGCGCGATGCAAGATTTTGTGTTATTTACTACACAAAAAGATACATAATTTATCGGAATAATTACGACTTCCGAAATTAAAGTAATTTTTAACTTTTTAGTGTTTTTTTTTTTGGAAGTTGATTGTTTTTTTTTTGTGAGATTATTTTGGACATTACTGACATCGGTGAGGGAAAACATGATGGGGAAACCTAAACTTGTAGTTAATAATTATAAGCCTGTAATAGCCAACCCGTCTTGAGCAAGCGTGGTTAAAATATGAGGCGCCTTTTATTTTCTCATAGTGGGTGATGAAAAGTAGAGTGTATCTCTCGGGCGCATCTATTTTTGTAAAAATATTATTTTGCTCCCTTATGATACAATCTAATATTGTATGTTATTGTTAGGGATGTGCCTGTGTAGCCGGAAATCAATAGAAAATGAATACTACGTTATTTAAATACAGGGTGGCAGAGACATCGACGCGCTAACTGTAACCATAAATACAGGGTGGCAAAGACATCGACGCGCTAACTGTAACCATAAATACAGGGTGGCAGAGACTTCGACGCGCTAACTGTAACCATAAATACAGGGTGGCAGAGACTTCGACGCGCAAACTGTAGGTAACCATAAATTCAGCACATCTGCCTGCCTAGCCTTTTCCCAATTATGATGATTATGTTGGGGTCGGCTTCCAGTCTAACCGGATGCAGCTGAATACCAGTATTTTACATGGAGCGACTGCTTATCTAACCTCCACAACCCAGTTACTGGGTAACACGATAATAACCCTTGGTAAGACTGGTTGTCATACTTTCGGGCTTCTGTGGACCGTCAAAGATGCCAGAATGACATCCGGGACCAACGGCTTAACGTGCTTTCCGAAGCACGGAGGAGTCTCGGTATGTTAGGATGGTCACCCATCCACGGACTGACCGCGGCAAGTGTAGCTTGACCTGAACGATCGACCCGTGCAGCTATTATTATTTAGCCACGGGCGTTAATAAATATAATAATATAACAAATTCCGCACATGATTATATTAAAAAATCTGCTGTTTCATAGAAAAGTGCAGACGAAATTGTCAACCCCCTTTCCGAATCATGTAATGAATTCATGGTAACAGGTTGCTTGTCGATGTCCTTGCTTACCCTGTATAATAGTTAAATAATGCAACATTGTTCCTCTATATTATTGTATTGAATTGTAAAGAACACAAATACTTATGTACTTTAAATCACCACAGAGTAGAGATGACGTAATCAGGCTTTACCTTAAAAATTGAAGGAAGCACTAGCCTATCTATTACCGATGACATATCCATGGGATTAAGACGTACTTTTCTTGACAAACTTACTTCTGTCTGTCACATCATTCACATGCCATCAAAACAGCCGCAAAAAATCAACGCAATCACACACGTTATTTTTTTATGCATGAGGAGCTCGGGGCTAATGTAATAATAGCCGCACGGGTCGATCCATCAGGTTAAGGTACGCTTTCTGGGGTTGGTCCGTGGATGGGTGACCATCTTTACATACCGAGCCTGATCCGTGCATCGGAAAGCACGGGTCCCGGTGGTCATTTGTGGATCTTCGACAGTCGTTACGGGTAGTCAGAAGCCCGAAACTCTGACAATCAGTCTAACCAAGGGGTATCGCATTACCCAGTTACAGGGTTGTGGATGTCAGATAGGCAGTCGCTCCATGTAAAATACTGGTATTCAGCTGCATCCGGTAAGACTGGAAACTGACCCCAACAGAGTTGGGAAAGGGCTAGGCAGATTGATTTTTATTTTGTTATGCATGCAATTTTTCGCGGACAAAGTGTACTGTTTGCCAACGTGACGAGCTAATCATATATTTTTTCGGCTAACATCATACTTTTATAATTATGTGGGAAGGTGACTTCTTTGCACTTGAATTTGAGTTGATTGGTTTGCAAACACTTATATGTATAAAACGTAAATGGGTGAGCTTAATATTTATTTTTAGGTATTTCGGTTTGACAGCTTTGTATGAAAAAAATTATGTCGATTTGTCATATTTATTCTACAAAAGATAATGGAAAACAAACAAAATAAAAGGCTATTCAAAAATCAGCCTTTAGTTCAGAACTTAGCTACGTGTTTTTTATAACGTTTATAAGTTCTTCCATCGTATAGGGATGTAGGACATGATAATAAGGGATGTTCGACCGTTTGCGGAACCGCACACATATGCCATTTGACGATTCCGTCCTAGAGGTTGGAATCTGGAATCTTAACTTCCTAGCTATTTAATATTACAAATGTGAAAGTGAGTTTGTTTATTTGTTACGCTTTCACGGTAAAACGGCTGAACGGATTTGGATGAAATTTGGCACATGGGTAGACCATGACCTAGAGAAGGACATACGACATTAGTGAAACCGCGGCGCGCAGCTAGTCGTCTACAACGTGTAACGTTAAATGCGCAAAACCTCAGACACCCCAACTGATTTTTAATACAATTGACCTATTTCAGAGAGAAAAAAAAACATTAAAAAAATTGTAAAGGTTTTATGTGCTGTTTTAGTCTTGGAAGATTCGTATTTGCATTGAAATAAAAGCTATTATTATCCCGCATATGAGAAAATTTAAATTGGTCGACCACAATTTGTGTTTGTTTACCTATTTTGGCGAGTTTGCGCATGTGATGGCTTGACCTATTTATAAATAGACACGGCAACGTTTTTTAATGAAGATTTTTTGAAAAATGTGACCTATATTAAAAAGTGGTTTAATTGATTCTGCTCGTTATTCTGATCAAACTATTTTCAGGTTTTGCGCATTTAACGTTACGCGTTGTATAAATCTAAACCAATAGCAATTCTGTACCCTAATAAAATGTAATTAATGACAAATTGCATACTTTATCGCTCTTGAACACTATAGGAACCTGTTTGCCATGTTAAAGTACTGTGTCCAATAACCTTTTCATTGATGAAACCTTGACATCTATCAACTGATAAGTCCGACTTACGACTTTAATCATTATTTTTTTTTTAAATGAAATAATGATAGCGTTCTATACTAAATTGAACAGGAATTTAAAAGTAGAACAAGATTATGTTAGTGAATTGTGTTAATTTTAATTGTGTTGTCGGTTTACTTTACCAAGGAGAATAAGAGAAGTCATACATTCAGTATAATAATAATTTATTAATATCAAGAAATATTAAAATATACTTAACCTATTATTATAATATAATTATTATATAATCACAACATAATTAACTTATCCTAATGCTATTGCACCAAAAACATTCGTATAAATGCACATAAATTGAGGATTTTAATATCATTGATATTTTTCCCCATTGCATTATTGTATGATAGACATCACAGCATTAATTACATTTCCAATTAAAGCCCAAATTACAA
The DNA here is from genome assembly GCA_949152455.1 of Lithophane leautieri. Classification (NCBI taxonomy): domain Eukaryota; kingdom Metazoa; phylum Arthropoda; class Insecta; order Lepidoptera; family Noctuidae; genus Lithophane; species Lithophane leautieri. Next base: position 7,010,732 of record OX424472.1, on the reverse strand, counting down.
CAAGAAATAATCAATATCTTACATCTACAACGACTCCGTCTTTTAATCACAAATAATCTCAATTTCATTTAACTATACAGTTCTTCCAAATATACATCAGAAAAATATTATTTAATCTACAGAATAATCAGGAAATGTAAACAATTTACTAAAATTAATACTGTTTACTTTACTAGCTCATCAGGCACAGGAGTGTACTTGAGACCGGTGTCGTTGAGCAAGGTGACGACCCACGAGTCCTCGGGGATCAGCCCTGACTCCAGCAGTTTGACCGCAGCGGCCACATTGGCCCCACTGGTGTACCCTACGTAGAGACCCTCCTTCTCACCAATCAAATCCTTGTACCTTACAGCCTCCTCATCAGTCACTGCCAACGTGCCGTCCATGACGTCGAATTTAAACAAACTGGGAACACATCCGTAGCCCGAGCCCTGCAGCAAGTGAAGAGGCTTCGTGATCTCGTCACCCTTGATAGGCTCGGCTCCAGCGGGTTCCACGACGTACGTCTTAATGTCAGGGTTCTGCTCCTTCAAATACCGAGCGGTGCCAACGAATGTGCCCGCGGTGCCCACAGTCGCGACGAAGGCGTCCACGTGATGTCCAGTCTGCTTCCAGATCTCAGGTCCTGTGCTCTCGTAATGCGCTTCAGCATTAGCATCGTTATTGAACTGGTTGACGTAGTATGCGTTTTGCTCGGCGACTACCTTCAGGCCAACTTGTTCTACAGCTTTTACGTCAGCGAGTGTTACGTTGCCGTAAGTTCCTTCCACTTGATCTACTCGAATACATTTCGCGCCCAGCGCCTCCATGTGGATAGCCCTCTGAGCACTGTTACCTTTGGACATAGTGAGTGTTAGGGGGTGTCCCAGTACGGCGCATACGACAGCCAGCCCGCAGCCTTGGTTGCCAGACGTCACCTCCACCACAGGTGCACCAGGTGTCAGCTCACCAGATTTAAGAGCTCGGGTAATCATGCTCAATGATGAGCGACATTTAATCGATGCACCAGGATTCATGAATTCACATTTCGCCAATATGCGTCCAGGTCCTGTATAAACACGGTCCAGTGCCACGATAGGTGTGTTGCCAATTAGTTCGAGGGCTGATGACTTGATTTCGTTCTCTTCGTACTTGATGTGGTCGTTCTTAGCGATGGGAGCCATGTTGCACAGTTGGTTGTAGGTTTGTATGAAGCACTTTGAATTATACAGATATCGGTTGGATACTGAGTTGTTTGGCTGCGGTGCGGTTGTTATAAGCGGTTCGGAGATCGCGGTCCGTGTGCACGCACCGCCGTGCGCGCCGCGGTCGACTCGTGTCGAGACGAGCGCAAAGCTATTTGCCAGATGTGTGCACCATGCTAACGAGACGCGATTAATATTCCGACTGACTCCCTACCAGTTGAAATTCAAGGCTCGAACCGTTTATTTACATCTTCATTAAGAAGTGACGATACTAGTCATGAATGTATAATTGTTATCAGTCAAAGTATAACCGCAGCTATGCGATTCTTTACTTAAGTTTAAAAAGTAAATAATTTGACGTTAATAACGACAGCCAATTAATTTATCCGGGTGTATGACTATGAACATTTATCGTTCTCTTTAAACACGTGGATAAAAATATTCAAACAATAATTAAGTGTAGTGCAAGTGTTGCAAGTGAAATGAGGAAAATATTGTCGATTTTCCTGAAATAACATTTCAGTCGTTAGTTTCTAATTCATTGTACTGCTGACTCATTGCTCTTGTAGCCTTGTAAGTCTGTAGTTATTTCATTAATCAATTGCCTTTTAAAATATTTATTAAACGATAATCAGAATCTAATCTACAGATACATTTATCTACATTATGGTGTAACTGTGTTGTCGCGCAATTTGAGGAAGACCGTAACGATCAGGAAACGTTACTATGATTGACGTTGCTGAGTGGGTAGATCCAACATTATCACCATTATCATCTAATCAGCCTCTTGATAACGACTTTTGCATGATTTACTTAGCCTTCCCTATAAAGGTTTAATTCTATTAAGACTACTCTAATTGACTTTTGCTTTCAATTTGTCGTTTGTAATGCAGTCGTTTGATAATCAGGAACTTAATTAGCTAGCTTGGTTATAAACCCTGCATATCGTTACGTTGCGCGGGCGCCGCACAGTGGGCTGGGATTACAAGGTTGGGTCTTAAGAGATCAAATGTTGGTATCTAGGCATAAATTTAAAACGTTTTTATTCTTTGACTTTTTTTAATTTAACGAGTATTTTCGGAGATATAGCCATATCAAATTTGTATGAAGAGTCATGTTATTTTAGTTAAGCAATTTATTCCAATTAAATTGAAATTGAAAATAATGTATACTAAACGGCCTGAAAACCTCAATACCTACTTAGTTCTTTAAAAAAAAAAAAACAATTTTCGACATTTTCCACCACCATAGGTAGGTATGACGTAATTTGTTTTGAGACTTATTTCCGGGAATCAAGGGATAAGAGTGCGCGAGCGCAACAACAAGTTATGACGTTTCGTAACGTGATTGGTGCAACGATAGGGTATCTACGGAATGTTCGGTTGCATTCAAACGTACTTCAGTGTTCTATTACCCACCATAATAGACGCACTACCCCCACACATTCATTACTTACTTATTTGTTATTTTGACTTTGTGAAAATGTTTGAAAATTTAGTGACAAACCTTGATCTTTTCGTTATTTTAAAAAACAGTGGCAGTATTAAAAATAATGACAGTTTGTGTAGTGAGATAAGGTCTAAATTTTTAATCGAATTAAGTGATGATCACGAAAAGACCTTAAAGTTGTTTTGTGCAAAATTTTGTTATAATTTAAATAGAAGATGGGAAAACGCTTATCGTAAAGAAAATATATTCAGAACTAAAAATTTTGATTTTTACTGATTTTTACTTATTTATTTATTTTATTAGTCCTTAGTGGATTAGGCCTAAAGGGGAGACCACTACATAAAAAAAAACGCGCCTAGTTCTTAACCTCTATGGTGGTGTGGAATAGAGAACAAAATTTGAAATTGCGACCAAATCGTTGAAAATCGCAACCCGAGAATAGGCGCTAAAATAGGACAAATATACGTACTATGCATACGTAGAGTCAATTCTTTGAGAAAATTTGAGAATTTCGAGATTTTCACATTTTTTTCTTTTGCTTCATACAAAAATTACTTTGGATATTTATAACTCCGAAACTACTAAGTTATCTGAACGACCCTCATAGAAATAATTACTTATAATCGATAGATAAATCCAAAACAATATTTAAAATTTCAGAAAAAGAAACTTTTTTTTTTTAAATGCTAAGTCCTTTACCGGCCCGTTTCAGCCCACTGTGCGCTGCCGCCGTGCGCCGCGTCTTACATCAAAACAACTGGCAAAACACAAAAAATGTACAAATAGCTGTTAGCCTTTGACAACCGAGCGATTAACTCACAAGTGGCAATCCGGGGCATTCAGCAATCGACAATTTGGTAAAAATAAAAAGCCAACTCTAACACTGATCGCTAAAGTGCATTTTTCTTTGCTGGATTTTACTAACCCTATGATGCTATGGATCAGAGAAAAATATATCTTAAAAATAGTACCATAGAACCCTAAATTATAAAATATAAGTCAGTGTTATGTGCAGATGTCACGTGAATAGGGTCTATTGTTATCAAATACGGGTACAATTGCGAACAATGCAATACATTATTTTATTTGGCGGAGGCAAGTAACGCCAAATGTCGGCTGTTAGCTAATTGAGACATCAATCGAGAATGGAATGGAAAATATGGCAGTTGAGTGACCAAATGTCACGATAATAACAATTTATGATAGTAAAGATAAAATATAATGCTGTTAGTCTGGTACCTTTTCAGTATTTTTTTCCGCTGAAAACTCTTTATTATTCTTAATAAATATGAAAAAATAGTTTATTTGCACCTTCAAGTGATAAAATATGGTTTACAATAAAAATGGGCCCTATGGCTAAAGCGTCAGGGTAGCCCGCGAAATTTAGTTTCAACCAATACCTACGCAACTTAACATCTTGTAATTAGAGGTATCAGCGCCCGCCCTCGTCATCATTATACGCGATGTTATTGTGCCCAACTTGTAATAGTTTAATCAACATTAACTAAGTAGGAACCTATTTATGTAGATTGCAAAACGTTATCATCAATATGACAATTGGTGCGACTTCTTTATACCGACCTAAACTATCACTAAAATTCCTTACTTTTGGCTATGAGAGTCTTTCAAAACCTATTCTGCAAAAAAAATCTCTTTTTGACACAACTAAAATCGAATTTGACAATCGTGTCTCCACGTGGTACTCGCAGGGTGCCTCGACGTGTTTTCTATGGAATTTTTCACTTTTTATAAGGAAAATATGGAAAATTATTACCTTAGTACTACATGCTGAGTTTTAAGGGTTTATGGGTTTTATAAAGGGGGTCGAAATTTTCATTATTTTTGCGTTAGGACACACTATTTTAAAGATATAATCAAAAGAAAAGAAAAAAGATACAGTACTGTTTTTGCACCTAAAGTCAAGGTGTTGGTGTGAATTTTAATTCATGACAACTAATTTTATTCCACACTTTTTAAGCGCGATTGAAAATAGTCAGATTTATTTAGAAAATCAAAATTTTTGGTGAAATACGTCAAATTTAGAATAGCAAAATTGCCATTTTCACTAAATTAATACCTAACTCGCCATCTAGTGCTGTCAAACTAAAATACAGTATGTCCGTACATGGACTAGCGATATTCTAAATACTTAAATATAAACTATTTTTAAGTACAATTACACTCTAAGCTTGGGTCCAATACATTCCCCGCTATGAGGCAGCCATTTTGTTTTTTTGTTGAAATATTCTCTGTGCGAGTACAAAAAAAAATCATATCTTTCGAAGTTTAGTTATACTGAGATAAAAATAGGCTTATTCGAAAAGCAATAATATTTTCTACCATCTGCATTACAAAGCAATGCGGCAAACAGGAAATCACGAAAAAAAAATTTATCATTAAAAAATTATTATGATTAAAATTATACTTTAAATAAGTTTATATTTAAGTATTTAGAAGTCTAGTTTAGGGACAATGTTTCTTTTATAAAAGAAAAGATTACCTAAGTCCAAGAACATCTGTTTTTGTGACTGATATAGAAATTAGCTTACTTTTACTTCGTTCTAAAAATAAGGAGACCAAAAAAAACCTTTTTTTGTTACCATCTCAACTGTAGATATTGATACAATCCATATGGAAAGACAACGTGTGATTGCGTACCGGTGATGAGGGACATCGTCGAATGTGTTATCATGGCAAAAACTCATAAAAAAATATTGAGTCTCGCACTAGGCATAGTCTATATGCGAGAGTTGGGGTTATCATTGTAATTATATAATACAAAGAAACAATAGTATTCTCTGCTATAGTTACAGATGAGAGCAAATGCGTATTTCATTATAAAACCGAATAAGTATAATTTTGAATCTAAAAAGGCACTGAAGTCGTATTGTTTGTATCACATTGGACTACTCAAAGAGAATTAAGAGGCTCTATAATCATTGGGGCTACTTGACTAATGACAGATCCACTTGATAAAGTTCATCTTTTTTATTCATTTTAAAACTACCGATTTTTTAAACATGTACAAGATGTATAAGTAATTATGATATCTACCTATGGTATTATATTATTTGAAATGCAATTTATTTTACTTATCTAAATAGATATAAATTGCACAAGAATATAACTGAACACAAATTATTCGATAAGGGGTCAGGTTTGCACACAGACAGTCAACAAACAATTACGTCAATGTAAAGAATTACGTCAATTTAACATAATATCACGCCTTTATGCTCCAAGAGCTAGGCAGAGGTGCACCTATAGTACACCAACATTTCCCAAATTATGTTTCAGTCCCATGTAACACGGGGCGAGCCTATTGCCATCAACCGGGCACAAATCCAGGCTCCGGGCTGCTACTGAGAAATTACAGATGGGAAAATTAAATTATAATATCGTAAAATGCTTCAGTTACATATAAGAATATTTGTATTTGTATTAAAACATGGTACACTATAGTATTTATTTGTATTAAAACATTGTACACTATAGTATTATGATCCAAATGTCATGGCCATGGACTGGCATATAATTATTTAAATAAATAAAGAAAACTAGTTATAATTATGTAGAATCACTAATAACAGTAGTTACCCTACGGTAAAACACTACTTATGTCTAAAACTAACACTTACAGTTTCGACTTTTAAATATAAATAAGTAAGTATCTAATAAAATATCAGTGATTCAGTTACAATATTTATCACTTACTTTTTTATCAAAACAATATTTTAGGTACCTTATACAATACAAAATATTACATAATGAACTATTTATGCAATTTAGATTTAGAGTATTTCGCAGGGAGTTCCCTAATAGCTTAAAAGTGTTAACTGCTGTACCTAATATAGCAATTTAATTTTATGACAACATGTATCTATGTAGGTACCTATGTACTGTGATGAGTTGGCATACTTATATCTACAAAGGTAACTGAAGAAAAGGCATTTCTAATATCATAAAAGTAGTAACAACGACATCGCACTCATAATATATCGCCAGACATTCTAATCCCAACACGTTAACATTTTTAGATACAGACCACCAACGTCTCTATTACCTAACATCACTTACTAAAAACGTCAAAAAAAACCAATCCTTCAATAGCATTGCAAGGCACACCCAATTATTATACAAGTCTGATTCGAGTCCGAAAATGTCGGATTCCCTCGGGCGCAGGTGCAGGAGCGCTTGCGCATACAATGCGGACCGCGCTCGCATTCCGAGCACTCGCGCGCACCGACACAGCACAGATCGTGACTTGTATTACACGCTATATTAAATGATACGGACACGGAATTAGGCTTAACTTAATCATAATATTTGTACCAAAACATCTAGTCTTCTTGAATCTTTAATTCGAAAGTATAACATAACATCTAACATTCTTGAATTTTATATTGTGTCAGCTCAGCCAGATATCTTTATCTGGCTGAGCTGTTAAATCATAGAAAAGTACGGAAAAATATTATAAAAAGTCAATCTACATAAAAAGGCATTTTCTATTTAAAAATTCAATTCAGTACCGTACTATACGGTACTTACAACCACAGATAAAAACCATTCAGAGAAAATTAACGCTCAAATTCAAACTAAAATGATAAAAAACTTTTCCAGTATCCCATCAATTAGGTTACGAGCGCACTTCGTTCGTATTTGGAATAACTTTTCATAATAAGGAAAAGGTGTCGTAATTGAAGTAAATAGTTACACCAAATATCGTAACGTGTTATTGGGTAAAGTTCGAGTCAGTGTTAATCAGTCACACTTATATGGCGCGGCAAGAAATGCCACCGTAGCTGGCAATACCGTTTTAGCGAGGGTTTCGTGAATTAAGAGCAAATGACAAGACTTAAACGTACGGAGGAAATACTCGTAAATGTGTATTAAGTATATGTTACGGATATAGTAAGTAAGTATTTGTAAAGTTATATACCCTATGGAATTTTGAATTTTTAACCCTACCAAATTATCATTTTTGCTGCAAGCATCTCTAACTTGGCTTGGTCCTCGCACTGCATGACACTTCATAACGCTGTATATGAGAACCTGTCCAGCGTAAACCAACAAGAAAACGTTTCAAATAGAAATTATGAATGAAGGAAGGAAGAAATAATAAAAACTCTCAGCACTGGCAGTGTCAGTGATAAATACGACTTATAACGCGATTTTATTGACTTTCCTGTAGCTGTCTTGCAGTCTTCTTTTTTTAATATATTCACACAAAGATATTGTTATTTCATACGATACATCTCTTACAAAACGAAGTTCATCATTCAATTGAAGGTGACAGGTTATCAAGCTGTTTATACTTGATGGGTGACCGCCTGGTCGGGCTAACAACCTCCATTATCTGCTTTGTAGATATGACCTTCAAAATGTTTATTTTTGACCATCTTTATCGCTACATCTACAGGATCAGTGGTATCCGTACTTGTACGAAAATAGATTGAAAAAACCCTTGCACCATGTATTAAGATCAAAGTTAGCTAACAAAGTCAGAAATTAATTAACGTCAAGTCTTACATACCAGCCGATCTATTCTGTACAAATCTCACCGTGAAAACTTAGGTGAAGTGAGCTGTCAAAAGTGTCAGCACGTGGAATGTCAGCTCACTTCACCTAACTATTCACGGTGAGATATTTACAGAATCGATCTGCTGTTCTACGATCTGCGTGACGTAAAGCAAAACGCATAATCAGACCTACGTACATCTTTAGTATTTTGATTGCGTTGTCAATCTTTCGTTTTGAAAAGTCATTATATCTGATCATTACGTAGATATTACGTTGCTCATGTTTGCACACGCTACTTACTCGCATTTCCTTATGTAAATCATCTTTTTGGATTTTTTTAGGATTTCCAGGTTTTAAAACTAACGTCAAAATTTTTGATTTTCGTTCATATAAGACTGGGCGCGGTATTATACCTGGTATCATAGCAAAGTTATTATGTATTTGCCATGCTTGAGCATAAATAATTATTTAAAAATACATTCGATTACTATTAGGTACTTTTGGAGTAAACAACGTATTCATGTACCTAATATGTAATTATATAGGTACTAGGTATAATCAATCTTGTTTTGACAATGATGATATCTGCGTCGCAGATCTCGTAGTGCGCAAATAAAAACCTGCTTCTTTTGCACACAACGTTCGTGTTTGCACGCGGATCGTTATAAGTGCAAAAAAAGGGAACGAAAACGTTATATTCAATTTGTTAATATAATACTGTTGTTATTATTTCAGGAGAGTCAAATACAAGCTTTGTAGTTAGTGGCAGACGTCCAGTATGGATCAGTGATTGCGTCACCTGTTCAGCCGCCGTGAATGACAAATAATCGCAGAATCATAAATGGAATGTAAATAGCTACAGTTTGTGGGCTGGCTAAAGAGCGCAAGATCCCATCAACATCATAATTTCAAACAATCTTGCTACAAGGCTGAAAATGAAAGTAAAAATACTGCCAAAACAGAAATGGGATTGAATATAATATGAAAACTATAGAGTAAGACTATCGAAGGGCCTCCGATAAACTCATCAGTAGTTATGGATTTGACAAACTTATTTATTAGGCAAAGTTCTATAAAACGCAATGTGTTGGGTCGTTGAAAAAATAGCACTTTATGCATTTTCGTTTAACTTGTTCACCAAAGAACCTAAGCAATACCAGAGATAAATCTCCAAAATGTTATTGTATTCAAGTTGATATTTTTTTTAAACTTTTTTGACGAGAAAAGGTCAAAATTGTAGACAAATGTTAATGACATAAACGACAACAATACGTAAAACGCTCGCAGAAAAGTAAAAGAGCTAATGTTGGTCTTGCTCTGTGGGAATCAAATCACGACTCACGCGCACCGCTGTGAAAGGATACCGGGACGACTGGCTCTAATACAGCGTGATTACTTTTGCTAATATCTTTGTAATTTATGAAATAAGTAGAGCTGCAAAATCCACATGATAAAAAACCGCAAGAGAAACGAATTAAAGAGAAATAGTGGAGACAGAGAAATAACGGCTTATTTTTATATTTTTTGTTTGTGAAAATGCATTGACTAAGTGGTATGAAAAGATTAAACAAGAAGAATTTAACACCATAATTACGGAAATACAGCAATAGGAACAATAGGATCGAAATATTCCTCAACTTACAGGTCATGATCAATCCCAAAATCTTTCGGCAATGTAATGTAAAAAGTCAAAAAAACAGTTAAATTTGTTTTTTTTTGACGTTACTTTGGCTGTTACTTTTGATGAAGAAACTGACCGTTAGTGGCTGCTAGTGTGGTTAAGTATGTTTTTCTTTAAAAAATAATAAAATGGAGGTTGCAGAAAACCACTAACGCAGAATAATTTCGCACTCCACAGAAAAGACAAAAAACATACAAAAAAGAGAGAAAACTTAAAAGATACAAAACAAAGTATAGCTAGACTTGCTTTACAGTCTCCTTGTGTTCTACACCAATAAATTACCGACGGCCTATTTAGAACATAAAAAGAGCACGCTGTACAAAATCCGTGGGCAGGTTCGGATGCACCTGAGTATTTCACACCGCGACTCGCTGGCGCCGACGGCCAGTCTACTATAGTCTGTGACCCGGCTGCGTAGACGCACAAAGTCGTAGACCCTACAGCAAAAATCAAAGTAAATGAAGATATTATAAATTATGGATGATGAGGATATTATGAAAGGTGCCGTTAATTCAAGATTCATGTGATTAATTTCTTAAGATGAAGTGAAAGAGGTAATTTACTGAGTAACAACGAACTAAGAAATTAAGGTAGTGGAACTGCAAGTTCACAGAGACACAAGTCGAGCAGCGGAAGTAGATTGTTTATTTATAGACCTTGCATAAGGTTGCACGTCGATGTATGTATTTAGTGGGTCATGTTTTAAATGGTCAATTAAATATAATATTGACGTGAGGGTCAACAATTATTGTTTTTTGCCCAAAGGACACGCAAGGTGAAACAAAAGAATATAAATATAGACAAATTACTTAACACAGGTTGTCTGGCGAAACATTATGTGACTACAGTCTAATCTTATTAGAACCGGATTTAGTTTCTTTCTTCCTGTTTTGATTATGAGAAGAGATATCTTCAATTTGAGATAGGTTTATTTTTAGGAACATTTTCTTTTCAATTTTCAGTTTTTCAATTCGTTTCTGAACTATCTTCTTAATATTGACTGACGATCTACTCATCGTATCGACATGCTAATCGGATAAAATATGTACCTACAACCTCATGAAACAAGAGATTCTTTGTCAATAAAGGCAGGTCTATCCGTTGTAAAGTGGTACCACCCACTCGCAGCGAGTGGTGTCGTGGTCCATAATGGTATTAGTGCATTCCGAGCGAGCACGGCGACTCGGCTGAATGCTGGTCGAGTGCGCCCCCGCAACCAGCTTATGTTACATCCAATATATAACAACTAAATGGATAATGAAAATGATTTGCCATTGCCATTGCATCACAGGCCCTTTACAGCTGCCCACTTGACCGGACACTGAGATATTAGATTGAAATAGTTGCAACATATGATATTGCATTGTTTTTCCAACAGTCACTGACATTATCTCGCATTACCAGACCAGAATTGCATTTGTGTTTCCCAACTCAAGTAGCCACGACTACGAAAGTACAAAAGAAAGGAAAAAAAAAAAACACACTCTGCTAAGGGTTCGTGGTTCCTCTAGTATAATCTTTGCTGCTCCTGCTGTGTGCTGTCCTTCCTTTGAAACCAACTCTTAGTACTCTTTTAGGGCATGGGAAATTTGAACCTTGCAAAATAAATCAACACATTCTACAAAATTTTAAATATATTACGGTATAGTGTAAATTAGCCAGTATTATGTAATATCAGTAATGAAATAAATAAGAGAATTATAACTTAGTTCATAGTTATTTCTTTCTTTTTATAAATCTCTTCAAAGACTTTCATCCTCTGAGGATAGACTTCGTACTTCATTGTAAACCTCCGATCTATCACTAAACATGCTACTCTTGTGTCAGTCATAGGTTCCCATTTCGTTGTCACCAAAAAGTCCACTCGCGGTGATGGATCCCTGAAATAACATAGAAAATTAAAAATTCGATACACTAGAATATAAAGTTTTGGTTTCATATTTAATGTTTTTCTTATTAGCTATGCATAGGGATACAAATTACTTTTATTTATCCTGGTACCTGTTCATCTAAAAGACAGAAAGCAATGACAGTACAATGCGGACTTAAAATTTTACTCACCCACAGCTGGCGAAATTCGCCCACATTTGGTTCATAGTATTCCGCACCACTCTGTCCAAGTCAGTGTAGGGCCCGGTCAATTTGTCGCTCTTCACTATGTAGCCGCCGTCGTCACCGTGACACGCCCCCGGGCGGTCGATGTTGAAGCACTTCTTGATGTAATTTAAACCCCCATCGTAAGAGAATTCATACATAAACACGGGAGCATTGTGTTTGGCTATTAATGAAGCAGCAACATAAATACCACCGATAAAGTCGACATCCGAAAAGAAATCTATGGCATAAGCATCCTGATCTGGGTACAATTTCTCTGCTTCCAAATAATTTGTCTTTAGTCTCTGTTCTATAGCAATTTTTTCTGATTGATCAAGAGTAAATGGAAAATAGTCTACGAAAACTTTTTCCTGTATGAATTTCTCCAGGGTTGGTTTGTTGTGTGATATCATAAGAAGCCCCTCTCGTGAACAAAATCCTGTCATATAAGGCACTTTGTGAAATTCTCCTTTACTTAACAACTCGTAAGGTGGCTTACTTAAAAATGATTCCCAATCACCAGTTGATTCCACAGTTGGCACAAAGCCGAAATAAAGACCTCCTCGCTGTTTTACATTTGATAAAACCATCATGGATTCAGTTATTAAATCTTTTGTGGACATTTTTTTTAAGTATTGCAACAGCTGGTAGTTGTCTTTAATAACTTGACCATGGAGCATCGGTATCTTTGAGGCTAATAAACGAATGTTTGGAGAATGTTCGTGAGCCCAGTGCAATAGAGATGAACCCGACTGAGCAATGGCTTTATGGAATAGACCTTTAGCCATAGGCGACAAAAGGAGATACTCGACGCTCGCAGCGCCGGCGCTGATTCCGAAAATAGTCACATTTTTTGGGTTTCCTCCGAAGTGCATTATATTTCTCTGAACCCATTTTAATGCTTGAACTTGATCTCTCAAGCCCATGTTGCCTGGAGCCTCTTTTAGATTTAAAGCCAGAAAACCGAGTATCCCAAGTCGGTAGTTAATGCTGACAATCACTACTTTTTTATGAATGAGATAATCTGGACCGTGAGCCGAATCATCTGTACCATTGCCAAAGAGAAAACCGCCTCCGTGAAGAAAGACCATCACTGGCAGTGATTCACCACTTGTAAAAGACTTCGGTGTGTACACATTTAAATATAAGCAATCCTCATCTCCTTTTATGCCTTTCTCTTCTTTGTCAAACTGTGCACATATGTTGCAGTCTCTGGTCCCATCTCTGATTCCTTCCCATGAATCTGGTGGTTGGGGCACCTTTGAACAATGAAAACTGTATATGAATTAATTCCATCATAAGCATTTACGTAAAATAAAAATGATGAGATAATGTTGGCCATTATTAAAATAGAATGACTCGTCTCTTGAATTTTATTAGCAGAAAAGGCAAAAAACGGACGTCGTCGGGATCTTGCGGGCCTACATTATGGCTCTGAAGTATTCGATTACTTTTATCTAAACAAGCACTGATCAATAACTAGTAAGAGTAATTATGTAAGTAATAAGATGGCTACTTTTTTAAATACCTAGAAATTATTACATACCTAGAAATGTATTATTTTATTAGGTTTATCAGCTGACTGCAGTGACTAGGGTTGCCAGGTGTCCCGATTTGCGCGGGACGTCCCGATTTTCAGGGGTCTGGGGACGCGTCCCGATTTGCACCTGATCGGGACACTGAATGTCCCGATAAATCAATACATGTCAATCACAATCTAAATTGATTTGAAACAATGTCTAACACACTGCCTCATGCCTCAAGTTAAAAAAAAAAACAGATTTACTAGTAATATTAGTTGCGAGACATTAAAATTAAACCTTAATTTTATTAAAACCGGCCAAATTTTGTCGGACCACGCACAATGAAGGGTTCCGTAGTTGGGATGAATTTATCCTATGAACAAACTTAGCATTGTAGTTGAAAAACATGTACGAACATATACGATCCAACTGCAAATGTATGTTTGTACGCACAATATTAGGAGATTCACTGTTTTTTTAAGACCGTAGACTTCTTATAGGTTTTCTTGTAATCTATAAGTATAGAACTACTAGCTTCCGCCCGCGGCTTCGCCCGCGTGGTATGTCGATAAAAAGTAGCCTATGTCCTTTCTCAGGCTCTAGACTATCTGTGTACCAAAATTTAAATCGGTTCAGTAGTTTTGGCGTGAAAGCGCGACAGACAGACAGTGTTACTTTCGCATTTATAATAATTATTAAAGTAAATAATATTATATAATAGTTCTATTTTCATTCTTTTTTGGCTCAGTAGTTTCTGGGATCAGGGGGGAAAGGTCAATTTAAAAAAAAAAAAAAATTGAGCTCCTCGCAGCAAGCCCTTTCATTTGATATGTCACACGGTACAGTTTGCCCCCCAAAAGTGATACCCATATTCAAAACTTTTCGGTACACGTCTGTGTTTCGGTCACAGACATATCGATCCATTGGATTCGGAGCAAATTGGCTGTGATAGACGGACAGACAGACAGACTCACGAGTAGTCACGAGCGATCCTATAAGGGTTCCGTTTTTTCCTTTTGAGGTACGGAACCCTAAAGAACCTTGTTTTTTTTATTGTCCCGGTCTACAATTCGAAATCCCGATTTGTTTTACCTTCTGCCCCGATTTAAAACAAATCGAACCTGGCAACACTAGCAGTGACATACAAAGAAGAATTTATCAGACTCGAGTAAATTGCGGAAATATAAGACAAGCAGTTTTCCAAATATGTATTTGAACATGAGGCCTTCATGATTAAGATCTTTCTTATTTATGTGCATAATATATATACTTATGATAATGAGATAATATAAACTTATCTTCTTCTTTATTTACTTCATGTTCAAACTGTATATTTATCAATATTTACGTAGGTAGGTACGTTATTATTCAGAGCAACACTTGTTACATTACAAACAAGCATCAAGGTAAGTTGCTTAAACCGATCCAAGTTCAGTAGGTAAGCACCTACATTCACTTTACCTTGCATGGACGAGGAAGTAGTTTATTTATGTATGAGGAAAATATAGTTAAAGATAAACAAAAATCAAATCCCTTGAAATCCTTTATCAACAGCATAGTCGGAATAAATCAAAGGGTTTATTGATTAGTCCAAGGCTAATTATATGTTTACATAATCGATAGTGTCACATTATCAAACAAACGCAGCAACAGACAGGTACTCACACAGAATCTCAATTCGCCAATAGGTGGTTTCGCATAAGGAATCCCCTTGAAACTACAATACTCGAAATCATCGAAATTCTTCAGCACCTCCCCTTTTATTTTACCCTGTTCTGTTTCCACCACCAGTTGTTCCATCATTATTTATGGGTAAATGAACACAATAAACTATTAAAACAACACTGTTTGCACAACTGCTACCGACGTTATTATAACCTCAAACCTGACGTTTGCAGACAGTCACTCAGCCCTACCGGGCAGCCCCAACATTCTTTACTTTCCAACATTGAATTTAATTCGTAACTTTGAAGGTAGATGGCGTTTTATCAGATTTATTATATTTTATTGAACATAAGATTACTGAATTAGGGTGGGTATTTAGCTTGCAATAAAAATATGTTATTTGAATAGAGATAGAGAAGAATATAATGATCAACATGGACTTCATTGTTAGCCTACACCTGATGCTGGCCTGCCCGTCATGACTAGGTAACATAATTAAATTTCATTAAAATAAAGTAACAAAATCTATCTACGCTAAATTACTTAGATTTAATTTTATCATTAAAAAAAGTTACAATCGTATCCAAGTACAATTTATCTGCTGTGTATCTCTACCTGAATTAACATCGATAACAATAACTATCGGAGCCATTACAAACTGTATCTTTTTAACTAATGATTTAAACCAGTTATCAAAGACTTCCAACGAACATTTGCTCAAATCATTGATCTTTGTTTCGGCACCACAATTAGAACGCTTCACTAAACTGATTCGAATCCAGCGCAGGCGAGATAGCCGGATGCGCACCTGTGTTCCGTCGTCGTGTCGTGAGAACCGACCACGATCTCCGACGCAAACCCCTTTATTATCCTCATCTCCGAAATTTCAAATAACTTTAAACCTTACGCCCTGTTCATAAAGATCTACAAATTTTCTTATCTGCAAACTTATCGTGGCCAGGTTCATATAAGGCCATACAGAGTTCCCTGTTGTGCCATGTTTGTTGTGTTATTTTGTACGCTTTTAACATCCGCGCTATTATCGCAACTTTTTATTGTAGTTTAACCACGTTTGAGGAAGCATAGCACAATTAATTATTTGAGTTAAAATCTAAGACTTTTCTTAAAGCACAATGAAAGTTACACTAGTCCCGTATTATAGAACCTCACTCAAGACTTAAGTACTTAAAACTAGTTTCAACCAATCAAAAGGCTTTAAGCGACTTTTAAGTAATTCTTGAGTTTTGAATGAGGTTCTGTAATACGGTCCTTAGAAGTCAAGCGTATAACTACATTATTTATTTGATTTACGTAGTGGAAGTGGAAATCATTCTCGACGCATTCTGGGACTAAAAGGAAACAATGTTAGCCATAGGTAGAACCATTATAATCCACTATTGATGATCAACTGTTGCTTACCGAACCCTGATAGCAAGCGCTGCAGGATCGTATGCTTTTTAGTAACGATCTCAATGGGTTTACAAAAGTAATTATAAAACAATGAAGATGTTTCTGACTATTATGATCATAGTAGATATCATAATATATTTAAGAAACCCAAAGAACACTAATATTAATTTTCCGATTCATATCTTGTATTTTCGGCAATATAAAACAGACACCCTACACTCGCACACGTGAATCGTTTGCGAAATGCTGCGTGCTTCGTGTGAACCTAATCATGATCTTTTTACGGTTTTCCAGACCGACAAAAAGTGTTTGAATTATAATTCATTGAATCAGTCTCTATAGATACCCAGATTCCTTTGAGTCAATTTTATCTATTTGTTGTACATACTACATACCAATACAAATATTATTATGTGTGTGAAACTATCGGCACTTTTAAGTTTTTTTTACTTTTTGAAAAAACCTAAAGAGTTAGCATGTTTATCCACATAAAGAAGTGTAATTATACTACGTTTTTTGCTGATTCAAATAACCCGAAAATCAATAGGACATTTTTGCAGGGTTATTTGGAAGACTTTGTATTCAAACCTAGTCAGATTCTAGATCTAGCCGATATTAGACATATCGGCTAACTTAATGATTTGATGGCTATGAAGGCGCAGCAGCAGTATGTATTTATTCTGTTAACGCATTATGTGGTAAAAGCATGGTAAAAGCTATAGAAGTAGTATTCGTTTTTTTTTTTTAATGGAGCTTTTAATATTAAGTAGGTAACTCAATTGAGCACAAAAGCACTACATAAAAAGTTCTTTCCAGCCTAGCGGCTAGCCTACTTCATGTCTTCTTCCATAAAATTACAGTACTGTTTCTCAGGTACCTTACGCGGCCATTTTCTTTGGTAATTCATACCGTATCGTATGTGTTGCGTGATTAAGTGTCAATTAAGTATTCAAGAGCCGTCAAACTGTATTCGCGTTGGACAATGGCGGCAGGGCCGGTCTGTGCTTTCATGTGACCGCGCAAGCGCGGTGGTGGCTATAAATCGCGATGCGCGAGCGCTGCCCAGTGCCCAGCTTCTTTTGTGTGGAGTAAGTTTATTCCCCGTGCGCACAGGTCTTGGCAGACGTGTGTGGGTGGTGCGGCGTGATTGTGTGTACAATTGGTGCGCGCGCAGGTGTGTCCGAGACTGGACGGCGCCGGCGCACATTCCTCCGGCGGTCACGGCGCCTCTGCGAGTGCGTACTTGATGATTGCGGACACGACTCATGCGCGTTCCCAAATGACACTAACGTCTAAAGTATTCGATATAAATTCTGTGGGTAATCACTGAAGCTCATTATTAATCATAAATGTAGTTAGAATAACAATAAATATTAATAAACAACTCCGAGGTGCCTACAGATTGCGATTTATTATTTCTGTGTATGGTGTAAGGACAGAGACCTTAGGGAAAATGGAAAATCATGATCTGCGCAGCAAGGAGGCAATGTGTGTAATCGGAGTCCAAATCATGAAACTACAACGCTTATTGACATTTTAACAATGATGTTAGGAAGGAACGAACGGAAATGCGTATCATTAAAATGCAGTGCAAATACTAAATAATAGCAAGCTCATAAACCACCAATATTCTAACACAGAGCAGCCAGTCAGTACAAAGATAGAGAGGGATTGATATTTGCTTCAAATTCAAATCAAGAAAGTTTAAAAATATTAGAACTGCTAGCGCCATCTATCCACTCAATGGAGGATCACTCCCCACTTCTTAGTTCCAAATATTATGTATGATTGCAGATGGCGCTAATTGACGCAAAAAATATCGTTTTGTCTTCAAGCACAATAAATACATTGCGTAAGTACAACTACAAGTAAAGTGTTACACAATTTTATTAGGCAACATTTGCTAATGATAGAATAGAATATTTTAATTTTGCATAAAATATGGTACATATTCAAGGTCTTAAATATTACAAGTTCCACATATTTTGCTTACTTATACATTTCAGCATGCAAAAAATACCTTATAAGTAATAAAATAATACTTATACAAAAAACAGTTGTTGCTATTGAGATCATGACAATGAGGTAAAAAATTAAAATCTTTAAAATTGCATTCTAATTCTATTACTAGTGAGATCATATTTCAAATGCTTATAATTTAAGAATTCATCTATAGTATAGAACGCATTATAATACAGACATTTCTTAAGTTTGTTTTTAAAGTGATTTAGTGGCAGCTCTCTGATCGGTTTGGGTATTTGGTTATAGATTTTGACAGACATATTGTAACAATTGGTCTGAAAGAGTGTGCTTCTACATCTTGTGACAGCCAGTCGGGTTGGAACTCTTGAAAGGATTTTTTTTAACAAATAAACCTACTTCTAATTTATATAGACTAGGTAGAGTTAGTAATCCTAATTTCTTAAATAAAGGTCTACAAGATTCAAACGGTCCAACCCCACATATTGCTCTGACACATTTTTTTTGTGTGATAAAGACATTTTTAGCCTGAGAAGAATTACCCCATAAACGCAGACCGTATCTAAGAACTGACCCGACGACGTAGCCATGGTACGCAGTCATAGCAGTTTTTTGACTTGCCAACTTTTTAAGCTTTTTTAGAGCAAAGACAAATTTTGTTAAGATTAGAGCGTATGTGAGTTGTGTGTGCTTTCCAATTGCAATGTCTATCTAAGATAATACCTAAAAATTGTGTATCAAGTACCTCTTCAATTTTCGTGTTTTTATAGTATAAAGTCTAAGGGTTCTATTTGAGAATTGTTATAATTAGAGAATTGTAAAATTTTAGTCTTAGAAATATTAGCTGTTAGATTGTTGTCCTTTAACCTGTTCATTATTGATTCTACAGTGTTATTTAATGAATGTTCGTAGTTGCTTTCTGATTTTTCCGGTACTATAACCGATGATATATCGATAGAAGTAAGTACCAACCGAGCATAATACCAAAGTTAAATATTAGTAAATTTTCTGAATTTATAAATACAACGGAATGGAATAACAAATAATATAAAGTTACCTTTTCAATTTTCAGGATTGAAACTGTGATTGAAACTTTTGCTGGAAAGACTGTTAACTGGAATAATCATGGTTTGGATGATCTGCCTTTCGTAAACCAACCAAATAAAATGATCATTAGTACACGTTTTGATTTATTATGAATAGCTACTGATAAAAAATATGTCAACGAAAGTACGGCAAAAAACAAGGAACTGCACATAAATTGCGTAATATCTGACCAGGCAAAAAGTTTGAGTAGTGCTGAGCTTCTCACCTTTATATAAAAAACACTTAAAATAACCAGACCGTATACAAATTCACGTCTATAAATACAGACGTATACCACCAAGTGACTGTAAAATAAAATGGCAGCAAGATTGAGAACGAAGCAAGGCGTCCTAGTTGGCGCAAGAAGAAAAACTGAAAGCAGTTTCGAATACCATGATTTTCTAAATATTCCTTACGCCAAACTCCCTGTAGGAGATCTACGTTTTAAGGTAAGAATCAACTTTATGTATTAGATCAACAATATTCAACACTTATCTTAACTTAGATATCATCCTTGCAAAAAATACTTTTAACACAAAACGTTTGCATCTATTCCAGAGTCCTCAACCACCAGAGCCATCTCTTTCTCCAATCGGAGAAAGAGATGCCAGAACATACAACGAATCCAACCTTTGTATACAATATGATGTATTCAAGAGAAAACATCGTGGTGGTGAGGACTGCCTCTACGTCAACGTCTCCACACCGAAGGTGCCAGTAGCAGGGTTATTAATGCAGCTATTACCTGTGATGGTGTTCATACATGGAGGAGGATTTGTATTTGGAAATGGACTCGCAAAATTCGAAAATGGCCCTGACTATCTAATTGAACAGAACGTTGTCGTCGTCACCATGAACTACAGACTCAGCACTTTTGGATTCCTATCACTTGATATGCCTGAAGCAGCAGGAAACATGGGACTTAAAGATCAAGTCATGGCTTTGAAATGGGTTCAAGAGAACATTGAAATCTTTGGAGGGAACAAGAATGATGTCACTATTTTCGGGATCAGCGCAGACGCGGGCTCTGTGGAGTATCACATGCTCCCTCCATTAAGTAAAGGTCTATTCCTTAAGGCGATCTTGCAATCAGGATCAGTCCTAAATCCCTGGGCTATGGACACTCCCGAAAATCTTAATGTTCTTGCTTTAAAACTGGCACAAGAACTCCAATATCGAAGGCCATTGAACGATTATCGAGCAATATACAATCATTTGATGAGTGCTCTAGCAGAATATATAAAATTAGCGGCTTACAAAGTTCCCACCCTCTTATGGTGAAAGGAGTTTACTATGGATTGGGACCAACGATTGAAAAAGATTTAGGAACTGGGGATGCATTTTTAACAGAACTTCCATACGAATTATTAGAATCTGGAAAATTCAGCAAGGTTCCTGTTCTCAGAGGATTTACTGATTCTTAAGGATTCATAGAAGCTGGCATTAAATCTCATGATATCAAGGAAGTTACTACGAGTACGTTTAAGAATTATGCAAGCTTTTGGAGATATCCGTTGAATGTTACTGATGCATTCTATTATAATGAAAGGTTACGATATGTTTACGATAGCTACACGGGGCATTACATCGAAAGACCTGCTATTGACTTCTTTGGAGATTTTGACTTTGTGAGCGGTATCATAGAAAGCTCTAAATTATTGGTCAAACACGGTGTGCCGTTATACTTATACGAATTTACTTATGACGGTTCCCTTAATTTGTTTAAAGCTTTAAACCGAGTAAACAAAACAGGAGCAGCTCATGGTGATGATACAGCTTACACAATACAAATTGAGCCGGTTCCGAAACTCACACAAGACGATATTATTGTTAAAAACAGAATTTCCAAGATGTGGACCAATTTCGCCAAAGCTGCGTAAGTACTAACATGATTATTATACTCAAACATTGCGAACTATCTCATTTATTTTAAGAGTAACAGTCGTTTTCCGTGTAAAGCTTCAAAAGTGTGACAACGGAATAGTATCGTCATAATCGTGACTTGTGTAATTTGAAAAGATAATTATTTCTGATACTCGCCAATTTGACTGGAAGCTGACCCAACACCGTTAGAAAATGCAGCTCCTGGTTTTCATTTTTTTCTTCGTTTTCCAGTAACCTTACTCCGAACACAAGCCCCCTGCTGCCACTATACTGGCCCCCCTACAGCAGCAGTGAACAGTTCTACATGGTGATAGACAAGGAGCTGTACATCCAAGCCAACTACGGTGGAGAGAGAATACCAATATTTAAGGAAACGTAGTGTTTAAATTTGTATGGTACTATCTACCGGCTAGCAGAGCTGCCGTTGGTAACTGCTAAGGTAATAGGCGGGGGTAAAAACGAAATGTCAGAATAAAGTTAAAGTTAGTAGGTACCTCAACTATGTAATAACTATTGGCCCTTGCCTCTGCAGACTGCAGCACCCACAGATACACTGATTACTCACTGGTTACTTACTGGTTACTGTATTATCTACTGGCCTCCACAATATTTTACATACAACAATAAATAAAATGTTGTTTTTTTTATTTGAAAAAAGGTAAGACGTTTTTTGTTTGTAAAATGTTGAGGTTTTTCATTTTTATTTATTTAGGTAACTGCCATCTACTTTTAGTACAGCGTATTAAAAATCATACTAGCTTAATTGGTATTTCTACTCGACACTAGAGGTCGTTGCTTTAACGTTAAAAACATTTTATTATAATCAATAATATTATCACAAGTCATTAAATTAATTTTTGGATTAGTAGGTACACTTATTTAATAATAGATTTTTTTTATAATGCAAAATTAATCGAAATTCAAACACAAACTATTTTTTAAATTAGGCAACTCCTTAAACACATGGATAAAATGAGATGAATGAACTATTGTCAAAATTGTACGGTCGCCGGTTGGTTCGAGCTCTCGAATATTCTAGACTAGAATCTGTGAGGTATCACAACCAATTTCTTCATTTGTTTCGGAGCAATTTCTGACAGCAGACATCATGAGCTACGTAATTAAACACCTGATTCCTCTGCTCGACCGCGTCCTTATCAAAAGGGCTGAAGCAGTTACAAAAACCGCTGGCGGCATCGTCATCCCCGAGAAGGCGCAGACCAAAGTCCTTCACGGAGAAGTTGTTGCTGTGGGACCTGGCTCCAGAAAAGACAATGGTGACTTCATTCCTATATTAGTCAAGGTTGGCGACAAAGTACTCCTTCCAGAATACGGTGGTACCAAAGTATCCCTTGAAAATGATGAAAAGGAGTACCACCTCTTCCGAGAGGCCGACATTCTGGCGAAGATCGACCATTGAATTTAGTGTTAGTTTTAATCTTATGATTCTGATTCTGTTTACTTGTTAATTTTAAATTAGAACATGTAGTGAATGGACATTTTGTGATTGTGTAATATGCTACTGTTGTGAGATAGGGTATAGGATGTTATGTCCTTTGCATTTCTTATTATAAATTTGTTACAGAAAACTTGCTGTTTTTCATTAAAAAAAATCCATAATTATTTCATCATTCACTTCACACATAACCTAAAAATGTTAAGCTTTGAAAATGCCCTACCCATTCCATGATCAAGTTTACATAACCTAAACACAAAACATATTATCTATTGATAACTGTGATAAAAGGTACTATATACCCTTAATTGTCACAGTTCTACACCTGGAACAAAGTGCATATTACCTTTTGAGATAACAGGATCTAATCATAAGCTGATAACAAATGTGGTAATCAGTCAATACAATATTATCATGTTTGGGAATCTTAGATCTTTGATTGGGAATGACCTACTTGCAGTTTATATTCCATATGAAGGTAACTTCTGGGGACCTGGGTGAATTAGGATAAACAGGTACACACAAACTTACTGATAAGATGTTTTTTTTACAATGCAGACACCTACCTACTGCATTTTTATAACAACTACACATTTTATATTTTATGAGAAAATTGCATTATAATAGTTTACCTAAACAGTACAAATGCAAAAATGGTTTGCTATCTGTTAAAGTTTGGTCACGCCCATCTCTAAATCTCCTGTACCAAGTTACATAACTTCAAGGCTTTGTATTCATACAGTCACTTGATAAGTATATAAAATGGCTTTAGAATAACGTGCCTAATAATAATTTTGTTACAAGTCAGAATGATACAACCACAGGTAGTATAAAATAAAATATATTTCGAACAAGTCACATCTTTTGTACAACCTGAATACATTTTCTACTAAATTTAAATCACAGTAAATACAGTATCTGGACAGCCAGTTTACATGAGAATATTGTTTATTTATTTTATTATGATACTATAATGTTAATGTAGTAGAATATCAAGATTATCTACATGTTCATCCAAGTGTTTTATTCATTCAAATTAATCTTTCTTTATTAAATACAAAACTGTGTTAGACTTTTGAGTGCAGCACTAGAATAATGAGTGAATACATTTACATAATCATGGCAAGCTTTATTATTAGTTAATAAGTACTTGATAAGTATATATTATAATGTTGTGACTAACCACTGTAGAGAGATTAAAGTTAATACTGAGTTAGTTTCAGCAAATTTACTTTGCCGTGCCCCCAGCACAAAAACCAACATAGGTTCTCAGTTGTATAAATATTACTCGGACAGCATGGGCATGTAAACATTTGTCATATTAATCCAACTGGGGTGGTCAATAGTAACCTATTAACCACCCCAGTTGGATAAGTAGGTACTTATTTGACTTATCTATATGCAACATAGCATGCTTACAACAAAAAAGGTACATTATAATGGCATATCAATACATCATTAAAATGCATAATCTATTGTAAAGATATGGCTGTGCGTCTCACTGCAGCAGATAATGCCGGGTTAGGGTCTGGAGGTTCCGTCAGAAGCTGGACTGATGTCCAACAGCCATCCTCATTAGACTGACGTAGAGCCTCCATGGTTGCTTGGACTCTTTGTCCATCTTCAAATGTTGCTGCAGCCTTTACTGGTTCCTTCACCCAGTCCATCTGTTCTTTGACTGGAAGGAAAGCTTCCTTCAAGGCACTAATCATCTTACAGAGACCTTTTATGTATGGTTTGGGAACAACACTAGAAGCACAACTCAAATCTTCAACATCAACATAAATTACTTCTTCTTTATCTTGAGGCCTCTTTCCTTCGTCCTCTGTAGGCTTAGCATTAGGTTTATGTAATTTACCATGCAGGTCTCCTCCCTTCACAACCAGGTATCCTTTCTTGCTACACACATAAATTTCTTGATTAAAGCAAGGTCCAGGTAAGTGATTGTTCAATGTAGCTGTTACCAACAAACCTTTATCCATTTGTAATTGGAATGTACAAAAGTCTGGGGCAGTAATCTTCCTTATTCCATTCACTTTGCTTGTTTCTTCTACAAAAGTCCTCAAAACTCCATGAACTTTGACAACTTTTTGACCAGTCAGGAATGATACTAGATCTATAACATGACTACCAACTAATGTAAGTGTGCCTCCTCCCATGGTATCGTCACACAACCAGTTGTAAGTGTCACTTATCAACGGGCCCATTTGAACTCTTACATCTACTAAAGTTAATTCATCAGGGTTGCCCAAGTAGCCTTCTTGGATAGACTTCTTCATATGACTGAAAGCTGGCAAGAACCGCAAGGAATGATTTACTATGGATATCAGAGTTGGGTAGTACTGAGCAGCACGCACCATTTTCAAGGCTTCAGCCTGACAGAGCCCAGCCGGCTTATCGCAAACAACATGCTTGCCTATGCCTAGTGCCTTTACGGATATCTGGGCGTGCAAGTTAGGCGCACATACAATAAACACTAGGCTCACATTCTTCTTCAACAAAACGTCATCGATCTTGTTCGTGAAAAACGGGATTTTCAGTTCCTTAGCGGCTATTTCAGCTTCCTGCAGTGTAACTCCCCATATCGCTTCCACTGGAAATCCTTTTTCTCTTAAAAATGGCACTAATACCTTAGCGATAGCCCCAGTTCCAAAAACCCCAATTCCCGGCAACATTGTTAATTTGGAAACAAGCGGCTGGTTTCGCAATAATTAGGAAACCACTAAAGCCAAACAATCTCCAGTTTCTCACGTAACATAGTCACAAGTTCCAATAACTTTGCTAGATTTTATAAACCCACAAATACACAAAAACCATTACGCGACAAACAATCAAGTTTGTTTCATATTCGATGAAAATGAGAGCTAGTGATGTACATACTACATTTTACATGTAAATAAATACCGATAATATTATGTCGAGCGTTGAGTCTATTGAAATGGGTGTACCTTAGTTTTGATTTTTGTTTGATTTGTTTCTTGTTACTTTATGAGTATGCTTCATTTCATTTAAAATTTTACGTTTTGATGATTAATAAAGCCCTACAAATACAGGTCATCCGTTGTTATATATATAAAAGTACTCTGTGGTTGTTATGTTTGGCTAACGCTAACAAACGCTTCCGCGCTTCGAACTTTTACCATAAATAGTACTTAGTCTAGAATAGAATAGAATAGAATATATTTATTTGCATTTAAACATAGTACAATAATGGTCTTAATAATAGGGTTATGATCTACATGTCTCGCCATGGACTGGCATACAAATATTTTAAAGAAAACTTTTACATCGCTTGATGTATCGACATCGACAATCCACGGTCACGCCCAAACCGAATGTCAGATATCTGTATTGTCAATGTCAAATTTGACGTCTAAACTAGCTTATTGCCAGTTTGCCACACAATTACCATTAATCCTTTTTTCATGTGGCATTTATATTTTTTAACTGTGCGTTTGCGAAACATTTACGACAAAACATGTTGAAATCTCTATTTTCTGTGAATGTACCATACAATTTTTGATAGGAACTAGGGATTGAAATATGTTTCGCCAGTGCAAACGCACGGTAAGTTTTTTGGTGAGTACGAGTACCGTCCTTTAGACCATGGTCTAAATAAAAGTTTTGTGTTGTTGGGTCAAATACCTATCAACCATGCTTACATAAAACGATACATCAAGATGTACACACGGCTACACATCAAGCTATACAATTCCAGTATAACCTGACCTCGCATTGTACGGAAATCCAATACAATGCGAGCTCAGCATACACTGGAAATGTATAGCTTGATGTGTACCGTGTGTGCCATGCCATTATAACCTGGCCTCGCATTATTTCCCGTACATTAAGACGTCAGCTTAGAATCGAAAAGTTTATCCATTTGACTGTGTAAGAAGTTACTTAGGTAGGTAGTAGAGTACCTACGCATGAAAAACTTTAAACACCGTAGTTTTTCATAATAATTATGTCCTTTCATCCATGCCTACGTAATCACGTGAGAGCAGCTGGGACCAAAACGATATAACCAATTCCCATGGAAAATAGTTGTCCATGGGAATTGGATATATCAGGAAAGATTGGAAAATTCGGGAAAACTGGACGTGAATTATTCACGTCCAGCTATCCCGAATTTTCCAATTTTTCTTTCCTGATTCGAACTAAGTATTACGATAATTTTTAAAACAAAAATTTGCCAAATGGGAAAAAGATTATAAAGGTATTATAAAGGCAGGTAGAGTAGGTACCTACTTACCTGCTTATCTTTGTTTAGGTATCTAAATTCAACACAATTTTCTATCAAAGATTTTAAACTTATTAATTGTACGCGTGTAAGTGGAACAAAGAATAATATTAGTTGTGTAAACAGTAGCATCGTAAGTCACACTGTATGGCGCTTAAACGAATCACTTTTCGTCGGAGCGGTTAAATTCAATGCTTTGATATCCGCCACCTGGACTCGTAGGGTTGTTGCCGAGACTTGTGATATTTTAACAAAATATTTCTAAACTTGCTGCGTCTTTTACGTGAAACTTTCGAATGGTTTTTTTAAGAACGCATATTATATCGATTATTTTGACCTTTTCGCCTTTTTTAACTGATAATAACTACCTACATAAATTATAAATTGTGAATTTGTACTAACTCAAAAAATAATCCAGGGATCCCCTTCTTATGCGAAGATACCTACGGTAAACAAAGTGGTTATAAGTATTTTAATTATTATCTACTTTAAAACAACTGCCGTCTCACATACCTACCTACCGTCATTTCTATAGAAAACTTAAAGTTTATTTTCGTGTTTGTCTGTAGGTATGTCCGCGTTGTTCTTTTAAACCACGCAACAGATTTTGATGAAGTTTTCACCATCGCTTTGAGAATTTATTCCGGAAGGTTTATGTGTATAATACGTTAAAATTAAATTTACTACATAAAACTAAGAAATCTCGATGTTTTGTCAAGTCGTAGAAACCGTGCGAAGCAGAAGCGGGTCGCTAGTATTTTATAAAAAGTTATACTTACTACATCTTTTTCTCGACCAATAATCGTAAGAGAACATATTTTATGTTATTTGTGCTCATTAGAAATCCTGTCGTTCTTACGTAGTAACCCTATCGCCATCCTATTTGCAGCAATTCGTCTAACACCTCGCAGTTGGAAGCCGCCGCCGATCATCTCCACAATTAGGGTTGACTGACGAGCTCAAACTAAAACTACGTACCACCCTAAATTAGAGATAAAAACATCATCATCGGATGTCTGCTACTAGTACACATTCAATTTCTTTTCAGGCGGAAACATTGAAAATTGCACACGGTGCGGTTTCATTTAGCTCATATAATTTTTTTTTCTCATTTATCTAACTGGTTTCAAAACAGTTTGAGTAAATGCCTGTTTGGGATAAAGGTCTACTACACGCAGTGGACCACCACCACCTGATAAGGCTTATCAGGTGGCTTAACTTTTTTTTAAGGTGTTATCCTGAATTACATACTCAACATTGAACATTGGTATGCCAAGACTAATACGGTACCTAATTTTAATTACCACCGAAGTGCTTTAGCAGAAGCTTTAAATGGTTCTGCTTGCTTCTCTAATCTCTAATTCTAAACAACTCAGCAACTTAGCTTAGGTACCTAGCTACAGTTATGTTCACTTACGACTATCCATAAATGCTAAAGTAACTTTGTCTCAACTGAGACTGAGACAACTGAGACAACTGAGACAAAAGAGTTACTTGGATTAGGATCCAGGTCACAGGCTACCTACCAGCAAGATCACCTGATATGCACAGGTAGGTGAAGTTTCACCAAACCTTATTTTTTCTGCATTTATTATTAACATAACATCACGCCTGTATTCCCCGAAGGGTTGGGCAGAGGTGTAGGTACCTTTAGTACACCCACATTTCGCCTGCGGTTACTGATGTTTGATGTCCCACGTCTTATTTTATTATTATTTCTTCTCAATTCCTTTATCTTACTAAACTAACCAGAAACGAAAGAAAAGTTATTGTAAAATGACGCAAGGGTTCATTCCAGGGTGTATCTGCGTAGCACGTGTGTGTGTCGGGGTGGAGTTGTTCGGAAAGTGTAGAGTGTCGCGGAAGTGTGACCCGCGCGGCATTCTGTCACACTTTTTGTACGAACACTTCGACGCTAATTGCTTCACACTTTTGTGGGTTTGATTTCATGTCATTTTAGGAAGAAGTTCTTTGAATTTTAATTTGTTGTGTAACACTTTATTTTTGAATGAAAACTATGGTGTTATCAATTAGATGTTTTAATCGCAAAGGTACCTCCGCTACCGTCGTGTGGAATTGAGCCATGCACGTGATTTGAACCTTATTTAGATGGTTCCCTATCTACGAGTACCTATAGGCCTGATGCACCTGTTCTTAAAGATGCACAGATGACACAGCAACAAGGTGCAGCCTACCTACTGCAGATGATGGGGATTGTAGACACTCTACAAGGAGCTCTTAAACTAAGTACTAATTATACCTACAAAAAGTACCTGTAGCCATACACACTTAAAAGTACCTATACTTACTTAAACACAAATTACAATATAGGCGGCTCCCTTACATTCTCAGCTAGACTTTTAAATAAATAAAAATTCACCCGCTCAATAAAGCCAGTGTTTCACAACCATGGGCTATTTAGAAGTATACAAAAACATACCAAAAGGAAGAGTTATGTATTTCTTGCGTTAACCATCGTTCATTAGTCGAGGAGCAATGCTGAAGTTTGGTCGGGAGGGGCGAGTGTTGGCGCCGCCCAACGAGCGATGCCGCCCGCCTTGCGCCCGCGCCGCTCAAATGATCAACGTCACGCCGGTAGAGAAGAGAGCACAAACCCACCCTTAAAAATTCTTCATGTCATGTTGACCAAACTCCTTCAATAATTAAAAAAAAAAAACCGTTCAACGTTCGAAATTGAACAAATATGCTAGTGTTGTAGTGAAAGTGATATAAATTAGTGCAATATTAAAAATGCCTAGGAAACGAGTGAATCGGTCCCCGCCGGTTGAGAAACGGACAGACGAAGCAGATGATGATGATTTCTTTTTTGATGATACTCAATCAAACTCAGGTGAGCGGATTTTTATTTAATAAATATAAAATAATAAAACATATTTATTTCGAGCCATTTTAAATCATAATATAACATACAAAATAAAAATAACAATATAAATACAATACAATAAACAACAAAATACATAACTTGTAAGAAAGTTATAGATACTTAAGTACCTAATGTGCGATTCAGGAAACTATAGTTTTTTGCGTTCATCGGAAATTACCTTAACTTCCATTGTTATAACTACTTTTAATATTAAAAATACCTATTTCATTTTATTTATATTTTTCAAGCATAAGAAGCAGTGCGCCGTATTCTCCTTAGGATTCATAATGACAACAATTAAAGCGATAACTTTTACGGACTTAACACATTTCAACGGTAGTGTTAGAAGGAAGCATGCACTACACTTGGTCGATAAGAAGGTACCTAAATGAGACCCAGATTAATTATAATGGAGATTCCTAGGTACATATTCTAAGTGCCAAAATATGTTATTTAGTAGTCACAAACATAGAGAGAGGAGCTTGTGGTTAAGTATAATAACGGCCGCACCGGTCGTTCCATCAGGTTGCTGGGGTTAGTCCGTGAATGGGTGACCATCTTTACGTACCGGGACTCCTCCGTACCTCGGAAAGCCCGCTAAGCCAATGGACCCGGCTGTCATTCGTGGTTCTTGGGCAGTGTTACGGGTCAGAAAGCCCGAAAGTCGGACAACCAGTCCTACCAAGGGGTATCGTATTACCCAGTTACTGGGTTGTGGAGGTCAGATAGGCAGACGCTCCATGTAAAATACTGATATTCAGCTGCATCCGGTTAGATTGGAAGCCGACCCTAACATAGTTGGGAAAAGGCTAGGCAGATTGATTGAGGAGTCACAAACACAAACTTTTCTCAGGTCGGAGTTCACAAGAGCCACAACACAGAAACGCCGCCAATGCACGGGAGCGAGCAAGAATGAGAGTCCTCTCAAAAGCATTTTGCAGGTAAATAACATCAAGATTAGTTACGTTATCAACTCTTTATCGTGGACCAAATAATCACCCAACTCTAATATCTCACTGATAACACAGCCTCGTGAGCTTCATTCAACAAGCGAATAACCGATCGCTTTGCTAACTAGGTAGACTACCTAGTACGAGTATGAATTAGTGTACCATTGCAAGATCCCCTAGGATGCGGCGGGTAGTTTTGCAAAAACTTTATAATCATCTTTGTTATAGAAAGATCAAGATCTAAAATTAAGCACAGCTTTATCTGGATATCAAAATGTGGTATCTTTTTTAATTAAAAACCTGCTATCTAATTGCGTAACACATTTTCAGTAAACGATTAAGACTAATCTGTTTCATTTGACAGTTCAATAACATTCATTGCGTTATTTACGTTGCTGAGATTTTTTTTTCGAACTTATGAAGCAATGGATTATAAATCTCTTTCAAAATTATTCAGATTGTGATTGATCATGCATTACGCAATTAGGGTGCTGGTTCTCTATCAGATCAGTAACAAACATTTCTCTTTCAGACTGAAAACCACACTACCCTGGGTACCGGCGGACACGAAACTGTCTAAACTGGACACGCTACGACTAGCAGCATCGTACATAGCGCACCTACGTGCTTTGCTACACGAGCCGAGATCTGCGCACACGCCGCCGCATCCACTGAGCTTGGTAACACCCTCAGACTACGTGCATTTAGTTTCTATACCTACTAAGGCTATAACCGTCCATAGAAAGTACTTATTATAGTTGATAGCATTATAATGGACGCACTGCAGTCTGCAGTGGCATAACGTTATTGTAGAATAAATTTCGTAGCACCTCTACGAGATGCTACGAAACCCGTGACTTGCACACTGCACAGTCGTCACTTTAACTCGGCGTGTTCGTAAACTTTATAATTACAGTTTCATAAAATATGATTCAAATAGGAATAAAGATACCTATATGTAGGATACATAGTATATTATCTAACGAAGGGCGTTCCCGTTAACCTGTAATAGAATGGCGTCTATAAATGCAAAACAAAAATTACCATCAATTTTTTTTTTTTTTAATATTCACTTGAAATATTAATCTTATATGGAAAAGAAACACTCTGTACACGCACACTCGTCATATTGTCTTTCTACGTTGAAATACTTACTATTCTTTTATTTATGTATCAATTTAATAGTTTTGTGAATATTTCACTACGTATATATTCAAAAGTTGTTTTTTTTTTTTGTATTTATGGTCGCTATACTATTGCGGGTTAACGGCTACGCCGTTTGTTAATTAACATACTGTATAGTAAGGACCTCAGTCGTCGTAGATGTGCGTAGTACCCATTCGTAGCACATCTACGAGACTTGCTACGAATATTGTAATCGCTTAGTACACACGCTATACATTTCCAGTATAAGCTGACCTCGCATTGTACGGAAATCCTATAAAATACGAGACCAGCATAAACTGGAAATGTATAGCTTGATGTGTAGCCGTGTGTACACCGTGATCAATGGCTAAATTACATTAAATATAAATAAGTACAATATTTTATGTATAGTGTGAATTATGGGACAGCTTTCACTAGACCTCGAAAGCGTGTCCGCGACGTTGTTGGTACATAAATCTGCGAACACGAGCTGCCGCTAACATTCTGCACAGGTTGAAGGCTTTTTTAACAGGTTTATGACCTACATGATTTTAATATATACCTATTACTAACTTTTATTGGAGGTAGCGCAGTAACACACGTGACATGACCGTTTTAGAACACAAAATGTTTAAATTGAACATGTGAGTAACTGCTAGCGTTTTTGTGCCGACATTTCCCACCTGCGCATTTTGCGTTTGTAGTATTCAACTCACTCACGCACTTTTATTTTTAGCAAATGTTTCTATTCTTCAAATGATCTTAATATGAGAGATATGTGATTGGATAGGTGGGAATGTTACAAAAAGTCACGCATCAAGTACTTGTAAAGATTCTTCAATATTCGCATGCATTTATTCCGTTGGTACAGAAGTAGGTAGTACTTTGCAGATATTTGCTAGTTAGGTATCCATATTACAACTAACGATTCTATTTACCTATCGACTATCTATCTGGTGTTTTTTATTGTTTCTTCAAAAACACAACGAAACAGCCAAAAAACAAACCGCCTAAACATTCATCAGCGTAAAACACAACGAAACAGCCAAAAAACAAACCGCCTAAACATTCATCAGCGTTGTTGTGGAGACAGGTTGAAACTACAAAAAGTTAGCACCCGTCCGTTTATCAGAGAGGCGTGAATCTCATAATTGTTCACAATTTATTCTCTGTCACAGCTGTCATCCCCTTAATCGTGCAGGGCACGAGACTCGGCGGCAATGAATTACTGACGGGCTCACGCGGGCTGACGGGCCTAAAGGGCATTTGCCAAACGCCGAAGCGCGAGCGCTGTCGTCGCAGGATTAGTGACACGTTCCACGAAGGTCGCATATTTGATCGATAGCCGGATTAACGGTTTGTGAACGTATCGTTAAAGAAGGACATTTTTCAAAATAAGAACTGTAGAAACAAATGAGAAACAATATTGCTTTAAGACCATATTAGTTTGAGCTAACTTAACTATTGTAAGTGCCATCTGTGCCTACAGCTTTTAGTAGGGAAGTACTAGGTTCGGCATGCTATGATGCAGGACCTATGAAAAAAAAAAGCTTGTTTAATAATACTTTTTTTAAGATTTGCATTCGTAGCGGTACAATCTTCGTGTGTGTTCCTTAAAGGACCATGCAAAACAAATAGGTACTTTTTTGACAAAAAAATATCCAAGAGTCACTTTTCCGACCCTTCCGTCGGTATACAAACAACAAAAAAGTATATCGGTACAAGTGGAGCGAAGAAACATAGAAACAAAAAGGTTATAACAATAAACAGGAGAGTTTTACGCTGCGCACACGAGCTGACCAAAAGTTTGCAGCTGTTACGAGTATAAATAAAGTTTATCTCCGGACGTTAAAGAGATGCTCCAGTTTTATTGTTCCCTGGCTGTTCCTTTGTCTTATTTACTGCTTCATTACGAACATACGGAGGTTGTGTTTTATATGCATGTTCTCTATTTCAGAACGTTACATTTTACATGATTTCTATGCCATCGCCAATAAATATTATTTGTTACGAACACTTTTTCTCATCACCATATGCCTAGCCTTTTTCCAAATAAGTTGGGATCGGCTAACAGACTATCTTGAATAATTTTCTAGTGTTTATAAAACTTTAGACACTAGAACAGTAGGTATGATAGATGAACTAGACTCTTAAGAGTATGTTCCACTATACATATGAAATTGTAACGGTTTTTTTGTCGTTGGGTCGATGCATGTGTTCGTCAAAGACCCGAGTTTATTTGTTTGAACATAAAAAGTGCGGTCAAGTTATTATCTCGCAATAAACGGATCATTATACTTGATACAGCATTTTTGCTAAATGGGTGGTCTGGTCTACTCAATCTCTGGGTCTACTAATGATCTTCTAGACTTCATCGGACATTGAGTTTAATGGCATGTGCTTATTAAAGCTACTGTTCCTTGTTACGAGTTCCCTCTTCCATGCTGGAGATTCCAATTGGTAGAGGCATCTCATCTACGGATAAAAGCTTTCATGGGAGTGATCAAAATTCATTAAAAAAAATCCGGAGCGTTTGTAGCGCCACATCCCAGATAAACCCTAGGAAGTTGTGCAGGACAGGCGTTTTGTTTCTCAACCTCATTTGAATACTTATATGAATTTCGATTTTAATTTTTATTATACTTACTAATATCTGGATCGACTAGATGTAGAAAGTTGAGTAGGTACCTACCTACTTGGGTTATTCTTTGGGTAGGTAGGTAAGTATATAATCAACCAAATTACCAAAAATTACCAACCTAAAACCCCCCCCTTATTTCCAGGCATGGCCCTTCGCCTTCCAGCACGGTGGTACACTCAGCTGCGCAATATCACAACGATGGAACGTTAACCCGCCAAATAACGACTCTTCGACCTGCCGAAACGACCAGCCTCCTAGAGAGAGCGTGCAAGACAGTCATAACAACTGCGAAGGTTACCAAGAGTACCCAGACAATGAATATGAGGAACGGTGCTATGAAGAAATGACCACGAACGAATCCTGCGCGCCTATGCAGTACTGCAATTATGGGTATAAGGATAATTACTATGATATGAGAAATGACATGAGGAATTCTTATGCATCAGATAGTATGATGAATTAATTTTAAATTATAGGAGAGACTTGACCAAAGAATTTTTAATTAAATATTTCTGTACGCGATTTTTTGTGACGGTGGAATATTACTTATTTAATTGATTGGGTTTTTTTTTATGAATGTATTTAATAAAGAAACGCATTCGATCTACTTTCATTAATTTATTTAAGTATGTTCTTCATTACGGTTTTCTTAATTTTACTTCAATTAGGAATATTCCAAGTTGTTCTCATGATGCTGAGTCATGATGTAGTTAATCAAGTTTTGTCATGTCAAATGAAACGGTAAATCATATCCTTCGAAATCATAAAATTAATTAATGATGTCAAAATTAAGAAATTATCACACTCAACACTGCGAACTTCAAAGCGAATTCAAAAGGATTATGTGTCACAAGCATATCGGCTTACACTGCAAAACAGAACTTTTGAGAATACTTCGCCTTTTATTCGCCGGGTACGATATATAGGTAATTATTTGCACTCCGCGTAAATGGAATTCTTACTACATTATATGCCCGTTTTCGATAACACTAGGCGACACCTACATGAATTCTAACTAATTATTAAAAATGCGAAAGTGAGTTTGTTTGTTACGCTTTCACGCTAAAACGGCTGAACGGAGTTTTATGAAATTTGGCACAGGGAAGATCTACCAAGTACTTTGACCTAGAGGAGGACTTAAGTTATTTTTTATCGACATACCACGGGGGCAAAGCGACGGGCGCAAGCTAGTACGTAAATAAAAGCGTGCTGTTGGATTGATAGGTACCTAACTCTAGACACTCACAATCCAACCGCGAACTTTGGTCACTTTGGTGTCGCCATGCAAGTGGCATTAGTGTTAGAATAGGTTCCATTTTGTTCTCTGAAACCGAATTGATGTATTAAACTTAGAGATAACATAACACTCTTCCATTCCCCAAGGGGTAGGCAGGGCTGCGTGTAGTAAATAGGTAGTTACTCGTACGCCTCATCCATACCTAACGTTATTAATAGATTGGTGTCGTAGGTAAATATTCAAAATTAGTTTTCAGTTACAAATAAAATGCATCAGTTACACTAGTTCTAAACCGGAACGCGTTAGTCATTTGAGGTAAAGTGGTAACCCGATATTGAACTAAGTAGACGTCGAGAGCGACATCGCTTCGAACCTGACAAAACAAACACGAAAATAGTCGCTGCCAGAAAAAAATATTTCCATGCGGAAACCGCTTGTGGTTTTTGCTTTTGATTTTGTTAGGGAAAAAATTAAAGTATTGGTACTAACAATTTCATTATAATAGAAACATATGAAACAGTTCTATGTATTAAAACATTTTTCTTTCAACTACGTAGTAATGTTATTATTAATCACTACAAAACCGTTCACAAATGACGTAGTTTTTGCTTAGAACCAAAACAGTGCAGTAAAGTTGTATGAAATTTCATTGTTGCACTGTTTTTAGGGTTACATACCCAAAGGGTAAAACGGGACCCTATTACTTAGGCTCGTCTGTTCGTCCGTCTGTCTGTTTGTCTGTCTGTCTGTCTGTCTGTCCATCTGCCCGTCCGTACGTCCGTCCGCCCGTCCATCAGTCCGTCCGTCCGTCAATCTGTTTGTCTGTTTGTCTTTCCATTATTTTTAACTTTTCTTGCTAAATATGAAGTATCAAAGTTTTCGATAGCGATATGAATGCAACTCCAGAAAGTATAAAAACAGCTGCAAATGAAATTGTTAATAATCTTTTGCCGCAAAAGTCGCGGGATAACTTTGTTTTCATTAACTTGAGTTTTTATTTTGAGTAGGTATGTTTTATCACGGTAGGTAGATTTTTAGTTGAAAGAAAAGTAGATTACGCACCTTGCTGAAGTTAGTAATTAATGCACTCGTGTTAATTTAGTGCCCTCGCATGCGCTCGGCCACCAACATTACCCTCGTGCATTAATAACTCACTTGGCGCTCCGTGCAACAATCTACTATTCTTGGTCGAAGTTTATAAAAAAAACTGAATATTATCTGAATGTTTACTAATTGGATTTAAAGTTAACATAAAGGTCCAAACACACTAATGCGAATACCAAACTTCCACAGTATTTATCATTTCTTTGTCATTTGTGCAGGTTAATGAAAAGTCAACTTTAGCAGGTGAAAAGTTTATTTTGTAAGTATTCATAGGTAGGTTTATGTATTATGCCAGAGCACACTACAAATATTATCGTTTTACTTATTTACAACAAAATAAATGTAAAACTTAAGCGAGGCATGTTTTGGTAAAATTTGTTGAAATAATTACACTAAATTTACAACTAAAGCGAATATGTTAATTGATTTAAAATGATCTTTAAAACATTATAACTTACGTACATATGGGTAAGTGGCAGTAACACATTGATTAGCTTACAAAGCTAAAACATATATTAAAATAAAATTGTACATTATCTAGGAAACATTTAAATTGCTTTTTGTGGCGTATTATTCTCTAATTCATTTAACGCTTTCGTTTTTCTATAAATTATTACTAAATCTACGGCTATTCTGATAAGAAAATTGTTATACGATAGTATAAATTACACACGACTCAGTATCGAAAGTAGTCTAAGTTATGTGCTCATTAAATTAATGTTTTGGACATTAGCTTACGTGTCAATAAATGGTAGAACACGATTACATGATAGTGATTCTGATAAGTATCCTAATTCTAACTTTATTCCTAGTTAGACACTCGCACTACACTCGCACGCAACACGCATGAAGATGAATTATATTCATTCCTCGCACTAACTATACTAAAGCATTTTCGCCTGTAATGATAGTCAGATATAGTATACATTACAATAAAATATTATCTCTACCATATTTTTGGTAGCCTCCTAGCTTTGAATTCACGCTAAATTTAAACTAAAACTTTTCAAGTTCAATTTTCATAACACTCCTTACGAAGTGTTCCGATCCTCAATCGTAATTTATGCCTAATTTAATTAAAAATATTATTTTTATAAATTTTTCATTGTTACTCTAATCAAGCAGGTAGCTAGACTTTGGAAAGGTAGCTACACTTTAACAATATGAGTATGTAACTAAATGTATTGTATTGTTTTGACAAGTTTGGGTACTAATAAAATTTGCAAACGCCGGTTTTCTTGGAACATCAGACTGATTATAGAAGGACTTCGTGACAAGAGCCCTGTTGGTATCGATTTTGACTTAACATTTCATCATAACTGTGTAAAATTCAATTTCATCAGCTAAAATATCATTTATGACGAAATTACTTCTTAGAAATATTATTTTATCCGTAAAATTCATTACCTCTTTATCCTCCGTCTAAGCGGTTGAAATGATCTAATTTTTCTATTGAGATATGTCCACACTTACCTTTAAGACGAATTAACTACTTTCATATTGAAATCGCCAGATGAATGATAATTATTACAGAATGTAACTAGTTTTTTTTCATGCATATAATTAATGTTTTAAAAACAGCATTGCTTACATAGGTAATTATACCAATTATTTCACACAAAAACTTTTCTAACACATTCACAACTCCGCTCAAAGCCTATCGTTTCCGAGACTACCATTATAGAAAAATATATATAAGAACTTACATCAGAGTATTCGTTAAGCCTAAACGCTATACTTTTCTCACGTTATTGCATTGCTAGTTGCATTACATACTATAATATTGTTGCATGTTATTATTCGCTTTATATGAGTAATACAATATAATTATATTTTATGTAAGAATATTATACGGTTCATTTTGCTAGATCGCAGTACATTCACAGAACCAGTGTGACTGAACCTTAATAATTATAAATATTGGATATCGCGACACAATTTCTTAAGATGGATTTATCTGTACATTGCGACAAAATAAGCTTCGACAAATAATTCTAGTCGTAAGAAAATAGTCAAGACCCTACAATTTTACGCGCAATTACGTCTATATTGAGCAAATCGTTTACAAACTGCACAACTTGTAGAGAAATTAATCTTAGGAAATAAAAATAACATCGTCCGTCTGTTGCTAGACCAAAAACATTTAGTAATGATACATAAGAATTGGTTAAGCCCAAAGCAAACTCCATCCGTCTTTACCGTGTTCTGTCGACTTCAAACATCAGAATAGCACTTCTTTGCAACGACAGACACATTTTGATTCAATAACTCTTAGTGCTCAATCGCAAAGTTGACATAATTATTTATTATATTAATTTGGATACTACATTAGCAAGTATTTAAGAAAAATCGTGTAATAGGCGCATTTCTCAATTGTAAGGGATGGATGGAAATATGCTTTGAACCTAAATTCATTGATAATATTACAGCTAAAGACATTACAGCCTTCTTGTAAAACATAGGTATATTTCCAACATACAGTGTCACCCATCGCTTGTGTCGCTTACAGAGCATCATTATACATAGCGTGCGAACAAATTACCTATAATGTACTCCGTTAAAACTTATACATAAATGCAATATACGATGCAAGTCATATAAACGTTTCTTATAAAGTCTATGTGATGAGAATACCAAAAGTAACAGGAGCAAAAAAAAACTTTAAAAAAAAATGGCGTATTTATTTATGGCAGGAGAAAAAATCGTATTTTTTTTTTCCTTTTTTAGTATAAGTATGGGCCACAGGGTTAAACACACTTTCTCATAGCAGTTGTATAAGCGCGCAAAAAACCCGCGTGGGATTCGCCTCGGTGTCTTTGAATCTTAAAACTGAATAATGCTCATACCGAAACTGCATCTCAATTTTAAAGTATCAAAGTAATATGGATTTCTTTTACAGTTTATTCTAAAATATCGATATGTTCCTTGTGGTATTCCATTACAGTACTAGTTTACACTTACACACCATATAGAAAGTCCCTGTAGAATGTCTTTTACCATGATTAAGAGAGCTTTGTTGTGATTTTCAACGTTACACTAAAGTGAATTACAAATGTATTGATATATTTAGTTATTTTACAAGCTACAAGTTATCATAACTATAATATTGGTTATTACATAGATATTTTGTGCGTACCGCCATAATATAAAAGAACGTCAAATGAAAAATACACTTTATTAACTTAAAAAATAAACATAAATTAATTATATAATTTAATATGACTTAAATTATCGATTCAAATCCTTCATTGCATTAAATACAATAAATTAAAAAAGACATTGTATACATTTTAGATTACACCGCTCAAATCTTAATAATTGTATAATAATTAAAACGTTGCATCAGCATTACGTAATTAAATAATGGATAAAACGAATAAAATCATTTAATCAAAAAAAAAAATTGTATTTACAAGAGTCATAAAATACCTAAGTCCTAATTATTAAAATAATTCTAAAAGGTTTTTCATAATAATAATTTAATTATAATTATTTAGCAGTCGTAAGACTTATCCGTAACGCAGCGTGTAAAGCGGGCGACGACTTGGGTATCGTCGGACTTACTCTCGTGTAAGCTAGAAATGGTAGGGGTTGCATGCTGCGACGGATACCGACTACCTGCCCGAGAATATGCTGATCGAGTTCGACGCGGTGCGCTTGCGGATCAGCGTGGCCTCGACTGGAAAGAGGAAAAACATACATTGTAGAAAAAATACCAATGTAATTATCCCATTCAGTCATGTTATATCAGTATATAAACTAACAAAGGGCGTTCCAGTTAACCCACAATAGTATAGCGTACAAAGATGCTAAAAATATATTAGGTACTTACCAATAAAAACAAACTTTTTTTTAAAGTATAAGTATTGAAATATTTACAAAACTATTAAATTGATACGTAAAAGAAAGACTCTGTACACGCACACTTGTATTTCAACGTATAGACAAGTGTGCGAGTACAGAGTGTTTCTTTTCCATATCAATTTAATATTTTTTTTGTAAATATTTTACTATAAAAAAATTAATGGTAATATTTTTTTTTGCATGTATAGACGCTTTACTCTTACGGGTTAACGGACACGCCCTTTGTCAGTTAACATACTGTATTATGAACCCATAAATAAACACCAGCGTTATAGTATCTATACGTAGTCTCTTCACCGTATCCGACGCTCAGAGACCCAAACAAATTTTACTTCCTATTCAGAATATTGATAATTAATTACATAATCACATACTGTCATAATCACACGCTTGACAAACGGACTGGTAATATAAAAAAGTAAACATTTAAAATTAAAACATGGAGGTAGGTATAGGTACCCATAGTCTTCAAAAACATAACAGTCTTTAGTCATTTTGTATTCTCGTTTAATCGCAGTATGACATTATATTTAGCCACTTTTTGCAAACATTGAATACCATAACTTACTCCAAGTTATTCCTGGCTAATAATAATCCATCGCTTCCTGCGGAGGCTGTAATAAGCGTCTAGGTGTTGTTGTCAAGTGCTTGGACCAGAGAGTGCGCCTGGTCCCCATCAGCATTGGGCCTGCCAAATTTTAATCTGATGAATCTGATGATTATGGAATTCTGAGATAAGAGTCATTTGAGGGACTTGTTGCTAGGTAGCCATTTAACAACTGTTGTGCGGGTCGATCAATTTTGGAGATAAAGCAGCGCTTGGCATGGCTCTTTATTTTTTTTTAAAGAATCGCACTTCTCTTACTATGTAGGTGGCGCATATTGTCAAAAGCACGCGTTCACTGTACACTGCATTATGAACTTAAAAAGCTGTGCAATAAGAGGCACTTTACGAGCAAGTGCGTTGACAAAATATTTACTGATATTCAGCCGGTACTTAGGCTGTAAGTCGTCTTGAGTAAGGCAGTTGAGAAAAGGCCAGATTAATGATAATGGACTTTTGAGATGATAGTGACGTCATGAGATTCTATTTACTCTGGCTATCGGAGGTATGTTAACACTTAAAGGTTAATAGACTAGACGTGATCCATCATGATTGTAGGTCACGTTCAGCAGTGACGTAAAATGTGACGTAGGTCACATTAGGACATAGGTCTAAAATAGTTACCACCACGCCGCCTTAGCAAGATTTAATACTAATCTGTCATAGGAGGTAGGTACCAGTGCCTAACAGCACCTACAGGATAATAATGGGCTAGACGTGATCCGTCATGATTGTAGTTCATGTTCAGGGGTGACGTAGAATGTGACGTAAGTGTAAAATAGTTATCATCGCGCCTCCTTAGCAACATTTAACTAATTCGTCATGAGAGGTAGGTACCTGTGCTTAACAGCACCTACAGGTTAATGGGCTAGACGTGATCCGTCATGATTGTAGTTCACGTTCAGGAGTGACGTAGAATGTGACGTAGGTGTAAAATAGATATCACCACGCCTCCTTAGCAACATTTAACTAATCCGTCATGAGAGGTAGGTGCCTGTGCTTAACAGCACCTACAGGATTAATGGGCTAGACGTGATCCGTCATGATTGTAGTTCACGTTCAGGAGTGACGTAGAATGTGACGTAGGTGTAAAATAGATATCACCACGCCTCCTTAGCAACATTTAACTAATCCGTCACGAGAGGTAGGTACCTGTGCTTAACAGCACCTACAGGTTAATGGGCTAGACGTGATCCGTCATGATTGTAGTCTTGTCACGTTCGGTTGTGACGTGAAGGAAGCAAGTTACATGAAATTGTTGCCACCACGCCCCCCTAGCAATATCTTAAGTAGGTTAAGAATAGAATAGAATACTCTTTATTATGTACACCATAAAAAATACGGATACAAATGTAGAAATTTAACATAGGATGACACAATGGGCGGTCTTATCGCTAAAAGCGATGAAGTATGCCTGTTTTGTGACCAACTGGCTCCTACATTATCCTTACATAATTATAAAACAAAGTCCTCCGCCGCGTTTATCTGTCGTCCTGTACGCGATTTGTTTTTAAACGACTTCTTCAAAAAGGAGGAGGTTTTATGCTCGTCTGTATGTTTTTTTTTTTTTGTGTACATCGATATTTTCGCCAATTGTGAACCGATTTACAAATTTATTTTTTTGTTCGACAGGGTATACTCTCGAAGTGGTCCCATATAAATTTGATTAACTTTGCTTGCGTAGTTTTTGAGTTAGGTTCAATAATTACGTAATTTTCCTACTTAGTCTATGTAGACGACATTATATTTGACTCCGTCACTGTTATTTACGTAGCAAGAAGTGGTATTCGAATTTGTGTGGGGTAGGTACCACAACTAAAAAGTGAAAAATAAGAACTTTTTACAAAAAAAAACAACCGACATCCAACTTCCGACTTCTTTTTCTGTAAAAAGTGAAAAATAAGAACTTTTTACAAAAAAAAACAACCGACATCCAACTTCCGACTTCTTTTTCTGTAAAAAGTTTTCATCACCAATAGATAGAGTGG
Organism: Lithophane leautieri; assembly: GCA_949152455.1. Classification (NCBI taxonomy): domain Eukaryota; kingdom Metazoa; phylum Arthropoda; class Insecta; order Lepidoptera; family Noctuidae; genus Lithophane; species Lithophane leautieri. Next base: position 6,967,139 of record OX424472.1, on the reverse strand, counting down.
TTCTCGAGTAAGAGTTTAGTATATAAAAATCGACATCCACGGGCGACGTTGCGGGCATCAGCTAGTATTAAATAAATATTGAACCAATGTTACAGTTATTAGCAGTGATCGGAGTAGGTAGATTGATTTTTAGTACTTGTATCATAAATGCACACAGAAAGAATAACATGGATAAGCCATTTTTCCGGAAAGTAATTCCGGTATTTCCGGATTCAATTAAATATTGTTAATGTTGGTAGTGATATTATTACTACTCAATTCAAAATTTAAAGGAAGGTATCAAAACTAAATTAATTCATTATTTATTTGCTCATTTTATTACAATTCCTACCTTTTTTTTTTTTGAGGATGGCAAATCTTCAAATGACTTCTTCCACTCTGGCAGAATACAATTCCTACATAAGTTCCGGTTTTTTTTTTAATAATCCACCAATTCCGGAGGAATGTCCATATTTATATATACGTTTCGGATCAATGGCCCCAGTTCAATCTACCTACTCCGATCACTGGTTATTAGGCATAAAGTAACGAAATATATAATGAAGTTACATTTATACTATAGCAAGATGAACTCTCGTTCACAGTAGATAATTGAAATGGTTGGTTTCCATAGGGCTGACAATGTAGTTTCAGGCATAGAAAATTAATTCTGGTAAAGTTTAGGTATTCCTGATAGTTGGGCAGCAGCATCCCTTCAAAACTATTAAAACTATTGAAATAATAGTCTAGGAATAGATTTTAGCGCTGATTAAAAACTGCCATCGAAATGAAGTGATTTCATACAAAATTTTTGTACAAAACAAATAAGTAGGTAGTCAAAATGTGCTTCGTCATTACTACGTCACGATCAACAGTGACGAGTACATATCTATTATTTGTATAGAAATATCACAATATTACACAACTAGTAGTAACATGTTATCATCATTTACGCGATCGTGAGTCCTTGATTAACTTTATTTGATGTACAGTCAAGGTGAAAAACATATACTTGGTTTTTTTTCTTCTCTATCTCTGGTCTGACCATTTGAGTACTTTATGCGGCTTACCCAAATGTCCTTTCTTTGTTTCTGAGTTGAGCTCCTCGGTTATTGACAAATCTTGTGTGGTTCTTTCCTCAAAAGATCATTTCAGACACTTATCTACATGGTCCTCATTGGCCTGACCAAGATTATGTCTGAACTTTAAAAGAGACTGGGACCACTAAGTTAGTTTCGACCTTTCTTCTCAGAGTAGTCAGATAGGAAACGCCGTCCTCATCTAGCTTATTTTAATAATTTCTTTTTTTTAATATGACGTGTAAAAGTGATTCCGATATCCTATTTACAGAATAAACCATTTCATTTCACTTTATACACCTAGTAAATCTATCGCTTTCCATCAGGCGAGATCGAGGTCAAAGGCTGGGCTATAACTCAATTAAAAATATATATTATATATAAATCAAAAATTTTGAGGTCTCGTAGAGCACCTATCGATTTAAATGATTTTATATTGTGATACAATTCATAGAATGTTTTGACCGAAATTGCTATAATATACCTTTATGCAGAAAAACTCATAGTTTCAATCAATATTTTAGGAGACAATCATGTTATATTTTTGCCCTTGACTGTACCTACGTAGTAACCATGACTTGAACAATTTCATGTTACAGTACTGTTCAAAAGTCATTGACCTTTTGTTCATTATATTTTTACGTCACAGTAGAATGGCTCACCATGAATCATGTCATGTAAATTGTGGTTAATTTTTTCAGAATATAAGTCTGATTCATGGTAGGAATCAAGTACCTACCTACGTCAGTCTCTCTACGTACCCACGGCGAGAGTTCAAAGCACTTCTCTCAGAACAAAGCATAAGTTTTTAATTAATTATATGTGGCCTTTGGAGTTTGTGCTGTTTGATAGATTGTTAAGTTAATTACATGATTGTTCATCCATAAATCGAAGTTTCAAAGCTTTTTTCTATTTTGCAAGCATTTATTTTCGGCCAATTATATTATGCAGATTTTGGTATTGTTTTTGTATATATTTGTTTGCTAATTACTTGTTCCATAATAACATCAAGCCATGCCTTATGATCAAAGCCTCAAAAGAAGCCAAGTTTTCATGTTCTGCAATACTCACTTTTCTCATATCTTTGTAATAAGCGAACAAAGTTCCGAAAATAACAAAATAATACACCTACTTTATACTTACTGCAACCAAATTGGCTCAATCAGGAATCATCAACTTTTTACCTTTTTCTAAAAGTCTTGGTTCTCGTGCGTGGTGGCGGCGGGGCAGTACGTCCTGTCAGGAGTCACCAGATGGAGGTAACCTTGTCCCTAGATGTAAGGTAACAGACACTCACTGGAAGAATCCTGCGGCGTGAGCGGCCTCTTGATAGTCTGTTGTATGACAGCGAGCCAGCCGTCGCGGTCCTCGTGCGTGGTGGCGGCGAGGCAGTACGTCCTGTCAGGAGTCACCAGCTGGAACGGGAACCGCGCGTCCTTGCAACCGTTGCCTGTGTTGGATACTTTGATGCAGTAGCCGTTGGATTCGTGGCCTGTGGAAGGTAAAATGGGTAAGTGAAGTCTTAAAAAATGGCCTTTCGCCACCTCTCAAGACTAAACCTTAAAAACTGGTATTTCGCCACCTCTCAGTTCATTGTATTAAAAGTTAGTTTTGATGCAATGCAAAACACAGGGGTTTAAAAAAGAGACGACCGACACGTTGGAGAAACTTGTGGACGACACAGGACTCCGATCGGGCAAATTCGATCCTGTCTTGGGACTGAAAGTATCTTCAAGAATTGGTAACAAAACTTTTTGAGTACTTTCGAGGACCTTTGGGGATAAACCTTCCATGGTAACCAATCTGGTTGGTTCCCCGATTTATATTACTCACAAAAAAAGTAACATAAAACTACGTACCAACAAAAATCTCGCCCTTCGGATAAGCGTCGAGTGGTTCATCATGGTACATCAGTTTCCTATTATCCAACGTGAACCATCGACGCCTATGAGCGTCTGAGGGTCTTGGACCAGTCTTCCACAACCAGCCTTCACGCGCAAAGTCTTTGGGGAGACGGAGAACCAGGTCCGATTGTGGCATCGAAGGGAACGCTACCTGGAGGAGATGCAATTGGGCGCAGCGGATTGCTGTGTACCTGTGGATGAGGTAAAATAAGTAATGAATAGCAGAGGAGTTATTGTTTTAGTTTTGTTTTGGCACTTCAAAGATTTACTCACTAAGGGTCAGTTCACACCGAGACGCGACGCGACGCGTACTTTTTTATGATCCGATACAATATCGAATTTATTTACTACACAATAAGGGACACACGCTGCGTAGCACCGCGCATATGTCAACGTACGCCGAAATGCGCGGTGCTATGTGCTTTCTTCACGAAAAGGCATCATTTTAACGCTGAAATGATGCCTTTTCGTGAAGAAAATAAGTTCGATAATTGTTAAAAAGTGCGCGCAGCGTCGCGTCGCTTCACGTCGACCCTAAAATATACGGAAACAAAAATTACATACGTACAGTTTTAGGACACTATTGTGAATTCGTCACTTCACGTACAAAACGGCCGATATATCTTGGCAGTTCTGAACATAGGCACTACGAACTTCCGCGCATGTTCTCTCACTCACACTCGCCTCATGACACCATTTGGTTCCTAAAAGATGTGATTGCGCAGCCCTCTGCGTGAGGTTCGGAACTGCCAAGTTATATTGGCCTTATTGTACACTAGAGAAGTGCACATCATTAGCAGAGACCTTGATGATTATAAAGGACGTGTAAGATACCGTAAGTTACAAAATAAACCAATTTATGTTGCTGATGGGCCTTAATTAATGTTAACCGAGTGTAGTTGGAGTTTTTTGGAGCAATTAATTAGAACTCCATGAAGTTTGGTTTTCTAAGCTCATAAGCAATTAAGCTGAATAATCCTGATCATATTAGGTGCTCATATGATCAAGATTTCCCATGATATACCTAGATATTGTAAAATAGAAATTCGCCCGCAGTTGATTTCATTTTGAAGATGATTTTTCTCCGCCCAAATGGTGCTGGATCTAGTAACAAAAATCTTTGAATGGAAAAGCTAATACAAGAAGGAAAAGTTCTGGCCAAAGAGGCGAGATGCTATAGTTGTCGCCTTTTAGCACGGCAATAGCGGTCATTGCCTTTTTCCTAATATCTATCCGAGGAACTCAAACAATAAACTATGTAGAGTCCGCGCCACCACTGAAGTCCGGCGAAAAATTGTGGAGCTACATTTGTTTTAATACAATTTTACGGAATGAGACGGACACAAAGAGAATTATATAGTCATTGAATAGACACTATATAGTCATTGGATAGACACTATATAAGGTGCTATAAAAATATCTGCCACGGCTGCAATGGGAGGCAGTATTGTGTTTATAGATTACAATAGTAAAGATAAATTATTGATCACTTGTCATATTTTTTTTCATAGAAAAAATATTTATTAATTGAAATATTGATTTATTCGCATAAAACCATCCCGTAGACTTAATAAGCTGTTGCCGCACCGCACCGCACCGAATTCAATTCGCGAAACGCCGGCTCCGTTCATACACTGTTGCCATTCTTATCAAACAATGCCGCTGCGCGACGGCCACTCGCTCATCAAAGCGCAGCCCCGCGCGCCCCCGCCTTCACCTGCACTACCCCGTTCGTCGCACGCGCTAGCCGACCGCCCGGCACGCCAGTCGTCCGCCAGTCGCCCGCCCGCCCGCTCGGAAGTTAGTTTTAGCGGTCAGCGTCGGGAATATCGCGCGCGCTTTCTTTAAAAATGCCACCCAGACGACGGTATTCCAATCAAGAATATCTTGAAATGGTATTGTGCTACCGCGAGTGTAACTCCATAACTGCGCATGCAGTAAACTTATACCAGCAGAGGTTAGGTGTGCGAGTGAGTCATCATATTGCGATTCTTACACTAACTTGACAGTCCAAAGCCTGTTTTAAGTGTGATGGGAAGTTTATCATCTTATTTACGTCAGTTTTTTGGAAGAATGCGGTAGCTGGTAAGTAATTGCACTTTTAAAACACTTGTTTGCCTGCGTATTATTGCGTACCTAGTAGATTAGATAGTGACGAACTAGTCAGCTGATTTCAGTTTTCATTCACAGAACAGATGGAAAGAGATAGCAGTTGTTTTCATTGACGAAGCGACACATCGCGCGTAGTTTGTGAACCACGTTATGCAGAGTAGAGTCAATGTTTATTTAACTACTTTATTTTCTCAAATTGATTTAACTGGGCCGGGGTACAAAATTTCTTCACTATTGACAATATTACCTCCCATTAAAGCCGTGGCAGATATTTTTATAGCACCTTATATAGTCATTGGATAGACACTATATAGTCATTGAATAGACACTATACAGGGCGTCCCACGGATATGCCACATGGAGGGAAAGTACCTTGAATATTGTAGATGGAACATTTTACTGAAAGAAGACATTATTTTATTTTATTCATGGTCTTCCTTTTATTTGTGACACTATGTTATTTAGCAAAAAATAATCCTTATGATGAAGCCTTTCGATCGGTATGATAAAACTACAGGGTGATTATTTTTCTCATGTAACGGGTTCGATTCCCGGTTGAAACATGTAATTATTTAAATATGCATGATGCAGTTTAAATTATTTTTTTAATTAAAATAATGTCTTATTTCAGTAAAATGTTCCATCTACAATATTCAAGGTACTTTCCCTCCATGTGGCATATCCGTGGGACGCCCTGTATAGTCATTGGATAGACACTATTATAGTCATTGGATAGACAATAGCGCCGCGTTTATCGGACTTGAGTGGCGGCGCGAACTCTATGGTTTTTTTTAATTGGAATTTTTGTTGAAGATATAGGTTCAGAAAGATAACGAATAATTTGGACAGTAAAAATAAAAATGCTAGAAAATAAAGGTGGTTTTAATGACTGCTATTAATAATTGCCATGCTAAAACGTGACAACTATTGAATTATATGTAGTAAACTATTTAAAAAAAAAAAATGTTTATTGCACATATAAAATACATATCACATGTGAACTGGAGATCACCTTTTAAGCAAGAAGATGCTTGTGTTAGGTGACTCCGCTCTTCCACTAGCTACAATGCGGGTATGCAATTTAAAAACAAAAACTGGCTGGCTGGCTGGCTTCTGGCTGTGTTTGCAAGTTTAAGGTTCATCTTTACACGTGGAATACAGAATTAATATTCTTAAAAAAAATTAAAATATGCGCATAAATATTATAAATGTTTATATGCTTTCATAACAAGATTTTTTGGTGTACGATTACGTATTATGATAATTATATTAGTATGATAGATAGGTACCTATCTGTATGTACGCAACCTCTAGCCCTCTCACGGTCGCGCATCATCATCTGCCTAGCCTTTTCCCAACTATGTTGGGGTCGGCTTCCAGTCTAACCGGATGCAGCTGAATACCAGTATTTTACATGAAGCGACTGCCTATCTGACCTCCACAACCCAGTAACTGGGTAATACGATACCCCTTGGTAAGACTGGTGATCAAACTTACGGACTTCTGACGACCCGTAACGACTGTCAAAGATCCTCAAATGCCAGCCGGGACCAATGGCTTAACGTGTTATCCGAGGCACGGAGGAGTCTCGGTATGTAAAGATGGTCACCCATCCACGGGCTAACCCCGACAAGCGTAGCTTAACCTGATGGATCGACCCGTGCGGCTGTTATTACGTAGCCACGAACTCCCACGGTCGCGCAATAAGGGTAATTTATGATAAATATTTGTAACGTTTAGTTTATTTACATATAAAGATCATAAAAATTTATAGGAATTCCTTGAAGTACTCTCTCAAGGCTGGGGCGATTTTCCATAATTATTTAAATATTCGATTGAAGGTTTGTTCTTTTTGTTTATGGATCTATAGATGTCATTTTTAACTATTTAATCCAGATATAGTGTCGATTTAGTCACGCTTAGTGTGAATTTACGTTATTAACATAATAGTTTCTGACTTTCGATACGTGTGGAAACGAAAACCGTAATTTTATTACTTAAGTATTAGTTTTTCTACATTTAAAAATTAATTTTGCCAACTTTTATGATTTATAATTCAATTAGCCAACCTTTGCCAAATCAACGTTAGATGCGAAAGCGCCCTTATTTAGGTAAACCACTGTCTGCATTTGGCATTATTTTTACGCAACTCGGATAGAGCTAACATCATAGTACCAAAAAAAATGACGTAACAAACAAATAAATTACCTAGATACAAAAAATCACTCACCAATTACTAATAACTTCAGGTTCCTCGTGATACACGTAAATGTGCCGTGTAGAGCCATCCTTAATAAACGTCAGTTGCATCGAGTTCATGTGTCCGATCTTAGACGGCGCGAACGCCACGTTCAGTTCCGACAGTTTGAGCACACCCTTAGGTTCCTTGTTCTCTCTTACGTGGTATCTGGAGATAAGAAAAATATTATCTTAACATAATTGTAGGTTTTTTTTGCACAAAATATTTAATTCCCTCTTTATTAAACACACAGGTGCTTTGAAGATGCATACAAGAATTTATCTAAGACCCAGATAAAAACCTGGGTTTAACGTTTCGTAGCTTAAGTAAGTTTAATTTTCCTCAACCACGAAACCTTTTCTATAGAAAAAGAGTGCTTGAAATATGTTACACAAGGCAGAAAGTTGATCGAAGTTTAGTAACAAAATCAATCAGATTTCCTTTCACCTATGAAACTTTTACTTCAAGAAAGATTTTTTTTTTTTGATGGCGGGAAGAGTTTCGGCTTGCATGACTATTGGATTGTTATAATTCTGTTTCTATAATTTACTACAAACTTCCTACCGATCTCTCTTTTATATTTACTCAAAAATATGTTTTCTTTTTTTATCATTTTTTTTTTAAAATAATTTACCAGCTAGACATTTTAACTTAAAAAAAAAAAATATGTTTGTGGTATTCCTACGCTAAAGATGTCGTAAGATAGGTACCCATTTAACTATTTAATCAATTAACTGTTTACAAAATAACGGCATTCGCAAATCAACCTAATGAACTTTGTAACCAAATGACGTGCCGTGCCGTGACGTTTGTTTGTTCGACTTGTTTACTTCTAACCATCTTATCCACCTATACTAGGCTAATCCAGTACTTATTAGTCTCGCGAACATTTACAATAGAACTACGTCACTCTATGTACACACGGCTACACATCAAGCTACGCATTTCCAGTATAAGCTGACCTCGTATTGTACGGAAATCTTTTACAATGCGAGATCAGCATAAACTGGAAAAGTATAGCTTGATGTGTAACCGTGTGTAATGTACTAAAACACGTTTTTCTTCAGTAGAAACACCGAAAACACGTCACTTTTTTACGATAACACAATTTGGTGCAGTATTGGCCGAATGTATTCTTGCCTTGAACTTTCCGTTTCAAGTGTTTCAACCCTGCAACTGCTACAGCCAAAAATTTTCGGCGACGAAAATACATTTCAAAATTGAGTCGACGACAAAGTCGGAAACGAATGTTTTGCAACAAGCACACATAGTTAGACACAGAAAAGGCAGGCATTAAACATTTAACAATTATATCAAATAGATACTATCCACGTGCACATAGACGTATCTTAATTTCATAGAAAAATATAGAGTACATAATATTTATGCCGCTGTTGTTGATACAGCCATCTCGAACCATGAAAACCAGAATATGACTACATGCAACATAGATGGTACTGATTTGATGGTAATTCTGCACATGAAAATGGCCTTAACATGGGGTGATTAGAGATTGACGTTTGTGTAACAACTCTTGCCTACATTCGAGACTAACGTAAACTTTTGAATAATGGAATTTTCGTTTAAATTTCGCTTTCGTTCTTACCTCAAAGGACCAAAGTTTTTGACGCGGAGACGATCGATTAACCGATCGAGACAACCAGTTGTACGGCCGCAGCCGTCAGTAGCGGGATGATACCTAAGAACCAGTCCGGATATGTTTAAGCTAAACTACTTCGAACAAACTAGCTTTAGTGCTCCTTACTATATTATGGGACAAACTGCATCAAACTCGGAAAAATACTTGGGCAGAGTCTACTGTTTAATTCCAAATATTAGTGACATTTTTAATAGGTATTTGTCACTATATTTTTTCGTCCCCTAGCGAATAATCATATTGACTATTTAAACTTACACATATTTATTTATTAATTAGCTCACTAATGTAATATTTTTAGTGTAAACAAGCGTCAGGGAATTACCCACACTCGATTGTAGCAAAGGAATTCGATATGTCAGCATAACATAAATCGAGTAACGAGGTAAATAACACGATTGCAGTATAGTACTTAATGGTAGGCACTTTCAATCTGAATTAATCAGTGTTTTTCCTATTATGACCAAATTATCATGGATTTCATTTTCCCATTCTGTTTGCAAGAATAGTTTTAATTTTCTCGAATCATCTAAATACATGAACAAGTAGTTTTATTTAATTTAATCTACGCCCAATTATATCTCTAATTTATTATCATCTAATTAGTACACGGGCGCTGACAAACAACCCAGAGATGTCGAATAACCTAATAACGCAAGGTGAAGGATATCTTTCATCACAATGTCAATATTCAGTGACGTGTAGCCTGATCATGACATGGTAACTGTCCAATAAATAAGGCAAATTTTTATGTAAGCTACGTCACACAGTCATGATACTATTCTAAATTCATAACATATCACAATAGTGTTTGCCTTGGAAATTATATCTGGAGTGCGAAAATGCGGGAGAGCAGTCAACGTGGCAAACAATTTGGTGATTTCGTATTACGTAGTAGATCAACATTTGTTTAAGACTTGACGTAGTTTTGCAATAAGAGGTGTGGAACTTTTCGTGTGTGTGTACGTCACAAATTTACCACAATTTTTCTACGAATCCCTTTTTATCTGAGTTTATCGTCTATCTGGAGATAAAGAAGCGCGCCGTCACCGAGTTGCGACATTTTCTTTAAGTATTTCATCAACCAGTGACAGTTTTATTATGTTGTTTGTTAAGTAACAACTTAACATATTTACAAATAACGTATTGTGCATAACAAGTACAAAAATAGCTCATTATTTCATTACTGTGTAATTAGATATTGCGTCATTTGAGAGTCGAGGCAAATATATATTTATGAAAAGTAACAATTGTCCTGAAACAACGTCATTTAGGAATGGTTTATCAGCTTTGTTTGATAGCATACAACCACCGGAATAGGAAAAAATTTAAATTGCAAAGTAGGCAACAGGAAAAATAGGGACATATTGAAATAGCTTTAACTCCTTGACTCAAAAATCCTGTTGACTGTTTGCTACTGGATAACTAATAGGAAAATAGTGACGAATGGTCACATAAGTATTTATAAATTTTTACATTTTTGTAGTCCTGCCTGACGACTACATGGCCATTCATTTTCCTGTTTTGGTAATTTTAATTGCAGCGATTTTCCGGTTAAGAGAGAATACAGTACCTATTATGAGAAGAGTGTTTAAAATATTACGTTGACCGTTGAATGATTTATGAGGGAAAAGATGTGTTGAGTTTGAACGAACTTTAAATGAATACAGATTTCGAATCTGACAATGCTTATAAGCCAATGTGTAAGCGTTATGAACTTATGACCAATATTAAGTATGGATAGACATCTAAACAGGCAGACATCGTTATTCGAACAAAAATGTGACCAGCAGGAATGACATTATGATTGTTGAATTGATGACGTTCACGAGCGTTATTAGTAACAAAATGCGACGCAACTGGTTATCTTTCACATAAAGCTTTTATAGTAAACATGGGGATTGCACTTGGTCATTTTGACCGCATTCTGTCGACAACTAAATATAACGTAACTGGATGCGCGATGTAATGCGTCCTTATTTGAAGCCAGTGAACGCGAGCAACAGAGCGTTAGCACGAGCAGGGTTAAGTGTTTCGGCGAATCGATGTTCGAATGCGGCCAACGACCAAATGTAATTGTGTCATTATGTTCAGTTAACGATACATTTTGACTCACTTAAGGGTGTCCTCATTCTCACTTAAGACGAACTTCCTCAGCTGGTAGCGGCTGTCCTCTTTGCCCCGCTTCATGAGGAACCCTTCCATAGTGCCAGATAGATAACTTTGGCGTTCTGGGTGGCAAAATTCTTCACGTTCATATTTTGCTCGGATCCACTGCTCAATCAGTACTCTGAAAAATATTAGCAATATTTTGGGTAATAGTTCGTTTTATACGTGGAAATGTAAATTCGATTTTTCAGGGAAGACGATGAAACGATTCATTGACTGTGTGATAGATGACATGGCTAGAAAGGGGCGTGACTACTGAGATGACGTCTAATAAAGAAGTATGGAAGAAGAAGACAGTCTTCGCCGACCCCAAATAAATTAGGATTACGAGTAGGGCAAGAAAATAATGAGTCAGATTTATAAGTAAAATGTTTTGCGTACTTGGAAAGCAATCTATTATTCAAGCCATGTAGGTAGATATCGTATTTTAGGAAAAGTTTTATGTTTATTTCCTTGTAACATTATTAACTACCATACAAATTTGTAGGTACCTACAATTCCATGAACACAGTAGGCACTCTACTTTCTAAAAGAAATATCCAATTCAACAATTTCGTAACTTTATTTTCAAGTCAAACACAGGCACTTTTGAATTGTCAAGGGGTCGGTCAGTCAGAAAGATGAAGCTAGTTGCCCATTCCAAAGCGAAGTAGGTTCCATACAATCTATTTAAATTAATGGCCCACGTCTTGTGAAAGTACAATTTGTTTAGGATACGATGGGACGCTATGCGTAAAATCCCCTATAAACAAATAAAGAAAAAAAAAAGGTGTAGTAGGTTCCTATGGAGAAGAACGGGCAAGAAACTCCACTGAGACTCTTTTGAGTACAAAATATTGATAAGGTACACACGGCTACACATCAAGCTATTATACATTTCCAGTTTATGCTGACCTCGCATTGTACGGAAATCCTATACAATGCGAGATCACCATAAACTGGAAATGTATAGCTTGATGTGTAGCCGTGTGTACATCATTCATGTTGAAATTAGGTACCTATACCTAAATTTGAGAACAATGTAGAAAGACGTGCACGTTAAAAGCGTAAGTAATAAAAAGATAAAAAAAAACAAAACAATTCAAAAATAAAATAAAATAAGCCATCCGTAAATAAGTCGAGAATAAACATTTTGTAAACAGTTTATTTCCGGCGTATCATTTATGTTATGGGAGGGAGATAAAACTATGTAGGTCAAGTTTTGATATTATTGATAAGTCATGTTATGATTTACGATTCTTGGCAATAATATGGTGTATGTAGAGATAAAATATATAACGGAACGGTTACGCCTCTATTCTTTGAAGACATCGACGGAAATGTGCGCATATTTTTTTGACTTTTTCTCTTGTGCTATTTTCGAATTACCTAGTAACAGGGTTGTGGAGGTCAGATAGGCAGTCGTTCCATGAAAAGTACTAGTATTCAGCTGCATCCGGTTAGACTGGAAGCCGAACCCAACATAGTTTGGTAAAGGCTAGGCAGATGAAGATGACTTTTGTAATTTTTGCGGTTGTAATTATCAAAAGTCGGCGTAGTGCCTTGCAATACTTATAAATGTATGACTATGAGATGAGGTGAGAAGAATATCGATTGAGGAATAGACAAAGCAAACATTGTAGTAGTTACTTAGGTATATGAATAAAACAAGAAATAATTTTCGTATCAGTACATTTCCATTATAAGCTGACCTCGCATTGTACAGAAATCCTATACAATGCGAGATCAGCATAAACTGGAAATGTATAGCTTGATGTGTAGCCGTGTGTACCAGTAGGCACAGCATAATCCTAACTAATACATAATATAAACGAGAAAGTGAGTTTTCTACGCTTTCACGGTAAAACGGCTGAACGGATTTGGATGAAATTTGGCACGTGGGTTGACTATGACCTGGGTTAGCAAGTAAGTAGAATAGTTTTAGTGTGTTCCCGTGGGCTAATTTCTAATAAAATATACTTAATTAATTAAACTTTGCAGTAGGCTTAGGCTTAGTGCTTACTTCTCATGGGACCAAATACCATAACCGCCTAATTACAAAGTGCTTTTTCTAGGTATAAAAGTCCATAAACTAAAAACACTGTTTCACCATACCATTATTAATTTCGTTTATTACTGGTTCCAGCTTTAATTAGAATGGGAATTCCTAACTAAAGAGCATTATAGTAATTATAATTACTCTTGTGAGTAATTCTTGCGGCGTGTTTCTATATGTGAGTACCTAATTAAGGCAAAATATGCCGTCAATGTTGTTGTTTTATTTTGTAATAAATAAATACACTTAGTGAGTCGTTAGACCTACGTAAGTAATCCGATAGCCGACTATTTTTAGCAGAACCGCAATAGAATTCTTCTATTAAAGATACCTAATGTAATTACTTAGTACAGCAAGTGGTACTTACCTATGTTATGTTATTTAAGTATAAGTTTTAATTTAAGAGAATGAATAAAAATGATATCTTCGGTCAAAATTCAAGATCCCAAAGAAAATATAGGTAAGTAAAGTATTTAGAGACAAATGAATAAATCATGCATGAGCAGAGAATCAGTAGCGTATTTTTTTCAAAAACCGTAGCATAACGACACGACATAACCGTGCGTTTGCACTGGCGAAACATTCGAGACAAAACATGTTTAAATCTCTAGTTCTTGTCAAAAATTGTATGGAACATTGACAGAAAATAGAGATTTCAACATGTTTTGTCTTGAATGTTTCGCCAGTGCAAACGCACGGTAAGAATTAAGAATCGTAGGTAAGTACCTAAAGTTAGATTCAAACGTCGCGTCGTCTCATGTTCCGAGCCGCCATAGCCACCACATAATATTTATTTCAAAATTAATGCTGTATGCTGCTGTAGCGTTGTTAGGCCCCTAAGTTTGAATCGAACTGTACCAGGTGGTGAATGTGGTGATTTATAGTTTTTCCAAATCCCTTGGGAAAACGACGTGAGTTTACATTACACTGATACAAGGATCTTTTGGCGCTCGAATGTCATTGACAGGAGAGCGCTGATGGTAAATCAGTATTTATCATCAGCGCAACAAAATATGCTCTTTATGATAGGACCTTATAGAATTAGTATGTACTATAGTACATACTAATTCCATGGTGAAATCTTATAGTACATCCTAATTCCATGGGTGGTAAGTATATTGAACAACAAGATGGCGGTATTAGTTCCAATTTTGGCCACGCGTCAAAGGACTCATTCATTCGTTATACGAACGAATGAACGAGTAGCTGTCAAAAAATGCCTTTTTACTTACTGTGGATCATTCCTGTTAGGTCTTCTGTAGCACGGTGGGACTCTTTCCTCGTACTTATTCTTGGCGGCATTGTTACCGACCTCCTTCATTCTTTGCACCTGAGAATCCTCCCAGCGGTCTAACTTCAGGTGCTTTACTTTGCTTATGTGTGCCCCCATACTGCGATGGATACTGGCACATCGCATGCATATGAAAATACCGAGGTTGTATGACGCCCAATCAGGGTCTGAAAAAAAAAAACATAAAATGTCAGATTGATGATTGATAATGGTGATAAATATAATTTATTTCTAGGTTTACCTACAGGAACAAATTAATACTTTCACATTTTCATACTTAATATTTAAAAAACTAAATTAAGTCGAAGTGTAAAAGTCATGTCCTTAAAAACATGTTGTTTACAACCTTTTACGGACTTATATTTCTACTTGCTATGACAAGATAATACGGGAACTGATAAGATAAACGTTCATTTATGACGTAATTTCAATAGCTATGCTCTGCATTTTTTTTGTTTACTTGTACTGTCTGCAACCAAAGGCGATTAAAATGTTACTTACTTTTAACATTTTAAATGGACATATTTTATTATAAAATAATTTTGTACCGTTTGTACCCCTGTTTTTCAATATTTCATGTAATATTTAAGGGTTTACGATATTTTAAAAACTTTCGTTGCTGACCGTAGGTAGGTACATGTTGCAGCATGGTCCCATTTCCGTGTAAATTTAGAGTGGACGAAAATGATTCCAAAAATAATAAAGGCTCCCGCAGACAGGCGCGACGCGACTCTGGTGAAACATTTTTTGTAGAAACTTTATGGATTTTTTTTCTACCGGTGTCGCTTTGCGCCATCGCATCGCGCCTGTCTGTGGGAGCCTTAAAGAGTCAGAGGGTCAACTAAAGGGCGCGTTTTAATAAATTAACCTCAACAATGGCCACAGCTCTTTTTATTCCAGAGCTAGACAACATTAGGTATGCCACATGAAAATAATGGTTCTAGTATGATCCACATGATCGAATATACAATGATAAATCTTTACCCTATTTACATACGAAAAATGTATTTAAATAGACTACAAAATACTTGGAAATAGCTAAAACAGTTTCACATTGTTTGTGTGTTTGCAAACGTCACTCTTTATACTGTACGGGTGAATGACTTTCACTGTAACAGTACTTCTAAGTAAACAAACAAGTTAAAATACATTTTGTGTTTATATATAGAATATGTAGACTGATTTGATAGATTTATACTTAAATGAAATTAAATAAGATGTTTTAAAAAAAAGATCCCGACTCGATGAATGAATGAAATGCACCGACCAAAAGTGGTTTGACCAGACTCGATTAATCAAATGAACCCAAAGATTTGCACCAAGCCCCTGGAACCTCATGTTCAGCCCCTGCCCCTCGCTCATCATGGTTACAGAGGCCATTGCGTAGGTATCAGTATCAGTATCAAGGAGTAGACCGTAGGCTTGCAGAAAAAATATCGATATATCGATATTCTTTTTTCGATATATCGAAATCGATATTGATACCTATTTTTTTAAATATGGATACGATATATCGATACTTTTTGACACTTCTTGCATCTCTAGTAGACAGGGGCCCGGGGGCGCGCAACTAAAAAGTTCAGAATTAAATCTCTTTTTAATTATAGTTGGTGGCAATTATTTTAGTTATGTCGAAGATTTGTTTTTTTTTCTTTATTATTTTATTTAATTACTCTTTAAAGATGCTTCGAGGGTTTAAAAAAACCACATACAAAGACATAGATATACGTGTAAAATATGACCCAACTTTGCTGTCGTGCAGTCTGATATAAAAGGGTAAAGCTCTAAGGATCTACAAGAAGCTTCTGTTCCCTATACTCCATTTGAAATAAGATTAGACATGTAAACAAACCTTTTTACAGTGCGTTCAATCGATTTTGACTTCTATACCGTAGTCATAAGGGTGTCCTTAAAAGCAAAAAAGGTTGCACAATACCAACTGTCTACTGCAGCTGCCATTTGTCATGCCACCAACGCAATAGAAGTCAAAATCGGTTGAACGGACTGTAAATAAGGCTTATTTATATGTGTAATCTAATTTCAAATGGAGTATAGATTTACGTCTTTCCTGCGGGGTAATTGCGTAACAATGCTAGCATTTGACATCCATAAGTTAGAAAAATTCGTCTGCTCAACAACGTGTAGGTACATAATTAACGCAATAAACGTGGTTGAATTGCCAAAATGAAAGGCATTGCGATCGATTGTCATTTTTTTTATGTGCGTTACGCAATTACCCGTTCCGTATTATTGATTATCTGAAAACCGTAATTTTCATTATGTTAATTGTTTTGCAGTTCAGTTTCAGTGCATGAGCGTCCATGGTTAACTATCTTATGTTACATAATACCTACCTATTTGGTAGGATTGGCGTAATATAAATGGGCAAAGCTAGTTACACGTTCTGAGTTAAATAATATTTAACTTAAATGTACCATTCTAGAACATTTGAGATTTTTTTGATTTTGTTTTAGTTATCAACACAAAATACGTAAGTGCTGGTGCCGCGCCGATACGATAAGAATTCTAAAAATCGTCACACAATAGATTAAGCCCTATGACGTATATGTATTCTGCATAACAGCATAACAAGTTATTATGTATCCGTGACTGACGCGAAATCTCGAGAACTTGCACTCATAAAGTAAGTAAGGACCTATCAGATACCTACCTACTGATTAGGACGTACACAATTATCGGTACCTACCTAAATTCGTCATTTACCACTGCGACATTTGCTAATAATACGCGTAATCACCTATGAATGAATTGATTACGTGTCGCGTAACTCTCTCTGCGTAGCCCCACTAAAACCGAACTTCGCGATGGTCGAACTTTAAATAGAACTTGATCCCCGCAAAGTTGCCGAGTTTGAGCGTTATAAAACTTAAAGTTTCGATTGTTCATTTTTGAAAAGCTTTTTTTTTTCGTGGATATAGGCGTTTCCTCGTTTTAGCTTCGCATCACATCCGTGTTTATATGCATACTCAACACACCGACACGACGTCACGCGGCCACACTCACACATCCACATTTGGCCTCTGCGCCACTCGTAAATAACATAACGCTATGTCACAAGACTTGGGATACCTGTTAGATACGACGAATAACCTTTGTTTCATACTTGTAATTAACGTTTACTTTAGCGTAGAGAAATTGCCCATTTAATAGGTAAGCACCCACTTAGCTTGCATCACCCTTTCAAGGAGAGAAGCGTAAATATACTTACGTGCTATCTATTCACAGTATAATATGGAGTTGTCTCAACGCTCATTAATAAATTAAGGTTATCGTCGTTTAAATTTAAGTTAAAAAAAGCGCATATCTGTCTACTTGGTTAGTGTTATTTATCCATTTTGCATTTTTGTTTTTGTTGTATTTATAAATAAATAATAAAAGCTAGTTAAAGAGTTTAACACTTCGAGAGCGCACATTATCGACTGCTAATTAGTGAATATCAAGATAAACTTTATTCACAGTTATTTAAATACGCTCTGAATAAAATTCTTCTAACCTGTTTTGTTTCATTCCTATACCGCAACAGACAAAAAATTCATCATTTGCCAAAAAAAAATATTTCCCTTCGTTCGTGCTAATTCGAATTCTATTAAAACCGGTTTCATTAATTAGGCATTTAATACGTGACATTTTTATAGCCTTGTGAAGTTTGTGTCGATTTTTCGAAATCTATCTTTTCATGAAATCACGAAATTTTCGAAATCGTAGCTCATTTAGGATACCGATATAATAGTACAAAACACAAACTCAGAATATCCGCCTGTCGATTTCTTTTACAAACATGCGATGCTGAAACCGTGTAGCATTTTTATGGTCAAATTTTATTTTTATTTTTATCTAACATAACAGTAAATTAACAAATTTTTCCTAAAATAATGTGAATTAATCACAATCAAAAGAATAGACAGAACAAGAAGAAACGTAAAAAAAGTAAATTAGCAGCGAACTACCAATATTATGTTAGCTCTAGACAATTCTAGGTACATTTATGTTCTAAATTGAAACAAAAGTATTTGATCCACTGCTGCTTAAAATTTCATATAGGTACCTATAATTATTAGTTCAAAGTTATTCAATAATCATCATTATCTGCCCAGCCCTTTGTTGGGGTCAGCTTCCAGTACATATAACCGAATACCGACCAGTATTTTACCCCGTCTCCTGCCTAAAAGTTATTAAGTAGGTACGTATTATTTCAAATTTGTATCGGTATACCGTTTTACTTTGGCACGCAGGATGTACCTACCTAATTTTATTTTTGATTTAAAATTTAGTGTCTATCGACTTTCGTTGCTGACTGTAAAACATGCTGGTAAGGATAACTAAATATTTTTTTTAAATAATTATGTTAAAGTTCAAGGTCGGTATGGTCGCGACGACAGTAATTCTTTTTTTTAAAATAAGTACACATAGACAGGTAGTTACCATCATCCTAAATCTGTTTTAATATTTTTTTACTGTTCCTACTAAGCTTGCATCAATAAAACAAGGCGCCAAAAATATTTTTTGGCCTGAAATGCAAAACACATATACATAATAGGTAATACTGATAATGTATATTATTATCATCACTACCTCGAAATATGCAAAATAATTTACTTTAACCATTGCAAAAACCCTATTCGATCTCAGAGCGAATTTACGAGTTCGAATGATGGAGTTGGGACATACGCCGCGCAGTATAGACAGACATTGAAATATAAAATTAGGTCACACTCACACGAACGCGGATGCTCACATCCTAATTCCTGATAGATTTATAGGTAACACCATAGTGATATCTACACAAATGATTACGAGGAAAATCCTTGCGGTGGGTTAGTTGATAGATAAAGAAATCAAGGAAAAGTTTTGCAAAAATCGGAGAAATTATACCGTTGCATGTCAAGGATACGATACGGAGCTACCGAGGGCAGAACCTATGACTCATACTACGTATGCTATAGCTAGCTATTACCAGCTATACTTAGTACCTAGGCAGTATTCAGTATTAGTATTTTAAAACATAGGTACTTACTTTTATACGTTTATTAGTACCTGGGCAGTGGGCATGGCACTGTTATATTCAGGTTTGTACCTACACTATCTAAATGAATGAAACAATAATTTTAAACAAGTGAATGTTCATGCAGATAACTTAGTCTTAATTAATTTTACGCTTGCCAACTTGCCAAAATATTATGATCCCAGGCTAAAATTGTTTTGTTTTTATTTCTTATCAATCAATTAAGCAAAGTGAATGAAGCATTTTTGCGTCCTATGACGAATTCTGTCTGCGATGTGGTGGTCACATGAAATTTATTTTCAATTAGCATTGATACATTTCATAGGTACGTGTGCGATAGACTTCGCAAAAACATCACTGTTTATATCCTTACTACTGACTTATCTGCATGTTTTGTATCATCGTAAAATGCGCTGGTCGATGATTTGTTTTCATTGAATGCATTTTACGTCGAGGTCACTGAACTCCAAAGCATGGACGCATTTACGCCCCCCGCCTATTCACCACCCCATGAAAATACCACGCACAAGGAAAACACTATCACTAAAATTGTTAAGAATCACTAATAACAACATACCCGGATTTCCACAATCGACACAAACATTATTTCCACTTTTCTTTAGCAACTCCTGTAACAATTTCTGGTTATGATCTACCATCGTGGAACTTTTGCATCAATAATGAAGACATACACGCTAGCGTACGTCGCCGCTCGAAAGTCGAACGCCTCGAACGAACGCGTTCTCTGCCAC
The DNA here is from genome assembly GCA_949152455.1 of Lithophane leautieri. Classification (NCBI taxonomy): domain Eukaryota; kingdom Metazoa; phylum Arthropoda; class Insecta; order Lepidoptera; family Noctuidae; genus Lithophane; species Lithophane leautieri. The sequence continues at coordinate 6,946,899 of OX424472.1, read as the reverse complement.
TGCGCGAGGGAGCGAGCGAGACTTCGACCGACGCGCGGCGAATCGGTTCAACAAACGCCATTTCGTAAGTGAGGAATGCCATTGCATTCACACACATTTACGTTCGGTTAGCATGAATGAGATAGAAAGAGATGTCTAGTTTCGGTATATGAATGAAACCAGTGTGTAGTGGATGGTAGTGGATACTCGTAAAATCCGTTTGTGTGTGTATATAGCGTAGTAGGTACGTGATGCGATCATGCGACGCGAATACAAGCAAGCGCCCGTCTCGCGTAAATACGTGTAAATACTGGGTAGGCACCTAGGTAATACGAGTCTGTCTATAAGTTATTAGTTATTACTCTTCGCATATCTAAATAGGAAGGTACGATACAGTACTCGTAACGTAGCCGTGTTATTCTGCTAGTCGGTCATTGCTTTGCGAATCAGCCAGATAGCATTGGTAATGCAATTACTTACATTATTTTAACCAATCTAAAGAATAGATAGATAGGTACCATTCATAAACGATAATGTGAATGGTTAGATAGGTATGTCGTTTCATTTCCGGTCGGGTCACTTTGAGTAGGTATCTTGATCTGTCTTTAGAAATAGATTTCAGACTTTCAGTAGGTATTTTAAAATTAGGTAACAGTTCTTGCTGTAGAAAATAAAACAAATTATTTAAAAAACAAAAAACCCGGCTGCAAAAACCTATCTTAACCGAAAAGAAAACAAGTGCGAGTCGGACTCGCGCACGAAGGGTTCCGTACCATTATCTATAAAAACGGCAAATAAAATCACGTTTTTCCAATTTTCAATCATTTATTTTGAAAGTGAATATATAACTAAATATTCTGTGAATATATCAAGCGTCTATCTACCTGTTGCCGTTATCAATATCGAGCAAAAAAATTACGTTTGTTGTATGGGAGCCCCCTTAAATATTTACTTAATTCTGTTTTTTAGTGTTTGTTGTTATAGCGACAACAGAAATGCATCATCTGTGAAAATTTCAACTGTCTAACTATCACGGTTCGTGAGATACAGGCTGGTGACAGACGGACAGACAGACAGACAGCGGAGCCTTAGTAATAGCCTTTTTAGAAAAAAACCTTCCGCTCCGTTTTTTTTTGTATTTGCAGATAAATATATCAAAAAAATATAGCCTATGTCACTCCCACAATTAAGACGAACCTAACGACACCTCGTATGTTAATTCCATCAAGCCGTTTAGGCTACAGAGCTTGCCAAAGAAATAGACATACATACGTATAAGCATACATAAAACATACATGCAAACATACATACATACATACTCTCGAAAAACATTACCCTCCTGGGGCAGTCGGGTAAAAAATATTGGTCTACTTACACAATTGTTTTACTAGAATTAATAAAATGTAAAAAAACATTCTAATAAATTCCTGACAACCGTACTATGTAGGTACAGTCACGGACTTTAATTCATGAGCCACTTGGCACTGTTCGTATTTTAGCCGTGTAATGCAAATCGGGCTTAGTCGGTTATACTCGTAGATCCAAACACGGAAAGTCGTGTCTTCGTATTAAAGAAGAAGAAAATTATATTTAATATGTTTACCGGTTGGCTAACCTGAGAGCCAGAACTACAAACTTGACAGCAGCGTGACTACCCAAAGTCAACCAATTGCAGGTCTAGCAACCGTAACCTAGCGACGATTGTTTTAGCGTAGCCATAGTAACGTTAGCGTACGGAGAAATTTTAATAATATTACTCATTTACAAATTCGAAAATAACGTCTCTGACATCGACATTTCAACTGTCACTGTCTTTGGTTAAGTTTTCAGAAATATCGAGTTAATGAGCTCTGATTCAAAGTATAGTAGTAGTAGTTGTAAGTATTCTCCTTGTATTTATTTATCACTAGCTTCCGCCCGCGGCTTAGCCCACGTGTTATGTCGATAAAGAGTAGCCTATGTCCTTTCTCAGGCTCTAGACTATTTGTGTATCAAATTTCATTTAAATCGGTTCAGTAGTTTTGGCGTGAAAGCGTCTCAGACAGAGTTACTTTCGCATTTATAATATAAGTACGGAAGTAAGGATTGAGAACTTATTAGTCAACCTCTATGGATAAGACTATTTCCGATTACTTGCAATTTGTGATCTTGTTTACGAGCATGCGATGTGAGTTCGTGTTTAATCGTGTAATCTCGTGAATGTATGAAACAGCAAAATTGAAAAGTTTGAAAGTGGCTCATCAATTAAAGTCCGTGACTGTACATACGATTACACATCAAGCAAATAGTAACATTAATTTAAACCTAACGCTTTACTCATACTGCGGCTTTATTTTAACCCACTTTTGAAAGGAAAGATGTTGAGGGAAGGAACACACGGGATCACTGGTTTTTTTTAAATAGCTTTTGCTATAGACAAGCAAGAGTCCTTTCAAAGAAAATAAATAGCAATGAAATGAAAATGATTGTCTTGATAAAAATTGTATTGTACGACCAAGATTAATAAATAAAAAAAATTCACAATTTCTTTTGTGTTTAAAATAAGTACTTTATTTTTTCATTGCAATAGATCAAAAGACTACAATCCCGAAGTATATAATAAATAAAAAAAAACAATATGTCATTGTGTTCGTTTTTGGGGCTGCCGGATTAGGGTTTAGGTTTACCCCGCACACATACAGTTTTTTTGTTTGAAGAATGTTGCGCTATGCCAAACTTATCATTAGATTACTCTTTTTATAGCAGTTCGCAGTTGAGATTGAACAAATTACACAAAATGCACAACGAAAAACGACTTGGCACCGTGTGCTTGCCAATATGTTTTATTTTAGGGATATTCAAATCGAACAGTTATTTTATTAGATTCGCAACATCATCAGTCAGGGACTCAAGTGTGTCATAATTTAATTTAATTTTTGTTTAGTTGTAATGTAAACTAGTAAAACTGAAGAGTGCTTGGTCACTTTGTACAATATTTTGGTTTTTATTAAATTAAACATAGAAATATATTTTACAAATTAGATTTACAGATTCAACTAACTAGATGATTACTATGAAATTATTAACTCCGCCCCTAAGACGACCCACTGACCCCATTTTGTTCTACAAAGTTACAGTTAGTATCAATCAGTTTTTTCCAGTAAATAATAAAACAAAAGAAGGGATAATTAATAATATTATTTATTTTTGGGAGATTTTACACTCATGTGGCAACACCTACAATCGTTGTGTCAAAATATCGATAGCGTTCCGTTTGCTCGTTTGGGTTCGCTTTCGTTGTATTTTTCTATAATTTCAATAATATCTCGAGGTTAGAAAATAATTATTTTGTTTGAGGTCATTTAAAACCAGCGAAGATGGGGCGCCGATCAATAAATACCACTAAAAGTGGTAAATATATGAATCCCACCGATCAAGCAAGTGAGTATTGGTTATATTTTATTCTTGTATATTTTTAGGAGACTCGCCGGGTTGCTTACTTTATTTGTAGTACATGCTGTGCAAAACTATACGCAACCCAAGACAAAAGCTAGTCGCTGTAATTTTATGTTAAGAAATCATTAACCAATCCTAAATATTGGAGTAGACATGGATGGGTCAGAGTCAGAGGGTCGTCTGGATGCTAACTAAGTCTTGGCATTATAACCTATTTGTATTCACCTCTACAATGATTAATGTACAAGATGCAGGACCAATGTAAACTATCCACCTAAACATTCTTAGCTGCAGATATATTTACCATCTCAAAACATAAGAAAAACATTCTTATCCATTGCAAGGGCAATATTGATTTATATAAATAACATAAATAAGATAATTTACAGAAATTAATTTATAGATATTGAAGGAACATATAAAGCATACTTAAAAAAAAAAAATGATCTCCCTCCCATTCATATAAGAACGTTTTCACTTGCATCCTAAATCATGGAGAAGTTTTGTAGAAACAAATTTAGTGCATAAAGTTTTTGAAATTCCTTTTATGTTAAACTAGCTGATGCCCGCGGCTTCGCCCGCGTGGATGTTGGTTATTATATACTAAAACCTTACTCGAGAACCACTCTATCCATTGGTGAAAACAGCATGAAAATCGGTGCAGTCGTTTTTGAGTTTATCGCAAACAGGACGACAGGCAGACGCGGTGGAGGACTTTGTTTTATAATATGTAAGGATTGGTAAAAGTAAACCGCACTGGAGAGAGGAGGCCCGAGTCACAGCAGGGGGAAAATTAAATAATGATTATGCTTAAGGTAGAGCTTCGCCTTATTCTGGTCTTTTTAAAATTCATCTATACTTTCAAACATTGTTCAGTTCTATTTGGAATATTTCATTTAAATTTAGGGTTATGAGGAACAGGGTGTAAAGTTCATTATCCACCATAGAAAAGAGAGGATCCTCCGAAAAGACCGTTTGTTGTGTCTGGCGGGCAACTGCCCAACGATTAATGTTGAGTTTTTGTATATTTATGTCCAGCGCAAGGTAAACTCTAATTGCGCGCTGCAGGATTTATGTGACGTCACGATTTTTGTGTGACGTGAGGGGTCTGATGCGTAGTTCGCATGTGGCGATGTAGATGCTGCCACATAAGAATTAAGTTATAGTCTAATAAAAAATACCTTAAAAAAACAGGAAAAGAAGCAAGAAAAAAGGAACTGAAAAAGAACAAACGACAAAGGCAGATGGTGAGGGCTGCGGTCCTTAAAATGAAGGATCCTAACCAGATCTTGGAGGAGTTGCAGAAAATTGACGAAATGGGTAGGTTATCAATCTGTTCTAGTTTTAAGGCACCTGCCTACTGTGTCATGTTTATTTTATACTAGCTTCCGCCCGCGGCTTCGCCCGCGTGGTATGTCGATAAAAAGTAGCCTATATCCTTTCTCAGGCTCTAGACTATCTGTGTACCAAATTTCATTTAAATCGGTTCAGTAGTTTTGGCGTGAAAGCGCGACAGATAGACAGATAGACAGAAAGACAGGCAGACAGAAAGACCGATACACAGACAGAGTTACTTTCGCATTTATAATATTAGTAAGGATAGTAAGGATTAGTAAGGATTTCATAATTTGGAATTATAAAAAAACAATTAGGGGTCTGCTCTTTGAAGACTTAATAAATTACTTAATAAATTTTGTACAAAAGTTTTTATTCAAACAATACTCATCCTACTTTAAGGCTGACTGTACCCAAAAAAGTTGAGAGTCCCTGATCAACAGATTATAAAAGCAACGAAATGTCCACAAAAATTGTAAAAAAAAAATAAAGTTTTATTTTTTTACTCTAACTAAAGTACTTTATGTGGGTTTTGTTTAGAATACAATGTACTACAACCATCACCCCTGAATGAAAAAGTATTAAAAGAGAAAAGAAAAAAGTTAAGAGAAACTTTTGACAGAGTTCTCAAGATGTATGTAAGTACTAAGTATGAAATTTTATTTATTTGTTAATGATAATGTCAGAATTTCTGAAAGTCTTTATTATTACGATAAGGCGTTTGTGCACTACAAGGAATTTTATTGTCCGGCAGTCCGATGTTGATAGCACCTTTATTTCGAAGCAGTAAGGTCTGTTTTCGTACTTAAAGTAATACTGCTGCGTTCACATGTTTACTGCCAGACAGTAGTTCCTTGTAGTGCACAAACGCCTATACTGCATCTATTTTCGCATCTGAATATTATTAAAGAGATTGGAAACAACTATTGCACAGTATTTCATAACATTTTCAAACAACAGCCAAGTATGTATGTATATAAAAGTATAATATGATGGTTGCACTTATGCTAACTCTAAGTATCTTAAAAATTTAATCAAATTAATTTTGCAAATGTCATTAAAAAAAAGTTTATATGGGATTAAACAATCATGCTAGCGAGTCGTCTCACAAATGAAACTTTTCTATGAACACTACTCCGCGCCGACGGCGACCCAAACGTTTGGTCAGACATACGCAAAGTATTAATGTGTCTTCGAATCTACGCTAGATTTACATGAATACTTTGCTTATGTACGAACAGACGTTCTCCAGAGTACAGCTTGAAGCTAACGTTACCTACATATAAGCGACGTATAGTTTTGAAACAATAACGTCTACGCGACGTATAGTTTCGAAACAATTACGTCTACCTGACGTACAGTTTCGAAACAATTACGTCTACGCAACGTGTAGTTTCGAAACAATTACGTCTACGCGACGCTAGCGCAACGTATTCATCTACGCAGTTTCAAATTCTACATTAGATATACGTATTTAGTGATTTGTGGTGCAAGCGAGCCTTACTATAGAACATTTACATGTTTTTTTAATAAGTGCCATTATTTATTCTAGGACAAGGATGATCCAGAAAAATGGGTGGACCTTAAACGTCAAGAAATGGAATATGAAAAAAGAAGGGCACATTTAATATCGTACTATGAATCTGTGAAGCATGCCCAGTCGGTCCAAGTAGATGATATCCCATTGCCTACATTACAAGTAAGTTTATTTATTTAACAGTTTATGTACACACAGATGAACATTCAAAAAGAACGGAACAGGAATATACGTACAAAGGTGATGCTTATTTCTAACGCAATCTCTCCCAGCATACCTGCGATAGGAGAACAGATGAAAAAGAGCTATGTAGACACCATTATGTGAGAGTAGAAGAGAAAATGATATACAAGAACCAAAAAATTATTTACTTACAATTTTCTGTGCACTTGTTTAACTCTTTTTATTTTACGTATAGGCTGAATTTGAATGAAATTGAATATTTCATCATTGAAGGTGAAATATATGAAGACCGAATAGGTGAAAACCGAAGTATATTTTCTTTTAATTTGTTATTTTAATTGCAGGTACCAGACAACCTCATATTTAGCAATGTTCCTTCCCAAATACCTTTGCCAGCCGATGCAGTGCATCCTGTGATTGTCAAACCTATACTGAAGAAAGATTCGGCATATAAAGTAAGTAGATCTTCTTTATAAAGGATCCAGCAAATAACATCACATTCTTTAAACTGAGTTTTAATAATAAAAAATAGTCTTTGTCTCTATAGTTACTGATAATGACAAAGAGAGGTTTACTTGTAAATGATGCGTAAAGTTAAGTAATGATTAGCAACTTAACCATACATTTTTGACGAGTGAACGTCTCTTAACTTTAAGCAATGTTTATAAATAAAGGGGGAAATGTAAAAGCTAAACACATAACTGCAACTGTCATGTCAACTCTTAGTGATCTGAGAACAAAATCTTGGCAGTCATAAGAGTGCTTCAAACAGTTTGCAAGATACACAAAGATTTGAGAATTATTATCTACAAGCGCCAAGCCAAACGCAGTTCTCCCCCCCCCCCTCCCCTTATAGAACATAAGTTTCATAAACTCAACTTTTACAAAATTACCTTTTTAGATAAAAATAAGGTAAAAATAAGTTTATTTTTTCACAGAAATACGTGCATATCAAAAAGAAAAAGTTAGCTTGCATACCTAATTAGTATTTAAAACAAATAACAATTATTTCTGGAAACAGACCACCAGAGTTTATGGTTGCACAGTACCCTATCATTCTAGGAGCGCCCAGTTGGCGTGGAGCCCCCCGGTGTACCTCCGGGGCCGCCGTGTGACTTCGAGTTGCTAGTGTTGGAGAAGGAGCAGGTGGTTGACAAGATCAGTAATAAGGTGCTGAGGTTCTCCGACATGGCTGATGAAGGTCCGCCAGGAGAATGTTGTGTATGTAGATTTTTTTTAATTTATTCTTTGTATTATTCCGAAAAGATACGAATCGAATGTCGGTGTACTATAGGTACCTCTGCCTAACCCTTCGGGGAAATACAGGCGTGATGTTGTTATGACCCTTATTATGGTATAAGTTTTATTATTCAAAGCCTAATAAAACTCAAATAAAATAATAATGAGACCGTAATTTTGAAATAAATTTTAATTTTTGTTATTTTTGAACATAAGACTTATAAACATAAATCTACTAATGTACACTTATAGTATATAACTAATGTAGTTCACGGTAGATGTACGAGTAAGTAGATGAATAAATAAATAAAAAAATAAAAAATTACAAAAAAATATGTTGCAATTTAAAAGAGTTTATATCCTCTACCTGTTTCAACGATTATAATTTAATAAATCTAAGATACGACAAACTTTATAATAACCGGATATAATTTCAATAATATTTCAGGCACCATTACCAAAAGTCCAAGCATCAAAGCCACCTACTTTAGAAAACATAGACGGTGAAGCCGTGGATGAAGACGCTCCGCCCCCTCAAGGGGTAGCAGCGACCCAGGCACCCAAACCGACGTCCTTACAGCAACGCATGTTGGCGTTGTCTGGACAGAACATTGATGACTTTATGAAAGAGATGGAAGAAGTTCACAGAAAGAGGGAAAGGGATAGAGCTGCAGATCTGAATGCTAGGTATGTGTTTTATATTTTTACCCGACTACGGCGAAGAAAAAAGGAGGGTTATGATTTTGACCGGTATGTATTTATTAGGTAAGTAACACTTGCTACCTCTGTCTGCACAGAACACCAAAGTAGAGTTTGACAAGTTCTCAACTTGAAATTCTCAATTGCTAAGAAAACGCATACAGTTTCTTAGCAAAAATGTCCAAACTCCACTCATCGCCTTTCTCATTAAATCAACCTTTTTCACACAGGTTAAGTGCTCTTAAGCGTCCAGGCGGCGGTCGTGATAGTGACTCAGACAGTGACAATGAAGGTTCGCATCCACCGCTAATGCCGCACGGCGGGCCTCCTGACTTCACGTTGGAACCTCCTGGTGCTGAGATGAGGCAGATGCCGCCGCCGTTATTACCTCCTGGTAAACATTGCTATTTCAAGTTCATCATCATTATCTGCCTAGCCATTACCGAACTATCGGTTGGCTTCCAGTCTAACCGGATGCAGCTGAATATTTTACATGGAGCTACTGCCTCCACAACTCGGTAAATATAAAACAGACAGACGGACATGGCGAAACTATAAGGGTTCCTTGTTGACTATGGAACCCAAAAAAGAAACCCTGGTTAATATTCCAATAATTATAATAATAGGACCAAATTACTTAAAAAACTTGTCAGAGCTAGACAATGATAATATCAAAAAGTTAAAATCAAATAGATCCTTATTATAGTCGCTCGATGATAACAATATGCTGTGTTTTGAAGATCTTGTCTGATCTTATGATCTCGTTGCCTACACATTTGCTCGATTTTGTTTAGTTACACGGGTAAAAAAAATCGAACAAATTTATAAGTACGCACCTTTTGCTCGGTGCTAAGATATGGCTGATCCCGCGCCTATGGGCTCCCACACATAACTGCGAATTCGCAACGCATCGCAAAAATCAGCCACGGTACCCTAATATTTTCTTCTGCGCTTAGCTTCTGCGTTGCGAATTCGCACGAATTCGCAGTTTTGTGTACAGGCCCTATACTAAACCTACTGGCCGAATGCACCATAATTAGCCTATTGTAGTTCCACTGCTGGGATACAGACATCTCTCTGAGAGGGAGTGGGCTATAATCCAAAAAGCAGGCCCAGTGCGGTTTGGTTGATGTCACATGTGTTTAGATTTTTTGGTTGTAGGACATGCTGGTTTCCCCACGATTTTTGATTTTTTTTCACCGTTTTGTGAGCAGCAGTAAATAATAACAAAGAAGTACGCGCGCCAGTTTTGATGCTTTAATGAAGTAATTTTACATTAAGTGCTGGGTTGAACTGAGTTCCAATCTACGACCTACAACTCGTAAGTCACGTTCGTCTCACTGCGAGACCCCCTGCTCTCTCGATTCACTATCCGCCAGATTTTAAAATATACACTACTTGTTGAGGCGAGATGCCCTTCATCATCCTTATTTGATATTCCATCAATAAAATGTATCTCCCCAGGCCTCCGCCCCCCGCCGCTCCGCGCGCCCCTAGCCCCGCCAATGCGCCTGGTCCCGCCCGGACCTCCACCGGGACCACCGGGACCTCCGCCGGGTCCGCCTGGACCACCTTCAGGTAAAAAATCTGTGTAGCAAGTCTTTACGCTTATATTTGGTACCTGCTCCGTTTGAGAGTACCGTTGCAAAAGTCAACTGGGTAAATAAAAAGTAGGCGTAGCATGGGTTCCACCAGTCGAATTAGCCGTTACGAACGGGCGAACCACGACACACTGCAGCACTGGTGGAACCGATGCGCTGACACTTCGGAATCTCCAGAGATTCCTCTTCATACAGTGTTGGGTACGGTCATAGTATTAATTAGACTTGGAGTATAAACTACATGTTCCCGTGTAAAGAAAAACAACTTACGTATCATGCCGCGTTACACGAGATGGTAAATGGATTCTACATAGTACATACATCGCGCTTTTCCCCGTGTTTAGGTAAGATTTTGCTCATGAAAACCAGGTCTTAGCGCAAGTCAAAGTTTTCTCCACGACAAAAGACAAAGTTTTAATGTGTCGTACTGGAATATTAAAGTCAATTATTGCAGTTATTTGAGTGTTTTTTCCTACTTCAGATATTTATTTAACTATTTATGAACACATATAAACAGACAAGAAGCAAATAACAGAAAAATACGTACAACGTAAACGTATATGTTTTATCTTCTTGGCCCAATAGCCATAAGAATGGAAAGAGCTTTCCAAGGAGAACCTTTGCCACTAACACGACTTTTGCCAATTGTTAGTCAGTTTGAACTTTTGGAGTTAATGTCCTAAATAAGTGTGACTACTTGGGCACCGAAGTTAAGGAATTCTTGGCGTCCAATAGCCATAAGATATATGCCAATGAAAAAAGCTTTTTAAGGAGAACCTTTGCTACTAATACGACTTTTGCCAATTATTAGTAAGTTCGGAGTTAATGACCTAAAAATGTTATGAATTTCAATAATGCTTATTAATCACATTTAGAGCTCTATAGCTCCTCACTGACTAACGATCGATAGAAGTCGTCATATCACGAAATATTTCCTTAATGTTAACGCTATTGGGGGTTGCGGCAGGGATCCGGGCTTGCAGGGGTGACGGACTCGGGGACGTCCGTCGCCCCCCACACCTCAGGACCCGAGGTGGCGGCGCGTAGTGTTCCACGCGCGCCCCTCTTAGACGTCACGGGGGGAGTCAAACACCTCACTCCCCCCCCTGACCCGAGGAGGCCCGCAGTGGCGGGCCGGCACCAATCGGGGGTTGCGAAAGATTCTTACGTTCCCGCGAGCCCCGGCGTAGGTGTGAGTCGGAACACCGGGGTGGTTTTTAGTCAGTAAGAGTCTGACAGACCCCTCCACCCGCCCCAGGGCGGAGGACATCCATGAAGATTTTCAACCCCCGAAAAAAAAAGAAAAAAAAGAGTGATCCGGGCTTAAAGTTCTGTCCGGCCAACCGACTCTTTAAAACATTGTTCACAAAACGGCATCAAGGAGGCCAATGTAATAAAATGTCCATTTATAGGCTTGAAAGATCATGTTTGAAAGGAACAGAATTAATAAAAGAGAATTAATTAACGAAATACCTGAATTTCACTAATGCTTAATTACTCACATTTAGTGCTCTGTAGCTCCTTTCGTTCTAACAATTGAGAGAAGCGTCATATCATGAAATATTTGCGTTCACGAGATCTTTCCACTGGCATATATCTCAACTCTATTGGGTCATTCGTCAGTCATAACGATATGTCCGGCCGACCGACTCTTAAAAACATTGTTCCTAAAACGGCATCTATTGGAGACCAATGTTTTAAAATGTTCGCTTACAGGGCTGAAAGATGATGTAAACAAGGGACTGAATCATTAAAAGTTAATTAACTAATTGACGAAATACCAGAATTCCAAAAATATTTAATCACTCACATTTGAAGCTCTGTAGCTCCTATCGTACTAACGATCAAGAGAAGTCTTCACAATAAGAAATATTCTCCTTGATGAGATCTTTCCATTGGTATCTTAACGCTATTGGTCTCCAAGGCAGAAACGCTCATACTCCTTTAACATCTGACTGTTTCTGTAAGATTTTGTTTTTCTTAGACAAAGATAAGTGGCTTTGAAAAATCAGCTATCATAAACGATTCGTGTCGAGCAGGTCTGCCAGGCCTGCCGCGCGGCATGCTGCGGCCGCCGGGCCCGCCGCCGGGTGCGCCGCCGCGCCTGCTGCGCGCGCCGGGCCCGCCGCCGGCGCGCGCGCCCGCCCCGCCGCCGCCCCGCCACGCGCCGCTGTCGGTGCTGCAGGCGGCGCCGCAGCTCATCTCCAAGAAGGACGCGCAACATGGTCGGTGTTTATGCTAATATCTTGACGTACTTGTAAAGCAGGTATTTATATTCTCAAAACGGCCGAGACACTTAAGCGTTCCGCTCATTCGAGTCGGCATAGTCGGGCGGCAAATCGAATATTTGTACCGCATAGTTGACACGAATATGATTCAGCAAGTACTACGCTAAACCTAGCGGAATTTGATGATCGGCCCAAGCCGAGTTTGTGTATCAGTAGGGAATATGCATGTATTTCTTTTATACTTTTATTCGATAGTTTACATGGCCAAATAATAGTTTAAAAAAATTCGTCGGCAAATAACGCAATTTCAAGTACTTAAAAAAATATCCAACCGACTCGGGCTATTTAAACGCCCTCCATTTGGCGCGCTTGATGTGATGACGTAACAGTCTATGACAACAAATAAACAAGTGTCAAGTCATTGTCAAACACTCCTACACAAAACACATTGACATTTTGATTGTTGTCATAGACTGTTACGTCACATGCGCTCTGACCAATAGCGTCGCTTTTCAAGTATTTGAATTTCCCACATTGTTTTGGCACTTTAAAAAAAAAATCTTGTTCAAAGCGAAAAATATTATTCAAAAATATTGATGGAGGCATAATTCTGAAGTAATTTATATAAAAAAATACTTGACCCTTATTTGAATCACATGCATATTCCCTATTGCTTACTTCGGATCGGCGTTGTTGTTCAACAAATACTGCCGAATCGAATGGGAAACCCAAACAGAGGGGCAATTCCCATCAGTTTTAAGAACGTAACGCATTCGATCTCTTTTGCAATCTGTCAGAAATACAATCAATTTACCAACATTTCTGACAAATTTGACAGATTGCCAATTGAATGTGAATGTTTTATAAGTACGAGAATTGGCCTTCAAGTGTATAACTTATCCTTACCCAAACTAAATGCACGTGCATGTGAATTTTTCAAATCAAATCATATCAAACATTTATTTGCTAGAATTAATACATTGTTTTGGTAAAAGTGAGATCATAAATTGTAACGTCATCAGATCAGATGTTGATTCCTTAGTAAATTAGCATAAAGCATAGCCAGCCTATAATGTTCCCACTGCTGGGACACAGGCCTCCTGTCTTCGAAAGAGCTGTAAGGGTCAGTTCAGACCGCGACTTGAAGCGTCGCGACGCTCCGCGCACTTTTTAACAATTATCGAACTTATTTTACCACAGTAATTAATTACGCAATGTTGTCTTTGGTCCCTGGCCTTGACATCAACCAATGAACAAACATCAAGGAGTAGAAAGAAATATGAACAATATTGTCAAACTTTTTTTTTTTACTGGTTGAATACGAGGCTTTTGGCTACTTTAGTATATGTGTATTTTGTCTTTTTTTGTTGTGTGTGCGTTTTGTTTGTGCAGAATAAACAATTTTTCTTTCTTTCCTTTTGCTTCACGAAAAGGTATAATTTCAGAGCGAGCGTTGACCCGTGTCAATGTACGCTGAGATGCGCGGTGCTGCGCAGCGCGTGTACCCTATTTTGTAGTAAATAAATTCGATATTGTATCAGGTCATAAAAAAGTGCGCGTCGCGTTGCGTCTCGGTGTGAACTGACCCTAATGTACCAAGCGTGCCGGGTGCGGGTTGCTAGTTACCTTAGTAAATTACCTGAATGTAAATAATTATGACATCAAGCTGTAGTGACCGACACAAGTATGTGAGACATAACCGACGATTGTTTAATTATAGTTGATTTTACGAAAACTCGACTCGGAGTGTCATTTTTACGGCCGGGTATCGTACTTCGACCCACTAATGCCCACGCCCACTATGTCGAAATCATTGTAAATAGCAAATAAATAATTTTGTTATAAAAGGTTTGGTCTAACCATTTGAAAAAGTGCCTTTTACTTACTAAGTAAATAATAACGCTAATGTTTTTGCTCCCGATCATGAATTTCAAACAGAATTTAACTAAGTTTTTAATTATTTTTTTCTAGGTGCAACAATCAGTGCCAAACCCCAAATACGAAATCTTTCAGCGGACGTCACAAGATTCGTACCCTCAGCATTGCGAGTCAAACGCGAGGACAAAAAGGCTAAACCGGGAATCAAATCCGGGGCCATTCAGAGGACGGCTGATATCCCTAAACAACTGCCGAGCAAAGATGACGCTTACATGCAGTTCATGAAAGAAATGGAGGGGCTTTTGTAGCGAGTTATAAGACTGTTATAGGTCAAATTATATTTTAATGATCGCTAGGCAAACTTAACCATTGTGTTCCTCATGAAAGAGAGAGACAGCAATACACAAAAGTTGAATAAAGAAGCTCGTCATGTTCCATATTCAAAGTTTAATTGCTGCAACGAAATTTTGTAGAAAAGATAATAGAATGTACTGCCACAGACTATAAATTTAATAAGTAACCACAAGTTTTAACAAATGGTGTTTGATAATTTATAAGAAAACTGAAGTGACCAGAATTACTAACATGCAGAGAGACGAAATAAATAATAGGTATGTTCAGTTCCGTACGTTTTTACCCGACTGCGGCGTAGCCAAAAAAGGAGGGTTATTAGCCTCGCGGTCTAGTTTGTAAATATTATGTTTAGGTAGTAAGTATGGATAAATAAATTGATTGAAATGTTTGTGATCTTGTTATTTTATTAATAACTAGTTGACCCGACACAAATCCTATAGAAAAAAGGACGTTCACATTTTCCCCAATTTTAAAGTTACCGGGAAACTTGTTACATTTTTCTTAATTCGGACTATTACGAACACTTTAGTGTGACTGACACTGGCATGGCCGCCATATTGATTTTAATTTTGATAACACAAACAATTAGTCGCTAATTAGTCGAAATTTCTCGCCAAATATCAGAATTCGTCGGTCACTGGTTCAAAAATTATAAGGGTTTATAGGTGGCCACACCATTTTAAAACAAAAATAGCTAAATCGGTCCAGCCGTTCTCAGGTTATGCGCTTACTAACGAACAGCATTCAATTATATTAGTGTTCTGTAGTGTGTAGTCAACAAGAAACACTTGTAGTTTCGCCATGTCCATCTGTCTGCCACGGCTTAGCGCAGAGATGGGTGGCATGGGTGTACATATTGATCACGCCGACAAAGTGGTACAATAAAATCATGAGATTTTTTTTTCGGTTTCCTTCCCTCCTCGTAAAGTCCCATGTTTTATTTTTTTCTCTTGTGGGTGAAAAGCATTTTTCGATTCAGGGATCCTTTTGCGAAATATGAAGCTGTAAAGTGCTAAGTTTTGTCAAGTCCTTTGCCAGGTAAATGGTTGTTTTTGGATAGGTATATGAAAAAATTCAGGACAATGGTAGGTACTATCAAAGAATCAAAAATCTATACACCGTAAGGACTATTTTTGCTTGCAGCGCTCGGCCGCTATAGAAATCTCATCAACCAATAGGATCGCAGATCAGAGTCCCTTGTTTTTGAAAAATATACAGTTAAAAACCACCTGAGACGGTTCGATTTTTTTTTTCAAAGGAAATTAATTTCAATTGGATATCGTTCGGTCGTAGTTTAAGCAAGATCGGGACAAGGTTATGGGTTTTTTTGAATGAATGGGTTTCTATGCAATCAGAAAAATATTAATTTAGTGTCCAGAGGAGTTGAGTAGATTTCTTACAACTCATTATTATCAGTTTTAAGGTGAGAGGCGGAAAATTCCATAAAATTTCAAAACCGCAAAAATGTCGATAAGCCCCCGTCATATTTGTTTTAAATTAGCTCTAGTCATAAACCCTTTTCAAGGAATGCGCCTAATTACCAATCACCCTTGTAAACACAGCATTTTCGAGCAGGTAAATAAATTGGGAGCTTACTCATGAACCGTTAGAAACACTTTACAAAGTAAGATCTTGTAAAATACCATTAAAATTAAAAAAAATCTCTACTTTGTTTCTTTTGTTCTATTCCAAGTGGTCGAAAAAAGGTGGTTTGACATCTGTGATCATTGTATCAGCCTAGAGCTTCAAAACACACAAACGCCAAAGAAACAAAAACGACAAATATTACTTTCTATTTTTGTTCCATTGGTCGACGCAAAAAGGGGCTGTAAACAGATGTGGTCATCGTGCTCAAGGGATTTTGTTTTCAAAATGATGAGATACGGGCTTCCTCCATAGTACCTATCCTTACATATTATAAAACAAAGTCCTCCGCCGCGTCTGTCTGTCGTCCTGTTCACGATAAACTCAAAATCTACTGCACCGATTTTCATGCTGTTTCCACCAATGGATAGAGTGGTTCTCGAGGAAGGTTTTAGTAATAATAACCGACATCCACGCGGGCGAAGCCGCGGGCATCACCTAGTTTAATAATGTAACGAAGTTAAAAGGAAAACTATCATAACTAAGTAGGCTTTACAAGTTAACGAGTAATAATCGAAAAACTTACATTTGCAGTTGGATTTTTTATGGAGAACTTTTTTTGAATTACATTGTTAAGTTTGTTCTTGTGATAAATTCATCCCAACTGTGGAACCCTTCCATTGTGCGTGGTCTGACACGTACATGGCCGGCTTTTTTTTACATTGAGTGTTGGGTTTTTTATCCGTAAAGTTGCACAAGTTCAATGAACTTATCAATGTGTCGATTCACTTTAATCTCTATACTTACAAAGTCCGAACTGCATTATCTATATTTGTCCAAAATTATGTTGAATAACTTCTGAAATAACCAGAAAAACAACCTACCTATCTATGTATACCTACTTACGATAAGTAAATACGTATTGAATTCATAAAAACAAGACGCACACTTTACACCAATGATTGTTACTTATGTTTTAAAACGTGACAATAAATAATCTTTTATGTAGGTACACGAAGTAACTGTCCCGTGAAAAATTAAATCTATTTGGACATAACAGGAACTATACTATACTTATGAAAATTATCAAATAAACCAAGCTCTTTGTAGAATTCCATAATAATTTCAGATGCAAAAATGTTGGTGGTATTTTATGTGCATACTGTATGACGATTGATGATAAAAGACTGTCTGTGACTGTGTGTGTACCTACTTTTTTTTTTTTTGAGTGTTTGAAATCATCCAATGACTTCTCCCGCTCTGGGCGGAGCGGAAAGGCGTGTCAGACTTTTACTGACTAAAACCCACCCGTGTTCCTTCAGTTGCCTGTTGCCAAGGTCCCGGTATCCCTTTCGGACTTTCCCGAAACCCTGGCAGGCATCGGTCCTACCGGACCCCGTCAATTGTGCTGACATCTCTTTGAGGCGCGCGTGGAACACGACGCGCCATCGACCCGGGCCTGGTCCTTATCGGACGGCGAGCTACCCATTGCTCGCCGTCCGCAAGCCCGCGCCTAGGGTGTTCACTGTTGGATACCAAATGCCCAGAGCTTACTCAGAGGGTATCAAGGTTATTTTTTAAACAATTTTAAAAGAAATAGTTTTAAAGTTAAAGATAATAGATGAAAATTCACCATTCCCTTTTCTCCGAAGTTAATGAGCCTAAAATTTTGAAAAAATATAGTAAATTGTTGAGTTAGGTGTATCGAGTTATATTAGGTAGGTATATTCTCCGGTTCTACACAATAATATTCATGTGCAAAAAGTATCACTTCCAGAATTTGCCATCCTTATTGCATAAGACAAAATATGTAATTTGGTTTGTCTAAACAATCGAGCCATTTTTGAATTTCGAACTTTATTTTGGTAAACTTAAAGGTCGAATTGCAAAAAGTCTAAATTGACAATTATGTATTTAGAACTTTACCTCCGCCGGAATAAAGTACGAATTACAAAAATTTGGATTGGACCAAAGTTAGGATTCGTTTTTTAATGAGTCGGTACGGGTTTCGTTTCAAGTAGGTAGGTAGGCACATAATTATGGTCGTTCAAATACCTAACATACAAAATACGTGAGAAATTTTCCTGTTTTGTTTAATTATCGGTTTACTTAAAGAGTCTAATGGCTATTAAAACCAATTTTTTATTGTTAAAAGTGTCTATCCGTCGTAGTAACGGGTCATCAGCTAGAAAATATGTTTCGTCTTGTTGTTACGCGTAACCGGATCACGTGCCACATAGTCACGTAACATAACATTACATCACATCACGCCACGCCAGTATGCCCCGAAGGGTTAGGCAGAGATTAGGAGCAATCACTTTTCGCAAGGGATAAGCATAGAGTAGGTATAGGACCAGACACCCACTTCTCGCCAGATATGTTGTAATGAAGGGGCGAGGCTATTATCATTAAGGGGGCTCGTATTCTTACTGAGTTTCCTACTAGACACTCGGGCGCTCAGGCTTCAGTTGTTACCTAAGACTTCTTAAAAATTGTAACGCATAACTCGGGTGCTTGAGTCCATAGAGCAAAAATCTAACAACACGCTGCCTTTTTCGACTACTTACCATTGTCAAAAGTTTTTTATTCAAAGTCATTGTCGCATAGATTAAATTAGATAGAAAAAATTGCTTTATTATTGATTAGAGATAGAAAAAAAAACAATCTACAAAATAAGCAATTCATCATCTGCCTAGCCTTTTCCCAACTATGTTGGGGTCGGCTTCCAGTCTAACCAGATGCAGCTGAATACCAGTATTTTACATGGACAGACTGCCTATCTGACCTTCACAACCCAGTATCTGGGTAATACGATACCCCTTGGTTAGACTGGTACAAAATAAGCAATTAAACTTATCTTATTTTTACGCATAATAGGCAAATAACAGGAGGCTTGTTTTTTTACCACGTATCGACTTGTTTTTACTAACATTCAGGATGACTCAGTTTTTCAAGATTGGATTTAGATTCTACGTACTTCCCTACGGCGATAGATAGATAATACTTATTCCGAGCTTTCGTACCTACAATGGTACTGACTGACAACATTATAAATATTCAACTGCTATATTAAGCAGGACGGTCGCCATGTAGTGTAGATTCTTCTCAAAACATTTCAAGTTTGAATTTTTCGAGGATTAGCTGTTTTTGACATCGGTGAAGGAAAACACGGTGAGGGAACCAGGAGCTGCAGCCTCAACATAGATAGCGATCACTTTACGACCGAATTCGGTCGCAAAGTCCTAATGGGGTCCTTAGACGGTCAAAATTGCTTGACAAGTGCGTGACTTTTTCGTGCTTGTCAAGTAATTTTGGCCGTCTAGTCTAGGGTGACCGAATTCGGTTGTAAAGCCATCGCTATTCTATGTTGAGTATTGTTGAAACGAGTTGAGTTGAGTTGCAGCCCCTGGACTTATCCTAACTATAATATTATAAATGCGAAAGTGAGTTTGTTTGTTTCTTACGCTTTCACGCTAAAACGGCTGATCGAATTTAGATGAAATTTGGCACAGGGGTAGACCATGACCTGGAATAGGACATAGGATACTTTTTATTCCGATATTCCGTCTTGAGCAAGCGTGGCGGCCTTTACCCTGCGATAATAATAGGCTGGTATTATTATACAATTTTTAACTGATGGCCCAGAAGGAGCGTGATAAAGTTTTTACGTGTTTGTTTTGTTTTTATGTGTTTGTGCTGTAGGCCTATCGGACCGTTGTGCAAAAGGGGAAATCTGCGTTTTGTGCAGTATCTATACCTACCGCTTATTATGATTTTCTCACGGATTTATAAGTTAGCGAGGTAGGTACCTACAGTTTTTTTAAATAAATATCTGCCAAAACAAGTGATAAGAATATTATCCTCTTGTTTTTATACTTTGCTGGTGATCTTTACCAAATAGGTTTATATTCAGAACGTTTTTTTAGGTTTTACCAATATTGATGTCGGAGCTTAATTTCATTACTGACAAACCAATATTGCAATGAAAGTTTAGAATTAAAACAGTGCTTTTCAAAATAGCTCCAATTCCTGGGGATTTATGACTTAGGCGCATTTCCCAACACCTTGGTTGCTGGGGTAAACCTTAGGTAAATAAAACAAGTCATATTATAATCTCAATATAATATAATTTGCAATAGCTGTTAAAACTAAAAGTACACATTTTTATTAACTTTAATAATTAATCTTAAAACAATTTATAATCAGTTACTTACCTATCTATAGATAATTTATATAAATATTAAAATTGGTGGGTAATGTAATAAAGCAGTATTTTCACGGGTAAAAAACTTAACAGGCTTATTATCCTTACATATTATAAAACGAAGTCCTCCGCCGCGTCTGTCTGTCTGTTTGCGATAATCTCAAAAGCTACTGCACTGATTTTCGTGCTGTTTTCACCAATGGATAGAGTGGTTCTCGGGGAAGGTTTTAGTATATAATAACCGACATCCACGCGGGCGAAGCCGCGGCCATCGGCTGATAAATTATCATCAGCTTATAATACAAAGAGACAGTCAATAGAGATTCGTTCTGCAAACCGTCGACATGTAAAAATATCCCACACACGATAGTTTTCTCCAGTGAAAATTCGACTTGGAGCGTTCGCAGACGGCATAACCTACAATCGGTGGCAGATTTTTTGTAGGGGTTAAATGAAACAGAGATCAATATGTATCAACGCACACGTCCAACAAAACGTAGGGCGAAATAACGTAGGTCGAAATAATCTGACCGATCGCGATTGTAGGACCTACTAATGCCGTGTGCGAGCACGCTTAGGTAACGCGTTAAAGCTAATTCGACTTAGAGGTAATTATTGAATAGATATATTATATGTATGTACCTAGGTAAATAAATTTGCTGACGTAAGGCAATAAGTAGAAAACCCGAATTTATTTTTCAATACATCAAATAGGTACAGTTCATTTCAAATTTAATTGCGGCTCGGAAGTTAGCTATTCACTGCGCAGTACCCACCCCTGACCCCCGCTGACATATTAAATTGTTACTGCTCAGCGACTCGTCTCATGTTCCGAGCCGCCATTCCGTTAAAATCGAACTGTATACCTACCTAAGTTTCTGTCCAATTTTCCAACAAGATTTTCGAGCTTCATTTTTCACTAACTGTAGGTACCTAGCGCTAATATGTTAAATAATTTAACTAATTTCTGATAATACGTAATACTTTGTCGCTAAATTAAATACATCTTAAAATTCACCTGTCGCACAACCTAGAAGAGTTTCGGAATAACGAAGATGAAGTATTTTTGAAAATTCATGCCCTAAACGGATTAAATATGGTTTGAAAGTTTGTATGGAAGTGCTTCATTTTTAAGTTGTAAAAATGTGGAAGTTACTACTTAGACTTGTGCTTATAAGTAAAAGCTTGTTGCATCGTCATTTGGAAACTCATCCCCTAAGGGGGTTAAAAAGGGAAGAAGTTTGTATGGGAAAGTTCGTAATTTTAAGGAAAAGTGAGAAACGTCATCACCGTTACTACTTAGACTTCTGATTTTAGGTAAAAACTTGTATCATACAACAAGCTTTTGACGATACAATAAGGGCGATTAAATAAGGGATGGAAGTTTGTATGGAAATTCGTAATTTTTGAAGTTAGAAACGTTAAAGTTGGTTCTTAGACTTCTGTTTATAAGTAAAAGTTAGTTGTATCATCGTTATTTAGAAACACATCTCCTTAGGCTCTTGAGAAGTTGCCGATGGGTAATCCGATCGGGCACACATTGTAGGTAATCCAATAAATTAACATATTTGCATTAGTTCTGTTACGGAACATGGTTTCGTGCAACATCTTTCTATTATATGTTCTCTATGTTCCCATTTCTTTACAATCATTTCCCTGGGAATTGACGGCACGTTGACTTCTTCTGAAAATAAAAAGTAAATAAAAGTTGAAAATTTTAGTCCAAACCATTCCTAGCTGTTGTAAAAAGGGGGTCGAAGCCATGTGGATGTTCTTATGAGTATGGATAAGGTAAAGTCAGATTGACAATTATCTTAAATTGCCCCCGCAGACTACAGTCCTTCTATCGGCCGATAGTTTGGTCGGGTTTGGCTACTAGCGCGCACACTGGGACAACTGAACAGTCGGGTTGGTGTGGAGTGCGCATACCCGACAACAATAGCAGTCGGCCAACTGCTCTCGAACGATTTGTTGGTTGGTAAGCGCCTTTTGAAGAGAGCTTTCTTGCTTTTATAAAACAGAAGAGAAGCCAAATCTCGGAACTATCGGCCGACAGCCGACTAAACAATCGGTAAGTGTGCGCGCGTAGAAGAGCGCCCACTTACCGATTGTTTTCTGGCCGATTTAGCAGTCGGCCGATAGTTCGCCGACAGTTTAGTTTGAAGGAAATCGTATAGCCTATCAAACTTTTTTATCGGCCGATACTGAATCTTTATAATGTGCGTACCTACTTGCATACATCTTCATACTGATTAAGAGACAGACCAAACTATCGGCCGATAGAAAATTTATAGTTTGGCTCTAGAGGCTCACGTTTGATGCTATAACCTTACTCCGTTTCCTACGACGCGTAGGCCGTAGACCCAAGACGTAGACCTGTTTACGATTTTTTTGGTAATTTTTTTCGTAGACTATCCTCGACTTTTTTAATTAAAATTATTATTATTACTAGCTGCGCCCCGCGGTTTCACCCGCGTCAGTCTCGATCCCGTGGGAATATCGGGATAAAAAGTATCCTATGTGTTAATCCAGGTTATAAACTGTCTGTTTGCCAAATTTCATCCAAATCCATTCAGCCAATTTTGCGTGATTGAGTAACAAACATCCAAACACACAAACACATAAACACACAAACACACAAACTTTCACATTTATAATATTAGTAGGAAGTAGGATTATATTCTATTCTATTCTAGGATTTCAATTTTTTTTAAATTGTTTATTCAAATTTACTTTACCACCCACAACTTCTTAGCGAAATCGATAAGCTATATAATAACAGTTTTACTAAACAAAATTAATATGCTGTTATAATTTTATTCCTTGAGAAATTATCAAATTAATAAAAGTTAAATTATTGAAGGTCAGCTTTACACCATTCGCTGGAACCATTCATCACAGATTATCTAGATTAAATCATCGTACTCATTGTACTGACCTACAAACTACAATATAAATCTTAGAATTTGTTTCTATTCATAGTCAAGTACTTAGAATATTATTGTCTAAGTATCTATATCTATCTATAAGTATATCCTACTAATATTATAAATGTGAAAGTTTGTGTGTTTGTGTGTTTGGATGTTTGTTACTCAATCACGCAAAAATGGCTGAATGGATTTGGATGAAATTTGGCAAACAGACAGTTTATAGCCTGGATTAACACATAGGATACTTTTTATCCCGATATTCCCACGGGATCAAGACTTACGCCGGGTAAAACCGCGGGGCGCAGCTAGTAATTATTATAAATTAAAGTCGCTTTTCGTGTCTGTCTGTATGGCCGCGTTGTTCTTCAAAACTACGCAACATTTCGATGCGGTTTTCACCATAATTTAGAGGTTATTGTGTACAATACTAACATAATAAAATTAAGAAATCTCGAAGTATTGTCGAGTCGTAAAAACCGAGCGAAGCAGGGACGGGTCGTAATTTATTGATATAAGATTTTAATGTAAGTAGGTGTTTGGTATTAACTTATCATAACATATTTGCTGTGTCATGCACTTCACATTTCTTGATCCCTCTGATCAAGTGTTATTTCAAGGAATATAATTTCAAAGGAAAACCTTCGATTTATACCTATAATAATTATTTATTCATATAGCGCCTGATTCTTAGCAATGTCGACTTATTGATTGAAGCATTATGCTCACTTTGCTGTGACTTGCTATAAGATCATTACAGTTGAAGTGTGAACTTATGAGACTAGAGAAACGATGAATGTAAAAAGATCCATCACAAAGCCGTTGTAAAATGCATCAAACCAAGTGACATTGCTCAAAAATAATTGCTGGAAACGACTTTTATTTTTGGTGTGGAAATCGCTATTTACGGTTTAGGCATTTTTATCTCACGAAGCGACGCGCGCTTTACTTGTGGTTTTCAAGTGTACAAACACTCTGTGAATGTGTGTGTAAGCGCAGAAGCTCTCGGTCGGTACAGACCAGAGACAAAGATGAAGTCGGATGTGTGTGTGTGTGATATGTGGTGACTCCCTGTACTTGGCTTCACCCACGCACACATTCTCAGTGAGTTTGTACGCTTAATAACCACAGGTAAAGCGCGCGTCACTTCATGAGATAAAAATACTGTAGCGTGCAATGTAGGCACAAATATTTAGTTTATACGGTTGCAATGGTACAGGGGTTGTGGGGTAATTAAAAACACTAAGTATGACATTTAAAATGTTTTCGTTAAATTAAACCTTTGATATCTCCTTCCTCTCCCAAGATCAGCAAGTACGAGAGTACAACTTATGCCTAAGTAGGCCAGTAAAAAAAAACATCATAATGACGGTAAGAACAAATGACTCGATTCGTTAAGCGTATATGTTTTGTGATGATATTTTATCTGTGTTGATCTAGAGCAACATATAGGTGGTCTACTAAGAAGGCAAAACACGGACATAAAAGCAATCAGTCATTCTTCAATCTCATCTCTACGACACTTAATAATCGACAGCAAACTAAGTAGGTCCATTGCACCAATACATCACATGTCTACACCACATTAACACCCTTATAATCCTACTATAATCACTTTCTATCCTAACTAAATAAATCGCTTTTCGTGTTTGTCTGTATGATTGCGTTGTTCTTCAACAGATTTTGATAAGGTTTTCATCATCGTTTAGATAATTTATTCCGGAAGGTTTATGTGTATAATACTAAATGTATAATACTAAAATGTGTATAATATTAAAGTTACATATAACTAAGAAATCTAGATGTTTTGTCAAGTCGTAAAAATCGTTCGAAGCAGGAGCGTGTCGCTAGTATAATATTATAAATGTGCAAGTTTGTATAATTGGACGTTTGTTACTCAATCACACAAAAAAGTTAAACGGTTTTAGATGGAGACACGGATAGTTTGTAAACTGGGTAAACTCATAAGGACTTTTTAGCCTGGTAGTACGTTGCCGTGGGAAACTTTCCGACATCCACGCGGGCGAAGCCGCTGGCAAAAGCTAGTAGGGTTTATTACATAAGATAATTACTTACCGGAAGAATAGTCGCCATATGCGCCGTATCTAGGGCACAAGACGTCAATAACGGCGTAAGTCAGCATTTTTATACAAGTCGGTATGGAGACATCACTGTTTGTTGATGTCAGGATGTGGCATGAAGCCAAGTGCTCGCTCAAGGTTATCATCAGGACTAACGTTATCAAAAGGAAGTATTTGCCCTGCATTTTATTGGTGAGCTGAAACAAAAGAAAAAGATTTAAAAACTTTTGTGACTGATTGTTTAAACCGTTGCCCAGCACGAAGAATTTCCCCTGCATCGTGGGAGAGTCAAATCAGTGAGGTCAAATCTCACATGCAGAACCAGGAATTTAATGAAGTTGTTTATTCTGTAGGCAGGATATCGGAATCACTTTTACACGTCATATTAAAAGAGAAAAATAAGCTAGGTGGAGTCGACATTTCCTATCTGACTACCCCTATGAAGAAATGGCAAAACAAACTCAGAGGTCAAAGTCTCTTTTAAAGTCCAGACATAATATTTGTCAGATCATGTGAAGACCATGGAGATTAGAGACAGATTTGAGTGGTCGTTTTCAGGCAGACCTGTGATAACGATCTGTAGCCCTGTAGGATTTACAAATCTCTTTTCAGTGCGGGTATTGAACCCCCGATTGGTAGCTGATGTAGCGTAGCAGGCAATTGTCGTGCTTTAATTTTTAACAGTCCCCAATTCCGGGTTTATGTAAAATTAAAAAGCGTTGTGAAATTCAAAATTTACAAAGAAAATTTACTTCTGCCAAACTGCAAAGCAGTTTGTAGGCAGATGCAGCTCCCATATTATAAAATTTTATTTTTGAATTATTACTTTTCCATTAATACTAAGCATACATTTACCACTAAACATTACCTATAACTAAACACATACATAACATATTTTACAGCAGCACAAAGGCTGACTATTACGTAATGCTAAAACATTTTAAATTTCGTAATAGCATTCCAAATCACGCCGGTGAAGCCGCAGATATAAGCTAGTAGAACATAAATTTAATCTATGCATCTCCATTTATGAGGCTTTGACAATAGGTACTAAAGAGAAACTTCTCCATTTTATTTTTAAAGGACATTTTGTGGTACCTACAGCTACTTTCTAAATCGAGTGGTACATATGTTATTAAAAATTGCTGGGACTAAGCATTTTCTACATCTTTGTCTTTGTCATAATTTCGTATGGTCTGAATTTTTCTTTGTTGTCCGAGATTGCGTAAATCCTTTTTGTAAACCACCTCCGACCGGGCACGACACGCATGGAACATGATGGACAAATAATAATATTGAAATAAATTCATTTTTGGGAGACGGGAAATGGTTTTTATGAATAGATTTTGCTTGACCAAGTAGGTAACAGAAATGATTAGAGCAACTCTCTTTTTAATATATTTGCTCGTGCGGAAAACTCCAACGAAATATTAGAAAAATAAGAACAGATGAAAATGAAACGGAAAATAAAGATATAAAAACATAGGACTCACCTTATGACTTCTAGGATTCTCGGGAACGTTTCAATATAATTACACTCCGTAGATGTATCCTCATCTAATGGTTGGAAGACAGATAGCTCCAGCCTTTTTATACTCGACTCGGAGCCGGTAAACAAGTCCCTAATAAAATGCTAGGTGCGTAAACAATTTTCTGGGCGCGCAAACTTTTATAACTAATTATAATTATTCTTCACATAAAACAAACTCATTAAATTCCGCGCGTAGCCTGTATTTTTGTCACAGGGTGATCGCTTACAAAACTTGAATGAGCCTGGTTAGCTAGCACCGAAATTAAACCGTAAACATGTTGTTATAAATAACCCGAACATAGTTTATCGGTAACAACATCATTATCTTACTAAATGAATGACCTATGGCCGTAGATATAAGAAAGAAGCTATGGCTTTTAAAACTGTTTATTGTAGTCACGTGCGTCTTCCAATAAAGTAGTTAAAAAGAAAACTTCTAAGGGTGGCAAGAGGGTGGCCTCTTAGAAGTTTTCTTTTTAACTGAAAGTAATAAAAAGTTAATAAATTAAATATGAAAGGAATCTTGTTCGAAGCTTTCATCGAGTTTGAAAGTAATTCGACCTTCCTTAGCATCTCATTATGGACCAGTGGTCGTAAACGCCGCTCATCGCGTCAATGCGTTGAACATTTTCGCACGCATGTGCGTTATATATATAGACCATTCGTTTGCTACTACTGATTACGTTTTTAATGAGTTCCATTGTTGACAAATTCAAATCGTAACCTCATTATTTCTTATTATAGTAATATGACAAAAACAAGCACATTTTGGAACATTCCATCTTTTCGCGTGTCTGGTTGGTGTCTGTAAACGATTCTTTCTTCGTGGTAACTTTATAAAATAAATGGTAATATCTTTTTTTTTTTTTTGTTAATATTTATAGTAAAATAATTATCTTCTATAAATTCAGACTGAATTCATTTGCGCACCGATCCGGTTTGGCCATCCTAGTAATTGTTGTATGGACGTTTGTGCACTCATGCCTAGGTATTCGGTTCGTGTTCGATTTGTAAATTCTCACTTCGAGTCGTTTTTATGACGGATCAAAACCGAGTAATGAAACAAAACGAATCAAATATGGATAAATACGCAGAGGCTCGGACGTGAATTTCCCGTCCATCGTTTTCGCGTAGGTATCTAACACGAATCGAATACGAACCGGATTCGGTTAAGTGCGCAAACGCCCACTCGTGTTTTTATTATGAGGAAGTGGCTTAGTAATTACGTGAAATGAATCGATTCTATTTCCGTAAAAAAATAATACTTATTTAATAATTATCATCCAGAAGACAATGAACTACTAAGGTATACTTTCAACTGAAAATATACTTAGTCCATTGTCCGAACCGAAACTTTATTCATACTAAGCATAATAATGTTTTAAATATTATTTCTATCAGGAATTTCTCAGTAGGAGCCTGGACTCTGGATTTGTGCCCGGTTGATGGCAAGAGGCTCGCCCCATAATAGATAATGGCTTGGGACATAACTGGCGTAAGTTATACTACAGGAACAATTGTGCCTAGCCTTTGGGGATTTCGGGCGTGATGTAATGTGTTTAATAAAAAGTAGGCCATTTCAAACAGTTTCGAGTTTAGTATCTTGTTTTCGGCTAGAATGTGGGCTAGCAATTTTTGCGGATGTGGAGTCGTTGTTCCACTTTGAAGATTAAAAACAAAGAGGCACAATATAGGTTTTATTATTCGCAGTAGTGTTTTTGACCTATTTGGTGTATTAATGAAAGAGCTGTTTGATTCATGCTGTGAAAATGTTCTAAGTACTTTGCCATTTGTTTGATACCAGTTTTTATATACAAGCCAACGTCTATTGCTGAAAATGGACTTCCCAAATTCTCCTCTGCCTCTCCCTATTGGTTCCTACAGAAGCTTCTAGAAACCAATCCCTTTGTTTCTTTTTAACCGACTTATAAAAGGAAGAGGTTCTCAATACGACTGTATGTTTTTTTGTTTTTTCACGCGGTCATGCTTCAGAGGTAGTCCCATATAAATTTTATTAACTTTGCTTGTATTGTTTTGGAGTTAGCTTCAATAATACGTATTTTTTCCCACCACCGCTATATGGACGATGTTTTAAGTTACTCCGTCACTGTTATTTACTTAGCAGGTGATGTATTCGGATTTGTGTGGGGTACGAGTAGGTACGTACCACAACTAAAAAGTGAAAAATAAAAACATTTTACAAAAAAAACAAGTCACTTCTTAGTGTTTTTTTTGGAAGACGGTTGTTTTTTTTTAAGTTTTTATTGTTACGGCATTTGTCAATAGTTTGCCAGGACACTGCAAAGTCGTTGTGAGATAAGTTTACACGCACACTCAACCTATGCCGAGACATTTGGGAAGAATGTCATTTCAATTTATCTACATATTGTAAACAATAGTACATTACTGTCGCGGCCAGCGATTAGGGGATTGATGGACGATCGTGAAGGCCGAGACGAAGTCGGCAAGTCGGGCCACACATACGTGAGTCCATCAATGACTGGTTGCGGCCAAGGCTTGTAGGTATATTAGATTTCTCAAATAATGCGCGGAAATTCAAACTGAATACATTAAATTTAAAAAAACCAGAATCAATGATAATTTTTCATGCGACAATGTGTTCATTTGTTTCTTTTTTACTGTCCAACTATATTTGCAAGCCAAATCGAAATTTAAATAAAGTCTTTGTTAAGGGGGATGCGCCAGGGTAGCCCGCGAAATTCAAATTTTCTTACGTTTTTCGCAATTTGCAGGTCGGTGTTAGATTGTATGTTGCTCTAAATATGATTTGCGCACGTAACAAATATGGATTTACAGAATTATGAACATTAGAATCAGCAATACAACTCTCTAAGTTCATGAAAGTCTCAAAACTCATGATTTCATGAAATCTCGACATTTTAGACTTTCATGAACTTAGAGAGTTGTATTGCTGATTCTAATGTTTATAATTCTGTAAATCCATATTTGTTACGTGCGCAAATCATATTTAGATCAACATACAATCTAACACCGACCTGCAAATTGCAAAAAACGTAAGAAAATTTGAATTTCGCGGGCTACCCTGGCGCATCCCCCTTAAGTTACCTCCTTGGTTGCCATATTGTGTTGAAGTAAAAAGTTCATTCCATTTTTAAATAACACGACAGATATGAGTTTTCATCACTTGTTTTTGACCAGTACAGCAATTTCGATTTATCTCGAAGAAGGTTGTCAAAATAATGCTCGAATTTCCAAGCATGTTTGAGAAAAACAAATTACTTGTGTCATTTGTCTAAGTAATTTGTCCAAAGAGAAGAAAATTTTATCTGATGCTGATGAACAATTTTCAATGGTCAAATAGTCAAGATTTGTACTAGATACAGGTACACCTCTGCCTGAATCTTCGAGGAAAGCATTCAAATTCAGATGTTGGTCCAGACTTAAATAGTAACTAAAGTCTTTAATCTTGTAGACTAATTTGACATTTCAAGTGATTGTTGTTGGTTTTTCAATTTGGAGTTTGACATTTGCACCTGTCAAATTAGTCTATGACATTAAAAAACAGGCTAGTGTATTTTGCCGTAAATCAGTAATAACTAGCGTTCAGTATACATTAGGTGTAGGTATTTAAGTAATTCATTATCCTGATTCACTGCTCAAAGTCCGACTTCACCCACTGCTGGGCATAAGTCTCTCTTTTCTTGTGCCAATTCCCACACTCCTGTGCCAGCGTCATCCAGGTCCTACTCGCGATGGCTACAATGTCGTCCGCCCATCTGGCCGTCTTCCTGTCTTTGGACGCCACTCGGCCACCGCCTTACTCCACCTGTCATCACTGCGCCTTGCCAGGTATCCTGCCCTGCAATTAGAACTTAATCATATTAAGGGTAATCATATTTGCGATATACATGACAATGGCTTGTTCTCATTTACAACTGTGATGATATAAACTAAACAGCTGTTTACAAAAGTTATTTTTAGTAGGTACAATAACATTAATTAAATTATAATTAAACAGATCTCGTAGGTACTCATACTGTTTTCTTGCAGTAAGTAGGCATTTGATAACGTTTTAGCAGTCTGAAGGCACGTGCTAAGAATTCTATAACCTTTCATATCATTTATTTGTTTGAATCGTGATCTACACTATCCTAACTAATATTATAAATGCGAACGTGAGTTTGTTTGTTTGTTACGCTAAAACGTTTGGCACAGAGGTAGACCATTACCTGGAGAAGGACAAAGGATAATTTTTATCCCAATATTCCCACAGGTTCGAGACTTATGCAGGTGAAACAGCGGGGTGCAGCTAGTAATCCTAATACTAATATTATAAATTTGAAAGTAACTCTGTCTGTCTGTATGCTACCTTTTAACGCCTAAACCACTGAATGGATTTCGATAAAATTTGGCAAGGAGATAGATGGCATCCCGGGTAAAGACATAAGCTACTTTTTTTTTCGAAATATCGCGCGGGCGAAGCCGTGGGCAGAAGCTAGTACTACATGTAAAGAGAAAAGATTTGTAGATATTTTTGTTTGTAATGAATAAACACAAAAACTACCCGGCCGATCTAAAAAATTCTTACACCAGTATAATGCTATAGGTATTATTACTGGAGTCATATAGGCTATCCTAACTAGTATTATGAATGTGTTAGTGGGTTTGTTTGTTAGTTACGCTTTCAAGCTAAAACGACTGAACGGGTTTGGATGAAATTTGGCACATGGGTGGACCATGACCCGGAGTTGGACAGGCTACGTCTTTTCAGCTTGGATCGCAGACGAATTCGCGGGCATCAGCTAGTAATTTATAAAGATATCACGCTGGAGGAAGCTGTATAAAATATAGATCCAAATGGATTAAATTTTAAACTTTCCTTTAACTTAGTAGAGCCCCTTGTGGGTGAGCCCATCCGGGGAAGGAATTGCCACCATTACTAAGTATTTCTGCGCCAAGCAGGCTTGCTGTGTTCCGGTTTGAAGAGTAACATAGGTAGGTATGTTGCTGGTGTAATTATGAGAAAAAGATCAAAATTATTTCTTTTTTTTTGGGTCTTTTAGTCTGATCTGGCAACCCATCTGAGATACCTTTGGGATAACTACAAGCAGAGGTGACCTTTACCATAATGACGGTACCTGCCTGATGACCAGACCACCTAACAAAATGAGAAAAAAATTACAATCCCTTTTTTTTGTCTGAATATTTTGTAACTGCCTACTGCTGTCTGACTGCGTTACTTATTTTAGTAACCGATTACGACTAATTTGTTTCATTTTGACAGTTCAACAACATTCATTGCGTTATTTACGCTGTTGAGCAGATTTTTTTTCCAACTTATGATGCATTGGATTAGACTTTTTGTTTCAAAACCGATTCCAATTGATCGTGTATTGCGTAACTAGTGTGCTGGTATTCGCGTAGAGATATAAGGACTAAGTTCACGTCTCTAGATAGTAGATAATGTACTCAATACTCAATACGTTTATTGCATTCCACAATGTGAACTTAGGTGGTAGGTACATAAAGACATACATTCGTTTTGGAGCATTGTGGGCCCTGTCGGGCATAACAACATAAAAAATTAGGAGGAGGGCTTATTATAGATATTTGTTAACAATTTTAATATTAATCTACTCTTTCGTTTTGTGTAGGTAGGGTAGGCTGATAACTAATTGTGTACATATAATTTTTACCACTCATATATTGGATTTAAACATTAATATTTATTTAAATTATACATATATTATGTACTTAGGTATGTTCCAATAACAAGTGAATATGATAAACTTATCATGTTGAAATCCTTAGTATGTTACTTATTCGTTCATTCTTACCTAGATAGTAGGGGTTGATCAATTTATTTCCGCCATTTTCCGGAGCATTTGTTGGCGTGCTTTTTCATTACATGATCAACCTATAATGTTCCCAATGCTGGGACACAGGCCTCCTCTCTTCGAATGGGCTATAATCTACCACGCGGGCCAAGTGCGGGTTGGTAGAATGTCACATGTCTTCGATTTATTATTTCTAGGACATACTGGTTTCTTCATGATATTTTTCCTTCACCGTTTTGAGAACAATGATGATGAAATTATTTACACAAAGTAAAGCGCCTGACTGGGTTCGAACTCACGACCTACAACTCGTGAGTCGTGGCTCCCTTGTTTTTCATTAATACTCTAATAATATACATATTATAATATGGAAGCAGAATATATTATAATATTATATTATAATAATATACATATTATAATATAATATTATTATGACTGCTTCGTTGGTTTAGTGGTCGGAAGTGCTACTGCTGACCATGAAGTCCTGGGTTCGATTTCCAGGTTGAGCAAAGTGTTATTGGGTTTTTCTAGGTATATGGAATTTCTCGGTAGCAGCCCGCTAGCAGACAAAATAATGTTTGTGAAAAAAAAAAATTTGTGTTCAGGGATTCGTTTGCGAAATGTTATGCTTTAAAGTGTTAACTTTTGTTGGAGTAAAAAATATTTGGTAATTTTTGATAATTATGTGAAAAAAATTAAAAGAGACTTCGACCCGTAACTTTGCCTCGCCATTTCTTCTCAGGGGTAGTCAATATGAAATGTCATCTCCACATACCTTTTTTTTATTATGACGTGTAAAATTTATTCGGATATCCTACATGTTTACAGAATAAAAAAAATACAAATGGTGTCTGGGATTTTTTGGATTTCGCGTGTGTAGGTACTGTAATTAGCACCTCAGTGATGATTACAAATGCATATTTCACAAGCATGCAGACGACACTTGGATATATTATGAAAGCACACGCGTATTAGAGTCGGAGACATTCGTATAAAGTCATTAAGAGCAAGCTCCATCTTCCGGGTCGTTGTACTATGATATCCATATAGGGAATGCAGAACCGGTGCTGTTTTAAAGAACCGGGATTTTTGGGATCTTCTGGCTTAAGAACCGGGATTCCCGGTACTATCGATACTTTTGATACTTTAATAAGTATTTGTAAGAGAGTTGAAAGTGTTGAAACGGAGAAAGTAAAAAAAGACGAAATGACAGGGCAAAGTAAAAACATTTTAATCAAATCAAATAAAACGTTTTATTTCTTGTTTTATAGACACTAAATCAGTCTTATTTAGTATAATTTTACTGGTAATTACGCATATTATGCCAGCAACATTTTTTAACATTAAACGATTTTTATACCTAATCCTACATAATATATAACAGAAACATTTATTAAACATCTTCACTTTACCAAACAAATTAACATGACTCTTATTGCAATTCTGCATAACCAAATTATAATTTAAAACTTACGTAACATCTACAAAAAAGGAACTATGGAGTTTTAGCGTAGCATTAATCAGTCTCAATATTTATTGATTAGATAATCTTAACAAACATTTTTTAAATTTTAATCTTATATAATAATTCAACAATAGTTTGGAACAACTTGAATCGACAAATTCTTTAAATCAACTTGACTCTAATTATACATTTAAGAAAAAATAAAATAAAAATATAACTTTAAACTTAAATATTTTTGCAAAACTTAAACATAGGTATTCATCCTTTCCTTACAATACTATAAATAAAAATAGCCAACTAATACTTGCTCAGACCAATATTACATTGGTCTGATTCTTATAGTTAAAATGGGGGCACTCAAGAATCTAGGTTAGGTACCTGTTTATTTATTTTTTAGAGTATTTCTCTCCTGCCTATATATTGATCTTAAAAATATAAGAGCGTCCAAACTCTTATCACTTAAACGTGATCTTATTTTATTACAAAGGTACCCAGCGGAAGAAAAAACTCTTTCCGGCTCTACACTTGTCGGTGGAATTGTTAAAAGAAAGTCGAACGCCTGCGACAAATAACGTCCACGATCCCTTCGTTCTCAAAAAGAGCCATTTCGATCCTCACATTCGTATTAAGGTCTTCACTGTGAGTCATTCTTGTTCTTTTACAAGCAGTAGCTTTTTTAAGCTCTGCATTAAGCTCCTCTTTTTTTTATTGAGGTTCACTTTCTATCTCTTCATCTGTATCTGACGGCAATTGAGCTGTTTGAAAAAAATAATCTCCTAAAGTACGCCTTAGCAATTCCACTATCTTCCTGCATATTTCGTCACTACTTGGCCGAGTAAACACTGACAAATCTTCATCATGTGCGTTGGAGAAGTACATTTCAGGGTTTTGATGTTTCCGGCAATCGACGTTGCCTGTATCTATTTTTTTAGGCAATAAAATTAGAAAAATTCTAAACGCGAATCTTTTACCGAAAGTACCGAAAGAACCGGGATTTGGTTTTGGAAATTCCGGTTCCTAAAACAACGCAAATTTCCGGGATTTCCCGGTACTTTCGGTTCCGGGATTTCCCGGGACTATTCACTATATCCATACCACAGTTTTTGCCATAATAAGTAATCTTGATGAGGGAAAACTTTATAATTTTTTTACGTCATCAAATAATGAGGGCGATGATGATATGAAATTTCTGAGAGATGATTTGAGATGAGAACATTAGAACGTATTGTTTCTCATCAGTTTTATTTTTGACAGGGGTAAACTTTCTTGCTTACACACACATGTCGGGTTAAATTATGGTATCCCATATTTCACTTCTTTTTAATGTTACTACACCAGAGGGCCTAAACAAGTGACAATAACTTCGAAAGCTTTTCGTATTTCTACAACGACTTTCAACAGGATTGACATAAGCTTTTCGATAGCTCATGTCAGTCCTATACATTTTTGCCTTTTCCATCGTTGTTATCGCTGATAGAATGTCACTTTGTCTAGGGCCTCAGAATACCAGCGATATTTCGCGGCTTAATATAATATTTTTCACCGCACAAGCTCGGAAAGATACTGTTTATCATTCGAAATCTGAGTGCAAAAGAACATTTTATCCGCTAGCGTGGAAAGAGTTTTTAAAATTCGAACCTATTCAATAACTATACCGCCGGGTCCACTGTTAAGTGGGTGACAGACGTGCGTACTTAAAGTACGCGGTTTTTAAGTTCGCGACCTTACTCGGCTCGCCGTCGGTGACACACGTGAAGCTTGCTCAAAATTTAATTGTCAAATTGGTTCGCGGCTCGCGGCGGTGACAGACGACGAGCCAAGGCGGACTACGAGCAAAATTACAAACCTTCTGGATCGCCGACGAACTTACTCGGTGGTTTTTAAGTCCGCGTACTTAGTATGACACACGGGCGAGTAAGCTCGCCGAGCCATAAGTACGCAGACTTGCTCGCACGTCGATCACCCCTTTTAATGAATTAATACTTCGTCGCTCAGGATTCTATATATGAATCCTAGAATCCTTCGCTTGCTGAAGTTTCAATACAAGTACTCGCGCCAAAAAATAACTTTGCAGCCTTGCATAACCAATAACTATTTATTTTTATTTTTTATTCGTATTCTCTATGGCACCTCTTTAGGTCATGAGCTATCCGAATATCAAATAATATTTGGCCTAGATCATAAGGGGGAGGCGTGAAAATTGATTCGCTCTGTTACAATGATTATAAGTGAATTGGTAAACAAAAAGTATCGTTTTTATTAGAATCCTATATAGGTTTTCATACATAATAGGTACTGAGCGGTGTAGAATAATAGATGATCAATTTATATTAAAACTAGCTGCGCCCCGCGGTTTCACTCGCGTAAGTCTCGATCTCGTGGGAATATCGGGATAAAAAGTATCCTATGTCCTATATCAGGTCATGGTCGACCCATCTGCCAAATTTCATCTAAATCTGTTCAGCCGTTTTAGCGTGAAAACGTAACAAACAAATAAACAAACTAACTCACTATCACATTTATAATATTAGTTAAGATCAGGATTATTGACCGAGCGAGCGTAGCGAGCTTAGCGTCTCTGTATCAAGTCTGGTAAAATTTGCGAGTGTGTCAGTTTGTACGTATTCGTCTATAGGTCGTATTTTAAAACCGGTCTGGACGACAGGTTTAACGAATGTTTTTTAATTTTCGTCTTCGTGGGTTTTTTATTGGAGGGGTACTTCCTCCAAAATGGGGCAAAAAGGGAGCTACTGGATATCTCCGCCTTATGAGACCGATAACCATGGTTCTTTTTTTATTTGAAAGGTGGAAACAGGAACTTGGTCTCAGAAAAAAATTGTGAAGAGCTGATGAGGATCTTTGGCATGATGAGCGGAATAGCTTCTCAAAATGCAGTAAATGGGTCACTATTTATTAAAACCTATTTGTAAATTTTTGTAGCAGGCCTACAAATTTTTTTAGGGTACCTCCCCTCCCTTCACCTAAAGTGGGGATGATATTTTTTTTTCGTCTGTACCATTTTATGGAGTGTCGTGTGGGTGTGTGAAAATATATTTTTTAATTCAGGGATCCGTTTGCCAAATATTAAGCTTTAAAGTGCAAATTTTTGTTAGAATCACATGTCCCCCCCCCCTGCCAGCTAAATGGTTGTTTATGGATATATGAGAAAAATCATGGCAGTAAC
Source organism: Lithophane leautieri (assembly GCA_949152455.1). NCBI lineage: Eukaryota > Metazoa > Arthropoda > Insecta > Lepidoptera > Noctuidae > Lithophane > Lithophane leautieri. The sequence continues at coordinate 6,909,636 of OX424472.1, read as the reverse complement.
TTCGTTATTATATAGGTATATAATATAACGAAGTTAAAAGGAAAACCATCACAGCTAAGTATGCTTTACAAGTTAACGAGTAATAATCGACCAACTTACATTTGCAGTTGAAATGTACGGGAGAACATGATTTTTACACGACTGCTCAAAAAGGAGTGTACTTAATGTTTTTAATTACAATGTTAAAGTTTGTTTTTGGGATAAATTCATCCCAACTATGGAACCCTTCATCGTGTGTGGTTCGACACGCACATGGCCGGTTTTTTGTTAAATTTGAATTTGACATATTGAATGTCATGTTTTTTTTTTATAATAAAAAAAGTAGGCCGTCATATCCGCGTTGTCAATCGAGCGTTCGGATAAAAAAAACATTTTCTAACGCTAAGGCCGCGCGAAACATGATAGTATCATTCATTGGATATTGATAAGTTCTTTTACACTAAGTGGTGGTCAGGGTCTGATGGAGCCGGATTTTGGCCATAGGAACTCCTCAACCTAAGTCCTCAACCAAACAAGTTAGAACCATCGTTTTTGGACTCACTGGACTATGAATGTATTGAAAAGTACTTTTACACTAGGTGCTGTCCTGGTCCGAAATCCTCAACTAAACAAGATAGCCCTATAGTATTTGCGGTCGTTGGTTTTGTCTTGCCAGATACATAGCCCAAGATGTAGTCCGAGGCCTCATGATGGATCTGGAAGGTCACTGGAACTTCTTAACTAGACAAGATATCCCGTTGTGTTTAGGCCATTTCGATTTGTCTTGACAAGTAGGTGAATTAGCCCAAGATGTAGTCTAGACTCTGATGGTAGTACCAGAAGGTGGCCACAGGAACACGTCAACTTTACACGGTAGCCCTGTTTTGTTGAACTCGGATTTGTCTTGACAAGTAGGTACCTTAAGTGAAGATGATGATAGAACAGATATTTTATTAAATAATAATGCTATAATAAAATGAAAAATACTTTTTTTAAACAAGCTTTTGACAGACTTAGAGCTTCGCCCGCCGATAATATCGTATATTTACCTTTATTTTTATTATTAGCCATTTAATTGGCTGTAAACAGCTATTCGTTCAGAACTGATCGCGAAGGTTTCAAACAGTATCGGGTAGCGGATGAGATCAATTAAAATAATATACAAATTGGATACTTACAAATTTAATAATATAACAATTTCACTTGTTTATAATTTCATCGCTTTATTTCGTCGTCATAACAATATTCAAGTTTTCATTGATTGCATGTAACTTGGAAGTATGAATAGTCTAGAGCGCAAACGATACTTTTTTTATAACAGTAATTGGCATGAAATAATGTCGCGCAAGCAGACGATGCACGGTGGGCTGAAAATCGGCTTTCATAGACTTAGGGATTTCAATTTGCAAGTGTTTGTTTTTATGCTGGATATCGCTTCTATTAGTCATTACTATGTTCAAAAATGACACCCGAGCTAATTCTGCCCAAAAACGAAGGAAATATATTTTTTTTTCGTAAAATTTGTATGAAGCTGGTATGAAAAATCGAATTATCTCCTAAACGGCATGTTTAACCGTAATATCCTTGGAGGTGGTCATAGTGCTAATTATTTATGATTTTTTGGTTGCCGATTTGACGAAAAATTTCATGACATTTTTTTTTAAAATCGTCAAAATATTTTTATTTGTTTTTACATATGAAACGATTCCTTTTAGTGTTTATGTTGAAGAACACGGACTTTTAACTACACGTAACATAAAATAGCATCACTCCTATATTTCCGAAGGAGTTGGCAGAGGTTTACAGTACACCCACACGTAGATAACTATGTTTGAGCTAGATATTTATCAACACATCATGAGTTTTAAAACTTTTCATACAACCAAATTACCAATTGTTTACTCTTCTAATGAGTCCGAAAAGAAGTGATTAAGTAACTACACTGATTAGGTCTTCTAATGAGTCTTTATAGTATTGTCCTTGAGCTGAAAAAACAAATGGATGAAGAAATTGAGGCCCTTATCCCCACAGAGTGCAATAATAATAATAGGGTGACTCATGAACTAATGATGACGATGATCGACGCTAAAGTTTGCACTTAGCTTTCTGAAGCTAGATCAAATGCATCGTGCTACCTGTGCTTAGCAAAGCCTACAGAAATGAACCGCTTAGATGCTGTAACATCAAAAATTGTGTGTTCTGACCTGTATGAATTTGGCTTGTCATCCCTACACGCCCGTATAAATTGTATGAAATGTCTGTTACACATTGCATACAGGCTCGACTTCAAACGGTGGGCAGCGAGAAGTGATGAGCATAAAGAAATGCTACAGACAAGGAAGAAAATAATTCAAAATAAATTCAAAGATGAGCTCAATCTGTTGATTGATATAGTAAAACAAGGCTCGGGAACCACCAATGACGGGAATACTGCAAGAAAATTCTTTGAGTTTCCTAATAAAACCGCAGCTATAACCGGTTTGGATGAAGACCTCATCAAAAGATTTGCTGTAATTTTACAAGCAATTACATCTGGAGAGCAGGTCGATATAATAAAATTTAGAGATTATGCCCGCAAAACAGCAGAAAAGTACGTATTATTATACGACTGGTACTACATGTCGTCAACCGTTCATAAATTATTAATCCATGGGGTTGACATAATCGAGAAAAATAATATTGTGCCGATTGGGACTCTCTCGGAAGAAGCCTCAGAGTCTCGAAACAAAGATTTTAGGAGGTTTCTAGAACATCATTCGCAGAAAAGAAGCAGGCAGGATTGAGAATCAAGACATTTTAAATATGCTTGTTGTTTCTTCGGATCCTTTGCTAAGTGCACAAAGGCCTAAGTAAGATGCCAAGAAAAAGCAGAGCTTTTTTGCTGAAACTCTCGACTTAATTCAATTTCAGGAAACTGAGTTCGAGTTTTTGGATATATCCAATCTGGATGCTGACTCAGAATTGGAGTCTGACAACGAGAGTGATAAGGAAAATTTGTAAAAAAATTATATATGTACATATTTGTAAATTTGTATTTGAGTGTGTTTGGGTTTTTTTTTGTAATATTTAATGATATTTTGTCTTTTTAAAATTTATTTTACTTTATTTTACAAATGCTTAGTATTAATTCCTTAAATTAAATTATTTTGTATATGATATAACTTTATATGTTACTTAAATAAGAGTTTGATAAAAAAAAAATTATTTAAATTAATAAAAATGTGTCAAAAAACAGCAATTTTTTTATTTAATTTTTCTTGTTTTGTTGTTCTTAATATTTGGGTTAATAACATATCGAACTTTTTAACTTGGACACTAAAAGGAATAGTTTTACATGTAAAAATAAATAAAAATATTTTGACGATTTTTAAAAAAAGAACGGTATTAAATTTTTCGTCAAATCGGCAACCAAAAAATCATAAATAATTAGCACTATGACCACCTCCAAGGATATTACGGTTAAACATGCCGTTTAGGAGATAATTCGATTTTTCATACTAGCTTCATACAAATTTTTCGTAAAAAAATTATATTTCGTTCGTTTTTGGGCAGAATTAACTCGGGTGTCATTTTTGTACATAGTAATGACTAATAGAAGCGATATCCGGCAAAAAATCAAGCACTTGCAAATTGAAATCCCTAAGTCTATGAAAGCCGATTTCCAGCCCACCGTGCGATGGACAATTTATCCACTGATATTTTGGAATCGTATGGAAATCTCATTTTGTCCTACGTGCGCGTTAGAATTCCAAGTTGTCTGCGGACAAATTGTCAATCGTCTGCTTAGTTGTCAATAGCTTCCTGAGCTTTATGTTTTTATCAGTACCTATAACACAACTTACGAACTGCATCTAACTGCAGTTCGATACTAATAACGACTTTCACCGTATGAAAAGCGTGACTTTCCATTCCGATAATTTGCCGACAGCCAAAAGTCACTCGCAATACCCCGTGACTCGTAATTTGCAAATACGATCATAATTCAAAGTATCTAAGTAGGTACTTCTACTCACTATTGAAGATCATAGCTCGTTGGGTCCGTTTCGAGCTCAAAGTCGAGCTAGTGCCAGTGTACCTATTTAGGGCGGATTTCACCAATGAAACTGAATATCGAAACTTCGTTCAAGAGCTGTCAGTGTCATCATTGTTGTGGAATATTGACATTGACAGCTCTTGAATGCATTTTAGATGTGCTGATCGCGTTCAGTTCATTTGGTGAATTTGGCACTTATATTCGTGTGCGACTTAGTCTGGCAATCGTAAGGTTGTCTTATACATACTCTTGTATCCTGATCTGTATGTTATCTCATTTTGTTTACCTACTTTATTATTGTATGAAGGTATAGACGGTCACGTACGTATAATCTTCAGCTGCTGAATGAGTTTGACTGTCGATTGTCGTATCGTAAGTATAATTAGTATACGTGAGTCTTTGTAAAATCATGTAATTATTTCTCAAGAGTATCAGTATGATGACAAATTGTCTCCGTTTCCATCATACTTTTACTCACAGCTGTTCTGAGGTATATACAAATAAATAAAACTGAAATGTATGTTTGTTATGTCAAAATAACAGCTTTTTACTAAATGCATATGAAAGTATGTATACAAAAAAAGTGTACGCAAAAAAAAAACAATTTTTATTAAAATTATTATCTGTCGGTCTGTCTGTTGTTCCGGCTAATCTCCGAAACGGCTGGACCGATTTTGACGGGACTTTCACTGCCAGATAGCTGATATTATAAGGAGTAACTTAGGTTTTAGAAAACTAATTAGGGTCCACGCGGGCAGCAGCTAGTATCATCATATTCCTAACGCTACTTCACACTAGCTCGTTATGCCCTTATCCCAATCTATTTTGCGTGGGCGCAGCTAATTAGCTTCTTGCATATATCTCTATCACACGTCATTTAAGTGGTCACTCACTTTCTAGTCATATTATCTGCCTCACGATCCATCCATCGTTCCTTTTGTCTTCCCCTACTCTTAAAACCGTCCTTACAGACTCAAAACATTTTAATTTTCTTCTTTTTTATAGTCCGCGCGCGACTGCTTCTCACCGCTTGAGGTATGTGGGCGGTGAGACGGGGGAGGGTGTCATTGATGAAATTGGCAGACTGAGTTCCGAGAGAACTTCCCCTGCCTCACCGCTCACATACCTCAGGCAGTGACTATAAGTCGCGCGCGGACTATAGTCTTGATTTGTACCTGTTGAGCTATTCTGTAAAAATCTCACCGTGAAAACGTAGGTGAAGTGAGCTTGGAGTGAACTGTCACTGCCTTAGTATCAGTAGGTATCGATGACAATAACAGCTCATTCCACGCTCACTTCACCTAAGTTTTCACGGTGAGATGGTTACAGAATAGCAATGCTGGTTGATAGCAATAGGCTCGCTCGGGATTACATGGGACATAACTGGGGAAATGTGTGGGTTTATTTATATACCTCTGCCTAACCCTTCGGAGAAAACAGGCCTGATGTTATGTTTTGACGTTCCTCATTCTACCGCCTCACTTGCCCATATTATAACAATCGATTTCATATCTTTCTTACTTTGCTCAAAGAGCTTTTTACTAACACTTTGTAATGTAGTTTTGATCACGTTTCACTTGATCTTCTATAAAGTCATGGCCTTACCTTAGTACATACTTAGAACACGTTACCTTGCCTAGAACCTGTATAACGCATACTTAGGTTAAAACCTGATATTCCTGTGGGTCAAGAACCGGGCAAAAGCATAGAATTTCTAGTAAGCCTAGCTGTGGAGCTTTGTCTGGGTAATTCCTACAACCGGTTAGTTTTGCAGTCAGCACCAGCGTTTCTATAGAAAATTACTAAAAATCGCTTGTAGTTTATACTGCGGTTAATGCAAATATAAAAACGTTGACTTTCTATGAAAAAGGTTCTGTGATAAATTAATAGACACACAACTTACATAAAATCTGTGAAAATTTGTTGAAAAAAAAAAAGGAACGCACAGAGCAAAAAGAGTAGTCTGTTTTTAAATCTCGTAGACTAATTTGACATTTCAAGTCATTTTTGTTTGTTTTCTCATTACGGAGTTTGCCATTAAATTAGCTCCTGTCATATTAGTCTACGAAATTAAAAACAGACTATAGTTGTCAAGATGGCGTATTTTTGCCAAAGGGTATCGTGTTACTCGTTCACTGGGTTGTGGAGGTCAGTAAGACGTTCCATGTAAAATACTGGTATTCAGCTGCGTCCAGTTAGACTGGAAGCCGACCCCACCATAGTTGGGAAAAGGCTAGGCAGATGATAGGAGTCGTAGTCGTAGCTCACAAAGGGATGAACTAATATCCTAAACTATTAATATTATAAATGCGAAAGTGAGTTTGTTCGTTACGCTTTCATGCTAAAACGGCTGAACGGATTTGGACGAAATTTGACACAGGGGTAGAACTAGAGGTATATTTGAAATTAAAAAATTTCAATGATAATTATCGTGATTCAAAAAAAATAAAGTAACAAAAACTAAAACCCAACTACATATAATCTATATGTGACTCCGTATTTTTAATTTGTCTGTCTGTGGTGTCTTGTTTAAACCTTTTTAGTCGTAGTTGGGTTTTAGTTTTAGTTACTTTAATTTTTTTATTAATTCTTTTGGGGTAATAATATATATATTTTTGAAATGTGCTTATTAAGCCCTTTCATTTGATACCCAACATGGTACGATTAAACAATTTTTTTTTAAGTACCTTACTTTATTTCCTCTAGAGGGCGCGATTTTTAATTTAATGTGACGTAACATAGCCTATAACCAGCGGACGATCAAGACGCTTCCAACGATACCTCATTTGTCAAATTGTGATGAGTGGTTTAGAAGATAGGAGGGAACAGATGAACATACTTACATACATACATACATACCGGTCAAAATCATAACCCTCCTTTTTTCTTCGCCGTAGTCGGGTAAAAACAAAGCTATGATTACACATGCCACGTCATTGAAATTTCAATTGTATTGTCATACCATTAAGTTATATTTCCATTGAAATAATTTAACACCTTTTTTGTTCAGAAAACCGGAAAGCGCAAGAGCGCTAGTATCATTACTTAGTGCATACCTGGTAGTTTTAAGGTTATTTTCTAGTAGATTATTTGTGTATTAAATATTAACAAGCGCTTCTCGCCATCAAACTTGAAAGTTTGGCGAGTGAAAATGTAACAAACAACAAATAATGTACATGTTTGAGAATAAATAAAAAAAAAAATTGATCGTTGCATAAAAATCTCTTGCCGTGCCGTGCCGCAAGTGGGCGCGTTGAGAGACTAAATGCAGTCTTCCTTGTATCTTTTCAACCTATCTATGCTTAATTCGACAGATGCCATTTATAGCAATAACAATGGAAGTATTTACATGACTTGTTATTTTAAACTTTCCTCGTCGAATCAAGACCACCTACAATCATCGCCTTGGCATTTCTTCGTGATCATTGTTGTCAACAATTCCGCGCAAGATACAATTTCGAGTCGTGTAGTTACTGATACTGGCAACATTTATGAGCGAGCATGTGAGAATTGAGACAATACTTCCTCAATTTATAATTTAAGTAACTATAATTTGCTTTTAAGGGTAAGGTATGTTGGTATTAACATACCTACTCAGGAAAAGAAAATACTTAACTTTACAATTACTTATTCAAAATGTCAGCTATGTCCCGGTTTGTGACCATTACATAACAAGTCCCGTCCCCCGAGAACCCGTCCGTGCCTTGGAAAACATGCTAAGCCGCGTTGGTCGATCTCGGCTGTCATTCGTAGATCTTTGGCCAGAAGCCCAAAAGTCTGACTGCCTCCAGTTAGACTGGAATTCGTCCCCAACTTAGTTGGGAAAAGGTATTAAAAGGATGTGCAGGTGATGAAGTTTGACCAAGTCTTTCTTTTCTACTGTGATTTACGACAGCGTCGGGGTGAATGAAGAACTGCATATTGTTCTATCTAATTCATCTTCATGTTTTCACCATTCCAGTCACGTGAACTAGTGGCGTAGCTAGTCCTAAATAGGCCCTGTATAAAATTTTGTTTGGGGACCGGCTGCGGCGAAGCTCCAACCCAGGATAGGTGTTTTGTTTTTTACAGAATAAATAGATTAGCATACTGACATAGAAGGTTAAGCTCATTCAGCTTAGGTCATTGTGATCTTATCAAGAGAATGCGACGCGAGAGAAGCGAGCTAGAAATGTGGAGCATCCTGAATTCTCTCTCTCTGTTCTCACTCAGAGAACGAAGCGAGCTCGATAATTCGAGCATTCTGGACTGGGGTAGGTTCAGTTTTCATTGTGAAAAGCGACCGAAATGAGCTACAAAATTGGAGAATTCTGACTGGAATACTGGGTTCTGCTGTTATTGTGACTTCAGTAACAAAATGTATGAGCGAGCGAAGCAAGCTTGAAATTTGGAGCACCCTGACTTGGACTAGATTTTCTGTGTCATTTTACTAAATAAATGCAAGAGCTTGAGAATTGGACCGCGACTGGGCCCACGTAGCTTGGGGGCCCCGTATTGATATGGCTGATACCGCGGTAGCTACGCCCCATAGTTTATGCTCCGGGATCTCCAGTGGACTTTGAATTAAAACTATGATAATTATCTTCAAGGTCTCCACGCCTACGCACGCACTCGTTGCGCCCACAGGGTCATGTTCTCAGTTTTAGCCTAGCCTGTAACTGAATGTACATTGTGCAAATAAAAAAAGGGCGAGTCAGACTCTTAAACTAAAACCCACCCGTGTTCCTTCAGTTGCCTGTATGTTGCCAGATAGTATCCCTTTCGGACTTTACCGCGACCCCGGCAGGCATCGGCCCTAGCGGACCCCGTCAGTTGTGCTGGCATATCTATGAGGCGCGCGTGGAACACAACGCGCCTTGGACCCGTGCCTGGTCCTTATCGGACGGCGAGCTACCCATTACTCACCGTCTGCAAGCCCACGCCTACGGTGGTCGGGAATCACCTGATATTCCCGAAGTCCAGGGCGTCTCTTGCGGGCTGTGACAACGTTGACACAAGTTCCTTCAAAGATCGATGTGCGCATCAGAATACTTATTAGATCTATATGTTGTCGATTCCTTATTTGGCTTCTTCAATACGAGTAGGTAGTAGGTACAGTCAGCAACAAAAGCTCATTGACACTGTTACTTTTATGCATCATCGAAATTCACGCAATATAATTCGTTAATCTGCTTTTTAACAGAGTTGAAATTCTTAACTTCTGTTTCTGGTCTGGTTTGAATTTTATATTTTACTCAATAAATACGATTTATAATGCTGGAGTTTTAAACGACTTTTAACGCCATTATGAAATATTTTTTCTTCTTCTAATATGTGTGCAACGATGCTTACAACATTAACATTCATCCATCACGCTTGCTCTTACAACAACACTAATGTGCATTGTGTATGCAACCTGAGAACGATTTCTGCACATTTCTCTAACACAAATAACGCTAGGTGGCGGATACATATTAATAGTTAATTTAAACAGCGCCTATGGCTTCGTCCGTGTAAAAAATCTTGCGTTTTTTCGAATGAAAATCGCTTTTCTTTGCTTCAGTTTTTATTTTACCTAGAAGTTTCTGCCAGGCCCCATGGGAAAAGGGCGTGAATTTATGTATGTATTTATTTATTTTACTTAATCAGTTCAACAGTGAATGGCGATTCATAATGACTGAAATAAGATGAATAGATCATACACATGGTATAACTAGTTACACGATTGATTTATTGGTACTAATAATTAAATGCGTTTTTATCGAAGAATTTAGTTTCTGTTGGTCGAATTTCTTTTTGAACAAGGTAAAAGTAATGCGCGTCATCCAAACTTCATTCTTTTGCCCTTATTGGCCTTGTTCCATTAAGTCATTAAGTGATTTATTCATTTGTTTAACATAGGTACAATAATAATGTTAGAAAGATAATAAATAGTGCGCCATGTTATGCCAGAGGGCGTACAAATGTTTTTAATTAGCATAATCAAGCCAGCCAAGCCTCAAAAAATGAATGAAATAAGTCTGAACAATAACAAAAAACAATTATAAAAATGGCACATTTCATTATACAAATTAATTAATTATTTATAGCAATAGAAATGAATGTCAATAAAAAGAAGAAAATTGTAATAATGAAATGGAAATAAAAAATATAAATGTCAACACACAGACTGAGAACAACGATTAAATACAAAAAACTTAAGGCTCTTACATACTGGCGCGACTTGAACCGCGACGCGACTTTTAACAAAATAATTTCTGAGAAAACTTCACGGCGAACAATGCGGCGGCGCGGCGTCGCGTCGCACGACTCGACGTATGTAAGAGCCTTTATTTGTAAACATTCTTCAAGAATTCTCTATTAATCGTCATCTCGGTAGTCGCCCCCTTTCTAGCCATATCGTCTTTTACACACTCCGTCTCCAGCCATCGTTTATTTGGTGTTCCCCTACTCTTATAGACATCCAAATACATACTCAAAACTGTCCTCACGACATTTTCCTCATTCCTCCGCATCACATACCCATAAACCTATGCCCTATACCATTACAATCGCTTTCCGAACAACTCATTCGAATTAAACTAAACCAAAACATATTGTGCCAATCTTAAATAACCAAAAATCGAACACTACAAATGAATAAATCGAATCATGTCAAATACTCGCTGTGCAAAGGATTTTGTTTTTATTTTCACGTAACCATTACCATGGTTACGTGAAAACACAAACAAACACAGTGGTGAATTACGTCGCAATATCTGTAGTAGTTTCGTTTGTATAAGTTGTTTATTGGGTGTACGCTGTTCTATGTTTAGACTTCGGAGGGGAACGCATGCGCCCTTTATGCATCGGTCCCGCGCATGAGTCAACACCCTTGTGAAGTGCGTAAGTTTTTGGTGATGGTGGTTCCGTTGGTGGGGTTTTACCACATATTGGCAAAAAAACATAGAAGTAAGTACTAATTGATTTATTTTTCAAAGCTGGTTTTCTTTTTTTATTAATACACTAGCTGATGCCCGCGGCTTCGCCCGCGTGTATGTCGTATGACTAAAACCTTACTCGAGAACCACTCTATCCATTGGTGAAAACAGCATGAAAATCGGTGCAGTCGTTTTTGAGTTTATCGCGAACAGGACGACAGACAGACACGGCGGAGACTTTGTCTTATATTATGTAAGGATATGGGTATTAATAAAGATATATAATTTTGAAAATTGGATTTAAGTAGGTACCTACTCGTTTTCATTCTTTTAGGGTGTTGAAAAGCTGCCGATTTTCTAATAACTATAAAAAAAAACTATAGGTTTATTTTTAAAAGATTTTTTATTTTATTAGTGAGTCAGTAAATGAATGCTAAAATAAATCACTTAGGCGCACCTCATTGTGAAAGAATTAAATTAGTTAGATCTTTTTTTTAAGTAGGTAATGAAATATTTAATAAATGTAGGTATGTGCCATCAAAGTGGAATTTTCACTGGTTAAAAAATGTCGCACGAATACGAACATCATACTATTAATAGGTAGGCTACGTAAACGTTAATTTCCCTTTTAACCTAAGGGTTGGAGTCAACTAAGCGAAAATAGAAAAAATCTTCACGCAAACTGTGGGACAGCACCACATGTTTCTCTTTCCAACGGATCCCTAAAAACGTTTCAGTGCCGACAGCTGACGGCAGGCGCTCCCGACTTCGTTGTTATATTGGGTGTTTGTGTTGCGTTCGGCCAGTCTCAGTACAATCGCTGCGCGCCAACAAGCGCCGGCTGTGCGCGATACTGGCCGATAACAAGCCATCGAACGCGAAACAGTCAATGAAAATTCAAAATAAAAAACAAATAATCGAACGTCTATGAATGTCATGGCTCTGCGCGTATAAAAAGAAAATAAAATCCAAATACGAGTTTAGAATCGTAGTTGGTTTTGAGTGTAGTATTTGTATTGTTTGTCAGTGTTGATACCTATTACATATTATTTTTGTTTAGGCAACAATATTGATAGTGTATCTAGAAAAGATACATTGAGAAAGGTAAGAGTGCATTTAATATTTTCTCTTTATTTATAACTGTCTTGTAGAGTGATGGTTGACTGAAATAAATTTTCAGTGATACGTACAGCTTGTGCGTTGTCATGTCATTGAAATTATGAATTATTTACAATTAAACTATTGGCGATTTACACTGATATAGAATAGTATAACTATTTATTATGTGAGAAATGTAACTTATGTTAGTTGTAACCTCAGACCAAATGAAAAACCAAGACAGAGGGCTGTCAAAAGTGACGTGAGACCGGCTTCGTAAACATGTGTGCACTTAGTTTGGTGTAGTTTGACTGTAGTGTCATTGTAAATGTGTGCGTGTGAGCGTGTATGCACAGAGCGGTGGTGTAGTTTTAGCATGCTTCACTGTATTGTTCGCAGCGCTCCGTTTTGGTTTTTTATTTGGTCGGAATTTGTTACACAAAATAACTTTTATCTATTTATCAAATTTGTTATTCGAAATAAATACAAACCTGCTGCAGCTACACAGCGGTGACATTAATTAAATTACGTATATTTTTTATTTTTTTTGCATTAGAGTAACCTTTATTTAGTTTCACCTTGATTCCTATACAATTATAATAATAACCTTATAATAGCTTTTAATAATAACCTGCGATGGACAGCTGCACGAGTCGATCGATGGTTAAGTTACGCTTGTCGCGGTCGATTCGTGGATGGGTGACCATCCATTACATATCGCGACCTTTCCATTCCATTGGTCCCGGCTGTCATTCGTAGATCTTTGACAGTCATCACGGGTATTCAGAAGCCAAATGTCTGACAACCAGTCTTGCCAAGGGATACATATCTTACTCACTACACTAATCGATCTTTGGGTTTATCGATCCGACTACAAATAAATCAACTTCATGCGAATCGCCTTAAGAAAAAATAATATTATTTAAAAGTGTCCATTCGCCCAATTTGGTCGAGTAAATTCATCACCAATAAGCCGAATTTATAATCTATGGAAGAAAATCTTCTAAGTTATTTACTCAATAGTACATTGTGATACGAGTGTGCTCTATTGGATATTACAGTCGAGGCGGTATTATTCGCGCGAGCCACAGGCGAGCGCGATAAGGTAGCCGAGAGTATAATAATCAATGCACACGCGTTTCATACGACATAATTCAACACACTTGCGAGGAAAAAAACAGACTTGTTGTAAGAACTTATGCTACTATAACGTAACTATAGAGATGATAGATTTATAAAGTTTAACTGACCTTTGTTGCCAGGTACTGACTATCCGTAGTTTCTTTTAAAAACTTCTATATCGGTTGGTGACAATACTTTTGTATTGTATGATAATAATTAACCACACAACGAAAACGATAATAAATATTTATGGAAAATGGCGCGCTGGTATTTGGTTTTCATAGGTGTAAATAAGGGCACTGACAAAACCGTTAGACAGTCTATACAAAAAAACAAGGTCTGAATAAGAAAAATATACTGTAAGTAAACGTATCATTGTGGAGTCAAATCTATTTATTATTATTTACGCTCTTCTCCCCTACGTGAAATCGACATTTTTAATAATGATTTTAACCACACAACAAAAAAGTTAAAAAATATTTATGGAAAATGGCGGCTAGTTTTGTTTTTTTCGTTAGCGATGAGCGCGCGGGTGTAAATAAAGGCACTGTAATACCCCTGAACAGCCTATATAAAAATATAATACTGTTAATAATACATAATACGCAAATGGGGTTAGGGTAGTGAACAATATAGATTGAAATAGCCAAAGACGATATAAACCCTTATTTAATGTACAGAATGACAGACATTCATTCCGCGCGAACGCGGTGGCACACGGGCAGGCCAGCGCGGTTCGTCGGGGCGGGTCAAGTGGCCTGCGCGCGTGCCAAACGCGGTCTTACCTGAAAAAAGCGCAAGTCTCTGCTCGGGTGTAAATAGAGAATGCTCATTTATTAGTAGGATAGTTCATACTAATTCAATGTATAATACCCCACTGACGTTTAGTTATGGTAAAAAAAATCCTATGGGCATGCATGGGATGTTTTTTTGCTTATGGTTCTTTTTTTAAATAAAAACTTGCTTTTGAGCGCTTGTCTTTGGTAAAAAGCTTCACCAAAAACAATTTCTATTGGATACAAATTCCATGCTGCCATGATAGTACTTACTAATTCCATACTGCCATGTCATTACTCCGACTAGTAAATAGTAATCTGTGGTGCATATTACCGCACTAGTGCGGTAATATAAAGTAAAAAGCACGCTTCCATAAAACACTGCATTATGAACCTAAAAGCGATTCAATAAGAGCCACTTTACGAGCAAGTGTGTTGAAAAAATATTTACCTTCCGCTGTATTTTTTTTTTCGAGAAAATCTCTGCTCTACTTTTCTGTAAGTAACCATAGAAAATGTAGTTCGGCGTAAACGGCTTATTGCGGTATAAGAAAGCGGAAACTAACACAATTTGCGTGAGTTTTGTAGCTTTTTTGTTAATGATGATGAACTAGGTTATTATAACCACTTTATTTTTATTTATTTATTTAAACTTCTCGCACACAGTAAGGTGCAAAGGCGGACTTAATGCCGACATTCTTTACCAGTCAACCAAGAGAAGAGATAAGATGGCAGGCGCTCTGATTGAGAGGAGATAGTAACTAACTGTAATAATAACAACTATATGTGTAAAGGCTCTTACATACTGGGGCGATTCGTCGCGCGACGCGACGCCGCCGCATTGTTCGCCGTGAAGTTTTCTCAGAAATTGTTTTGTTAAAATTGGCGTCGCGCGATGAATCGCGGCAGTGTGTAAGACCCTTAATAATAACTTTCTGTGGTTTCATGGTCGAATTGAAGGGCTTGGATACACTGCTTTCTAATATAAGTATTTGGGCGACCGAGCTCTGCTCGGGAGAAAACGAATTTTCTCAGATATGAGACCGGGTTTTACAGGGGCGCAAAATCAATCTAGTTAAGATCGATTTTTCGCCCCCGTAAAACCCAATATTGTAAATTTCATCAAAATCGTTAGAGCCGTTTTCGAGAACGTGACATGATTCGGGATAGCGTTCATTCGGGATAGAGTGATTCGGGATATCGTTCATTCGGGATGAAGTGATTCGGGATTTCGAGTTTTGGTCTAACATATACTCGTAAGAGTCATATTCCTCATTTAATAGCATAGGATACAAAAATATTTCTTTATTCATAATCGACTTCAAAATAAGTAGGTAGGTACACACAAAATATTATAAAATTATTTCTGCATTTTTTGTGCACACGGCTATACATCAAGCTATAAATTTCCAGTATAAGCTGACCTCGCATTGTGCGGAAATCCTATATAAAAATGCGAAACCAGCATAAACTGGAAATTCATAGCTTGATGTATAGCCGTGTGTACAAAAAATGCAGAAATAATTTTGTAATATTTTGGCTTAGCAAAAAAATTTTTAAGACACTAAAGAGCTGAATATATTTTCATGTAATTATCTGCTTAACCTGGTGTTACTTAGTTTAAAGGTCAGTGACTAAGAGGATAATACATAAATAATAAACGTTGTAACGTACCTACTGCGTATGCGCCTGTGATCGAATTTAATACTTATACTTTTAAATAGGCAATTATAAATATACTATAAATATAAACATTTCTCTCTTTATCGAAATATATGTACAAAGTAACGTGTGTTGGAAGATTTTTGTGCAAATTCCTGGACTTGCGTGATTTACATACTGGTGCAAGTTTAAACTTGCGCAAGTATATCGTATATGACTAAAATTACACTTTTTTCGGTCTAGCTCTCATTCGCCAATTGTGCTGAGTATCTATCTATTTAATGTGCGATGAGCAACTTCGTTCCAAAAACAGTATGTAACAAAGGGCATTCCCGATTACCCGCAATAGTATAGCGTCCAAACATGCAAAAAAAACAGACTTTTTTTTTTAATATGTGTAGTGTAATATTTACAAAACTATTAAATTGATGCGTACAAGAAACACTCTTGTACACGCACACTTGTATTTCAACGTAGAAAGACAAGTGTGTCAGGTGTGCGCGTTTCTTTTCCGTATCAATTTAATATTTTACTATTTAAATATAAAATAAACTTTTTTTTTTACGGTATTTTTTTTTGCATGTATAGACGCTATACCATTGCAGGTAAACGGGAACGCCCTTCGTTAGATAACATACTGTGTATCAACATAGCAGTCAATTTCTTTTTTATTGCAAGTGTATCCCTCTTACCAAAATTTCACTTAGTGAATGCTTAATGCGCGTTGACGTCTACAATTAGAAAGTGCGTAGTTTTTCTTAAGTCTCGGCATAGATTGAGGTCATGGCTTGTAGAATTATAATCTAACATGTGAATAACAGTGAAATGTATATATTGTTTACTATCTTTTTAATTTTACACATTTCTTTATTGGCTAGAAAGATAAAAATACTGAAATGTTTTAAAGTTAGTTGCCATTAAAATAAATAGTCGCAATACCATTTTGGTGTAATACTTGCTTCAGTTGCGTCAATTCACCTTAGGTAACAATTGAACAGAATGCTTTGAATGTGAAGTTACTAGAACCCAATTCAAGGTTAATTTTATTATTTTTATTTTGTTAACATATACCATATACCTAATAAATTTCGTAATGCATGGTGTAATCAAATGAATGATTAAAAGATAGCCACTGTAATTACTTACGAAATAAATGCTAGAAACATATAAATAAGTAATTAGATACCTACGAAATTGTTGGTTATAGTATAATTATAAACATTATCGTTACAATAGATCAGTAGGGACGGTAATGAATTCGACCGAGCTCTGCTCGAGTGAAAATAAAGAGAACGATTTTTCCCAGAAATGAAACCTATGTAGTTAAATCGATTTTTTCCCCTTTGTAACTTTCACCGAAATCGTTAGAGCCGTTTTTGAGAACTTGAATAGGTACAAATATATATGTACATATATACAAATATAAATGTACCTATTTATCAGGGATCACCAATTAGATTAATTGTGGGTCTGTTTAAAAAATAATACGAGTGTTGCGGTCCGTTCGGTAGGCGATTTCTAGCAACTAAGATTAAAAATATAAAAATTAAAAAAAACCTGAATATTTTTATTATAACGAATAAACAAATATTATGTAATGAACATAAGTAATAAAGTAACTAATTAATATTTAATGTGAAAAAAATATTCTTTACTTTGAGTTATCTGTCAAGTCCGGAGTAAACTTGGTGCAATCTAAAACTCTAAATTGTATTTTTTTCTGCCTTTATAATTTGTTAGTTTTGAGAACGCAAAAACATGATGATTCCTTTGGTAAAAGAAGTGGATTTAAGTTTGGGATTATTAGTTGCTATGAGTTTTCCGAACTGATTAGATTTGATTGAAGTATTGCGTGACCAACATCATTCCTACTTCGCAGGCTAAAGATTATAATTATAATACGTTTGACGTTCAAAAAGTGCTGATTCTCAGCCTAGTTTGAATAAATGACTTTTGATTGATTTGATTGACATAAAATATAAAACCCTTTGCAATAAAAACGGGCGGTTTTGATTTTTTTACATTATTGGTAATCATTTAGTTGTAAAGAGGTTTAAATAGCCAAACTATGTTACTGGCACTTAATGAAGAGTCTGGGTATGAAAAAAAGTTAATTCCATTTTCGAAACTTTTGTATAAAAGAATAATGATCCCTTTTTCAGTTTGTGACTTTTACTAACTTTTTGCGGGTTTGCGGTTAAAAGGTTATCCTGGCAACTAAAACTAACTTCTCGTTATTTTTAGTAGAATATTTTATGTTTGTCGCATAATCCAGCCTTATTGTGACTTTAAAACAGATATCTTTGTGCCGATTGTAATGGCAGAAAAAGCAATAAGAGCTAGTAAAATTGTAGCGCTGCTGGAAGAGGGTTGTAGCCAAAAAACGATATTCTTGTTTATAATAAGAAATTACTAGCCATTTATGCTAATGACCAGTGATCGGAGTAGATAGATTGATTTTTGGTACTTGTATCATAAATGCACACAGAAAGAATAACATGGATAAGCCATTTTTCCGGAAAGTAATTCCGGTATTTCCGGATTCAATTAAATATTGTTAATGTTGGTAGTGATATTATTACTACTCAATTCAAAATTTAAAGGAAGGTATCAAAACTAAATTAATTCATTATTTATCTGTTGAATAATAAAAACAATCGAATTCCGATCGAAGCTTTAATATTTATTTTTTATTTTTAGCCTTTTATGGCTAGAACTTTTTATAAATTGTTGCACTTAAATTTAAATATTTTCATAGTGGTCATGGTAATTTACATTAAGGGCAGAATAAATGACGGGGCCCCATAGAGGGCCAATGCCTGCTGGGGTCGTGAGACTGTTCTAAGGATGCACCACGACTCTGAAACGTAAAGGGCATACGAAGGAACAGGTTGATACGAAGTAAACGAGTGAGCTACCTGGCATGTCGTCGGCGGGCGTACGCATTGTTCTGATAACCGGTTATTGTACCACCCATGATCCTTTGTTCTGATTGGTCGTTGGGTTTTGCCAATCGTGACTGTGTGCCGTAAAAAAAAATATGAAGAATATAATATTGCTCATTTTATTACAATTCCTACCTTTTTTTTTTGAGGATGGCAAATCATCAAATGACTCCTTCCACTCTGGCAGAATACAATTCCTACATAAGTTCCGGTTTTTTAAAAATAATCAACCAATTCCGGAGGAATGTCCATATTAATATATACGTTTCGGATCAATGGCCCCAGTTCAATCTACCTACTCCGATCACTGCTAATGACATAGTAAAAATATTAATATTATCCATAGAAAAGCCAATGAGTGTTAAGGTGCCCGTTTTTTTTGCAAAGGGGTGTAGTTAGACATATGTTCCACCTTTAGTAGTAGATATACATATATTGATATTATGTTGACTGCACCGTTCGCGTTGGTGTCGTGGTCGAAACCGCAACTCCTCCAGGTCTTGGGGTCGGGCAAAGTGTTATTGGGTTTTTCCATTAGGAATTTCTTAGTAACAGCCCGCGAGTTTGGAAGCTGACGGTGTGATACCTCAGTGCTTCGGAAAGCACGGTAAGCTGTTGGCCCTACGCCTGATCTCTCTCCGGTCGGGTCGGATTGCCGTCCCGTCGGGCTATGAGAGTGATGGAAGAGAGAGTGCACCTTTGTCTGCGCACACACTTGTGTACACACGGCTACACATCAAGCTATACATTTCCAGTATAAGCTGACCTCGCATTGTACGGAAATCCTATACAATGCGAGATCAGCATAAACTGGAAATGTATAGCTTGATGTGTAGCCGTGTGTACTATATTTAATATCTCCCGCACTGGAGGGTGATCTCCACTGAGATTCTGGTCGCCGTGGCAGAAATATGTTACACTAGTAGAAAATATATGCTATACCTATAGTACAGTATAAAAGAGCAAGTCTGTAAGTGGCACCGGTGGTGACTGGGGCATGTGATGCGCAGGAATGAGAAAAATATTGTGAGGAAAGTTTGAATAATATATGACTGTAGAAGGCTATAAGAATAGGGGAAGACCAAAGAATGGATGGACTATGTGAAAGATGATATGCCTTGAAAGAGGGTGACTACCGAGATATATTATTAAGGCTCTTACATACTGGGGCGATTCGTCGTGCGACGCGGCGCCGCCGCATTGTTCACCGTGGGAAATTGTTTTGTTAAAATTCGCGTCGCGCGACGAATCGCCCCAGTATGTAAGAGCCTTTATGCATAAAATATTATACATAAAGGGGTTTATTCATAAACGGTGATTAAAGTTATGTGACGTTCAAACGTCAAAAATGTATGGTTAAACAGTCGCTAATCATTACTTAACTTTAAGCAACGCTTATGTCATAAATCTATTTAGTTCCACAAATTAAGCGCACTTATTCAGCACGCAAAAAAAATACCTCGGAAAATCGGTGCAGCAGTTTTTGAGTTTATCGCGAACAGGACGACAGATTGACGCGGCGGAGGACTTTCGTTTTATAATATGTAAGGAAGTATTATTATTTTTCGGGAGGAGAAACAATTACACATTAGGTATATAATTTACAAATAAATATTACTTAATTATACAAATGTGCAACCAATACCGTTCTCTACAAATGTAATAAAAAGTCAAAAACTAAAAACCTACTACGACAAAAAAGTCAATCAACTAAAATAAACAAGACACCACAAAGACAAATTCCAAATCCGGAATCACACGTGTTAGGGCATTTTTTGTACATTAACCAGTGCACGGTCAAGACACTTCCAACGATACCTCATTTGTCAAATTGTGATGAGTCGTTTAGAAGATATGAGGGAACAGATAAACAAACATACATACATACATACCGGTCAAAATCATAACCCTCCTTTTTGCTTTAAAAAAATTCTGTAGCATAATTATTTATGTATTGGTATTTTGTAGAGAACTAGCGATCCGCTCATGCTTCGCACGGTTTTTACGACTTCACAAAATATTGAGATTTCTTACTTATATGCAAATTTATCTTTAACTTATTTTACACACAAAACTTCCAGAATAAATTATCTAACGATGGTGGAAATCTCATCGAAATCTGTTGCGTGGTTTAGAAGAACAACGCAGACAAACACGAAAAGCGACTTTAATTTTTAATATGCATAGATATAAACTATCTGTCGATGCGTATCTATGCATTTGTTAATAACCTAAATTGCTTTAATGAATACCAATAGATTGCGATGCTGCAAACCAGATGTTGCATCAATTATAGTCAATGAACAAGCTGCGACGATGTAGCGAGTCTATTGTCCTTTTAAATGGGCAACTGACGTTTCTAAAAACAATAAACATTATGTGCAACTATAACTACTTTTGGTCTGAAAGAAGAGTAAAAAAAAAATGTATACCTACGCTTTAATGGTGACATTAATTTAACACACGTATACGATTTCGGGTATTCGTTTTATGAAAATTTTTGAATTTCATTAAACGATTCATTATTGATTTATTTACAATTTTTTTAATTACCATCTTCGAGCAACCTGCACTTGTATAACTGTAGCGAAGAGGTCATTTTCCGGGTTCACGGATCATAAGTAGGCGAATATAAGGAAAGCCGCGCAATTTCTTAGAAATTATGCCATCAAAGTATCGGACCGATAGAACGTAAGCCAGCTGGTAGGTAGCTTGATGAATGAATCTTTTACACAGAGATCTCAATTTTGGTTGTTTTTATTATTGAGTTTGTTTCGAAATTTAAATTTTTCAATTTACGTATTATTTTATTTTATTATAATTTTTATGATTAGCCACTAGCCCAACCCGTGTGTTAAATTAATGTCGCCATTGTAGCGGCACGTTGTATAAACATCCAAATTGATAACCTCCTCCTTTTAGAAGTCGGTTATAAAGAGGGAAAATTAGAAATTATGAATAGTTTGACACAGCCAATTCAACATTCCTAGTCGTCGTATCTATATAGTTAATTGATACTTTGGGTTACATTATTGCAAGGATCTCTAATTTTTATTGAAAATAAAATACCCATGTTACTCGCTGATATTAGACCTTTCTATAGGAGTACAGGTAGAAAGATTTATTTTAATCGTTTAAGTATTTTTTTTAGTTTAGGATACCTAAACTAAAAAAATACTTAAACGATCAAAATAAATCTTTTATTACAAACAAACATACAAAAAATCTAATCTTTTCTCTTTATTAACTTTTAATCTTTCAGCATCTACTTATGGAGTGTAGCAAGACAAAGAAGGAAAGAGAGACGCTGTTGAGTAGAATAAAAATAAACGAATATGATATTGGTCCCTATGTACAAGTTTTAGCGCAGTCTTCACCTGAGATAGCAAAACTACTTACTGATTTATTTAGACATTAACAATTTATATTGTATTTGTAGATGTAGTTTAGAATAGTTTAAGTTATGATTAGGCTGACTTGCCACTGTGGATAAAAGCCTCTAATAAAATTTAAGAAAAAAAAATATCCTCTAAAAAAAAAAAAAAAAACTTAACTACTCAGACAACAAAGTTCCTTTTGCTTTTGCACGTAACTCAGTGTCGCGATGAGATAAGACCAGGTGCCGTATTATGAAGTATTAATGTCATCATTTTTCCAGTTTGAGAGAGAGACAGAGCTAGACAAGGCCGCTAGCACCATCCCGTTTTCGCAGCGGAATAATGATGGCATTAATACTTCATAATACTACCCCAGAGACCTTTTAAAATAGAGGTTTTTAAAATATCGACCAATATAACAAGTCGATATTTAAAAAAAACTGTTTTTTACGACTGACTGAACGAAGATTACTAATAGAGGTATAAGTCTTCGTTCAGTCAGTCGTCATTATGCAAAGATAACCTAAAACTGTTCGTTACACAAGTTTTAATTTCCCATTATATAGCAACATGTTATTAAATTGATACAATGCAGGTTAAATTAATTTGAACTGGCAAAACCCGACCTAAAATATAATTTGCAACTTCATGCAATTCATCATCACCATGTTTCTATTTTTTATAAAACCAATCATAAAAACCTGCCTACTTAATAATTATCATTTATTATAGCATTAATTCTGCCTTTTTTGCACAAATAAATAACGTTGGGCAATTTTTTTTTTCACTTCTGAGTTAATTTAATGTATGGAATTAGTATGTTTCTGATGTCATGCTAAGGCATTCACATTTTTTTTCAGTAGTTATATGTTGGACCTCATTTATCAATGAACAGTCTGGTAATTATTATGTTGCTATAAATAAAAAAATATTGTGAGATTAGAACATAAATAAACTTTTTTTATGGTAAACTTCATTTTAATTGGTAACTAAGCACTTAACATTATAATGGAGAACTTGGAATCAGTGCTTAGCCTTAAGCAGGCCGCTTCTGATACAATATGTCGAAGAGGTGGATCACTGACCCATCCAACACCCAATGCGAGTGTGGCGCTTCTGATCTGACCATGCCCCGCTTGCTGGAGTTTCCAAAGTGCCCGTTCACCTGCACCTTGGATGACCTAAAGAATGCTACTGATGCCGCAAGCACGCGACTAGCGACTGAGCAAAAAAAAAAAATCAACCATAACTACCATCGAAAAGAAAAGAAAAAGAGGATAATGATATTTTGTGCTTCTCATGGTTTCATAATTTGTCTGTAACATGGATTACCTCTAGCTTTTGCCCGCGGCTTCGCACGCGTCACGAGGCTTGAAATTATTCCGTGGGAACGGCAACCAGGATTAAAAGTACACTATAGTTAGTAGTAAAAGTGCACAGGGGATCGAGCACGGCCTGCACGACCTACTGTGTCTTGCCTTACACATTTTATATGACTAAACTGTGATAAAATGTGTGACTTGAGTCAGTCACTACCTGTGTGCCAAACATTCTCTTGTGTGTGTTGATTAAGGCGTGAAAAGGTAACCAACAGAGAGACCGGCGGACAGACAGATAGACAGAGATTACTCGACCCACAAGTGGAGCCGACAACCTGTGAAAGTCGCAGGAATCCGTTGGATGGGGGCAGCGCAGGGCCGATCATTGTGGTGATGCCGACGCTTAGAGGATGGCTTGTGCAGTAGTGCATGTCTATCAGCTGTAATGACGAACCGACAAAAAAAAAAAAATAGGAATATAACAAATCGATATAATTATACGAGTAAGAAAAATACATTTATATACCTAGACAAAGATAGTCATATCTGTCACGTTAGAGCCATGTGAATTGAACTTTGTCCGTAAATATATAGTTACTTTGTATTATTTAATTAAATGCGACATATATGGGCCAAGGCTCACTGATAACGTTATCTAATTAAAGGAAGCGGTTATCGTCGCGGACGTTTAAAGTATTTAGGACTAGCCCTACATTTGTTAGGAATTTAGGTGTCTAGGTTCTCTCGTTTAAGTATAAGAAGCATAACTTAAAGGACACGTACAGCATAGGTAATCTTGAGAGTTATTGGTTATACGTCATCAATTCATTAATGCTGGGGCTACATTCTCGCGTTATCGGGAACAAAACTTCACGCGCTCTCTCACGCACACCACTCGATGTCTCGCTGAGCAACAGAGAGCACGCGATGACGCGACAGTGTAGCCCCAGCATAAGGGGATGTAGGAGAGTACATTTACAACCAAATGACCCCTTTTTATACCCATGCAAATGTCAAAAAATTTCGAGGCATTTGACATTTAACCTTTTTATTTCATACGTTTTGAAATATAACATAACAAATTCGAAAATAGTTGACATTGGCATAGGGGCCATCAGAAATACACCCCCTATTTCTACATCCCCTTAACGGATTGACGACGTACCAATAACCTTGTATACATATATAAAATTCTATACAATATTATAAATCCGACTGCCTCGTTGGTCTAGTGTACGATTCGCGGGTCGGGAAAAGTGTTAGTGGGTTTTTCCATCTGGAATTTCACAGTAGGAGCCCCGAGTCTGGATTTTAGCCCGGTTGATGGCAAAATGCTAGCCCCTAATTATATGGAACTTGAATATTACTGGCAAACCTTCTTACCAAGGGGTATCGTATTACCCAGTTACTGGGTTGTGGAGGTCAGATAGGCAGTCGCTCCATGTAAAATACTGGTATTCAGCTGCATCCGGTTAGACTGGAAGCCGACCCCAACATAGTTGGGAAAAGGCTAGGCAGATGATGAACATTACTGGCAAAATGTGGGTGTGCTAAAGATACACCTCTGCCCAATCCTTCGGGAACTATATGCGCTTGTTCGTGTCTGTCTATGTGACCGCGTTGTTCTTCCAAACTGCGCAACGGATTTTGATGCGGTTTTTAACATCATTCAAAGATTTTATTCCGGAGGGTTTAAATGTACATATATGAATATGAAACTAATGTATAATAAATAAATCTCGATATTTATTCAAGTCGTAAGAATAGGATAATTAGATAATTATAGTATTATGTTTCTACTGGTGAGACTCAGCCCCCAGAACCTTCAAGCCTCTTCTCTGTGAGAGGGAGGGTCTTGCTAGTTAGTGGATATCACAAAGTCGCAATCAGAAGGTCCATTCCCGTAAATAATCCGTTCAAAATCTCATCTCAGCGGCAATTAAAGGTCAAGGTCATTAGACTTCGACTTTTAAAAATCCAGTCCAGATAGAAACCACTAGATTTAAAAAAAAATAAGAGTAGTTTTCCTTGACTTTTACGTAGGATTAGATACTTATGGAAGACAATTTATTAAAATAACTCACAATTTCAATTTTTTTTTTTTAATCCAAAAATTTCATAATAATAATGAAGAATGTAAATGGCCTGCTAAGTAAGAAGGTAGGTACTTAATTATATTTATAACTTAAAATCTGCAAAAGTCGGAGACTAAAATAAAAACCTCATCCATTAAAGGACAACTTTATATAAAAAATTAAAGTAATAAAAACTAAAACCCAACCCCGACTCAAAAGGTATAAAGAAGACACCACAGACAGACAAATTAAAAATCCGGAGTCACACGTGTTAGGGCATAAATCGAACAGATTACGTGTTTGAATTTAATGTGACGTCATATAGCCTATAACCAGCGGACTATCAAGACGCTTCCAACGATACCTTGTTTGTCAAATTGTGATGAGTGGTTTAGTAGATAGGAGGGAACAGATGAACATATGTACATACATACCGGTCAAAATCATAACCCTCCTTTTTTCTTCGCCGTAGTCGGGTAAAAATACAACTACATACCTACTTAGGTACAGTACGACACAACTTAGATGTCGCATATGAAAATTTACATTACTTATTTAATTCCAATTTTACGAAATTATTTGGATAAATGACTTTACAAGTTATTGCGTTTCGTAAAGTTCGTTTTCACCTAAAGCAGTAATAAAAGTTGGAGATTTAGAATATGCACTCAGTTCGGATGGTGATTGGTTTTACGAATTTTGCCGATGCTATATCTAAGTTGTGTCGTACTGTACGTAATTTTAATTAATTAATTGATACAACTTCCCACCAACTGGTAGACGTTTCGCGGAACCAATGGCTCCGGCTGGTTCATTCTTTGGCTAAAAAAATTGCTAATAAAATGATTATTTGTCCAAAACATAAGTATACATACACATGGTATCCAAGATTTTACATAAAATTATAGCACAGTCATGTTTTTCTTTAACGGCGTAAAAATAAAAACGGGTTGGTAGTTTATTTTTATTACTCGGATATAAACATCAAATAGTTATAAACATCAAAATTATTCAAATCAATTAACATATCAAATTAAAACTTAATCAATGAAATTATAATAAATATACTACAGAATAATGTCATCAACTCGTCATAGAAATGTATAAGAAACTAAAATTTGCCCGTCAAAAGTCTAATAAAAATGTATTTTAAAAACCAAAATCTTTGGAAAACAAAATTAAATTCTTAAGAACACGGCGACGGATTTATTCTCCATACAAACTTAATACCTAAATCATTTGCAATTTGAGCATATTTCCACCATAGTGTGTTGTTATTCGGATTGAGACAGTATTTATCTAGGTTCCTACATATTTTTTTTTTCCAAAAAACCTAACTAAAATGAAGTTGTAGCGAATTGAATTTCGCACATTTTTACAGCGTAAATGACATGTTTTCATGTTGTTTTTTCTGTATTATAAACAACAATACTTGTGATATTGTCTCAGCAGAAACATAGCCTATATTATCAAGTTAGAAATTATCGAAAAAAAAATGGAAAGACATTAAGTTTTCATTCATCATTTTTGGTATTACGGAACACACCCAAATTTATCATAAATTTTCAATAGCCAGTAGTGCTATCGCGTCAAGGAAATGTCATGTCAATGAAAATATGTGCGTGGTCGTACAGTTCACGGTAGCTGTGTGTATCGCTCCGACAGGCACACTAGCGCAACATTTGTAGCACTTGATTCGTAGTTGCAATCGAAGCTCCGCCGGCCTCTTAATGACTTATTTTAACAACAGTTTCTAAGTTTTTTTTTTTGTATACTAACCTTAGAATCTAGTTGTCTTAAAATAAATAAATTTGATTTATTTAAAATATCGATTTTCTGCCTGACCGTACAAATCACCATAATCGGGAGTAAAATTAATGGTATTATTATTCGGGTAGTTGTCATGGGCCCAGTTGTCGCTGAACCCCTGTAACATCAGCACAATCAACTAAACCTAAAAACACTTTGTCATTCTAATGTTCATTTGCCAGTTTGTACAGTATTCTAGCTTGTTCCGATGATAAAGGATAAGCCAAGATCGCATTACACTACAATATCGTAGATACGAGGTACTACTTATTTGTTGGAAATCGCAAAGCTTCATTCCGCACACACTCCATCAAAACATTTTGCACATCTTCGACTACTCCACATTCTTCACAGTTGGGTGACGTAACTTAAATATTCATTCGACCCGGTTTGCAAGATGAACTATTAAAGTTTTATAATTTATGAATATTGCGATTTTATTGCAGTTTTACGCCATAAATCTGAGAAGCTAAAATAAAATAGGATTAACTAATTATGAGTTTCAATTAAAAAAAAGATAATAAAATGATACACACAATTTTTTTTTTTTTAATAGGCGTTATTTCATCTGTCTTCACTTAATAGTTCGACGCTCCAAATTATGCGAATTATTATGAAACATTATGCCAGAACCTAAAAGAGAAACTAGAAATGCAACTGTCATCGGCATCCGTTATATACTAAAAATAGAAATACTATCACTGACGTTAGTAATTATAATAAATAAATAATTAAATAACAAGTTTAATAAAGACATTTTAAATACACCACATGCATGCTTCTGGCACCACTAGTTTTAATCATAATACTGTGCATCCTCCTCGTCACAATTTATTTACATTATAACACCGAATCAATTTTCACGACCTAAGCCAAATAGTTATTGATATTCGGATAGCTCATGACCAGTGATCGGAGTAGGTAGATTGATTTTTGGTACTTGTATCATAAATGCACACAGAAAGAATAACATGGATAAGCCATTTTTCCGGAAAGTAATTCCGGTATTTCCGGATTCAATTAAATATTGTTATTGTTGGTAGTGATATTATTACTACTCAATTCAAAATTTAAAGGAAGGTATCTAAACTAAATTAATTCATTATTTATCTGTTGAATAATAAAAACAATCGAATTCCGATTTTAGATTTCCGATTTTTTTGAGGATGGCAAATCATCAAATGACTCCTTCCACTCTGGCAGAATACAATTCCTACATAAGTTCCGGTTTTTTTTAAATAATCCACCAATTCCGGAGGAATGTCCATATTAATATATACGTTTCGGATCAATGGCCCCAGTTCAATCTACCTACTCCGATCACTGCTCATGACCTAAAGAGGTGCCATAAATAATATGAATTAAGATCTAAACAAAATATATACAGGGTGTAAAAAGACCCATCACATAGCCGTCAACTACGCATTCTGTACATCAAATTATCTAACATTGCACAAAAATAATTGCTGAGAGACGACTTTTTGGTGTGAAAAATCGCTGTTTACGGTAGTGCGCAACGTAACACGCGTAAAACATTATGTTTATGGGTGCATGCAACGGTTTAGAGTACGGTACTTAGAATTAAGTCATAATAAAACATTTAAAATTTGCTTTCTTTATTAAAATAAAATGCGGTGATTTTTTTTCCAAAGAAAAAACACAAATACACTCTCAGCATGATTCTTAACACCACCCCCTCACGGATCGGACAGGGTTTTTTTTACACGCTGCATAATTTCGCGAAATGTCGCGGATTAAAGCTATAAATATTATACTAATGGCTTTATAAAACAGCGACTTGAAATTAATTCACAATCTAATATGAATATTATGATATTTACAGATTATCTATTTTAATAAATATGTTGCGTCGTAGTCGTTGCGCAACACACTTCGCAGTCAATGCTACGAGCTACATTTCTCTCTTCAGTACTGTAAACTAGAGACAATAGAAACGCAAGACATGTTTTTTTTATTGATATGTTCTTATTTTAATACAAAAAATCACTTTCAGTTTTTGCCGAATTTTACCATTTTCTGGGCAACTTTTCCATTGTCTTTTCCTAAAAACCTCATTCGGAATATTACGAACATTTAAAAAAAAAAATTGCCAGCTTACCAATGAACATTTTTTATTTTTGTAGATATGAGCACATTGATCACACATCACACACCGACATGACATCAATTTTTTTTTTTCCCCAAAATTCTTCAGTAAAGTACGTCAATTTCAGTACCTATTTATTACATAAAACATCATTACATTTGTATTTTTATACTTTATACTTTACTCTGCATAAAAGAAAATTACAGTCAGTTTGGTATTTCCAAACGAATTGAGCCAAAACTATAAAGCGCAGGCCACACTGAGAGCGAAGCGAAACCAAGTGTATATTGTTTTGATTTTGAAACGAAGTGCATTTAGCTTCGCTCATGTAGCTGCCGCGTCTTTTCATACTTCGGTTCGCTTCGCTCTCAGTGTGACCTGCACTTTATTGTTATTAATAGAAATAATAAAAAAAAACGATGATCATCATGTATGTAACTGACTATCATCTAAGTACTTATTAGGTTAGATAAACGAACGTAAAAACTAAGTTACTTATCCGGAATCTTAGACAATAAATTATTCTTAAAGTACACACACACACAGTACAGTGCACAGTACAGTTTCATTACTTAGATATTTTTATTCCAAGTAGGTAAGTAAAATTTATTGTGGTTATTATTTCAGTATAAAAGCAAACTGGATTTGATTAATATTTCGGAAACATTTAGGACCTAATGCAATATTTGCAAATAACCAAATTAATAAAACAAACGGAAATCATAACTACATTATAAAACAAAGTCCTCCGCTGCGTCTGTCTGTTCGAGATAAAATCAAAAACTACTGCACCGATTTTCATGCTGTTTTCACCAAAGGATAGAGTGGTTCTCGAGGAAGGTTTTAGTATATAATAACCGACAACCACGCGGGCGAAGCCGTGGGCATAATATAGTATTAAACAAAATATTAATAAAATGAAGATCACAAAATATGGATAAAAGTAGCCACGGTTGCAGACTCGGTAGTTTTACAATTTAACTTTTATAGAAAGGAAACTAGACTGGTACGGTATTTATCAATGACCTTGACCGACAGTCCAACACACGGCACACGGGCCGGCTAGAGCGAGCCAATGAACTTTCTATGACGTATGTGCGACACAGCTGAGCGGTTTATTCCATTAGATTTAGCGATTTATTAGATAGATCGTTCTCATTTTCGAAAAATGAAATTACATACAAAGCATTTTTACTGACTGTACCGATCTTCGAACTTGTTTTGGTATTAGTTTAAAGTTTTAAACAATGGTATCCGTTCGGAATAGAAAATAAATATGAGTTGAAACAAATACCAGTGGTATTAGTTATTGGTATTAGAATGAAATAAATCAGCTGAGCGCTAGTCAAAACGGAAACTAGTTCTTTTTTCTTCACCTATGGTTGGATAATTTTTAATATAATTTAATTTGTTCATATTCTTATATTAAAAACATTTATAAATATTTCTTAAAAAAATGTGTCATCGGCAACGGCCAGTTTGCTTGCTTAATGTTTATAATATGTTAGATTTTATTATTATGTGTGCAAACTATACTATCCTTAACAGCAGGTATATTTTAGCTAAACATATTTTGATTGTGGAGCTCAAAATTTTATGGAATTTTTATGGCTTATTGGTGAATCACACGAATTAACTCGCCCTCGCCTCGAAAACGGGCTAATCGACACTTTTAAATAATTATGAGGTGATTCGCACGAAGTAAATTTATTTGTATGCGAATCGACAATCCGCCTACAAATAAATTAACTTCGTTCGAAGATATAAGGTACAGTCAGTAAAAATGCTTTGTATGTAATTACATTTTTCGAAAATGAGAACGATCAATCTAATAAATCGCTAAATCTAATGGAATAAACTGCTCAGCTGTGTCGCACATACGTCATAGAAAGTTCATTGGCTCGCTCTAGCCGGCCCGTGTGCCATGTGTTGGACTGTCGGTCAAGGCCATTGATAAATACCGTACCAGTCTAGTTTCCTTTCTATAAAAGTTAAATTATAAAACTACCGAGTCTGCAACCGTGGCTACTTTTATCCATATTTTGAAAAGCTCTAAAAGGTCGCGCGGCCACGCGCGTCTTGTTAGCGGTACTGCCCGCGGCGCGTCGCTGCCGGTAGCTGCCAGCTTCTGCCGTTCCGGGGTGAATCGACCCTTACTGAAAAAATACAGGAACTAACATTTCAAAGTGGTCCCTAGTGGCCAAAGTAATCCTTTAGAATGTAAGATGTTCACGTTGCCTTTGGTAAGTATTTATTTCAGTATTTACGTTATCAACAGCTATTCCCGAGGTTACACGGCTAGGTTAAGTTCCGTGGTACCTTAATGTCATTCTCTCAATGTAGTTTAAATGAGTAATTGTGGAAAGATTTGTTGTTACGTGTTTCTATAGTCTCTTCCTTAATGGCGACCTTAATACATACACATTATACATGAATATTTTTTGCCCGTGACTTCGCCCGCGTGGCGTTCGGAGATTATCCTAAGGGAACGTACTACCGGGATAACAAGTAAAGGCTCTTACATACTGGGGCGATTTGTCGCGAGACGTGACGCCGCCGCATTTTTCGCCGTGAGAAATTGTTTTGTTAAAATTCGCGTCGCGCGACGATTCGCCCCAGTATTTAAGAGCCTTTACATGTTCTTACCCAGCACACTAATTGCGTAACACACTTTCAAATAAAATCCGAGGGTTTTGAAGGAAATTTCTAGTCCTATTATTCGCAGTTTTGCAAAATTCGACTGCTCAACCACAACCGCAGCTATACAGCGTGTAACAAAAACCCTGCCCGATCCGTGAAGGTGTTGTGAAGACTCATACTGAGAGTCTATTTATGTGGTTCTTTTTTCGGAAAAAAGAAATAGAAAATTCGATAATTTATAATGAAATTGAGATAATTTTAGTACTAAAAACGTGAAAAAAATTTTTTGATCACACTTTAGTAATGTTATTGCGGTACCTAGGCGTCCCCTTTCGGATCGGACAGGATTTTTGTTCCGTCAGACAAGGCAGACAGAGAAACAGACCGAGTTACTTTAGTATTTATAGTACTAAACTTATGGATGGTTTTAAATTTCTCTTCTATCAATGCCTAGAATTTATTTTGTCCGTCAGGAAGTTTATATTAAAAGTTATTGGACATGTTTCTTTCTTTACGTAATCAAAAGATTACGGCGATAGGTACATTGAGTTACAATGTAGCATGACGTAGAATTTATACTGAGATATGACGTAGCGAACCCCCACACTCTTTAACTTTAATGTGTTTTATCTAAGTCATTTTTATTATTATGATAAATCAAAAAATACGTGTCTAATATTTTTAATTATCTGACTGACAGACAATATAGTTTTTTTTTTTTAATCTGCCTTCATCCCTGTTACTTTATTTTCGTCACGGTTTACTCATTGTACAGTACACACGGCTACATAAATCAAGCTATACATTTCCAGTATAAGATGAGCTCGCATCGCTTATACAGGAAATGTATAGCTTGATTTATGTAGCCGTGTGTACTAAGTCTAGGATTGGACTAGCAGTACAATATCATACAGATAGTAGGTAAAAAAAAGGACCGAAAACTTGAATAATGATTGATTCACATTTTAATTGCAGCTGCATTTAATTAACTGCAGTCAGTAACAGTGTCTATAATACGTAACGATCAAGTTTATGTTACTTATCTGTTTATCTACATTCTTTCTTTTCTTTGCTATTGTGTTTTGTTATTTTATAATCGTACATCTGTGCGTACTAAATTATTAATCTTAGTTTTAAATATTGTTTCTCAGTAAGTGAATTATGTATGCAATTCTTTATGAGAAATAAAGTTGTTCTAACCTTATAATTAATATTGTAAAATGTAACAGTAACTAAACGCAATGAGATTGACAGGACGTTGCGAAATTTGGTTTGAAGAGAACTGAACCGCCAATGATGCGATATGCCAAATGGACCAATTTTATAAATATCTGAAGACCAATTCCCGTAACTGATAACATTCAAGATCTAATCGCAGTCTCATCTCAAGGACAATAAGAGGAGCTCGTGGCTAAGTAATAACAGCCGCACGGGTCGATTCATCGGGTTAAGCTACGCTTGCCGGGGTTGGTCCGTGGATGGGTGACCATCTTTACATATCGAGACTCCTCCGTACCTCGGAAAGCACGTTAAACCGTTGGTCCCGGCTGTCATTTGTAGATCTTTGACAATCGTTACGGGTCGTCAGAAGCCCGAAAGTCTGACAACCAGTCTTGCCAAGGGGTATCGTATTATTACCCAGTAACTGGGTTGTGGAGGTCAGATAGGCAGTCGCTCCATGTAAAATACTGGTATTCAGCTGCATCCGGTTAGACTGGAAGCCGACCCCAACATGGTTGGGAAAAGGCTAGGCAGATGATGATCTCAAGGACAATAAATGCAAAAAAACTTGTCAAAAATTTAAGGAAATTAGAGGTATTTTTGTCAGATTGAGACTGAGATCAGACTGTGAACGTTCTTAAAATCTAGGAATTGCCCCTCAGATCTGAGAGCACGATTCTCAGATGAGCTGTCAAATTGTTTGCCTATGTCATCGGAATGTCATGCTCATAATTATGACCTCACAATAGGTATTGTGCTCGCTTCGCAAACAAATCAGCATCTCAAGATGAGTCAAGATAAACAAACATAGAATGCAACTTTCATGACGTAAATGGTAACAGTTTGACTTTGACAGCGCCTTTATTTCATAGCGGTAAGACCAATTTTTGCAGTTCAAGTGTTACTACGACATATTTATGTTTGACCATACCTAAGATTGACACGATCGTGAGTAAAGTACGGATACCGGTATTACCGATAAACCGGGATACCGGTCGTTATTTACCGTTTCTTAATACCGGGATTGAAATTTGTAAAACCGATAGTTGTCGACTTTTTTTTTTTAAAGCAGCTACTTTCCGTCATATTTTTCTTCAGTCTTCGATGACTTTATTTTTATTTTGTTTTTTTTTAAATCGGAATGTATGGATCTAGTTATCTGAATTAAATGAATTATATTTATTTATTTATAAATTACTTGCTTTTAATTATTTAATTAATGTTGCTTCACAGTGATTTTAATCAATATTAAAATAATAATAATATGTAAATGTATATAAAAAAAGGAGGGAAAAGGGATTACTTCATTTATTTTGATGTTTTTTTAGAGCGCTCAAATTTGCTTTGTTTGTACCTACTTATAGTGTAGGCAGTTTCTGATACTTTAATAATTATTGTGACCTCAGATGAAAGATTTGTTGATTATTTACTTTAATATGGCCTGTAGCTTTAAAGGGGCTTTATTACTTATTTTTTTACATTAATAGTGGTACCTATTATAATAAAACAAAATAAAATAATGAAAACGAACGGTAGAGGTTTTCACTTTAATTCTAAAAATGAATAAATACCGAAGTACTGGTATCCCGGTTTTGACATTTTTAACACCGAAATAATACCGGCATTGCCATTAAACCTAACCGCGTAGCCTTAATCGTAGGTGACAGTATTTTCGCAAAATAAACTTCGAGAAAATTCTACGGGGAGCGCATCTAAATTATTGCGTCTATAAGGTGTATCGTATTTTAGTTCAAGGCGACGTTTTTACGTATCTTTATTATTCAAGCGTTTCACAGTTTAATATTGTAATACAGTCATATTGTGACACTGATTGTTGATAAAATAATATTACAAAATTGTACATTCGTGATCTATCTGCGTCGTACAAAGTGCCCGTTGTTTTGATATTGTACATTGTACAAAACTCGAAGAACAAAAATGTGAAGCAATTTACAAACACATTTTTCTTTTCCTTATATCAGGCACATGACATCTTTTTGAACTGCCGTGTCATTTTCATTTAAAGAGTGTAGGCAAAAAAAGTAAAAAAAAAAACTTTTATGCACGGAGTAAGTAATATAAAAAAAAAACTTAATTAATAATAATACCTTTATAGGTACTGCCTACCATATGGTACAAAAAAGGTCTTAAATATAAATATAAGTAACAGTCCACATAAGCATGCAAAAAATCCCTTAAAATAAAATTAGAAATAAATAAAATAAAATATACAAAAACACTTTTATTGTATTTATTGAAATCTTTTGTGGAAAAATTAAAAATAAATCATTAAAATTACGTGATATAATTTATATTACTAGTGAGATCATATTTGGAACTTTACTTAAAATTTAACTTGGTTATAGATTTTGACAGACAAAATAATATTATATCAATTTATTGTTCTGAAATAGTGTGCTTCTACATATTGTGAGTGATTAACCACTTTATTTCCCGACTGTACATAGTATAGGTACCTACTGCAGCTGGCCTTTGTTTAGTTTCATTTAGATCCAAACCACAATGATGTCATTCGTAACAAATTCGTTTTGGCCCTTTTTCATGTGATACACGTGTTGTTTATTTCTATTGGTTGTAGTACTTCTTACACAAATATCCGTATGGTTTTGCTCATTAGTTGGCATTTGTTTAGTTTTAACGTATTGGTAAGATTTTTTTTATTAATTTGCAAATAGATACAGATTCGTTTTTGATCTGAGCCTCTATCTATGTCACCGTAAGATTGTGAGCACCAGTATTTTATAGTCTATCTAGCGGGATTGTAATAAACTATCGAAAAATTGTGAACTGTTACAATAATAAAGAATTCATTTCCCGTAATTTATAATTTATAATCTATCAATGTCAAATCGTTATATTGTGAACGAATCCGCACTTATCGACAGGAATAAATCTGTCAGATTTTATCACCCTTAAAATTATGAGCCGCCTCTGATTCCCCGACCCCGACCAAATGGGTTAGGTTAGGTTAGTGTTCCACGCGCGCCCCTCTTCGACGTCACGGGGGGAGTCAAACACCTCACTCCCCCCCCCCAGACCCGAGGAGGCCCGCAGTGGCGGGCCACAAGTCGGGGGTTGCGGAAGATGATTCTTACGTTCCCGCGATCCCCGGCCGGCGTAAGTGTGAGTCGGAACACCGGGGTGGTTTTTAGTCAGTAAGAGTCTGACAGACCCCTCCGCCCACCCCAGGGCGGAGGACATCCATGAGGATTTTGCACCTCGGAAAAATAAAAAAATAAATAAAAAAAGACCTGTGACCTACCGCTTCTTCTAAGTTGGTCGCAGTTACAGGGTTATTTAGTATTAGCGCAAGGTGCGTTCGACACACGCTTTGATATCAATTCACAATTTGTCGGTTTTCCATAGATAGATTTAAAACTGCCGAAAATTAATGCGTTAAATTGTAGGTAAACTGTTTGAAATGAAATGAAAAGTTTGTTGCAGTTCACAATATTTCGATAGTTTATAATCTCGCTAGATTATAAACTAATGATGTTCATAATGATACGATGACATACTATCGCAGAATAGAAAGAAAGAAAGAAAGAAAAAACGTTTACTTGCGGTAAACATGACGCAAAAAAGAAAAAAAAATAAGAAAAGGTTGGGGGAAACATGTGACATGCGTCACATCCACGCAAAACGGCTATCCCTCAGCATTATGCTGTGACCCTATCAGGACAGAGCCCCAGCACTGGTTTTCAGCGACAGCCGGTGCCGACGAAATGACGTCGACCGGTGCGGCAAACTATTATTAGGAAGCGTCCTAATAAAAGTTTAAAAGAATCGCGGCGTACTATAGCATCGTGCCTATCTGCGGGTATCTTTATGATGAAACAAGGGCAACTAGGGCTCTCGGTCAGTGCGTAGCGGAATTTTATGATGTATCCTAAATGGCGTGCACAAAAAAAACAAGTCTCGTTTGTGCAATGTTTTGTTATTGTAATAAGAATGTTGTGTTCATACATATTTTATTGGTGTATTTCATTTTATAGGAAATTATACTAACTATAAAAGTAGCCTATGTCCTTCTCTGGGTCATAGTCTACCCATGTGTCAAATTTCACACAAATCGGTCGTTAAAGAATATTGTGAGTTTGTGAACACCATTTTTGGATTCAGGGATCTGTTTGCAAAATATTAAGCTTTAAAGTGCTAATTTTTATTAGAGTCAAGTGTGCCCCCCCGGCATCTGCCAGCTAAATGGTTGGTTTTGGATATGTGAAAAAATTCACGGCAGTAGTATATAATTATAACGAAATTAAAAGGAAAACTATCACAGCTAAGTAGGCTCTATAAGTTACCGAGTAATAATCGACCAACTTACATTTGCAGTTGCAAAAACATGTTTTCCCATACATTCCACATGGGTGAAAAAGTTTTTCAACTACAATTTTAAGTTTATGCTAGTTCAAAACTAATTTGGCATTAAGATATAAGCAAGAATAGATAAGTTATAAATAGTTGGTGAAGTGATAAAAATAGCAACATAAATGAAGATTTACGAGGGGGATCAACAAAAAATTAATTTGTTCGGACAAATAATTTAATGCAGATGCATAAGATATAAGTCATAGCTGATTTTATAGCTACCAAAAAACTGCAGCTTATAATTTTTTAATCAAAACATCTTAGGTATATATTTATCACCATTTTTATTATCTATAATGACCTGAATCAAATTTAAAACCTGAATCTTCGAAACAAAAATATTATACTAATACCTAATTATTATTTATTGTTAAAAATGCTCAGTTCCTTTTTTAGTAGTTGCAGAGCTACCTGGTTTTATAGTCAACTAGCTGATGCCCGCGACTTCGCCCGCGTGAATGTCGGTTATTATATACTAAAACCTTACTCGAGAACCACTCTATCCATTGGTGAAAACAGCATGAAAATTGGTGCAGTAGTTTTTGAGCTTATCGCGTACAGGACGACAGACAGACACAATAGCGGCGATAAGTCCCCTCTTTGAGGAGTGGATAGGGAGGCGCCACGGCGTCCTCACCTTCCGCCTGACACAGGTCCTCACCGGACATGGCAGCTTCGGGAGGTACCTGTGTAGGATTAGGCGGGAGGAAACGCCCGGGTGTCACCACTGTGTGGATCGCCCGGAGGACACGGTGGAGCATACGGTTGAGGTGTGCCCTGCTTGGGCGGAGCACCGCCGTGTCCTCGCGGAGGCGATTGGCGGCGGTGACCTCTCGCGTCCGGCCCTGGTTCAGGCCATGGTACGGAGCGAGAGGGCATGGGAAGCCGTCACCTCCTTCTGCGAAGCAGTAATGCTCGCGAAGGAGGAGGCGGAACGCGTGAGGGAAAGGCAAAGTTTGCGCCCTCACGCCCCTAACCGCCGCCGTTGGAGACGCCCTGGGCGTCGGGAATCCCAGGCGGATTTCCGGCCACCATAGGCGCGGGCTTGCGGACGGCGAGCAACGGGCAGCTCGCCGTCCGATAAGGACCAGGCCCGGGTCGATGGCGCGTCGTGTTCCACGCGCGCCTCAAAGAGATGTCAGCAAAAATGACGGGGTCCGCTAGGACCGATGCCTGCCAGGGTTGCGGGAAAGTCCGAAAGGGATACCGGGACCTTGGCAACAGGCAAATGAAGGAACACGGGTGGGTTTTAGTCAGTAAAAGTCTGACACGCCCTTCCGCTCCGCCCAGAGCGGGAGAAGTCATTGGATGATTTCCCACCCTACAAAAAAAAAAAAAAAAAAGGACGACAGACAGACGCGGCGCAGGACTTTGTTTTATAAT
This sequence comes from Lithophane leautieri, assembly GCA_949152455.1. NCBI lineage: Eukaryota > Metazoa > Arthropoda > Insecta > Lepidoptera > Noctuidae > Lithophane > Lithophane leautieri. The sequence continues at coordinate 6,870,799 of OX424472.1, read as the reverse complement.
ATGTAAGGATGTAAACTGATATATCCGACTTTATTCAGGAAAAGAAAACATTAATCTTTGTTGAAATCCTTCTAATCTCTTCTAAGCTCTGTGGTCTAGTGGTTATAGACTATCTGTCTCAGGCCCAGAGGTCCCGGGCGACCTCGATTCCCTGTGGGGGCAAAATTTTCTGCTCGGTTTGATTGGTGGTAGTGCTTGTTCTAAGTCCGCCTGGATAAAATGGAGTTAGCTAGTACCTCCATTTTATCTAAGTCTGTCGTCATAACAACAATATTAAAAGCATTGTTGTGTTTCGGCAGTTGGCGGTAAGATAGACAGTTCCTCTGATCATCACTTACCAGGTGAGATGCAGGCCAAGTGTATAAAATTACGAATCGCTGACACAACTGACTTTTATTTTGACGACATGTAAAAAGAGTAAAAAGCCATAAATATACATATATATAAACATAAATATACATATATATAAACATAAATATACATATCTATAAACATAAATATACATATATATAAACATAAATATATATATAAACAGGTCGCAACACCAAGAGCTTCCCCGTTGTGGATTAAAAAGAAACAAATTATCATTTTTTCTATCAGTTAGTACTAAAGTTACATATATAAGTAAGGTAGGGTAGGTAAGGTAGGTAGAGTAGGTACCCTATCTACCTTACCTACCCTACCTTCCGTAAGGTTTATGTGTATAATACGTTAGTACTAAAGTTACGTATAACTAAGAAATCTCGATGTAAAAGTCAAATCGTAAAAACCTTGTGAAGCAGGAGCGGGTCGCTAGTTAGATATATTATGCCGTTTAATTTATTTTTATATTGTCTATTTTTTTTATATTATGAAAAATATTGTTACATACCCGATCAAAACCTACTCTTACACATACCTATTGGTAATTCTTAAGCCGTTTACCCACCTCCTAATACAAAAGTTAATTGCAATAAAAATACTTGTGTAAGTTGCTTTATCAACATCTTTTCGTAATATTGACAGATTGCGGCCGAGGCTTTCATTGTGGGAGCTGACACAACTTGAGCAATGTTTGTTTGTTTGTACGGTGTTACTCAAAAACTGCTTGCAACCACTCGTTGTAATGTTGTAAAACCTTCGGCAATCGTTGATCAACTAATAAATAGAAATAAATCATTACAAACTATCTGAACATGATAATAATGACGATCGTCAATTCAATTCTCTGTAGTGAAGAATCATAACATCACGCCTGTATTTCCGGAAGGGCTAGACAGAGGTGTACCTATAGTACATCTACAAGTTCGTTGTATGTAGCCCTCACGCATATAAACAAAATTTTACTATATGACGAGTCCTTAGATGTTTTCACTAGTACTGAGCTGAGATTCCTGACCACTGCTGCACGATACCTTGAGTCCATAGCTGCACCTAGTACCATCTCATTGCATTAGATTAACCATAGCTGCTATGTATTGATTTATCTGTATGCTAATTTCAATTTAACACTATTATTAATTCCATCCTAATTCTATTTAATTTAATTTTGTATAATTCTATTTTATTTGTTTAATCCTATTTAATTTTGTATAATTATATTTAATTTTGTATAATTGCAAGTAAATTTTGTTCTGTCTTATTTTAATTTCATGATTGTCTACTAATAGCCTATAACTTGTATGTTTGGTGTCTTATACATTAGTGCAAGTTGGTGATTAATAAATAAATAAATAAATCTCAAAAAGCTCAAATGGATGTCCATTCGCCAAAGACGAAGTTTGCGTGCTTTGACCACGCTTTTCTCCGTTCTCAATTCTCCCTCTCCTCCTTCCTATCTTGTGTCTCACTTCCAATATCTATGTTCTTCACACACTAGGAATCTGCGTTCTTCTAACAATCTTCTCCTACTCTGTCCTTCTCATACTTCTGACTTCGTTCATTCTTCTTTTCATATTCAGTCCATTCTTCTTTGGAATGCGCTTCCTCTTGATATCAGGACGGCCACCAGTCGGTATGCATTTAAGCGGAAATTGCAGAGTTTTTTTCTGAACAAATAGAGTAGAGTCATATCTACACCTCTCTCCCTAGAATTTGTATATTATTAATGTATATATATATATATATTATAGGTATATAATATATAGTGAATCAGTATGTAGGTAAATGTATCATAAGTTTATAGCTTCTTATTCTGTAAAACCTGTCTTATCTATGCATTATGATATAATATTATATTATTAATTATTATTTTTCTCTTTGTTCGTCACAGTCAGAGCACCTGCCATCTAATCTCTTCACCACCCTTGGTTGACTGGTAGAGAATGCCTAAGGCATTAAGTCCGCCTTTGTACCTCTTTTTTGAGTGCGAAAAGTTTAAATAAATAAATAAATAAAATAAACATTTTGCCAGTTCTGTTAAGTCCCATGTAATAGGGGGCGAACCTATTGCCATCAACCGGGCACAAATCCAGGCCCCAGGAAGCTACTGAGCAAATCCAGATTGAAAAACGCTATAACACTGCCCGACCCGGGCATTGAACCCCAGGACCTCAGCAGTAGCGCTTGCGATCACCAGACCAACCAGGCAGTCAATCGATCGAGTTGATTGAAGAATTATTGAGTAGAAAAATATACAAACTTTATAAAGATACTATTTTTTTTTTAAATTTGTTACTTAATTTATGAATCGTTTTATGTAAAAAAAATACATCATTCATTGTACTATTAATAATACAATGAATCATGTTGTTTTTTTTTCCCTACATGTTTACATAAAAAGCTGTGTAAGTCAAAGAGCAAGTCATTAATTTTAACTATAATTAATATTTAATAGGAAGTGCCGAGTGCACTAGGTACATAAAGGCTCAATTATATAATTATTTTATTTTCAAGATCAAGATATCTTTGCCCGCGTGAGGGTCGGGAATTCTCCCACGGGAACGTACTACCGGACCGAGATAAAAAGTATCCTATGTCCTAAGACCACGTGGGTTAATTGCGTAACACTTATAAAATGGCAGTTGATCGCATTGCCTTTCATTTAGACAGTTCAGCAATTAATTATTAATTAATTAATTGAATAACGCAATGAACGTGGAGTTATTTAATTAATTAAAACTTAAATAATGTAACAAAACGTAATTTTTCAAAACTAGGACGCAATGGCTTGGGAATTTCCTTAAAAACCTTCGGATTGTGATTGAAAGTGTGTTACGCAATTAGGGTGCAGATCATGGTCTACTTACGTGCTAAATTTAATCCATGCCTAGTAGACACGGCTACACAACAAGCTATACATTTCCAGTATAAACTGACCTCGCATTGAACGGAAATCCTATACAATGCGAGATCAGCATAAACTGGAAATGTATAGCTTGATGTGTAGCCGTGTGTACCATAACAAACGTACAACATTGTTGGCTGTTCAGACCACTTATTTTTTTTTTTTTTTTTTTTCCGGGGTGGAAAATCCTCATGTTCAGACCAATCTTATCCTACCAACCCGTTTTACCGTTTTCATTCCCATAGAATCTATAATCTTTGTTACCAAACTAATGGCGAATTCGACCAAACTTTTATGCCTAGTATAAACTAATCCAGCGAGTAAATATTAAATTTTTGACAGATTTTCTATACAAAAACTGTCAGACGTCAATTTTATACCCCGAATAAAAGTTATCTGGCTTTGGTTAAATCGGCCCGAAGTAAGAAGTTTGAGTGCGAAACGAATGTGTTTGTACTGTAATTATAATTGTTGGCATGCCCTTGAGGTGTGGTTGTTGCTCTCCGATCTATGGCAATCGTTGCTATGGTTACGACACAATGTTTGGGTATGTGTGTAAGCCAATTAGCTGGTTAGTATGTACTTTGTTAGCTTGTGAAAGCGAGTAATGTCAGAGAGAGCTCTGTGGTTAAGAAGCGGTACAGTAGGCCACCCGCCAGTGGGGAGCACTTTGAACATGAACCCTGGCGTAGTATGAAGTTTCAATGGAATAATGCTCAGTTCCTATAAACAAAAACGAATCGTTTTAATTACCAATGGTAGCTTTTTTTTTAATGCCAATTAAAAATATATTCGGAGGCTAATCTTACATATGCAAAGCTATGAGGTCTTTCATTACTTATTCATTAGATATTGTTTTTTTTAAATTTTATTTAAAGATATTTTTAATATTTTTTGTTATGGTAATGTTTATTCACATAAATAATAATGTGATGTAATAGTTCTTATGCTAATCTAAATTTAAAGTATACAAAAGTATTAGCATTTTGAAGCAAAACTAGGCATAACAAAGCAAAGATGTAAGTCTTAATTTTAACCAATCACGGTCCGTAAATTAGAGGAATCGGTCATAAGAGGGCGCTTATACTGGTTTTTAACGTGTGGTGATTCGTATCTATTGAAACGGCTTTTACTGCAGGCGGTGAGGAGACATTGTGATCAAACACAAGCCTTCTATAAAAAGATCGATAAACACAATCCAAAATACCTTATACAGGGTGAAATGTAATCCATGGGCATCCTCTTTAGGGGTCATTGTACTCATCATAACGAACAACTTTCACTATGGGACTAAACTTGAAATCGCGAAAAAAAATCAGCTGTTCCCTACATTCGCATAGGTCGTCAAAAGATAGGAACAGCAGATTTTTGAAAATTAGAAAAAAGAGTAGGTTTAGAAAAAATTTATTTTTCTGTATCATGAGGTTGCAGGTTCAAACCTGGCGAGGTGTCGTGCCTTTTTTAATTCATAATAAAAACTTTATAAGTAAAGTTAAAGGAAAAACTCGTGAGGAAAATTGCATTAGGTACCTATCTCGTATAAAGATCTGGAATCACCCCAACACACAGTGAAGTAAACATGGTGATTAATGTAGGTTTCCTGTTTGTATAAAAAAGCCTATTTATCCTGTACCTACTGAGAAAACAGGTATAACCTAAAATGTTCAAATTAAATAACCTAGCGAGACTCCACAGACGTGATGGGTATCGATATCAGAATCCAATTATGATAAAACAATGCCTTTTTTTTGGAGTCATATCGACCGCGAAAAACATTTGCTGCTCCCTTCATTTATGTTCGCATAGCTCGTCAAAATGTAGGGAACAGCTGTTTTTATTTCGCGATATCAGGGTTGGTCCCATTGTTAAAGTTGTTAAGCGCGATAAGGGGCGGTTTCGAAATGCGATTCAAAATGTCAGTATTAGAGAGTTTCAAAATTGTAAAAAATAATACAGCGATCGTTACATTTTTGTACGAATTAAATACCAGTATTCCAAGTTCGCCTTTGTTGCGACTGTTCGTCCCTTATCGCGCTGATAACGATCCAAGCCGAGTTGCGTCGAGCCTGATGTCCTGCGTGTCCTGTCAGCTGCACGTGATAGGAACTGATGGCGTCAAACACGTAGCCGAATTCTGGGCCGAGTCACGCTAAGAAAAAGATGGCTTTAAATACCATATTTGAAGGCAAACGAAAGCTAAGGTAGGTAAGTACATACCATTAAACTGTGCCTTAGTACATTCTGTACCAGTTTGGTGTCACGGTATGCGCGACCACAAACAATTGTGGTCCGTTGATGACTTAGCGTTACGTACTCGGTACTTATTTGACCTAGGCAAATAAGAAACGAATCCCGTGCAGTTTTTGTTGTATCTGTGTACCTACTCACCATTAAATATTTGTTTTAAAGATTTTTTTGAGGAAATATTTGTTTAGGTGATGTACCTACTAATCTTATTTGTTGATGTACGGAAGCTTCAACTTAATTACATATTTGATACCTTGTATGTATTAGTTATGAAGATGATCGTCGATTTTTTTAACTATAAATGCATATTAAGGGCCTATACAACTTCAAATTGCTTAGCATGATCCTCCGTTATACCGAAAATATGGCAGCATTAATTTTTAAATAAATATAATGTTAAAGTGGAGGATTGATGCTAGGTCCTATGTTTGACGAAACAACGATTAAATAAAATTTTCTCTAGAGAAAAAATTTCCTAAGTTACAGTTAAAAAATACTTCAAATTAGATCATGAAACTTTGCATAATAACTATTAACTGAACTAACTATAAAGTAGGTATTATGTATTTATATTTTTAATTATCATTATTTTCACCCTAAAAAGCAATTACCTAACCTATTCGAGTCTTGGAGCTGCCAGCACCCCACTCCGTCTCGCTCTCGCTCAGGCCGCGAGTAGTATGGTGCGAGCGAGGTAAAAAGTGAATTTGAGCTGAGTCATAATAACAATTTTGACTATTTCTCTCTTGTGAAAAAACAACTGACTGACGCAATAAAAGATTTAAAAAAAAAAAACGATAATATCAATAATACATTATACACATTGTACCTACCTAAATAATGATGGACAGTACGCATTTATATGTATATTATGTCATCCAAAAGACCGATATTGAATGTATAAAAAACATTAATACCGTGATAGACAGGGTTACTTTCGCATATGTATGAAGGTATGAGACCTTCATACATATGCGAAAGTAACCCTGTCTGTCTGTCCGTCTAGGTAGCCGGACAGACAGACAGGGTAACTTATGAAAAGGTAACACACAGGTGTGTGTTATCTTTTCATGCCTAAATGGCAGAACAAAATTTGGCAAAAGGATAGATTATGATTGTTCTGAGTTAGGACATAGAATACCTACTTTTTATCCCAAGGGACAATTTCCGACTTCGATGCGGGGAAGCCGCGGGCAAAAGCTAGTCATAATATTATATTTTCGTGTACAAGTCGCTTTGAACCGGTCGGTTGGTAAACTACCTACATTAAGTGAAAGTAGAAGTTTCGTTGGCAATGATCTCGCCTGCATCTCAAGATCACTGTCGCAAGAAAGTACCTACCTACATACTATATAGGTAGGTACTTTCTTGTGACAATAAAAATTGTCGCTCACCTTCAGCTTTTGATTGAATCTTTAATTAAGCCGTTTCATTTTAGCCCACGTTCGCTCGGACGTAAAAATATCGCGGCGGGATTTTATCGCGCACTGGATTATGAACTCTCAGTGTTAGGCCGAGCATTGAGCATCCCAGTGCGTTGAAAACACTGTTGAATTTTCAACTCTCGGCGCTAAGCATTTGGTGATCCAGAGCGCAAAAAATAAATCGCCGCTGGAAATATTCGCTCGTGCGTACCTGGGCTTATGAATGATTATTTATTTAACTTTTTACTAAGTACCTACATGTGTATCGACTTTTGTCTCCATCATTATTTTTTCCAGTGTGTTTTTGGGTCGGCAACCAGTTTTTTATTAGCAGTTTTATAAAGTATCAAGATTGTTTTCATTTGTCGACGCCGTCTTAACAATATTAAAAAATAACTGTTGAACCCGACATAAAATGTGTTGTTCTGTCCTAATTTCAATACTTCATACAAACATCCCATAAAAAAGGATGATAACTTTTTCCCGAATTTGAAAATTTTCCGGGACACTTTGCTTTTCTTATATTTACAAATAATATTTAATAAATTAATATTAATATTATTACTTAATTTTTTTATTCTTGTTTTATTATGGACATTTTAAAACAAAAAATAGCCAAAGCGATCCAGCCGTTCTCAAGTGATGCGCTTACTTACGAATAGCATTTCATTTTTATTTACATTATGTAGATAAAAAAAACAAAGAAGTAAGAATAACGTGTTGCCGTCTACACCAGACGCACTTATTTTCTTGAATTTGAATTGAAGTATAAAACAACGATAACAAAACACAGCACAACATTCCAAGAGTGATTTCACGATTTTAGCAACTTATAAGTTAACGTTTACGAGCAAAGCATCTATTAAGTTAACGCGCGATAAACATAAAAGCCTCCATTAAATGGAAGCCATTAAACTAAAATGTCGACAAACTCACGACAGGAATTAGGAAGTAAAAGTTCCGGAGTGAGAGAGTCGATAATACCGACTGACAGTCAACGCTCGCTCTTGACCCGGTGGTTGAGAAACTCGGTTTATTCAAGTATAAAGACAATTAGCGGTTGTATACGATTGTGTTACCTGCCGTTTTGTCATTCAGTTGTTAAACCGTGAAGCATTGATTTTTTTGAGGTCAAGCCTGTGAAAACTGAGCATCGTACTTTCACTCGCTTTGTTAAGTGTTTGCTTCTTTTATTTTATGTTCTCGGTCATGAGAGTAATCGGGCATCCATCATATCCAACTATGTTGGGGTCGGCTTCCAGTCTAACCGGATGCAGCTGAATACCAGTATTTTACATGGACCGACTGCCTATCTGACCTCCACAACCCAGTAACTGTGTAATACGATACCCCTTGGTAAGACTGGTTGTCAGACTTTCGGGCTTCTGACGAACCGTATCGACTGTCAAAGATCCACAAAAATGACAGTCGGGACCAACGGCATATCGTGCTTTCCAACAATGTCATTTTGTATTCTTCCGTCGACAAAACCCGTTTCTACGGTGGTCATGCTACGCGTGCAGACAAGACTGATGTACATGTGACTGACGAACTGAGAAGACGCAATAAATCGCGATAGATAAATGAACTTGTGTTATGTTATAAACTTATAAGATAAATTTATTTGCTCACACATACTTACAGAAATAAAAAAGGTGCATGCAGGATAACATTTAAAAAATACAGGTTCAGACATGTTTGTTTGTTTGTTATGTAATGTTATCTAATGTTCCGATAATGTAAATAAATTCAGATTAAAATTAACTTCTTTTGAGTCTGGGACCTTGAAATTGCATTTTACAGTTTAAGTTTTTTTTTAATTAAACTGCTGAGCTTGTTGTTTCAGAAAGAATTGGTAGACTTGGGTTACATGCAATGTAACCCCCTTTACTTTCCTATATAATCAGAATTCTATTCTTAATTTCCTTAAATAATGTAACTTGATGTCAATTGGTGTCATTTATGTATTTTACCTTGATGTTTGTGGTCTCCTATACAATACACTCCTTGCCTAAGTAGAACTACTAAGTTTTTTATTTTGTGAACTACAAGTTTTTTATTTTGTGAACTACTAAGTTTTTTATTTTGTGTACTACTAAGTTTTTTATTTTGTGTACTACTAAGTTTTTTATTTTGTGTACTACTAAGTTTTTTGCTGTAGTTGACCTCATTATTATTGTTGTTGCTAGTCATGACGTGCGATTACGCTTTGGGTGATAATCTGGTCGAAATAAAAAAGTGAACTTAGTAATATACTGTGATTATTACTTTGTGAATAAATAATTAAAGAATTTATGATCAAACAACCCACCAACTGGCCACGTCAGCGTAAATGTCTTATATTCACTTAGCGAGAGGAAAATCACAATTTCTGGATCCAATCTGATCTTAGAAAAAAACAGTATTTCCTACCTGCTTTTAAAGCAAACAAAAAAAGAAATTAATAATAGGCACTACTTTTCTACGAACGACTTAAACTACAAAATGACAACCGTAATGACTTCAACTGTGCGTTGGTTATGTATGACCTTTTGTTAATATTCTAGGTACCAAAATAGGTACTCTTATCTCGATAATAATCAAGTGTAAGGTAAGGTTCCCAATGTGCGATGAAGACAGACAGTCACTCTGTTTATATTGTCGTGTCTCGTACTCTTATTCTGAAAAAAAATCCACTTCGATTTGGCATTTTTCTTATTATTTTTAGCGTCACAACCCTATGAGAACAGCTAGAAATGACATTCGTTTAACTATAAAAATAATATCGTTTTGACACAGTGAGAAAGATGCATAAGTAATAAATTAAAAAGCAAGCTAATATTGTACGTGATTCAATAAAAAGAATCAAGTTGCATTCAAGTTCCATTTAGAATTTATTACAATAATCGTAATAAAAGATTATGATTCTCGTAAATATAAGAAGTTATTATGAATTGGAAATTCTTAGGACGTAGATCGTTACAAGTGACATTATCTTATCTTATTGGTAATGTGACGATGTGTTAATGCATTATTTTTATTAGTCTTTCTACTAACACTATAATACCGTACGCAAAATACGCGCTTTGACGTGGAGTTGCGGATACCAGCCCGTTTTACCTATAACCTAACACTATAATACAATATTTAATATTTTCCTTATGCACACCATTATAGGGAATTTATTAATATGAGCGACAATATTAATAGGTCATGTTAGGTGTGAGACACCGCTATTAGGAATTTAATATTATGTATTTTGTAAACTATATGGTATTAAACACATGAACTTAGAACACTGCCTTATAGTTTTCAGATTTTAGAGCATCTATTAAGTCCTTGTCCAAGAGTTAGGTACGTAACTTTCTTAGAATAGAATAGACTCTATTCTATTCTAAGTTTTAATTCTACTCTATTCAATAGAGTTAATTTATTTGCTTTAAAACATGATACATTTAAGGTCTTATTAATATAGTTATGATCTTACATGTTTCGCCATGGACTTCTTACCTAAAATGCCATAGATTTCCAAATAAATGAAGTTTCTGGATACTATAAACCATTTAAATTCTTTGAATCAATAATCTGACAAATAATAAATAAACATTTTATTTCTTTTCCACAAAGGCGCCTTAAAAATAAAAAGATTATAATATCTGATAAATCCTTTGTGGACTGGTATATGCACTAGAAGAACCTGTCACACAAAGGCTGTGCAGGTGCAGAATTTAGATTCCAGTTTTATTAGTTTGGGGTTTCATGATTAATTTACTATCCATATTGTGATAAATCATAATGTCTGAACCAGGCTGGTAATTACATTCACCCAGGTTACGTTAGTGTCACTGTCATCGCACAGGCCGTTTCTAACTTTCTACAGCATAGGTCATAGACGTATTGTAGACACACTGAGTTGACGCAGCGTCGACGTCGACGGCGCCGCACGTAGACGCTGCGCTACGCCGCTTAGTAGCAGCGCTACGCCGCGCCGCGTAGTTGCATAACTAAGCCGCGTAGTGGCAGCGCTATGAAGCGTAGATTGAGCACTACGGCGCGGCGTGTAGTAGCGGCGCTACACCGCGTAGAGGCTTCGTAGAGTTCGCGTATCTATTAATTTATATAAACAGGACGGTAGGATTAAATGTACTTGATCATTTACATACTATTCGTTTTCACAGTAAACTAACCCAAAATCATTATAGTTTTTACTCATTTTCCTTTTTTGCTGATACCTATCTTGTTTTCCGCATCTCGATGTGCCGATCCCTTAAGCCTGCGGTCGAGTGGAACTCGCATGAACGTTGGTATCTCTTTATGACTGTACCTACTGGCTATAAAAACATGCTGGAGAGTGCCAAGTGGGTCGCTTTAAAGTAGGTACTTGTATTGCACTATATTGGCTAACAATGATGTGGTTCTTTGTTTATATAAAGCCTAATTTTGTGAATGCAAAATCGGCCGTTTTTACAAAAAATTGATGACTTTTATTATTCGAGTACATTTTTGTAGGTACCTACACTTTTTATGATATTACCTATACCTATAACTTTTTTAGATCTACATATTCTAAGATTTACTCAATTTTTTTGTAATATTATTTACAAAATATAGTTGTAATATTGTAAAAAGCTGTTGTAATCCTTTGCTAAGTTTTTAATATCGTTTTATGCTAAGTTCTACTTCCAAAATTCTAGTTTATGGCAACTTTATTCCATGACACATGATATTTATGTTAAATTTCCTACAACTATTTAGAAATTTGCATTATGCTTTGTACATAAAAAAATCCCTTGGTAAGAAATTACATAATAGGCATAGTAACATAAGCCAAGCCGAACATAAATTAAAATCAATAACTCAGCGGTATTCTGGTATTTTTTTTCTAACTTAACAATATGACAAGTCAGGTTAACTGAATGAAAAAGAGCTCTTTACCTCCTTTGACGTTATCATTATTAATAGAAAAAGAATAATCCACAATTGTGACTTGCTAGAACTAGTTTAAAACACGTTTGAAAACCGTCTAAGAATACCACTTGTTTTCAATAGGAAATCATTCAAAATGTTAAGTGGTTGCTCAAATAGAATACTTACCTACAAAAGTAAAAAATAAACAGCGTTTGCTTTTTTCTATTGTTCATAAAAGTGCGTTAGCTGTATACTTTCACTAGGTTCTGAGTTCTAAGAACATTGAAAACTGACGAAGCCAACTTCACATGGATTCAGCATATCAATAAAATACCAAGCATCGATGGAATGACAGTTCACTTCACCAAAATTTTCACGGTGATTTTGTTTACAGAATAGACCGGTGTGCGACTGATGGGATCTCCACGTTCCAAGCACGAAGTTTCCTTACGAGAGCAAAGTCAATTCCTTAAACCAAGGCGAAAATTTTATGAAAGAATCACCTCGAGAATATGCTTAACATAAAAACCATCCTATTTAATAAGTTACCTAGAGTTTTTACTAGGTAGAACATGGGAGAAACCGATATTTAATACAACAGACAAATAATGAATATTAATGACTCCAAACTGCATAGTTATTCGAATCAAAACATATTAATATTGCTTTATAAAACTCCTCAAATAAGTTATGCATTCCTAATTCAGGAATGATCTTTTTATATCACATCGTCAAATGTTAATAAAATTACTTTTAAATATCATCAACATCTACCTAGCCTTTTCCCATCTATGTTGGGGTCGGCTGCCAGTCTAACCGGATGCAGCTGAATACCAGTATTTTACGTGGAGTGACTGCCTATCTGACCTCCACAACCCAGTAACTGGGTAATACGATACCCCTTGGCAAGACTGGTTGTCAGGCTTTCGGGCTTCTGATGACCCGTAACGACTGTCAAAGATCCACAAATAATAGCCCGGACCAACGGCTTAACGTGCTTTCCGAGGCAAGGAGGAGTCTCGGTATGTAAAGATGGTCACCCATCCACGGACCAACCCCGGCAAGCGTAGCTTAACCTGATGGATCGACTCGTGCGGCTGTTATTACTTAGCCACGAGAGCCATTTTAAATATACGTTACGATAATAATTACAAAGCAATGAACGACACTGAACTTTCTTGACACGGCTGTATAAAAAAAGGAAACAATTGTTACTGCCATTTTAATACGTAAAACATTGTAAATAGATACTTCAATGTAATCAACACTTAATTTTCTTTTTCATTATGATTATGACTCTTTGATTAATATTGTACACACGGCTACACATCAAGCTATACATTTCCAGTTTATGCTGACCTGTACGGAAATCTTATACAACGCAAGATCGCAGCTTATACTGGAAATGTATAGCTTGATGTGTAGCCGTGTGTACATAGCCGTTTAAGCCATAGTAAAAGTTGTTGATAATGATGAGTAAAGTCACGTGTTTAAGTATCAGTCACTAATTACCAGCCATCTTACATTAAGTGGAAAAAAACTGTTATGTGTAACCGTCTATTTTCCAAAATAAATACAATAAAATGAGTGATATCATTTTAATAGAGTGATTTTCATTGTTTCAGCTGATCCAAGATGGATTTGGAGTTTCGAAATTTGACATACACCGTGCAAAGTCGCTTACCAAAAGGTAAGTTATTTAATTATTAGCAAAGTGTTATTGGGTTTTCCATCTGGAATTTCTCAGTAGCAACCCGGAGTCTGGATTTTTTGCCCCATTCCAGCATTGATGACAATAGGCACGCCCCCTATTACATAGGACTCAAACATGGATTTACAATAGGTATACCTCTGCCTAACCGACTTCGCCCGCGTGGATGTCGGTTATTATACACTAAAACCTTACTCGAGAACCACTCTATCCATTGGTGAAAACAGCATGAAAATCGGTGCAGTAGTTTTTGAGTTTATCGCATACAGGACGACAGACAGACGCGTCGGAGGACTTTGTTTTATAATATGTAAGGATTAAGAAGTAACAGGACTTAAAAAGTTAGTAACAATCTTTCTTATCAACGATGTTAGTACACTTAACCTAACACAGCCTTAAAAATATGAGAATCGCTGCTACAAGCTCAACACCGGTGTAGAAAGATTGCAGCAACGATTCACACACATACATAAAGTCCAGTCTGCTCGCAACACACTGCAGTATAATGTTGGGACTGGCTCGCACCCGGCGCACCAGAGAAGTGCATCTTTTCCGCATCGTAGTGTAGAAATAACGATATGGGTAACTCGAGGTTTTATGGTGTTTTTACACACAACACTGAAAATCCCTTGAGTAGGTAATAACTGCCTCGCTAAGGTGCCTTGTTAACTGGATTGTCTTGTCTCTAATAAACGTGTTAGGTAAAGAATTATTATACTTTTTGTGTTACACAATGGTAACTTTTACATGCTGATTAGTAACCCGAATAAAAACAAGCAAAAGTAAAGTTAGTGTTATTAGAACTTGTGAAATTACATAATTTTATAAGAATGACGTAGTTGCAAGTAAAAAAGTTTCGCATAAAAGGATGCAAAGATTGATCATAGTCATTACCTAATTTATCTTTAAAACCCCAATTACATACAATAAAATTGAATTAAAAAATGACTTACATCGTCTAAATAACTTTTAGATGGTGCGACATTTATTATTTGTTAAACTTATGGGTACGTCTCAGGCAATTAAATCACACCGTGTAAATTAGGCTTAAAACATCGCGAGTTGTAGTGAAAGCTGCGTGAATCATCGTCCCGCATGAAAAGCTTTCAAGAAATGAATCCTTACTATCCTTACTTCCTTACTAATCCTTACTAATATTATAAATGCAAAAGTAACTCTGTCTGTCTGTCGCGCTTTCAAGCCAAAACGACTGAAACCGAGTTAAATGAAATTTGGTACACAGATAGTCTAGAGCCTGAGAAAGGACATAGGTTACTTTTTATCGACATACCACGCGGGCAAAGCCGCGGGCGGAAGCTAGTATTAAATATATTAAATCACTCATTAAAAGATTTAAAATAAAATTAAACCATAACCTACTGGTTCATTTAAATATAAGTATGAACCAGCAGGTTCTGGTTTTAATTTTATGTTAAATCTGTTAAAGAGTGATTTTATTTAAGCTTGCTTGTGATAATCCAAGGCTAGTTTAACTTTTAAGTTAAATTATGTATGTTATGGCATTTATGTCATGATGATAATTATAATTATGTATTTTCTATGAATATTGAAATATGGTAGACGGGTTAATCTTTTTATTCACTTTAGACTGGCTTCTCCTGATCTCGTCTTACGAATGGTTGTTTGATTCAGTCATTTAATTGATATTAATAAAAACTTTGCTTTTAATTTTCTATTTTTGAATGAGCGTTATGAGGCGTGTACTTTTGGATTTTATTTTTGAATGAGCGTTATGAGGTTTGTACTTTTGGATTTTATTTTTGAATGAGTGTTATGAGGCGTTTACTTTTGGATTTTATTTTTGAATCAGCGTTATGAGGCGTGTACTTTTGGATTTTCCTAATTAATAATTGTAAAGACGGACTATAATCAAATGTCGGGAAATACAAATTTTGGTACTCATTATAGCCGAGCAGTAAGTACATTTTTCATAGTGGGTCGGGTTGCTATCTTTGTAACGTAAAATAAAATACTAGGTATTGTGTTTACTTTACAGCAGTGATATAGATTTGAAGAATTCCGTTTTTCATAAATCATTTTCGTAATACAGAATACATTGATTTTTTTATTATTTCTCCATTTATTTATTTATTTATTAAAACTTTATGCACAAGTAAAAAAAAAAAAACTACTGTACAACGGCGGACTTAATGCCTGAGGCATTTTCTACCAGTCAACCTTAGGGTGATGCAGAGACAGACATGGCAGGTGCAACAAAAGACAATACATATAACTTGAGAAATAATGAATACTAATTAATACATACATAGATACATACATAAATTATAAACAAAATAAACTTAGTCAGGAGAAATAACGACAGGTAGAGGAGAAAACGAATCCATCTAACGCTGGGATGATTCTGCCAACTTCGTACGAATGTGATCACGCGCCTTTACTTTAAATGATATGCGACTAGTTGCCGTCTTGATGTCCAGGGGGAGCGCATTCCAAAGAAAGACCGCCTGGACGAAGAAAGAAGAGTGGATGAAACCAGAGCGGTGAGAAGGACATCGTAGAAGACGATTGTTGGTAGAACGAAGATTTTTACTATGAGCAGAGCATAAGTATTGAACATGGGAAGTCAGGTAAGAAGGAGAAGTGGGTTTGTCGAGTATAGAAAACAACATAGACAAAGCCCTCAACTCTCTGCGCTGACGAATGGGTAACCATTTCAAAAGCAATCGATGTGCGGACACATGGTCATACTTACGAAGATTGAAAACGAATCGAATGCAATTATTGAGAAGGCGATCTAGTTTATTAAGGAGATCTGCATTCAGGTCATAGTAACACACATCACCATAGTCAATTATGGGAAAGATTAGGGACTGTACAAGCATTGCCTTTATGTGTGATGGGAGAAGGTTTTTCAACCGATAGAGCGACCGCAACGTTCCGGTGACTTTATTACTAACTGTCGTGACCTGCTTTCGCCAGTCAAGACAAGTGTCGACATGCAAACCAAGATCCTTTACATCCGAGCTAAACGGAATGACAGAGTTGTCGAATATAACAGGTGGAACAGTTATGCCATTCAACTTCCTCATGCTATAGGGGCTCCCTACTATGATGGCCTGACACTTGGCAGGGTTAACCGCAACCCCAAATCGATCAGACCAATTTTTTACCGTATCTAAATCCCGGTTCAACTCCTCGATGGCATCGGAAATGTTGTCAACGCTTGCCTGGCAGTAAAGCTGCAAATCGTCAGCATAAAAATGATACGCAGTTGAAAGCACGGTGGTAATGAGATTAATAAAAATGGAGAACAGAAGAGGAGATAATATACCGCCTTGAGGGACGCCAGCCGCAAGATCACACCAACTCGACGACGAGTCTCCAGCATGAACAGACTGCTGACGCCCCCGAAGATAAGAAGAAAACCATTCCAATACCTCCGGAGAGACCATAAGATAGGAAAGAATGGATAAAAGGACTTCGTGACTGACGGTATTAAAAGCATTGGAGAAGTCAATTAACACTAAGACTGTTACTTTAGTGTCTTCCATTCCCCGCCTAATATCGTCAGTCACTTTAAGGAGAGCTGAAACAGTACTGTGCCCGGGCCTGAAACCGGATTGAAAGGGACTGATGAGGGAGTTGTGGTGAATAAAGCGTGAGAATTGTTTATGGACACTGGCCTCGAGCACCTTAGACAGAAAGGGAAGGATGGAAATTGGGCGAAAGTGACTAGGAAGAGATGAATTAGGTACCTTAGGAAGGGGCCGGACAAGGGCTTTACGCCACAGGGAAGGGAAAACACCGGTATAAAGGGAGTAGTTTATGATGTGGGAGATTGCAGGAAGAAGTTGATCAAGAGCCGTTACGATCATATGACGGCTGATTTTATCACAGCCCACGGCTTTGGATTTAATGGAAAGGATAATCTTTTTGATCTCTCCTGAGTCGAGTGGGGTGAAGACAAAAGGGTTAATATTGGGCCGCGTCAGACCAGAAAGGTAGTCGAGGGTTTGACATTTGGTTAGACTATCTAGAATGGGAACAGTGGTGAAATGACGATTTAGATCGTCCAATCCAAATGTGTTAGGAAGGTCTGAATTTCGTAATTTGCCGATGCCTAAAGTTCTAAGGAACTTCCAAATATCGGCAGGAGAAGACGAAGTGATATTATTCAGAATGTGGCGGCGTTTGGCGTTGCGTATCATCTGATTACACCGATTCCTAGCTGCCTTAAAGAAAGTCCAGTTGTCCTCCGAGCGATCCTTTTTAAATTTCCGAAACGCGCGGTCCCTCCGTCGCATTGCCATCCGCACTCCCATGCTCATCCAAGGCGCAGGTGGACGCTTCAACTTGATTTTCTTGATAGGAGCATGGGTGTCATACAGCTTGATCACCGTGTTGTTGAAGAAACTAACTTTTTCGTCTACAGAAGTAGCTGCTTCCAAGGGTGACCAGTCAATACTGGATGCATCTTGTTGAAGCCTCTCATGATTCATGCGAGCAAAGGCACGCCTGTACTGGAACGTGGGTTTAGGTTTAGGGGGTTTTAGGGTATAGGATAGGAATATAAGGTCGTGATGTGAAAAGCCAGGAGCAACGTGTTGACCATGCGAGGAAACTAGGGAAAGATTAGAGTGTAGTGAGTAATTCAGTGAAGTAATCAATAGTAGGGGGGCAATAGACAACACCAAGGACAACTTTAACTCCTTTGACACAAACCTCGAGAAACAGAAATTCTGCGGATTCATTGGAAGACGAAGAAGAAGCTAAGATTTTAAAAGAGAAATCACCCCGAAGGTAGGTGGCTACACCACCCCCCCTCTTACCGGTCCGGTCGTTCCGAAGAAGAACGAAACCGGGGAGCGGGTAAGTGGTTGAAAGCAGGTTAGGTTTGAGCCAAGTCTCGGAAATCAGAATAGCATGCACGTTGTTGTCGGCAAACGTGTCGTGCAGTTCGTTGTAGTGACTGGGAATGCTTTGAGCATTGAGGTGGCATACATTAAGTAGTCGACCAGAATTTTGGCTGAAATTTTGGCGTAAAAGAACACCTAAGGTGTCAGTAAGAGATATAAAACTTTGATCAATGGAAGAGGCACAAGATTCGTTGGCAGAATAAAAAGATTCGTTATCAGATGTCATACTAAAGATACAAGTAAAAAAATATATATAAATAAATAATTATAAATAACGCTAAAACAAAACTACACGAATGTGGTACGACGCAACGTTTGCATCTGCACCACCCGCCAGCTCACAACATCAACTATTTTCAAACATTGGTTAAAACTTGCCATTTATCTTTTAAGCCATCTGTTTAGGTTGGTAAAGAACTATTTGTTAAAAATTTTGGCCTCGTTAATAGAATTTTAAATATGGTTATCGAAATACCAATTTCCGGAACTATAATATTAATCGTAGGGCTTTTATAAAAACTGTTAATGATGTAACATATAATTATATATTTCCCTGTCCGATTCTCATCCTAATAGTTATTTTAATACATCGATTAAGAGACACACATATTATAAATGATTAATAAATTAAACTTTATTACCAACTAGCTTCCGACAGCGGTTTCGGCCGCGTTGTATCTTTATATATTATAAACTATGTTACTCGGTGTTATTAAAGCATTCAACTGGTGAAAGAACTTTTTAAATCGGTCCAGTCGTTTTTGAGTTTATTCATTACAAACAAATTTTTTTTTTTCTTTATAGTGTTAGTATCTGACTGTCCGATGGTGGGTTAGTTTTCACGGCTAAAGTACTCAGTAATTTTTGATGAGATCTTTTAAAGAGTTAGCTAAGCAACTGAAATAGTTTAATGAGAGTACTTTAACATCCTGAAAAATTGAAAGTTATGCTGAGAGGTTATAAATAATAAAAAAGTACTGTAGGACGTCAAGCCATTGTGCATTGGTCCGGGTTGTTATTCGTAGATTTTTGACAGTCGTTACGAGTAGTCAGGGAGTCCGACAGTCTGGCAACTAGTCTTACCTAGGGGTAGAATAGGATATAATAGAATAGAATACTCTTTATTATGTACCATCGAAGAAGTTCATATTTATGCACCGTAAGGACTATTTCTGCTTGCAGCGCTCAGCCGTTATAGAACCGGGGCGGTAACAGATGTAGTCATCGTGTTCACGGGATTTTGTTTTGAAACTGCTAAGATATGAAGTTCTTCGATAGTACACCATAAAAAATACAGATACTTATAAATGTAGAAATTTAACATAGCGTGACACAATGGGCGGTCTTATCGCTAAAAGCGAACTTTTACAGACAACCTTTTGGATGGATTAAAGTAAGAAGGAGGGGTATTGTATATTACCCAGTAATTGGGTTGTGAAGGTCAGATAGGCAGTCGCTCCATTTGAAGTTCTAGTATTCAGCTGCATCCGGTTAGACTGGAAGCTGACCCCAACGTGGTTGTGAAAAGGCTGGGCAGATGTTGTTTATTCTATTATTATCTTTTTGACAGCTGTTCTTTGTTTATTTAACCAGGGCGTTATGATTCGGAGTCATTCAACTGTTTATCTGAAGTCAACAGCACTTTGTCGTGGATTTAGTCAAAACAAAACTAAAAAAAACAAATGATAGTAAATAAATAAATACAGCATGTAACAAAAACCCTGTCCGATCCGCGCGGGACACATAGGTACTGCAATAATATTACCAAAAAAAAAATATTTTTGAATAAAAAAGTTATGCCAATTTGATTTTTTTTTTATTTTCTACAGAGGTCAGAGGTTATGACTTGTAGACACCGCTAACCGACGGCCGCCCGCGCCCCATGTAATAAATCGGTAAAATTCCGCCTTGCAAAAAAAAAGATACTTTTTCTTATTTCCAAAAAAAAAAAACCTCTTATACAGACTTTCACTATGATTCTTAACAACACCTTCACAGATAGGACAGGGTTTTTGTTACACGCTGTATATCTAGTTTTTAATGATATAAAAAATATCTCTTGATATTTGTAAAAGCTGGTAGTGAGCAATATACAGATACAATACAGATACACAGTATAGTTTGCAAAACTTTCTTTTTTAATTTCCAATGTGTCCCCGAAAAGTAACCTCATGTGCAAAATTCATTTATTCACGTTATACGTCTGTGTTTGGGTCACTGGAATTCATATGTGTACCAAATTTAAATTAAATTGGTCCAGTGGATTCGGAGCAAATGGGCTGCGACTGACGGACAGACACACGAGTGATCCTATATGGCTTCCATTTTTTCATTCGGATGTACGGAAACCTTAAAACAAAAACCTGACTGCAAAAACACATAACTGAAAAGAGAAGAAAAACAAGCATTGATCTTAGTTTTTTGTAAGATATTGCAGGCCACAAACCAATAACCTGAAATATGGTGTAACTTTTGTTTGTCTCGCCTGCGATATCTTTAAAAAACAAAGTTCAATGCTTTTTATAATTCATTATTAGTCCTAATGTTAAATTGTGGTCAATTTCAAAGTCATATACTTAACTATTAGTCGTAAGTAAACTTTTTCTGAAACATGCTTGGAAATTCGAGCATTATTTTGACAACCATCTTCGGGATAAATCGAAATTGCTGTACTGGTCAAAAACAAGTGACGATACGGCCAGCAAAGTTACTATGAAAATCCATATCTGGCGTGTTTCGCGGCCAAATAAATTACTATGAAAACTTATACTTGTCGTGTTATTTAAACATGGAACGAATTTTTTACTTCAACATACGGTATCAAAGATTTTATTTGAATTTCGAATTGGCTTGCAAATAGAACAAAGAAGAAACAAATAACACGATCGTCCATCAATCCCCTTATTGCTGGCCTTGATAGTAATGTACTATTTCTCAAACATGCTTGGAAATTCGAGCATTATTTTGACAACCTTCTTCGAGATATTTCGAAATTGCTGTACTGGTCAAAAACAAGTAACGATGCGGCCAGCAAAGTTACTATGAAAATCCATATCTGTCGTGTTATTTAAAAATGGAACGAACTTTTTACTTCAACACATGGCAATCAAGGAGGTAACCTAACAAAGATTTTATTTAAATTTTGATTTGGCTTGCAAATAGAACAAAGAAGAAACAAATGAACATATTGGCGCATGAAAAATTATAGTCTTTTAGTGTTTTTTCTTTATTTTTTTCTTTTTAGTTTTTAGAATTTGATTCTGGATTTTTTATTTAATTTGCTCAGTTTGAATTGCCGCGCATTATTTGAGAAAAATAGTATTATAAGCCTTGGCCGCAATCAGGAATTCATGGACTCACGTAATGACTCGTCAGTGGAAAGGCGAAAATGCTAAAGCGCCAAAATGGTACTACAGGAAAATGAACTTTAAAGTTTTATGTGTGCTTCGGATTCGCCTCGGCCTACATTTTCACGATCGTCCATCAATCCCCTTATTGCTGGCCGCGACAGTAATGTACTATTGTTGTAGAGATTGTCTGTTCCTTGTCAGAAACGTTTTGTGCGACACCCGCATGACGCAAGTAATTAGCACACGCATGTGGCTCCAATTAGGAACGCAATGCATCCGCAGACGCTCGAACAAGAAACATTAAATCTATATGAAGGCATTAAATCGAAATACTGTTAATTGAATTTGTACCGGCGCTCTCCTGAACAATAAAGTTTATTTTTATTTTTATAAATAAGTAAAGATTTTTACATTCTGCTTAAATTGCATCGCGCGTTTGGCCGATAAACCCAGTTTAGTACGAAAATATTATTATAATTTCCAAGGAAATAATATTATCAAACAAAAACATTTGTCAGTGCACCAGCATTTGTCACTGACCTTATAGTATCGTGTTTTGATAACCCACTAAGTGAAGCTAGCACAGATTTCGAATTTGTACTTGTGAACTTGAAAGATAATTTGGAGGAAACATGTTTTAGTCAAGTATATTTTATTCGAGCCAGAAATGTCGAAGGTATTTTGGCGTTCAAAACTAAACTAAATTGACGGCGAATACATGCAAATTAATTGAGGTAGGTACGACGTATAGCGCATACGTCTGTTGCAATGATATTCTAATTCCATAAATAACCTTCGCAAAAACCGCGTAGAAAATCGAATGCCAATAATCGCTTACAGTTGATCAAATAATTGGTATCTATCTACAAGGTATTTAAAATATTCTCGTATAAAAGTAATAATTGATAGTTATATGCAAATTTTTTTTTTTTTAATCCGGCGATGTGCTATTCGGAATCTCGCAGGAAGGGTTCCGTACTATTATCTATAAAAACGGCAAAAAATTCATGTATGTTGTATGGGAGCCCCCTTAAATATTTATTTTATTGTTTTTTAGTATTTGTTATTATAGCGGCAGCAGAAATATATCATCTGTGAAAATTTCAACTGTCTAACTATCACGGTTCATAAGATACAGCCTGGTGACAGACGGACAGACGGACAGACGGTCGGACAGCGGAGTCTTACTAATAAGGTACCGTTTTACCCTTTGGGTACGGAACCCTAAAAAGAGTTAAGAGTTCATTCCAAGTACGAGTATATATAAGGTTATTAATATTACACACTGCAAAAACTAAAAGCGTACATAACAGTTTTCAAAAATTAAAAAAAGAGCTCTAGAATTCATTCCCAGTAAGTAACATGAAAATTAAAAAAAAATTGAAACGACTTTTTTTTTTTTTAAACAATTAGGTACGCTATTAATTTTTTGCAGTGTGTAATAAGTAACCACAAATACTTAGGTAAATGAATACGCGTCATGTGTGTGATGTTTGGCATTGAGAACATTTACATGTTTACAATGTAAAATCATAGATAACCACGAAAAACAAATCAGAGTTAAGTTTTCCGCAAAACGTAGTGTAGACGTTGCGTTAGAAGGAACCCAAGGAAGGTGGAACCAATTATGAATTTCATACTTTGCTAATTGACTCATTAGTTTTATTTATCGAGTTTTTATCATTAATTTTATTAAGAAATCGCAATGTTTTGTCAAGTCGTGAAAACCGTGCGAAGCGGGTTACTCTACTAGTGTTAAATAAACTACTGCCATTTCTGACAATTTTTAAAGTTGTTTTGTTATGATAATATAAGTATTAAGTAGTTTTGTTATGATAAGAGAAGTTGTTGTTTTTTGTTATGTTTATTGTTATATACATATTATAAAACAAAATCCTCCGCCGCGTCTGTCTGCCATCCTGTACGCGAAAAACTCAAAAACGACTGCACCGATTTTCATGCTGTTTTCACCAATGGATAGAGTGGTTCTCGAGTAAGGTTTTAGTATATAATTAACCGACATCCACGCGGGCGAAGTCGCGGGCTTCAGCTAGTAAATAATAAAATTGTAAATGAAAAAGTGACGGTAAAGAAAAATATCTATAATTATAATTATTGCAGATTTTACAAATAAATAAATTACAACGTAACTTTACATCGAACTTAACCCTTGTTACTCCACAATACCGCGAAGGGCTTATCAAACGATACCGTTCAAAGGAACTGTCAATCACAGGAATGATGTAACTAATCGGTCAGTGGCCGACTTACAGTGATACGGACTTGACCCGCTGTCCCTGTCACTCTGGCAATCTAGCTAAGATATCGTATTTACAAAGATAATCGATTAATTAATGCATCTATATCCTGCTGTTGCGAGTATCAATGCCCTAATTTTAATACTTAGACGCTTTGCCCCATTTTTACGGATAAATAAAGATTATTGCATTGACCAATTACCGAAAGCTACACAACATAAAAATATACACAACAAAGTTATTTGAGATAAGCCACAAAAAATATGGTTGTATACATTTTTATGTTTGGAAAAGTAAGTGAGTAAGTTTTCTATAGAGTCTTCTATGTATCCTTCTGCCACAGTACTGGACTTCCAGCCGCCGTGATGCTTAAGCGAGGTTAGATCAGCGCCCAAGTCAGCTAAAAGTGTGGCCGACGTTCTCCTAAAACAATGCCCGGTGTATTGCTCTGGTTCCTGTAGTCCAAGGAAATTGGCAATTTCTCATGGCAAACCACCAATTTTGGTACTTCCCATAGGCTGTCCAAAACATTTTCCATTGCGGTATTGCAAAAAAAAAACGATCGATTGGTGTTTTAGCAGGGCGCAAGGCTTGATATTTATCTACAATTTTAACATATTCGTCACGAATCACGAAGTTCCTATCAATATTAGTCTTCGTGTTAGATAAGTTAACCAACAGCAACTTTTCTAAATGCTTCTCAATGTTTTTCGTTGTAAGATAGGTGAGTTCATTAGTCCGGCACGCCCCACTAATGCCAATAATGAGGACAACCTGTAACGCAAAGAAAGAAAATTCGTTTTACAGCAAATACTAAGACATTAAATACATATTTTCACATAAAATAGGTACACTTTGAACAAAGATAGGTAATATAATAATATAATATATTATAATAAAAAAGCGAAATACTTACTTTTGTAGCAAGAAATTCGAAGTCGGGCGCTTCGTTTAGAAACTGCGCAATGTTAGTAGTGGTGAAAATTTTAGATTTTTTCGGTTTCTGGCCGTTTGACTTCTTCTTTAAAAACGCCAGTAGTTTGGAATATTTTTCTATGTGAATATCATTTTTTGTTTTGATCGTGGCTTTTAGCATCGAGTAAATGCTCCAAAGTGTGCTTGATTTCCTTGTTTTAGATAGTTGCTTGTCTTCGCACCTTTAGAATGTCTCCATGCATTGAACAAATTGTACGCTTTTATGTATTCTCGCTAATTATCCGGCAGAAAACTAAACAATTTGGCATTATGTACCGCTTGCACTAACTCTGCAGGTGTTGAATTTATATCTTCGTCGCTACTGGACTCACTCATATTATAAGATGTTTTACGATTTTATCAAAAAACAATCTAAAATTAATGATGGTAGTAAGTGAATTGATATGAGCGAAGAAAATGATGAGTTTTTTTTTTTTTCATGCAGTTTTCTTACTGGCCAATGCGATTATTCTATATATGTGGTTGTCGCATCGACATGAAATAAGTATTTATGCATTTTCAGTGGACCACGCTAGCGGACAAAATGCACTTTTGCACGCAGATTTCGAATGACAAACAGATTCTTTCCGAGCTTGTGAGGCGAAAAGGTTCTTTTTTTCATAATTAGTTGTTTTTGTTGTTGTGCATCGCTTATCTATTGTTATTCTGTTTACGACTACATGTTTGCACAATATCTATATTTGATTTTTTACTGCTTATTAAACACAAACTTTGTAAATTATGCACATAATGACGCATTTAATCTCTCTGCTCGACAAGATTTTGACGTGACACATCAGCTAACTCGACGGGGTATTGCGAATTCTGTTATGAAAATCAGGAATTTACATGCACTTTCAGCATGTGAATTTATATTATAAAAAATTGTTATATTTTATACAACATGTTTGTGGCAAATATCATTAATTTTAAGTTGATGTCCGCCAAACTTCGGTCTACTGCGAAAGTTGTATAAAATAGATATTAAATGATCAAATTTTTTATAGTTGGAGGACACTAAAGTTTTATTGCTAAAATTATTTGCGGGGTTTTAATTAATGGTCTATTGTGTTAGGCAGGCTTTCTGTGATATGATGAGTTCTGGTAATGTACCAACCTAGTACAAACCTGTGTGGCTATTTCAGAAGAAATATATTTGAAAATTTATAGTAAAATTCAACAAAACGAAAAACTGTTGAACTTAGGGCTAATTTCACCAATCAATCTGCTTATCAATCTGCCCAACTATGTTGGGGTCGGCTTCCAATCTAACAGAATGCAGCTGTATTACAGTATTTTGCATGGAGCGACTGCCTATCTGACCTCCACAACCCAGTAACTGGGCAGTCGTTACGGGTCGTCAGAAGCCCCAAAGTCTGACAACCATGTCAGACTTTGGGGCTTCTGACGACCCGTAACGACTGTCAAAGATCCACGAATGACAGCCGGGACCAATGGCTTAACTTGCTTTCCGAGTCACGGCAAATTGCACCAATGAAATTAACGCGATCAGCACATTTAAACCGCTATCAAGAGCTGACCATGTCATCATTGTTGTGGAATATTGACACTGACAGGTCTTGAACGTGGTTTAGATGTGCTGATCGCGTTCAATTTCATTGGTGAAATTCGCCCTAAGTTTCACAAGATTTTGTTTTGTTGCAACTTTATTAAAAATTAGGTAGGTATTTCAAGAAGTCAATGATACTGTGGCGGTATCTACATCGCCACATGCGAACTACGCATCAAAGACCTGATGTCACATAAATTCTGCATCGCGCAACCTTCTTGGTATTTACACTTTGAGGAACATTAAACGCCAATATGATCGGCGTTATAACAATAAAACTTATATTGTGTATCGTTCAGTGTCCTTGAATACGTTCAAGTATCGAATTCACACAGTAGGTAACCCGCGATGGCAATGATTCACCCATTGGGAGGCAGCTGTTTAAAGTGCAATGCATCCTTTACGTCTCGAGAATTCATCCATTATTCATTTAGAATTTCCCCGTGTACATTAAAGTACGTGTATTGACTTAAATGATCGCTACAGGCTCTTACATACTGGCGCGATTCGCCGCGCGACGCGTATTTTAACAAAACAATTTCTGAGAAAACTTTACGATGAACAATGCCACGGCGGTGTCGCGTCGTGCGACGAATCGCCCCAGTATGTAAGAGCCTTAATGCTAAAAGGCTCTGCGAGCAGTGGTGGCCCAGAGTTTTGGTTTCCAGTTCTCGACTTAGGTGCGATTGTGGTTTCAAAACATCGTGAGGAAACCGGAATGACCTAGAATAAAAAAAATCAAGGACATGTGACATCTACCAACCCGCACTGGGTCCGCGTGGTGGGTTACAGATCACTCCCTATAGGCTGATTATGGTGGAAACAACTATTATTGATTTACGGTGAATCAAAAGACCACTCAAACCAGGACAATCAACAAACTCTAATAAATAAACTAATGCATATAAATGCAATGCAAATACTAAGCTGTGAAGAATGCAACTCATTTCTGAATCACTTGGCATCATTAGCCTACCAGTATTAACATCTACTTACTCTATATATATTACATTATGAGTAATATAAGGATGTTTTCAATATTATGCTAAGATATTTAAGTATTTCCTTATAGAATAGGAGTCGAGGTTAAAGTACGATGTTAGAGCCAGGACTGGTTCATGGCCGATTCCTATAATTTACGGACCATTATTGAATAATGAAGCAAAGACCTCATAGGTTTGCATAATAGACCCACCCTCCCATTTAGAAGTAGCTATCACAGGTAAAAATTTGCTTACGAATCTATTTATATGCCAAGTTTGGAGATCAAAAAGTTTCCATTGGTAAGCAAAACGATTCGTTTTCGAATAGGAACTGAGCATCAATAATATATGCTTGTGAAGAACGGTGAATTTTGGATTTTAATGCGACACCCGAAGTGATAGCAAATAGAGCGAAATTGTCATACTGTTTAACGCTACGAATTGTTACTGCTGTGTTTATTACAGAATATTTAAGTCATTAAGTAATTTATTTAACACAGGTTAGGTAGGTTTTGTTTATTTAAATGAAAACCCTAAGGGGTTTTGCGGGAAAGTCCGAAAGGGATACCGGGACCTTGGCAATAGGCAACTGAAGGAACACGGGTGGGTTTTAGTCAGTAAAAGTCTGACACGCCCTTCCGCTCCACCCAGAGCGGGAGAAGTTATTCGATGAATTCCCACCCTCAAAAAAAAAAGGGGGTTGTGGATATTAGACTCTACTTGTAACTATCCTAATCAATACATAGGTATTATAAATGCGAAAGTGAGTTTGTTTGCTTGTTACGCTTTCACGCTAAAACGGCTGAACGGATTTGGCTGAAATTTTTCACATGGGTAGACCTTGACCTGGAGAACCTTCCACCGGAAGCCAAATTACCGGTCTGACGTGGCGGCAGGGCGACATTGCTGCCGTGCTCGGAATGTAATATCATAATATTAACCTTTAGAAAATGTGCTTGTAGTGTCGCGGCAGAACTGCAGCGACAGCACTGTCGCGTTCAGCGGGGCTCAGACTCATACCTTTAATGATCCAGTTACACGATACTATTAGTGGTAGAAATGGTATATAAAACAGCAAAATGGTATCACAGGAAACATGGGTTCATTTTGGTATGAAAATATCAAAACAAATATATACAGAAATGAAAGTGACAGATAACAAATGTGAGTTTGCAGGATACATTTCCTTTACGCCACAATTAATATTTATTGATTAAACCTACTTGCAATTATTTCTCTTGTGACTTGATTTCGCACGAAATACGTATAATTATTAATTAAGAAGGTACTATATTAGATCTGCGCATTATACTTAGTCACACATAAAATCTTTCTTTAATAACCTTTACGCTATCCTGCTCTATTTTTTGTATAAAACAGTGCACCTTTACTTAACATCGATAAATAGATCAAATAACAGCCATTCAAGCAGTTAAAGCATTGATTGACACAAAGTTTCTCGAGCTCGGAGGTACATAAGTATATCCATCAGGTTAAGCTCCGCTTGCCGGATTGGTCCGTGGATGGATGACCATCTTTACATACTGAGACTCCTCCGTGCCTCGGAAAGCACGTTAAGCCGTTGGTCCCGGCTGTCATTCGTGGATCTTTGACAGTCATTATGGGTCGTCAGAACCCCGAAAGTCTCACAATCAGTCTTACCAAGAGGTATGTCCCAGTTACTGGATTGTGGAGGTCAAATAGGCAGTAGCTCCATGTAAAATACTGGTATTCAGCTGCATCCGATTAGCCTGGAAGCCGACCCCAACATAGTTGGGAAAAGGCTAGGCAGATTGATTGACACAAAGTTTCCAAGAACTCAATATAAATTACAACTTCTACTGAATTACCTAAGTGGATCAGATTAAAATGTATTGTAGATACTTAATAAACATTGCATATATCCTTTAGAGGAAACTCTAAGTAACAAATCAAAATATCTTAACAGTTGTATCAATCTTGTACAATTTACCATTTATTAGACGTCGTGTTTACTTACTTGTCATTGATAATATCGCCTTAGTACAGTGATTTATATTCTGGTTGCTAATAAGCTTTGCGCAGACTGAGTCTGAAAATAATCAATAAATGCTCTATGAAAACAAATGATGATGCGCGCACTCCCAACTAAATTAATTAAACAAATGATGCTCGGGCTAAAACGGAATAAAATGTGGGGCGAAAAAGGAATAAATTGTGGGGCGAAAAAGGAATATCAAATGTGGGGCGAACCTTTTGAGGCGAATGTGGAACAAATTTACAAAACAGTCTCAAAGTCAATGTGTGAAAATATAAATGAAGGGAGAAAAGACTTTGATAAACATGGCCAGCCCACTGCCACTTCAGCTTGGTTGCTCTGCAGGCTACATCGGTAACTCCGGTTGTTAAAATGTTCTATGATAGACAAATCTTTTGTGACTCAATCTGTGCAAAGCCTTAATATTTATCACAAAACGGTCTCTCTTACGAGTAACATTGTGTCATTATAAATCCAATAACTAATAGGTTATCGCCTGGCACTGCACTGGTATCCTTAGCCTTGTTCGTTGTTGATTGATTGCGACTGGACTTCTGACATTAAGTACTTTGTAAAGTAATGTCTAATGGGTAATAAATATTTTAAATGAGAGGGGAAAAGAGGGGAGGAGAAAGGAGAGAGTCCACATATGCGAAAGCTAATTTCGTATTTTTTTCTAAGTTTTCAGTCAGTTCCAAAGTTTTTCTCATTAGTACTCAGAAATTACATAGATGATCTCTTGCTTAATTAATAAACAGCCGCACAGTCGGTCCATCAGGTTAAACTACGCTTGCCGGGGACCGGGGTTGGTTCGTGGATGGGTGATATCTTAACATACCGAGACCCCTCCGTGGCTCGGAAAGCAAGGGTCCCGGCTGTCATTCGTGAATCTGAGACAGTCGTTACGGGTCGTCAGAAGCCAGAAAGTCTGCCCAAGTAGTTTCGTATTACCCAGTTACTGGGTTGTGGAGGTCAGTGCAGTCGCTTCATGTAAAATACTGGTATTCAGCTGCATCCGATTAGAATGGAGGCTGACCCCAACATATTTGATTGATTTTTTGTCAGTAACTACATAACACATACACATAAACATAACATCACGTCTGATATCCCCGAAGGGATAGGCAGAGGTGCACCTATATTACATCTTTATTTCGCCAGTTATGTTTAAGTCCCATGTAATAGGGGGCGAGCTTATTGCCTACTATTGGTTGTAACTACATAACGCCAAGCTTTAATAGATACTTAATGCAAATTCTATAGATTAAGCAACATAATCCATGCAAGTGCACTGATTGAAAATCTGATACGGCAACAGTGCTCGTGTTTACGAGCCCAAGTTAGATGTTCTTGTATGGACAAGATTTTGAATTTGATTCTCTAATCAGTATGGACTGATTTGAGAATCAAATTAGCATCCTAAAGATCGCCTGAGGACTACCGTGACCGATAGAGGAAAATGCACCATGATGGATGACCCCGGCCGAGAAACTGATAGAGGTGGCCTTAACAGAGGACTGATGTAAAGATGAGACGAGATGACAGGTGCAACATATGTATTGTTATTTATGACATGTTAATGATAGCTCACATGGGAAACTTTACAGCCGGATGTTAGAAACTTAACGAGGAAAATGATTTAAAGCATAATAATACTGCGTGTGTTAATTATTTATTAACTTAATAAACACTTTATTGTAAGTATATCACTTAAAACATAAAGGACAATTATATAATTTAAAACTAGTGTTCCATGGGCGGTCTTATTGCACAAAGCGATCTCTTGCAGACAACCTTTGGATGGCCAAAGAAAGTAAGGAGTGACGCTTTGTGCTGTCAGTGTACACACGGCTACACATCAAGCTACACATTTCCAGTATTTGCTGACCTCACATTGTACGGAAATCCTATACAATGCGAGATCAGCATAAACTGGAAATTTATAGCTTGATGTGTAGCCGTGTGTACAAAAATTGCATTCACAATACTATACACTTACATGTTGTACTGTTAATGGAGGTTTCTCTAGTTAATTTAATTGGATCCTCTACTGAGTAAAAACCAGTTCATCTAATTATTCGAGAGCAGGGTTCAAAATTCGAGAGCAGGGTTTTGGTCCATATTTTAATACTAGCTTCTGTCCGCGACTTAGTTCACGTGAAAGAAACATCATGCAATAGTGTTACTTTTTATCTTTGAAAGGTTTTTTTATCGGTTCAGTACTTCCAGAAATTATCTCTTGTAAACAAACAAATAGTTTTACCTCCTTTTTTATTGAGCACACCAAAGTACAACTTCAGTGTAGACAGGTGCCGTATTATGAAGCATTAATGCCACCATTTTTCCAGTGTGAGAGAGCGACGCACAGTGGAACGAATATATGGGAGAGGTTGGAAGTAAACATCTCCGAAAAAAAAATAGTTAAATTATGCCAAACGAATGATGCCATCTTATTTGATTACCTAATGCCTTCATAACTTGTGCTGCTAAATTTCTTCATAACTCCCATATTTCGGAAATAATTTGAGAAAATGTGATATTTTACTATGAAAATGAGTGTATCGAGCTCTCTCCGTCCTGATTCCGGCGTTGTTTCAAGTAGCGGTCTCTAATATCATAATGCTAATACTAAGAGCTATATTTAACACTAAGACACATGGTGCGCCAAATGTGCACTATCTGGGATAAAGAGTGATGTTTATTTTATAACACAAAAATCTAATTTTTTGTTTATTTTGTTGATAAAAACCGTTTTTCTAAAGGTTCACCTTATTACAATAACATTTCTGAGCAGACAATTAGAGAAGATATTAGAGAATTAGGATATGTGACTTAAGGTTTACATATAAAACTGATGCACTAATGATTACTGATAAGAAGATTGCTATTATTTAATTACTAAATGGCTCTTAATACACTAATTTAGCATGCATCATTTTCAAACTAATTACCTTGCAATATTTAACAAATAAGGGTACCTGGATTAAATCTAAATAGGTCACTATTAGTAACTTTAAAATCAGTGTTGATTTACACCTCGTTGTAGCCACACTAATGTCGCAATGTATTTTCCAAATTTTAATACAAATCTTGATCTTCTTGCTTTATGCGCACGCGCACATAAAGATTTACGCGTCTATAACTATTTGTTCAGTGTTTTAAAAGATAACTGTTGTGTTCAGTTATGTGAAAGTTCTGAAACAAGTTTAAAAGACTGGTGTCGTCGATTTTACTACCGCATTTATGCAAAATGGACACAGTCTGGAAGAATATTTCATATATTTATATATGACCTCTACACGTCTGTCTGTTTAAAATAAATACAAATGAGGAAAAACCATTTTAATTTTTTTAAATTTTCATTTCCTTTTATCCCAGAAAGTGCACATTTGGCGCACCATGTGTCTTAGTATTAAATATAGCTCTTAGTATTAGCATTATGATATTAGAGACCGCTACTTGAAACAACGCCGGAATCAGGAGGGAGAGAGCTCGATACACTCATTTTCATAGTAAAATATCACATTTTCTCAAATTACTTCCGAAATATGGGAGTTATGAAGAAATTTAGCAGTACAAATTATGAAGGCATTAGGTAATCAAATAAGATGGCATCATTCGTTTGGCATAATTTAACTATTTTTTTTCGGAGATGTCTACGTCCAACCTCTCCCATACATTCGTTCCACTGTGCGACGGAGCTATACAAGGCTGCTAGCACCATCCCGTTTTCACAGTGGAATAATGATGGCATTAATACTTCATAATACTACCTCAGGAGTCTCTATATAGCGTGTCAACAACGATAAGAAAGAGTAACAAACTACCAATGAAAGTCCCGCGAGTGAACTAGAATAAATTAATGCATTGTGAAATGCAGTACAGTTATATTCTGGGAATCCATTGAAATTGACCGTGAACTGAGGCGAAGTGTGAATGTTACGCGTGGGCTGTCTACCTACATTTGAATGACATACTTATTATATTTACTTTATATAAACGTACGAGTACGTACCTAAGTGGTTATTGTAACCACTTACTTACTTTACTTTACTTATTGTGGTTGTGTGATTGTAGTGGTTATTGTGGTTGTGGTTGTTGTTGTGTTACAGAAAAAGCCGTTAGCTTTGCACGTATTGTGCCGAGTCGACCCGAACATGATTGACCGTTAGTATACGCAGACCTACGCGAGACACATTCTTTTTTTCAAAGCGTTTTTATTTGTTTCTGTATTATGCTTACGAAAGGTTATACCGAACGCAGTTTGCCGATCGACTTGAACCGAATGAAAGCCGGATTAGTGTAGATTGCTTCGGGTCGGTTCTGCAGAATCGAAATCGAATGACATTCGGGTGAAACATGTATGTTAGTAGTGAGAATCGCGTCTCAGTTTGCGCCCAGGTTTAGGTAGATGACAGTTGTTATGTATTGGAAGCTTAAGCAATCTATAACCAATCTTCAGGCCCAATTTTTTAAGACACTTTCAGTCGAAATACGGTTATAATGAAATAGTCGTCAACATCAATCGCGTTTAGATCCATCATCAAGTGGATTTACTCGTAGTCTGCTTATTTATTTGTAAGCATGGTGCAATGCTTTATTGAACTATCATAATAGGGTTTATTTATAATCTATACCTAAACATACAAATCTAACAATACATTTACAAATAAATAAAATTGAAGTATGTTTGTAATATCAAAGTAGAAGAAAGTATCTATGTACGGTACTTATAACAAAAAAAATTTTTTTTTTTTTTTTATAATCCTTCTTACGGAAAAAAAAATTATGTTAAAATCCCTATTGTAGTGTCTGGCCATGATGAGTGTGCACAGAAAACTTATAAGATTTTCATAATTAAGTGGTCGAGACTTACAAGAAAACAACGAAGATAATGTTGATTAAAAAAAATAAAAATATAAAAATCCGTCTAGACCAATTTTTTTAATTAATTCATCATGGCCAGACCATTACAGGCAATTTTGTCTAAATTAATAATTCTTTTTGTTCTTTTATGTTTTACAAGTTTCATATAATGTACAGTCAAGAACTCGTGGAGCTTGGTCTTTATACCGTTTTTATTACAGTCGCCGTAGAGATAAGACTCGCAGTGTAAAGCTTTATGTGCTCTTGACTGTACGACAATTCATACTTTTGCCATCCTCCATATATCAGCATGGCCATCGACTGGTGATGTCCGGCAATATGGGCAACCATTGCCAAACGTAAACTATGATCGTAATGGTAAATGATACCGTTTCGGGTCTAATTTACCAATTATACAATCATTAAATATGCAGGTAACCGATAAGTTTGCCAATTTCTTTTATTTATTTTTATTTTTATCTTTTTTATGTATAGTTTATGTATAGTACATTCGTCACTTGTGTATGGGTAATAATAATGGTTCACCCGTGCCGCACCGGTCGACGTCATTACGTCAGCGCCGGCTGTCGCTGAAAACCAGCGCTGGGGCTCTATCCTGCATAGGGTCGCAGCATAATGCTGAGCGATAGCCGTTTTGCGTGAATGTGACGCATGTTTCCCCCAACCTTTTGTATTTTTTTTTTAGTGTTTATTTTGTTTTTTTTTTTGCGTCATGTTTACCGCAAATAAACGTATTTTCTTTCTTTTTCTTTCTTTCTTCTTTCAGGTAAACCTTATGTTATTATTGTAAACGACATTTTAAAAAAAATCGAGGTGGTCAATTATTTGTTTATTACTGAAAAGTTTAATTATCTGATGATCCTCTGCAATAAAAAACCTGATTATAAAAATTGTTAGAAATGTTACCAAAACAGGTATGTTTTATATAAAAAAGATTTTACGTTTGTGTTTGGAATGTGAGAAGCAGCTTGAATAAGCGGTCTATAAAAACTACTAGATCGATACAAAGGCTGTTTGTTTATAAATGTCCATAATGAAAGTTACTAGCTACATAATTAGGGCTCAGAAAATAACAAAGTGTATGAGACATTTTAGTCTCATGATGACAATAAAATGTTAGTCATCGAGCTCTACGTTGCCTTTATAAATATAAATACAATACAGCCGATATAACTTAGCAGTTCCGAACTTCGCGCAGAGGGCTGCGCAGTAACATTTTTTAGGAACAAAATGGTGACATGCTCCTATGTTCAGACTTGCTGAGTTATATCGGCCGATATTGTAGTTGGGCGACCGAGCTGTGCTCGGGTGAAAATACCGAGAAAACGAATTTCCCCAGATACGAGAAAAAAAAACGCCGTAAACTTCTATATTGCAGCTTTCATCGAAATTATTGGAGCCGTTTTCGAGAACGTGATTACAAATATATACAATTAATGCCATTTAATAGTATAGGATGTACTTACTTATTCAATATAATAATATCATGAACGTCATAGTTATTCTCTCTACGGGTGACCATTACTTATACCTATCGAAAATCCCAGAAATGACCAAAGTTTAAAATGCTGAACACGACACAGTGGAAGGTCGGAATACATTTATGTTTATGATAGAAATTGATGGATACACGACACAGCATGGGTTTTACTTATGCTAGTCATCGGGGCTAGATTTCTTGAAAGCGTTATTTCAATCATTATTCTGAACAGAGAAGCACCTATCCGCATTGTTTAATTGTTAGTTGTCATGTCAAGTTAAAGATAAAT
This sequence comes from Lithophane leautieri, assembly GCA_949152455.1. Lineage (NCBI taxonomy): Eukaryota > Metazoa > Arthropoda > Insecta > Lepidoptera > Noctuidae > Lithophane > Lithophane leautieri. The sequence goes on along the minus strand of OX424472.1, from coordinate 6,834,558 downwards.
CAGCTCTTGAGTGAGCTTACGTACCCAACTAGTAAGTAGTAGCCGGACAATAGGATAATCGGAAAATCGGAAACTTAATCTGAAATCTATATCATATCATATAATCCGTCATCATCGGCCGAATTAATATGGTCGTACGTCGTCGGTCGAACTCGGCCGACCGAAAATAAAGACAACATATAAAATAAAAACTTTTTACAAAAAATAAACAACCCTCTTCCAAAAAAAAACACAAAAAAAGTGAAAAATAACTTTAATTTCGGAAGTCGGTGTCTTGGCTTTTCAATTCTCGTTTTTTGCCACCGACTATTTATTTTTCACTTTTTAGTTGTGGTACCTACCCCACACAAATTCGAATACCACTACCTAATATGTAAATAACAGTGACGGAGTCAAATAAGATAATATCATCTTCATAGACTAAGTGGAAAAAATACGTAATTATTGAAGGTAACTCTTAAACTACGCAAGCAAAGTTAATAAAACTTAGGGACGAAGCGGGAAGCACCAGCTTTCAAATAAAAAAAGGAATCATCAAAATCGGTTCACCCAGTCGAAAGTACCGAGGCAAAAAACATTAAAAAAAACATACGATTTGATAACCTCCTCCTTTTTTTTGAAGTCGGTTAATAAAGAGAGTGTGTTTATTCAACCAACATCGTTCGATGAAGTCCGATAATAATGAGATAATTAAATAATAGTTATCAGTCTTTAGTATGCAACACAGTCGTAATAAACGACTGTCTCAGCTTAAATAGGTTTTTTTTTTGTTCATAGTTCGAGTTCATATAGATATAGGTACTTGGTCTATATGAACTCGTATTCGCACACGAACAACAAAAAACTAAACACCTCCTAGAAAATCACCATATTTTTTTATGTTATGTAAAATTCGAATCAGTGATTAAATTAACACCCACTCTACAATTTATGACCTCTCATAAATCAGTATTGTAATGCCGACTTACAAATTCAATGTATAACGGTAATTTTTATTACGGAACGCTTGAAATATTATGCAATGCGGATAACTATCATAATTCAATGCCTAAACACTGACAGGCTGCGAGCCGGACTACCGGACGGAACCCTTAGCGTCCGCAGAACGACTTAAGCCGGTTATGGGAATTTAACATGCAGCTTTACAAAACAGTATGTAAATTATGATTTATGATAAATATGATAATAAGTTTCACTTTTACACTGTTTTTATTAGGCTGCGGTTTTAGCGTTTACCTACATAAAATATTTTATTGAGGAAAAATTGAGGATTACACTATACTAGCTGATGCCCGCGACTTCGCCCGCGTGGATGTCGGTTATTATATACTTAAACCTTACTCGAGAACCACTCTATGCATTGGTGAAAACAGCATGAAAATCGGTGCAGTAGTTTTTGAGTTTATCGCGTACAGGACGACAGACGTGGCGGAGGACTTTGTTTTATAATATGTAAGGATTATGTGAAAATTCTAATACATGTGTTAATGAAACATGCATTACACCTGTGTCTCTTTAAGAATAAGGTTGTTTAACATAAAAAAATCCCTTAAATTTTTATAGTTAGTAGTGTTTAAGCACCCAATAATAATGAAGGAAAATCCTTAATGAGCCGTAGCTTCTTACAGTACCTATGCATTTAAGCATTCAATCAGAAGCAGCTGCATATGACAAATCAGTATCTACTTAGCTATACATATAGATACGGTAAACAATACGCCGATTGTACTCCGGACAGCGGATGTCATACAAATCCGAAAGTACCTATTTATATTAATAGGTACACACGGCTACACATCAAGCTATATATTTCCAGTATAAGCTGACCTCGCATTGTACGGAAATCCTATGCAATGCGAGATCAGCATAAACTGGAATTGTATAGCTTGATGTGTAGCCATGTGTACATCTAGCCGTCACGCGTCATACAATGATGATATCAATGATTTGTGATTTCCCGAAAAAAATATTATTAAATGATAGCCATAAACATAATAATCACCATCTGCCTAGCCTTTTCCCAACTATGTTGGGTTCGGCTTCCAGTCTAACCGGATGCGGCTGAATATCAGTATTTTATTTGGAGCGACTGCCTATCTGATCTACACAACCCAGGTACGATACCCCTTGGTAAGACTGGTAGCCAGACTCTTGGGCTTCTGACGACCCGTCTGAAGACTGTCAAAGATCCACGAATGACAGGGACCTTCCGACGCACGGAGGGGACTCGGTAAGCAAAGATGGTCACCTCTCCACGCTCCGACCACGGCAAGCGTGGCTTAACCTGATCGATCGACCCGTGCTGCTCTTATTACTTAGCCACGAGCTCCCCTAGCCATATACAATGAGGAAATCAATACTCACAATATTGATTTTTGTATAAGAAGCGGTGAATTAAGCCGGGACGAATATGGAACGAATGTGTTCCATATTCAGCCCAACCAGTCCTGAATTCGCATGCGTGTGGAGAATTAATTTAAACATTGCGTGACGATAATTTTGGTTTGGTACTTGACAATACTTGTCATGAACATCCTACAAATCTCCTGTCATCTGTAGCGGCAATTTAATATATATTTCTGATGAAAGATTCTTAAAAATACAGGGTCACAATACAAAGTTATCCGCGGACGTGATGTGTATCGATATCTAAACATGATGAAATAAAAATAAATTAATTTGATGAGTTTTTTTTTGGACCATCAACCGCAGGTCACTTGAAATATCAGTTTTTAAGCCCCCTGGGGGCTTAAAACGGTCACTTTAGCTGAATTATAATAATTAATAATATGAAAATATTATCATCGTAAAATGTCACAAACTGACAATTCATCTGTTTGACAGTTTTATAAGGAAATTCGTAAAATGGTCAACAAACTATGAATTGCTTTTGTGTCAAATTAGAGAATTGAAGAGAATTGAAAAGAATTGCTAATGATAGCTGGGATTCAGGAAATGAACTACTTTTAGAGGAATTGCTAATGTGGCCGGTTTAGGCGCCCAGTTATTTTTTTTTTGTTTAAACTTAATTTAATAGGAGTGTTGGATATTGACATCCAAACAAGAAAAAACAAAAAAATAAAACTGATTTGTGTGATGGTATTCATAATGTGGGTACATTGATAATGTAGGTGGTGGTGAGAAGATGTATTAAATATGGCAGTCATTACTGGAGCTTGTTGTTTGATTCACGTTCCACATAACATAACATGGCGCAGCCGGTATAAAGTACAATAAAAACTAATTAGCAGTGAGTGAGTGAAATTAAGTAAAATAAACGATAAAATAGTATAAATAAAAAAAATAAAAAATGGAAACAGTGCTAACACCGCCGTCACCGTTCCAATTTGACGAGAACTCGATAGATGTGGCATCAGGCAAGCTGAGTGATAGTTGGGAACGATGGAAGAAGGGCTTCACGATATATTTCAACGCGTGTGAGTTATCGACGAAAACGCCAGTGATACAACTCAACATTTTTCTGCATATAATAGGCGAGCAGTGCCGCGAAATATTGGAACAAAGCAAGGAAACAACTTTAGACGGTGCGTGTAAAAAGTTAGATGAACATATTAAAACGAAAAAAAATTTAACGGTAGAACGGCATAAGTTCTTTACGCGAGATCAGCAGCAAAATGAGTCAATAGATCAATATGTGTTTGACTTGCGTAAATTGTCCAAGACTTGTGAATTTGGAAATTTGAATGACGATCTCATAAAAGACCGACTTGTATGTGGAGTGACAAGCCCAGCAATTAGAGAACGATTATTACGTGAAGGGGACCTAACATTGAATAAAGCATTAGAGATATGTCGGGCAGCGGTAGTATCAAGAATGTATTCAGAGAACATAAAGAAGGAGAATGAAGCAGTTCACAGTATAAAACAGAAGAGTAATTTACAAGAAGAAAAAAATGAGATATGGGTCTTAAGGCGTAATAATAAAGCAGGATATGGAGTGTCATCGTCGACAAGAATATTCGACGGCAATATGAAAGGAGCAATGCGATCACGCGGTCGACGCGAGCGAGGAGGCGCAGCCTGGCGTGGCGGGCGCGGGGGCGCCGCAGACGCCGCTCTTCAAATGCAGCAGCCGACAAACAGACCACGTACGACGCCCCAGTGTGGCAGATGTGGCAGTATGCACGGAAGGAATGCTTGTCCGGCGTATGGTAAGAAGTGTCTACGCTGTTCGAAAATGAATCATTTCGCAAAAGTGTGTGGTGTGTACTTTGTGGAGGAATCTGATGAAAAGGTAATATTTGCATTAAATAACGACTTGAGTGATTGGACTATAGATTTGAGAATTAATGAACATAGCATAAACTTCAAGTTAGACACGGGCGTAGATGTTAATGTGCTACCGATGCGTTTTTTGTCCAGATTAGGAATATCCGTTGAAAAATTATTGCTAACTAATACCAAATTGAGTGGTTATTCTGGTGATTTAATTTCAGTGTTAGGGAAGACACATTTAAAAGTATATTATAAGAATAAGTTGTATTTATTGGAGTTTAAAATTGCAGATGTAAATAGCACTCCTATATTGGGACGTTATGCATGCGTAGAAATGAACTTAATAAAGAGGGTTATGTCTGTGCAGCGGTCTGATATCAAAACCAAGATAAATTTAGATTATAAAGATGTTTTTGAGGGTATAGGTTGTCTACCGGGAGAATATAATATACAGCTGAGGGATGACGCTGTCCCCGTAGTGCATGCGCCTCGTAAATTGCCATTTGCAATTAGCGAGGACGTTAAGAAAAAGTTATTGGAAATGGAATCACAAGGTATTATAGCAAAAGTAGAGGGTCCATCTGATTGGGTTAGCAGTATAACTGTGGTTAAAAAATCGAACGGTGACTTAAGAATTTGCTTGGATCCGAGAGAATTAAATCAGGCTATAAAGAGAGAACATTTCAAGCTACCAACTATAGACGAAATAGTTTCAAAATTAGCTGGGGCTAGGTATTTCAGCACATTGGATGCTTCGTCAGGCTTTTGGAACGTGAAATTAGGGGAAAGTAGTAAATTTTGTACATTTAATACACCATTTGGAAGATTTCAATTTTTACGAATGCCATATGGTATATGTTCAGCCTCAGAGGTCTTTCATAAGAAAATATATGAACACTTTGATGATATTGAAGGTGTATGTATGTATATTGACGACTTATTAATATATGCCTCAGATCAAAACAAACATGATGATATTTTGAAGAAAGTACTAGAAAGATGTAGAAAAATTTATTTAAAATTGAATTTAAATAAGTGTAAGTTTGGCTTACAAGACATAAAATACTTAGGTCATCGTATTACAAAAGATGGATTAAGCCCAGATGATTCACATTTGTCAGCAATAAAAAACATGCAAGTACCAACGAACAGGAAAGATGTGGAACGATTTTTAGGATTAATTACATACGTAGGCTCGTTTGTTCCAAATCTTTCAGATAAAACATTGCCACTAAGAGAGTTACTTAAAAAAGAAATAGAATGGCATTGGGATGACCGACATGTGCAGTGTTTTAATTACTTAAAAACATGTTTAACGAAACGGCCTGTTCTTCAATATTATAGTATGGAAAAGCCAATAGTCATATCCGTGGATGCCAGTTCCACAGGATTAGGTGCGTGCTTAATGCAAAATGGGCTTCCTGTATGTTATGCTTCTAAAGCTTTAACTATAACAGAACAAAGATATGCACAGATTGAAAAAGAATTGTATGCTTCCGTCTTCGCCTGTGAGCGCTTTTATGCATACATTTTTGGACGTTCGGATATAACAATAGAAACGGACCACAAACCTTTAATTAGCATTATTAAAAAACCAATCGTAGATGCTCCGTCTCGCTTACAGAGGATGCTATTGAGATTACAGCGCTATACATTTACATTAGTTTACAGACCAGGAAAACACTTGTACATAGCTGACGCGTTATCTCGTGCTTACGAAACGACGCCGCATGTGAGCGAAGGAACGTCACAAACCGGTATAGGTATCAGTAAGGATGAGGTATGCGTATTGGCCGATACTGTAAAAAATAAATGTGAATATCTTACGGACTCTCAGTTCATAAACATTCAGAAGCAACTAGAAACAGATGAAGAGATGATGGAATTAAATAAACATGTTTTACAAGGTTGGCCAGAAAATAAAGATAGCATAAAAGATAACATAAAACCATACTGGAAATTTAGGGAGGATATAACTGTAGCTAATGGATTAATCTGGAAATCGGATAAAATAATTATACCTAAGGTAATGAGAAAAGAGATGTTAAAAAAGATTCATATTGGACATATGGGAATTGAAAAATGCAAATTACGAACTAGAGAAATAATATTCTGGCCCGGCATCAACAATGACATAGAAAATATGATAAAAAGTTGTAATATTTGTTTAACGCATAGAAAAAATAATCAGAAAGAAGAACTTAATTGTCACGAGGTTCCTGACAGACCATGGGCTAAAATTGGTGTAGATTTATTTCAATATAATGGTACGAACTACTTGTTGCTAGTGGATTATTTTAGTAAATATTTTGAGTTAATCAAATTACATAGTACAACTTCTGGGAGCATAATTAATCATTTAAAAAATATATTTAGCCGTCAAGGAATACCTAATACTATAATGTCAGACTGTGGTCCACAATTTTCATCATTTGAATTTAGGAAATTTGCACTAGATTGGAATTTTACTCATATTACGTCATCACCTTACTATGCCCAATCGAATGGGCAAATTGAACGCACAGTACAAACAATAAAAAATATTATTCGAAAGTCAACAGAAGACAACACTGATTATCGTCTAGCATTGTTAGAATGTGAGCACGTGACAAGTCGCGCTAGTCTGCACGAGCCTTAGCAGAAATTGTATTTTTTATTTGTTATTTTATTTATTTTTCTTACCACAAATTACAGAGAAAGTAATTAAATAGTCTACAGACACAAATTTATAATTAATTTGTGGAAGACTGGTGCCTAAACTAAGTTTTTTTACAAAACCTGCATGTCAGGTCACCAGGCCGGTATTGTTACGGTTCAGAAAATTGAACCTGACGCACAGATTAGGTACCTAATTAATGTAGTTGCAAAATACGAAAATAATTTCAAAATTGTTGTTTATTAGTCATCATTACTTTATAATTAATACAGTATCGTTTATCATCGAATTAAGTTGGTAAGTAGTAATAAACCGAAAAATGCTACACATTCTTTTTTTTAAAGATATTCGTGCTTTTCATATACTGACTTAGTAATTTAGTTGGTAAATCTTACTTTCACCAAATTAAGCGAAGTTTGGCACAGACTTGGTAAACACATTGTAAATGAAATTAAAACCATTCTATTTTTGGCACATACAGATGCACGTTTGGCACACGAGATGCTTATCATGCGATAATTTTAGACTAAGATAATACACGTGTAGAGACTTTGACATGCCTTGCGTATAAAGTTTGCAGCTGCATGGTTGAAAACTTATTACTTACTTGGTAAACATATAGTCTGTTTTTTAATCTCGTAGACTAACTTGATCGGTGCAAATGTCAACCACCAAATTGAAAAAACAAACATCAATCACTTGAAATGTCAACGAATTAGTCTACGAGATAAAAAAACAGACAAGTAGTTATATAAAGGGTCAAAGCCTAATGGAAAACGTTTTCATTTTGACAATTCAACTACAATATTTCCATCGCCGTAACTGTAAAAATTTCACCGTGTAATCGAATGTGAAGTGAGCTGTCATTCCACCAGATGCTAGGGACTGACACTATGACAGCTCCCTTCAAGCTCACTTCTGCTAGGTTTTCACGGTGAGATTTTTACAGCATAAATCGTCTGTTCTTGATAACCAACTAAACGTAAATGAACAATTCTAATGGCAATCCCTTTCATTTCGACACTTCATAAACATTCAACATTCATTGCAGGTGACGTTCAACAGTTTTTAGCAAAACGTCTTCCTAAATCGATTGGATGGACGAATAAAGTCATACCGAATAAAATCATGAATTATGAGGCTTTATATTAATGGGTTGGTAATTAATAAAAGCACTCAATGAACAATCACATTAATCGGAAATTTCTTTTTAAAGGCTATAAAACAGAGGAAGCCGTGAATTGCGCTATTCAGTTGAAGTTGAAATATTTAATACCTTTTTGCACTTATTAAGTAGGTACTAGCTTCCGCCCGGGGCTTCGCCCGCGTGGTATGTCGATAAAAACTAGCCTATGTCTTTTCTCAGGCTCTAGACTATCTGTGTACCAAATTTCATTTAAATCGGTTCATAAGTTTTGGCGTGAAAGCGCGACAGACAGACAGAGCTACTTTCGCATTTATAATATTAGTAATTTGTAACAAGATAATTATAAATGTAGAAATTTTAAATTGAAGCTCTTGATATCTGACAGTTCGGAGTCCCAATATTCCAATTATCACAATGCCCAAAGAGCCTACCATCGATAACAAAAGCTAGGTCAAAACTCTATGGTTTTGGTTGGGTACTATTAGTCTTGTATATCAGATGTTGTGTTGGTGTCAGATGTTTAGTTAGTATTGCACTTTCAAGAGTCAATAAACTGTGCGACAAATACACGTGGCTACTGGCTCATCACCAACTATTTCTGCCTCATCATTATAATCCTCGGACACAATACGACATTGTTTCGTTTCTGACACGCATACAAGATTATTATCAGAGTTTCTACTGCAATAATATGAGTAGCAATTAAACAGCAGGCTAGACAAAGGCTTGTCATCCAGTTGGACATAAAGATATTTATAAGAAAAATGTCTTTAATATGTGTATATTACCCTTTTTTTTTTTTTTGAGGGTGGGAAATCATCCAATGACTCTCATCCCACACATCTCCCGCTCTGGGCGGAGCGGAAGGGCGTGTCAGACTTTTACTGACTAAAACCCACGCGTGTTCCTTCATTTGCTTGTTGCCAAGGTCCCGGTATCCCTTTCGGACTTTCCCGCAACCCTGGCAGGCATCGGTCCTAGCGGACCCCGCCAATTGTGCTGACATCTCTTTGAGGCGCGCGTGGAACACGACGCGCCATCGACCCGGGACTGGTCCTTATCGGACGGCGAGCTGCCCGTTGCTCGCCGTCCGCAAGCCCGCGCCTATGGTGGCCGGGAATCCGCCTGGGATTCCCGACGCCCAGGGCGTCTCCAACGGCGGCGGTTGGTTAGGGGCGTGAGGGCGCAAACTTTGCCTTTCCCTCACGCGTTCCGCCTCCTCCTTCGCGAGCATTACTGCTTCGCAGAAGGAGGTGACGGCTTCCCATGCCCTCTCGCTCCGTACCATGGCCTGAACCAGGGCCGGACGCGAGAGGTCATTGCCGCCAATCGCCTCCGCGAGGACACGGCGGTGCTCCGCCCAAGCAGGGCATACCTCAACCGTATGCTCCACCGTGTCCTCCGGATGTGTATATTACCCTACCAAATGAATTAACATTATTGCAAGGTATTAAAACGAAATTGTCAGAGTGGTAACAAAAAAAGTGTTTCTACAGCATAAAGGATTTTTTACAACATAAATATATTTGATTAGAGTAATAAATAGTTAATGAATTTATTGTAAATTAATTAAGGACATTTCTATGTAATAATAATGCGTGATAATAATATCTGCATGCTAATTCTGACATACAATACAATCTTGAATAATTTGCACGCTTGCTTGCAGGCAGAATACAATAACTTTAAGGCTGTAAGATCTTCCCTTGTGAACAATGTATTTTCTAGAAAATCAAAAATAATAATTTGAATTTGTCCCAAGTTTTGCTGCAATGCAATACCGCGTCATCATTTTTCGCTGTGGCAAATGGCCTTTGGTTTGACCCTCTGCTGTCAAAATAATTATTTGAATCGAATTTGGGTCGGTCCTATACAAAGTTAGAACGATAGAGTTTTTATAACCGTGTAATGTAAATGCAGTGGTTATGTTTAGGGAGAAGCCTATAAAATGTCAAGTAGAGAATCCCAAATTCTCAAAATTACCTAGTATCACGCGGCGTTGATATTTTCCTGTAAAATTTTAGGATCACTTGGCAGTTTCATATTGCACTTTTGTTTTTAACCGTGTGATCAGTAGAATGTTGACATGTGATCCCAACGTTTTACCGTAAATATCGTACAGTACCAGCGCCGTGTGACCGGCCGCTTAGTGCTTAGGTAGAGCACCGGTTTTTAGATAATATACCTACTATGACTGCATGCACTTGAAAGTAAAAGAAAACAATTTCTCTTCCATAATTTGTCGATTAACTTCAATTTTGTCCAACCTTTATCGATTCTCGCTAGCTTGAAACTCGTTATCGTACTGAACATTCAAGTGCAAGGTGTGAATGCACTCGGTCACATAACTGTTACTGAGCCGAAGCCCGTCAAGGGCCGCGCGGGGCTTTTCCACGTTCCAATCGTTTAGTTGAGAAATCTTCCGTTCTGTTTTTTTTTAATAGATTTTATTAGCACTAAGCAATAGTAAAGAATCCGTTAACATCTAATTTACATAATTCTAGGTAACAATTTACATTATAGAAATCTTAGAATAGATAGATTTTAAATCAAGGGGTCAAAAAACCTTAGCTTTGATAGGTAAGTGGGAAATAAGTAGTGGAGCAGAATGGCAGCATTGCTCTTGCTTTGCGAAACGGATGAACTTGAAACGCGACCATCGTTGAATCTCGACAGTTTTTGTAAATAATTTACAAAATTGAATTAGAAAGTACTTAAGTATGTACAATGGTCGATTACCTTCAATTTTGTCCAAACTTTATGGATGCTCGCTAAACTCGTTATCATACTGGGTGCGAATGCACTCGGTCACATAACTGTTACTCGGTCGAAGCCCGTCAAGGGCCGCGCGGGGCTTTCGCGTTCCATTAGTTGAGAAATCTTCCGTTCTGCTTTTAAAATAGATTTTTATTATTTGCTGTGTGTTCTATTGGATTATTATTTCTTTTTCTTTTAATAGAGAAGAGCTTTCCGTAACTACTGTCAAATATCAACTAATGACAGCCAGGAACAATGGCTTAACGTGTTTTCCAAGGTACGGCTGGGTTTCGATATTTAATGGTTGGTCACCTATCCACAAGCCGATCGCGGCAAGCGTACCTTAACGTTCGACCGACCCGTGCGGCAGTTACCATTTAGCTACGAGGCCCATATGTCATTTAGTTACGTGCCTAATGTACTGCTTAAAATGTTGGTTCTCTTGCATCAATACAGCACTTAGCCTCAGCCTATAATGTTCCTACTGCTGGAACTCAGGCCAAATATATTAACTTCATGCGAATCGCCTCAAGAAAAAAATAATATTATTTAAAAGTGTCGATTCGCCCGTTCCAGGCGAGTGAATTCGTGCAAATCATAAGGCGCCAGGTTGCGCTGCCTGCTAAATGTATAATACAGCTCTAAGGTGGATGGCTCACCTGGCGTCCGCATGGTTGCGCAGCCTACCATACATTTAGTTGGCGATGCGACCTGGCTGCGCCACCATGGCATCCCATTGAGATATGGCTCTGAAGGACAAGTTTTTTTTTAACGGCATTTTGCAAGTTAACCTCTGAAAATGTCACCTGCTAAACCGGACTTTCCTGCAGCTGCCTCAATAAATTAAGGCCTCCAGTCAGGGCATAATACTTAGAAACTCTAAAGGTCGCGGAAAGTCAATTTATTTATAAGCGAAGACTCCCAAAAATTACTCTCATGAGAATCCTTACTATGTGTGATTGTTTGTTTGTTTGACGGGGATAGATTAGTTGATCAAATGTGATTTTAGGCATAAGACACGATAATGATAAAATGTGATTATCAGAAAAGGTAGACAAAAAAAAAAACAAAAAAAAAATGAAGATAAATTATAATTCGGTTTATCCTTATTATCCTTACTATCCTTACTAATATTATAAATGCGAAAGTAACTCTGTCTGTCTGTCGCGCTTTCACGCCAAAACTACTGAACCGATTTAAATGTTTGGTATACAGATAGTCTAGAGCCTGAGAAAGGACATAGGCTACTTTTTATCGACATACCACGCGGAAGAAGCCGCGGATAGAAGCTAGTTATTTATGATGCACCGAAGTGATTCAATGATGAGTCATAGAAATAATTTAATTCTATGACTCATTAAGTCATCATAGAAGCACTTCGGTGCACCAACATAGAAAAAAACTTTAAAGCATATTTTTTTTGAAATTGTAAAACTAATTTATATATGCAAATTAAAATTTGCGTAGGTACTTATTAACTTTATTCAATAACACGTAATTATGACACGTTAGTAGGGTGTAAACTAATTAAGTACCTAACTCAGTGTTCATTTTGTGCATTATTAAAACAGTTATATTCCCAACTATGTTGGGGTCGGCTTCTAGTTTAAACGGATGCAGCTGAATACCAGTATTTTACATGGAGCGACTGCCTATCTGACCTCCACAACCCCGTAACTGGGTAATGTGATATATACCCTTTGCCTTGTTAAAACTGATTGTCAGACTTTCGGGTTTCTGACGACCCGTAACGACTGTCAAAGATTCACGAATGACAGGTCGGAACCTACGGCTTAAAGTGCTTCCCGAGGCACAGAAGAGTCTCGGTAGGTAAAGATGGTCACCCATCCACGGAACAACCCCGGCAAGCGTAGCTTTACCTCATGGATTGACCCGTGCGGCTGTTATAACTTAGCCACGAGCTCCTCTGCTGGCGAAGTAATTAATTAAACACTATTAAAATGTATAAATATTTTAACTTTGTAGTTGGTAACTTAATTTTAGAGTAAGTTGGTAGGTAGGTGTACGTCAGTGGTAATTAATCTAATAATAACATGAGTCAAAGTGTTACCACCGAGGTGCGCGGTCTACGTACCTACTAAAATAGATTTTTCAACACACTTGCTCGTAAAGTGGCTCTTATGGAACCGCTTTTAGGTTCATAATGCAGTGTATTATGGAAGCGTGCTTTTTACTTAATATTTATTTATTTATTTATTTAGGCAAACCAACTAAATACACACAAGGACATTCAAAGTACATATCATTAACAAATACAATAGAATTGCATGCATGTAAATTATAGGTAAGCGCAGCATTTTAATTAGACCTCACTATACAATATTAATTAATATAAAGATGTAATTGGAACCAGAATATCATTAATCTTTTATAAGTACTTAAAAAAAACTTGAATTTAATTAATTAAAATGAATTGAATTAAATTGAATGCAATTAAGTTGAATTGAATTAAATAAGATTGAATTACTTAACTAACAAACTAAAAACATAACTAACTAAAATTATTATAATCAAAGCACACACACAAAACAAAATAAAATAAACAGACACAAAATAAAATATAATATAAAATAAAAAGAGAAACATTATTGAGCAAGAATTACATATTATTGAGCAAAGCTCTTTTAAACTTTGTGATGCTGCCTGAAAATATGTCGAGGTCACAATCGTGAAAAATGTCGTTACACTTTCTGAGAATATAGGAAAGGGGGGCATTTTTCCCGTACTTGGTTTTGCGGCCACCAGGAGGAGCAAAAGGCTTATAATTATGAAGTCTATCTTACGACCGGGGCGTATTAATATTAATTGAAGATAGAAGCTGTGAGCAATCCACGCCTTGATTTAATATCTTAAATAAGAAAATTTGACCTGCAAAATCTCGACGCCATCGCCAGTGCAAAGATTTCATTTTAAAGTGATTCAGTCTATCTTCATAGTTTTTAACTGTATTCCTTATACCTGCTTTATAAGAGAGTCTTTTTATAAATTTTATTTGAACTCTTTTGATGCGTTGAATATGGATACTATGTACTAGGTACCAGACGATAGAGCAGTTTCTATATGACTACGAACTAATGCAGAAAACAGAACTTTCAGTGCTGTCAAATTACTGAATTGTCTTGTGTTACGGTTTAAAAATGCTATCATTCTATTGCTTTTATTTATTACGGCATATTACCGCATTAGTGCAGTAATGTGCGCCACAGATTACTATTTACTAGTCTGAGTAATGACATGGCAGTATGGAATTAGTAAGTACTATCATGGCAGCATGGAATTTGTATCCAATATAAATTATTTTTGGTGAAGCTTTTTACCACAGACAAGCGATCAAAAGCAAGTTTTTATTTAAAAAAAAGAACCATTATCAAAACAATCCCCCCTGCATGCCCATGGGATTTTTTTTACCATAATTAAACGTCAGTGGGATACTATACATTGAATTAGTATGAACTATCCTACTAAAAAATGAGCATTCTCTATTTATACCCGAGCAGAGACTTGCGCTTTTTTCAGGTAAGACCGCGGTTGGCACGCGCGCAGGCCGCTTGACCCGCCCTGACGAACCGCGCTGGCCTGCCCGTGTGCCACCGCGTTTGCGCGGAATGAATCTCTGTCATTCTGTACTATTAAATAAGGGTTTATATCGTCTGTGGCTATTTCAGTTTATATTTTTCACTACCCTAACCCCATTTGCGTATTATGTATTATTAACAGTATTATATTTTTATATAGGCTGTTCAGGGGTACTACCAGTGCCTTTATTTACACCGCGTGCTCATCGCTAGCGGCAAAAAACCAAAACTAGCCGCCATTTTCCATAAATATTTGTAAACATTTTTGTTGTGTGATTAAAATCAATATTAAATATGTCGATTTCACGTAGGGGAGAAGAGCGTAAATAATAATAAATTGATTTGACTCCACCATGGTACGTTTAGTTACAGTAAATTTTTTTTGTAATTTTTTTTCTTCTACAATACATTTTTTTTTATAGGCTCTCTAACGGTTTTGCCAGTGCTTTTATTTACACCTATGGAAAAACAAAACCAGCCAGCGCGCCATTTTCCAATAATACCGTCTCGACTGTAATATCCAATAGAGCACACTCGTATCACAATGTACTATTATTACCACTACTACTACTTCGTAAAAATTTCGATAACAACATACCAAGAGTAAACAAAATATTGAACGTGATCTACGTATATGGCATTTATTGAATAAAGATATAGTTAAAAAGCCTAGTAAATATGTAAATAAACTCTATTTACATAATATTGTAGACCTTTAATGATCTCATTGACAAATTACCTTATAAATATTAAAATAACTTGATCTAAAGTGTAAAATCAAGAGGTCTTTGATAGGTAAGCAGGAAATAAATAGTGGAGCCGAATGGCAGCATTGCTCTTGCTTTGCGAAACGGATGACCTTGAATCGCGACCATTGTTAAATTTTGACGATACGTATTTGCGAAATAATTCACAGAAGTGAATTAGAAAGTATCTGAAGTAGTGAAGCATGGATTTTTTTTTTAAATTTATTTATTTCTAAATACTTTAATACCCCGGTATACGTCGTGCATAAAAGTTTATTAGCAAGGCTGGTTAGGGTTCATAATATTATTATGTGAGCTGGCGAGGCGTACATTTAAATTTTATAAAAATGTTAATTACTACAATGAGACATCAATTTTATGAGGATGATATAATTTATAGGTACACACGGCTACTTAGCTTGAATTGGGAAATGTATAATATTAATATTAATAATTTATTTATTTAAGTATATCAGATCACATGATCCATAAGTTGTTAGTAAAGTTCTTAACCTAATGTTAGTAAGAACCACGCTATATAGAAAATTGTAACGACTGACACCTACGTGTGCAGCCGTATCCAGTGAGACAGCATGGGGCTGTCCCACCAATCACACAATACACTTAGGATGCTGTGGGAGCTAGCACGTATTCTAATGAGAATAGAAGCGCACCGTTTCCGTATAATGGCATGGAAACCATCAACCCTGGCCTCGGCCAACCTCCTGGAGGCACTACAAAAGCGTGGTAGACCCGACAGCATCCTGAATACATTGTTATACTGGACACGCAGGGCGTTGTATGCCCTCAGCGTATATCTGACTCACAGACTGCACGTGTAAAAAGACTGGCAAAATGCTCTAAAAAGGGTTAATTTGACTTGATTTGGTGTATAGCTTGATGTGTAGCCGTGTGTACATTAATACGAGTACAATAAGGTACAATGGCCATACTGTAAGAATTTTTACGAAAAATGAGCGTTGAATCAAGACAAAATAGGAAATTGTTTCTTTCAGTTACGGTTTTATGAAAAGTTTTCAAATCGTGATGATGTTAACTGTCAACTATCAAAATATCGTGATGATGTTAGAATATTGTTACGCGCGATTTCAAATGTTTTTATAAGAAGAGTTTGATATATTACTTAAAACGTACAATCGTTAGTGCGAGTTCATCTTTAAATAATAGACCCTTTACCTGCATACCTACCTATAATGATGATGTGGCGGTATCTGCATCGCCACATCATGTGAACTACGCATCAAAGACCTGACATCACACAAAAATCCTGACACAAAAATCCTGACGACACATAAATCCTGCATCGTGCAATTAAAGTTACAAGAACCCGACATCAATCGTTGGGCAGTTGCCCGCCAGACACAATACCCGTCTAGTCGGACGATCCTCCCTTTTTCTATGGTGGATGAGTGAACTTTACACCCTATTCCTCATACCCTAAAAAATTAAAACAAAAGCATCAAGCTTGGCTACTCAGTGATCCAATGACTAGGGTTTATTTTGAGCCCACATAACATAACATCACCCCTTGTTCCCTCGAAGGCTTGGGCAGAGGTGTAGTAATAGTCGCTTGTAGTATAATGTTCTGTAACATGGGTCACAGAACAGTACTATTCCAAGCGGCTATACTACACTTCCTCGATGACCCGGTGAAGGCCGT
This sequence comes from Lithophane leautieri, assembly GCA_949152455.1. Taxonomy (NCBI): domain Eukaryota; kingdom Metazoa; phylum Arthropoda; class Insecta; order Lepidoptera; family Noctuidae; genus Lithophane; species Lithophane leautieri. The sequence goes on along the minus strand of OX424472.1, from coordinate 6,817,739 downwards.
GAGAATGCGCTGGATGCGCGAAGCACAGAACCGGTCGAACTGGCGGTGCTTGGGGGAGGCCTACGAGGGTCATTCAATAAATACTTAGCCTACAAAAAGTAAACGAAAATTTTGGAAAAGTGGGAATTTATTTTTCAACATAGTCTCCTTTTAGTTCGATACACTTAGCCCAGCGATGCTCCAACTTTTTTAATCCGTCCGAAAAATAGTTTTTGTCAAACTCTGCAAAATATGCCTCCGTGGCGGCGATGACCTCCTCATTCGATCCATATCTATTCCCGGCGAGTGATTTTTTCAGATTAGGAAACAGAAAGAAGTCACAAGGGGCCAAATCTGGAGAATACGGTGGATGGGGCAGCAATTCGTAGCGTAATTCGACCAATTTGGCCATGGCAACGGCAGACGTGTGAACCGGTGCGTTGTCGTGGTGAAACAGCACTTTTTTCTTCGCCAGATGGGGTCGTTTTTTCTTTAATTCGGCGTCGAATCGGCCCAATAAATCGGCATAGTAAAGCCCTGTAATTGTTTTACCCTTCTCGAGGTAATCGATGTAGATCACACCTTGTGAATCCCAGAAAACGGTGGCCATAACTTTTCCGGCCGATTTTACAGTTTTCGCCTTCTTTGGAGCACGTTCCCCGGTCTGGATCCATTGTTTTGATTGCTCCTTGGTCTCTGGTGTGTACCAGTGGATCCAGGTTTCATCGACGGTCACAAAACGACGCAAAAACTCCGCTGGATTCCGCTTAAACAGCGCCAAACACGTCTCCGATGTGGTCTCACGGTTGCGCTTGTTTTCTGGTGTGAGTAAACGCGGCACCCATCGCGCCGACAGCTTTCTCATGCCGAGTTCCTCGTGAAGAATATGATACACTGTTCCTTCTGAAATGCCTACAGTCTCAGCTAGCTCCCGAACCTTCAATCGGCGATCTGCCAATACGAGATCATGGATTTTTTTAATGTTTTCCTCCGTAGCAGCTGTTTTCGGTGCACCTGGACGTGGTTCATCAAAAACCGACGTACGGCCACGTGCAAACTCGTTGAACCAATTCTTGACGGTGGCCATCGATGGAGAAGAGTCACCGTACACAGCATCCAAGCGCTCTTTGATTTCGATGCGCGTTTTCCCTTCCAAAAATAGGAATCGAATCACCGAACGATATTGCTCTTTTTCCATTTTTGTAAAACCGATCGACACGTTCGCTTCCATAAGTTGTCAAATTAAAACAAATGAAGGGATTGGAATGAAAATTTTAAAAAAGAATTAAAAAAGAATGTGCTACACTGTGGTAAAACTCTTTTGAAACTACAGCGCCCTCTGGCGATGAGGCTAGGTACTTATTGAATGCACCTCGTATGTCCAGCAGTGGATGTCTTTCGGCTGAAATGATGATGATGATGATACTACACTTCTAGCAACACAATAACACACACAACTCTGTACAACACATAACAGGCAAAATGTGGGTGTACGAGTACTTATGGAAGTACACCCACATTTTACCTGTTAACTGTTGTGTGTGTGTGTTATGTTTATTTTTGTGTTGTGTGTGTGTTATGTTTATTGTTGTGTTAAGTGTGTTGTGTTCTTTTGACCCCAGATAAGCCATAAATAGACCAAAGGGGCTCCTATTACCCTAGTCATTGCCTTCGTTAACTGGGACTAGCAATATCAAGGATATTATATAACCCTATGCATTATCAACATGGGAAATGAGTTGTAAAAAAAGCAATTAATAAAAAAAATAATTGTGTTTAATATTATCTACCTTTGCGAAAAGAAGGTCTCAAGATAATAAACTTGTAATTTACCTATATCATATATCATAGGATAAAAATCGGCTTTAAGAACCCACGGATAATTAATGCAAAAGAATGGCCATTTTTCAAAAAACCAGAATTAGGTATCGATTTGATGTGTTTTTTTTTATCAAATTAAAAGACAAACCTGTTATTTGTATACTTAACTAGCTAGCCTACACAAACATAAAAGCTACCAGCAGACAAGCGCGATACGACTCAGGTGGAACAATTTCTACGAAAACTTCATGGAAATTGTTCTACCGGAGTTGCGTCGCGCCTGTCTGCGGGAGCCAAAATTCCCGATTATATACTTAGTTAAGTGAGTTGGTTTGTTTAAATTATTCAATTCAATAATTCATTTATTAATTTTGTGAACATCGGGTAAACATTACATAGGTAAACACAGAATAATGTTTTACAAAGAAATGGTGGTCCATACTGACGCGGCGGAAGGCTTACAGAATTGTTTTAGGTAACCAAATGTCACATTAGCAAAATGAAAATAAAAAAAATATGTCACAATTTCATGCCAAACATTAATACTTAATTATTAATAAAATATCAAAAAATTAAGACGGTGTATAACAAAATATATTTAGTCAAAATTTCGTATACAATAAATGGTTAATGAGGTATGCGGTTTGGACATAGCTTAAGTTATCTGTTACCTAACTAATATAGAAAAGGAAACAACGATTTTCAATTTCGTTACTGTTTCTATAAACTCACAAACTATTTTCAGAGCGGCCTAATTTTTTTTGCGCGTAAAGTACCTAGATAATATCGAGTCGCACACGCGCAGCCATACGCGTCGCTTGCTTTTTGCTACGATCGGTTTTTGCGTCGAGCGAAATGTCCGCCACAGTAAAGTGTCCTCAATGTAATATTGTTATTGACGAACTGCTATGTTACGTGCAAAATAAGCTGTCGACGAGTGATGACGATACCTTAATTCGCATATGTGTTTCGACCTTTAGTAACGATGAAATCAAAAATTCAAAATCGTTACTTTTTGAATCTGTTCCAACGAACAAAAGGAATATCAAACGGAAACAAAAGGGTAAAGAACATCGTGGGTTAGCCGATATAATTGGCCTGTTCAAGTCTACTGACCCTGACGTGATCCCGATTTTCGTCGCGCGGCACCTAGAAAATCTACCCCCAATCACTTTTGATCATTTGGATGTGACTAAGTTGCTAAAGGATCTCACCTTACTCAAGGATGAAGTGCGACAACTGAAGTCAACAAGTGTGACGGTAGATCAATTGGAGAAACTCAAGATGGATCTTCAATACGACCTCAAGTTTGGATCGTTGATCGAGCATGCACAGAACGAACAGTGTGTGAATTTAAAACGAGGGGTCGGCAATGAAGACGTCTCTCTTGGTAACTCGTCATACAGAAGTCTGGAGGTTTCCAAAAGTGCAGTGCAAAGTCCGAGAAATCAAGATAGTGTCAACAAAAACTCGGTTCATTTAGCCGATAAGCAAGGTCCACTTATTCAAAGCGGTGGGTATGTTGGGAATGAGCTGCCGTTATCAGTGTCGAGAACCGGTTCTATGACGCGGGCTCGCTCGCCGTCGCCAGTACAAACAGCTGTGGGTGTTACGTCACAGTCGCAGCTAATGAACACAGGTAGTAAACAAGTGCCACATTGCGGTGATGTTTTGCCTAGAAAGGAGAATGATGGTTGGACCGTTGCAACGCATCGTAAACCGAAGCAAAAGTACCGTTACGCTGGGAAAGCGGGGGTTGCTAAAGACACAGTAGGGTGCTTTAAAGCTGCTGAAAAGAAAGTACCGATGTTTATCACGAATGTGCACAAAGAGTCACATACAACTGACATCATAAAGCACATTGAAATAAAAACCCGCGAGATAGTTAAATTGGAAAAACTGTCTCTGCGAAAAAAGGTAGACTATGATGCGTACAAGTTTTTTTATACCTGAATCCAGAGTGCCTGCATTTTTGGATGAAAACATCTGGCCGCAAAATATAATATTCAGGCGTTTTGTGCATTATAGTCAAAGACGTAAGGACGAGTACTCGGTTAAAGTCGGCTCTGTAAACAACAATAATGACTGATAATAGTTTGTTACGATTTGCCAGCTTTAATTGTAGGAGTGTTAGGCGTTCTATTGAGGGCGTTCGTGAACTATGCGCAACGTGCGACATAATAGCGCTTCAGGAGTGCTGGCTGCTGCCGGAGGACCTGCCGTTCCTGAGCACCATCCATGGTGATTTCAGCAGCACGGGGACGTCAGCCGTTGACACGTCTGCTGGCATGCTGCGTGGGCGACCTTATGGAGGGGTGGCTCTGCTATGGCGAAAAAGTGCATTCAGTCACGTGTCGGTCATTCCGAGTGATAACTCGAGAGTGTGTGCAATACGTTGTGATACCAGTGAAAGGCCTTTTATTGTGATGAGTGTGTACATGCCCACGGATGCAGTGAGTAACCAGCCGGAATTCTCACATTGTTTAGGACTGGTAAGTGCGATCGTGGACAGTAGTGTTGTGGAGGCGGTTTATTGTCTTGGTGACTTTAACGCGCATCCGCATGGTCTATTTTTTACGGACTTGTTGAATTACTGTAGTGATAATCACTTTTCATGCGTTGATGTAGATAGGCTGGGATTGACGTCGAACACATATACGTATGTCAGTGACTGTAACGGGGCTAGGCGATGGCTGGATCATTGTCTCTGTTCAGAGTCGTCTCTGAAAACTGTTCGTAGTGTTAGTGTTAAGTACGATGTTATGTGGTCGGATCACTACCCATTGTTGATCGAATGCGATCTCAATATAATTCGGCCGAAAATAAAGCTGAGTATGTCCTACGACAACTTAATTGTGTGGGGAGAAAAAAGCTCAGACGCTACCTTCACTTTCAGGCAAGAATGTCATCGGCGATTACGAAATATTGACTTCCCTCGCGTATTGTCCAATTGTTGTGATCACATGTGTAGTGATTCGGACCACAATCTAATAATTGATTGCCTGTATCGGGATTTGGTAACCGCTCTAGGGGAGGCCGCAATTGTTAGCAGAGAGACACGAGTCATTGGTAGGAGGCCGAAGCGCGTGGTGGGTTGGAATAAGCACGTCAGCGAGGCTCACTCGTACGCTAGGCTTAAGTTTAATGAGTGGCTTAATTGTGGCAAACCTAAGTCTGGCGTGATTTATGAGGAAATGTGTGACACTCGTAGGATCTTTAAATCCAAGTTAAGGTGGTGCCAGAATCACCAAGACCAAATCCAGATGGACATCCTAGCCGAGTTGCACACTAAAAAAGACTTTCAGGGCTTCTGGAAGTCTATTAAAAAGCACAATCTTAGGCCTGGTTTGCCGGTGAGCGTCGATGGCGTGTCTGCTGAAAGGGATATTGCCAATGTTTTTAAATCCCAGTTTTGTGTCGAGCCAAGCAGTATTCCACCCTCTGAGGTGGTCGAGGCTGAGTCACAGTGTACTGTCCTGGAACCAAGAGTTAAGTTCTCTGCTGCGGACATAGCTAAGACTATAGGGTGTATGACTAGGGGTAAGTCTCCAGGACATGACGGACTCAGCATCGAGCACCTACAGCATGCAGGTCCCCACCTGCCACGTGTTTTGGCTATGCTGTTCACATTCTGTCTTCGCCACTCGTACTTGCCGGATGAAATGATGAGAACGGTTGTAGTACCAATTGTTAAAAATAAAACCGGTGATATATCAGATAAGAACAATTACAGACCGATCTCATTAGCGACAGTCATCGCGAAGGTATTTGACAGCATGCTTAATGCTCAGTTAAACAATACAATAACTTTGCACGATAACCAGTTTGGGTTCAGGCCCAAACTGTCCACTGATAGTGCTATACTGAGTTTAAAGCATGCTGTCAGATATTACACGGATCGGAGCACGCCTGTTTACGCCTGCTTCCTCGATCTGTCCAGAGCGTTTGACCTGGTTTCTTACAAAGTGCTGTGGAAGAAGATGCTCGCTAGAAAAGTTGCGCCGGAAGTTGTTAAAATCTTCCAGCACTGGTACGGGAACCAGGTCAATAATGTTAAATGGTCGGGAGCTCTGTCGGACTCTTACAGGTTGGAGTGCGGGGTGAGGCAGGGAGGATTGAGCTCACCAACGCTCTTCAATCTGTATATTGATGGACTTGTTGCCGGGCTCAGCAGCCGCCATGTTGGATGCCATGTTGATGATGTTTGCTTTAACAACATCAGCTATGCTGATGATATGGTGCTGTTGAGCGCGTCAATAGGAGGACTCAGAGAGCTAATAAGCATTTGCGAAGCGTACGCTCATATACATGGCCTAAAATATAACGTCAAAAAGAGTGAGCTTATGGTTTTCAATGCGGGTTCTAGATGTCCGGCGGAGGTTCCACCAGTAAGGCTATGTGGGGTGCCCTTGGAGCGGGTACATACTTTTAAGTATCTGGGCCATATTGTGACGTCCGACCTGAAGGACGACGCTGATATTGAGCGAGAAAGGAGGGCGCTGTCGGTGAGGGCGAATATGATTGCCCGCAGGTTTGCTCGTAGCTCCAAGGATGTGAAGATTACCTTGTTTCGAGCCTATTGCACTTCTTTTTATACGAGTAGTCTGTGGGTGTCTTATTCGCAGAAATCCTACAATGCTCTCCGCGTTCAATATAACAACGCGCTGAGGGCGCTGCTGCGGATGCCTCGCTTCTGCAGCGCATCGGGAATGTTCGCGAGCGTCCGCATTGACTGTTTTTATGCCAGCATGCGCAAGAGGGCGACCTCGATAGCGAGCAGAGTGCGGTGCAGCGGCAACAGTCTTCTTACCGTTGTTGCCAACAGGTTGGACGGGCCTTTCATGCAGCACTGGCAGGCCTTACATGCACCCGTTTATCAAGCTTGGGGCAGGTAGAAATGTAGAATAAAAATGTGTTAGTAATTTAGATAATTTTTATTTTTAATAATTTGACATTTTTATAACATTTTGCAATTTGACATTTTATATTTGACATTTTATTTTACTTTTATTTTTGACAATTTTAATTACCTATGAGTTGTTGTTTATTGAAATTTTATTAATCACAATTTTATTTTGGCTTTTTATCTGTTTTTGAATTTATAATAAGTAGTTTGTAGTCTAAATGTATGTAATGGCTATGGACCAGATGATGTCTGAAATAAAATAAATAATAATAATAAAATATTTCAGTTCGAAAGTCCGAAACTAGTCAATCCAAAACGGGAATGTGTCTATATTCTTATGGTTGCTTCTCCTTTTTTTCAGGACCCCGAAAGGTGGTGGTCAAAGGCGTAGATGGGAGGTTCATGTCAGGCCAGCTGGTGGCCATCATGGGTCCTTCCGGCGCTGGCAAGAGCTCGCTACTCAACGCTTTATCTGGATACAGGTAACTGTTATTGTTATCATGGAGGAACATACTATCTTGAAAGGATCCTGTTACCTATAGAAAATGTATAGGAAACTATGTTCCTAAGGGATTAGTTGTAATAAGGAAGTATTTGAATTCGACTTAAGGGGAATCTGCAGTTGTTGCCCGCGAAATTCAAAGGACCATGACCAGATTCCTATACATGCATACCCTTACTAAAATAATCTGTTCCAAAGCTGCACATGGTGCATTTAAAAGTACTTTTTGACCTACATTTTGAAATAATACCTCCTGTTTAAGATAATGGAGCAGTTTTTTATATATTCGGTAATAAAAACATCTTTTTCCTGGCACTTTTGATCCGTTACACTTAAAAAAACGATTGATTGCGAATCATTTTGTGTAAGGCGTGAAAAAAACTAGTGAAAGTGTATGAAAACACTTTCACGAGTTTTTTTAGTTTACTATCGAATTCCAATTAGCGCCAGAAACATATATAGTCACCTCATAACCTAGTAGTTTTTTACTATTTACCGCACCCTAATTGTGTAATACACGATCAATCAGAATCGGTTTGAAATAAATGTCTAATCCATTCCTTCCTAAGTTCGAAAATAATCTGCTCAACAACGTAAATAACGCAATTAATGTTGTTGAACGGTCAAAATGAAACAAATTTGTCCAATTTGTTAAGTACGAAAATAAGTATCACGTTGTATCTTGATCAAAATATGATTCGCGACTATAACAAACACGTATTTATAGAATTACTAGCTTCCGCCTGCGGTTTCGCCCGCGTGGTATGTCGATAAAAAGTAGCCTATCTCCTTTCTCAGGCTCTAGACTATCTGTGTACCAAATTTCATTTAAATCGGTTCAGTAGTTTTGGCGTGAAACCGCGACAAACAGAGTTATGTGTACCAAAGGAGACGGATACGCTTTCATACAATCTTGGGCCTGGATGTAAAGAGATGACATTGGTGTCAATTGATAACTACTATATTATCAAACCATCACTGAGAATTTTGCGGATTTTGGCAATCTGAGAGCTGTATGACCGCGGCCGGGCCGCGCACGAACCAAAAACGATTGTAGTTTAATTAGAAAGTCCTTGAAGAATTAAAAGAGATTTTGTTAAAGTGAGGTTACGTTACAATTTATACTTAACAGCTGATTATTGAAGTGGGATTGTCTTTTTTTCTTAAAGATAGGATGTTAATTATAGGAAGTATATAGACCGCCGCTAGCGGCACTGTATCCCTGTCGGATAAAATGCTTTTATTTGCGGCATAATAGTGGCGCTACCTCGGCCTGGCTACTAAAATGTCATAAGAATTGCATTGTCATTGTCACTTGTTATTTTGTTTGATTGTTGAGGTTTGTTCGCTGCCCTTTGATTGATAGTATTTGTTATTGATAAATTGATTATTAGTATTTGTTATTGTTTTACACACTCAAAACGCTCACGCACTTTTTAAACGATACGAAACGAGTGAGTGAATGACTGACTGACAGTGTCATGCATGTCATGCCAGCATAGACTATAAATACAATAATCGATTAGCAAACGCGAATCGATTTTAAGATTTATCATTATTATGTAGATATTTAATTTGTTTAAACTGTTTTAATATGTTAATTCTAATATATTTAATTATTGTAATTGAATTAATCTTATGGCAAAAGCATTTTTTTTAATAGTATGAACTCTGACACGTTAATCGATTATAATTTAATCGATATTCCATTTTGTTCGCAACCTTAACTTAATTTTGTAAATTGGGTTGATTTTTTATATTTTGTAATAGAAAAATATAACCCTTTGTTTGAACCATACGTCAACTTATTACAATCAGGCCCATAAATCCCCGTCGCCTTTCATTAAAATCGGTTCAATAGTTTTGGCGTATAATGGATAGCATAACGCAATCCACCAAAGAAATGTCTTGTTTTTTTTAATAGGTCGCAGGTGGGTAGAAACTTTGAAAAAAATAAAATCTGATCAACAACTTAACTTACGAACTTATGAAGCAATAGATTAGGCTATTGACTATTTGTTTCGAAACGATTCCAATTTTGATTGATCGTGTAGGTATTACGCAATTAGGGTGCCGCTTTGCATGTCCTTTGATAAGTCCGTCAGATAATCTTGATTTCCATTTTTGTAATCTTTTCTTTTTGTTTTTTGTTGTGTCAAGGATCATGTTCATGTTATCTGAATTAAAATTTTATATTTATTTTTTATATTCGATCAGTGTCATGTCGTCGATTAATTGATCAAAACGTCGATCGATATAACAATAAACATGACAGTAACTGGTAACGTCAATTGGGTTTTTTATTCAGGTGTTACGTGTTGAAAACATAATCTCGATTTTAATAACAAGATTTGGGAAAAAAAGTCTGACTTTTTTGATCACATGATATTTTAACATTCTCTCATACCAACCGAATGTTTAATTTCACGTTGTGATAGATAATACCCCTAGGAGCTCGTGGCTAAGTAATAACAGCCGCAGTCAGATAGGCCGTCGCTCCATGTAAAATACTGGTATTCAGCTGCATCCGATTAGACTGGAAGCCGACCCCAACATGGTTGGGAAAAGGCTAGGCAGATGATGATAGATAATACCCCTCTTCCCTATACTTGTAACTTGGACTCACTTTCAAGTTCATCATCTACCTAGACTTTTCCTAACTATTTAGATTGGGGTCGACTTCCAGTCTAACTGGATCATTTGAAAGGCACATGAAAACATTTGAAAGGTAAGCCGGAGCAAAAAAAAAACTTATTATGATTTCACTTCGGACCTTCATCGTGGCCGCGAAAAGCTACTTCTTGTTAATTTAACAAAATAACGGTGTCGATAAACCGTTTCATTACATTCCTATTTCAATCTAGTTTTCTCAAACTTATTTAAAAAGTCACATTCAAAAAGCCCGCTTTCACAAACCGCGCACACTCGCACAGTTCAACAAATGATTTCAAACGCAGATAGAATCTTTACGAAGCTCCTATGCTCCTAATAGCGCAACGTGATCTAACGAAAATATCAGAAATGCATGGCATTTTGTCAGTAGAAGAACGAGAGAGAGAATATTAGTATTTTGCATAGAGTGACTACCTATCTGACCTCTACAAGCCAGCTATTGGTTTACACGATAAGCCGTGGCAAGACTGTTCACACCGGTCATTGGTCAGTGCATTGGACTCACTTTTCAGTTAGTTATTAAAAAAAAATTCTTACCGCAGGTCCGCAGGTGTGACAGGCAAACTACTGGTTAATGGGCACCCAAGAGACGAGCAGCATTTCCAGAGGTCATCCTGCTACATAACCCAGGAGGACTTACTCCAGCCACTGCTGACTGTGCGCGAAGCTATGGACGTCGCGGCCAGGTTGAAGGCACCTAGAGGATCTAAGGCACCTTCAGAGGAGATCCTGCAAGAAATGGGGCTATTGGAGCATCAGCACACGAGAACGGATATGTTATCAGGCGGGCAGAAAAAGAGGTTGGTTGAGTTTTTTTATTTTCGTGACTTTGCTTTTGTTGGCAATTTGATCGTCTTTAGTGAAGTCCTTAACTTTTTTCAGTATGTTTTGGATTAATGAAAAGCATTTTTCCGCTTACTCAAGGTGATTTGTAACATGTGTTTGTAATGTATCGGGTTTTTGTAACGCGTTACAGTAGTCAGTGCAGCGAGGCGAGCCGCTTGATGCGAGCGCCGGATCCTCCACTCGAGTGTCGGCTGTTTCGTGAATTCCTTTGATTGTGCTCGAAGCGAGCGTTCGCCGCGTCTTGTGTATCGTCGTTTTGTAACCAAGCTCGCCTCGAATGATACATTACTGATACATTACAAACAAACGTTACAAGTCAGTCTCCGTCTTAAAGTTTCAATTGTTTCAATTTTGCTTATGAAAATTGATCACATAGAACCGTGCAGCAACGGCAAAGGCAAACTGTTGTTGAAAGGAAAATTTATTCCTAATTGTGGTGTAATTGAAACTTTCCCACCTTTGTTTTACGGTAGGTAGATACAGACTTGTATGGTACAAAATGAAATACCTGGGTATTGTGCATTGTTATGTGGACACGCATGAAGTCGGATAGCTAGAAATATTTAAAACTTTTTATGGAATACATTTGAAAATAAACATACGAAAAGTATTACTAATCTACCTACGGAATGTATTTTAAAATACAAGTAGGTTAGGTTAAGTTTGGCTAACCTTACCTAGTATTTTACTTTGGTTAATTATTATTTTTCTTTAAGAATACTTAATGCTTGGTGACGATTGTTTAAATAAAAGTTTGATTCCTCATTATAATTTATTATGAATGAGGATTCAAAAATATTAAGAGTATCGTTTTATGTTTCTTTTATTTATTTAAGGAAAAACAAACAGTAGCACAATAAGAAACAGTCATAATATCTTAATTATTACAATTTAAACAATTATGCTACCCACTACGTTCTCCACAGATTACTACTTAATGTATTTAAAAACTAGCTAGTAACATAGATACATTACCAATAGAACAAATATTATTCCAGAACTCATACGAGTAACTGGATTTATAAATTTATGAAAGAAAAAAACAAAAGAAAAAGTAAATTTGTGTGCGTACAATATTAATCATTAAGTCATTATACATTACTTTGCTGACCCTTTAGGGTTGCTCGGACTTGCTTCTTAAATGCATTTTTACTAAGAAAAAGAATGTCGATTGAACTAAACTCATTGTTATATGTCTCAACCAAACGATGTAGTGGTGAACGCGAGCCAGCGTTGGATTTACAGAGGCGAGTAGCAAATAGTCGTCGAGTTCTTAATTTATTTTTGTGAAATAAAAACATTTGAAGTTCTGATAATATAAAGGATAATATGGATACTGAAGGTTTCAATTTAGGGATACGTCCGTGTCATTGAAAAAAAAAGGGATTCATATTCAAAACTCTTCGGTGCTAATTTTTACCACAAGGTACCTAAACAAATACCTGCTTCCTCATTTTTTTTATTACACGGTCCAAAACGCAAAGGTTGATAAAGGTTATCATGAAAGGCAGATATTATAGTTTCTGATTGTCTGTACCTACATACAATCGGAAACCATCATATTTGCCTTTGCAATACCTTTTACAGCAATATTTTATTAAGGTAACTTGAAGTGGGTTTCTTCTTGAAGATTTTCTTATAAATTTCCTCTACCTGAGTTAGAGATGATGACGCAAACATTTTATATTTATTCTCACAACTCATATCACACAGACAGATCGACTCGTGCGGCTGTTATTACTTAGCCACAAGCTTCTCTAGAATTGCACAACCTTCGAATGTTATAATTATACCACTAAATACAAATTCAAATTCAAATTTACTTATTTTAGGACAACTAGATCCAAAGGTTACTCGTAGTATACAAAAAACTTAGAAACTATTGTTAGTAGGTACTTACTCGTAGATACAATCACACTTTATGACTACTCTAGGATCAGTCTATCCATTACACACAAAAATACCCGTCAAGATAACCAATATGGAGATACATCCCTAAGGACCATCAGACGAACGAAATGCCTCAACCTCAACACAGGTGCACGTACATCTTCAGCTATAGTTTTCAGGATGCTGTTGTGAAGCTAAAGTATCGAGCTCTGTAATTATAGATACATCGCAAAGTAATATTTTAGCAACAGATGTAGGTAGGTATAGTCTGTTATCGGTCGATCTTGAAGGTTTCCTCACTAATTATGGATAGCATTTCAACAAGCTTACAAACCTTTATTTCATCATCATCTCTTCGATTTCCTTCACATTATTCTCCTTCCTGGCCTTCTGCTTCTATTTGACATCTCTGAAGGTCTCAACACTCGTATTTTCCTAAGAATCAAAAATGTCATTATTATTTTCATTTGGCCGAAAGATGTCCTCTACAGAACATGGCTTCCCCAACAATAAATTTTCACATCGACCGACTCTGTACTTCTCACATCCATCAGATTTCCGCTAAAGAAAGTAGATTAATTCCTTAATATCTTTCAGGTTATCAATAGCACTGGAGCTGGTGAACAACCCACCGATCTTTTTCCTGGACGAGCCGACAAGTGGACTAGACACAGTCACTACGACGGCATGCGTCAAAGTGTTGAGACAACTGGCGAGGCAAGGCAGGACCGTCGTGTGCACCATACATCAGCCTGCCGCTTCGCTGTTGGAGATGTTTGATCAAGTAAGAACAGTTAGACGTGTATCTTCTTAAGTTCTCTTTTTCTCGTTTTGGACAAGACTTCTAACACGAGCCATGGTAAAAGTTGCCAGCAGATAGCGAGCGCCAAGGTGCGCTGAACGAACCTATCGACACTTGTGGGCACTATGTAATGCTAGTGAGAACAGCACTAAAAGCTAGTGTGAGCAGAACTAGGACCTATCTTCAACAGCCTTCTTCGACACCTGGATAAATACAAAGCTGTAGGACCTATACATTGTAAAAACTGGTAGATTGAAACTGGTAAAAACTGGCTGATTGAAAGTAGTAAAAAATGGTAGTTTGAAACTAGTAAAAACTGGTAGATTGAAACTGGTACAAACTGGTAGGTTGAAACTGGTAAAAACTGGTAGGTTGAAACTGGTTGGTCCACGGTCTAAGGCCGGGCGTACCTACCTACCTAGAGTATAGGTAGGTACTGTAGGTACCAACCAGTTTCAAGGTACTTCTGAAACTGGAAAAGTAGGAAGAAATTACATTAGAATGTTGTCACTTTGTTTCAAGGTAGAAAATTGTTGTGTTTGTGTTCTTGTATATGTGTCATTTGTGTTGCGTCGCACTGTCTGAAACCTTCTTTAAATCGGCAAGAAAAAGGGGCCTTTAACCTCAGACCAAATACAAAAACAAGACAGAGCGCTGTCAACAGTGACGTGAGGCCGGTTTCGTAAACATGTGTGCACTTAGTTTGATTGTAGTGTCATTGTAAATAGTTGTAAATGTGTGTGTGTGAGCGTGTATGCACAGAGCGGTGGTGTAGTTTTAGCATGCTTCACTGTATTGTTCGCAGCGCTCCGTCTTGGTTTTTTGTTTGGTCTGAGCCTTTAATGGGTTCTTTTAACAGTCGGTTTTCGACCTACTATGTTCGTTAAAAGTTGACTACCGTGTATCTTTAAATTATGTAAGGTATTGATGCACATTATTGAAGTAACCGTGCAGCCAATTTGCATAAACTTACTGCTACAGTTCGTTGCCCTTTATTATTTATTGTTTTATTTACAAAGAATTTAAATCTTATGGTGAAATTCCACGATTGGCAATATTGCAGACGGACACGCACGGCAGACGACGACAGACCGCCACGCACGCCACGCGTAGGCATGACATGTAGATTAGGCATTTAGAGAGGTTTATATAAATTTATAATTTATTAGCGACCCGCTCCTGCTTCGCACGGTTTTTACGACTTGACAAAACATCGAGATTTCTTAGTTATATTTAAAAATATTAACGACACACCTAAACCTTCCGGAATAAATTCTCTAAATGATGGTGAAAACCTCATCAAAATCTGTTGTGGGGTTTAGAAGAACAACGCGGACATACAGACTAATACAAAAAACGACTTTAATTTATAATATGTAAAGATGTGGTTATAAATTAGGCTGCCATCGCAAAAAATTCCAAACCTAATCGGTCAAGTTATTTATAGTTCTCAAAGAGTTTTTTATTATATTTGACGACAACTTGAGAATAATAAAAACTGGAGCTAACTGGTTTAGCTCCTTGTTTTTCAATAATGTCACAGAATAGTACCTACTGAAGGCTCACTCCGCATTTTAGGTATGAAACTACCAGTACGCGGCGGGCTCGTCTTGTCGGGCCGATTCAGTGAGCGTAACGTAGTCAGATGCTATAAGAGGTACGCGATGGAAAGAAAGGCAACTTTTTTTTTTGTAATACTATATAGTATTACATATGGCTTAAAAACTATATTAGTAACATGCAGGAACACTTAAAAGCAAAATAGGTAAATAAAAAGAAATAATTATAACTGTAGGTAATTAGCGTTGGGCGACCTGAATTGCATTTTATTGTAGCAAGAGTCGCTTTTTATTTGAATGTTTTTGTGGAGTGAATCTTCTATACTTTGGTACTATTCTGTGGAAATGTCAAGAAATTGGCTATGTTGATAGGTATGCCGCACGTGGAAAGAAAACCAGTACTCAGGTAATAATAAGCTGGCCTCTTAATAAATAAAACAAAAAAGCCTCTTTATTTCATGCAAACTTTATATACAGCGAAATGATTTTATTAAAATTACGATTACTTATTTATATATTTTATTATTTATGTACACACAGTAAAATACGTAGGGATACGACATAATTATAATATGAGTAGGTACAAAGTTATTGCTTAATTTCTTAAGAAATTTCTTCCAGCAGACCTGCGAAAGGAGAAATGAGAAAGACAATAGTGTGTGAGAACATGAAGAGAAAATCATGACTATACGAAGTCTTAACTAAAATATTAAATATACATACCTACACATATACGCAAGAAAATTAACATAATTAATACATAAAGCTTAAATACAAACATAAATACACTATAGGTACCTTATAATTTCCAAATCTAAATCTAAATCTAATTATATACTCATATTTGAGAGGAAAGTTAATGCTCTTTTACACGAAAGGAGATAATTCACCGTCCATACATTTTTGGGCTAAACATGAAAGTGCCGGCGAAACAAAAAAAAAAGCCGGCCAAGTGCATGTCGAACTACGCACAATGAAGGGTTTCCTAGTTGGGATGAATTTATCCAACAAACTTAACATTGTTTAAGGGAGAACATGTTTTTGCAACTGCAAATTTAAGTTGGTCGATTTTACTCGGTAACTTGTGGAGCCTACGTCGCGGTGATAGTTTTCCTTTTAATTTCGTTAAATATACTACTGCCGTGAATTTTTTCGCATATTGCAAACGGATCCCTGAATCCAAAAATAGTTTTCAAAAACTCACATTATTTTTAAACGACCTTTCCAACGATAACCCGGACCATAGGATCGACGAGAAAAAAAGAATTACGATCATTTTTTACCACTTTGTCGGCGTGATTTGTATGTATACCCATACCAAATTACAGCTTTCTAGTACCAACACTCTCTGAGCTAAGCCGCGGACAGACGGACATAGCTTTAGTAATAAATAGGGCCCCGTTTTACTGTTTGGGTACGGAACCCTATAAAGAGCTATATTCCGAAAAATTACGTTTTTCTCTTAATTTTTTATTACTACAAGCTATTACCTACTTTAATTAGATTATTATTAATTATTTTAATCAAAACATACTGAAAACAGTATTTTGCAAAATCGTATAGTAGCGCAGGAAATTGCCCTACAGATTTAGTCCAATTGCGAAAAGTGAAGAGAATAACATGTTCTAATGGAATATATCATTTTTTTGTTTGGCACTTTCATTATTTAGCCCAAAATGAATGATTTTAAAATCACAAATGCTAGGCGGAAGTGAGTTCCAGAATCTTACAGCATGGACAGAGAAGGAATAAGAATAATTGCTAGTTTTATGAGGATGAGATTTAAGGAGGGATCTAAGGTGTGATCTACACGATGCGTCACGAGGACGAGCGTAAGAAAAGCGCTCACGCAGGTAGGACGGATAAGACAGGTTGTGTAAGATGTTGAAGAGGAGACATAAAATCCGAGTGTTCCTGCGAAGGTGGATTGGGAGCCACTTAAGTTCCTTGCAAAGGTGAGAAACATGGTCATACTTTCGAAGACCGAAAACAAAGCGAATGCATAAGTTTTGCAAGCGCTTAAGCTTAAGCACTCCTACACTTACTACAACTATACTTATGCTAATTTCATCCATTAGGTTATGGAACATCATATAATTCGTTTATGAATTTTTCCTTCTTACCTTACTTTTAAATATTTCTTAAGATAAAAATTATTATTAAAACATTTAAAAAAAAAACAATTTTGATAAGTTTCAAACGCTTCGTTTGACATAGTGACATCTATATATATATATAAAAATCAAAATTGCTGTTCGTTTGTCTCGCTAAAATTCGAGAACGGCTGGACCGATTTGGATAATTCTTTTTTTGTTGTGTTCGTTATGCTCAAGGCAAGGTTTGTACGTTTAGTAGGTGTAGGTAGGGTAGATAGGGTAGGGTAGGTAGGTAGGGTAGGGTAGGTAAGTATGGTAGGGTAGGTAGGGTAGGGTAGGTAGGTAGTATAGAGTAAGTAGGTAGGTAAGCTAGAATAGGTAGGTAGGGTAAGGTAGATAGGGTAGGGTAGGTAGGATAGGGTAGGAAGGTAGGGTAGGGTAGGTAGGTAGGGTAGGGTAGATGCTTAGTGGTACCCGTGCGAAGCCGGGACGGGCAGCTAGTAACAATATATAATTGATAAAAAAAATTGAATTGTTATACAGTGTGTTAGGGTAAACACCTTTAACCTTGAAACCAGTGGTTTGGTTTCATTTATAGAACGTAAAATCAATGGAAAATTACAACTTTTTTTTTAAAGTAAAATGTTCCTTTTAACACAAGAATATTTCACCCTATGCGCTAGCGGCTAGGGCAACGAACTTGCGTCTCAACACGGGGCCGGGGCGCGGCGCGGGCGCGAAGAACACGCCACGTCCGCGCGTCCCCTTCCCCTCTCTTACCTCACTCCAGTCAGTCAGCTGTCTCGCTAGCGAGTGCATGTAATGCAACGTCGTAGCGCCGCACTATGGGACCAACCGGTATTTTCCATCTCAAAAATCGATAACTCTGTTGTTTTGTGATTTATCTCCTTGATTTTTTTTTCACGTATTTGTGAATATCTAGGCAATAAAAGAAATCAAACATCATCATTCTAAAAAAAATATTTTTTCCGAAAAAAAATGACAAAGATAAAGTTATACGAAATTTCATACAAAAAATCATACAGTTATATTAAAATAGCAATAAAAGTTACACTTATGCTTAAAATAAGTTTAAAACTAAATTATTATTATTAAACAAACAGTTACATGACAAAAAAAAAATATTACTTAAACTTATCCTACTCATCACTTTCTATTTCCAACAATTCTTTAGCTTCGTCAAATAATTCTTTGGATATTAGAAAACTTGGTTTATTTAAGCTAGATATATAAGGATCAGATGTATATAACAAAATATGCAGAACGTCTTCGTTTGTTGCTGATCTGGAACACTTCCTAGCGTGATGTAACCTATATTTCTTATAATCTTTATTTCGAGCTTCCTGGGCATCTTCGGATAATTGTCCTATAGGCAAAACTGCATAATGCTCTATTATTTTAGCACCATGTATAAGTACTTTATGGACCGAAGATGGCATGTAGTACCAGTTATATTTGCTTACATATAATTGCGCGGTTACCAATGTATACTGACCAAATTTTTCTGCGTTTATAGGAAATCCCGATGACATAGTTTGAAGAATTACATATAGTCTCTTGATTAATTCTTCATCAATTCCGGTTATCTCTGCAGAACATTGGTAATTTTGGAAAAATCTCCTTGCCTTATTACTGTCATTGCTATTACCGGAACCTTGACGTGGTTTATCAATATGCAAGCCAAGCACTTCTCGGAAACGTTTTTGGACAAATTTTTTCTTGTCTTCTTTAAGTTGCTTATTTTCTGGAGTTGTTGCAGACCACTTCTCAAAACCTAAATTGTAAGAAATATGGAGGATCATTTCCATAAATCTTATCCATGCGTGTAGCGTCGACAATCCGTATTTAAACGCATTTTCATTTTCAACTCTCGTTGTAACTTTTAAAAGATCATTCATTTGTCTGGGAGTTGCTCCACAAACAGTGCAGGTAGCACTGGATGATGTGTTTGTCAACACTTGAGCAACTTTCCCATCAATCATTGTCATAAACAGTTGATGTTTAACTTCGATGACTTTGTCTTCTATTGACACAAGAGTTGGAATCAATTGATTAATTTTGGCTTCAATTTCACTGACAACCGCTGTAGTTTTTTCGGGAGTTTCTTTTGCAAATTCTAATGAAATTGGTCTGCAATATCTAACAGATGAGCAAGTAGGGTTTTTCCATATGACCATAGAAGTTTCTTCGTCTACTAGTCGCAGTGGTACAAGGGACACTATAAACAAATTAGCGTCCGATATTTGTTCGTTTTCTTCCGGTAGAGTTTGTTTATACTCACTTTGCCCGGAGGATCCATCACATCCCCATTTAGTGAAAAGCTTGAGACGATTGTAAGTCGATCCTGACTTTATCCTTATAATACGGCAGACTGTATGTTATAGGAGATCTTGCAGGTTGATTTTTGCGCTTATATTTGTCACCGTAATGCTGGATGCAGGCGGATAGCAAGCCTTTTTTGCTTCACTTAGTGTTTGATACGAAGGCGATACAGAACTTAAATTCTTATCAACGAGCCTTTTTCTTAGGTACGCATATTGTGCTTTGGTTAAATCAGTTTCAATGCATATACTCAATGCTTCCTCTTTTGTAAAGGAAAGTGCGTTATCTGGATTGAGTATATTTTGTAGAATAACTTTTTTCTCTTCTTTTTCCTTATTTCTGATAATAGTCACAATCGACGCTTCGTCATTTTCCCCCATGGATCTTAAACCTTGCACATAAGCGTTACGGACATGTTCCATTCCATACTCCTGGACCAGCTCCATATTTTTTCGTTTCTTTGTGTTTTCCGAGCACTCGTCATATTGTTTTGTTGGTCTTCCACGTTCACCAGAAGTATTCAAACCAGAATTTACAGTGGTTGAGGTACTGCAAGAATTCAATGATACTTTAAACTCACCATTTAACCAATTTGAGTATAGGCTCTCGAACCGGTCCGGCTTTCTTTGAGCTTTGGTCCATTTCTGGTTGCAACTCGATGTTAGATTTTTTTGAATACTCTCTATTACAGTATTAACGTCCGTTTCCGATAGTTGAAAATTGTCCAATAAATATTTTTTGAGTTCTGAAGTACTTTTCCCTTTTATTATTTGATCACAAAGATCGCGTCGAACACAAACGAATTCACTCATTGTTAGATAATAATGTTTTTTATGCGTTAATTGTTATTGAAAAGAAGTATCTGAACACTTTGATGAATCGTATGCTGAACATACACGGGTATTTAAAGGACTAATATTTTAGTGCCTTGTGCAAAAACCATGGGACAATTGATTATAACAGTTCTCATCGAAATAGTGTAATCAGTACTGATTGTAATTATTTACCACAACAGATAAATAGAACTTCCGCAGCAATATAGTTTATCATACTTGTGGTTAAGGTGACCACCCCAAACAAAATTGCCATGGGAAGATTCTTTCAAATATAATAGCAGTTTTTTTAATTTGCAAATGTATGTTTTTATCATAGAAATAGAAAAAACAATATAGACATCAAAGGATAATAACTAAATATAATATTTCATAATAAAAAAGAAGAACCGTAATTTTCGAGGATTTTTCCCCGATTGACATTATTGCTTCAAAATCACCTCTGGCGCAAAAAACGCGCAAGTTTTTTTTAAATCCTCATATTACTGAGTAGATAAGGTCTCTAATAGAGTAATTAACTTGACACCGGCTGCTTTCGGCAACAACGAAAACTCCAATTGAAATTAACAAAAACTAAATTTTCTTTACTTCACTAAAAAAATATTAAAAAATTAAATAAAAATATTTTTTTTACAAAAACTGAACGTGGTTGCAAAGTGTATATTCTAAGCTATCTAATGATGTATAACACTAATATGTTTCCTTGGAAAACTTCCGAATAATTATGTGTTGAACTCCCTTAACGGTAATTTAATTGGCATGAAAATATTTATGCCCAATGTTTGAGGTTCATTTTATAAACGTAAAACTTTATATTTTTTTATATTTTGTAATTTATTCGTAAGTTCCATCTTTTGAGAGTATAAAACCATAAAACAATCTATGGATTTACGACTTTCGACAAAACCATTTTTGAGATGGAAAATACTGTTTGGTCCCATAGTGCGCCGCCGCTCATTTCTCGCGCGTAAACAATAATAATTGTAGTTTGTGAGTAGTAGTTACACGTAGGGATGTCTTACACGAATGAACAGTTTACCGAAATAGTACGGCTTTACGCCATCGCGGGTGATGATAACCTGAACGAGGCGCGTAGGATGTACGCCAAACTATTCCCTAGACAACGTGTACCAAGCCGTAAAACAATGTTGGCGGCTACACGGAGAATGTGTAGGTACCTACGGACAGTTCACCGTGCCGGCCCACGCTCAGGGTCGTGGTAACCAGCAGCTGCCGGTTGATCGGCAAGAACGTATCCTGAATGTCTTCGCGGAGCAGCCAGAGGAAAGTACCAGGAGGGCGGCACGTGTTTTTAATGTTTCCCTCTTGACAGTATGGAGACTTCTCCACATCGATCATCAACATCCGTGTCATTTTCAACCGGTTCAAGAATTAAATGACAACGATCACATACCGCGGATGGTATTTTCCCAGTAGTAAGCCAGGTATGAAGTATGAAGGGAAAGTTGCATCACAGGTTATGTATGTGTTTTCATGTGTTGTGTAGGTAGGTAGCGGGCGGCGACCGGGCGCATATCCATGAATTAGCGGACGGTGTCGGATAGGAACTTTTAAAAATCTTTTAATGAAAATAAGGTTTTTTTTTTGTTGTTACTGGGTCATTTATTTTTATATTTAAGTCAAGTACCCATGGTTTGAGTGACAACGGTGTTTACCCTTACATACTGTATATTGTTATATATATGTATAACTAGCTTCTGCCCGCGGTTTCGCCCGCGTGGTATGTCGATAAAAAGTAGCCTATGTCCTTTCTCAGGCTCTAGACTATCTGTGTACCAAATTTCATTTAAATCGGTTCAGTAGTTTTGGCGTGAAACCGCGACAAACAGAGTTATGTGTACCAAAGGAGACGGATACGCTTTCATACAATCTTGGGCCTGGATGTAAAGAGATGACATTGGTGTCAATTGATAACTACTATATTATCAAACCATCACTGAAAATTTTGCGGATTTTGGCAATCTGAGAGCTGTATGACCGCGGCCGGGCCGCGCGCGGACCAAAAACGATTGTAGTTTAATTAGAAAGTCCTTGAAGAATTAAAAGAGATTTTGTTAAAGTGAGGTTACGTTACAATTTATACTTAACAGCTGATTATTGAAGTGGGATTGTCTTTTTTTCTTAAAGATAGGATGTTAATTATAGGAAGTATATAGACCGCCGCTAGCTGCACTGTATCCCTGTCGGATAAAATACTTTTATTTGCGGCATAATAGTGGCGCTACCTCGGCCTGGCTACTAAAATGTCATAAGAATTGCATTGTCATTGTCACTTGTTATTTTGTTTGATTGTTGAGGTTTGTTCGCTGCCCTTTGATTGATAGTATTTGTTATTGATAAATTGATTATTAGTATTTGTTATTGTTATACACACTCTATTCTATTCTATTTTTTATTATGGCAAGCAAAGCCGTTGTCGACTATTCTGCCAATGTCTTAAGTGAGTTGGAAAAGCAAGTGTGTATCGAGACAGAAAAAATAAAAACATAAAAAACATAGAAAGATAAAAATCTTCAACGGTATTGTTGATCGTTATACCTACACCTCAGACCAACCAAAATAGAAAGACAGAGCATTACGAACATCAAAAATGACGCCACCTTTTTATCTATGTTTGTGTAAAAAGGGTTGTCATTTGTTAAAGTTTTTCCCTATAATTTGGGGAATAATATTTTGGGTAGGATAATATTGTACGAGTAAGATATTGTTGAGTATGGTATTGTACCTCAATTGTTAGGAAGGATTCCGAAACAAAACCATTTTTTTTTACATCGCAAAATAAAATAACAATTAAGTACAAAGTGCATTTACATACATGATTTGGAGATTACCTTTTAATCAAGAATTGCTTGTGTTAGGAGCTCCGCTCTTTCACTTAGAACTATCCATTAATTATCAATGGAATGTAAAAAAAAATTGGTTTGTAAATTATAGAAAAATTAAGTTATAAGGTTGTTGAAGCGTAAATCATAACATCGTCGTGGGTATGTGTCATTAAGTAAATTGTTTTGAAATAAAATAGGTACTTAATTATATTTACAATCAACTTTATTAAATTCAAGAAGACCACGATAACAAAATCACTGACTATAGAAAGCACGTAAAAAGCGTCCGCAATTTGGGAAAAAATAAAATTTGGGACAGTAGTATTTAAATTAGCTAGTCTAAGCTGAGAAACTAACTAAAATAAAATAAAAAATACAGTCTCGTGTTTAATTACTGTTTTGATAAAATCTCATTTTTGTTTTTTAAATGTTATGTACCTTTTTAGGATATCCGGTTTTGATCACACGGCGAAGTCCACGATTAGTTGAATAAAGGTCATTATTATCAAAATGATCGGAACAAACCACGCTGGTTTTCGATGGAAGCCATTCTGGATCATTCCGACTATTTCTTATAGCTACTATCCATTTACTTTTATTTTCAATATTACTTGGAAATCTAAAATATTAAATACATAAAAAACAGGCATATAATTACTCGAACTAAAAAATATCGAACGGGGAAATTTCAAATCATATTATGGCAACCCCCGCACTTTAAATGTCACTGTTTTCGTTCGTTCATTCGTTCAGGTTTTTGTTCCAAGTAACCTAAAATTCATAGTTTACTAAATTAAGAAACGATGTTATTTGAAGTACTTACATGTGAAAAGTGATTCCGTGAGACTTTTTATGTGATTTGCTATTTTTTTTACAAGTTTTCACTACACAAGAAGGCATATTTTTTTTTTTTTATTGAAGTTTACTAGACGACGACTCTTGACGTACTAGGAGCGATGAGCATAGTTTTTGTTTAGGTGTGTGCGTGAGCCTGTGTGTTTACTTGCAGGAGCATAGTTTTGTGGCTACACGTTTGATGTACGTAGTGATCCGTCTTTCTATTTTGGTTGGTCTGAGACCTACACACTCAAAACGCTCACGCACTTTTTAAGCGATACGAAACGAGTGAGTGAATGACTGACTGACAGTGTCATGCATTTCATGCCAGCATAGACTATACATACAATAATAGATTAGCAAACGCGAATCGATTTTAAGATTTATCATTATTATGTAGATACTAGCTTTTGCCCGCGGCTTCGCCCGCGTGGATGTCGGAAAAAATCCCACGGGAACTTACTACCGCCCGGGATTGAAAGCACCCTATGTGTTAATCCAGTTATCTAATTGCGTAACTTATTTTCGTAACCGATTTAGAGTAATCTTTCATTTTAACAGTTCAACAACATTCATTGCGTTATTTACGTTGTGGAGCAGATTTTTTTTTCAAACTTATGAAGCAATGGATTAGAAATTTGTTTCAAACTGATTCAGATTGTGGATCATGTATTACGCAATTAGGGTGCAGGTTATAAAATATCTGTGTGCCTTTCATCAATATCCGTTGGGCAGTTTTTGCGCCAATCCGGAACACACACCAAACAAACAGACAAACGGACAAAAATTCTTAAAAACATATTTTCGGCATCAGACTCGTTCCCACACCTCGTAGACGTATTACACGGGCAATATTTCCTTTTCTTTATTGATGAAAAACATATCTGCGGGCTGCAACAACATATGATAATAATGATAATTATGTGGTTTAATAATTATTCGGTGGTTTAAATATTATTGTATCATTACATAATGAAGGTATTATTGAAGTTAAGTCAGATGGTAACTTACAAAACCCCGAAACACGTACTTTAATTTTTTTTGTTTTAAGAGCCAAAGTTTCCTGACTTGACCTTCCGCATGTGGGCGGAGCTAAACCCCTACTCCCCGAATACGTAAAACGCGCGCGGTGGCGCGCTGAACTAAAACGACGATCAAAGAAAATGCAGGGGCGCAGACTTGCGCGCATAGGACGCCAATTTTACCTACGATTCCAGAAAGGAATGGCGGAGAGGAGATTTAAGGCTGATATTAGTATAGATAGATACATAAGTTACGAATATTTTAAGTTTTTACTGGACATTATTTTTTAGCATGTGTTTGGAAGAAAATATTGGTGTATCTTTTCATACACGACATATTTTAAGGGGTCATTGTACTCATCATTATGAACAACTTTCACAACGGGACCAAGCCTGAAATCACGAAAAAAAATCTGCTGTCCCCTATTTTATGTTCGCATAGCTCGTCAAAATCTAGGAAACAGATGACTTTTCTTTCGCGATTTCAGGGTTGGTTCCTTAAGGATTGAAAGTTGTTCATAATGATTAGTACCTACACACGGCTGCACATCAAGCTATACAATCCCAGTTTATGCTGATCTCGCATTGTATAGAATTCCCATACAACGCAAAGTCAGCTTATACTGGAAATGTGTAGCTTGATGTGTAGCCGTGTGTCAATGACCTCTTAAAATATTTCCTACCTACATATCTACCTACATACCTAACTACATACTTACCTACATACGTACCTATATACCTACCTACATACTTACCTACATACTTACATGTACTGACAGCAACCGCTCAAAACTTCAGTACCTACATTACATTATTTTATTTCTGTTGCATTTAGAAATCGCGTCATAGTCTCGACCTGTTCTTACCATTGGATTGCTAAAATTCGCAAATTTTTTTATGTGGTAGTAGTTGTATGAGCTAAGCAATGGATTGGCGATCAATGAGGTCTGGGTTCGAATCCATATCACAATGCTGATTTACTTTCATTGAAATAAAACATTTTTTTTTGTATTTTAAGCAAAAACTTGTTATAATCTAATTTTTTTTTATGAAGTTAAATATTAGTAATTGTATTATTATTTAACTATTTATAGGTATCAGTATTCAGCAGACTGTATTGAAAACTAATAATATGATTCAGACTATGCATGTTTTTTTTTTAAATGTAACGTCACAATGAATGTATTATACTTCCGTCCCATTACTTCCAATCAAGTAAAAACTTACAAAAAGTTTTAGTACTGAGTGAGATTTGAACTCACGGCTCACTGATGACACGTCCACATGTAGCTGCCCGCTAGGTAATCTTGACTCAAAAAAATATTACGTTGAAATTATGAACTAGAACCATTTGTTGATGACAATGATGATGTGTCTCTTGAAAATAGAAGATCGTAAGCATACAAATATAAAGGTCAGCTCAGACCGCGAAGTTTACAAATTATGTATTAGTACGAAAAAGTTTATAAATTGAGGAACCACTTACTTATCATAATTATCAGCACAACTGGGTATTTTATTATATTTGTCGTGAAAATCATGATAAACAACAAATCGGTAAATGTTTCTTGCCTTTACTACATTATTTTTGTTTTCATATCGACTTAGATCGTAGACTTTTAGTACTAGAAAGCTGTAATTAGCACGGGTGAACATATTAATCAAACTGAGTGGAACAATCAAATCATGAAAAAAAAAAATCTAGGGTACACCTACACGTAAATTTGTATGGTTTTTTTTCTTGCCTTCCCATGGTGTGGAGTGTCGTTGGAAAGATCGTTCAAAAATATTGTGAGTGTGTAAAAACCATTTTTGGATTCATGGATCTGTTTGCGAAATATTAAACTTTGAAGTGTTGATTTTTGTTAGAGTCAAGTGTCTCCCCCCCTGCCAGCTAAATGGTTGGTTTTGGATATGTGAAAAAATTCACGGCAGTAGTAGTTATAGGTATATAAAGAAATTAAAAGGAAAAATATCACAGCTAAGTAGGCTCTACAAGTTAACGAGTAATAATCGACCAACTTAAATTTGCAGTTGCAAAAAATGTTTTTCAACTACAATGTTGAGTTTGTTCTTGGCATAAATTCATCCCAACTATGGAACCCTTCATTTTGTGTGGTCCGACACGCATTTGGCCGGTTTTTACATCTGAAATTGCTCAGTAGCAGCCCGGAGTCCGGATTTGTGCCTAGTTGATGGCAATAGGCTCGCCCCTATTACATGGGACATAACTGGCAAAATGTGAGTGTACTAACTAAAAGTACACCTCTGCCTAACCCTTCGGGAAACACAGGCGTGATGTTATGTTATATTTTATATTTACATATTTTTTTTTGGTTTACTTATATTGTAAATTGTTAATTTGTATGTAAATTTTGTGAATGAAAATAAAAAGAGTACTTATACGTAATTACACATTTAAAAAAAAAACAACAATAAAGCGCCTACGCGCGCAATTGAATTGGGCTCTCTGCAGCGAGCTAGTCTATAAACGCACATTGATACAATTCGAACGTAAATATTTGCACTAATACACGCAAACGCGCGTATCGATCCATAGCCGGGGCGGAGGAGCGAACGACACAGCCATCCCGTCTCAATGCTAACACGCGACTGCCGCCCGCGCCCCGCGCAGAGCACCTCTGAACCTCTATCTCTAAATGGGGTCATTATCTTTGCAAATATTGATTGATTTAAAAATGCTCTAACAATTTTGTAGTCCTTGTAACCATCAATTTTTCAGTGTAAAAATATTTCCAAAATTCAAAGCCGTTTAGAAGTAGTAGCGAATATTAGCCAAAAATAGCGTTTTGGTAATTTTTTTTTTAAGGCAAAACTATTAGCCATACGTAAAACCCTTTAACAAAAATGTTGTTCATGAATCTATGGCAAACATATATTTTTTTCAGATCGTTTAACCAAGCCGTTAATGAGGAGTAGGCTTTTTAAAGTGACCGTTTTACGGTACTAAACGGGACTTAGCGCCTTAAGTATTAGTACTTACCGTACCGAGTTTCGAGTTAATCCGACAGCACGTTAAAATGTTTACTTACTTACTTTGCCACCCCGTTATTCGTCTATGTGACGGATTGCTTAAAAAACTAAAAGTGACAATCTTTATTATTTGCTATAGCAAAATTTCAGTCCAAATCATTTAGTGGTTTGAGCTGTGACGTAGACTACCCATTTTCACCCCATAAGGGGTAGATTTCTGCAAAACCCTACTGCACATTATTATAAAAACTACAAATTGCAAAACTTATAATTTACTTAGAAAAGTATTCGTGCCAAAATTTCAAGTCCATTAACTCAAGGAATAATTGTTTTCATACAAACGAAATCCCCCCTTTTCATCCCTTTAAAGGTCGAATTTTCCAAAAGCCCTTTCTTAGTGCACGCCTAGGTCCTAATAACTATCTGTGTGCCAAATTTCAGCCCAATCCATTTAGTGGTTTGAGCTGTGACATAGACTACTCATTTTCACCCCGTTAATGGTAGATTTTTGAAAAACCCTAATACACATCATTCTTTATTTTTGGTTTTAAATATAAATACTGAGTTTCGAGTTAATCGGACATCACGTTAAAATTCTTCTGTACAAACTTTGGCACCCCCCAATCCTCGTTTAGGGGGTAGTTTATAAAAACTAAAAATGACAAACTTTATAATTTACTTAGATAAGTATTCGTGCCAAAATTTCAAGTCTATTAGCTCAAGGAATAATATTTTTCATACAAACGAAATCCCCCGGTTTCACCGTCTTAGCGGTGGAATTTCGAAAAATCGTTTCTTAGTGGAAACTTACTCTTCATAAAGAACACACCCTCCAAATTTCATGTCTCTCGAACCAGCGGTTTAGGCTGTGCGTTGGTATCTCAGTCACCCTTGCCTTGTATATAGATTCATTAAAATAAAATAAACTTTGACTTTGTAATGTCAATTCTAATGACTCGACTTTGTATATAGGTATG
Source organism: Lithophane leautieri (assembly GCA_949152455.1). Classification (NCBI taxonomy): domain Eukaryota; kingdom Metazoa; phylum Arthropoda; class Insecta; order Lepidoptera; family Noctuidae; genus Lithophane; species Lithophane leautieri. Next base: position 6,788,813 of record OX424472.1, on the reverse strand, counting down.
TTTTGTTTGAAGTTCTAATTCATATTACTGAGGCATAGTACGTAAGACTTATTATGTGTGTTTGAAGTACTGAAAATAAATCTTATAGTATTCGAAGTAAGAAGACCGGGGAAATATGACTTGATTGAATACCTATCGATCTTCCTGGTTTCCTTAAAAGGGTCTTTTCAATCTACAAAGGTACTGAATCATTAACCAAGTCGGACAGATTTATATGAAACGAACTTTTGCCAGGCCAGCGGCTTCGCCCGTGTAGATGTCGAAAATTTACCCATGGGAACCTACTACCGGGATAAAAAGTATCCTATGTGTTAATCCAGGTTATAAACTATCTGTTTGCCAAATTTCATCCAAATCCGTTCAGCCGTTTTTGCGTGATTGAGTAACAAACATCCAAACACACAAACTCACAAACACACAAACACACAAACTTTCACATTTATAATATTAGTAGGATATATAAAAATAATTAAAATTATGAAACGTATAATATTTCGTTGTTTCCGTACCTACTCAATATTTTCATTCACATTTGATGTTACGATTCCATTTCTTCATGCTGGCCAGCTCATCAAGGTGTTACCAGTTACCACCAACGCGCTGTACGGTCGAGTGTATCTACTTTGTCTGTGTCACTGTTTTACTGCATGGTGCTTTGAGGTTATAGTAAAATTGAAAGAAGCGTTTTTAAATCTCGCAAAGTTTATAGCTACCTACTGCTCAGTCAATCTGTATGTCATGGTCGATGTACTCAGCCTTGAAAATTCGCATAAATACCAGCTTAGTTGAAATCATTTGCATATTCGTCGTGTCAGATTTCTGATTTTCGAATATTCTAGGGCGTTTTGTTTTTAGTATCTAGTTTGTCGATACGATACGGCACTCTTTGCTCAATATTCAAATTAATGGATAACATTATGAAACCTTTAAACTTTTGCTAAGGTCAAGCTAAGGTTTCTATACAAAGCTAAGATCAAAGGTATGCAAAGTTAAGGTCAACGGATTTAAGGTAAACCCAAGCTTAGATGGTTGACGTCAAACAGGATTTCATCATCTTGGACTCTAGGATTGGGAAGATAAAGATAAAAATAGGGCAGTCTAGAATATTGCACTTCGCCTGAGGGCCTAGAAAAAGTGACAGCAGAAAACGGAAAAGTCAAAAATATATTTGACTGACTTAAGCTACCGAAAAACTTAACTTATCAATCGTAACTCATAATCGTCAATCCTGTTGAAGTCTATTCTATTCTATTTTTTATTATGGCAAGCAAAGCCGATGTCGACCATTCTGCCAATGTCTTAAGTGAGCTAGAAAAGCAAGTGTGTAACGAGACAAAAAAAAAAACTTAGAAAGATAAAAATCTTCAATGGTATAGCTGTTGAAAGTCGTTGCAGAAAATAATACGAAATACGATTGTCATTTGTCTTTCAGGCTTCAGGCTATTTGTCCACCGCACGGTTTCTTTATGGTACGGCGTATAAACCGCACAGTAGAAAAAAACGTGTCCGTCAACAAGCTTCCGTAGTGATCCACGTACCCACGGCGAAAAAACCGTAGTTTTTCTGAGTGAGAGAATATTCAGATAAGTAGTTACCTGAAAATAATTATCAATGCGAAAATAAACCAAACATTATTGAGGAAAATCAATGCATAACATTATAAAAAGTCTCATGTGTTATGTTACAAGAACGTAACAATTACAATGTTATGTTTTATGTTTTAAAGTAACACAATAATATGTTATTACCATATCATTAGTCTGAATTATTATAGTTATTAACTGGTCCACACCTTTAATCGTGACTTATTGCAATATTTCTATTTGTACTTAGTTAACATTATTTTATTGTTACTAGGAATCATAGACAAAGGATTAATGTTATAGATAAGTATTATTGGTAGTTTATTAGGTACCTACTTAATGTGAGCCTAGGATATATCTAAATAAGGAGGCTATAAAGCTCTTCATACTCATTTCAGGAATGGCTTTAAAAAACAAAGCTTTTTCAACAACAAAAAAAAAAACAACCGAATTTAAAAAAAACTACAGGAAAATAACTTTAATTTCGGAAGTCGGTGTCTTTTCTTTTGTATTTTCGTTTTTGCCACCGACTTCCGAAATAACACTAATCTAAAAACAAAAAGAATTTTCCTTCGGTCCAGCCGTCTTTGAATAATCGGGTAAAAAATGACGACGGACTGGGAACCTCCTCCTTTTTTTGAAGTCGGTTAAAAAAACAAACATTACTTACGAAAAGCTTCAAAAGAACATTATAACATTTAAGTTTAGGATAACAGGGGCCGTATTATGAAGTATTAATGCCATCATGATTCCAGTGTGAGAGAGAGACGGAGCTAGACTAGGCCGCTAGCACCATCCCGTTTTCGCACTGGAATAATGATGGCATTAATATTTCATAATACTACCCCTGAACATTATAAAAGAGCTAATGCGTTTTTACTACAAATCTTAGCTGTTTTGTCAAGACAAAAACTGAATAAGTACATAAAAAGGTCAACACGGGGGAAAAAAGCTCTTCATTATGTACTTAGCTGTAGAAGAGATGAATGTTTATATCAAGCTGTGTAAACTTAATTGTTATTTGTACCCATTCATTGCGTTGTTTACGTTGTTGAGCAGACAAATTTTTCGAACATTATGCAGCAATGGATTAGCAATATCTTTCAAAATCATTCAGATTAGGATTGAAAGTGTGTTAGGTACCTACGCTATTAGGGTGCTGGCACTGCTGGTCAAATCAATGCAATCTGTGAAAGGAGACATGCGGTAGGGGAGATTAATCTTTTCTATTTTGAAAGACAGGACACGTCTGCCGCATGCCAGACAAACTGTGGGCCCAAATAGCACAGAACCGGTGCCCTGGGACAGTGAGACGGGGTTGCGGCAGACCACGTAGGAGATGGAGGGACGAGCTGGATAGGGTCCATCAAAACTGGAAAACGGAGGCGCGGTCTCGCGAAAGATGGAAGGAGTGGAGGGAGGCCTTTGCCCAGGAGTGGGACAGCGTAGGCTAGTAAAAAAGAAAAAATGTTGAAAGATATTCTTTTATTTTATTGGCTGTTGTTTGGTTTCAAACTAAAGGTTGTATAAAATTAGTTCGTGACTGACTGCGTGCGATTGCCATTGTTCCATTAACATCGTTATTATTTACATAATGAATCTAATCACCGTTATTATTATACAATGCCCTGTGATTTACTCTGCCATTTTCCATTTTGTAAGTCTAACGAGGATTGATAAATATTGAAAAGTACAGAAAGAAGGCTTTAAATGCCTGTAAAGTCGAGATATAGGGTTTTTTTTTCTTTCAGAATGATTGATAAAGCATTTCTGTATTTAATTATCATTTTTGACAATTCTGCTGAAAATAGCGGTTGTGAATTTCCATTGAAATTTCAATTCTGATTCTGAATCAAGACAACCGAAAGAGGACCAAAAAATACCGAAATACTTACCTACTAAAAAAAATCAGCACTCGTACGCTAGTTTTCAAAATATCCAAAATGGAAGATGTAGATTTGCCTAGCCCAGTCGGGGTTCCGGTTCTGCGAAATTTATCGTTAAATCGAGCGCTGAAAATATTGTGCACAGTCACTCATCATCTGCCTAGCCTTTTCCCAAATATGTTGGGGCCGCCTTCGGCAGTCTAACCGAATGCAGCTGAATGCACAGTATTTTACATGGAGCGACTGCCTATCTGACCTCAAAAACCTTGTTACCTTTTTTTTTTTTCAGTGTTGGAAATCATCAAATGACTTCTCCCGCTCTGGGCGGAGGGGAAGGGCGTGTTAGACTGTGTTCCTTCAGATGCCTGTTGCCAAGGTCCCGGTATCCCTTTCGGACTTTCCCGCAACCCTGGCAGGGCAACCTTGTTATCTACTGAGTAATACGATACCCCTTGATATGACTAGTTGTCAGACTTTCGGGCTTCTGACGATCCGTAACAATAGCTCAAAGATCTACAAATGACAGCCGGACCAGCCGCTTAACGTGCTTTCCGAGGCACAGAGGGGTCTTGGCTTGGTATGTAAAGATGGTCACCCATCCAAGGACCAACCCAAACCCGTGCGGCTGTGACAAGCTCCTCACTTAGCCTCCAGTCCATTCACCAAATAAGAAGCCATCAAACACATTAGCAACATTACTTCAACCCTTGACTATGCCAACTGACAACAAGATTGACGTCAATAATATTTCGTGATAGAAAAACAAATTAATACAATGTTGCAGTCTATTATTGGAGTTGCACGTGTAGATACTAGCTGTGCAAACTAGGTCACTTGTCATGGTCACTACTTCATTAGAAGCCGGATAAAGTCATACCATAATCTCTCCTCATGGTTGTCGTGAAAGGCTGCTTTGCTGTAGCTGCTAAGGGACTAAGTCACACACACACAGACACACATATAAACACATAGAAAAAACACATGCTTACACGCACATAGAAATGTGCGTATAACATCTTTTTGGATCTATGTCTATTTTGAGACTATGACGATACAGATCTAATCCCAATAATGAGAAGCTAAATTCTGCAAAATGGTAGTGTTATTTGACCTATTCCTACCTAAGCACTTACTAGGAAATTCCAGAAAGAAAAACCTACGAATGCCTACTGCTTGGCCTGGTATCAAACAGGGGATCAAACGCTAGGTACCGTGTGATTCGGTGATCATGCTTACCTGATTACCTACTAGATCTAATGAATGAACTAAGTTTAATTTGATAAAATTCTTCGAAAAACGACAGATTACAACGGTTTATTGCGATTTCCGAGAGTATAGGTATCTTTAATCATGCTCCTTTCTATAATTTACGGTTGTAACAGGAACTCATTACGAACCACTCTCGCCACAATCCCTTCGGCCTATCAGGGCGAAGCTTCTAGAATAATCTAGAAGCTTCCTCAAAATAGACAACGCGCACCTTGTTTTGACATGTATTGGTCTGACGTCCGTGACTGCTCCGCAGCTGTGAAAATTTGCGAAAACTATTTCTTCTACTCAAAACCCTGTGTTTTACATATTGTGTGATGTATGTACTCGTATGTTAATTCTTCAAGGACTTTCTAATTAACTACAATAGTTTTTAGTCCGCGCGCGGCCCGTCCGCGGTCATACAGGTTAAACGGTGTGATCTAATGATGATGTAATTTTCTATTACAGGTGTACGTGCTTGCAGACGGCCTGTGCATATACCAGGGCGACACAACAGCCATGGTTCCTTTCTTACAGACCGTTGGCCTGCCCTGTCCAAGGCATCACAACCCAGCTGATTTTAGTAAGTATATCCTCTTAATGCTCTACAGTTGTATCTGTTATTGTGTCGCGAACTAGCGATAAGTTATTTGGAGGTGATCTAGTACTTACATAACATAACATCACGCCCGTAATCCCCGAAGGGTTAGGCAGAGGTGCACCTCTAGTACCTGCACCCACATTTTGCCAGTTACCTATGTTTAAGTCCCATGTAATAGGGGGCGAGCCTATTGTCATCAACCGGGCACATATCCAAACTCCGGGCTGCTACTGACACTGAAATTTCTACCTAATGGAATAACCCAGTAATAGGTACTGTCCGACCTGGAAATCGAACCCAGGACCTCATGCTCATGACCAACGAAGCAATCCGAGGTGACCTAGTATTGTTTTCAAATAATATGTAGGTACCTATTTGCCTGACAAGCTATTCAAATCCAAGGCCAAAATGGAAAAAGAAGATAAAAATATCAAACGATTTGCAATAAAACTGCATGCAAGTTACTAATTATTTAAAGTGTCGTTGGACCCCAATATCTACTTACCTACAGCTGTTGGTTTGACAGCATTGCATTGCTTGCAAAAACTGCAAAAGTTGATTTTTACCGACTTCAAAAAAGGAGGAGGTACTATGTTCGAGATGATTGTTTTTTTTTTTTTTTTTTTTTTTTTTTTTTTTTTTTTTTTATGTATGTTCACCGATTACTCCGCCGTTTGTGAACCGATTTCAAAAATTCTTTTTTTGTTCAAAAGCTTATACTTCTGAGGTGGTCCCATTGTCACCAAGTCAGGATCTGATGATGGGATCCTAGAGAAATCGAGGGGAACTTTCAAAAATCGTAAGGGCAACTAGTGCATTCCTTAATTTATTCATTAAGTATTTTACAGCACTACAATTTTATGAAGGCCTGGAGTCGATCTGATGATGGAGCCGAAAGACAGTCAAGGGAACTCCTCAATGGTTTACAGCAGATACCTCGTGTTTGGGCTTGATTAATTTGTATTGATAAAAACTTTACACTTTGATGGGTTGTGACTGTCGTTAGGGGTCTGATGATGAAGACGAAAGACAGTCGAGGGAACTCCTCAGTGGTTTACAGCAGATATCTTGTGTTTGGGCTTGATTAATTTGTATTGATAAGAACCTTACACTTGGATGGGTAGTGACTGTCGTTAAGGGTCTGATGATGAAGACGAAGGACGATTAACGGAACTCCTCGACGGTTCACAGTAATTACCTTGTGTTTGGACTTAATTCATTTATATTGATAAGAACTTTGCAACCATATAGGTTGTAAGTGACATTACAGATCTGATTATGGTCACCTTATAATATGATGATGAGGGGAACTATACAGTGTAAGCAAATGTATAGTGTTCACCCTTATATTCTTGAGAAGGCACGGGAGTCTCATTAGCCAGCCGGTTTCGTATAACATCTAAACGATACTTGCGCTGTTCAGACGACTCGCCACTTAAGGGCCATAGTTTCGTCACTTGACCTTCCGCATTTGGGCGGAGCTAAACCGCGAATACGTAAAACGCGCGCGGTGGCGCGCTGAACTAAAAAGACGATCAAAGAAAATGCAGGGGCGCAGACTTGCGCGCATAGGACGCCAATTCTACCTACGATTCCAGAAAGGAATGGCTGAGAGGAGATGTAATGCTGATATTAGTATAGATAGATACATAAGTTACGAATATTTTAAGTTTTTACTGGACATTATTTTTTAGCATGCGTTTGGAAGAAAATATTGGGGTATCTTTTCATACACGAAATATTTTAAGGGGTCATTGTACTCATCATTATGAACAACTTTCACTATGGGACCAAGCCTGAAATCACGAAAAAAAATCTGCTGTCCCCTATTTTATGTTCGCATAACTCATCAAAATCTAGGGAACAGATGATTTTTCTTTCGCGATTTCAGGGTTGGTTCCTTAAGGAGTGAAAGTTGTTCATAATGATGAGTACACACGGCTGCACATCAAGCTATACATATCCTGTTTATGGTGATCTCGCATTGTATAGTATTTCCATACAACGCAAGGTCAGCTTATACTGGAAATATGTAGCTTGATGTGTAGCCGTGTGTCAATGACCCCTTAAAATATTTCCTACCTACATACCTACCTACATATCTACCTACATACCTAACTACATACCTACCTACATACTTACCTACATACGTACCTATATACCTACCTACAGGCCTACCTACATACTTACATACCTACATGTACTTACAGCAACCGCTCAAAACTTCAGTACCTACATTACATTTATTTCTGTTGCATTTAGAATTCGCGTCATAGTCTCGACCTGTTCTTACCATTGCATTGCTAAAATTCAATTATAACTAACATGTACAGGTAGCTGTATGGAGTATGCAATGGATTCGGAATCAATGAGTTCTGGGTTCGCATCCTGGTTTTTAATTTCTTTGAAATCATAATATTTTATTTGTTAGTATTTTTAGCAAAAACTTGTTAGGTATTTATGTTTATTTATAATCTATTCATTCTTATTATTTATTTTTTATGAAGTTAAGTATTAGTTATTGTATTATTATTTAACTATTTATAGGTATTCAGCAGACTTTATAGAAAACTAATAATAATATAATTTAGACTTTATGCATGTTCTTTTTTAAATGTAACGTACGTAACGTATGAACTCGAGCACGATACAGCCAGTGCGTTTGCGTGTATGAGTGATGTCTCAACATTCCACAGAGAACACACACATAATAATTATGAACTGTCATACTACGCAAAATATAACAGTGTAGGTATTTCTGTTGCATTTAGACTACGCGTTATAGTGGCAACCTGTTATTACCATTCCATTGCTAAAATTCGCAAACTTTATCATGTGGTAGTAGCTGTATGAGCAAAGCAATGGATTGGCGATCAATGAGGTCTGGGTTCGAATCCATATCACAATGCTGATTTACTTTCATTGAAATAAAACAATTTTTTTTGTATTTTAAGCAAAAACTTGTTATAATCTAATGCTTATTATTTATTTTTATGAAGTTAAATATTAGTAATTGTATTATTATTTAACTATTTATAGGTATCAGTATTCAGCAGACTGTATTGAAAACTAATAATATGATTCAGATTATGCATGTTTTTTTTTTAAATGTAACGTCACAATGAATGTATTATACTTCCGTCCCATTACTTCCAATCAAGTAAAAACTTACAAAAAGTTTTAGTACTGAGTGAGATTTGAACTCACGGCTCACTGATACACGTCCACAAGTAGCTGCCCGCTAGGTAATCTTGACTCAAAAAAATATTTCTTTGAAATTATGAACTAGAACCATTTGTTGATGACAATGATGATGTGTCTCTTGAAAATAGAAGGTCGTAAGCATATAAATATAAGGGTCAGCTCAGACCGCGAAGTTTACAAATTATGTATTAGTACGAAAAAGTTTATAAATTAAGGAACAATTACTTATCATAATTATCAGCACAAGTGGGTATTTTATTATATTTGTCGTGAAAATCATGATAAACAACAAATCGGAAAATATTTATTGCCTTTACTACATTATTTTTGTTTTCATATATCATAGCGACTGTACTATTTTTGTAATGAATACATTGCTTCATAACCACTACCTAAGTGTGTCGCTAAGTGACTGGACAAGCAATGTAAATATCACAAAACGAAACTTTGTAGCGGTTGCATCGCGCGCGTAATACAGCCATTGTAGGGTAGCTTGCGACAAGCCAGTGATTTCGTGTGAGTAAGTTGTACCTAGGCTACAGTGCACGATACATGCACGCTGTACTTGATGAGATAAGGTTTATAATTGATTGTGCAGTACGTTCTGATTTATGAATGTGTGTTCGCGACTTCGTATTTCGTATATTCGTATTGGTTTTTACTGAATTGCATTTGTATGTGGTGACGTGGATAGTTATACATAATTTATTATTATAGATTTACACAATACTCGTATTTTATGTCAACGACTGCCCCGTTAGTCTAGCGGTGGCAAGCGCTACTGCTGAGTATGAGGTCCCGGGTTCGATTCATGGGTTGGGCAAAGTGTTATTGCGTTTTTAGGGTTCCGTAGTCAACAAGGATCCTTACCTATAGTTTCACACTGTCCGTCTGTCTGTCCGCGACTTAGATCATAGACTTTTAGTACTAGAAAGCTGTAATTAGCACGGGTGAACATATTAATCACGCTGAGAGGTACAATCAAATAATGAAAAAAAATAATTTTAGGGTACACCTACACGTAAAGTTTGTATGGTTTTTTTCTTGTCTTCCTATGGTGTGGTGTGTCGTTGGAAAGATCGTTCAAAAATATTGTGAGTGTCTAAAAACAATTTTTGGATTCATGGATCTGTTTGCGAAATATTAAACTTTGAAGTGTTGTTTTTTGTTAGAGTCAAGTGTCTTCCCCCCCTGCCAGCTAAATAGTTGGTTTTGGATATGTGAAAAAATTCACGGCAGTAGTAGTTATAGGTATATAAAGAAATTAAAAGGAAAACTATCACAGCTAAGTAGGCTCTACAAGTTAACGAGTAATAATCGACCAACTTAAATTTGCAGTTGCAAAAAATGTTTTTCAACTACAATGTTCAGTTTGTTCTTGGCATAAATTCATCCCAACTACGGAACCCTTCATTTTGTGTGGTCCGACACGCATTTGGCCGGTTTTTACATCTGAAATTGCTCAGTAGTAGCCCGGAGTCCGGATTTGTGCCTAGTTGATGGCAATAGGCTCGCCCCTATTACATGGGACATAACTGGCAAAATGTGAGTGTACTAACTAAAAGTACACCTTTGCCAAACCCTTCGGGAAACACAGGCGTGATGTTATGTTATATTTAAAAAATTTTTTGGTTTACTTATATTGTAAATTGTTAATTTGTATGTAAATTTTGTCAATGTAAATAAAAAGAGTATTATACGTAATAACACATTTAAAAAAAAAACAACAATAAAGCGCCTACGCGCGCAATTGAATTGGGCTGTCTGCAGCGAGCTAGTCTATAAACGCACATTGATACAATTCGAACGTAAATATTTGCACTAATACACGCAAACGCGCGTATCGGTCCATAGCCGGGGCGGAGCAGCGAGCGACACAGCCATCCCGTCTCAATGCTAACGCGCGACTGCCTCCCGCGCCCCGCGCAGAGCACCTCTGAACCTCTATCTCTAAATGGGGTCATTATCATTGCAAATATTGATTGATTTAAAAATGCTCTAACAGTTTTGTAGTCCTTGTAACCATCAATTTTTCAGTGTAAAAATATTTACAAAATTCAAAGCCGTTTAGAAGTAGTAGCGAATATTAGCCAAAAATAGCGTTTTGGTAAATATTTTTTTAAGGCAAAACTATTAGCAATTCGCAAAAACCCTTTAACAAAAATGTTGTACATGAATCTATGGCAAACATATATTTTTTTCAGATCGTTTAACCAAGCCGTTAATGAGGAGTAGGCTTTTTAAAGTGACCGTTTTACGGTACTAAACGGGACTTAGCGCCTTAATCGTTTTTGAATAAGATTGAGTCGGCAGATCTTATCATTTAGCGACTCCTGTGACAAATGAGAATGCATGTAATTTCTCATCTGAGATAACCTAGCATGAAAAGCTAACGGTGATTCTTGGGAACCGGACATAGCACTCCGTTTGCGATTCTTAGATAGGCGTTCTTTTTCAGCATTATTAGTCTCTTTAATTCTGTTTTTCTTCATGCGGGTGGCTCCTTTAGTTGGTCTACCCATGATTACAAAAATCAAATTACACAAAAAATGGAAAAATAATAAAACTTTTAAAAAAAAATTGACCGACTTCAAAAAAAACAAAACAAAAAAGGACTACTGTACTAAAAACCAAAAGACAAAAGTACTTCTTTAATAATACGAGAAAAATAAAAAAATAACTCTCGTATTATTAAAGAAGTAGGTACTTTTGTCTTTTGGTTTTTAGTACAGTAGTCCTTTTTTGTTTTGTTTTTTTTGAAGTCGGTCAATTTTTTTTTTTAAGTTTTATATAATTGTAGCCTTTACTTACTTCAATTTAATTTCAGCATAGGTAATTAGCATACAAATTATGATCAGTAAAGATCTCTTATCTCACATTGTAGATACAAAAAATTTTAGTCAGAATATACACGCGCAACAGTTCTGATAATTATGATTAAAGACACGTGTATAACTGACTCAGATTTAGTTGCCACGTCAATCAAAACATAATAATTATGTAGGAAATATAATCGAGACCAGTGTTGGCTCGATATGTTCGATTAATCGATATGATAACCTCGTTGGTCTCGTGGTTGCAAGCGCGACTGCTGAGCTTGGGGTCCTGGGTGCGATTCCTGAGTCGGGCAAAGTGTTATTGGATTTTTTCATAGTTTGGAAGTTGTCGGTGTGAATGATACCCCCGTGACTCGGAAAGCACGTTAAGCCGTTAGTCCTGCGCTTGATCTCTCTCTGGTCGTGTCGGATTGCCGTCCCACTCCCAGCAGACTATGAGAATGAGGAAAGAGAGTGCACGTGTGTCTGCGCACACACTTGTGCATTAATAACCCCCGCGCCGAAGGCCAGTCTCCGTTGAGATTGACCGCCATGGCCGAAATACGGTCTGGAGGACTATACCTATGTTGATAAGCGACTAAAAAACATCGATTGCAGTTTGCAAGCAAATAATACGTTGATTAGTTATTATTATTACTTTGAGAAAATAATTATTAGTGCTACAAGCGTGACTGCCAAGCGTAGTCTCGGGGTGTGATGGTCCCAGGTCGGACAAAGGGACGAAATGTGGGCGAACTACTCAACAACTTTGCCTTATCTTTTGGGGAATAGAGATTTGACTTATAAAGGTTGAGGTTCCAAGGTATTCACATTGATAGGTGCATAAAAGGTAAACTTATAATTAATGATGATGCTATTAAGTATTATCAGGCATACTGCCAATTCTAGGTTCTAATTAGTAATACAATACCAAGGACAATACCTACGACTGATGCATAGGACTATGTCATTGTTTTCTTAGATAGAGCTCTATCATAACAATAGGCACGGTTAATAAATAAAATCTCAAAGTTCTGAATGAATCGAACTGAATTTCAATCATCTGCCTCACGGAATAGATAAATAAGGTTGGAATGGTAATGTGGGCGTGGCAAGCGCGCCACAATGATGATTCGATAATCATAACTCGACCGATTCATTAATTCACCGCGTTTCGTGCGCTTCGGACTACTGCGGAGAACAGAGCTCTGCTTTAAAATGCCGTGTTGTGCAATTATAACTTGTAAAACAAAAAGTCAGACCGCAAGTATAGAGCGAGGGGGTATATCTTTCCATCGGTAAGTCGAAAATAACATTTAATTATAATTTTATTAGTAAAAAACATAAAAATATTCTGATCACTATGAAATTCCAAACATTAACGACATTATTGCAACAAGTAAAAAAAAATATACATTGCACGATGTGTACTCGCGTAATCAACGCAATTACTAAGTCCGCTTACAATGTACTGCATGCGTCGCGTCCTCTTCACTTCAACCATTGACGTTTCGTCGTTTGCCCTGATTGGCCGTGATGCACGGTCGATAGTGAGGTGACCATGTGGTTAAATAAAATCATCGATAGAATTCTCAAATAATATAAATTTACGTTCGACAAAGATTCTTTTTGAATTATTTTATATTTAATTAATGATAGTATATTTTTAGTTAGATGTATAATGAGTCAATTAAATTATTACAATAATTATTGAACGAATGATACAATATAGTAAATACTTGTAGATGACAGATTTACAGGGAGAAATTGAATTCATTGGCAACATTATACGAGATCATTGTACTCATCTACAAGTATTTACTATATTGTATTTAGTATTAAAATATAAGTAAAATCCAATTTTACTTACGCAATAAATTATAAATTTTAGGTTTCCTAAAGAACCTAACGCCAGGGAACAATGGATTGACGTGACAGGTAGAGGAAACTGGATGCCGACAAAGACGAGTACTATTTGCTCTATACATTTCAGTAAAGATGATTTTATCATTAAAAAATCAGGTTATTTGTAATTAATAAAAGTAAAATAAATATTTCTTAATATTTATTTCATGTTTAATTTTCCCCCATACATTCATCAGATAATTTATCGATAAAGAATATCGGCTTTATCAAGCACTAGCGTGTATGAAATTTTTTATTGCTTTTTTGCGTGTGTGTGTGTCTATGCCTACGAGGGCTTAGTACTAGTGTGCGAACGAATATCTGCCCTGAGATTTATGTGTGTCTGATTTGGTTGTGTGCGAAATATTTGTAAACATAGGAGTGCGTATGTGTAGAAATTAAAATAGTGGGAGACAAGCGGTGACACTGGTCCTGATACAAAATTGGAGCTAGGGCCTTTCCAACCTTATTTATCAATTCCGTGATCTGCCTAGTCTTTTCCCAACTATTTTACGGTCGGCTTCCACTAACTGGATGCAGCTGAATACTTACCAGTATTTTACATGGAGCGACCCCTTAATAAGACTGGTTGTCAGACTTGCGGGCTTCTGACTATCCGTAACGACTGTCAAAGATCTACAAATAATGACAGCCGGGACCAACGGCTTAACGTGCCTTCCGAGGCACGGCGGGGTCTCGATATGTAAAGGATGGTCACCCATCCACAAACCGACCTCGGAAAGCGCAGCTTAACCTTCAATCAAGCCGTACGGCTGTTATTATTTACGTAGACACAAGCCTCTAAAATTCAAAATACCTGCTTTAAGGGGGATGCGCTAAGGTAGCCCGCGATTAATCACCATGTATACTTCACTGTGTACAGATCTTTATACGAGATAGGTACCTAATGCAGTTTTCCTCACGATTTTTTCTTTAACTTTACTTATCAAGATTTTATTATGAATTAAAAAAGGCACGACACCTCGCCAGGTTTGAACCTGCAACCTCATGATACAGAAAAAGATATTTTTTCTAAACCTGCTCTTTTTTCTAAATTTCAAAAATCTGCTGTTCCTAACTTTTGATGACCTATGCGAATGTAGGGAAAAGCTGATTTTTTTTCGCGATTTCAAGGTTGGTCCCATAGTGAAAGTTGTTCATTATGATGAGTACAATGACCCCTAAAGAGGATGCCCATGGATTACATTTCACCCTGTATAAGATATTTTGGGTTGTGTTTATCGCTCTTTTTATAGAAGGCTTGTGTTTTTGTCCACAATGTCTCCTCACCGCCTGCAGTAAAAGCCGTTTCAATAGATACGGAACACCACACGTTATAAACCAGTATAAGCGCCCTCTTTTGACCGATTCCTGTAATTTACGGATCGTTATTGGTTACAATTAACGGGGATGCGTCAAGGTAGCCCGCGAAATTCAAATTTTCTTAAATTTTTTGCAATTTGCAGGTCAGTTTCATTGAAGACATTTGTAATTTAAATATCTATTTAATTACCGCAAAGTATTCCAGGAATTTTAAACAATCCATTGTGTTTTGTCCCTCTTGACTTATATACACTTACTCTCTATACCTATTATAAATTACAGTAATTTTTCATGTTTGTCTGCATGTCCGCGTTGTTCTTCTAAACCACGCAACAGATTTTGATGAGGTTTTCACTATCGTTTAGAGAATTTATTCTGGAAGGTTTATGTGTATAATACGTTAATATTAAAGTTACATATAACTATGAAATCTCAATGTTTTGTCAAGTCGTAAAAACCGTGCGAAGCAGGAGCTAGTAGGTACAATATATAAACGTGCTCTTTGCTTTAAAAAAAAAAGCAGATATTCTGGTTTGTTTTACATAACTACATACGAAAGCAACTAATAGGATTCTATTTTGTAATTTGGGATATTCTAACTATACTTACCGTCATTTAATCACCTTGAATGTAATGTCACCTTTGACAATTTTCCACTATAGTTAGATACTATTAGCACAAGTCTTGTTTGGTCACTATTAGCACAATCAGAGGTAGAGTGATGGTGAGGACTTTGTGAGGAGCCCCGAGCAAAGCTCTGTGTGTTTGTTTCGTTAATAGGGAGCGACATTCTTCCAAATTTTTTAATTCCGATGAGATCTACCTACAATAATTCTAACAATTCAATTTCTTTTTCCAGTTATAGAACTAACAGAAACCCCAGATATCATAACCATGCTATCTAAGGAAATGATGAACGGTCAACTTTTTAAATCGGCAAAATTGGACCAACCACCGAGCGAGCCTAATACGAACCAGATGCAGCTAAAGATCAGTTATCAGACGGACGATGCAAACGAAACAGAGATAATCTTGTCAAATGAAAAGTGCACTTATAAAGTATCAAAGTTCGAAGGATCAAGTGACTCCGTAAATTCGTTGTCAAGTCAGCTATCCAATGGAGACTCTTCGATGGCTTGGATGAAGATGCAAAAGTCGGATTCATCGGAATACTCCGCAACGTATTTTGAACAGTTTTCGATTTTGTTGGCGAGGATGATGAAACAAATACTCAGGAATAAAATAGGTATTGAGCAAATAATACAGTTGTTTTCATTTCGACCTAGGCTAAAAAGATAAGAACAAAAAAACATCTGAACTAAGGAACATGTGCAAAACTGATAGGAGGTACATGGACGAAGGAACAGAACCGTTCAGACTAGCTGAAAATAACGGAGGCTTTGGCCCATTGCTGGGTAATTCCGAGCCGAGATAATGATGATGATGCGAAGTATCAGTATTCATTATCCAATTAAGTCATAAAAAAGGGAAGAATAATCCTTACATATTGAATATTAGTTAAAGAGTCCAATAAGACCATACAGGGGATCCTATGTTCCTACCTATTTATATAAAGCTCGTAATAATATTTTCCATTCCCAACCTTCAGGTATCTGCATCCAGTTCTTTCACCACGTGATGTGCGGCGTGCTGATCGGTACGTGTTTCTTGAACATGGCTAACGATGGTACGCAGATGTTTAACCACCTCAAGCTCTGCGTTGGCCTCGTAATATTCTTTGCGTATACGCAGATTATGGTTCCAGTGCTTGTTTGTAAGTATCTTTAGTTTGCATTTGTATTTTTCAGCATCAGCCCTACTTACCTAATTTGGAAAAAAAGCGTTATTTATTGAAATGCTATAATTATAATCTGCATGCGTCCATTTTATCATTAAATGTATTTTATGATTATTTTATTTTGATTATTAAACTCACCAACTATGTCATCGAAGAAGCAATTCAATGCAATTTTCTTGGTTAATTTCCTACATTTCAAGATTTCTCTTTACGAAATTGACCTTTTACTTTCTCATTCCAGATCCCCAAGAAGTAAAACTAATAAAGAAAGAGCACTTCAACTGCTGGTACAGTCTCACTCCATACTACGCAGCCCTGACAGTATCCAAGCTGCCTGTCCAAGTGACGTTCAACATCATATTCTCTACAATCGTGTACTTCATGGCCGGCATTCCGTTCTCTGTGGTGCGGTTCGGGGCCTTCTGTCTCGTTGGCAACGTCGTGTCTCTGGCTGCTGAGGGCATGGGCCTGGCTATTGGATCTGTATTTAATATTACGGTGAGTCGGAATATTGTTTTTTTTTTGTCTTTAACTTAACGAGTTCTTATTTTCGTACGACGGAAAATTGTCTTGGATATCCTTTGCGTTGGTGAGGAGTCAGGGTTATTTCGGGCATGATCCGACTTCCCATGGTGTTCCTTCTTCCACGTTATGCCCGAGACCTCTTGCGTGATCGATCGTCTAATGGTTTGAATAAAAATCCTTGGATCATAAACCATTTCATCCAGTATCTAATTGCAATAAAACGGTCTTTCTTTTAAACTTTGCGACCAATCCACGGTCAGCAGTCTGTTATGTCGTAGGTATCGTAAATGTGAGCACGGAACATACCTAATGCCAAAACGATGGGCAGTTGCATAGTCATCTTCCTGAACTAAAGATTTCTTCTATTTTTCCAGAATGGCTGCGCCATCGGACCATCGGCGATAGCTCCATTCCTCGGCCTGGCTATCTACGGCTTCGACTTCGCTCACGAGATCCCTCTCATGATGAACATTCTCATGAAGACTTCCTTCATCAGGTGCGGTGTCGTCGCCATGGTCCTCACCATTTTCGGCTTCGACCGACAACCTTTACATTGTGATGACATGTACTGCCATTTCGCCAAACCGGAGGTCTTAATAAAATATTTGGATATAGAAAACAGTTCGGTTTGGTTAGAAGTTGCTACAATGGTAGGTATCATGCTTGTCTTCAGATCTATGTGTTACATCGGTCTGAGATGGCGATTCGCTACATGATCTTACAATTTTACACACAAGCAATTTCCTTATAGAATTTTGTTTATTAATTGTGATATTATCATCAACTGCTTTACACATTTCTGTTAGTACAAAATTATGTTTGATTTCTTGTGATAATTTAAGATTAAATTATTAAGATGTATTTAAATCCCACTTCTTTGTAGTTAAATGGTTAACACGAATCTATGTTCAGTACGTTGAATGTGGGAAATATGTTAATGGATCTTTGTCAAGAATTGGTTGTTATTCTTAGCGGTGTAAAAACAAAACTTAACTGTGAAGACGTTGTCTTAGGCAGGGTCAAAATTACAATACATGAGTTATTCTGGGAATAAGTAATTCATTAGTTTTTGTAGGTCCATTTAAAGGTCATAACCTCAGACTTCTTCTGTGTCTTTACAGGGTTATTGGTTATGCCTGCCAGGGTTGCGGGAAAGTCCGAAAGGGATACCGGGACCTTGGCAACAGGCAACTGAAGGAACACGGGTGGGTTTTAGTCAGTAAAAGTCTGACACGCCCTTCCGCTCCGCCCAGAGCGGGAGAAGTCATTGAATGACTTACCACCCACAAAAAAAAAAAAAAGGATTATTGATTATACGTCGGCAATCCTGAGAGGTAATTTCTGCCAAATAACCTCTGATGGCCTTTAAGCCAATGTCAACCATTTTCGAGTAATTTGACATTTTATATTTTAAAATATAGGAAATATAAAATGTCAAACATGTCGAAAATTATTGACATTTGCATACAAGTCAAAGGGGTCATTTGGTTGTAAAAGACCTCTCCTACATCACCTGATTGGATTGCCGACATATTTAACTAATAACCCTGTATACAATACAATAGACGTAGATATATTTAGTAACCTATTCCACTTAACTATTCTTCAAGAGTCATAAACCACCCTGTAAGAAATCGACACGTGTTCACCTCTCAACGAGGCATCCTTGGGATGACGATTGACCAATTGCAAACCAGAACGCGACGTGTTGCCACACCGAGTGCTGGACGCAGACCAGGTCTCTGCGTCCTGGAATAGTTTACTAAATCTATCTACGTCTATTGTATTTTATAATGGATTTCCGCAAAGTCACGCCTGAATCAATTAACTAACCCTGTATACCTAACAGTTAATTCAGTTACCCAGACCTTTGTGTCTGGAAAATTTATTCGGAGGTAAGAATTGTTAAGTATTATTAACTAAAGAAAAAAAATATATTGTCAAATGTATTTAACAGGGGTTCTTGTAGTATTGCAATTTAAAATGGAAAAATCCTCCAAAATAGAAACAACGAAAACTTCTTTTGTCTTCACACATCACACATAACCGGTTTCTGAGCAATTCGTGACACATTGCATTTCTGAAAACTCAGGACATACCTACTATACTTTAATTTACTTCTTTTTTTTTTTCTTTACTTTACTTTTCTTTAAGTCCTTTTTTTTACTTTACCTTGTCGATTCAGTAGCTATTGAGACTTCAGCTCAGAAACCGGGAATTGATCAATCCATTTATGTCACAAAAACATGTTATACATAAGTGTTAGGTATGTATCCAGCCAAAGATACTATGTATATATACATTTTTGACTGATATTTCTATAAGTTCAAATTAAAATAACTAGCGAAACCCAACACGTCTGTGCAGTTTCGCTAGCCAATTTAATTTGACCTTTTTAGTTTTTAACTAGATAATAAAAAAAGGTGGTGTACCTACTCAATTCTCTTGCCCTTCATTTGTTAAGTTCGGTTACTTAATTTAATTTGTATTAGTATTTAAATGTAATGACAGTTCTGGAGTAGAATTAATTTAATTTAAATCTGGGGGCCAATTGTCTTACGTATACACTTTCACATTCAAGTCGCAATCTGTCAAACTTGTCTAAAATGTTGGTAAATTGATGTTTTTTTTTACAGATTGCGCATGAGATGCGAATGTGAACGTTCTTAAAAATAAGGGAATTGTCCCGCTGGAGTCTTTTCGCTTCCGCGCGCATTCGACGTCTATAGAAGATGTCATAACAATAACACTTTTTTTGTGTCTCGTTTACCCGGTTAAATCTCCAAAAGTGTAGTTAATATTTTACAAACTAGGAATAGATTGATATCGATTCACAAGACAAGTAAAACGGTTGATGTATTGTCGACCTCGTAATTCTACGACCACTTTTTGACAACAATTCCCAGTAAATCTGTCTCATAGACAAATATACCTTGTCTTTTTATGTCGTTGAAGGGAACTGGGAGTGACTTAGGTCCTAAGTTTAAGTCAAATCCTAAAACAATTATGTCAACTATACGAGCTATAATGGTCCTTAAGAATTCAAGTTAAGCACCTATCAGTGATTTTACGTAATAAACATTCAAAATCGAAAATTGTAAAAACAAAGAAATTACCCTTTTGGAGAATAGATTCATATTTTGTTATTAATATTAGAACAAGTTAATTAATGTATTTTATGTTATTATAATGGGACCATTATTATAGTGATATTTATGCAGCCCAGTACTTCAATAGAAATTTATTTTGTTTGTAAGATAGTTTGGTGTTGGCATTTGAAAATGTAAAGATTTATGACACTTATAACAAGTTAATGTTAAGTTGGCACATGCGAATATAGTCATATTTGTAGTAGATGAAAGCGAAAAAAGTAGGGATTTTATTCTAGAGGGTATCTCTATGTATTCCAATGTTTCAAATATAATTTAAGTCCAGTTTCTGTCGCCCATTCCTAATAAATTATAGAAAAAAAAAATGTGGTGGGAAAGGGTAATTTTGTTATAATGGTAAAATAAACGTGATATATTATGTAATTTATGATTAATATTTAGGGGTTTGCTTAACATTATAAATGTAGTTTTTAATACAACAAAATGTAATGCCTCTATTACAGTCAAATATGACCTGAAGTTAGCAGCAATTCTGAATGCTACAAAATATGAAATTGCTTGAATGCACATCAGCGAGAATTTTGGCCAGAATCCAGCCCATGAGTTCCTTACTGAGAAAAGTCAGAGGCTGACTGCCCGTAATTATACGTTGTGGACAAGCAGTGTAAGTATTAAAGATAGCAAATAGATAGCTGCAAGCTTCAAGTCATATTTGGTATCTTAGTAAGGCCCAGCGGTCACAAGCAATGTGCATCTCAAAGCGAAATCGAAAATGAACCTTATAGACACAACATAGAACTTTGATTCTATAGATTTTAGACCGTCATTTATTTTTACTTGGCATAAAAAAATTTGACGCATAACAACTGACAACTTGGTACCCAGCCGCTAAAGAGGTATTAAAACAGTGATATTATTCATTTGAATTCATAAAATGTCAAGTTTTTTATACTTTTATATGAAACCAAAATAAAATATCAATTGAAACGTAAATAATAGTTTTATTTATCCTAATTCTTTAGGGCAGTAAAATCACACTAAATGACAGTACCTACATTTAAATGAAATCATAGGCGAGTATCAGAAGCACAATGACTGTGTTTTGCACTTTACACTTAGCTAAGCGGAGGTGGCAAACAATGCTCTATTCCGCAAGTATTGTATTATATTTATTTGTAGTAATAAAATGAAGAAAAAAAACATAAGCCTTCTTCAGACGCAGTTAGGTAACCAAAACGTCAGAAACCTAGTACCTGTGTTCTTTTACTGCATGTTAGCAGCGCGGTGTACTGCGGTTTTAATTAATATAATCATAGAGAATATAACCAATAAAAGTAAATTGAAAAACTATTTAAAACTTTAGCTGCTATTTATATAAGTATAAAGTACCTGGTCGACCGAGCTCGGCTCGGGTGAAAATAGATAAAAATATCGTCCAGGCATACCAACTTTATCACATTTTCGAGGCTGTGAATATAGCGAAAACGAAATTTCACAGATATGAGACCTATTTAGCTAGATCGATTTTTGGCTCTCGTAAATGATCGCCCTTTATTGCAACTTTCATCGAAATCGTTAGAGCCGTTTTCGAGTACGTGATAACAAATATATTTAAGAAATTATGTTGTATCTCTATGTACTTTACTGTGTGTACATAAATAATAAAATAAATAAATACATAATTATATAGTTAATATACAAATATTTCTCATTTTATAGCATTGCATAATCACTAAATTCACACATTTTATGCAAAACTTAAGTTTTGAGTAGGTACTTTCAAAATACACGATAAGTCTCTGTTAGAATATAAATCTGAAACTATAAAAATATATCTATCTCTTTCCTGCTCCCTTGTCGCGTCGCTTCTTAACATGTTTCTTAGTTTTAGTTTTCCTTCTTTCGGCTTTCTCCTCTTTCACGGCTTTTTTTCTTAACTTTTTACTGTTGGGTGACTCATCTCTGGGCCTCGCGGTGTTTTTGAACTGCTTGGACGATTCTGCTAAAAGTAATAAATGGTGGATTTGAATGACAGTTTTAGGTAATTTTAATAAAGACTTTTACTTCCTAGTTTACAATAATAGAGTTTAATAGAGTCTATAGGATAAGGCTTTCATTTCTGTGTCAGCTAGTGTTAGAGAGGCATTATAATAACAACAACATTGTTTTTTGTTCCTCATGCCTCTATAGTATAGAGGTATGAGGAACAGGGTGTAAATTTCATTCATACTCTATAGAAAAGGGAGGTTCCTCCGATTAGATGGGTGTTCTGTCTGGTAGTCTACTGCCCGACGATTTATGTCGGGAAGTTGTATACTATATGCTAGTCACGCGGTAAACTCTGCTTCCGCGATGCAGGATTTTGCGCGACGTCAGTGTGATGCGTAGTTTGCATGTGACGATGTAGATGCCACAGCCTAATAAAAGCGCGCTGTTGAATTTTCAAGTTTCGGCGCTGAGCCGAGAGTTAAAAATCGAATAGTGGTGAAGAGAAAACCACCGCAAAAAAAAAATCTGCTCTACGTCCAACGCTCGGTGTGGCAACACGTCGTGTTTTGGTTTGCGACTGGTCAATCGTCAACCCGAGGATGCCTCGTTGACAGGTGAAACACGTGTGGATTTCTTACAGGGTTTTTTATGACTCTTGAAGAATAGTTAAGCGGAATAGGTTACTAAATATATCTACGTCTATTGTATTTTAGTAAAATAGTTTACCATTATCATCATCTTCTGTCACTTCTGAGTCACTATCAGACCCACTAGCAGAGATGTCATCTTCTTGCAGTATGTCAGGCTTATCAGCTGCAGTCAGGTCCTCGTTGAAACCAGCTATCTTCTTGTATGCTAAGTCTTCTGTATCACCCTTCTTGGCTTTTGTGATGTCTCTCTCATAGTTTATGACCTGAAATATATAATTATGAAGAACCAATTAAGCGAAAAAGGAATATTAAAACAGGTTGAAATAAAAATATGAGTAAGTACTTAGCTAGATCAATTAGCAAAATTATCTGAAACTGCATCACAAATTCACAACTGAACTAGAGCAGCACTTTCTCACTTGGACCAACCTTGTTTTATACAATTAAAGTAATAAAATAATGAAGTTTTTCGTAACTAAAAGTTGTCTATGTATTTCACAATATAATCTAGGCCATGAACCTGCAACTTTTAGATTACAAACAAAATAAACTAGCCTGCTACAACATATTTAGATGAATTTTTTTCTTATGACATTGATCGAGGACGTTAATGGACTTTATTTCAGTTTTTGAAATAAAGAATGCTAGAAAACGTAGGTGGGTCAATGACCGCTATTGCCATGCTAAAGCGATTCAATATCAATGACTGAGAATTAATCTTACCTCAGTAAGTCTCTTAGGAATGTAGATGTTCTTGAAAGCTTCCTCTTCTACTTGCTCAAGAGCTGTCATATCCTCAAAGTTCCTTGTAGCCGCCTTTTCAGACAACTTCTCAAGACATTCTTCTAAATTATTCTCATTTATAGTAGAATCAGTTATAAAATCAAACAGTTCCTTTACAGTTAGTGTAGCTACTCCCTTTTTCCTGAAGAAGTCAGAGATATTAGTGCAATCTTTACGTAAGAACTCAAACGCATGTGGATGATCATGTTCTACGGACTGGGACACGTCTATGATAACAATATTGCCCTGGTGGTATAAAAGGTTAAATTCTGATAAGTCCGCATGCACTAATTTGCAAATGTTAAACATTTTCCACATCATCATGACAATATCTCTGTATATTGACCGAGCTGTTGACTGTGATATTTCAACGTCTTTGAGTTTTGGTGAAGGCCAGCCATCTTCTCCCATGAAAGACATAACTAACACATGGCTTCGCAAAATGACTGGTTCTGGTACACTTAATTGAGCATTATGCATTCTTACAAGATTTCTCATCTCTTTTTCAGCCCATGTACGAACCATCTTACGTGGATTAGACTTACAGTAACCATTCCTGAATCTGTATTCTCCTGATACATATTTGTCTCTGTCTTTGAAAACTAAAATAGAAGTTTTGAAGATTTTAACCGCATAGTCTTTCCCATCTTTTGATGTTGCATGGTAAACATTAGCTTCTTTGCCTGTGGATATACAACCATTAATTTCGTTAATGATGCCTCTGTTTAGAAGTTTGAATAAGATCATTTTTGTGCGTGGATCCATGACCTGTTCAGCGGTAGCTCTGTCATGTTTGTCTTTGATTCTTATCCTGTCATTGTCATGCTTTCTATCGTTAATATCCATGAATTTTTCAGTTTTTCTCGACATTGGTTCATATTTATCAACATTTATTTTATGGACGTATTTCTTAAACAATTTTTCGCTCGGCTGGAAGGTGCTGACTTTACTTGATGGTACTTGGGAGTTGACATTGGTTTTCTTCTTGTTCTGACCCGGATCATCGGAGTCGTGAAAGTATTCGTCTGAATTGAAGTCTTCATCATCTTCAGATTCACTGCTTAGAGTTTTTATTAGTGGAACATCTGAAAACTGTACAATGTTAACTTATTAAAATGCGCTGGAGGGCATGTTGCACAATAAAATACAACATGAGAAAGTGACTTACCCGAACCGTTTTCACCTTCACTGTTATATCTTCTTCATAATCACTGAACTGGCCTTCCGCCATTTCGGTAAACTTTAGACTTTTTTTTTTTTCGGTAGATTTTTTTTAATGTGTGTAAACAATGAATATTTTAGAACTTTCTGCGTTATAAACAGTTAGAAATTACACAATATTTTACAACCTCAACCCATGCGGACCTGGGGATTTTGTTGTTGTAATTTTGACACTTTGACAGTTGACAATTACTGATGTTGAAGGATTTTCACACTCTGCTCCACGTACCAGACAAACGCATTGTAATGTAGTTTTGGTGTCTTATTTAAATTAACACTGAAGACGAAGCTATTAATAGATTATTCTTCACCGTAACAAATTACAGATATACCGGGTCAACGATACAAGGATCTATTGGCGCGTGGCCAAAATCGGAACTAACGCCACCGTACAGTTTTTTTAATATCCTATCTATTTTCATATACGTCCAGAGCGTCTCTGGCTGTTTTATGCAAATCAATCTATTTTGGTGAAGGGTTCATATCGAATCTACGTTACGTAGGTATGTAAATAGGTACCTACATAAGGACCGCATTAATCTAATTAGGGTCTAAATACTTACGTTTCGTCACCAGATTAACTTTCAATAGCTGAAAGATTTAACTACAACAGTTGTTATTTATACATATACGTATCTACTTTGGGTTTGCATAACCCTTAGGCTTAAGTACCTATGTAGATAGGAGCGAGTTGATTGAGTAATGAGCCAATTCAATGTCAATTGGAAAAATTGCGACGTCGTATTTTATAAATATTTGATCTACCTGATTAATTGACCAATCCCCTGTACTCATATTAACTACCGGGACTTTGTTGACCCTGTACTTGACTTTGTCGCATTTGAATTTTATACATACCCAGGTCTTTTGGTTTCGCTGTAGTCAACTTTATATCATGTCCATCATGACATTGTGTCAATGGCTTTTAACAGCCTCTGTGGTCTTGCTAGTGGTTAGACCACCTGTCTCAGACCTAGAGGGTCCGGGTTCAATTCCCGGTGGAAGCAAAATTTTCTGCTCTGTTTGGTTGGTGGTAGGACTTGTTCAAAGTTCGCTTGGCCAGTTACCAGCATCATATCTTAAGTCTGTCGCCATAACAACAACGTTAACAGCATTGTTGTGTTTCGGCAGTTAGAGGTACCGTAGCCAGTTCCTCCGTGTTTGAGGATTCCGGGTGAAGCAGTTGCACATTCGGCCTGATCACAGTGTTAAAAAACAAAATGTCAGTCCAATTCTCTTAACACCTTTACCAAAATGTGTCGCCTTTAAGGGTCGTGATAACTTTACGATCGTTTTTACAGACCTTTAAGAAAAGTCGAAGGGATGATGCAGTTTCGCATAATATTTTCACGTAACCTAACCTAACCTAAGCTCTCTGTTTATCTTGGACATAACTGACATCGGTGAAAGAAAATATCGTGAGGAGACCTTGACTTAAGATAGCCTAAAATCACTAACCCGTCTTGCTTGAGCAAGCGTGGTGATCAATGCTCGTGCCTTCTCTGTAGGAGAAGAGGCCTTTGCCAAGCAGTGAAACAATAATAGGCTGGTACTATTAGACAATTCCCGGCTTGATTCCAGGTTAGTGACTTCTAATTCAATGAGGCGATGTCTTTATTCACACTCGTAAAACCAAACTGGGTAACCTACTTATATTACTTAAACTATGATTTTTAATTTGCAAGACCAAAATTACAGCTGCGATTCATCCTTTTTACCCGACTACGGCGAAGCAAAAAGGTGGGTTACCCGACTGTGACGAAGCAAAAAGGAGGGTTATGATTTTGACCGGTATGTATGTATGTTTATGTGTTCCCTCATAACTTCTAAACTTCTCATCATAATTTGAAAAATGCGATACCGTTGGAAGCGTCTTGATTGACCGCCGGTTATGTGCTATGTGGCCTCACATTACATTGAATTTTGTGCCGTCTAGAGGCCAAAAAGTCAAGAAGAAAAAATAGGCTCCGGATTTTTTTATTTGTCGGTCTGTGAGGTCTTGCTTACATCTTTTTAATTGACTTTTTTGTCGTAGTTGGGTTTTAGTTTTATACGTTTTATTTTTTTATTAAAAAAAAGTCATCACTAATAACAAAAAAATTTACAGAGACAACACGACAACACTGAAGGTGCAGAGAATGATTCAGTGGACCTTGATGAGAGTCACTCGGTAACTAGATTATAGGTTTGGTATACGTTGACACCAAATGTAATTTTAGTCTAGCAAATAAAAAATCAGGGCACAAAAATAAAAAACGAGGTATGGTGTCTTACTTATAATCTGTTGTTCACAAGCATTTTTAAAACATAACTAAATAATATGACATAAATATTTACTTAGGTACTTAAAAGGTACCTATTTAATATTTACTACTGACATGCGACCTGCACTGAGTAGTAATGACACCAGATAGGCTGGTTCTTATTCTGTGGGAACTCCGAACTATGGGTTCTTGGCGACTTCAAGGTTGAAGTGTTGCCACCGAACGCGACGTGTGGTTATGGTCAACTGGATAGTGGATAGGCCGCGGACGCAGGTTCAGACTTCCCAACGAAAAAATATATTTTTGTTACTTCTGCATATTAATCTGTCGAGTCTAAATGATCGTAATTTATGAACTATCTAGGTACCTACTGCAAAACCGGAAAAAAATACATCTCCATCTTCTTTTCGAGTCGATGGCAAAAGCAAAAATATATTATCTATATTTATGTTAGACTAGCTTCCGCCCGTAGCTTCGCCCGCGTGGTATATCGATAAAAAGTAGCCTATGTCCTTTCTCAGGCTCCAGACTATCTGTGTACCAAATTTAATTTTAATCGGTTCAGTAGTTTTGGCGTGAAAGCGCGATAGACAGACAGACAGAGTTACTTTCGCATTTATAATATTAGTAAGGAAGTAAGGATGAGTTGGGCCCACCCGGTACGTGGCCACGCCAATCGCGGCAGCAGTGGTGGATTTAGATACTCAGTTAGGTGCAGAAATTTCCATAAAAATTATAATCTAATTTTATAGGTATTCAGGGAATCGTGAAACAATGACTTGCGTATTTTCTATAAAACACCTGTCGTCATCAACTGAAATTTGGTGAATCATAATAATTAATTATTGTTCCTTTTGACTGCAAAAGCACAGAAATCAGGGAACTACCTGCACACAATCTGTCTCATACATCATACCGTTTCCTCTTATAGCAACGGTAAGTACGGGAAAACCAGCGTTTTGCGCTACTCAGAAAACGGAATTGTTTTTTTAATGGGTCGAATCGATGTTCAGATGTATAATATGTCGTTAAGTAATAAAATATGTACATATTATTATTAGGTCTAGGTTGAGAAGTATCGATAATACGATAATAGTGTGTAAAACATATTTATTGTTTTATTTATTTCCATCGTTTATTTTGCTCTTAATCTTATTTGTATTGAAGTACCTTTTTATATACCATTGTTCGTGTTGTCTACATTATGTAGGTACTCAACCTAGTTTTTCGATAGGTACCTATTTTTTTTCAATAAGTATCTATTAAGTTTTACAATGTAAGCACTATAAAAAATTGAAAACCTGTCACAAAACTAACACAAACCCGGTCACCATAAAGGCTCCCGCAGACAGGCTCGATAGACAACAAACAAAGCGGTAACAGAGTATATGGTCATCGTGAACACGGGATTTTGTTTTCAAAATGGTTAGATGTGGGTGTCCGTGATAGTACCTACTACCCGACGCACTATGGGCAGTCAACCCCGCAACCACCATGCTGATAGGCATTTTTACCACCTCGCTATATCAATTCATGTACTGTTTAACCCATTCCATTACTGAAGAGAAGAAGCTATTCACTCTAGCCGATAATGGTGTTCTCATAATCCAGGATACCTACACCATATCTCTATACTTAGGTATCATCCAAATCAGTTCTGCGGATAAGATGTAGGTAATTCGACAAACTACACTAATTCCCACATTATAGGATTTACCCCAGCTTCTGTCCTCTTGAGTCATTACCTAAACATCTTAATGGTCAGAATCATAATCAGTGCTCTGGCTCACTCCAAATTCCCAGTCATTCTACTGGCCTTTACCTCCTAATTCTTATCATAGAGAAACCTAATTCGCAAGAAACCATTACGTCAAGGTAGTGCTCTTAAACCAAGACGTACATTGGAGTTTATATCACAAATATTGTAATGTAACTTAGACAAATAATTTGTCTAACACCAACCAACATTACGTTACATTGTCTTACAAACGACGGTGTCGGTGGCTTGAGACTTGAGACGAACTTAGACAGCTTAGCTCCATAATGCGACTTACTTATGCAGTCATGAGTTATGTAGATAGCGTTAGATTAGAACGAGTAGAACGAAGAATGTCGTCTTTATGGTTTTGCCTTTTGAGTGATATTTCCTCTTGGGTCTTTTGTAAAGTTTTTAAAAATTTATATATTAACAGGTTTGTGCCTCAGACCAAATAAAAAAACCTAGATAGAGCGCTGTCAACAGTGACATGAGACCGATTTCGTAAACATGTGTGCACTTAGTGAGATTTAGTTTGATTGTAAATGGTTGTAAATGTGTGCGTGTGAGCGTGTATGCACAGAGCGGAGGTGTAGTTTTGGCATGCTTTACTGTATTTGTTCGCAGAGCTGTCTTGGTTTTTTTATTTGGTCTGAGGTTTGTGCAAAAATGGACACAATTAATGATTGTGCGAAAAAATGCACCTATCTGATTGCGGCACATTGCTCGCAGAATAGATCGCCGATAGGCGACAGCGTACCGGAAGACATAGCATTGGAAGGCCTCCCACAAGGAGGACTGATGACCTTGTGAAAGCCGCAGAAATCCGCTGAATGCGGGAAGCGCAGAAGCGGTCGAAGTGATGGTGCTTGGGAGAGCCCTCAGCAGTGGATGTCTTTCGGCTGGAATGATGATGCACCACTAGATGACCACTACTCTAGCTAGTGAGTCATTGACTGAGATAATGTAATGGAAGTAAGATAGTTATAAACAAAGGTCTCGAATAGAAGCTACTTATGTACGTTGATCAACAAACCAGTTGAAGAGAGAATGCAAGATTTAATACCAATACCAACAAAGGTTAGGAAAGTAGCACAAACACTTGATTGCAAGCATTCTACGCTTGAGATGACACGAAATTACAACCAAACATTACCATCATTACCTGAAACTTAAAACAATAGAAACATTAGGTATAACTTAAAAACTTTTTATTGCAACTTGTTCGCAGTTGATTAACCATGTAATAAAGGTCGATGTCGACCTCCATATTACTAATTAGCGTAGTAACACAAAAAGTAACTGTCAAGGCAAATATAAAAGGAAATATAAAAATTAAGGAATCGGATTTGTTCAAAAACTCGTTGTTGTACTTATATGGTCTAATGTATCTTTCGTTTCCTATATGAAGTAGGTTAAAGTACGATAACACGTGTTTACTTGATGTTGATTGTTAATTGAATATGGGTTCGTAAATCTTTACGTCTTTGTCATGCTATATAGACAGCATCTAAACGAGAGTGCATCAGCGGTTGGATTCAAATCATCGTGACCATGACCGTAGGTACTGTCTAGAGTTTACTAAAAGAAGATGAACTAAAATGAAGATTACATCTCTTTTTGCCGTTGAAAATATATTTAAGAAGCACTAAGAGCCATGTGTAAGGTCATAGAGTCATCATCGATTATGCATCTCTAGCAATATAATTTTCTCCAAATTCCACAGTCTTCCGCTAACTCTATAACAGCAACCATCTTGTATGATGTTGGCAGTTACAATCTAACAATACGAACACTCGAACACTACGGACATTATTCTCTGAATGATAAATGTTAGATAGTTTTGTATTCTCTGGACCTCGATGAATTTTTTGATTCCCATCCTTTTATCTATGTTCCGAGAGTTAATTAATTACACTGTAAATTTAGATAAATTACAGACATATTTATTAGACCGTAATTTGATCAATAATTGATTATTATTAAATTTACGGTCTACCGTTCACTTTGACTGCTGGTTAAAGATATATTATTTTTAGCGGTACTATATAGCCTTGAAGTGTGAAGTATTAGTTAAATAACATAACCTTTTTTTTCAGGTTTGGCACATGCATTGCTGCAGTATCTTTTCCGAATGTCTAAGTGAGAATAAAGTATGAGGCCGAAAATGCATCTTTGTCATCGTGTTGTCAAGAAGCGTTGCGAGTCTACCGTCAAGTCCTTTTTTTTTTTTCTACAAATACGTCATATCATACTATACTTACATAGTATGTTGTAATCGGTACACTCATGTAGCTTAATTACCAGTTTAACACAATAGAAGAAAGCATTGTGTGATGAAGCACGTGCTTGAAGTAACGTGACATATGCAACTAATTTTGAAAATAATTGACCAGTGATTGAATTCGTTTAAGTGTTACATTCTACTAGAGAATATAAGCGTGCAGTTGATAATGCTTCTGCTTCATAAAATTTATTAATTACCCACGAGTATACAGCTCTTAACATTTTTGCAGTAAGAAAATTTTTGTAAGAAGATTTGGGAAAGAACTTCCTCTTAAAAAATTTCATAAACAGCAATTGATTAAAATGCAACAGTTGTGACGCTTTGATAAAGTTTGTGACTCGGCAAATAACATATTTGTTTATATTTTACTGGAGTAACCTTACTAAGTGAATTGACGTCGCTCAGTAGTATTTAAGAAGGCTACGCAATGATTGACGAGTCAAACCTTCGGTTCAGAGGCACGCGGCCGGCCGCAGCCGCCATTCACAATATAGTGCACATTTGAAATCTTTATTTTCTTCGAATAAAACTTACGTGTTGAGTGAAAGAAGATAAAGGGAAAATGCCTGCCGATTCAGATCTTATTGTACCCGATGGGGAGGATCGAGGTGTGGACAGGGATAACTACAAGTCACTTGCAGATAGATCCAAGCATGAAGATTTCATCAGGCGAGCAGTGGACCTGTTGGTTGAACGAGTGGTCTTTGGAAGGTCATCCAGGACATCGAAGGTTGTGGAGTGGGCTTGTCCTGAGGATATCAAGAAAGCGATAGATTTGAAGCCGAGGGAATCGCCAGTATCTCACGATGAGCTCCTGGCACTAATGGCTGATGTGAGTTTCTAATATTTTTCGGTTCTTTAGTAGTTTTAGTTTATATAAACCGGATGAGAACAACATTTTTAAACTTTATCATTGGATTTTATACTCTTTTTTACTGCGATAGTTTTGTGATAATTGCATTATACCTACATTAAACAGTGTCAATAACATCACAATTGGATTATCTTAAAGTAAAAGCTGCTGCAAAAGTAATTTATACTTGTAGTCGTAGGTAATAAGTGTTTAACTGATAATAATAGAGCCGAGAGGGAGAGAGACCTTTAACTTACTTCTTTTTTTTCAGGTTGCTCGCTACTCTGTTAACACAGGACATCCATACTTTGTCAACCAATTGTTTTCTTCAGTCGATCCTTACGGTTTGGTTGGTCAATGGCTGACTGATGCCTTAAACCCAAGCGTTTATACATTTGAAGTGGCTCCAGTGTTCACTCTGATGGAAGAAGAGGTTCTTCGTGAAATGAGGGCTATTGTCGGATGGCCAGAGGGTGAAGGCGATGGCATATTCTGTCCTGGGGGTTCTATATCTAATGGTTATGCTATCAGCACTGCTCGGCACTACTTCTATCCTGAAATTAAGGTAAGTTGTTTTTTATTTCACTTTTGTAGTAGTGTTTATAACCATATGCATTCTATTTTTTTTTTACTGCTAGTGTTCTAGTGTACCTACTTCTTAAGTAGGTTAGTTATGGTGACAAAAAGAAGTCAGGTGACTTATGGGCATATTGAAATAGTAAACCAATTTTAAACTTTTTCAATAGGTAATTGCTAATACTAGAATTGTTTTTTTAGTACCTGACAATGTCAATGAACTGCAAAATATTAGCCTTTAGCACGACCTTATGACTTTTATTCACTAAATTAAACCGATCTACTTCGTCCACTGATTTGATTTATGTTTATTAACATCCAGTATTTACAACAGGTTGTTAGGCAAATTATTTTATCTCGCTTTGCACTCGTTCATTATATAGATTGCCAGTTTTGCAGGAAGCATACCGTTCGGTGGTTACCTTAACCCCGATACTCCGATCATTACAATCGCGTGCTGTGGTTTGTGTAAACCTTGGTATTTTGTTTTATAAAAAAAAACTTAGTGCTTGTGATTTGGTATATTCTTTGACTAGTTTTACGTTTGGGTGTACTATAGGTACACCTCCGCCTATCCCTTCGGGAAATACAGGCATGATGTTGAGTAGTTTTATGGCGTTATCCATACTTACTTACTTACTATACTTACTTACATAAATTACAAATTCGAAAGTCACTCTGTCTGTCTGTATCTTACCTTTTCACGCCTAAACTAAAGAACGGGTTTCGACAAAATTTGGCAAGGAGTTAGATGGCATCCTGAGAAAGGACATAGGCTACTTTTTGTTTAAAAAATAATCCTTTATGGGTGATATATGGGATAAAAGTTTGTATATGAATCCCAGCATTTCTGAAGTATCCCGGTAGTATGTTACCGTGAGACGATATCCGACATCTATGCGGGCGAAGCCGCGGGCAAAAGTTAGTGGGAAATATAGTAGAGAGAAAGATGTGAGAGGAGTATCAGATTTTTGATCATGTTTATTGTATACTAGCTGCGCTCCGCGGTTTCACCCGCGTAAGTCTCGATCCCGTGGACATATCAGAATTAAAAGCATACTATGTCCTATTCCAGGTCATGGTCTACCGTTGTGCCAAATTTAATCCAAATCCATTCAGCCGTTTTAGCGTGAAAGCGTAACAAACAAGCTCACTTTCGCATTTATAATATTAGATAACTAGTTAGGATTCAATTGTCGTTGCGGTGAACTTTGGGGAAACCTAGCTATGTGTCCAGCAGTAGATATCTTTCGGCTGAGATGACGGCGATGACGATGATATTAAAGCACTCGCCTCTCGATTCTTGAGTGGCTTATCAGAACCGCTTGTCAATATTTGAATTAACAATGGTTATGTTCCCGATTCTCTTGTCAATTGAGAGATCTGTCAATAAACATTGATTATTAAGGTTAAGGGATAGATCGTCATTTATCTCTATATTGATGTTCAGTATAGTTATATCTGACATTTGATTTAGCAGATTTGCATTAGGTACTTCCTAAATCCATTATTAGACCAATATACAATGGAGGTTGTTAAATTAAACTTGATTGATTAATCGCTATCCATGATAGACATTTTATCGTATGGACAATTTGATTGTAATGAGTTAGATATGCTTGGACTCAATGGCTAATAGGAGCAGTGGTGGCCCAGTGGTAACGACCAGGTGCCGTATGATGAAGTATTAATGCCATCATTTTTCCAGTGTGAGAGAGAGACGGAGCTAGACAAGGCCGCTAGCACCATCCCGTTTTCGCAGCGGAATAATGATGGCATTAATACTTCATAATACCACCCCAGGGCTTACGAGTATAGGTCGTAGGTTCGAACCCTTTTTTTTTATGTTTTTTATTTTGAGGGTGGTAAATCATCCAATGACTTCTCCCGCTCTGGGCGGAGCGGAAAGGCGTGTCAGACTTTTACTGACTAAAACCCACCCGTGTTCCTTCATTTGCCTGTTGCCAAGGTCCCAGTATCCCTTTCGGATTTTCCCGCAACCCTGGCAGGCATCGGTCCTATTGGACCCCGTCAATTTTGCTGACATCTCATTGAGGCGCGCGTGGAACACGACGCGCCATCGACCCGGGCCTGGTCGGTTCGAACCCTGACAGGCGCTTTACTTTGTGTAAAATATTTCATCGCCACTGCTCTCAAAACGGTGAAGGAAAACATCGTGAGGAAACCGGCTTGTCCTAGAACCAAAAATTCGAAGTCATGTGAGATCTACAAACTCGCACTAAAGCTGCGTGGTGGATTACGGCCCGCTCCCTCTCACAGAAAGGAGGCCTGTGTCCCAGCAGTGGGACATTATAGGCTGATTATGCAATGGGTATCTGATGGGATGCTAGTAATCTGAAAGATAAAATTGAAAGGAATGCTTAATGCAGAACTACCATTCAACACCTTTAAGACTGTTTAATTGCCAAATACTTTTTGTAGCTAATTCAAATCTAGACATTTCTTTAGCATTATTTTTGTTGATGGTAATCATTATTATTAAATTACAAGCGCAAGATGACACAAAATATAATTAACGACTATTTGTTAATAAAACGAATAATAATACCTAATTACTTTATAACGGTATCTATTTACAATGACCTTGACCTAAAACTATGGAAAGAAATAATATTTTTTAGCCCTAGTCTTTTTTTTTTTGTTGTTAATATCGTCTATGAAGATATGGTCTGCTTAATAATAATAAAACGCGATAGCTGTTGGCGTAAGACTGACGTTTTATTATAAAGGAATACAGACAATCACGCAGTCGATACTTAGTACTGCATCGGCAGATAGGTGGCGTTAGTAGTATCTAAACTAAACTATTTTGATAAACTTTATTATATTCAAACACTAACTGGGCTGGTGCCTTAATAAATGAAAGCCTCCAGGCAGGGCATAAAACGTATAAACTATGCTACAACACGCTATATCTTATAAAAATGTATGTTATTTTATGAATTAAAGTAAAGTCTCACACCAATTACCACTACCTACACTGGAAACAAATTCTATTGGCTACAGAGACAGAACGGTGTAACAAAACGATTCTTTTTTCTTGACGTTTCTGAATAGCTTGGTCAGAAAAATTCCATTATGACGAATAGCTTTATAATCAAATGTTTAGTGATGAACATAAATTATGACCTGGTTACGCTTTGTTCAAAATAAGAGCCAATTAGGTGTTATAGCGCAGATGAGAAAAGGCCATATTATTATGACCAGCTCTGGGCTCTCTTAGGTCGTAATGATAATGGATGAAAATCCTGTTACTTCTAGTGACTCAGATATGATACTTTTTTTTTTTTTTTTTTGAGGGTCGGAAATCATCCAATGACCTCCCGCTCTGGGCGGAGCGGAAGGGCGTGTCAGACTTTTACTGACTAAAACCCACCCGTGTTCCTTCATTTGCCTGTTGCCAAGGTCCCGGTATCCCTTTCGGACTTTCCCGCAACCCTGGCAGATATGATACTTGCCATAGGTTACGGACAATTTACAAACATAATTGAAAATACTCAATCTGTTACGTGACAACGTTGCCTTTAGCAAATTTACTGTTATAGAAATGTCCATAGGTCATAGTTAAACCTTCAGTTTCATTGATTGATTCGATAGTTCCTTTTCAAGTAAGTATTTTTATAACCAACGAGTACTAGGTATTTCGTTTTACTTTGTTTTTGTTATTAGCTTCAAAACTTTTACTACTTACCTGGACGTGATCTTATGAAATTAATGATAACTACATAAAGTTCCCCGAATATACTTCATTTTTATTACAATCTAGTCTTAAGGCTATTATTAGGAATTAAATTTCAACCTAAATTGTTATTATATCGTAAATGTTGACTACAAAGCCAAAAAATAAATCAGGCTTCAATGCCTAATGAATGATGTGCAATTAAAGGATCACCTTAGTCTGACAATTTAAATCCAATCATAGTAATTTCGTCAATCGATTCTCTACCTTATTATTATGGTTGAAGAGAATATTGATTATCTGAATGGCTTGTGATTTAGTTACGTTCAATAATCACGTTTTAATTACACTCATGTTCTGAACTTTATAAATTAACATATTCAGGCAGGAATCAAATCTGCCAAGCCTTTTCCCAACTATGTTGGGGATGTCTTCCAGTCTTACCAGATGTAGCTGAATACCAGTATTTTGTATGGAGCGACTGCCTATCCGACCTCCACAACCCAGTAACTGGGTAAAACGATACCCCTTGGTAAGACTGTTTGTCAGACTTTCGGGCTTCTGCCGACCCGTAACGACTGTTAAAGATCCACGAATGACAGCTGGGACCAACGGCTTAACGTACTTTTCGAGGCACAGAGGAGTCTCGGTAGGTATGTAAAGATGGACACCCATCCATAGACCAACCCCGGCAAGCGTAGCTTAACCAGATGGTTCGACCCGTGCGGCTGTTATTACTTAGCCACGAGCTCCTTAGGCAGGAATACGTTGTTTAATTATAATAGTATTACATCTATTCAAGTTTAGGGTCCGGCAGAGAATTTGTGGAATTGGGTTGCGAAGGTCAAATTCCTCGAATTCCCAATTAATTGGATAGTGAGTAGATATGGTTATGAGGTTAGATATTACTTGTGATACTAAATTCTCAATTTCCATTGATAGCAAAATCCATCCATTTGCTCGGAGATAAGTATAATAAATATTTACCTACATAATTTCAAATAGGATTTCTAAATCCCACAATGAAAGAGATGTTTAACATATTTTTAATTAATAAAAAACAGGTTAGCGGCGTGACTGCAGTTTTTGAATTTTTTTTGGAATACCTAATCCATATACGGAAAAAGTCGTTAATCCAAATATTTGACCAGGCAAAACCCTTTAAAGCCCAACATGGCCGGATAGTGCGTGACTCCTGGAAACTCGGAACTCTAACCAATATCATAGATAAATGAAACAAGAACTAAGAAATTAAATAGATATCCATACTCACTTATCCGTCACACTTAAATATGCTACCTACAATTAAATATCCAGACTAGTCCTTGCCTTTTTTATTGTATTTAAACATGAAGTAATTTCCGCTTTGCTAATGCACGCGTGTACGCATTAAAATACGTAAGGATTTTATAAAATTCTACGCGAAGGGTATCCGCTTACTTTGAGGTCATATCCAAGTTTGTGCAATTACGATCAGACAAAAGTGTAGTGTAGTCTTGCAAATATTTTGCAGTGTTGATTTTGTTGTTAGACAAAATTATATTATTTACTTGGGTATGCTGCAATTTAGTTTCACGAGTGGCGATAGGAACTTATTTACGTAGATAATTTTATTTTACATCTCCCCCGAACCAGCCACCTAATTGCGTTACACACTTCCAATCACAATTCGAGGGTTTTGTAAAATATTGCTAATCCCTTTGATTATTTATATTGTCTAGATATAGTGTCGTGCTGCAAAATAACTGAAACAAGCAAGCCAACTTTATTATGCTACGTCTAGGGATGTACCGAATCTCGAACGCACCGCCGACGGACGTCTCTGCGGTACTCCGCAGTTACTCTTCCCACTGTCCATCGTCCGGGCTCGTCTGTGTCCGTCCGCAATATGGCGCACCTTCGGATCGCGGCATAACACTCGCGCCATGTCATTGTGCTTTTCTGCGGCGGCCAACTGTTGGACGCTTTTTTTTCGACGAGTTCACAGCTTTGATTTTACATGTAGACATATTTATATCTTTGGCTAATCCATTGCTTGAGAGGTTTGAAACATAGGTCTGCTCAATAACTTACGTATGTGAGCTGTCAAAATGAAACCCATTGTGTCAGTTTGAGTTTGACTCCACCGGGCTGGATACGAGAGAAGTAAAAGATTCCGTTAAGAGGGTTGTGCTAAGGAAACCCGGGAAATTCAAATTTTCTTACGTTTTTTTGCCAGGTCAGTGACAGGTTGTATGTTGATTAAAATATGATTCGCGGGTGTAACAAATATATAAGAGCCCTTATCTACGTTCTATTAAAGAAAATTACGAAAATTTATGTAAGCAAATAAATTATGATATATAATTATGATTAATTCATAATAATTATAAACTTAGTATTCAGTAATGAACGAATAGGTATTAGGTACCTTACTTAATTACTAAAATATTACACACGAGATAACAAAGTAATCTAATATACAATTTCAATTATGTTGACATTGTATGATTACTCAGAAACGAAACTCATTATTGTACATCAGTATCTTGTAATAGAAATATTTAATTTAAAATCTTTGTTTTAGTTTCGTTCTTTGCAGTAACGAGATAGTGTCGAACAAAATACGTTAATTAAGACTTATAATAGTGATTTAAATATTTCATGTCTATTGATACATAAGTAATCAAAATCAGCACATTGATAAATTTTATGGTAATGGGGCATGTCATAGCTTAGGGTAGAATTCGTTTTAGTATTATGGAGGAACTAAGTAGTCCGTAGCACCATCAAGGATTCCATGAAAGAGCACATTTTTTATCAGAAAATAATGCCAGCCTATGATTATCCGTCCCAGTGTAGGGCAAGCATATTCTCATATAGAAAAGGCATAAGCATTGATTACCACGCTTGCTCAAAGCGAGATGGCGATTCCAGATTTATATTATCCATACTAATCTACACTAATATTATAAGGAGAAAAGATTTGTATTTTCGTTTTTACAGAATAAACTCAAAAACTAGTAGACCGATTTAAAAAATTCTTTCACTAGTCGATTACTATATTATCAGTATCACTGAGTAACTTAGGCTATACAATTTATAAACAGTAAATCTAGTTGATTATAAGTCAAGGTTTCCCCACACGTCAGGTCGGATACCACTAGCAAAAATAAACAAATCGAACACATCATTTAACTCTTTTTAAGTTTAATTCTTTCCTATCCTTTCCTGTTTTATGTCTTGTCCTGTGGCCGTTTTAGTAAATCTAACGAAACCTCATTATTTACAGAGCAAAGGCGTCTACGCAGTGCCAAAGCTGGTTCTTTTCACATCAGAGCTAGCTCATTACTCCACCAAAAAACTAGCTACATTCATGGGTATCGGTGGAGATAACTGCATTATGGTTAAAGCCGACCAGACAGGAAAAATTATCTTAGAAGATTTAGAAGCCAAGATTATTAGTGCTATAGAAGATGGTGCAACTCCTTTCATGGTGACGGCCACTGCTGGTACGACTGTGTATGGTGCTTTTGATCCGTTGGTGGGAATATCTGTGGTGTGCAAGAAGTATAATTTGTGGCTGCATGTGGATGCTGCTTGGGGAGGAGGCGCCTTGATGTCCAAGAAGCACAGACATCTTCTGAATGGGATTGAATTGTAAGTATTTATCTTTAAAATTATTGGATAGCAAAAAAGCTAAATTTAAGTTGTAACACCTAAGTTTGGTTCAATAATATCTGAGAGAAATAGCATGAAAATATAGCAGTAATCATGTTGTTTTGGTGGTAAAACCACACAACATGATTTTTAAACCAACTCAAAAACTAACACACAAGAGTCACCGAGATGTTGTCCGTTCCTCATTCACCAAATTATCGTATAACTAAATCTGCGAGTCATTCCTTTCATTATAACAAAACAAAACGTTAACATTTCTAACAATTTCACAGGGCGGACTCGGTGACGTGGAACCCTCACAAGCTCTTAGCGGCGCCGCAACAGTGCTCCACCTTCCTAATTAGACACAAGAATGTCCTCAAAGACTGTCATTCGTGCAACGCCAAGTACCTCTTCCAGAAGGACAAATTCTACGACACCACTTACGACACCGGAGATAAACATATACAATGCGGCCGGAGGGCAGATGTACTGAAATTTTGGTTCATGTGGAAAGCTAAAGGCTCCGAAGGATTAGAAAAACACATCGATGCACTTTTCGATAACGCCGTCTTCTTCACCGAACACATCCGACAGCGGGAAGGCTTTGAACTAGTCGTAGATAAGCCAGAGTGCACTAACATCATGTTCTGGTACGTACCCCGCTGCCTTCGTGGTCGCGAGAACGACCCAGACTACAAAGAAAGGCTGCACAAGGTCGCGCCGAAAATAAAAGAGCGAATGATAAAGGAAGGAAGCATGATGGTTACCTACCAGCCGCAAGGCGACCTCGTCAACTTCTTCCGTATCGTTTTCCAAAACTCCGCTCTAGACCACAAGGATATGGTCTACTTCGCGAACGAGTTTGACAGACTTGGTAAAGACATGATAGTATAAATAATATAATTAATATTTAATTAATACTAAGCGTAAAACTGTACAAATGTCAGTTGACCTGTGATTATGTTTTAAAGAATTATAAAATTCGATGTATTACGTAGATTTAACGAATTTAGAGAAATTCTTGTGATTATTGTAAATGTACTGTAAATAAATTATTAAGAGTTAGGAGATGTTTATTTTTCACTTGATGCTATTAGGGGATTTTCAACGAAGTCTCATAAATAATGGTTGCAATAAAAACACACGGAGCTGTCTAAGCATTATCATTACGATGATTTGTGGTTATTAATATACTATCTAATTTAAGAACCTTAGATGCATATTTATAATAATCATTTATACACTTAAAATGATATGGATTTTCAGTTTCATAGTGCATTGTTTTTCACTGAAAGAAATTATCTTCAAGGTACTTTAAATTTTACATCTAAATGACTATAAAATAAAATGATGTTATTTTTATTTTATAGACGTAATGTTTTTATCTCGTAAAACAATAGCCTCAACAATATTTTTTTTTAAACAGCATTAATCATTTATTTCTTGTATAAAACGACTAAATAAATGTAGCAAAATGTCGTTCTTGGAATTCAGACATGTTAAACATAAAAATAAATGAATATGAATAAATATAAAATACCAATTTATACATAAAATTAATTCAGAAAGTAATATTCGTTGTTTGATAATCGGAGAATAAAAGGAAGACGTATTTATCATCTGATTTAATTTACACGAAATTGAAAGTTTTGATGCGATTACTTGATTTTCCATTTAATTTGAGATGGGTTATAAGTATCTTTGAATGAAGCCATGTTATAGTTCAAATTACAGAAATAGAACTTCGGGAAGTAATTTGAAAAATTTGCATGATTTTGGGTTCGCATGCAACACCTATGGCGAATTTAACCTAACGTGGCAGTTCTCAGTACACTGACAGATGCGTCCCAAGGTAATATGGCCGGGCGTAAATTAGCCACAAGCGAATTAATATTATCCTATTTACATAGATCATTTGTCAACATTTACGATAGTTGACCAAATGATTCGGTCCGAACACAGACCCCTGTGGCATCCCTCGGGTCTCGTTAGAGGTAGGTAATATTCATAATTCGAATCCATTTTATTGCTAAATTTCAATTTTATTGAGATTGATTCTGATTTCAATATTAATGGAAGCAAGTTTTA
Organism: Lithophane leautieri; assembly: GCA_949152455.1. Classification (NCBI taxonomy): domain Eukaryota; kingdom Metazoa; phylum Arthropoda; class Insecta; order Lepidoptera; family Noctuidae; genus Lithophane; species Lithophane leautieri. The sequence continues at coordinate 6,747,002 of OX424472.1, read as the reverse complement.
TTTATTTTTGACTGTGTATTTATTCGAACGCTATGTCGGTAATTACATCTTACATGTTCTTGTATCGATCTTGTATCATTATAAATTAAAGTCGCTTTTCGTGTCTGTCTGTGTGACCGCGTTGTTCTTTCTAAACTACTTAACGAATTTTGATGAGGTTGTCACCGACATTTAAGAAATCAAATTGCACTAAATTGCGCAATTCTTGGCAGAAATTGCCAAGTATGAATTGCGCAATTTGTTTTTTTTTTGGTATATTGGGAGTTGATATGAATGGCCAGTACGTAATGTAAGTCTACCACATCAGGAAAAATAATTCGAAAGTACGGTACTCTGAATTAAAAGCAAATAATTAAAATTCACATTTACATTTAAAGGTGTTTTACAGTGGTCGTGCAAGTAATAAAATGTAAAAGGTCGGTAAAAGTAATATGAATTTGTTTTCGTGGTTGACTGAACACTTAAATAGATCAATAAAATACTTACCTAGTTTCTCCTTTTTGTGTCTTGTCTCCGTGTAGATAAGGTTCAATTTTGTTCGTGTTTTAATTTCCAGGTTCTTGTTTACGGTCTGCTTGGTTTAAGGAACTAAGCATGAGGAAGTGTTTGTCTAGCACGTTTATCCGGCTATGGTTAGTTTTTAATAATAACTTACGGAGCTCGGCTCTGTCTAATATAACCTTCTGAAAGGCTACCTTAGTATCATGATACTTGAGTATCATCAGAATTATGGAGAAACCAAGGCGAGTAGCGTCCTCTTGTCAGACATTTATATTACACTAGCTGCGCCCCGCGGTTTCACCCTATCAGAATAAAAATTATCTTATGTTCTATTCCAGGTCATGGTCTAGCCATATTACCATATTATCTAAATCCGTTCAGCTGTTTTAGCGTGAAAGCGTAACAAACAAACAAACAAACTCACTGTCGCATTTACAATATTAGTTAGGATTATTTCAACTTAGACCTTATTGGTCTAGTGGTCGCAAGTGCTACTCCTGAGCATGAGGACCTTCGATTGCCAGGTCGGGCAGTGTCATTGAGATTTTTCATCAGAAATTTCTTAGTAGCGGCTCGGGGCCTGGATTTGTGCCCTGATGATGGCAATAGGCCACCTGTTACATGGAACTGAAACATAACTGGCGAACTGTGGGTGTACTATAAGGAACCTGGGGCCGTAATAAGACGTGTTAATGCCACCATTTTTGCAGAGTAAGTGAGAGACGGAGCTATACAAGGCCGATAGCACCATCCTTTTTTGGAATTTGAATAATGATGGCAATAATACTTCATAATACGGCTCCTGTCTGCCTAAACCATCGGGGATGACAGGCGTGGTGTTATGTTTTTTTCTTATCAAAGATAATGAATAACTAACCAAAAATTACATACATACATAAACTCAAGCAGAAATTACAGAACGCCACCTGTTACGATCCTTATCAGAGATTTTGCGGATGCAGATTTTTTCACATCCGCGGATGCGGATATTAGTAAGTAAAGTTAAAAATTGGAGCATTATATTAAAAAAAAAAAGTAATATTGCCGCCTTTTCGGGTTCACGTCTGTTATGCAGAGGTTCATATATTAAACCCGCGCTAATAAACAATTGTTCGCTAAGAACAAATGTGCCCATTGACCAATAGGAGCGAAGATTTCGTTCGCATACGGAACGTGCAAGTCGCCGGCCCCGCCCATTATCTTTCTTGTCGAGACCTGTGCTACATCCGCATCCGCTTAAATATCCGCATTAATTATTGCGGATGCGGACGCGGATGTCCAAATCCATGCGAAAGCTCCGCGGTTGCAGACGCAGATGTCCAAATCCATGCGGAAGCTCCGCGGTTGCGGACGCGGATGTCCAAATCCATGCAAAAGCTCCGCGGTTGCGGACGCGGATGTCAAAAACCATGCGGAAGCTCCGCGGTTGCGGACGCGGAAGTCCAAATCCATGCGGAAGCTCCGCGGTTGCAGACGCGGATGTCCAAATCCATGCGAAAGCTCCGCGGTTGCAGACGCGCATGTCCAAATCCATGCGGAAGCTCCGCGGTTGCGGACGCGGATGTACAAATTGATGCGAAAGCTCCGCGGTTGCGGACGCGGATGTCCAAATCCATGCGGAAGCTCCGCGGTTGCGGACGCGGATGTCCAAATCGATACGGATGTCCGCAACATCCCTGATCCTTATGTAGTGGTATGTAACCCACACACAGACAAACTTCTGAACTCAAGTAGCTATGTCTCACACGTCCGTTAGTTCAAATTCCGAAATCGACAGTCGGTCACTAGCCGCCACTCGCATCACTTGCGTCAGTTTATAATCATCCTAATCTTAGTTATTGTTTATAAACCGTATTTAGTTATAGTAACTTTATTATATGTATATATATCTCGGGACCCTGGAGTCCCGGACCTTTGGAAAGCGTGCGAGGGGCCGAAGCCGACTCGCAGAGGACCCTTAGACCATTTTAAATAGAATAAGGCACCAACCGACGACTATCCCTGTTCGCTCTATGCAAGTGCACCCAAGGACAACCCCCGATTGGTGTAGGACTATTGCAGAACATGGAAACAAACATATTGGGCTATGGCTTTGGATGGCTTAGTGAACTGGTTATTTTGAAATATGGAAGGACTATGTCCCCTGCCTGATCAATGTTATGGTATACACGGATAAAATGGCCGGGGGTGACTTGCACACTCAATACCTTTATTATTAAACTCATTATGTAATACCCAATGAATATTTAATTTCATTACACTATAGAACTTGTAATCACATCCTAACAAAAGTTCTATACTTACATACTCCTTATAGAGCAAGACGGCGAACCGGAGGAAAGTAAATAATAACCCAAATATTATAAGATTAATATTCTATTTATAATTTCTCTACCGTATAAAAATAATGTCAATATTAGCTGAGTAATAAATAAAATGGATTTTACAATATTTACACAAAAACTAGCGGACCTGACAGACGTTGTCCTGCCCGAACAGCGCCATCTACCGGGTCCAATTGTGAAATTAAACTATACAGGCGACCCACTTAAACATACACACAAAAAAACACAGAAGAATAAATTATATATAAATATACAGATTATAGTATCAGATCATTAGTTTATCCCATCTTCTTCTGGCACTTCCTCTACAGGTATCTCTTCGCAGTTCAGCTGAAAAAGGTAAAAGAATGTCTAATTAACTTTCTCGATAAGGAAGGACTGCAATCTGATCGGATCTCCATCCAATACTTTAACGAGAGAACTACGTGTAACTGTTGTCAGTTTTAAACTTTAATGAACTAGAGCTTAATTAGTACTCATGTTGAAGTATTTAATAAGAAAAGTGTTAAAGTCTGTACACACTGAGGCGAACACCGCGCGGGATGCGGGACGCGAATGCGCGTGTCAATTCGCGTCGAACTATCGCCTACTAGAAGCTGTTTGCAAGTAAGCACTCAACGGTTTCCACGATTATATTATTTACTGTCGTTTCGAGTGTATTTTTCACAATCGCTGGATCATACGACATTTGTCGGGTTAATGGTTAGTCACGCGACTATTAACGCCTGTTTGAACACCTTTGACACAATCGGCGCAAGCGAATTTCATCCCACATCCCGCTCGAGAATCGCCGCAGTTTGGCCCTGGCTTAGGAAAAAAGACAGAATAAGAAAATGTTGTATGGATTTTATGAAAAATGCTTTGATTAAAAAGAAAGTTAACTCTGAAATGGCGACTAAAAGAGATATAGAAGAAAAAAATTAGACAAATATAAAAACTAATTACAAAAAAAAAGGTCTGCTTTGCAATTTTCGTTTTTTGCCATCGACTTCCGAAATTAAAGTTATTTTTCACTTTTTAAGTGTTATTTTTTGGAAGTGGATTGTTTTTTTTGTATTATAAAAAAAAAAAAACACTTTTTAGTTGTGGTAAGGCCCATACAAATTCTAATACCACTACCTGCTATGTAAATAGCAGTGATTGTGTCAAATAAGATGTCGTCTATACAGACTAAGTGAGAAAAAAAAAACGTAATTATTGAAGCTAACTCACAAACTACTCAAGCAAAGTTAATAATATTTATATGGGACCACACGGGAAGCACCAGCTTTCAAATAAAAAAAGAATCATTCAAATCAGTTCACCCAGTCGAAAGATCTGAGGTAAAAAACATAAATAATAAAAAAATACAGACAAATTGATAACCTCCTCCTTTTTTTGAAGTCGGTTAAAAATTGTGACAAAAACGGTGAATCTGATAAATAAACAAATCCAAATTTATTTCAGAATCACGTCCATACTGGTTAGTAACAATGTTAACTTATGAAACTGAACTAATGTATGATGAGCAGTGATCGGAGTAGGTAGATTGATTTTTGGTACTTGTATCATAAATGCACACAGAAAGAATAACATGGATAAGCCATTTTTCCGGAAAGTAATTCCGGTATTTCCGGATTCAATTAAATATTGTTAATGTTGGTAGTGATATTATTACTACTCAATTCAAAATTTAAAGGAAGGTATCAAAACTAAATTAATTCATTATTTATCTGTGGAATAATAAAAAAAAAATATGAAGAATATAATATTGCTCATTTTATTACAATTCCTACCTTTTTTTTTGAGGATGGCAAATCATCAAATGACTCCTTCCACTCTGGCAGAATACAATTCCTACATAAGTTCCGGTTTTTTTAAATAATCCACCAATTCCGGAGGAATGTCCATATTAATATATACGTTTCGGATCAATGGCCCCAGTTCAATCTACCTACTCCGATCACTGATGATGATAAATAGCCTCCAGCCAACTTTCTCGGAATCATTTTTTTGGTCTTCATACTGTGTTCAATACAGTTGAATGAGGTATTTTTATTTAAACGGAGCTTTTGGTTATGTCAAAAGGGATATGACGAAAAACATTGCATATATAATTAAAACTATTATGCCGATGATTCATAAATTTATGTTTCCATTTTATGTACGATAAATACGAATGCGAGTTTTAAAATTAAGGTCTCCTGCAGATTGCCTCGTCCAGCGATTCAGTCGCGATAAACCTTAATATCGTCGCGATGAAGTTGCGCGTTTGTATCGCTACAAAAAGTTATCGTGTGTAACCGGTCTTACTCGTATAATCCTACTTCCTACTAATATTATAAATGTGAAAGTTTGTGTGTTTGTGCGTTTGTGTGTTTGTGTGTTTGGATGTTTGTTACTCAATCACGCAAAAACGGCTGAATGGATTTGGATGAAATTTGGCAAATAGATAGTTTATAACCTGGATTAACACTTAGAATACTTTTTATCCCGATATTCTCACGAGATCGAGACTTACGCGGGTGAAACCGCGGGGCGCAGCTAGTGTCCCTATAAATAATGATGCAGTATAAAGTAAGCTCAACGTAATATCTTACCAATATTTCATCATTAGGCACTCTAGACAGCAGATCAAGTATTTCATTATTCGGTATTCTATTGGGTCGTAATATTTTTCTCGTGAACTTGTGAATTCCTGCAATGATTGATAATAAAAGTTAGTTACAATGGAAAAACACAACAGTCTTTTTTCTTTGTTACTACAATTAAGTCTACAAAATGAGATTCAATTATATTATATTATCAAATAAATAATGATTTTTTCAAAAGAAGTCGTAAAATAGTATTCTGTAAAGATTTCATAGAAATTGTTGCAACAGAGTCGCGTTGCGCCATCGCGTCGCACCTGTCTACGGGAGCCTTTATTCGCAAGTCTGTTTATTAGTTTATTTTAATTAATAGTTTGGAACAAGTGTAGTTATTCGATGACTTTGGGTCAATGGCATATAAATTGTTCCAAATTTTTGTTGATGTGTATTTCCAAGTACTTAATGTTGTTTAAAACAAAATAATATAAATGCAGGTGAACTTACCCCAAATCATGAATATGTATTTGGTTGGTATCATAAACATTACGAATGCGATCACCAGTATGATAAAAATCGCCAGAAGACTGAGGAATGGCACCGAGAAGTTGAACAGGCTGCAAATAAGGTAATTCTAAAATTAAATTCAGCAGATTTTCTTTCTCTTTTTTATGCAGTAAAGGCTATAGTGCCTTCATTTGTATTTTTATTCAGGTATTAAGAGAAGGTTGAGGGTTGGCTTCTATGCTAAAAATGTACGTGAGCATCGGTGCTTTAAAATAGCTCTCAGAAGTGGCGATACCACACGTCAAACGCATCCTGGACAGTTGCTATCATTTCACTATCCTGACTGGTTAGTGAAAACTAAATTCTGTTCGTTCTTAAGCGCATCACTTGAGAATGGTTGGATCGATTTGGTTTTTTTTTTCTTAGCTGTTTTAAAACGTTCGTAATAGTCCAAATTACGTTTTTATAGAAAGAAAAATTTGAAATGTTTCCCGTTTTCAAAGGAAAAAACTGAAAGGCCGTTTTTACCCTACTACGGCGAAGAAAAAAGGAGGGTTATGATTTGACCGGTATGTAAGTATGTATGTATGTAAGTATGATCATCTGTTCCCTCCTATCTTCTAAACCACTCATCACAATTTGATAAATGAGGTATCGCTGGAAGCGCCTTGATTGTCCGCTGGTTAAAGGCAATGTGACGTCACATTAAATTAAAAATGGCGCCCTCTAGAGGACATAAACCAGGAACTTAAAACAAAAAAAAAAATTATCGTACCAAGTTGGGTATCAAATGAAAGGGCTTAATGAGCATATTTCAAAAATATATATATTACAACCCCAAAAGAATTTAAAAAAAAAAAAAGTAATAAAAACTATAACCCAACTACGACTAAAAATATATAAACAAGACACCACAGACAGACAAATTAAAAATCCGGAGTCACACGTGTTAGGGCATAAATCGAACAGATTACGTGTTTTAATTTGTCTGTCTGTGGTGTCTTGTTTATATATTTTTAGTCGTAGTTGGGTTATAGTTTTTATTACTTAATTTTTTTTCTATATGATTTTTGTATTTGTTGACAAGACAACGTCTGTCGAGTTAGCTAAAGTCTGTTTTCTAATCTCGTAGACTAATTTGACATTTCAAGTGATAGTTGTTTGTTTTTTCAATTAGGAGTTTGACGTTTGCACCTGTCAAATTAGTCTATGAGATTAAAAAACAGACTTTAGTATAACATATTTAATTATGTTATGTTGTATCACTCACTTTTTAATACTTTCGCCTAAATTAGCGAATGCTCCAATAAAGTTGTGTACAGTTTGCACCATATCTGTTAAGCTGTTTAGTTTTTGTCTCAACGACTGGTTTTTTTCTTCCTGAAATTGAAAATGTTACATTCGTTTTATTTGTCACTAGCTGATGCCCGCGGCTTCGCCTGCATGGATGTCGGTTATTATATACTAAAACCTTCCTCGAGAACCACTCTATACATTGGTGAAAACAGCATGAAAATCGGTGCAGTAGTTTTTGAGTTTATCGCGTACAGGACGACAGACAGACGCGGCGGCGGACTTTGTTTTATAATAAGTAAGGATGTAGTGATGCAGTCTTCAAAAAAGAATAGTAGAATGTATTCTAACTTAACAAACAGCTGAGCTCTGGGGTGTTTGTTGCACTACTTCTTCTTCGCAGCTAAAGTACTAGGAAGTGGTGAAGGGCGGACGTTTAGGAAGACTGTCTCTTAAAGGTTCACATTAATATAGCTAGCGAAAGTCAACGAAACTCAGCAGATGTGATGGGATATGTAAATATGATAAAACCAAAAAGCAATTAATTTGATGTTTAATTTTTTGTGGAGTCATCGACCGCAGGTAATATCAGTTTAAAAAATGAGTTTTAATATCAGTAATATCAGTTGTTTTTTTGTTTAAACTTCACAGATGTGGTTGGTATCGGTTTTTAAACATGATAAAACAAAAGAAATCAGATTTTCTCAACTCCACTGCCAGCGTTTGTTGACCACCCCATCTGATCGCTGACCTCAAAAAACATCGAATCTTTTATTTTTTTACCGACTTCAGAAAGGCGGAGGTTCACAACTCGTCTACAGGTTTTTTAAATATTTTAATTCGCGATTGCTCCGCCAATTTTGAATTGATTTTGATTATTCTTTTTTTGTTTGGTAGGTCATGCTTCAGAGGTGGTCTCATATAAATTTATTAACTTTGCTTTCGTAGTTTTTGAGTTGGCTTCACTATTACGTATTTTTCCCATTTTGTATATCTGGACGATGTTTTAAGTTACTCCGTCACTGTCATTTACATAGCAGGTAGTGGTATTCGACTTTGTGTGGGGTAGGTACCTACTACAACTGATAGATCTTAGTATCTATTAAGTTAAGATAAGCGCATTTATCGCATTGGGTTATCCTGTAATGGTAGATGTAAGTTGATGAATAAATAAATAAAATAAAAAACTAAAAAGTGAAAAATAAAAACTTTTTACAAAAAAAAAACAAACGACTTCCAAAAAAAAACACTAAAAAGGGAAAAATAACTTTAATTTCGGAAGTCGGTGGCAAAAAACGAATATTGAAAAGCAAAGACACCGGCTTCCGAAATTAAAGATGTTTTTCCCTTTTTAGTGTTTTTTTTTGGAAGTCATTTGTTTTTTTTGCAAAAAGTTTTACATTTTATCGAGTTTTGATATCGATGCCTATCGCATAGGAGTTTCGCTAGCTAATTAAATTTAACCCTGTATAGTTTTAACGTTCAAAAAGTGCTGATTCGCAGCCTAGTTTGAATAAATGACTTGATTTTGAATGAAATAAATTGAGTTCTATGAAGGGAATAAGTACTAATTTCTAGCTATACAAATTAAAATACTACTTTCTGTTTTAATATAGTCTCACTACTACCTAAATAATACCAATAGTCTCACTAGGTATTAAACTCAATCAATTTGTCTAGCCTTTTCCCAACTATATTGTGGTCGGCTTCCAGTCTAACCGGAGGCAGCTGAGTACCAGGATTTTACATGGCCAACAACCCCGTAACTGGGTACTACGATAACTCTTGGTAAGACTGGTTGTCAGACTTTCGGCCTCTGACGACCCGCAACGACTGTCAAAGATCCAATAATGACAGCCGGGACTAACGGCGTAACGTGCTGTCCGAGACAAGGAGGAGTCACTAGGTAGGTATTAACTAAATAATTTCTTACCTTCTCTTTTTTATCATCATCATCTTTTGGTGGTATCTTGAACACACAGTCTTTCCCTGAAATAATATAAATAAAATACTATAAATAACGTACGTGCTTGGTCTTTTTTGATTTAGTAGATCAAACCAGGTGCCTATTTACGTAATATAATAGACAATGCCACATATTTTTTCGAAAAATAACAAAAAGAGACGAGCGAAAATTCATACAAAGTTGGGCCTGACATTACAGTTACGATTACTACATTTTTTAATTTAGATATTAATACCATTTCAAAAAAACTAAAATGTTTACGACTTCGCCATGGTAGAAAAAAAATACAGGGTCTTGTTGGTTTGTCCAGAAACAACGTTGTTGCTTTTTAACGTTATTCTTACACCAAGCTCTCACATTATATTTAAAAAAAAGAATGGTTTATCTTTATTGTAGACTAGAATATAACCGAATTTATTGTAGGACATTAACACATTGAGGATTCAGACCACTTGAGGTGCAACCCATTGCTGTATAACTGAAAGAATGCCTTGGTCTTCTATTTGATGTAATCCTATAGAAGGATTACGGCGCCATGTAGCTATGCCGCAGTTGATACAATGATGATGTTGATCACTCATTGTAGCAAACTTCGAAATCCGGTAGATGAGGCTGAGGTAAGTCGAGTAGGCAAGTTATCTAAGTCCGTTGTAAGAAATACGTGGGTCGTTCGTCAAAGTAATAATCGTCTGAATCCTTTATACGTAGCCAAAGTCGCTAAAGAATATCGAATAATAATTACAGCACACGAAAACACAACCGAAAATATCCACTACCGCAAGCTCAGAGCCAAACGAAGCGAATGATTGGTTTGATTGACGTTTGATCCGACATTGACTTAAGTTCCACTTTGTTGCCTGTTTAATAAAATATGATGATTGATTGTAAATTCAATCAATTTATTTTTATGACTGGTTTAGAAACGTTGTTGTGTCACTGGATAAATATTATTTCAAAAATTAATTTTTTGAACTAATGATAGAAGAAATTAATATGTTATGGGCATAATAATGTAAAGAAATGTATTATTATGATTTCGATTAATTTGTTTCATGTGGCAACATTGTTTAAAAGAGAAAATAAGGGAAGTCAGTGTTTGTTCTATTAAAATTATTTTATTTCTTATCCCATGATAAAACTGCATAATATTTCATGATTAATTACAAAAAAAACTAAAAGAAATATTGATAAATATTTCATTTGTGTAACGTTAGGCCCAGATTCGCCCGTCTCCTTTACTCTTTTTGTTGCACGTGATGGTATGGTGTGGTGGTAATGTATTAAAGAAACTTGTAAAATACTTAGTTTTATTAAATAGGCCCCAATTTCAACCATTTTGAAAACGCTCTGATGAAAAAGGTATCTCAATAAAAATTCATATCACATCTCAATTGAATTGTTTTTTTTTTTTTGAGGGTTTGTAATCATCAATTGACTTCTCCCGCTCTGGGCGGAGCTGAGGGCGTGTCAGACTTTTACTGACTAAAACCCACCCGTGTTCCTTCAGCTGCCTGTTGCCAAGGGTCCCGGTATCCCTTCGGACTTTACCTCAACCCTGGCAGAACAATTGAATGCTATTCAATTATTACCGACGAGGTGAATACAAAGAATAATTACTAACTATCAAACAATAATTCTAGAATAGATATTTTTTATTTTAAAAGTCTGTAGTGTTTGCCACAGAATCTGTGCTGTCTATTTGGAACACTATCTTGATACAACGCCAGAAAGTTATGAAAGTACAGAAGTTTTTTGCTGGGAAGGCTGCGGCGGGCGCCAACTAATTACAAAAAATAATATTTTAAAAGTTTTCACGAAAAGGAATACTGAATGTCTCGTCTAGCGGGAACAGCTCAGTTGCAGTTCGTATTAAAAGCGTTTGGTTTGATTCTTATGACAGGTTCATTTTCTATTTAAGGATTCCTTCGAATTCCTTCTCGTAAATAGCACATCGCCATAGCATCGGTGAAAGAAAAACATCTTGTGGAAACCTGGACTTTTCTAAACGTATATAATACTAGCTGCGCCCCGCGGTTTCACCCGTGTTAGACTCGATCCCGTGGGAGTATCGGGATAAAAAGTATCCTATATCCTATTCCAGGTCATGGTCTACCTATGTGCCAAATTTCATCTAAATCCGTTCAGCCGTTTTAGCGTAAAAGCGTAACAAACAAACAAGGTTATTATATGTATACTAAAACCTTACTCGAGAACCACACTATTCATTGGTGAAAACCGCTTGAAAATCGTTGCAGAAGTTTTTGAGTTTATCGCGTACAGGACGACAGACAGACGCGGCGGAGGACTTTGTTTTATAATACGTAAGGATTTTAAATATAAAACATTAAATTTTTGTAAGTTTGTTTGTTACGCGTTTACGCTAAAACGGTTGAACGGATTTGAAAGAAATTCAAACATGGGTAGACCATGACCTGACATAGGATAATTTTAATCTCAATGTTTCCCACGGGATCGAGACTTATACGGGTGAAATCGCGGGGTGTCAACCCGTCTTGAGGAAACGTGGTGATCAATTATCGTGGGTATGAGAAGAGGCCTTTGCCCAACAGTGGGACAGTAATTGGTTGGTATTAATTAGCACATATTGTGTTAGAACTTTATCAAAAGAGTCTTTCAACCGATTTTGACTTCTATATCGTAGAAATAAGGACGGCATTAAAAGCAAAAAACGATACACAAAACCAACTGTCTACTGCAATTGCCATTTCTTATGCCACCAACGCAATAGAAGTCAAAATCGGTTGAACGGACTGTAAAAAAGGCTTATTTAAATATCTGATCTTATTTCAAATGGAGTACTTATAGAAGGCTAGGCAAGTTGTCACAGAGAATCAGTCCTCATAATCTTATCATTGCTTCACATCAGGTGAAACGTAAAAAATACTTACATCGAACAAGGATGAATTTGGGGGGCCGGTACCAGAAGAACGGTATAAGTGTTATAAGTGGTAACATCCAGATTTTGAAGAACCAGCAAAATAGCAGCCATATTGTTAATGCTATTATATTAGCTCGTCTTGACTCCCATTCGAAACACGATCTGGAAGAATGGAAGATGTTAATCTGGTTTCTATTGTGGCCGCATTTACATCACCACATGCGAACTACGCATCTAAGACCTTTTTTTTTGAGGCTGTGACATCATCAAATGACTTCTCGCGCTCTGGGCGGAGCGGGAGTGCGTGTCAGAATTTTACTGACTAAAACCCACCCGTGTTTCTCCAGTTGCCTGTTGCTAAGATCCCGGTATCCCTCTCGGATTTTCCCGCAATCCTGACGTCAAACAAATGCGCAAACAGAGTTTACCGCGCGATCGACTTATATATAACTTCCCGACATCAATCTTTGGGTTGTTGCCCACCGGATACGGCACCCGTCTAGTCGGAGGATCCTCCCTTTTTCTATGGAGGATGAGTGCACATAATACCCGCACTATATACTAAAGTTTTTCGGCTGTCTTATTGCTAGGTAAATATATCTATAAGTATATTTGTTTTTCACTGAGACATGACTTAAGTAATCAACCTACAATGCTTATGATGTTCTCACTGCTAGGACACAGGCCTCCTCTGATGTATGTCACATGTCTTCAATTTATTGGTTCTGGGATATACCGTTTCGGACTTTTGTATTTTTGCTAATATTGTGAAGACTAATATAAATGTGCCAATGTTAGTGCTATTTATCTTCGCAGAACTGTTTTTAGTCATGCTTATACAAGATAATGAAAAATTCAATAGTAAAGCAGAATAATAGAGCCTGTAGTTTTTAAAGCCCTTGTTAGTTGAAATGAGCTGATAAAAGCCAATAAGTGGCGCACTTAGTGTGGTAGAAAATTCAACTCGAAAGTGCCAACTTTCCGAGAATTTTCCGACACTCGCTAAACATGAAGTTTTTAGTGCACCAATGTTGGCGCATGTATAGTACATTACTGTCGCGGCCAAGGCTTGTATAGTACTTTTCTCAAATAATGCGCGGAAATTCAAACAGAGAAAATAAATACAAAATCTAAAATCCATGACGAACAACTCTAATTTTTCATGCGCCACTACATTCATTTGTTTCATCTTTACTATAAACAGTTCTATTTGCAAGTCAAATCGAAATTTAAATAAAAATTTTGATAAGTTACCTCCTTGGTTGCCATGTGTTGAAGTAAAAAGTTCGTTCCATTTTTAAATAACACGACAGATATGAGTTTTCATAGTAATTTATTTGGCCGCTAAACACACCAGATATAGATTTTCATAGTAACTTTGCCGGCCGCATCGTCACTTGTTTTTTACCAGAACAGGAATTTCGATTTATCTCAAAGAAGGTTGTGAAAATAATGCTCGAAATTCCAAGCATGTTTGAGAAAATTTTGTTTTCAAGACCTCTTTAGATTTTGTCAATCACTTAATACCGAGAACTGACGATCGGCGATTTTACGGACGGACACCGACGAGCCCGGGCAACGGACCGTGGGAAGGTTTACGTGCGGGGTATCGCCGACATCTGCCGTGCGTATCCGTCTGCAATATTGCCGATCGTGGGATTCCACCATAAGAGGTGTTCAGTTTTGTTTAAAGGAAAAAAATATTCGTTTCTTACTGGAATCGTAAATGGAAATGTTCCTATTAGGTCATCCTCTACCTGCGTCAACGCATTCTGCAATCATGACTCCGTTTACCAGGTGTGGTAAATATGGAAATATTTCTTAACCATTGTACGTCTGGGTTACCAACTTGTCACTTGCGGGAATTTCATTCCTATATACATCATCTCACGCCTGTATTCCCCGAAGGGCTAGGCAGAGGTGTAGCTATAGTACACCCACATTTCGCCAGTTATGTTTAAGTCCCATGTAATAGGGGGCGAGCCTATTGCCATCAACCGGGTACAATTCCAGACTCCTGGTTGCTACTGAGCAATTCCAGATGGAAAAATCCAATAGCACTTTGCCCGACCCGGGAATCGAACCCAGGACCTCATGCTCAGCAGTAGCGCTTACGACCAACGAGTCAGGTAAATAATACCAAATGAAGTCTACAGAAAAAAAAAAATATGTTCAATATAAAATTTACTGAAAAAAACTTACTTCATTACTCTAAAAGCATCCATGGTCCAATTAAATACAACTTTAGCTCTGGAAAGGTTTCTAGAAAACGTGTGTCTGTCTAATTTTTGTTGTGACTCTAGATATTTTACTTCCTTTGTGTTGAGTACGCGGACTGATGCTTTAACCTGGAAATGGATAAATTAATTTTTATTATCATATTAGTTTTGCATAGTTCAAGATATTTCTCATACCATTATGATTGGTGGGTTACCTTTTGAGAACAGTGGGCGAAGATGGTTTTTTGACAACTTTTTTTTTTTTCCGAATTTCGGTGCATATTTGTAGGCACTTCCGGACTGACCGCACATGAAGAAGGTTGTGGAGAGAAGTTTAAAAAGCAACGCACTAATCATATCTTTTTCATGACCTGATCACTATTCTACTGATGTTTTTTGAGATTTCAGGTTTTGGTCAAGATTTCCAAAATCAGATCTTACTTATTTATTAAAATTATACATCACTATACAGGCTGATTTTGAAAACATGCGACAAAATTTACGGGGGTGCTCTACCCATCAATATGAACAACTTTAAATAAGGGATCAAATTAAAATTCGCAAAAAAAAAACTTACCGTCTTATACAAAATGGTCCAATTGGGTATCTTTTTGGGTATACCTTTATGCCAGGTCGATTTTTTTTTGCGAATTCTAGTTCTGTAGTAAAAGTTGTTCATATTGATGGGTAGAACACCCTCTTAAATTTTGTCGCATGTTTTTAAAGTCAGCCTGTATAATAATGAATGAAAGTGTTAGCTGTTTCAAGACCTCTAAATTATTCTACTGTTTTTTTTTGAGATTTCGGTTTTTGTCGATGTTTCGAAAAACAGATTCTACTTATTTATTAAAATGATATATCACTAATTATAATAATGAATGAAAGTGATATTAAGAAATTCGTTTCTTGTAAACGCAATTTCTCATTATTTCTCTTCCTATGTCTCATTTCCTGTTAGCCTTATTTTCCTCTGTCGAGTGCTAAACAGATAATAATACAAGGAAAATGTTGTTTTTCTAAGAATGTTACATGCCTCGTTTATTTCGTTTGTTCTAAATTCAAATGCAAATTCATTTATTGGTGTGATTTTTGGTACATTTTATATGAGATCTTAATAATAAATACTTTATTCTTAAAAATCTACTTAAAAGGTGTACACTCTTCTCTCTCTAATGAGATATTACATTAACATCATGCGGGTATTCCCCGAGGGGTTGGGCAATGGGCAGAGGTCTAACTAATTTACACCCACATCTCGCCAGTTATGTTTAAGTCTCATGTAATAGGGGGTGAGCCTATTGCCATAAACCGGGCACAAATCCAGATACCGCGCTGCCACTGAGAAATTCCAGATGGAAAAACCCAATAACACTTTGTCCGACCCGGGAATCGAACCCTAGAATCTGATGTTCAGCAGTAGCACTCGTGATCACTAGACTAACGGGGCAGTCACTAATGAGAAATTGACTCAATGAATCATTAGTTAGTACATCATTATCTAGTGTTATGGGCTTGGTTTCCTTTCAGTTTACAAATGCTGTCGATAATTATCAGTATGTACGCAAACAATGGGAAATACTGGTATTTTAGTTTTGTAAAGTTCACTTCGAACCTCGCTTATGAGACCGTATACAATTCGAAAGCGACCTCATTCTATTTCTGATCATCGCGAATTCACACCTGATGACGTTCTTCTAAGTAAAGGCCTATTCAGATATTAGCGATATCGCTGTCGTATTCGGTAGCGATACTGGTCCGAAGTTACTAACCAGAAGGCGAACCAATATCGCTACCGAGCGCGACAAAGATATCGCTTTTATCTGAATAGGCCCTTATATTTGGATAAAATGACATTATAGTTGCATTTTTAGCTTTATAGATAAATTGCTCAGACCAAATAAAAAACCAACGCACAGCGCTGTCAACAGTGACGTGAGGCCGGTTTCGTAAACATGTGTGCACTTAGTTTGGTGTAGTTTGATAGTAGTGTCATTGTAAATAGTTTTAAATGTGTGTGTGTGAACGTGTATGCACAGTGTGGTGGTGTAGTTTTAGCATGCTTCACGGTATTGTTCGCAGCGCTCCGTCTTGGTTTTTTATTTGGTCTAAGGATGAATTGATCGAATCATTCGTGACGAAGATGACCGACGCTTTTAACACTTTTGCTTACTGTCTACGGCGCACAAATCCTGCATAGACTTGCATCTAAGGTACATTACCACCATCTAGCTATATGACCACCTCCACTTCAAATGCAATATTAGTTTATAGGAAGGACGAAGGAATAATAAAAATATACTTACAAGCTTCCAAGTGAGGTTCATCTCCAGTAAAATCCTTGGATTATTCCCTTTAGCTCTGTCTCTGAAACTGGAGTCTTTGAGCGCGTACCATTTCTTCTCACCACTTTTGATCTTCAGCAAAGGTAGTGAGAGACAGCCCACTTCTTCAGACCTCTTCTCATCATGGATGGAGATGTCTAGGATTGAAGTAATATCAGAAACTTCACTGAAATTATACGTAGGATTCATTATTTTAAAAAACCGGCAAACTGCGAATCGGAGTCGCACACGAAGGGTTGCGCCGTATACGATATTTTTTATTTAAATACTTTAGTAAAAATTACACGATTCTTGTATGAGGATCCACTTTCATTTTTAACTTTATTTTATCTTTATTATTTGTTGTTATGTCTTTCTCGTTTATTCCTGTATAATTTGTGACACTTTGAGCATTAAAAATACAGATTAACAATAAAATATCATGGAAATAACCGGCAACCGTCAACCGCGCTTCCGCAGCGTCGTGAGGTATACCCGGTTTTTGACATGAAAACGTCCCCTGCCCTGGAAACGTCTTGACGTATGTGAGAGAAATACACTATCTGTGAAAATTTCAACTCTCTTCCTGGTACGGTTCATGAGATACAGCCTGCTAACAGACGGACAGCGGAGGCTTACCTTAAACCTATTACGTGGACCCCGGCTCCAGACCATCAAATTGTCTTTTTTACCCGGCTGCCCCAGAAGGAGGGTAATGTTTTTTTAGGTTTGCGAACGAAATTGTTTAGATGATGACTGAAAGTCTAAGGCCCACTTGCACCACAAATCACTAAAACATTTAGTGTTCAATTAATTTAAAACATCGTTCTATCCAACAATATATAAAACAACTAATTATTTACACTAAGTACTAAATTAAATGACTGATTAAGTAACTATACAAATAAACAAATTAAAATATGGCGTCAAAAAATTCCTCCGCATCGCTGTCGGATGGTTATGTACCCAAGTGACTGGCGGCATTGTCTCGTTGTATGGCAATGCTTAGCTTCTGGCCAAGGTAAAAGCCCTTGGGTCATGGGAGGTGTCAACCAACCGTTTATAGATTTCGGTGAACAAACCATGAGCACTCGGACCCCACGGCTCTAGGGTTTCAACCCCAAACGGCTTGAAAATAAAGTTACCTAGAAGGTGACTTAATTTTCGAGTTACTAAAATATTTACTTACAAAGTAAATATCTTCATCCAGTTAGGCTCCTGTGTTTTGATCTCAGTTTGAGTCTGGAGCCTTTCGTTGTCGAGTTCTAGAACACAGTGACACTCGCTGCCTGACAGTCCCTTAGCACCATAAACTATTACTGTGAGGGAGCCAACTTCTCCAGAGTCATCTTTGTAATTGTACCAGGGCTGCAAAGAGACAAAGGACGTAGGTATTGGGAACTGGCGCAGTTCCTTTGTGAACCCGTCGTGTAGGAGTTTTTGGTCTACTTTTACGTACTCTTCAATTTATGATGAAATTCTCTTTCATTCTGGACCCTGATCCTTCAGACTGTCCTTCGTTTTTATATAATATCTGATTTGGTCTGTCGTAATAGGTACTTTACCTACATACCACGTACACACGGCTACACATCAAGCTATACATTTCCAGTTTAAGCTGACCTCGCATTGTACGGAAATCATATGCAATGTGAGATCAGCATAAACTGGAAATGTATAGCTTGATGTGTAGCCGTGTGTACCATCTATAGGGTGTAATATCATCTTTTGGAAAACTTTATGAAGTGTTCGTGAGAGCTGCTATCATCGTGTATGTTTTTAACTTTCAATCCTACTATATGTTATAATTATATTATAAATATTATTATAATTATATTATAAATATTATAATATTATCCTACAAATATTATAAATGTGAAAGTTTGAGTTTGTGTGTTTGGATGTCTGTTACTCAATCACGCAAAAACGGTTGAATGGATTTGGATGAAATTTGGCAAACGGATAGTTTATAACCTGGATTAACACATAGGATATTTTTTAACTCGATATTCCTACGGGATCGAGACTTACGCAGGTGAAACCACGGGGCGCAGCTAGTCCCTAATAAAGCCGAATCTGAGGGAAGATTGAAGTGGTGTAAGTGCGTTTGTGTTACAGAATAGACTTCTGAACCTATCTAACCAAAATTAAGTTGTTACTGAGTTGTTTATAATTCCGAAAATAACAATACACTCACAGAATTCTTTGCGACCGTATCAAGTCTTCTCTGTGTCTCTTGATAGTCATCAAGGCTTACAAGGGAGAATCCAGTAATAGTGAGCAAAATAAACAGTCCTGTGGTACCCGTGTCTCCCTCCAAGTTCAGTCGCATTTTATGTGTTCTCTCCTTTGCCATTTCTGATAAATCAATGTTGGTCCTGAAATTGGAACATTTATTGAGAACATTATTTCTATAATTAATGAAGAATTGGAAGATATTAATTTTTCCAGTCGATTTAGGTTTATTTTTTGCTGATGTTTTCAATTAGCTGAAAGTACCAAACATAATTATATATACTGCGTATTATGTACATCTAAATATTTAGTAGTATCAATAATAAGAAAAATATACCATAAAAGTATGTACATAATAGTTATGTCCACTAAACAAATCTAATTTAATAAGCGCGTGTAAAATATTATCCAAATACGAACTCTTCCTTAATTATAATATTACGCAAAAATTAAAAATATAGGCACAAATAGATGTCAATTTACCTGCCAACACAAAAGTCCTTTTCCCATAGAGAAACTTCCACAATATTATCATCATACAAATTGAAATTGAATAATTCTTGCCATTTAGCTTTCGACGTATTGCTTTTTATTACTTTTGACTTATACTTCTCCGAGCCCAATCTGAATAAAATTATTTGGGTGTTTATTAAGGATACGGAAAATAAATTAATGTTCTCATATTATAAAATTGTTATTGTTTGTATTTATACCTTAAACGTTAACAATAATAATTTTATGAACGCAGTTGATTGATAATACTGATGAACAGGATATTCATGCTAGATATAAATTATAATAATCCTATGCAATTAAAAGTGAGATCACTTTCGAAATAGATACTAAATCATTATCTAAATAACGTTCTTAGTAACATGAATCCAAGTCCTGTTTTCCAGCAAAAACCGTTTTTTACAATCCGAAATAAACAGTTTAGTACGTAAACAATTTCTTTATCTTACCTAAAACGACAAAACAATAAACGAGTCTTTTCCTCCAAAATGTCAGCTTCCAGACCAGTGGCTTCAATTAATGCGATGGACACCGTAGCCACTTTTGTTCTTTTGACTGTTTTCACTTTGTCTTGCTTGGTGTTGCTCAAAATAAACTGAAAACAAAGAATCCCATTGATTTTTTCAGTCCACAACCCTTTTTTACTTTGCTCAAAGAAATTCCAATAAATCGTAACAGGCGAAAGAATTCAGAACCTTCAGCAATTTTGTAAACATTAAACGAATGAGTTTTTTCTGATCGTTATTTCGTGACAACATTCAGTGCAAATGTAAATAAAAAGGACCTTTTCGACTTTCTCGCGGGTTTTTTCTTTCTTCTCGTTTTCTACTTTATCTTTCTCCTTCTGTTTCCGTTTGCCTTTTGCGTCTTTAAGCCGCGAGCCAATTTTATTCCGTATTGAAATTATTGGGAGTGGTGTGAGAGAGGGCGTTGCAGATTCGTCGCTTTCTTTAGCCACTTCATTTAATCTGAAATTATATTGGAGAAATCCCTCATTATATCGAAATTGCCTTTTGATAAAAGGAAAAACAAAACAAACTTACGATTCAAGACTCAAATTATCAAAAAATCTGTTTATTTTGCTGTCATTTTCATTTTTCTCAAACGCCGGCGACGGCGTAACGTCATATTCTGATATACTTGCTTCTCTTATAGTAATGTATTGGAAAGACGCATCATTTTTAAGAATTTCTTCTTCAATTACACTATGTTTCTCAGCAGGAACATCGTTGCTGATCGTGTCAATTCTATTAATATCAGCACTGCTCGCGTATCTTGGTTCTTCGTAGACGTAATCTTCTTTGAGTGATGACAGCGAGTCAACTGATTTAGATTTTTCAAGTTTTCTTTGCATTTCCTCATATTTGTTTTGTATCCTTTCATGCAATCTCGCAAAGTGACTTTTTTTGAGAATGTCACCGTTTCCACGCACATCCGCCATTGGTTTTGCACAATATATTTAATTTTTGTTACACAACGGACATATAATATTGCTCACGTCGAATGACACGTTAACATTGGCTAAACATTTCGCTGTGTGGTGAGTATAGATAACGTTATCAACTGATTTATTGATTATTTTGAATAATCTATTATCTTTAGTATGTGTTTAGTCTTGCGGGGATTTTTATGTGTGTAGTGTAGGTAACTTCTTCAATTGTTGGTGCAGCATACGTGTTAGTACTCGACAATAATTAAAATATAAGTATGGCAAGCAATAGGTTTGTGATAGATAAAACTTATCTGATTGAGTTGATGACTTATCGGCTAGATGTCTGATAGATAAAATATCACTAATTACGTTAATGTAAAAAAGTAAAAAATTAAAGATAACGTTTAAAATTCGACTTACAGCACCTAATATGTATTTGTAGCTGCGCTATCTGAAACATTGTATGAGCTTTCTTTTCTAAAAAAAGTTCAATCAATTTAGTACCTACAATTTAATCAATTTATGTACACACGACTTAAACATCAAGCTATACATTTCCAGTATAAGCTGACTTCGCATTGTATGAAAATTCTATGCAGTGTGAGATCAGCATAAACTGGAAATGTATAGCTTGATGTGTAGCCGTGTGTACAATAAAACCGTGCCCTTTCTTGAGTGTTTGGTAAGGCCTTAATCTATTATGGCATAGCAATGAGTGACGATTGACTAATGTTACGATATCTGATACAAAGATATACCGAACATAAATTTTATCTGCATAGGAAATAGGTATTAGTTCTTTATTAAATGTTATTAACACTCTCCCTGCCGACAATATATAAAACTTTTTAAATTCAGGACGTCATGGAGGTCGCCGGCTTTGGGACCCCAAAGTTTCTGCTTGTGACGCCGTGAGTCAAAATTCAAAATGCCGAGGGGTACGCCGCCGGCGGATCAAAAAAAAATCTTTCAGTACGCCGTGGGATCCGCCCTGACCGCCCTGACTGAATTCAAAGAGTTTTTACAACTACTGGCGTGCTGTTATGGAAAATGTGATACTTCTCTGGCGGGTAGATGAAACTTAGCTAAAAATAAAATATAAAAAAAAAGCAAGTGAATGGGACCAATAATTGACTTGCTATGGGACTCGACAATGATATAAAAAAATACTATAATATTAATATTTATGTATTTATTGAAGTTTATATAACAAAAAATAATTAGAATGCTACTACTCTAGCTACCTAGCTTGAATCATTACTACTCGACGATTCATTATTATCAGTACTCAGATGACTAACGTCTGACTCAGGTATGAAGTTAGGATGTGAGTCAGAGTCGTCCGACGTGTAGAAAACGCGACTTAGATTTGTTATCGATAAGAAAGCGCGGGATAAAAGTCAACCGCCCGGCCGTGGGGGCCGCTGGCATCTAACTGCTTGTTATTATGATTGGCGTGCAGAATAAAACTATATGACACACATACATATAGCTCTTTCCTCCTGTTTCATGTTTATTATTGTATTGTTTATATATATATATTTATATAGATAAGTATATGCTTTATGTATATGTGTATTTATTGTATATGTAAATGGTACACCACTGACTACCTGCAGTATTATCTCTCCTTCGCGCTTTAATCCATCCAAAGGTTGTCTGTAAAAGATCGCTTTTAGGGATAAGACCGCCCATTGTGTCACCCTATGTTAAATTTCTACATTTGTATCTGTATTTTTTATGGTGTACATAATAAAGAGTATTCTATTCTATTCTATACATGCGGGCGTACCGAACGAAAAAATGTGGGGGCTGCCGGCGGATCTAATGGCCCGCTAATAAAAGTATTGAAAAAGGTGCTTTTGGCTGCCGAACAAAATTTTTGGGGGTCGCCGGTGTCTCTCATTGCAGGCAGAGTGTTAATAATGCCTCATTGGGCTAGTGATCGCAAGCGCTTCTGCTGACCTGAAGAGGCCCTGGGTTCGATTCCCGAGTCGGATAATGTGATATTGGGTTTTTCTAAATGGAATGTCTCTGTAACAGCTCGCTCTTTAAGTTCATATAAGTGCCAAATGTCATGATTTCATGAAGTAGTCATTCAATGCACTTACATGAACTTAGAGAGTTGTATTACTGATTCTAATGTTTATAATTCTGTAAATCCATATTTGTTACGGCCGCAAATCATATTTAGATCAACATACAACCTGCAAATTGCAAAAAACAAGAAAGAAAGTTTGAATTTCGCGGGCTACCTTAGCGCATGCCCCTTAGTCCGGTCAATTGGTACGAATGTTCGGAACAACATTATAAATGAAATGTCCCCACCGATCTCACACTTGCAAAAAAATTATTCAAGGTCAAAGTTCGCAAATATATGGGTTTTTTTTGCGTTTTTTAGCCAAACGGTTTGTTTTATGATAGAAATTGTTGATTATGCAAACATCTATGAAAAATTTTCTACAATTTTTCTCTATCACAATCTGTTTCATTTTGATAATTTAACAACATTCATTGCATTATTTACGTTGTTGAGCAAACACATTTTTTAAACATATTAGCAATTTCCTTCAAAATGATTCAGATTGTGATTGATCGTGTGTTACTCAATTAGGGTGCGGATGCAGCTGAATACGTAATACGTCCTAAGCCACTGTAACACCAATATACCTAATTATGTAGGTAATGGGATACTTAAAAAATAGCATCCCATTCTAAAGCGGTCCCTAGACGATCATGCGGCATGTAGTAACAGAAACGGCCAGAAATTAAAACGAAACTACCCTACACTTAGTTCAAAGTAAACCACAAGGAAACTAAACATTTTACCTCTAATTATCTGAAGTAGCAGTTCGTTAGTCTGTAAAACCGTATGGTAAAGCTGCTTAACCAACTCCAGAAAACTAACAACACAAACAAACTTTGAATAAGTCCGCGTAAATTATAGTGTGGAGGAAGCAACCATTTTGAAGGGTTTCTGAAGTCAAATGGAGAGAAACTTTGAGGTTCCAAGGGTCAGTCGTGTTAGCACAATTGTCGGGTACTTTTGACCCTTTGATATGAGTTGCGAATTTAATGTGTTGAATTGATTACTTTTCGTAACTGAGAAGGATGTGAAAGATACAATTTTATTCATTTTTAAGGCTCTTACACACTAGGGCGATTAGTCGTGCGACGCGACGCCGCGCCGCCGCATTGATCGCCGTGAGAAATTGTTTTGTTAAAATTAGCATCGCGCGACGAATCGCCCCAGTATGTAAGAGCCTTTATGTATTACTAGCTGTGCCCCGCAGTTTCACCCGCGTAGGTCTCGATCCCGTGGGAATATAGGGATAAAACGTATCCTATGTCCCATTCCAGGTCATGGTCTACCCATGTGCCAAAATGGTTCGCGCATTGCATTCTTATCCTCGTGATAACTTCAAAATTAAATGGCCGATTCGAATGAATTAAAAATTATTTTACTGCTAAATAAACACCCTGATGATAATACTATTTATTTGAATAAGAATTATTAATACTACGATTCGAATGTAACCTACTTTGGTTTCTACCGGCGATCTACTTAAATTTTAGAACACAAAAGCTGCTATTTTGACTTAACTATGTGACTACTATATAGTTAGATACAATTCTATGCGGACTTTCCTTGTCCGATGAAGTAGTGCCAGCCCGCGCCGTAGCTGAGCACGTAGCTTTAAATTCCCCGTTTAATAATAATGATGATCTAAACCTTTTGATCCAGCCTGTCCCAACAACTTGCTGTCCCCCCGCCAGTGATGTCGCCCTAAGCCGAGGTTCGTACCCCACAGGGGGTGCCCTTAGCGAGCGCACACTTAATTTTAATTTAGAATAGTTTATATGCCCCTGGCTGGAGGCCCTGAGTGTAGAAGCTTAAGGCAGCCACAGGAAAGTCCGGTTAAGAAGTTATGATTTCCGAAATCACACTTTAAGATGCCATAGTTAAAAAAAAAAAAAAAAAAATGCGGACTTTTTTGTGGGTAATAATGAGTAAAATTTTGCTACTTTGGGTTACCTTGCTGCAATTTTCTTAAAGATCTCAAATTTTTTTTTAAATAAATTTTAGCCTGTTTTCCTTCCTGATAATTTAGCTTTCTATTGGTTAAAAAATAGTTAAAATCGGTCCAGACGTTTTGGAGCCTACTCGGTACAAACAAACAAAAAAATCTTTCCTCTTTTTAATATTAGTATAGAAGTATAGATTATTTCTTCTTGACTTATTTGTCCCTTGTTGACTACGGAACCCTAAAAATGATTGATATGGAATTAGAGTACCTACTTTTATGAACACTCTAAATGGTAATCGGGCAGTTAACCCGTACCCGATTGTTAGCCAGCAATAACATGGTCTTCACTTTAAATAAGGTACGCAAGACCGCCGACTGCAGGCAGTAGCAGCAGGCAACGTGTCGTCTCGACACTACTGGTTTCTATGTATTTCTATTGCTGGGGCTACATTGTCGCGTTATCGCGAACTAAACTTCACGCGCTCTCTTTCGCACACCACTCTACGTCTCGCTGAGCAACAGAGAGCGCGCGAAGTATTGTTCGCCATAACGCGACAATGTAGGCCCAGCATAATGAAACATGACGTTTCACAAGATACGGAATATTAAAAAAA
Organism: Lithophane leautieri; assembly: GCA_949152455.1. NCBI lineage: Eukaryota > Metazoa > Arthropoda > Insecta > Lepidoptera > Noctuidae > Lithophane > Lithophane leautieri. The sequence continues at coordinate 6,721,562 of OX424472.1, read as the reverse complement.
AAAAAAAACGAAATCAACATAACAACCATGCACAATTCAAGTAAGTTACAAATAATAAGAGGTAGGTAACATTTTTGTTCGGCATGTATCGGTGCTTATTTTGGTTGTTAACTGAACTAATTCACTCTGTTCCCCCGCACTAGTTTAAATTGTATTACGGTGGAACAGTATCTTTCATAGAAATACCTAAAAACGAGTAGTGTCGCGGCGACACGTCACCTGCTGCTGCCTCTTGGCTATGGAATTGTACCTTTATTATATCTAATTACAATAGATTGGTAGCCCAGATACTTATGAAATTATCTCGTCAAACGGTAATGCTAATTTTTAAGTCTATTTAAAATAAGTATTTTAATCTTATCAAAACATCCTTGAAATGACGTTAATGATTATTTAATCTAATTTGCATTTTGCAGTACATATGTACGTACTTGCTTAAGCGCGAATGCGTCCGAGTTGTCCGCGAAATTCAATTTTTCTTACGTTTTTTGCAATTTTCTGGCCAGTATGTTGTATGTATCAGGTTGTATGTTGATTGACCTCTTCAGGTGGAATTGTTGTATGGCTACCTACCTACTACCTCCCGAATCTGGGTGTATGCATTTGAAATTTTTGCACCAACACAGAAAAAAGTATAGCGTATCGTGGCGCGTGGGTTACACACAAGTTCACCCGAGCTACGCTTTTATACAAAAAAAAATCTGTGTGGTAAAAAAACGTATGTCGGGCTAAAATGTTAGATAGCCTAGAACATCCTTAAACATAACCAGTGTCTGAAAACTGAAGAAAGACTATGAAATAGAGGAGGGTAGTGTTAAATGATGGTAATGTCCGGTGCGGAGCAGGCGGCACGGTTTGTCACGTCACGACTAAGTTATGAGCCAAGCTGCATGCTCGCAGTGAATAATGACGTCATCATAAGGTTGGTGTAGGGAAAATTATGTGGAAACAAACTTTAGGTTGTAGTAATTCGTATATTTTTTTTTTTTTTGTCATAGTCTTTGTATTTTAAGTAACTGTAGGTACACAATATATATAAAAAAAAAAAAAAACGATTGTTAGTAGTTACGGTAGATGTTTTCCTATACTAATATATAGTTTGAAGTGTGATTCTTATAATAATAAATGATCGGGAACGCACAATATTTTCGAGATGAAATCAAAGAAAGTTGTGTAGCTACTTCATAAGTAGAAAAGTTTAAAAAGTAGGTGCTTTAAGAATCTTTTGGCGCTCGAATGACGTTGACAGGGAGGCGCTGTTGGTAAACATTTGTGAAATTAATTGAAAAAACTAGATGGCGGCGTTAGTTCCAATTTTAGCCACGTGCCAAAAGATCCTTGTACAACTATATTAACTTATGGTTTCGTCACCACCTATTCCCTTTGCAGTTCACTGCTTCCAAGACCACAATTTCAAAAATACAGCAGCAGTTACAGGTTAACTTCACCAAGAACTCGACGGTAACTAACCACAAAACAAAACATTACAAATTCGAAATTCAAAACATAAATACTTCGCGCCAACTCCAGCAGAAACAGTTAATCCATTTGAATTTGGAATTTGTATATATTATTTGTTATATCTTTTGATGTGGTTCCATCGGATCGGAAGCAAAACTTTCGAGTCCTGAGTAAAGAGTAAAGTTCCATCGAACTTGGCCATTCACATCCACGGATCCCGGGAAACTTGTTTCGCGAACTTGTGCCGTGAATATAATTTAAAAAAAAAACAACCGTGATGTCTCTTTTCTAGTTCTTATGGATGGAATAGTATTATAAGATTTTTTTTTGTGTTAGTGCATCTGCATGGGATAGTTGAATCGTCGAAAGTCTTTTCTTTACTACACCTTAATTTCAGTAGGTCACTATTATTAGGGAAGATTTTTAGACGGACGGGCAACACGCGTTGGTGTTTCTTGTCGGCTCTTTTAGACAAATTGGAACCTTGCTTCTAGCTTCTGACGGTTCATAAGTGCGCATGTAGGTTCATATATGAAATATAGTATTTTGAAATTGAATTTGGAAGCTATACATATTTCCATACTAACTTATTATTAAGTATATACTTAGTCTATCTGTTACTTTTAAACGCCTTAACAGCAGAACGGATTTCGTGAAATTTGTCACAGTAGATCATGACCTGGGTTAGGAAATAGGATTTTATCCTAGTAGTAGGATCCCGTGGGATAATTTCCGACTACCACGTGGGCAAAAGTTAGTATAAGTAGTATTTTTATCTTAGAAAGTGACGCGAGCTTTACTTGTGGTAAACAAGTGTACAAACACGCTGTGAATGTGTGCGTGAAGACGAGTAGCGTCAGCACATAAAACACACATAATATGTACACTGGTGTGTGTCTACATATTTCGAATTTATCCCGTATCGGACGACCGACGCGGACGCGACGGTACCGAGAGTTCCTGCGCTTTCACACAAATTCACAGTATATTTGTACACTTGTTTACCACAAGTAAAGTGCGTGTAGCTTCGTGAGATAAAAATACTGTATCTATTGTTATAAAACAAAACACCTAAAAATAACTCGCTTGAGAGATTTAATAAAAACAAAACAATATTATTTCAGTTTCTCTATAGTAAAATTAATAAAAACAAGTCTTCAATAAAATAATGCACACATATTAGATTTGGATAAGGCTGACTCAATAAAATAAAATCATTCATAAAATCAAATCACGTTCTCAGTCTGAAAAGTGCAGATGGAGATAAATAATATTTGAACTAGAAAACGTATTAAAAATATATTTAATACGATACACAAGGGATTTCGTAAGATTTGCATCTGTGAACTCCGTAGCGAAATGGACTTATCTTATTTTTGTGATGTTTTATTTTCTGTATTATAATAAAACTAGCTGTGCTCCGCGGGTTCACCTGCGTAAGTCTTGTTCCCGTGGGAATATCGAGATAAACAGTATCCTATGTCCTATTCCAGGTCATGGTCTACCCGTGAGCCAAATTTCATTCAAATTCGTTCAGCCGTTTTAGCGTGAAAGCGTAACAAATAGATAAACAAACTCACTTTCGCATTTGTAATATTAGTTAGGATGATAGATGTAGGTCGTTTTTAACGTTTTGTTTTTTTACCTACTTCAAAAAAGGATGTTAAGTATAATTTATGTTTTTGAGTTAGGTTCGATAACACGTATTTAATCCACTTTGTGTATCTTGATGTTACATTATTCCTTTCAATGTTGTATACATTTACATAGCAAGTAGTGGTACACGAATTGGTGTGGGGTAGGCACCATAACTAAAAAGTACAAAAAAAAAAACAACTGACTTCCAAAAAAGAATACCACAAAGTAATTGAAAATATCTTTAATTTCGGAAGTCGGTTGCAAAAAACAAAGACATCAATCTGCGTAGCCTTTTCTCAACTATGTTAGGGTCGGCTTCCAGTCTAACCGGATACAGCTGAATACCAGTATTTTACATGGAGCGACTGCCTATCAGATCTCCACAACCCAGTAACTGGGTAATACGATACCCCTTGTTAAGACTGGTTGTCAGACTTTCGGGCTTCTGACGACACGTAACGACTTTCGAAGATCCACGAATGACAGCCAGGACCAAACGGCTTAACGTGCTTTCCGAGGCACGGAAGAGTCTCGGTATGTAAAGATGGTCACCCATCCACGGACCAACCCCGGCAAGCGTAGCTTAACTTAATGAATCGACCCGTGCGGCTGTTATTACTTAGCCACGAGCTCCTCCTATAACAGAACAAAGACATCGACTTCCGACATTAAAGTAATTTTTCATTTGTAGTGTTTTTTGTAAAAAATCTACACACAATCTTTAGGGCTGCTCCTCAACAATAATGTGCATTGAATTATCTTTTGAACTGACCAAATGGATTGTATACAATGACAATAAAACGATTCTTTGGTATTACGGTTACCTCTTCCCTTTGAGCTGGCAATTAAAAAGGGTCCTGCAAAATCTATACCAGTGCAATAGAAGGGGTAGGCAGCACTGGTTCTAGCCGAAGGTTAGTTACCCATTTTTAGGTGTATAGTATTACCTTTATATCTTACACAAACGACACATTTTTTCGTTATTTTCCTTGCTAACACTCTGCCACCTTAAAGGCCAATACATTTCCCTTATAGTTGCTAGTAACAGCTGTGGACCAGCATGAAAACTATAACGTCATAATTTACTATTGACTTATAGATTACAGTTGTTACTCATAATATTGCATCATTTATGAAGGATTACAATGCTTACGTCACATTTCATTAACTATATACGTATTGATACTAGCACAAAAAAACCGATAATTTCAATGTTATATAAAAATGTGTGAAAGTATGTGCCCGATCCACATGGCAGGCAATATCCGCCTTGTGCCAAACACACAAGCGCACGAGGGTTAACAATCTCTTATTAAATTAATGTGCTCCTTTTGAAAATGGATTGTGTTCGGATTTGACTCGTTTTTAGGGTTCCGTATCCAAAGGCTAAAACGGGACCCTATTACAGACAGACACAGACTCCGCTGTCCGTCTGTGTCTGTCTGTCTGTCCGTCTGTCACCAGGCTGTATCTCATGAACCGGGATAGTTCGACAGTTGAAATTGTTGACTATTTCACAGATGATGTATTTCTGTTGCAGCTATAACAGCAAATACTAAAAAACAAAATAAAATAAATATTTAAGTCGGCTCCCTCCCATTCAACAAACGTGATTTTTTTGCCGTTTTTATAAATAATAGTAAGGAAACCTTCGTAGCGCGAGTCCGACTGGCACTTGGCCGGTTTTTTATTTGTTTTTTGTTTGAATTTCTTCGTTGTTTGATTTACCTAGTCATTGGGTAACACGATACCCCTTTGGTAAGACTGGTTGTCAGACTTTCGGGCTTCCGACAGCCCCTTAATGACTGTCAAAGATAATAGGCATGACAGCCAGGACCAACTGCTTAACGTGCTTTCCGAGGCACGGAGGGGTTTCGATAATGTAATGGATGCTCACCCATCCAAGAACCGACTGCGGTAAGCGTAACATACGATGGACCCGAAGCGGCTGTTATTATTGACCCAAAAGGGCCTCAAACTAAGAAAGTACATTTATGAATTGAAAAAGTCACATTGGTACTTGGTCGGATTTGAACCTACAATTTCGTCTGTCATTTATAAATAACTAGCTGCCTACCCCACCTACCTACGTACCCTACCTACCTACCCTACCTACCTACTCTATCTACCTACCTACCCTACATACCTACCCTACCTAAGTACCTACCTACATACCTACCCTACCCTACCTACGTACCTACCGGGAACGGGATAAAAGTATCCTATGTCCGTCTCCTGGTTCTAAGCTACCTCCCCACTAATTTTCAGCCAAATCGGTTCAGTAGTTTCGGAGCCTATTCAATGCAAACAAACAATCAAATCTTTTTTCTCTTTATAATATTAGTATAGACTAGGACTTATAGCGGACTTATAGACAAACACGAAAAGCGGCTTTAATTTATAATAATGTATAGATACAGATTTATTTCATCGCTGTAGATAGCATTTTAAGTTGAAACCATTACTACACAACCAAGATGAAAACATTACTTTACTTGTCTACGTATTATTGATAACGTGGATTATCTTGTCAGTTCGATAAAAAACCATGTAACAATTTTGAAAGAGAATGTTCCAACATTTTCCTCTTCTAAAAAAATAAGATAAAAGATTGGATTATATTAAATTGACACCCTCGTTGGTCACAAGCGCTACTGCTGAGCATAAGGTCCTGGGTTTGATTCCCGTGTCGGGAATCGTGCGTTATTGGGTATTTCCATCCGGAATTTCTCAGTAGGAGCCCGGAGTCTGGATTTAGGGTTGATGGCAATAGGCTCGCCCACTATTACATGGGACTTAAACATAAACATAACTGGCGAAATGTGGGTGTTCTATAAAAGGTAGACACACCTCTGCCTTACCTTTTCGGTATTACAGCCGTGATGTTATGTTATGTGTGTTATTTTAATCTGTTTGCATTAAATTTAGTTCAGTTTGGCTTATGACCCTGATTATCTCAAAATATCAGGAACTCATTAAGTACAAAAGTCGGTTGCTAGTTCCGGAGCCCTGAGGCAAGTATTAATTTAATTAAATACAAGATTATTATTATATGAAGTGAATTTAAAAACATAACTTAACAAATATCCTGTTTTTTACGTTACTATATCAGTGTTTGGCCCAGGCAGACAGATTGTTGCGTATAGTTCGATTTAAACTATTAAGTTTGAATCAAACTGTACGCAAAAATCTGTTGCCTCGGATCATGAGGCGAGTCGCTGCGCAGTAACAATTTTATGTATCGGCGGGCGTGAGGGGTGGGGTACTGCGCAGCGAGTAGCTAACTTCCGAGCCGCCATTAAGTTTGAATCGAACTGTAAAAAAACCTTTACCAGTCTCCGACGTAAACCATAAAACTAAAATCAGGTGGCCCTATTGATACGTAAAATTTTATCACTTATTCAATCAAAACAAATAACTTTGAACAGCGTTCCGTATTCATAGGCCGGATTTATCTCGTAGGCTTTCGAAGGGTGCGCATAAAAATTCTTCTCATGCGGTACTGATCACAATTTGATTGCTCCGAAGGATTGGCTGGCGGCTCGCGGCCCCTGTGGTATTGGGACGTCCTCGACTCAAAATTTATGACCGCTATCTACTTTTATTACGGATTGGACGAAAGAGTGCAGATGTCCTCCTGATATATTTCGTATGGAGAACTTTCTCTTGTGTAAGCAATTTTTCTTCCTTAATTTTATGTTTAGATTGAAACGATACGTGGTTTATTTTGATTGGATCGCCGATATTCTAGGAGGGTTGGCTTTGGGCTTTTTGCTAGTAATAACTTTTAAAAATCTATTTATCGTTTTTATTTTTTATTTGATATAAATTATAAATGTTTTAGTTCAGGAATATGCTCAGGTTATGTAGTTATGGTTAGTATTTTTATGTTTACTTTGGGTACCTTTTACCTATGCATGGGTGTATGAAATTAACCCATAGTCACATTTCAATATCACTAATCAAGCAGAGACAGCAGGGTGTAAATTATAGGTAGGTACGTAACTACTACACTAAATTGTGTACTTAGAGTATATAACCCTTGTGTATTAAGACGTGTCCGATGTAGAATAAGTTTTACACTATAATTCGATGTCTAGATCGAAATAAAATATAAAATCACAGCACATCTATAAAAAATAATAACAGAATTTACTCGAGTACCTACTGCTTTTTGATTTTCACTTCTTGTGATCATTGAATATTAAATTATGCATTGCGCTGTTCCTTCGCGAACAGAATAAATTCATATTTCTCTGAAGGCAGTCTACATTTACCTTTTGCTTTGAAAAAATATCACATTTGATAGCTTAAAATGGTAGATATGAAATCTTATTTTTTTTTAAGTAAACTTAGTTAAAGTTCGGATTTTTCTGGGAAGAAAACGGGCAGGTAAGAATGTCCTTCAAGCAGCGACCGATTTTTGATTACAACCCCAGTTCCTCGATCCCAACGTTCCATTAAAGATTACCCTTATTTTTATGTAATCTTCAATATTTTTATGTTTCCCGGGTAAATTATGTTACTTAAATATGTATTGGAAACGTAAATCTTACTGAAAGGATCAAGTATAAATGTGATTTCAATTACTTTGATATTATAATCAGAAATCAATGATGTAACCAGTAGGTTACATAATTTTAATTTACTGCCAAGGTATCCACGTCTTCAATGAAAAGTATGTAAGATCTTTATGAAGATTTCTCTACTCTAGGTGGTACTTAATCCTAGCTAACAAAACCTTTCTGATTATTTGGTTAGGATAATTGAAAGTAAACTCTTATTTCATAATAAATATACAATTATATTACAGATTGCCAGTAAGCCACGACCTGAATAAAATATTGTTTCACATCTCATAAGTGGCCTAAATGGAAAACCATGACTTGTACTCGTGCGTGAATTACCTACATGTTATTACGAGCATATTAAATAACTTGTAGGTAATTTAATATGTTATTTCACTAGGTAATAAAATTAAAGTAAAAATTATATTAACTATAGATAATTATACGACCTAACATTGCTGTATAATTATGATTGACCAATTACTCCAATTTCAATTTCGAAAATCGCTACCATTAGGTATCGATCTATTAAGATCGAATCTCGATTCAAACACCTTTTCTATTCTTGTAATTTAAAATAATTTTTGATGTTCTCTTCATTCTGTACAACAATTTTGGTAGGAAGACAGTGGCTTTCGGTGTAATCAGTCGGGATTTTGTATTCTAATTGAAAGGACTCTCGAGTCTCGCGGCACGACTATGAATTTGAATAACATTTTAGAATTACATTCATTTTTGGAATTGTGTATTCTATGTTTGAATTGTATGAGTAATTATTGGTTTATTTATAATATGCTTTTACAGCAGTGGTGGTGTAGTGGTAACGGCCGCGACTTACGAGTTGTAGGTCGTAGGTTCGAAATTTCATCACCACTGCTCTCAAAACGGTGAAGGAAAACATCGTGAGGAAACCGGCATGTCCTATAACCAAAAATTTGAAGACATGATGTGACATCTACCAACTCGCATTGGGGTCGCGTGGTGGATTTCGGCCCACTCCCTCTCACAGTAAGGAGGCCTGTGTCCCAGCAGTGGGAACATTATAGGCTGATTATGCTTTTATTATTTACCTATAATAACATAATATAACACACGCGCCTATTGCCAACAACCAGGCACAAATCCAGATTCTGGGGTGCTACTGAGAAATTCGAGATGGAAAAACAGAAATCGAACCCAGGACATCGGGTTCGATTCGCTCAGTCAGCAGTAACACTAGCTACCAGTAGACCAACGAGGCAGACCAGAGACTATTATTAACCCTTAGCATCATAATTATTATCCTAGTGGTTATTAACTGTTTTAATAATGAATTACAGGCCCACAGAACATTATGATGATAACTATTTATTTAATAATAACTGTTCGTGCCTGCATTTCTATCTCTCTGATACTTGCTATAAAAATAAAAAGACAGCCAATAGCCAGCAGCTAATACAAACAAAATACGGCAAAATATGAAACTATAAAATTGACCAAAACGTACAAAACTCCGACCGGCTACGATCCGAACGCTTACCGAAGCTGTCAAAATATTTGTACCGTAAGCGTTTGCAAACTAGAAAAACATTTAATAGTTCTGTAGGGAAATACGGTGGGAAACAAAATGAAATAGCGAAACAAGGAGAACTGTATGACAAGGTAATACAGCGACTGAACAAAATGGTAACAATAAAACACGTTGTTTGGTTATAAAATGAAACGACACGGGAGAAAGCCGAGGGCAGGGTTCGTTTTTTAAATTTTTTGTTTAAAATTCGTTCCCTGCTATTCCTGTTCCCTATATTATAATTATTTACGTGAACTATACATATGAGTCTTGTATTGCATTACATAGCTGCTTACATCTTTTTTATGTTATTAATTATTTATAATGTTTTCTTTCAAAGGTTAGCAGTAAGCGTTTGCTAGGTACTTGGTTTTCGAATAATGTTACGAGAAAAGTTTTCATTTGCATATCTGAGTCTGATAGTGCGAAACTATCGTGATTCTTCTGAGATCCACGCAGTGGCCACACAGTCATCTTCAGATGAATAAACAAAAACGAGAATATCCGTAACTGCAAGGGGTCAAGATGTAATTACCTACTTTCCCATCCCAACCAAATCACATTTCCATCTAACTTTTCTTAAATAAAACAACACGTATTAACTAAAAGAAGGGTAGTGGCGGTAGTCTTAGTTAGCCAATTGTGTGGCTAATCAGTAGACTGTGGCTCAAAGTTTGTCTGCTCTGCTATTCTGAAGCGTCATCCTTCGTCGCCCGAGGTAATCCGATTCTGTGGCGACGCCGCGCGGATTAGTATTACTTCATAGGATAAAATACGGAATTAAGTAGTTAAGTAGATAGTCATCTTCTTGTGTAGACTTTGGTTAGTTTTAGATGATTGGGGAATGTTTTTGAGGTTCCAAACTAGAAAGGAAAAAGGGGAGCTTTTTATGATCACTCTTTTATCCATCTGTTACAGAGCTTTGTCTCGAGATCTTTGCAAAGCAGAAATTCGAATTTGGGGATGATATACTAAGGTCTCAATGACGCGAACAAACTTAACAAGTCAAAGACCAACATGTCTTTTTTTAATGGGTTTATCTGGATAAAGGATTCTTCTTATTTATGGAGAAGTAATATACTATAAATTCTCGTGTGTTCTGTGTTACCTACCTAATTAATGTTAGTGTTGAGACGGCTCCTCTCAACATCGCCGTGAGCTGGCTGTAGTGAACGAGCGGTGCGGTGGTGACAGCGACAAGTTAGCCGGGCCGTACGACCAAGCGCGGGCCCCGGCAACACACGCACGGCTGCGCTTACGCATTTTATCATCCTAACTATACTTATCTTTACTTATAATATTATAAATGCGAAAGTCTGTCGCGCTTTCACGCCAAAACTACAGAACCGATTTAAATGAAATTTGGTACACAGATAGTCTAGAGCCTGAGAAAGGGCATAGGCTACTTTTTATCGACATATCACGCGGGCGAAGCCGCGGGCGGAAACAAGTCGTCCATATTCTCTTTGTTTGCTTTTTAACCGACACCGAAGTACGTAGGCTAGGTACTAATTCATTTTAGAAGGAATTTAATTGTTATTGAAAACAGTAAGAGTAGAACATAATTGTTTTATTCTTCTATGGGGTTCAAGTTTAAAATTATAGATAACTAATATATTTGCAATTAGATATCAAACATGAGAAATTAATCTTAAATATTATATTGTTCAGTAACACTACTTCCGCGATGTACAACATAATGTAAGTACATAAATATAGGCTTTGGCTTTGCCGTAGTCGGAAACACACACACTTAGAAACACACTTTACACACTTCTGGACTTCTTAGTCATCAAGCCGGAACCATGCAACAGGGTCAAATCGACACATTCTATCCGGCAACCGCAGGTGATTCCACCTTAATTGAAACACCAAATCCTCTGAATGAGTGGTTGGGTTCCATCGGATTCTTTAGCTGGAATTCAATTGGGTGAAGTTTTTTCACCCTTAACGACTTATTGGTTTTATTTGAGAATTAACAGAAAGTGTAGGTACCTACCAGTTCAATTCTGTTAAAGTGCCTTTGTTGACAATGGTCTGAATTCAGATTTCTTAATTAGCTTCTTTAGCTGCAAATTATTGTTTGTGTTGCCAATAATGACATACTCGTAAAAGTGAAATACCTATACCTACTTTATTTAGAAGGTAATGTAAGTGACTCAACTAGTACCAGTCACTTTGGCAGAATCATGGTAGGAAAATATTATGAATCATCGTAAAATGTCACAAACTGACAATTCATAATATGATCTGCGTGTGTCAGAAATATGTAGCATTACGTAAAATTAATCTTCGATTTAATTCATAATCTAAACTTTAGCAGTATTTCTAGATGAACTATCAATTCCGAACGAAACCTGTGATCTGTGAATCGGTCTAAATAAATACAATAACATTTACTTTTACCTAAATTTTAATGATAACAGAACTATAAATTGTACAATGTACTTAAAATATATCCTTGGTTTTATATACTATTTTGATGTATACGTTGTTCTATATTAATGGTTTTTATTGTGACTTAAAAGACTATTATCAAAAACAGCGATTTCTAGACGAAAAGTAGGTCATCAAACTTATGTTATGATTTGTGGTTTTTGAATAACCAAAACAAATGTTTATTAATTTAGAGTTTCAATAAATGATCAAGTTATAATTAATATGATATTATAATGTTAATTAGTATTTTATATTGTAATTCAATAGTCACAAGTAGTTTCAAACGATTCTCCTAACTTTAAGTTGATGTCAATAACTTATCTGATTTTACTTTTCGATATCAAATAAGTACAAACTAAATTGCTAAATTATCGTATTAAGTTTTAAAATGGTTCCACTATATAAGATTTGTTCATTATTAACTATGTTAGAGATTATTAAACAATAATCTATGATCATCTGCGATTGGTCTAAAATGGCGGCAATGTTAGATGTACTTGAGCAATATTGGGAGACTATAAAATACGTGTACCCACCAATTTGGAATCTTCTTTTTGATACAACTGTGGTGAAAGATGGACTACCTACCTATAATTTTCACGTAAGTTAATTGATTATATTTCTTGATTATTGCTGATAGCTATGTTTTTCTGTATGTGTTATAAATATGTCTTATGTGTTATAATATGTCTTAAATTGAATTAGGGAATATTCATGTTCTGTTTCTTCCCGTTGATAAGTTACTATAACTTTGAGAAATAGTCCCAGAGATTAATGTGATAACAATGATTTATTCTAAAGTAAATATGTGCTGATCCAATACTTTTAAATTAGCTGCCATGGAGTTTCTTGTCCTTCTTCTCCATGATGACCTAGATTTGGAACGGACAACTAGTGTTCTCATTACCGTATTTAACCGACAAGGCTAATTGAAATAAATGCCTAGTCTTGTCTTTCTGTGCTTTTCTTCATAAAACCCTTTCCTTAAACACTATATAGATACATACTTTCATACACAGCAAATAACTAGTAACCATTCTGACACTCGAAACCTTACTAATTAGGGGAATATCATATACTATACATATACATATAGTACTAATTCTTCTGCTGCCTCCTCCTCCATCATTCTGACACGTGCGATTCATATTACGAAATAATTCATGTGTTTGATAGTTTTCTATGGAGATTCGTAAAATGGTCAACACATTATGAATGGCTTTTGTGTCAAATTAGAGCAATTGCTAATGTGGCCGTTTTAGGCCCCCTGGACAAGATGTATCAAGATTGGACAAACAAACAAAAATCTAATCAAAGCATGTGAAATCAATTTAAAACACAAACAGATTCTGTACCGAGTCCCGAAATCCTCATAATCTTCCGGTCATCTATTTTTAATCATTCATAAAATCCACTGCGCTCCTACACGTTAATTTACATCGGGCATGTTCCTCGCCTCTAATATATGACAGTCAAAGCGCGTCATTTCGAGTACCTAACTAATCCACGCGGCTCTTTGAAGCCTAAAATTGCATAATTCGTTTCTTCGAGTTCTTGTTTTGTAAGAAGCGTCTAACACTATATCCAAAAAATAATAATATGGCATGGTTTTTTGATTTTATAGGAATGAGCATTACTTCTCTGTATAAAGAATTCATATTTTTATAAAGAACACTAACAGCTCATGAGCTCTCCTATGCTCGGTTCTTATAAACAAAAACGAATCTTTTTTTTTAACCAGTGGTTGCATTTTTGATTGCCAAACAGGGTTATTGCCCTGTTTGATTCCTAACTATAACAATTTAATCGTAAGCTAATTTTACATGTGATAGCTACATCCATATGGGAAGGTCTACTATGCAAAGCTATGAAGTCTTTGATTAATTATTGGTAAAGATACAGCAGTCTTAATTTTAATCAATAATGGTCCGTAATTTATAGGAATCGGCTATTATAGAGCAACATTATTTTACTGATGGTAAAATAATAGAGATCTATGCACCTTTTAGGAGATAGGTATGCAGTGACGGCAAACGGCATGACGCTCTCATAAGCCGTCATGCCCACTCTCCACCGTCATTTGTTTTTTGGTTTGTCATCAATTTTGATGTTTCATATCTGCCGAGCGTCCCGTAAGTTCCGTGACGATCAAGTTTTTTTTTTCTTTGGTTTTTACTATTAGCTGGAATATTTTAATAACTCCCTCGTACGATGAACACTAAAGGCTATCGATGTAAAGTTCGCTTTACGCATGTCAAAAGTTCCTTGCTAATGTTACCTCGCATTACCCTAATGAAAACCCTCCCAGTGAAATACTTTCGCAATTAAAGTAAGCGGTTGTCGGGACGAAGTATTATGTAGACTCTCGGGAAATCAACCACAGGCCGTCTTGTAATACGTAATCCCACATAAGTGGGAGAAGTCTCGTAAATTGACATCTCTGTCGGCAGTTCCCTTCTAGAATGCAGAAGTGACTCGATTAAAATGGTCGAAAATCCTTTGTGATTCCCGTTCGATATTTTGTTTTTTTTTCTAGATTGAAATAAATGCTTTGAGATTAATAAAAAAAACAGAGTTTCAGTTAGGTACGCATCATGTTATTGTTAATACAAACATGCACTTTATATGTATAAGCTCCGTTACCTATCTACCGCAAAACATATTACTTTTTCCTTCCAACAATAAAGCGCTGGATGGAAACTAAAATAATAAAGCCGTATTTATTTAAGAGCGTTTCTTACATTTTCAATTAACTACCTACTGAAGAGAGCATTTCCTATCGTTTAGTACCTACTTGTATGTATCGACTTTATTACGTTCAGAGGAGTAGCAACACTATTTTGCTCGTGTTAAAGTGAAAATATCAAGACTTTTCCAAGAAGCTGGCGACGGAAAATCTATGAAGATCTGGGGGCTTAAAACAGTCACTTTGGTAGAATCATAATAGGAAAATATTATGAATCATCGTAAAATGTCACAAACTGACAATTCATAAATATGATCTGCATGCGATTCATATTACGAAATAATTCATCTGTTTGACAGTTTTCTATGGAGATTCGTAAAATGGTCCCCACAATATGAATGGCTTTTGTGTCAAATTAGAGGAATTGCTAATGACAGCTGGAAATTCAGGAAGTTAATTGCTTTTAGAGGAATTGCTAATGTGGCCGTTTTAAGGCTCTTACATACTGGCGCGACAAGACGCGACGCCGCGCCGCGCCGTTGGTATTGTTCTGACGTGAATTTTCTCAGAAATTGTTTTGTTAAAAGTCACATAGCGCGACAAGTCGCGCCAGTATGTAAGAGCCTTTAGGCCTTCCTCGCTGTCCTCTTGCTGTCCTCTTGAAAAATGAAAAAATTGTGAAATATAATGGTTTATATTTAAACATTTCAGAACTAATGAGGATATCTAAATTGATGTAAAAGAGTCAGTAATTCTGTAAACACATACTTGACACAGAGGGTAGGTCTCTCTGTTATCATATCACATCACACCTCTGGTCTCTCTGGTATTGGTGTTGGTTATTGCGCAAGTTTTGCAGTTCAGATCAAATTATAATTTACGATCAAATTAAATCACACTAGCAATTCACTCACTGTAGGTGTGTACACAACTATACGCAATGCACGACAGCTCTAAACGTGTTCACTGATCGACGGCCACCGACAAACTCTTCATAACTCCGGTCGAACGTTATGTTGTAGACTATGTCGAGCGCCGCTAGGCGGCGCTGGCGTCTTGATTTAAATTAGTCAAATCAGTGACGTATTTTCAACATACTTGTTACGGTCGCGAATCATATTTTTAACCCAATACTGACCTGTTTTTGCCTTATTTGTGTGATGTGAACCCGATTCGCTCTTGGCTGGTTTTTCATCGGTTTTTATTTTATTTTCGTTCGTGCCAGCCAGTGGATCTTGTCAGCTGGAAGACAAGGTCTGACGCAATGTTTTTAAATCCTCGGACAGTAGGACAGTATTTAAGCCGGATTTCTCTGAGCACTTAGAAAGGTTGAGCGCGTTCAACAAAGAATCCCCTGTGACATAAATACTAGCAATGACTTTTGTAATGCTTTTGCTTGCTAAAATTCAATTCGCAAACTGGCTTTGAGATCTTGTTTTTGGAACAGAATATAATAGAATAGAATACTCTTTATTATGTACACCATAAAAAATACAGATATAAATGTAGAAATTTTACATAGGGTGACACAATGGGCGGTCTTATCGCTAAAAGCGATCCTTTTTAGTTCAGGTGTAGTCTGGATTTGTGCCCGATTGTTGGCAATATAGGCTCGCCCTCTATCACATGGGACTTAAACATAACTGGTGAAATGTGGGTGTTATATAGGTCAACTCTGGTGCCTAACCCTTCGGGAAACATAGCCGTGATGTTACATAAAATATAATATTTTTGCTCTTTGTATAGAAGTTACCTCCCAGAAACTTAGTTAAAAAATCCGTCATTTTTCGTCTTAACCTGTATGACCGCGCGCAGTACACCCGCGTACCAAAAACCATTGTAGTTAATTAGAATGTCCTTGAAGAATTAAAAGAGCAACAGGGATAATGTCACTATAAGGGTCAGTTCACATCGAGACGCGATGCGACGCACACTTTTTTATGACCCGACACAATATCGAATTTATTTACTACATAATTAGGTACAAGCGCTGCGCAGCACCGCGCATCTCAGCGTACTTTGACACGTATCAACCCTCGCACTGAAATTATACCTTTTTGTGAAGAAAATAAGTTCGATAATTGGTAAAAAGTGCGCGCAGCGTCGCGTCGCTTCACGTCACGGTCATAACTGACCCTTAGGTTCGGCCGACTACTAAACAACCTTTAATTTATATTATTTTTTATCATTGACTGAAAGAACAAAAAATGTGGAAGGTTATATATTTCCAAGAAAGGTACAATGGGCCATATTGTAATACATTATAAGAAAATGGCTTCTGCCCACGACTTCAAATCCGACTGGCAGTTCCAGAGATAAGCGCGTTCAAACAAACCAACAAACATACTCTTCAGCTTCATTATATGAGTGTAGATTACAGGAGTCTCTCGATACGGTGGACATTGAAATCTCTCCTAAGACTTGTGAAACTGAAAACTTTCTTAGAAACATTTCTGTTCAAGATAAAAAAGCCATAGCTGAAGAGTTCTCGGTGGAAATTAAGTGGAGTGTTTTCTTCTAACGTATGTCGAGAAACGAGTGTAATTCTTTATGTATTCTATCAGGGGCACAAGCCAGGAAAAGCAGTAGATTTAAAAAGTATGCCTACATTACCCAAAACATAATATCATCACGCCTGTAATACCCAAAGGGTTAGATAGTAGTGAACCTACAGTAACACCCGCATTTCACCAATTATGTACGTACATACTCTCGAAAAACATTACCCTCCTTCTGGGGCAGTCGGGTAAAAACAAGTACACCGAAAATATTCCGGAGACTGTACATAAATGGCATTTTAAACACTGTAATTTCCGAATAAAAAGGTCGTGCGCTAATTTATTGCACATTGTAATTGTAACGAGTGTATTACAGTCCAGCGTAGCGTAATTTATGCGTTTGCATATTTTAATATTGCATTGAATGTATAATTTTGTGTGGTGGTTACTTTAGACTGTATTTTCCAGGCATTTTCCACCAAAAGCAGAGAATTTACAAATTTTACATTTAAAAGAAGAGATTGAAAGAAGAATGCCACTTAGGAGTCGGTAGTATCGACTACTTATACCACGCCATTTAAGAATCCACCAACCTAGCTCGGAGTTGCCTTATCAGGCCAATATAATACGACTTAATATCAAAATGTATCCTGAAGAGACTACTCTGTATTATTGACAAAAGATCACGTCTGATTCATTCTATTCATCCATTTCTCTGACATAAATAAAAATAACAAGTAAAGACTGTGTTCATTAAGGCTCTTACATACTGGGGCGATTCGTCGCGCGACGCGAATTTTAACAAAACAATTTCTCAAGGCGAACACTGCGGCGCGGCGTCGTGTCGCGCGACGAATCGCCCTAGTATGAGCCTTAAAGGGTCACAATTGAAAAACAAAGAATCAACTCTACCTCACATCATAGATCAAAACATTACCTGTTCAAAAGTTTCTGAACCGAACTTCACAATACCGATTCTCAAGTGAGTAACAACCAAGTCTACAACTAAACTACTGCACTTTCCTGTAGTATTTACTCTCGAATGTTCACGATACATGACGGGACTTCGGGAGCAACGTTTAATAAAACTGTTCGTTATAGCACGGCAAAGTTGCCGAGTTAACAGAATTCTCTATCGTTCCTGGAAAATTATCAAGTTTAGTAGACGATCTAACTTGTTAGGTTATTGATATACATTCGTTTGTTGTTTCTGTGTTATTATGGGTTAGATTTGATTGTATTTTGTGGGATGGATTTTATTATTTTCAGAGAACTAAAGGAAGTTTCCAAGATGAAGAGGATTTCCTCTTCTAATGGGTATTGTACTCACGGATTGTGTTTAAAATGACGGGTAGATGCAGTATCTAAACTGTATGATGATCAGTTACAATCTTTCTTAACCCTATAAAGTCTTAAGTCTAAAGCTATAATTCGTAGCCGACCGCAGGCAGCAGCAGGTGCCGTATTATGCCACCATTTTCCCAGTGTGAGAGAGAGACAGAGCTAGACAAGGCCGCTAGCACCATCCCGTTTTCGCGGTGGAATAATGATGGCATTAATACTTCATAATACTACCCCTGTAGGCGACGCGCGACATGTTGCCGCGTCGCGATACGATTTGTTTCTATGTATTGCTATGAAATACGTTCCGTAGCTTGTGACACGTCGTCGGTTTCATAGAAATGCATAGAAACCAGTCGTGTCGCGGCGACATGTCGCGCGTCGCCTGCAGCTGCCGCCTGCGGTCGGCTACGGAATTGTACCTAATTCATTTATTTCCAATAGGCACAATAAAAGACAATTATGAACGTCAAAATTTACAAGAAAATTTAATTGATTCTGGTTGCCCTTTCCAAAAGGTAGTTTCGTATGGAGAAGAATAAGGAAGAAACTCCACAGTTTCTCTTTTAAAATGTTTTACAATGTTTTGTATGCGATGTATCTAGATTAAAAATAATAAAATTACTATACCACAATAGGTAAAAAGAATTATAAGTAGGTAAATGTACACGTTTTCAAAAATCATGTCATACTTATCACTCTTTCTGAAAAGTACCTAATTAATTAGCAAGTGAAAGTTGGCCCATGATATAATAAAAAATTAAATATAATTAACACCTAACATATCTAACTAATAATCACACAAACTTTATCCAAATAACTTAAAAAGTCTGTTCAAACGGCACGTGTAGAAATGGTACTTTAATAAACTTGTGCAAAGTTGGAGTTCTGAAACACAGTATAAATAATTATCAGTATTGTAAATCTTCATAGAAAACGGCCGAAACGACGCTTCAAAATCTCAGACAGTATCGAGTGCGCGGCAGTTACGCACGGACGCACTACCGAGCGGCTGTAGGTACTTATTTATAGGTCAGTGCCGAGATATAATACTGTTACTTATTTATACTGTGCCTGAACTAATATTTAGTCACCATCATTCATTCAGCAATCTTTGAAGTGGTCAGTCGCTCTCGTACCACAGGGTTCTTGTTGAAAACCGACTTTGTAACAGATTTGAGAGAACTGGGTTGACTAAGATTTTGTGAAAACTAGGATATTTTTGGATCTGAATCGGTAGCTATGAATGCAAGTCGTTTGCATACACTCAAAAGACTTTCATGTTTCGATATTACAATATAGCTAAAAAAAACAGAGTGTTTGTATAATTGTTTTTATCTTCTCTTGAGTGCCCGTCAAAAAATATTACAGTATCTCCCTACCTTTGTTGGAGCTTGCGTTAAAAGAGACCGAGAAGATTCGAATGACATTGTTTCGACGCTCCCTGTTTCGAAAAGGTTTGCGAATCGAAAACCGCTATATGGAATGACGTTATCGCGAACACTCCGGTTCAATTTTTTTTTTTTTTAATGGTGCGCTATTACCTACTTTGCGAAAATAAATCGACTGTTGCGTTATTTTGTCTAGGAATCCAACTCACCACTCCGATGAGACACAGCAAGGCTCATCTTTGGATTTGAATGACTAGCGTACCATTCAAAAAGTTTTACACATCAGCGTGTTCACGATAACGTCATTCGTTAAAGCGGTTTCTGGTTAAATGTGTTTTCGAACTGGCTTACCACTCATAATTATCACTCCCCTAACATACAGTTACAATAAATACCGTGAGCGTAACCCCACTATTATTAGATTTATTATCCTTGCTTACTGATAAGCTTATAAACCACGACATAAAATATAGTGAAAATGGTATTTTAATGGAAATCATGGCATCATTAATATTAATCCAGATATTAGCGCATAATAGTACGAATTTTGCTCGTGGCTAAGTAATAACAGCCGCACAGGTCGATCCATGAGGTTAAGCTATGCTTACCGGGGTTGGTCCTTGGATGGGTGACCATCTTTACATACCAAGACTCTTCCGTTCCTCGGAAAGTACGTTAAGCTGTTGGTCCCGGCTGCCAGTCGTGGATCTTTGACAGTCGTTACGGGTCGACAGAAGCCCTAAAGTCTGACCACCAGTCTTACCAATGGGTATCGTATTACCCAGTTACTGGGTTGTGGAATTCCATAAGTCAGGCGCTCCATGTAAAAAACTGGTATTCAGCTGCATCCGGTTAGGCTGGAAACCGACCCTAACATAGTTGGGAAAAGGCTAGGCAGGTACCTATATAGCACGTTTTTTTTTTAATTTCCAATAAACCCGAAATAAATAAATATATTTTTTTGCGACACTTTTATAATTGTGTGAAGTTATATCCTACAATATCAATGGAGCCAGTCCACCCTAAGTCAGCAGTGGACCAGTTGGCAAAGCGGTTTAATTTCACGAACCGTTCAAACTTCTATAAGAGGATTTTGTTACAAAACCAAGGCGAGTCTTCGGTCACCGGTATGTGGCAAAAATACCCAGTGCTGCTCCAACCAAAATGTTTTCGCCACTTTTTTGTCGTTACAATTGAATTTCATAGTTTAACGAAGTAAACTCTGAACAGTGATGTTCGCGGTAACTTTGTTGGTTTTCAATTTTGCCCATTTTTTGTGCCCTAGTGTAGTTCCAGCTTTGTGTGTACCGAGTTTTGAGGAATTTAAAACATGGTTCTTTGTGTCCACAACTAGCTGTTTATTCTGCATCTCTGTCGGGATAAAAAGGAAATTTTGTGACTTTTTCGTGGCATGCTTTTGTCGTTGCGTCACTTTCATGCACTCAATTTCATAGCTGCCAGTAACTTTGCGAACACATCGTTATGTTTATCAGATTACCATTGTAGATACAAGGGTCTTTTGGCGCCCAAATAAAGTTCAGAGGGCGCTGTTAGTAAATATCTTTGCAATTATTTTGTGAAATGTTTTGATAAAACAAGATGGCGGCGTTAAATCCGATTTTGGCCACGCGCCAAAAAAATCGTTTAGCGTCGTGGCATGTTAAAAAACCGGCGAAGTGCATGTCGAACCACGCACAATGAAGGGTTCCCTAGTTGGGATGAATTTATCCAACAAACTTAACATTGTAGTTGAAAAACTTGTTCAACCATACGGAATGTATGGGAGAACATGGTTTTGCAACTGCAAATTTAAGTAACTTATGGAGCCCGGTAACTTGTGGAGCCTACGTACCGGTGATAGTTTTCCTTTTAATTTCGTTATATATACTACTGCCGTGAATTTTTTCACATATGCAAAACTAATCATTTATCTGGCAGGGGGGGCACACTTGACTCTAACAAAAATTAGCACTTTAAAGCTTAATCTTTCGCAAAAAGATTCCTGAATCTAAAAATGGTTTTCACACAGTCACATTATTTTTAAACGACTTTTCCAACGATTCTCCACACCATGGGATTGACAAGAAAAAAAAAAAAAACCATCGCCCTTTATGTGCAGAGGAGGTACCCTAAAAAAAGATTTTTTTACAATTTTATTTTACCACTTTGTCGGCGTAATTTCTATATATACCCGTACCAAATTAAAGCTTTCTAGCACTAACAGTCTCTGAGATAAGCCGCGGACAGACAGACAGACGGACATGGCGAAACTATAAGGGTTCCTTGTTGACTACGGAACCCTAAAAAGAAATCACTTTTTTTCAATTCTTAACTAAATAAATACCTACGACCTACTAACTGGAAAAAATATTTGTCTCAATAAATCCTCTTTGTAACCTCTTTAATATCTCGTCTCATTAAACAAAGGAAAGTGCATTTAAAAAAATATAGTGTCAAAATAAAAAAAAATTATGTAGGAGAACTACATCTCGAATTTAAAATAGCCACCTTTGAGCACGGAAACATTTTAGCTGGGATTACTTTCGCGGAAATTAAAAAAAGTGCTTTCTATATCTTCATAATTAATTAAAAACAAACTCTTCTAGTTTTAAGAAAACATTTTTATTGGTCTTGGTTTGTTCCTTTGTTTTTTAGAGTGTTATTTTAATTATGTTTTTCATACCTTAAATGTTTTGAATTTTCCACCATTGAGTTTAATCACAAGGTTTAAAAAACATTATGGGCAACATCCTTTCAAAAACAGATGACAAATAATTTATTGCAAAAAAAAAACAACTTAGTAGAACGTCAAAAACAAAAGCCATTCCATTTGACGTCACACAGACCCGACTTGTGCAACACTTCCGTAATTCCCGGGATCGCTTCAATCACAGCGAAGCTACATTTTAATCCAAGCAAACGCTTTCCCCTCCATTGATTCAGATGAGTTCCACCTTTGTCATGCTTCTTCTCTGGAATTATAAAAAAAAAGTTCATTTTTTTTGCCTCAGTGTCGCTGCAACATTAATGGAATCCCTCACTGCTCAGACGCCTCTTCGCTACTTTAATAAGAAAACTTTTCTCCTCGATTGACAAAGTTTGTCAACGAGAAAAAATTACACCCTATATAAACACCTGGAACATTTCCGTAGTTATTGAGTTTCCGAAACAATTTCTATTAATCGGAAATCGAATTTCGGTATCGAAGTGTCAATTTTCTCTTTGAGGTAATATGATATTTTGGCAGATTGTAATACAGATGCCGTAATTACTTATCGATTTGTGTTGCCATTTCGTTTCTTTTGTGAGACGTTCAAATGTGTAATTATGTACCGCAAAATAATTTGTAGGGTAGATGGTAAGTAGGTACTATTCGTAAACGTATAACATTAGTCTAATGCCCGTTTTCATTAACACCAAGTGAAACCTAAATATAATATTAATTCACGGCTCAGCGCCGAGTTTTGTAAATACAACAGTGCGCTTTTATTATTAATTAGGCACTAGCTTTTGTCAGCGGCTTCGCCCGCGTGCAGGTCGGAAACTATCCCATGGTAATGTACTACCGCGATAAAAAGTATCCTATGTGTTAATCCAGGTTACCTCTAAAATATCTGTGTGCCCATCCAAATCCGTCAGCTGTTTTTGCGAATACGAGAAATAAACATCCAAAAATACATACTTTCACAATTATAATATTAGTAGGATTACATGTATGTGTCGGTCAGTGAACGCCCAAAAATATTATCTCTGCTAGAAACTAAATACGGGTAAAACTGAAATTTATCATGATAACAATGACTTTCTTATTAAAACTCAAGATCTTAGAACCGTTTTATGCATCGTCACTCTTCCCTATTACGGTGTCAGCAAGGGAGAGGTACTTGAAGCAATGAACTGCATAACATGCAACAGAGAAGGTGTTAGGCTCAGACCAAATAAAAAACCAAGACGGAGCGCTGCGAACAACACAGTGAATCATGCTGAAACTACACCACCGCTCTGTGCAAACACGCTCACACACACACATTTACAACTATTTACAATGACACTACAATCAAACTAAGTGCATGTTTACGAAACCGGCCTCACGTCACTGTTGACAGCTCTGTCTTGGTTTTTTATTTTGTCCGAGGTGTTAGGTTAGTCAGAGGTAAACTTTCTTGGTAACACTGGACGAGTTGAATAGTTAATGGGCTAGCTGACCCGACAGACGTTGTCCTGTCAAAACATTTAAATCCATATAAAAAGCATTTTGAGGTTTTTCCCCAATTTTCGGGGCATTTTTTTTTTTTTCAACCACCTTTATCTGTCCAGCCGTTATTCAGTGATGCGCTTACCAACTAACAGCATATTTTTTGTGTTGATTATGAGTTTTTTTTCAAACAACGAGCATTTGCGCCAACCACTGTAGAAATCTACGTTCATCAAGTCTTCTTCATTGTCCCACTCACCGCACTGACTTCATTCACTCTTCCTTCTTAGTTCAATCTATCTCTCTGTGGAATGCGCTCCCCGTGGAAATCAGGATAGCAACCAACCGATTATCCTTTAAAGTTAAAGTTCGAGAGCACATTTGCAAGAAGCTGGCAGTATCATCACAACGGTAATGTTTTCCCATTGTTTGTCTTATTTGTTTTAGTATATTCGTGTAGTTATGTGTATTTATTTTTTCTTATATTTATATATATTTAGGTATTTAGGTTTGTATTTATATCTATATATATATATATATTTTTTAAATAGTTATTTAAATCATATTTATTCCACAATTTTCGCTATTACACCTACCACTGTTTGTCTCTGCATCACCCAAAGGTTGACTGGTAGAAAATGCCTATGGCATTAAGTCCGCCTCTGTACATTTATGTGCTTAAAGTATTAAATAAATAAATAAATCAATCAAAGAATTGTTCAGTAGAGCAGACGAAAACTGCTGTACTGAATGACTGCTCCCGAAAAGAAGCAAGCAGTATGGTATTACGATTGCCTGCTGCAGCTGCGTATTGACGATCTCACTTGAGCAGCTGATGATACTAAGCAAAACTACTGAATAAAAAATGACCTCTCCAAGACTTACCCCTTTATTCATAAACGTTGCTTAACGTCAAGTAATGATTAGCGACTGTTAACCACACATTTTTGGCGTTTGAATGTCACTTAAATTTAATCATCGTTTATGAATAAACCCCTTAAAGTTAAGTACCTTTACTATGTTGTCTTTAGTATCGAAGTAGTACCAACATTTAAACCTTTGTTTGGAAAGCCAACAATCATAGTAGACTAGAAAAGGTGTAAAAAAGGGGTGGGCCTTTGCCCTGCAGTGAGACAACACAGACTTATAATAATTATAAATAATCATTTGGATATTACATGCTATATTCAATTCATTTATTCAATAACAATTTACATCGTGTCTGAATTTTTATAACTAAATATTATAAGAAACATCATGCATGCAATCTATATTTAAATCATTCCAATAATCCAAATTTAATTATAATAAAAATAATAATAAAAATTAATAAAAAATAAGTATAAAAAAAAATGTCTTAATAGTCAATTCTTAAAATTCAATAAAATTTTAATTTTAAAACAATAAGATTATGTTACTTTCGACTTTTGTGTTAATTTATAATTCATCAATAGACACTTATTTAACAAGAACTGTTTGAGCTTATTCTGAAACCCATAGAAGCAAAGGAGGTTTTATCCAGGACCAGCTTTGATAAAAACTGGCTTTTACTTCTGAACTAGTAATATCAAACAAAAGAATAGGAAATGAAAATGTTCGTACACAGTGCGATTAGCCGTGCCACATTCTCTATGACAAGTCAACCAAAAAAATGGCCTCCTCAATTTTGTTAGCGCATTCAAATAAAATATTGTAGTCGGCACGACTGCACTCCAACTACATTCGTAGACCGTTTTTGCGATTGGATGGACTACATTTTTAGGCTACTAGCCTAACAGTATAAACTCACACTTTTTCCGATGAGGTTAGGGAGAAATTAAAGAACGCCACCTGTTACGATCCTGACATATTCCTTTTTTTTTTTTTCCTTCTTTCCTTTTGCTTATACGTACATAGTCTGGCCATACACGCACGCCGGTTGCCAGTACTAAGCACCTGATCTTTCTGAGGAACATCACCAATAAGGTCACCAATAAAGTCACCAATAAGGTCTCCAATAAGGTCACCAATAAGGTTACCAATAAAGTCACCAATAAGGTCTCCAATAAAGTCACCAATAAGGTCACCCATAAGGTTACCAATAAAGTCACCAATAAGGTCACCAATAAAGTCACCAATAAGGTCACCAATAAGGTCACCAATAATATCACCAATAAGGTCACCAATAAGGTCACTATATTAGGTTTTTCTACGGTATCCCCTCCCAGAGTTTCCAGTCACATATACCATATAAAATTAAAATTAAAAAACCCCCGACAAAAACAAAGCATCTAATAAACGATTTTATTTTTAGCTTAGAATACTCTCGTTCAAAACCCCTTTCAAACAAAACCAAAAAAACTAAATCTGTTCAGCCGTTTGGCAGTTACGATGGCGCAGACAGACACACAGATACACACGTTAAACTTATAACACCCCTCTTTTTCCGTACTTACTACTTTTACATTTTTATTATAACATCACGCTTGTATATCCTGAAGGGTTTGGCAGAGATGTACCTACATATAGTACACCTACATTTCGCCAGTTATGTTTAAGTCCCATGTAATAGGGGGCGAGGTTATTGCCATCAACCAAATCCAGAATCCGGGATGCTCCTGATAAATTTATAATAATTTTCAGTTAACTCAGTAGCAGGTAACTCATTATTCGATCAGTGCTTAAGCTCATGCAGTATTGGTTTGCGAATCAAACGAACCATATAAAGTGGGCCGGAACGTTCTCTGAGTCGTATGGGTTGGAGTGCGGTGTGAGACAGGGGGGGTTAACGTCTCCAAGGCTCTTCAACCTTTGTGTTAATGATCTCATAGTTGAGCTCAGTAGTATGCATGTCGGCTGCCGGATTGGTGGTGTTAGTATTAACAGCATCAGCTACGCGGACGACATGGTACTGCTGGGCCCGACTGAGGGATCCATCGGAGAAATGTTGATGGCCTGCGAGGAGTATGCTGCCGGGCACGGCCTTGTGTACAATGTCCGTAAATGTGAATACATGGTCTTTAAGGCCGCCGATAGGTGTCCTAATTATGGACCTAGTTTTACTTTAAATGGTATAAGCATAAATAAAGTACACCAATTTAATTACTTGGGGGCACATACTTACCGACGACCTTAAGGACAATGTAGACATCGAAAGGGAGCGTAGGGCACTGGCGGTCCGAGGGAACATGTTGGCCCGTAGATCCTCTCGTTGTGCGGACCAAGTCAAAATCACCTTGTTCAAGGCGTTTTGTCAAGGTCTGTATGCGGGGGGTCTATGGGTCAGTTACACCAAAAGATCGCTAGATGTCCTGCGCATCCAATACAATAATGTTTTTAGGATGCTGTTGAAAATGCCTCGTTTCTGTGGCGCATCGGAGATGTTTGCTCAGTACCGAACCGACGACTTCCATGCAGTGGTTCGCAAAAAAATCGCATCACTGATGCGTAGAACGCAGGTCAGTGACAATACCATCCTGAAAACAGTGGTGGAGAGCCCTTACTCCCCTTTTCTGAGGCACTATGTGGGGAGAATGGTCAGGTAGTATATTCCTTGCTTTATCGTTCTCTGCACATCTTGCTGCAGTCACCAGCTTTTTTTGTCCATGTTTTTGTGTACTACTAACACTAGTGATAAGGTATTTTACTAACAAATTGGACCATATTGACGTCTGAACTTAATAAATAAATAAATAAAATAAATTAGAATTTTCCGTGAATTGAGAAACCTATCTGTCTGAATAGACAACCTATTATGGTAATCTACGGTTGGTTTTTATGTCCGAGAGCCGTTATTTACGGAAAACTCAAAAAAAAAAAATTGTCAGAGATCGTCAGGATTTATTCCATTAGAATCAGACATCATGTGGGCAGAAGATGGGTTCCGTGCAACGAAAACATAATGGGTGCGATACACGGCGTGTATTAAAATCACAAATTAACACTATAGCCACAAATTACAATAAGTCACAATAACTGAGCACAACGCATCGAGTTCAGTTCCGCGATGTCCTAACTCCGATATGATCAGACTTGAATCGATAGACTTGAATACGACCCTGTAGAAGCGCGCTTTTGGTGTGGGTAGATCACGTGAGATGTCGCCAGTGGCGCGATTCGTTTCGTGTCTGTACTATTGACCGGATCCGACATATTCATTCCGTTTATCCGTAATTTCTTTTGTTTCCAAATATACTTAACTAGCTTTTGCCCGCGGCTGCGCCCGTGTGGAGGTCGGGAATTATCCCACGGGAACATACTACCAGGATAAAAAGTATAATTTATGTCCTAACTCAGGTCATTAAGTGTCAGTCAGTCTTGCCTTGTGCCAAATTCCATCAAAATCCGTTCAGCCGTTGAGGCGTGAAAAGGTAACAGACAGTTACTTTGGGACTTATTTTTAATAATATTATTATCTATAGATACAGATATATTTATAAAGTATGGTGTATACCCCTATATACAGTTCCTCATCATCTTCCTGCCCTTGTCCCATGTTACTCGGGGTCGGCGCAACACGTTTTCTTCTTCCACTCTCCCCTGTCAACCGTCACGTTATCATTTACTCCCTTCTCTTTCATATCATTCCTCACACAATCCATCCATCTTTTCTTTGGCCTTCCCCTCCCGCTCCATCCATCAACACACACACAGTATACAGTTCCTATACCCCTTTATTCTACATGCCAGTAAGCTAAAAGGTAATCTGTCTATGAAATATATTTCCACTGCAGTCTAACTGCACCGCTCTTACAATTTCGCAGCTAAAATTCGCATTACCTGACTGCGTCTGAGTTGAAATCAATTAGTCTGCCAATCGCAGGCCCGTGGCGTGTAGCTAACAGAACTACCTCTACAAATCAAGGAGAGAGCGTTTCAATAGAACGAACCGTCAATAGTATCTGGAATTACTCGTACAATTGTGATTTTGGAGTTCTCGCTTGACGGGAGTTTTGGTGCAATGGCTACGTTGTGTGATAGGTATTTTTCATCTTTGTTACTTTGTTATTAGAAGAGGAAGGTTCTAACTTATTG
Source organism: Lithophane leautieri (assembly GCA_949152455.1). NCBI lineage: Eukaryota > Metazoa > Arthropoda > Insecta > Lepidoptera > Noctuidae > Lithophane > Lithophane leautieri. The sequence goes on along the minus strand of OX424472.1, from coordinate 6,692,783 downwards.
TGTTGCCTTTTTGTTGATAGATTTGATTTCGTTTATTTTATTCACACCTACGCGACAAGGTATAACTACACTGGCCGTCAAAACTTAGTACCACACTTCTAACATTGCAATAACTTTAAATTACACAAAATATATTTTCGAAATAAAAAGGATTACAAAAATAATTTAAGTTTTTATATAATAAAAACTTTATAGCCGATAGCCGTCTTATAAGGAATGGCTAATAAACAAAAAACACTCCTTTTCAAATTGTTGTAACTTCTGACTTTTTTTTTTTCACATTTATTTCTTGATCGATGAATTTTGATTCAAAAGCAAGTTTATTGTCAAAAAAAAAAATTAACTACGGCGTAAAACTGTATTAAACTGTTATAAATGATGATGTTTGAGTATTTTGCCAGTAAGTTAAAAATGGTTATTTATGTATAATAAACTATAATTTCCAAGATAGCTGATGTTTGCTATATTTGCTAATTTTTTTATTTCCAAACTGTTTTGAAGGCTAGTGTATGATAAGATTACCTATACTAATTTGTTTTAATTACCAATACATTTTCTACTCTCTTATAATACATTTAAATAATCCATTTCTATGGTTCTGCCTCTCAATGTTTTCATTTTGGTAACTATACTTTAATGGAAATGCGACTGTTGATTTGAGATCGACTTCTAGCCCGAGATTTAAAACAAAATGAAACAAACTATTCTACAGTGTTGTGAAAACATTTATTTTTTACTTATCAATATAAATACAGTCGTTCGTAATATAATACACGAATTGTTACATTAAATCGATGTAAAGCGATACAACTAACGAATATTTCGTAAATGCTTGTCGGTATGTCATGTTGTATTCAATTGAACTGTTTCACTGTTTTTATGTTGCTTTATAATCGTTTTGGTATTTTGGTGAAGCAAAATTTTCATGATAGTTACAAAGTTTAAAAATAAATCAAACAAAATAGTTACACAATGGAGTTTTTCCGAGTAGGTATATTTTAATTTATAACATTTGTAGGTAAAATATTCCAAAAACAAATGTTTAAATTTTTTTACTAAAAATATCTATTTTTGCGCGTCTAGTCTGGCAGTTTTTTTACTTTCATGCTTAAGTTTCAAAGCGTGCTTAACGTTCCGTAAGTGATAAAAATGATACATGTGTGAGAATTCTCAAATATCCCCTACATTTTACAAAGGTGTATCTGCCCCTATCGCTAACAAAAACAGTAAAACAGCGAGAGACTAGTAAATTAAAATTACAGTTACTGGTAAAAAAAAATACAGGTAGGTACGTCACTACGTCTAACTCTACTATAAATACAAAATATGTTTAGATAGCAAATAAATCAGACTTTCGTTGTATCATATCGAATGGCACGAGTTTTTCTAAGGATGGAAGGACCAATTTTTATGTTTGGTCTTTTGGATTGCTTTGCACGACGAGACTGCTGTAACTGGCTATCAATCCGACACAAGAGGGTGTACGGGACCGCGAACTAGGAAGTGAAGATTCGATCAAAATTCAAAGGATATTGGACATACATTTTTGTTATGCGCAGTCCTTAGTTCCATGTAACTATAGTGAATTTTTTCTTGTGTCGTCTGCTTGTCAAAATAACTACAAATAGGCATATAATTAGGCTAGGTAAGTGGTTAGAAAGATATCATAGGTACTATTTTTCTAGAGTCAAGTATATGGACCAAGTTTCACTTACAAGAGTAGTTAATTAAATATTATTTAAGTGTAACATTAAATACAAATACAATGTAGTATAGAACGTGTGATACAAGATGTATATCTCAAATATATTCAGTAAAATATATTTTATTGTCGAATTTGGAAATAAATGCAGACATAACAAGGGACGCGATTTTTGTGCAAATAATAGTTCGTATTTTTTTAACGGACGAGTATTTGATTGAGATAAACGAACAGGAATAAAAACGATTAGTTTTCTACAGTTATGCTTTTTTTTACTTTCGTAGGGTAGAATTTAAAAGCGTGTTTTATTTGCTGACGATAGCTCAACCATACAGAATTTATTTTAGGTTATTTTTTCGATCCACTTGTCTCAATTCTGCTGAATGTATAACTTTTTATTTTTATTTATTGGTTGACGATGAAAATGATCTACTTGTCATGTCTGCAAAAATCAAATTACATAAGTGCTTAAGTAAAAAATCAGTCAATTACATTTCAGTAAAAACTTATTTTGCTACTAAAGATTTTAAATCATTATAATTTACTAAGTTGAAATACTTCAATCGTCTTAAACTCAAAGATAGTTCCATCTCGAATAATAATAGTATATATACAGTCTCGAATTAATAATATCTCGAAAAAATCACAAACATTGGTATTGTATCTAAAACTAGAAATAATTAAGTAGTAGGCTTACGAATCGTCTTAAGATTACTTCATTTAAGAAATTAATCGGCCTTATAAATACTTCGATCAAATTCTGGAAAACAGTGAATATCTACGTAAAGAAATAATTTCTTTTTGTTATCAAAATTATAATAGTGTTTATTATCGCCTTCAACTAAACTTACTATACTTTTACTATGTGGGTTAAACAATATTTTGGGTAAAAAGTTTTTGCATGTTACTCTTAAGGCTCTCACATACGGGCGCGAATAGTCGCGGGACGCGCCGCCGCATTGTTTGCCGTGAAGTTTTCACAGAAATTGTTTTGTTAAAAGTCACGTCGCGCGACAAGTCGCGCCAGTATGTTAGAGCCTTTACCCATGACAATATCTTCACTTAAAATAGCTTGCCAATCAAAACTCGTCAAACCAATTTGTACTTAATAAATATCATTTTTCTAACTGAAGACGACTCGTAATCCTGCCAATTGTACAATCCAATCGATACATTTAACAAAATTTATTTACAAACATTCTAAGCGCAGTATGAAGCGCAAACTAATTACATTTCACTATACATACAGTAATACAAATGTAGGTCTGTAGTAACTTTCAGTGGCTTAAGCTTAGTCGCCTAGTTTAATAGGAATCTCATAATATGAACACCAAGCTTTGAGACTTGATACTTTAATCTCATTTGGAAATCGCCCGCAATTTCAGAATTTGGCTACATATTTATATGGGCGTGACTTTCGAATCAGAATACAACGACCAGCGACCAAAAGATCTGTGTTCGAAGTTATCGTACAATGAAAGAGTTGTTAAATTAGCTATCAATGGCAAAATAGATTTGATTGCTTATAAATTTTCCGATACCATAATATCAAAGAAGAGATCATTTTTAAATTGCCAATCTTTTAAATACCAAAGTTTGCATTAAAACATCTCTTCCGCAAAATCTTAAAGAATTTCAAATTCTCGTTGTAATAATAATTTAATCGCACATAGTTAATTGATTCAGGCGTGACTTTGCGGAAATCCATTATAAAATACAATAGACGTAGATATATTTAGTAACCTATTCCGCTTAACTATTCTTCATGAGTTATAAAAAACCCTGTAAGAAATCGACACGTGTTTCACCTCTCAACGATGCATCCTCAGGATGACGATTGACCAATTGCAAACCAGAGCACGACGTGTTGCCACACCGAGCGCTCTGCGTCCAGCGCTCGTTTTTCGTTCGTTCGTTTTTTATAAACCTTGAAGAATAGTTTAGCGGAATAGGTTACTAAATATATCTACGTCTATTGTATTTTTTAATCGCACATTACAGATAGCAAACAACGTCAATACAAATTATACGAATTTCGAACATTACGAGTCGTTGGTGCATTCTGACGTAACACAGATGAACGATGACGTCATAGCCTAATTTTCTCTAAACGGTTGAGCAAATATTTCGTTCAGAAGCTGTTGATATTCCTCCGCATTGTAAAGATAGTCGTCGTCATCGAGTATGCCGGTCGCATTATATCTGTAATAGATGTGGTTAGTGGGTTTTATTATATTAGATTAGTCCTGCATACAAAGCATTAAGGTTTTCTTATTTGTTTTGGTCGTTTCGGCTGCACCTTGCAACAAACTATTTCTTTTTCCATTGCCAGCTGTTTAATGTCCTTTTTTGTCTTACCTTGGTGTCTCTCGTTTTCTTCGTGAATTTACTTCTGAAGCCACTTCTACACAAAGAACAACGAAGTGACTACTGCAAGGATATCTGTAAACAAGAATAGGTACTGTCTAATGAAACATCCTTCCCGTTACTTCATCAACTTTTTGTCAAGCAGTAGCTAATTAGCAACGAATAAACTTTGCTAATTCCTTGAACCCTTCTAACAAAATACACTTGCTTTAAATTGAATTATCAAAATGGACGGGAGGATCCCAAGTTTTAAGCCATTAGATTGGGGTCGTGATTTTGAATTTTAAACTCTGTGTTGTGGTACCAAGGTTCTATCTTGATAAATAGAATAAAAGTAACAATTAAAGGGCTTCGATTTCGAGTTGAATGGAATTCTAATAAATTTGAATGATGCTTTACGTTTCAAGTCTCGGTGGACAGCAGCATTTGGAGCGCCTTTTTGTTATGCAAACATTTTCCATACTGTTGCTTGCTATTAGAATTTCTCAGTCAATTCTTAAACACGACGCTAGAGGTAAAATGTTTCGATGGTATTGTGAAAATAAATCGAAGACTTTTTTTTTGCATATTTAATACCGTAAATTTTATTCTATTATCGAAGACTTGAATTATTTGAAAGAATTTGATTTTAGAGAGTGCATAATATATGAATGTCTTAGTTTTTAAGTGATGATTAGAGAAAATTATGAAGTTGGCAGTTTTAGCATGTGAAGGAGATCCCTAAACAAAAGTACTATGTACTAAGTGAGATACCTTACCTCTCCTGTGCAAGTAGTTTGTGTGAGTGGAGCGAGGAGCCCAGGCCAAGATTGGCAGGATCTCCATTCTGCCACTCCTGACAGTAGCTGTCCAGGGCACGCTCACCGTTCGCACGGGAGCCATGCCAGACTATTTTTTGTGGCCTAGAGATAAGGTAGGTGTAATTATATAGATGAAATCATTGATTGATTTAAGTAACTCTTCTTTAAAGAAAAACATAAAGCAGAGTTTTACTTTTTATACACACAGGTATTAGTGAAGATTTATGAACACAACTGCCATTGTTACTCTGTTAACAATCGATTTCGATCAACGCAATTCCCTTTTCATAAATGTTTGATGAAGGTTCGTGAGGGTGATACCATTAGAATAGAGCCTTTCATATAGTGACAGCATAATAATATAATCATTCAATAATTAATTGGTAATAATGTTTCTGATCGCGTCGTAATCATAGTCTAGCCATAATTCAATTACAATACTGATGTTTATTATTCAAAATGTAGGTAATATTAAAATTATAATTATTACAATGTTTTCTTTTTTTAATTTTCTTAAAATTATACTGACTGCTGCGGCGGTATCATTGCCAATGCATTTTTATAACGAATAGTGATGTTATTAATAACAAAGTAAAGTTTTTTAGTAGAGAAAAAAAGTACAAAGTAAGAGTCAAATGCTTTCAGGATGATCATCACATAGAGAAAATTTAATTAAATATTATAAATAAATTACTTACCAATGGGAGTCAGTTAGAATATTCCTGCCGTTGAAGCTGTATATTCTAGCTCCAGCCGTCAATGCCCCGTTGCCATCAAACATGTCAGAGAATGACTTGAATAGAACTTCGCCATGAGTATTCACGACTGGCAGATGTCGGTCCGAGTACCGGACTATTGAGTTCAGGTTTTGGATCCTAGGACAGAGATTTTGTTACAATTTGGTCCTTTTGGACATACCATTGTGGTTTGAAACAGATAACAAATTACGGCGTCTACGAATTAGTGGTTAGTTAGTGGTTTCAATTGCAACTAATAATGCTGCATCTGTGGTTACAATGAAATTTGCGAATGCTATTTTATTCAAGTAAAATGGGGATTAAATGTTTGTGTAAGAGATATCTAGGAAATTAATATCAACATTTCATTCAGTGTGAAGTAGTTATAAAAATATTTCACACATTCTATAATTTCCATTACCAATACTTATTTTCATTATATTACCAGGTCATTTTTCTTTTTGTTTCTATTAGGGAATAATTAATTCTCAGCATCACTTACTTGCTAGTCAACAAAGCTCTGAAGGTTCCTCTGAATCCAGCGCGCCTTCCTTGACGGTAGCATGCATAGTCTGCGCGACGTATACCATGCATGTTGCCTGGCAACGGCTCATTTAGCGCCGCTAGGTGGAGCTGTCAATGTAAGGATACTTTTAGTGGACTGACACGAAACCAGAGACGAGTAGCGATGGCTGAGCGCTGGCCGGCGGGAATTTTTTTTTTTTTTTACTGTCGCCGCCGCCCTGCTTTTAGAATCATAAATAGACCCGAGAATTTCAGAACCAGTCAAAGTGGCGATGCTTGGGGAGACCTATGTCCAGCAGTGGACGTCTTTCGGCTGAAATGATGATGAGGGACTAAACTGGAAACGGCATTAACGCAGTTGAATTCAGTGTTGTATTGTCGTCTACACATTATATACCTGCAACTGTTTGTGTAAAATATATGTAATATATACAGTGTGTCCGGACATGGACTAGCGATATTCTACTCGTAAATACTTAAATATAAACTATTTTAAAGTAAAATTTTAATGATAATTTATTTTTATTAGTCATTTAAAAAAATATATCATTAAAATTTTAGCTTTGTGCTTTTTGCAAGGCAATTGTCAGAAGTTCTGACAATTGCCTTGCCAAATATATTTTTTCGCTATGTTCAAACAACAGTAACTCTTAAAGTATTAGACATACAGTTGTGAATGTTATGATGTATTGTAGCTTAGCTCAAAATCTGTCGATCAGGTAAAAAAATAAAAAAGTTGTCGGGGTGTTTTTGAAGTAATTAACAATTATTATTGGTTGAATTGCATAATTTTTTTCGGCTTTCAAATTTATTTTTAAAAGTTAAGTAATTGCGACCACATTGTTTTGTAATGCAGACGGTAGACAATATAGCCTTTCAAATAAGTATTTATATTTATCTCAGTATGACTAAAATTTCTAGAGATAAAATATGTTTTTTTTTCTACTCATGCGAGTAGAAAAAAAAACAAATTTTATCTCTATCTCTAGAGAGTATTTCAACAAAAAAACAAAATGGCTGCCACATAGCGGGTAAGTGTATTGGACCCAAACTTAGAGTATAATTGTACTTTAAAATAGTTTATATACATATAAGTTAAATTAAATGTTAAATTTATGTTAAATTTTCTACATTTGTATCTGTATTTTTATGGTGTACATAATAAAGAGTATTCTATTCTATTCTATTCTAAGTATTTAGAATATCGCTAGTCCATGTCCGGGCACACTGTAAATATTGAAACTCACGCTAGGTCCAGCAACAGGTGAATTCTCAACGAGGTTAGATATTGAGGGTACATGCACCAAACTGGCAGCTGGCATCGGTGGAGGCTGCACGGGCGCCGGTGTAGGATGCGCGGGCGCAGACTGGGTTACCAGGGAGCCTAGCTGTTGGGAAAAAACGACATTAAAATTATGTATGTTTTATTATAGTAGAAAAATCATTTGCAATTCCGGTGTCGAACCCAATTTTTGAACTCAATGACGAACTCGAGATTTGATGCGGTGATAGAAAAGAAAAAAAACACTTACTTATTAACGTATTTTATTTCACATAAAACAAACAATTCTTGTTTTAGACTATGCCGAGGTATTAGAATTTATAATCTATTAAATTATAATATAAATGTTGTCCGAGAGACATTAATTTCTGCTCAAATAAAACATTACTGCGCCATTTTTAAAAGATGAACTCATTTGTCAAGGTTGACCTTTAGGTACAATTTGATTCATCTCTCTTCCAGTTTTAATCAACTTGGTTTTCAACTTCACAATGTTTTTTCGCCGTTAAGTTATTTTGAGTTTGTTGCAATTTCAACCAAAACCGCGACTAGTTTAGACAGCACATTCAAATCACCACTAGTCTGTCCTCCCGTTCATTTAATTTAAAGTCCGTAGCTTATGCAGTTTTTGGTATAAAACTCACCAGTACGTATTGCCATCCGGAATTAACTTTGACAAACAAAGCCTGCTCTTCGACAACGTAAGCCAGAGCACCGACAGGACTCGATGATGCGAGCTAGAAGCAAAATGTTAGGTGAAAAAACTGGAATGAAACGTGTACTATACAAGTACCGTATAGTGTGAGAGAGAGACGGAGCTAGACAAGGCCGCTAGTACCATCCCGTTTTCCCTGTGGAATAATGATGGCATTAATACTTTATAATGCTACCTCAGTACCTCCACTACCTACGCCTTGCCACGTGTACCTATGGACTCTAGGGCCCGAGTGTAGCGTTGGAGCACCATGGTTGCCCCAACCTTACAATTCTGGGGCTACTATGGTTGCCGGGCGCTTGGATGCATAACATTACAAGAACAGAGAACATGTTTTTGTTTTGGGCACATATTTCGACACGAACTTAAAAATTAAAGAAATGCTTCGGTGACCACAAAGTATAAACACTTTCTGGGACACTTAACCCCCATAGACGTCCAAACAATAAAACTTCTATTGTGTTTCATTCACTGTCCCGGAAAGTGTTAAAAGATTTTGTGTGAGATGCATTTTTTTTCATAATTCAGGTCAGTAGTTATGCATTCATTATATAAAATGAAATGCTTACGTATTCTATTGTAATATAAGCAAATTCGTATTCTTAACTAACTTGAAAAAAAAGGAGGGTATTATTACAGTCGCAGATTTATAATATTGTCAAAACAAGCCCTACTTTCAACATTTCCTCCGTAGTTTGGAACACCGCTGCGCCTGGCACTGATTTGTTCGAGTCCTCCGCGTGATGAGTAGCTGGATGCGACTGAACTGGTCCTGAAATTGTGATGCAGTCATAATAGGGAAACAACACAAAAAACAATAATTTTAACTTAGTTTGCGCAAGTCATAGAGCGTTTTTCTTTTTTCTCGTATCAGAACATGTTGATTAATTGTAATGGAAATCATGTCATTTGGTTTAAATAGGTTTTTATTTGTAGTATCTTATTTATCGTATATAGATTCTTTTCTACCTTGTGAATGTGAGAACGTCGTAGGCTTAGTGAACTGTAGACTTTTATTTTTAATTTTAATTTTAATTTTAATTTTTTATGAACTTTATCTGATACTTTTTGAAAGGCCTACCTACACTGTCCTCCCATAACTATTAACACTGTAATTCGAAAATATTGTAAAAGCCAATTATCTTTTAAAAGAGTAACCATGGATTTTCTTTCCGGCTCTTCTCCATAGGAAACGACCAATTGGAACCGTGCACCTAGCTTCTGACGTTTCATAAGTGCCCATGTAGGCTTATGTGAAATAAAATATTTTGATTTGATTTGATTTGAACCAGTTAGTTATTCTAATTTATTAGAATTTTTGTTTCTCTGTCTGTTTGTTCCGGCTAATCTCAGAAACAGCTCTACCGATTTTGGCGGGACTTTCACAGGCAGATGGCTGATGTTATAAGGAGTAGCTTAGGCTACTTTTATTATAGAAAAATGATTAGGGTCCACGCGGATGAAGCCGCGGTCAGCAGTTAGTTCTGTTATAAACGCTCTGATATTATAATGTACTACAACTACATTTACCAAAGGACTAGTTTCCTCTTATGGAAATTTGTGAAAAATTTAATGGCGTCATGAGTAACAGATAAGGCAGGGTGTTCGAGATTTTATTGAATATAAATAGGTAGGCAGATAAATTAACAAATTATATTCTCAGCAAAATATTTAATGTCTCCTGGTTAGTACGATAAAAAATTAAATAATGTACGTCATAACTTTACATTCTTCCAATATAACTTATCTAAAGGATTTATACATTCATGATAATCACAGCTTTATTTAATTATGTATGTCAGATTATGGACAGATCTTATTCATGTAGTAGGTAGGTGAAGACTGGGCAAGCCACAATAGCGGCGATAAGTCCCCTCTTTGAGGAGTGGCTAGAGAGGCGCCACGGCGTCCTCACCTTCCGCCTGACACAGGTCCTCACCGGACATGGCAGCTTCGGGAGGTACCTGTGTAGGATTAGGCGGGAGGAAACGCCCGGGTGTCACCACTGTGTGGATCGCCCGGAGGACACGATGGAGCATACGGTTGAGGTGTGCCCTGCTTGGGCGGAGCACCGCCGTGTCCTCGCGGAGGCGATTGGCGCAGTAATGCTCGCGAAGGAGGAGGCGGAACGCGTGAGGGAAAGGCAAAGTTTGCGCCCTCACGCCCCTAACCGCCGCCGTTGGAGACGCCCTGGGCGTCGGGAATCCCAGGCGGATTTCCGGCCACCATAGGCGCGGGCTTGCGGACGGCGAGCAATGGGCAGCTCGCCGTCCGATAAGGACCAGGCCCGGGTCGATGGCGCGTCGTGTTCCACGCGCGCCTCAAAGAGATGTCAGCAAAATTGACGGGGTCCAATAGGACCGATGCCTGCCAGGGTTGCGGGAAAGTCCGAAAGGGATACCGGGACCTTGGCAACAGGCAAATGAAGGAACACGGGTGGGTTTTAGTCAGTAAAAGTCTGACACGCCCTTCCGCTCCGCCCAGATCGGGAAAAGTCATTGGATGATTTCCCACACTCAAAAAAAAAAAAAAAAAAAGGTAGGTGAAGACAGAAACCATACGCGTCTAACGGAATTTATTGTCAAGTCAGAAATTCGGGTCATGAGATATTGATATATTATTATAAGACAATGTGCACATAACAATCACACACACACATCACATCACATCACACCACACACACACACGCATCACATCACATAATCACATCTAGAATTGTAAGAATTTTTTGTAAGTGGATCTTTGTTGTCTGTTTGAATAAATAAATATTTATAATTATAACAATTAATAGTAGGTAGTATTTAAGAATTAGAGGATAGCCTAATCAATTACCAGTTGCGTAACCCGATTTTTCTAACTCCGATTTTTGCTTGCAGCTGTCAAAGTCTGACAACTTAATGTCAGTATTGAATACACCCGCCCGCTTACCTCCTCAGCACCCCGCGCGCCGACGCCTCTAGTACCTACGGTCTACACATTCGTGTCGTCTGCACAGTTCTGTCATAATTATTATTCATTAAGTTGTTATTGTTATTATAATTATATACTTAAACTGTAATATTTTGACGTTGACAGGCGCACAGTTAGAAATATCGGGTTATACCTAAAACTATTGATAACCTTATCACTGAGTCGAAGATAGTTGATATCTGGAATTAAATCGCTCCCGGTTATCGAAAGGTGACATGATAATATTAATAATAGCCTCAAGTTCACATTTTTTTAATAATTACATTTTCACACTAGAGGACCAAAAAAAAACGTTCCGTATTTTTTCATCTCACCTGATGGCTTCACCCAGAATCCTCAACCACAGAGGAACTGGCTATCTTACCTCTAACTGCTAAAACATAATGCTGTTAACATTGGTGACAGACTTGAATAAGATGTTGGTAGCTAGGCAGCTTAGAACAAGCCCTACCACCAACCAAACCGAGCAGAAAATGTTGGCAACGATGAGATTGAATCCGGGATCTCGGTGGTCTTAGACCACAGACTATAGACGGTTATAATATTTGGTCCTCAGAGGTTCCATTAGTTAAAAATATAATATTATATCTGTTTGTAACGGTCAGGAGGAGACCGACTCTTGGGACACAATCCCTTACATTACATGCTAATTTTCCGGCTCTCTCCCGGCTTGGCTGCAGTTGTCAGATCTAAATTAGTAACCGATAAATGCAGTTGTCTCTGTTACACCATAGGTCCAACTTAATATAACTTACCATGTCTATCCCTGTCTCTGTCCTTTAGGTCTTTGAGTTCCTTGAGAGCTTTCAGCTCGTCTAAAGGGCTCTTTGCGACTATCATTAGGCAGCGTGAACAACACAGAATAGATAATATTAATAAAGAAATAGATAATATTAAAAAATAAATTTAAAAAAAAAGCACGTCAAGCTACCCGAAACAGTCAAACTTTCCCAATCAACCTGGAACCTAATGCTTTAGCGATAAAGTTTAAAATCTACTAAAGAAATTTGACAGATTTAAGTAGCTTGATTTGCTGGCGCCTGTGTACTAGAGCGTGTAGTTTGACAACCAACGTAAAATTTGGTACATAACATTACATAACCTAATGTTACGTTGGTTCTCACTTTAGCGAACATAATTATGCTCTGAAGAAAATCGTATTGTTATTGCAATCGGATGTAGACAATCTGGGGTTTCAGGTCAAGGTTTAAATATTCTGTTTATTAACACATTACAGGTGACATTATTATTACTTCATAAATAATGTCTCTACAGAGGAATGACATAACAAAATGTCATCTTTTTGTAACTTTATGCATAATAACATACGTCTTGTTGCAAAAACTTAGCTGACCTATCTGAGTTCAATGATATGAAAGGTCAAAAGTGTAATTACCATTCAGTTAAAAGAAGTCAAAAGACAAAAACCAAAACTATTAGAAAATTTCAGAAAAACTGACTTACTCGGTCTTCCATAGAATTTGGTATTCCCATGTACTGGATGTTCTTCATAATGACTGAAGCCAGGTTCTCCTTTAGGTCCAACTATGGACACCCCTGGGGACCCAGGAGGTCCTGGTGGGCCCGGGGGTCCGGGAGGTCCAGGGAGGTACTGTATGGCTTCGGACAGGGACCCAGACGGGCCCGGGGGTCCAGCTGGACCTGGCACACCGGGTAAACCTGGAAGTCCATCGAAGCCACGCTCGCCTTTTTCGCCTTTGAACTGTTTAGAGAGAGGGTTAAGAACATCAAACCGTCTGCTGTAGGTAATACACAGGGTCAAATTAAATTGTCTAGCAAAACTCCTCAGACGTGCTGGGTTTAATGGGTGATGGGTATAAGTTTTAAACTGGGATAGGGATGATGAAAAGTTTTCTTAATACAAAAAAAAATTTGTTTGCAAAAACAATAAATATAAAAAGTGTAAAAAGACAAAAATAATAAAAGACTAGCAGATGATGAAACAACAAACTATTGGCCAGTTTAAATTCACACCCATAAAATGCGTGTGTCGCGCTAATCTAACAAGCAAACAAGAAATATCAAACCAAATAAGCCAGAAGTATCTAACAAAATATTCAAAACACGAATGCCAACGTCACGTCAATCCAACTAACGTTCTGTATAATTCATAAGTTAAAAGATGTAACTGCATAAACATGGTAAAGCGTTGATATAAATTCAGAAGTTGTAAGCTTACGGATGACATAGAAAATCTGAGTTTACGGCACTGGAGTAACTTTGTTTTATGGGGTTATCTCGGGATAATTTCGCTATAAAGAGGTTAGGGTCACAAAGGGGAAGTTACCCTTTTTTGTGTACAAGAGATGGTTTTTTGCAAAACAATGGTTTTGAGGCTGTGTTGAATATTTTGTTACAGGGTAAGATTTTTGTCGGTTTTAATAAAATCTTAATTTAACTAAGGATTTGTTTAATCAATGTTTGCACGTGATTTTACTATTATTTGTTTTTAAATTGCTTTGGCAATATTTTTATTTTCTGTTTCATAATTTCTGATATATATTTATTACCTACATTGTCTTCTTATCTATTACTTTACTTATTATATATCATGTTGAGAATTTATTCGGGAAGGCTTATGTGTATAATAAGAATAATAATAATAAAGAAATCTCGATGTTTTATCAAGACGTTAGAACCGTGCGAAGTAGGGGCGGGTCGCTAGTCTTATATAAAAATATCTTATAATAAGTACCAGGATAAGCTTCATTAACTTACTCTACTACTTTCCGGCATTATCTCAATTAATTACTGTTATCGCTCTTATTTCTTGTTTAATTTTAATATTTATAAAAAAAATATTTATAACTGGATAAGGGTTTCTTTACTAACAAAATTTTTTTTTGTTCGTTATTTTGGTTATAAAAAATTTAGACACGTATTTTTTATTTTTTTACGTAATCAAAAGGTTACGGCGGTACATTAATTTGTTTCTTGATAGTATTTGGTTTTTTTTCTTTAACAACTCCAAAAATGAGGGAGACATCTTTTTTCTCCGTTGTCATTTTATAATCACTCTATTAAGTGGGATCTGTTTCTGGGGTCACAGTAGAGCCGAGTGGGTTCGTTAAGCCCGTCCTGTCCCTTTGTATGTGATTATATTTACATAACAGCCATGTACACGGGCGTGTACTGAATTCAAATAAGTCAACACGACCTTTTGCAGTTTACTGAAGGATTTTTTGTAGCCCAGATACACGGATTTTTTATTGAAAATGTCATGTTTTAAAATACATTTTGAAGTGTTTTGTTAAAAAATTCGAACTAAATGTATTTATTAGAATTAAACCATTTACAGGCACTTTTGAACTGTCGAGGAATCGGCCAGTCAAAAATATGAAGCTAGTTGCCCATTCCAACGTAGGTCGGTACATAAGTAGAAGAACGGGCAAGAAACACCATGGACACTCTTTGATTAAGGTTAAAACATACCAATGGTGTATTTTTTATTGGATATAATGTTACGCCAAATGCATGCTAGCTACACAAAAGTTCAGTAGCCATATTATTTTAGATTTTATAATGTAGTTAAATTTTTTCTTTTGCTGTTCTATCGACTTCAAGGCCGGTTACCTTCCTTTTGTAGACATAAAAATAATAATTAATTTAGTTCTTACTTACGTTTTTTTTTTTGTAACAAGTATGCCTCCGATTACTTGTACGAACAACCAAGTGTGTGTACCTATGAAGGAGTTACCAAAAATCTAATTGATCCGGTGACCTTGCAAGGTAAATTGACGTTGAATATTTATTTATTTATTTCATTAACCGTATAGTTCGGAACCGCCCCCGATTGGACCCGAACACACAAACCTCCGCCGGCTTGGTAGCAGGTCCCATTGGACCCCAGAATGACGACATACGGCACCCTAACTTGATTATGTAAATATTTAATATGCTACCCATCCAATCTTATGAATGTGCGTTAATTAAGAGAGTTGGATAAAAACTCATTCTGTTAACGCCATTAAATCTTTTTTAGTTAGTGCGCAAGTTAATTAATTTTCCTTTAAATCATTTAAGACTGCAAATACAATAATCGCTATTTTGATGACAGTGGTGGTCGAGGCTAAAAAACATAAAAATTAGGCATTTCGAACATCCAAACTCCACTACAGGGGCAGTGAATAATACATTATTTAATTATTTGACGAAATCATCCATTGTTCAAGTTAAATAAATAGTGGTAATGAAGTTTTGTGTAATCCAAAGTCGAAGTTTCGCGCCAATTGTGCGTGTTATCATTTTTACTTTTCACAAATATCACTCATACACATGTAGATACGATGGAAAATGTGACAAATATTATTTAAAATATTATAAACAACTAGACAATGCCCAGATCTTAACATAATATACAAATACAGGTCTATTATCACGTATTATTCATTAACACTACTCAATTTGTGTTCAAAATCGCCGACCATTTTTTTTGTTTAAATTGTACTGATTGGGGATTAGGGACCTCCAGTTGAAACTATTTGAAAGTTACCTAACGGAAAGAACGCAATGTGTGAAAATAGAAAACCTAATGAGTGAACATGTAGGAGTTCATTTCGGGGTTCCACAGGGTAGCATCTTGGGCCCTACTTTGTTTCTTGTCTACATCAATGATCTGTGTCAATTAAACATCCATAATGCTAAAATAATTACTTTTGCTGATGACACAGCATTACTTTTCAGTGGGGAAACATGGGGCGATGTTTTTTCAAATGCGCAGAAGGGTTTTAATGTGGTGACGAAGTGGTTGTTTGACAATGTTCTGACTCTTAATGTGAGCAAGACAAAATATATATCTTTATGCTTATTTTATTTTAATCTTTATAATTCTATGTTAATTAATGTAATTGGACCTGTGCCGTTTTAATTAACTATAAATAAATAAATAATCTTTCTCTCTGCGAAATCAGGACTCGGACATTACCCAATATAAATTAATATCCCATGTATGCTCTAACTACGAGTACAACGCTTCTAGTTGTTCTTGCTCTAGGCTGGAAAGAACTAATACAATCAAGTACCTAGGAATTGTAATCGACAGTACATTAAGTTTCCAGGAACATATCAACCTGTTAGCAGCAAGAACACGCAAACTCATTTATATATTTAAAAATTTACGACATATCGCTAATAAGGACATTATTAAATCAGTTTACCTTGCACTTGCCCAGTCACAACTTAGCTACTGTATCCTAGCCTGGGGTGGTACAACAAAAACTCTACTTTTGAAAATTGAAAGAGCTCAGAGGGCCGTTCTAAAGGTGAGTCTCTCTTTACCATTTTATCACCCCACTACCGAACTCTATAAGCAGAGTAAAGTTCTTACGATCCGTCAGCTTTTTATTCTGCACACGGTTACTAAGCAGCATTCCTTACTGACATATGACCCTACTTTAATTGAGAGACGCCGTCGAAAAGACATTGTCTGTACAAAGCCGTCTTTTAAAACTAGTTTTGCTCACCGTTTTTTCTGTTACCAAGGCTGTTACCTCTATAATAAAATAAATAGGATTTTATCAATTTACCCACTCACAAAAACTAAATGTAAGGCTGTAGTTAGGGACTGGCTCCAAAGCTTGGAGTACAGTTCCACAGAGAATCTGCTCCACTAGTGGTGGATCAACTGAATGATAGATATTTTATATTTTATATACACACCGAAACTAGCTCATGACACCAAGCGCTTACATGCACACACCTCACATAGCCACACACCCGTACACTATGCAAAACACACGCACACACACACATACATACATACTCATACTGTAATACATCTATAATATGCTAACTTACCAAGGGGCAAATAGTTGTACCATTTATATTTTAGTTACTTTTACTTGTCAAATATCGTGTCTCCTTGTTAACAAGATGATCAAACTGTAGCGTAACCAAATCTCTTGCGTATATGTTATTTTTGTTTTATTATACCGGAGTTCGTGGGGTGAGGACCTGGTGATCTGTAATACAGGTGTATACCTATAATAGACACCAGCTCCTCACAAACACTTGACTGTGATTTGTCTTCAGTTATTGAGCTTAATGTTTAAGTATCATATTATAATGTCTTGTTTTGTGAGGAGAAAATATATTTTTTGAATTGAATTGAATTGAATTGAATTGAATTGAATTGAATTGATGTCCGAAAGCGATTATGCCAAACGATTCTTTTTTAAATTTCGTTCTTCTCGATTAATTAATATGTTGAATGTCGGAAATCGATACTTGGAAATTGAAATTAAATTGTTTTAAGCATTAAATACTATACGCACTGTTTATAATAATGATTTATTTTTTCTAATGTCATTTTAATCGTTTTTACCGACTTCAAAAAAGGAGGAGGTACTATGTTCGGGATGATTGTTTTTTTTTTTTTTTTTTTTTTTTTTTATGTATGTTCACCGATTACTCCGCCGTTTGTGAACCGATTTAAAAAATTCTTTTTTTGTTCAAAAGCTTATACTTCTGAGGTGGTCCCATTGTCACCAAGTCAGGATCTGATGATGGGATCCTAGAGAAATCGAGGGGAACTTTCAAAAATCGTAAGGGCAACTAGTACATTCCTTAATTTATTCATTAAGTATTTTACAGCACTACAATTTTATGAAGGCCTGGAGTCGATCTGATGATGGAGCCGAAAGACAGTCAAGGGAACTCCTCAATGGTTTACAGCAGATACCTCGTGTTTGGGCTTGATTAATTTGTATTGATAAAAACTTTACACTTTGATGGGTTGTGACTGTCGTTAGGGGTCTGATGATGAAGACGAAAGACAGTCGAGGGAACTCCTCGGTGGTTTACAGCAGATATCTTGTGTTTGGGCTTGATTAATTTGTATTGATAAGAACCTTACACTTGGATGGGTTGTGACTGTCGTTAAGGGTCTGATGATGAAGACGAAGGACGATTAACGGAACTCCTCAACGGTTCACAGTAATTACCTTGTGTTTGGACTTAATTCATTTATATTGATAAGAACTTTGCAACCATATAGGTTGTAAGTGACATTACAGATCTGATTATGGTCACCTTATAATATGATGATGAGGGGAACTATACAGTGTAAGCAAATGTATAGTGTTCACCCTTATATTCTTGAGAAGGCACGGGAGTCTCATTAGCCAGCCGGTTTCGTATAACATCTAAACGATACTTGCGCTGTTCAGACGACTCGCCACTTAATCGTTTTTGAATAAGATTGAGTCGGCAGATCTTATCATTTGGCGACTCCTGTGACAAATGAGAATGCATGTAATTTCTCATCTGAGATAACCTAGCATGACAAGCTAACGGTGATTCTTGGGAACCGGACATAGCACTCCGTTTGCGATTCTTAGATAGGCGTTCTTTTTCAGCAGTATTAGTCTCTTTAATTCTGTTTTTCTTCATGCGGGTGGCTCCTTTAGTTGGTCTACCCATGATTACAAAAATCAAATTACACAAAAAATGGAAAAATAATAAAACTTTTTAAAAAAAATTGACCGACTTCAAAAAAAACAAAACAAAAAAGGACTACTGTACTAAAAACCAAAAGACAAAAGTACTTCTTTAATAATAAGAGAAAAATAAAAAAATAAAAAAATAACTTTAATTTCGGAAGTCGGTGGCCAAAAACTAAAATTAAAAGCAAAGACACCGACTTCCGAAATTAAAGTTATTTTTTTATTTTTCTCTTATTATTAAAAAAGTACTTTTGTCTTTTGGTTTTTAGTACAGTAGTCCTTTTTTGTTTTGTTTTTTTTGAAGTCGGTCAATTTTTTTTTTAAAGTTTTATTATTCAGACATTATATTGAAACCTTTATAATTATTCTATTGACTCAACAGACAGGACATAAATTACCGGGATAGGTATTATTGAACTTCGCGCCGAAATGTTTCTATATTTGAATTCAAATTCAGAATGCGCTCTCTGTTCAAAATTCTTTATTGGGCAATTATTGTTGTGGATTTTATTTTTGATACTTTCTGATAATTTGATACAGAATGCCCAGTATACATTTTTTAGGTAGGCTTAACAATAATTATTTTGTTTGGGAATGATGATAAATTAATTCTTTTAATTGGTAGGTGTTCCGCAAACACTTTTAAATAACGTCAATATTTTTTGTTAATTGTATGAGCTTGGTAGTTTTTGTTTTTATTAGGTTATTTGAGTAATAGAAATTGTTTATTTTTGTGGTCGTTTCACAACGAGATTTAAAAAACTGAGCAAGTGTATGTCGGACCACGCACAGTGAAGGGTTCCGTAGTTGGCATGATTATTATGCATGCACATTGCACAGCACAGCATTCATATACGATTTAACCAGTCTTACCAAAGTGTATCGTTAACCAGTCTTACCAAGGGGTGTCGTTGTTACTGGGTAACAACCCAGTAACTGGGTTGTGGAGGTCAGATAGGCAGTCGCTCCATGTAAAATACTGGAATTCAGCTGCATCCGGTTAGACTGGAAGCCGACCCCAACATAGTTGAGAAAAGGCTAGGCAGAAGTCGCAACTATGAACGCTTTTTCGCGTGTGGAGTTCTGCCAGTCTACTTTTACAGCAAGCCGCGTATAAAGAACTTCGTTCCGAAAATATTATAGAATAAATATTTGAGACCGTCACAACAAGCCCTTTCATTTGATACCTACGTCACACGGTATAGTTAGCAAAACTTTTTTTTTTCAATATTCTAATTTTGACCCCATAAGTGACCCCATATTCAAAATCATTTATTGACGTTACACTGCCGTGCTTAGGTCACAGAAATTCATATGTGTACCAAATTTCAAATTAATCGGTCCAGTACATTCCAAGCAAATTGGATGTGTCAGACCGACAGACAGACATAAGTGATCCTATTACGGTTCCGTTTTTTCATTCGGACGTACGGAACCCCAAGAAAATTGCATTCCTATCTACATACGTACGTGTATGTAGTACTTAATAAAATTAATTTCAAAAATAAAATAATTCCTGAAAAATATACCAAAGAGTTTTCATTCAATTTCTACTAATTTTTTTCAAGTTTGATATTATTGCGATTATCGATTGGACTGAATGCAACTTTTGAATCGAAATAAAAAAATTGGGTGAACGGTCAGCACTAAGAAGTGTCACGACACATCACAATTTTGTGTAATTTTTGTTTATTCGATCGTGTTTTTATGAAGTTTATGTATGAATAATGCTAAAAGTAAGAATGCAGAGAGAATGATAATATCTTTATTTGGTCCTTTTGCATATTTTCAGCAAGAGAGTAGATTGTTTATGTACATATTTTCAGGGAATCTAAGTTGCTTACCTTTTGGATAGGTGTATTATTACCTATTTTATACAACTTTCGCAGTAGACCGACGAAGTTTGGCCGACGTCAAATTAAAATTAATGATATTTGCCACAAACTTGTTGTATAAAATAGCTGTGGTAACAATTTTTTTTAAATAAATCGATTGCTGAAAGTTCATGTAAATTCCTGATTTTCATGACAGAATTCGCAACACCCCGTCGAGTTAACTTATGTGTCACGTGTCAAAATCTTGTCGAGCAGAGAGGTTAAGATGGTTTAAACCCAATTACAAGAATTTAAAGAAAAGATTTTTACTATCTCATGAGAAATAACTTGCGGGTGAACATTTCAAAAAGATTGAAACAGTTTTCCTTGTTAGTACTTAAAATATAATTTAATAATCAAAACAATACGATACCTGCAATGAACTTTGCTTATGTTTTTTGTGTAAATTATCATCATGAGCGATTAACAGGTTTTGTGATAAACAAACTGATAATACGAATGAAGATCCCTGACGTATATCGTAAGGCAAGTTCGCTTTTGTATCGTTAAATAGGTACTCACACTCGTTTCGCCAGTAGTTTACATGTAATTCGCGTGTTGTGTGGACAGAACTCGTAGGTGTATGTGAATTGATTCAGAAAGAATGTTCCTGATATTGGTGATAGTCGCTTTAGTGGCACTGTATTTCTATGGAACACGGACATTCGATTATTGGAAGAAAAAAGGCATCAAACATGACAAACCATTGCCCATCTTTGGCAATAACTTGAAACAGTTCATTCAAACAGCGAGCATGTGTATGATAGCTACGGAAGCATACAACAAATATCCCGAGGAAAAAGTTGTGGGATTCTTCAGGAGCACAGCTCCGGAATTAGTAATAAGAGATCCGGAAATAATCAAACGAATCCTTACAACGGACTTCCAATGTTTCTACTCAAGAGGTCTCAATCCCCACAAGACAGTTATCGAACCCTTATTAAAGAATCTTTTCTTTGCTGATGGCGATTTATGGCGCTTGATTCGACAGAGATTCACCCCCGCTTTCAGCACGGGCAAACTGAAGGCAATGTTCCACATCATCACAGACAGAGCAGAAAAGTTGCAGATTATAACAGAAGAAGTCGTTGATAAAGAATACTATGACGCCAGAGAACTTATGGCAAGATATACAACAGATTTCATCGGCGTCTGTGCTTTTGGTATAGATATGGATTCTTTGACAGATGAAAATTCCCATTTTAGAAAACTTGGCAAAAGAATCTTCGAAAGAAGATTTAGAGATGCAGTTGTTGGAGCTTTGAAAATTATGTTCCCAGAATTGTGTAAAAAATTTCATTTATTAGCTCCGGAGATAGAAGCGAACATGAAAGTTTTAGTTCAAGCCGTGCTCAAAAATAGAAACTATAAACCGTCAGGTAGAAACGATTTTATAGACTTAATGTTGGAGCTCAGACAGAAAGGAAAAATTATCGGCGAATCTATTGAAAAGAGGAATGCGGATGGGTCTCCTAAAATAGTTGATTTAGAAATGGACGATTTATTAATGACTGCTCAAGCATTTGTTTTCTTCGGAGCTGGATTTGAAACTTCGTCTACTGCTTCTAGTTACACTCTGCATCAATTAGCATTTCACCCTGAATACCAGAGGAAAGTACAACAAGAAATCGACACAGTTTTAGCTAAACATAATAATAAAATTACCTACGATGCTATCAAAAAGATGAAATATTTGGAGATGGCATTCTACGAGTCAATGCGGATGTATCCTTCAGTAGGATACTTAATAAGAATGTGCTGTGTGCCTGAATATACATTCCCAGAGATTAACCTAACTATCGATCAAGATGTTAAAGTGTTGATACCTATACAAGCTCTTCATAGAGACGAGAAGTATTTTAGAGATCCAAACAAGTTTGACCCTGAGAGATTTAGTGACGGTACCAAGGATGATATCAAGAACTTCGTATATTTGCCTTTTGGAGAAGGACCTCGGTCTTGTGTTGGTAAGTTATTTTTATTAATTAGATTTACTTCGATTGCCTAGTGTTATAAAGTAGCCATATGGAAAACAACGCAAGAAAAAAATAATGCTAACTCAATTTTTTTTTTTTTTTTCTTTGATGCAAATGCATCAAAGAAAATATTGAAAACCAAATACAAACAGACCTCAAATATCGCACTGTTATCTATTATGATTTACTTTATGTAATGTTGGTCCTTAAAGACAATATTAATGACAATGTTAATATTAATTTCAGGTGCCAGATTGGGACAGATGCAGTCAATGGCAGGACTTGCAGCAGTTCTACAGAAGTACTCAGTAGAACCAGCAGCTTGTAGTCTTAAGGAGCCATTACCTGAACCGACTGGAATTGTGTCTGAGGGTTTTGTTGGAGGGCTACCTCTTAAAATAACAAGACGTGTGAAATCATGATTAAGATAAGAAACTTTATGAATTTACTATTTTTGTTATAGACTGAACTTTTGATGTATTTGAAAGTGTGGGAAGAGTAGTGCATAAACAAGAAGTTTTGTAAGATGGTAATGCAATACTTTTGCAGTTTTTGAAAGTATTTTATAATCGTGATGGTAATAGACATAGATCAGATTTCCTAAAGGAAAATGGAATATCTAATCGAGTACCTGTAGTTAATGACAAGCTAACAAATAGAATTGATTTTTTTGGTACGTTTCAACTTTTTAAATATTTATTTTATTGTCATCGAAGTTACAAATAGATGAAATGCTAAAACACACATACATATACAAGTTACATACCATTGACACATCCAAGATGTTTACTCCTGGATCTCCCTTCTCTCCTTTTGGTCCAACTGGTCCTTGATGACCTGGTGGCCCTAACGTTCCAGGGCGTCCCTGTAATTAAAAATTATGTAAGACATTCTTATGCTGACTTAAAACAGTACCTCTGATGGAAATCATAATTAGTTGAAATATTTTTGTTGAAGTAATGATTAATCAGTGTGTTTGTGCCAAAGATGCTGTTAGACATAAAAGATCATTTACCTTTGCATTCTGAGCAGCAAGTGGAAAAAATAACAATAAATTAGCATATTACATTTTTTGATTAACATTATAATTCCTTGTTACTTATTTCATATTAACTAGATAACCGTCAATCGAAATCAACCGGTCGATATAATTGATCGAGTCGAAATATTATGCAACTTCATGAAGGTATTTTAAGTGCTAAATTATGGTGTCTCGATATCATCAATCGATCGCAGTCTAGTAGTACCTTGAGCATTTCCTTGAATACTCACAATCCATCCTGGTAAGCCAATGTCTCCTTTATCCCCAGGTCTTCCAGATGGTCCTGGGGGCCCAGGATTCCCTAAATTTCCTTTAGGTCCCGAAGGACCAGGTCTTCCTCTCCTCCCTCGTAAGCCCGCATCGCCCTTGTCACCCTGTTATCATGTTTTGCACTTCTTTACATGTTATCGAATTCATTAGCCATATTTATCGCATTTTTGGTCTTTATCTTATCGTATTATTGAATAAACGATACATCATGTTCAGATATATTTGCTTATGTTTCCATATATGTAACACCAATAATTGCATCATCATTCTCCTGCCCTTATCCCAATTTATTTGCTGTCGGGGCAACATGTTCCTTTCTTCCGTACTTCTCTTTTATTCGTCATCTCGGTAGTCACTCCCTTTCTAGCTATTTATCTTTCACAACACCAATAATTGCACAAGGTCTGATAATATTGAACGAAGTTAAGAGCACGTAATCAAAGTTCATTATCAGTGTCATAACCTTGAAATTGTTAACCGTTTAAATAGAATAAGGAGGTTAATGAAATCAGATATAAGAGGAAATTAATCTTTCACTGGAAGGCACGTTACTAGCAATCAATATACTGTGTTATCAAGTAAAGCTGTACTGTGTGAACTAGGCTGTAAATATAAGAGGCAGTGAATTAATGAATTAAAAAACTGACAAGTGCCATGGGTTTTAACTATTACAATTTTTTTTGTTAAATCCCTGTCACACATTTTTTGCTTTAACCTTTTTTCTTGTTCAAAATAAACATCTTTGCCTTACTCATTTTTTTTCCTCAAAGATAATACAGTTTATTTTTTGCATAATATGATGGCTTTTAATGAAAAATCCACTTCCAATAAAACGTCGGCGAGTATTAAAAACACTAATTCAGAAATAGTACTCGAAGATCAGATTACCTTAATGGTAACAATATCCGATCCAGCCATAGTAACACTGATAGGTCCAGGAGGTCCGCGCTCTCCCCTCTCTCCTTTCAGGCCAGGCGTTCCAGGAGGGCCGGATGTGCCAGGCATGCCCGATGGTCCAATGTCACCGCGCTCACCCGCCTTTCCATCTTTGCCCGGGAAACCAGGAGGGCCATCATTACCTCGACCGCCTTTTTCACCCTGTTGCAGTTTGAATTTGTTAAAATATAGTTTAATAATATTATTAGGTATATAACAGACTTATTTTCAGATTTTTAAAATAACTATTTGGAACGTCTATGAGAACTTATTTTGTTCTCAGTGCTCATATTTTTCTTTCTTTTTCAAATTGCAATTTATTATATTTAAGATTATGAATACAAACTAAGAACGAAAATATTGAACGTGCTTATTATATTTAACTGAATTAATATTTAAAGTAAAGCCCCGAGTAATACAATTAGCACATTGACATCAAAATTATGAACTTAAAAACTTTTCATCCAATTAAAAGTCACCTCGCAACTCATAATAATGCCGTCAATGAATACAAGATTGAGAGATCCTCAATTCCTCAAGCGTTCACAATTTTGCCCCAACCTAATTGGTGTTTGAATAATAAATTCAAAACCTCACCTTTTCACCTTTGTCTCCTTTCGAGGCAGCCACAGCTTGCCTTTGTCCTTTAAATATGAATTTCTATTTGTTAGTAAACATGCCAATGAATTTTTTCACAGCTCTTTGTGTTGTACAAAACAAGGCGACTAGATTATTTTGTCAATAATGAGCCAAAATGTCATCAAATTGGTCGTTGATTAGAACTCTGTTTATGTAGGAATTCAATCGCCTATTTGATAGTATATTAAGTTTGTTGACACAATGATGATCCATGTATTATTTTTGACCGTCCAAATATTATTCATACATGCCTACGAGTTCAAGTATTGTACATAGCATAATCAGCGTACAGCGTTCCCACTGCTGGGACGCAGACAGAGGTTTTTCTCCTCTCTGTGAGAGATACTGGGCCATCATCCACACGGTCCAGTGCGGGTTGGTATTGTACATAGGCCCAGCAACTTTGCCATCTCAAACAGTCAGTAATTTAAATTCAAACTGAAGGTTATCAATAGTATTCGAATCATCATCATTCTTGGAAATAACATGAAGGTGCGAAAACAGATTCATCTGCTTCAGTCGATTATAAACTTAATTTAAAGCAGAGCTTCAAATTTCAACTGGTTCTTAACCCCATAATCATCATCATCATAAATTCTAATCTCAGTAACCCTCTCTATGAGATAAGCAAAAAGTGCAGAAGAAGAAGGAGTAGAAGTGTATCGAAATCTTCATACCAGCAACAAGGAACTCAGCATCATCAGGATTGAAGATTCCGCCCGTTGGTGGACCTGGTGGTCCCGGCTCTCCGCGTTCACCTATACGCGTGTTTGTTGGGTTATTTATTTTAAAATGTTTCGACAGTCATAAATGAGGAAATTTTTATTTTTGGCAAACAAGTCAAAGATTGCTCATGTTCCTCTGTTTGAGATAAGAGATTCAACATTTTAACAATAAATATCGAGTTACCTTTTTCACCCTTGTCAGCTGGTCTGCCACTAGCGCCTGGTATTCCTGGTCTGCCATCCAATCCAGGGCCTCCACGGTCACCTTTGTATCCTCGCTCTCCTTGTGGTCCTGGGTAGCCCTGTGTAGGTTTGACTATATTAGGAACTGTCTTAATATCATTAGTTTTATGCATACTGACATCATATTATTATTATGCTTCGAAATGCATATATTTTTTAAGTTGCTGAATAAATATCAGTATTGTTATTTTTAACTTCTACAAACATTAAAATCATGCCTACTGTTACACCGGATGGAAGATGTTCTTTGTTAAAAATTGGTATTTTTGGACCAATTCATGGACCAATTTCCACTACAATTGTACAGCACTATTGGCAAAATCTCAACTAAAGGCTAAAGAAGTCGCCTTTAAAAAATAATTTATGGATATATGAAAATATGTAGGTTACAAACACCTCATCATCCGATATCCATTATATCGGGTTACACTCTCTCCATCTATCACAATCATATTAAATCAAATACGGAAGATAATATCACATTACTAATGGTCAGTACATAATTGGTGTGAGATTATCTTTGGGCGACAATAAGCTATGAATAATGTAACAAAAATAATGAGCACAATTATATAACCATTTAAATATATCTAGGTAACAATTAGTACATACATGGTACGTACATGTTATTACGCTCGTTACTAGCATTGAAAAATAATTCGTTTGTTTTACGACTTCATACGAATAGCTTCGAAAGTTACAAAACCCTTTATAATACGTTGTTAGAAGAGTATTTGAGACTAACCCTGTTCTACAGAGTCAAACTGAAATAGCTGACAAAAAAAACAATTTGGCATTGCATAATGGCGAAAAGTATTTCAATATAGGTTCGTAGCAGATAAAGTTACATCTTAACTTACCCTATCTCCTTTCCCTCCACCGATGCCCAACTGTCCCCTCTCTCCTTTTTGGCCTGGGAAGCCACGTTCACCTTGTGGCCCTATAGGTCCTACTTGGCCTGCATCACCCTTAGGTCCTGGGGCCCCAGGTCTGCCAATAGCACCTCCATACGAACCAAGGAGGGACTCCTGTTTTATTAAAAAAATATTATTTTTATGTTGTAAAATAAAAAACTAACAACTAACATAACTGGCGAAATTTGGGTTATCTATAGGTACACCTCTACCTACCCCTTCAAGGATTACAGGCGTGATGTTATGTTATGTTTTAGTAAAAATAAAAGAAATCGTATAAAGGTTACTAAATTTCACAAATGGGCAGAATACCTACATAAAATGTTAATTGATTGGAAAGATTTTATGCCCGTTTTAATTAAAGCACTAAAACTTCGTTATGGCCCAGATTATACGTTTATAACTTTATTTAATTGGGATATTGAAAAAAAAACTACCTGCAACTTTGTCCAAAAAACAACTCCAATTTTTTCCCTATGAATATCGAATATTTTGGAAGAATAAACAAACCGGGAAAAACAGTACAACTTTCAACAAAGAAGCCTCCGGGAAGATTCAAATTATTTTTTATACAAACGATACACATGACAAAACTTTGCGAGGGGTTTTCAAATAAATTCCCTTATCTGGGCCTGTCGTCGGTATAAATCAACAGTGAACAAGCTACTTTCACACTTCTGCCCAAGTTATTCGGAGTGGTTTGTTTGCTAAAGCGGGCACAATCGTTGCCTTCGAAAAGCAATTCGTTTCAGTCACAAACAAAGTGACTTGACAATGAACTTAATCGGGAATCGAAAGTCGATTCTTTTGGTAGTCTCCTTGTAAATAATGTTTGCCGCTTTTGCAGCTTTTTGCAGGTGTTTTCATTAATATTTTCTGATGAATTAACATACCTACCTAAAACAACATAAAAATACCACTTTTTGCACATTCCTTGTTTTCGTCGTTAAACAATATAAAAAACTCACAAAAAACTGTAAAGAACAGAATATTAACCAAGTACCTTCGTATATTTTACATTAAATAAAATTACTAATAATTAAGGCAGGCAACCCACTGGTAATTTCACTAACGTATATTATTATAAAGTCAACGTCAAATCATTTAAGTACCACCTATTTCAAATAGGCACATATAAGGCACTTTTGAACGTCAAAATATAAATATTGTATCGTATATAGATTTATAGCTTGATAAAGCGACAATGATAGCTAAAATAACTACGGTCCGGCCGTCAAGAGTACGCATTCCTGACATCTGTCAGTTGGACAATTTCTAGTAGTAATATGGATTAAAGCAAAACACATATTCGTTAGTATGAAACTGCCAGGCGTTAAAAACGTATTCTCTCGCCGGTCGGAATGTATTTTACGTTTCCTAAAACTTACCTTGTATATTTGTCTAGGCTTCCAATTTGACTAAATTTATAGAAATGGATGGCATGAAAATGATAAAAATCACACTGGCATTAGAATTAATTAGGCAATGAATCTACTTTGCAATAGCAAAAGGAAAATATCACAGTTTTAGCTTTGATACATACAAATACAAGTCTTATAATTATTTCATCACTTCTTATGTAAATAAAGGCCTTTATATGATCACTTTTTATTGCGCCTGTCCCAGGTTTTTTTAATGATGATGAATTCTTTAATATTTCTCGGAACACCATAACACGTATGAGAAGTGATAAAACAATATGAATTGCAATATTTGCCATTACTTCTCTATACATAATTATTTTCATTACTGTAAACAAGTTACATACAAGTTGCTGATCGCATGATCATAGGTAGGTACGATTTTCATACAAATTAAGTTTATCTTGACTCAAAGTACCAGCAACATGTACTCTATAAAACCAAGCTCAAATAGGTTCCAAAAGCAAAAATTAATGCCAACATTCCACTTACATCAAAGTTACTGTAATCCGAAGAACCTGGGGGTCCGGGCGGTCCCGGTGGACCTGCAATACCAGGTCTTCCATCTATTCCAGCCTCCCCTTTAGCACCTGTAGGACCTTCGGGCCCTCTAGGGCCACCATCTCCTCGGTCACCTTTGTCTCCTCTAGGACCAAGAGGGCCACGTTCACCTGGTGCTCCTGGTTGACCCTGTAAAGTGGTAAAAAGGATATACATAAATCAAATTTTAATGTCATCTGTACGTTTACCAAATACATAATTATAAAGATACGGGTTGTACCCAGTTCCGGAGCTAGCAGCTTAATAAAATGGTTACACTGTTAAGTTAATAGTATCATTACGTACAACTCAGAGCAGCTCGTGGCTAAGTAATAACAGCCGCACGGGTCAATCCAGTCAAGGTTAAGCTACGCTTGCCGGGGTTGGTCCGTGGATGGGTGAGGGTGACCATCTTTACATACCGAGACTCCTCCGTGTCTCGGAAAGCATGTTAAGCCGTTAGTCTCGGCTGTCATTCCTGGATTTTAACAGTCGTTACGGGTCGTCAGAAGCCCTAAAGTCTGAGTTTGAGTTTGACTGGAAGCCGATCCCAACATAGTTGGGAAATGGCTAGGCGGATTGATTGATGTCCAGCTTAGTCTTTTTATCTTGTGTTGGACCTGTGATAAATCTTATGGTCTCTATCCCTTCTGAAATACAGAGCTAGTGTCTGCTTTTGTTGACTATTTAGGTCACTTGATTTTCATAATTCTTGTCAAGAAATGATTATTCAAAATCAAATAAATCTACTGTAGCTCATAATTAATACTTACAGGCAACCCTGGTGAGCCCGTTCGTCCATCAGCACCAGTGACTCCTGGAGGCCCAGGAGGTCCCTTTAGCTCTGGAGTCGTTTGCAGAAGAGCCAGAATAGTGCTGGAATTGCACCCACATTGACCCAGTGACGCGTAGTTCTCTCCAAATATCTGCTGCTGAGGAAAACGATACTTAGTCAACATTCTTGTTTATTCGCTCGACTGTTAAGAGTCGAAGATTTATTGGGTTCTCAAAGAAATTGAGAATCGATCGTTAAGTGATTAGTTTTGTAAGGGAAATCAAGCGAAAATCGTCGATCCTGTTTCGAGGTTAGTCACCATGAAACATTTTTGGATCAAGTACTCTTTAATCCACGATGTCATCGAGAAGACTTCCCAGAAATATCATGTTATAGGTACAGCATAAGTATAGCAGTACAATAAATAAAATATTATTGTTCGGGTACCTAGTAGATATAAGTTAGCAAAGCATGACAGCTGAAGACGAAAATAAGGTATGAAGTGCACTTGTATTAATTTTTATTCGCAAGCGAAATCGATAAAAATATGGAAAAGATTAGATTAGAAGTCACAAACCGTATCGAGTATTTTGAAAGAACCTGAAAATAGAAATCTTTTCAACCATTAGCAGATCATTGAAATATAACTGCAAAATTATACTTATATTATTGAAAAGTGGGACATTTTCTGTCAACTATTTGGCAGCAGGTTTAACAAAACACCGATTAGCAAAATAAGCTGTTGTATTGATCAAGGCACACTCTAATGTGGCTTCCGAATGTGGTGGTCAAAATGGGGCATATTGCCAAATTCTGCACTATAGGAATGTGGTTCCAATTGAATTAGGTGGTTAAATTACTATAGGCACATTTACACATTTAATCGTAGAATGTGTGGCAGCTAATGACCAAGTGTAATCCAACCATAATAGCTGTGATTATTTTTATCGAGTTCCAACCCTCGCCATTGTGTAGTGTTTGTTCCCAAGTTTGTGTGTTCAGGTTTGCAAAGGATCCAGGCCTCATTAGGGGGTCAAGCATTATCTTTCGTTATGCAAAACACATACAGCCGGAAACATTTTCACTTAATAGAGGTTCATTATATTACCGTCTTGTTTGCTTTGCTGATTTTATTCCATTAATGTAAGTAGATTTTGGAAACTTTAGGAGGCTGTTGTTTTTTCTTGTTATTTAACAAGAAAATATTGTTTGTTTTTTTATTTGTGTTTTTACGTCAGCTATACAATTTTGCCCATGCGCATGTGACCGCCCGTAATTTTCTGAATATTCATGAAAAAATGTCGAAAATAAACTTCAAAAGGGAGGGTCCATCTATAACATTTTTCATGTTATTAAATTTTTATCTTTTTAAGTTGAGTTTGTAGATTTGCTTTCTATTTTTTGACACATCTCCGAATTTTATGGGTCGATTTGGATTCTGTTTATTATTTCCAAAAGCTTATGAATTATTTTAACAGGTTAGTTAACATTTTACAAAAAATTATCGACTTCGAAAAAAAAATCGGAGTCGAAGTCATTTTTTCGGTAAAAAATTGTGTATTTTTTTTTTTTTAAACTAGTGTGAGTCCATAAATTGTCCCCATAGCACGACTTTTTTAATCATTATTTGTAATCTACTACATAACAGATACAAAAAAAAAATGCGAAAAATGTTATAGATAGACCCCCCCTCTTGAAGTTTATTTGCGACATTTTTTCATGAATATTCAGAAAATTACGGGCGGTCACATGCGCATGGGCACCATTGTATATATGAAATTTAGTTTTAGTTGCGTTAGTCACACCATAGTTAATAAAAAAATTGAAAAAAAGTATACTAACCTTGACTGAACTCTTCTGTGTCGATGCCAAAGGGGTGCAAGAAAAGAAATAAACAATTTAAATAAATAAGTAAATACATATAATAACAAGTTTTATTACATGGAACTATACACAAATAGGTGATCTACAAGTTTACATTCTATTTAGTTAGAGGAGAGGAAAAACTCGTTTAGAGAGTATAATAAAGTGATATGGTTTTAGAAGCTAGAGTTTTAGGTACTAATAATAAACAAAAGCATGAAATGACATAAAATAAAAGTGACGTAATAGAATCAAACGTTACATATATAAGTTGCTCTTATTGAAGGTTTCAGCAGTAGGTACAAAAGTATCCAATGGTTTGTCGCTTATGAGAATTACCCATACGTAACTAAGGGTTTTTTTTTTAATTCATAAATAGCCCTGAAATCCAAACATTCGAGAGTCAAGCATAAGCTATGCCCATTAACACTATGTATACCTACCACACAAATTGAAATGATCAAAAAATCATGAAAATATCGGCACCGAATCGAGAGCAATGCGTATGATATATGATATAGAGTGAAATGACACGAAGTTCTCCTCATTAGATCGTATTCCTCCAGAATCAGAAAGTAGAGGACAATTTCGTGAAGTCGTTAGAATAAAATTCTTTCTAAATATAATCCAGTCAGGTAAGACTCCAATCGAAAAAGTAAAGACCCTAGACAAGCCTTGAGACTACTTCAGAACAATGGAATTAGTCCTCAAGAAACTAAAAGAATAGAAATAAATACTATAGAGATTGGCGAACTCGATTAGTTAACTTCGTTACACCGACGAATCGACTCAAAACCTCTCGGAAAGCGAATCAATTGAATCGATATTGTCAAATAGAATGTAGGACGGGCGCCAAGAGCATAATAAACTTTGTTACGACTGTAACAGGCAGAATGTTCCAATTTAGTCGCCAATATTGAATGGTCGCACTATAGCTCTCCTTTAATACTATAAGAATACCTTATTTTATGGGAACGCAGAATATAATTGGGTAGTTGAGTTTAAGTGGTGATGTCAATGGCCAATGGAATTTCTAATAAAAATACGGCAGTGTGCTTTGTAAAAGTTGTTTTTTTTAAATAGATATTGATGACTAAAAAGGGGATATTTACTTAGATGACGATTGATACAGTAGTTAGTATGGAAGAAGTCTCCTTCTCCAGCACGATGATGATAATGATGAGAAATACCAATAAACTGCCGTAATTGGCGTTAAAATTGGATAATCCACTAATTTTTGTGTCCATATCAACGTTATAAACGTTGAAAACGGTAAAACTAACACAACCTAACAAGATAGTAAGCTAAATAGACCAGAAACAAATAATATGTAAACATAAAGCAGAAACAGATAAATATAACTTTTCATTTCGCCCACACATACGGGCAAAACAACTCCATTTAAAAAAACTATCACAGCAAAACGATATAAATGAAACAACAAAATCCGTATTTATTTTATACAATGAGTCTCAAGTGACCGAGAATAATGTAAAAAGTTGGTTTTCAATAGGCTATTCAAGTTCATGTTAGATACACAACTACGCACATTGTGACCACCGGAGTAAGCAGCGATAGTGCTATTATGTTTATGGAGTGTGGTACAAGTGATAGGAAAGTTAGCGTAATGATACTGTTGAATCAAGCAATTTTGCAATCTTCATTGTTCAATGTGTAATGTCAAGTTTAGTTGATGTCTTTGACAGTCGTTACGGGTCGTCAGAGGCCCGAAAGTCTGACGACCAGTCTTACCAAGAGGTATCGTATTACCCAGTTACTGGATTGTGAAGGTCAGATAGGCAGTGGCTCCATGTAACATACTGGTATTCAGCTGCATCCGGTTAGACTGGAAGCCGGCCCCAACATAGTTGGGAAAAGGTTAGGCCAATTAATTGAGTTGATGTTGTGTGTGATCTCGTCCAAGGATAGATGAAATGAGAATTAAGCAACATGGTCGACAAAAATCTGCATTAAATGTTGGCAAAGTTATTCCAAATTTAGTTATCAATGAGTATAGCATTATCTCAAGTGTCTTAAGTTCATTTTATTAGTCATCATTTCATCAAGCATAACAGTAATAAAAATACGGTTTACAGAAAAAAAATTATAGTTACCGATGCCGATGGTACCTATAATTTTTTACAACTGTATCAATAAAGCACAGATTAATATTTGTGTTTTCTTTTATTGCAGAATAGAATCGATGCATCATTTTATATTATGTGGCGCACTAACTGGTTTTTTTTCGGTAGGAAGATTGAGGATTAATTCTAGCGAGATTTTCCGTCCGCCTCTTCCATCTTATTCCAACACAATCAAGGTACTTGTACGTTCGCTTACAGGGGGAGGCAGGTGATGTCCGCAGGCTAAATGAGAACTCTGCGGTGTAGACTTTGATACGGGCAGGGGGCAGGGCCTTGTCACAAAAAAAGTATGTACAAAAGGCAGACTCCTTACAAAGAGCGAAAACAGGCGCACGCGGACATAGACGCGTAGGTACGGTGATATCAAGCAATGTCAAACAACAGACAGTCATTGCAGACTGATTATAGACTGACCTAGCTATAAGTAGACGCGTGTTATTAGTTTTTTTGCAAATTGAAGAGTTGCCGAAAATTATATTCTAGTCATCGTCGTTCAGTTTTTTTCTTTACATGGAAACACTAACTTGAAACATGCTATGTTCATAACACTCTTGAAATCTGGCGATTTAGCAACTATGTTGCGTTTTCACTAATTGTATGAAGTCTTCTGTTCCTATTTATTCTGTGGCTGTGTCCTGCTCATATTGGTCGGTATCCAGGTCTTGTTTAGATGTCCTCGTAACGAACTAAATGAGTCGTATTTACACCGAAATATGATAGCATTTTGGAATTAATTTTGAGGCTGATGTTCACAATGTGGTATTGCAGATAGTAAGGTTCGTTGTACTCTTTAATGGATAGACAAGGTTTTAGGGTAGACGTAGTAGTTTTAGCCAACAGTTTAACCTTTCAGGGCGTTAAAGTGCTCATGATTCTGAGCTACTTTCACTATAAGACCAACTGTGAAATATCAAAAATAGCTGTTTTATTAAAGAAACTTTTTACAAAAAAAAAAACACAAAAAATTGAAAAATAATCTTTGCTTTTTCAGTTTTCGTTTTTTGTAATAAAATATCATCTAAATAGACTGAAGTGGGAAAAATACGTAATTATTGAAGCTAATGCAAAAACTACTCAAGCAAAGTTAATAAAATTTATATGGGACCACACGGGAAGCACCAGCTTTCAATTAAAAAAAGAATCATCAAAATCAGTTCACCCAGTCGAAAGTTCTGAGGTAACAAACATAAAAATTGAAAAAATACAGACGAATTGATAACCTCCTCCTTTTTTGAAGTCGGTTAAAAAATACAATATTTTCCCGATGAAAATGTATGAAACAGACGTAAATTTCTTTGCTAATCCGTTGTTGTTCCAATAGTAAAAATTGTTTATAATCATGAGTACTTTCACCTCCTGAAAGACCACCCGTTGGTTTATAATCTATTTTGGTTTTTACGTTTTACAAATAAGGGTGAAAGCGTACGGCAGAAGAAAAGGTAGGGATATATCCAGCTTTGGGTAACTCCGGGCCGAAATGATAATGAGGGTGATGACGTTTTACAAATAACGGGTATCAAAGTTATACTTACATCATCACCAGATCCAGATATTTCAGCGACTACTCCTGGTGTGCCGGACAGACCCGGTGCGCCTGGTGGTCCGGGTGGACCCGGCGGACCTCTTATTGACTCCCCTGGAGCACCCTGTATACAGACATACGTATTAGTAGGTAATCCAAAATATTATGGTCATTGATTACCTACTTGCACTTCATAAAAGTGAATCTTTATGTATTTTGTATATATCTTTCAGTTTTCTGTAATGATCTTCGTTCGCGAGTTAGATGTTGAAGAAAAAGGTTTTGGATGTAATTTTTTGAATTTTGCATTTGAATTATGTATAACGAAATAAGTTTTTATTTTATTGAGTTTCAAATACAATTATTTACCTTAATTACGTTGTACAAGCTAACACTAACTATTTGAATTAGTTTTTTTTTTTTAACCTACTTCCAAAACGCAGGCGGTTCCATGTTCGTCTGAGATTTTTTTTCATTTTATTTTAATTATAACTGATATACTGTTTATAATTTTAATTTATATTCTACACACGTTTATCATAACGATCCATTACTTCGACACAAGAAATTAATTTTTCAAAATATTTATTCCTTGCTTCCGTCCCAACCCAAGTTTCAAGTGCGTACGCAGAGCGTAGGGTTGTGAACATCAGCAATCACATCGTTAAGTGCGCGGTAATGGCCTTATATCATTCAGTTAGTGAGGGAGTTACCAATTTATCAAAGCTCGCCGAGGCGACGTGTGATTTTTATGGAAAATATTACAATTTTTTTCACTTTGTAAGTACGAGTATTCACTTCCTACATTATTACGTATTTATTCACACTTAACACGGATGTTGGGGGTCCGTAAGTTTCAAGTACGTATTACTGCGTATACAGAGCGTAGGGTTATGAACATCGGCAAACTCAACGCTAAGTGTGAGATAATAGCATATTTACTCGTATCATTCTGTTAGTGAGGCAACTCGAGTTCCTACGAAGCACGCCAAAACGACGTATGGTTTTTGATGAAGGATATTAATACTATTTTTCACTGTATTGTTATGTCCTACATTATTATGTATTTATACGCCCTTAGAACGATAGTCAGGGGTGCGTAACAATTTCGAGGGTTGTGACGATAGGCAAACAGTGTTAAGTGTGACGTAATGGTCTCTATATCATTGTGTTAGTGAGGCGCCCTGATTTCTACGTAGCACGCCGAAGCAACGTATGATTTTTGATGGAAGTTTTTACTATTGTTCACTCTAGGTATAAGTTCACACTTCCTACATTATTACGTATTTATACGCCCATAGCACGATAGTTGGGGGTGCGTATCAGTTTTGAGTGGGAGGGGAACACACTGTGTAGGGTCGTGACGATAGGCAAACACAGTGTTAAGTGCGACGTAATGGTCTCTATATCATACAGGTCGTGAGGAGCTTTTGAGCTTCGTTACTATGGGACAGTAACGAAGTGCCTCAATATATTTGTGGTGGAATATTCAATTTGAATATATTCTATTTATTATTGTTATATTTTTCATTGTTCAGTTTTTTTATTAAAAAAAAAAAATCCTGATATTCCTAACCAGTTTGAACCTAATCTGTCAGCACCTAAACATTCAGTATTTCAGCATTATCTTCCTAAATTTTAGCGCTGTAACATCGGCCATTTTCATACGCATGTCCACTACACCTAAACACAATTTCTATAGCAGGACGGGGCGCAATAAATCGAAAGACAATACAATGGACGACCGCCTTTTGTATGAAAACGACCTGCTATGTGTTACCGATCACATATTTGTTTATAATAAATGGTTATACTGTGAGGCATTTTGGAATTTCAATGGCGTTTTAAATCTATACGTCTTTTGTTTGAAAAATGTTAATCGCTCTGAAAAATGTCGTTTCGGCGTTAAATGCGTAATTTAATTTTGAACTAGGCATGTTTGGTTGTTTTAAAATATATTCGGAAATTTTGTATGAAATAACTAAAATATTCACATTTTGTGTACCTATTGGTATTATGATAATGCTGAAAACTTGTTTTTTATGCATTAATTGTTACTTGCTTTTAGTTGTTAACTATAAATGTCAATATTCGGTAGATTATGCACCATTTCTTTTACAAGATCTTATACATAGATTTGAGGCAAAAAAACATCACTTGTTTAGAAAATAATACATTATGTATGAATCATTAAAAAAATATAATTAGTCAAACATCTTGCCCTTGGTCCACGTTCTCCTTTTTCGCCTTTTAGTCGTAGCGAGTAACCTGAAATAAAAATAATACTAATAAATATAAATCCTTTTGTTATTCAGCTCTTGTAATGAGATTAATATTATGATAAAATAATATGCTATACAAGTTTTATCTAATAATAATTATATTAAATGTATATTAAATTATATTATAGTATTATAAATATTTAATCTTTATTTGTAGGTATGTATAGTGAGGTCTTATTATAAGCTACTGATAAATACATTCCTCATCGAACGAATCGATTGACCAGTCAATTGGTCGATTGTTAGATCAATATGTCCATCGTGATGTGAAGTGTGTCCAACAAGGATTATTAAAGTGTTCATTGACACCTAAGTAATATAAAACTACCATACATACCATGTTATAAAACTACAGAGTGATATTGAATTCATGAGCATTATCTTAAGGAGACGACCCCTTAAGAGAATGGCCATGAATTCATCTTCCTACATCTATGTTCGCAAAACTCGTCAAAATGTAGGGAACAGCAGTTTTTTTACAGCGACTTTTTTTATTGTTCCCGTAGTGAAAGTTGTTCATAATGATGAGTACAATGACCCTTAAGAGAATGCTTATGTATTCAATTTCATCCTGTATATGTGGTAATGTATATAGGTCAAATGAAATTAGCTAGCGAAACCCCGCAAACGTGATGGGTTGATATCTAAACATGATAAAATTAAACAATAGTTTTTTTTTCTCATTTCTTACTTGCTGATAAATTAAGTTTTCTTTATTAAACAAAATGTATAACAACTACGTACTGACTTAAAGTACTTAATAATTATTTTTTTTGTGCTGACTTCACAGTCGTGATGATTATCGATATATATCACGTTAAAACTTATGAAAATAGTTTTTCTTAACTCATGCATTACAAAAGTAACAGTAGTTGACCTCCCAAAAAAAAAAAACATAAAATCTTCATGTTTTTAGACTTGACAGAGATCAGGCTGAATTACATAGGTATTTAAATCTTCCAAGCCTGAACACAGCTAGACTGCTTGTCGATAGAAATTAATATTGCTTTAGAACTTCCCCAGGCAAACTCCTTGACGCATTCGGACACTGAACGAGAGACAATAGACAATATTTTGTTATAACATTTTTGCTTTTATTGTTATATCAATGAGTCTTTTTTCTTTTTTCTGGTTAGTACAACGTCGAACAAAAATTTGATTTGTAAAGTAAGTTGTAAGTTTTCATTTGTATGTCAGATTTATGTTGATGTATGATGTGCATGTGGATGTTGATTTGATTTATGGCTGTATTTGTGTACCATTAGATTGTATATAAATGCAGTTAGTAGACACAGAACAGACAGATAAAGCAGCGCAAAGCGGATTTTACTTATTTAGATAGATCTGAGTAGGTAAAATCTGTTTTGTAACTGAATTTTCTTGCACCAATGTTTAATGTATGCCGTGGCAGCCTTTAAGGCTACACTATAAAATGTTAACCTCAACATGAGTTCTTATACATGTATTTTTGGTGTATGCTTTGTTGGTTGCCCTAAAATAAATAAAAGTGTTAACAAAGTACCTATCTCTAAACAATAAATAGGTAAATTTATACATAATCAGCCTATAATGTTCCCACTGCTGGAACACAGGCCTCCTCTCAGTGAGAGGAAGTGGGCCGTGGGCCGTAACCCATCACGCGGGCCCAGTGCGGGTTGGTAGATGTCACATGTCTTCGAATTTTTGGTTCTAGAACATGGTTTCCTCACGATGTTTTCCTTCAACGTTTTTGAGAGCAGTGGTGATGAAATAATAATAATAAGGTAAACTTACCTCCATCTAATCCTGGCGGCGGTGGTGGAAAAGGTGGTATAGTACCATACCTTCCGGAGCCTTCAGCATCACCTTCTTCTTGGTCGACCTGCATTCAACAACTTGATGACTTAGAGAATTGAACAATTGTGGCTTCATATATTGGGACACAAATCTGAATCTCTGAGACAGTGATTCACACTTTTTAGTGGTTGTGAGGCTACCCATACGAGTAGTTACCGTTAGTCTGTGCAAAATATTATTTGTTAAATTACCAATGGTGCGAAATGTGGAAAACCTCTTTTAATATTTTCGAAACCCCAAAAATGTAAAATTGAATTCGATTTCCCATCTCCGAACCAAATTATGCGTTCTCATGACTCACTTAGGATCAATTTAATTCAAACCCAAAAACAATTATTCGAATGAGTCCCAGATATTATGCTGATCAAAATTTTAAATTCAAATCTCATCAAACTCAAGGCAGCCATTTCCGAGGTTAGCGAAAGGTTCGGCACACATTTGTGGACACCTCTTCCTAATCTCCTGATTACATAGGACGCTGTCGTGTTCAAATATTCACGATGTAACCCCGCAATTAGAGACGGGGTGTACTTAGTAAACAAGAAGATTTGTCTTTGAATTAATGCAGTAGGATTTCCTGGGTTAAGATGTTAGTAAATAGTATGTATGATTAATATGCAGATCGACTTGGATTAAAGCGTGTTTTGTGGAAATGGAAAGCTTTTGAATAGGTGTTATTTTAAGATGTTATTGTTAGGCACGTGTAGCTGGTTCAGGTGTTTGATGGTGGGATACCGGGACCTTGGCAACAGGCAAATGAAGGAACACGGGTGGGTTTTAGTCAGTAAAAGTCTGACACGCCCTTCCGCTCCGCCCAGAGCGGGAGAAGTCATTGGATGATTTCCCACCCTCAAAAAAAAAAAAAAAAAAAAGGTGTTTGATGGTTATTGTGATACACACGGAACTATTTGTGAGTAAGTGTGACTTAATTTAAAATATACAATATAATATTATTAATTCAGGCTTTCTGTTAGTTGTTATACCTTAAGAGGAAATAGGGTCGGTCTTTTTCTCCATACAAAAAGTCATATTTCGAGGAACTTGCTCTCGTCTATTTCCTCCTCTAATATTGGACCAATTTGAAAGATATTTTATAAATTGAGTAAGAAGGATATTTACTGTGCCCCTATGTTTTTCATTTATAGTTGTCAAATTTGTACAATAGGCCTCTGATGACAGCGGTCTAAACAGGCAATTTTGAGCATATTCTAAGGGTTCTAGTGCTTCTACAGATAATGTATCATCAAAACGGAAAACATACAGGGGCACAGTATATTCTTATTCAATTTATAAAATATCTTTCAAATTGGTCCAATATTGGTGGAGAAAAAGACCGACTCTATTTCCTCTGAATCACAATTAATAATCATCTTTAGTAACTACAGCAATACTCGTAGATGTTTCTATTACTCTAATTTAGCAAATAGCTTTCCTGTGTTTTCCGGAATATAATATAATGTCATTACGTTACCCCTATCTATACCAACTTTGTTCTACTAGTGGGATAACTTAGTAGAGCAATAAATAATTGTAATTTATTGCAAAATAAAAGAACTGAAGCAATTATCGATTTATTCAAAAATGGGTTGAATAATCGTTAACTAAAAACAACCAAGTTCTACATTTTTACATTCAAATAAGACGTTCTTGTTATTAATTTTAATACAAACGTACGTTGATATTGAACAAAGATATTTTGGATTAGACCTCAAGGTCAGTTTACCGTTAATTTATATCGAGATTTTTTTCCAAAACGTGTTTTTGTAATAACCAAGTTCTGAGAAATATGTTCCAGATAAATAAATATTTTTACAAGCTTTATATTAGCTTGCTTTGTTCGTATGTGTTGCCGGTTACTGCAATTGTCCTCCATATTTAAGCAACTACCGAGACATTTTCAAAAATTGATATCATGGAGCTGGTCTAATGATGGAGCCAGAAGTTGGCCATAGGAACTCCTCAATCAAACAAGATACTCGTACCACCATCGTGTTTGGACTCATTAGCTATGTATTAACAAGTGGTTTGACAGTAGGTGGTGTTCAGGGTCTGATGATGGAGCCGAAAGGTGGCCCTGTGAAAAACCTTTTTATTACATTAAAAGCTTGTTTTTAAAAACATTTTTCTCCATCTCTATAGAAATTAGAAATCTATAGAGGCAATTTTTTGTTTAAGTAAAGCCTACTTTTACCGTTTGCCTGTTGTCAGTACCAGAAAATTTTGATCCTGCGACCCCAGTTTTTAGGTTTTATGCATCCATCATTACAAAAGCCTTACAACCTGCAACTAACATCCATGCAATCCAACTGCCATCTTGTTATATGAATTACGCGAATTTCGCTTTGACTATTGTGTGCCAGAGTACGTAGTTACTTATTCTGCGAACACGAGGGTCGTTAGCGCACGATAGCGGCACACAAGTGTCGCGAACAAAGGTTCTAAGGAAGTTTCTATATCAATGTTTGTATACGTTGGGCTTTGATTAGGTACTGAATCTTGGAGGGGAACTCTTAGTGGCTCACATTGGCTGGAAATGATTATAAGACACGGGTTTTTTAATTGATTGGGGAAACTTCAAAGATGGATGAATATCGGCACCTAATAGACGTTAGTGTTTTGGTGTTATAGTTTGACCGATACTAAGTAATCGCTCGTGGCTAAGTAATAACAGCCGTACGGGTCGATTTATCAGGTTAAGCTACGCTTGCCGGGGTTAGTCCGTGGATGGGTGACCATCTTTACGTACCGAGACTCCTTCGTGCCTCGGAAAGCACGATAAGCCATTGGTCCCGGCTGTCATTTGTGGATCTTTGACAGTCGTTACGGGTCGTCAGAAGCCCGAAAGTCTGGCAACCAGTCTTGCCAAGGGGTATCGTATTATCCAGTTACTGAGTTGTGGAGGTCAGATAGGCAGTCGCTCCATATAAAATACTGGTATACAGCTGCATCCGGTTAGACTGGAAGCCGTGCCCAACATAGTTGGGAAAAAGCTAGGCAGATTGATTTTATAATTACTTTATTCAACGATTACTCAAATAAAGGTAAGATATTAAAAAATAATCTGCATCTGAATAGTTTTAGTACCTACTTTCGTCAGCATTGCAGTCTAGTATACACACATTCATGGACTTTTAATAAAAACGAATGGTGCAAAAAATGTGCATATTATCTACACATAACAGAGATATTTTAGCACTCATCATCTATGATGTGGTTTCTCTGAAGTTGTTATCTAATGCTGAGTGTAAACACGACAGTATGATGCAGCTTCACTTGACAATGTGACATCGATACCTATGGTAAAGGTGCGGTTTCGGTGTACGTACCAGGAAGCGTTAGGAAATTTGTGTGTTATATTATAATACTTCTTGTCACTGTTGTTTACATAACAAGTAGTGTTGTACAAATTGGTGTTGGGTAGGTAGGTACCAGATCAAAAAGTGAAAAATAAAAATATTTTTATATAAAAAAAAGCAACCGACTTTAAAATAAAAACACTTTATAGTGAAAAATTACTTTACTCTCGGAAGTCGGTGTCTTTGGGTCTGTATTTTAGTGTTTTGCTTTTGTTTGTAATGTTTTTTTTTTTAATTTTCAGACTATCTTTTACAGAATCATCCATATAATTTTTTTAAATAGTTTTTTTTTTAAATAACTGCCTTAAATAAATCTAAAATAGTTTAAGAGTGGCGTAGAATCAAATAGCAGCATAGGTACCTAGTAGTAACCAATAAGATATTTCATTTAGAAGTTACCCAAGGGGTTGATGACATGTTTCGGGATGATTATGGTCAGGATCAGAACAAAAGGAAAGGTTTTTATGTTAATCCAGCTGACTTTGAAATATTTGAAAAGTTGAAACATTACTTTTACTTTATGATATCAAGGACAACGGCAGTAATTTTTACAAGCTTTTTATTCCACAAGTTATTTATTGTACGACTTAACGAATAGGATTGAGTCGTAGAAACTTTTTGTGATTAAATAAAAAATGTTTTATAAGATTTAAAGCTTTGATATTACATAAGTTTAATAATATAAATAGTTTTGATTAATATATTTATAAGATTTAGACACGACTTTAATGTTTTGAATTACTTAATTTACTTTTTTTTTCTCTTTGAAATTGATGACCAAAATGTTTACGAGATTTGAGGAATTTCTTAATAATCTTTCAGGATTTTTTTTCAGACCTTCAGCTTTGGGTAACTATGGATTTAGTCAGCTAATTGACTATTTACTGTAACTATTTACATACAGCTGATAAGTTTTTCGCGATTACGTTGTTGATGACACTGTACCCTTAAATATGACCACACATTTCTGATAGTTAATTGATTCAGGCGTGACTTTGCGGAAATCCAGTACAAAATACAATAGACGTAGATATATTTAGTAACATATTCCGCTTAACTATTCTTCAAGAGTCATAAAAAGCCCTGTAAGAAACGACACGTGTTTCACCTGTCAACGAGGCATCCTCAGGATGACGATTGGCCAGGGGGCCTAAACCGGCCACATTAGCAATTCATCTCAAAAGCAGTTCATTTCCTGAATCTCAGCTGTCAGTAGCAATTCCTCTAATTTGACATAAAAGCAATTCATAATTTTTGGACCATTTTACGAATCTCCATAGAAAACTATCAATCAGAGGAATTATTTCGTAATATGAATTACACGCAGATCATATTATGAATTATCTGTTTGTGACATTTTACGATGATTCACAACATTTTCATAATATGATTTTGCTAAAGTGTCCGTTTTAAGCCCCCAGAACACGTTTCTTACAGGGTTTTTTATGACTCTTGATGAATAGTTATGCGGAATAGGTTACTAAATATATCTAAGTCTATTGTATTTTACATATTTCTGATACATGCTGTATATATTTTACTACCCCGCTACCTCACTAAGTCCTCAACCTATGCGATTACAATCCGATGTTCCGCTACCGAGTTTGTTTACGATATGACTGTTTGTGCTTGGCAGTGTCAACGTACAGCTGAGGTTAGAAATCATCTGATCTAGATCAGTCGCATGTCAAGTGGATATACTGGCTATGTCCATGTTGGCAGTAGGTAGTTGTTTTATGTACATAGTTGATAGAACGGTTGTAAAGGCTCGCACAGATAGG
Source organism: Lithophane leautieri (assembly GCA_949152455.1). Classification (NCBI taxonomy): domain Eukaryota; kingdom Metazoa; phylum Arthropoda; class Insecta; order Lepidoptera; family Noctuidae; genus Lithophane; species Lithophane leautieri. The sequence goes on along the minus strand of OX424472.1, from coordinate 6,648,083 downwards.
CGCTATGTGACATGTCGACAGCGTGACGCGACTCTCGAACAATTTCTATGAAAACTTCATGGATATTGTTCTAGAATCGCGACGCACCATCACGTCGCGCCTGTCTGTGGGCTTAAGTGTTTTTCTTTTTGGATGAGAATTTGTTGATTCATATTTCAGACTTGTCATTTTAAGCACTTTGGATTTTTTTAAACTGTTTAGTTTAACCAAATTCGAGAAGCTTTTCTGCCATTTTAAGAAATAAATGTGCTACAATTTATTTCTTACATTTGTAGGTACCTATGTCTAGTCCTGACCTAACGATTTAAAACGATTTGATGTATAAAACTACTCCAAAAATTATCGCAGTAACAATTGTTGATGAATTATCTAAAGCACTTCAGAATTATGAAGTATTAATGCCATCATTATTCCACTGCGAAAAAAAGATGGTACTATCGGCCTGGTAAAGCTCCGTCTCTCACTCACACTGGAAAAATGGTGGCATTTACACGTCATAACACGGCCCCTGGTAATTATAATTTTCTTTCTTTAACATCATTATTATTTCTTCACTGACCAGATTCAATTTAAACATAAGTTAAGCAGAAAGCGTTGAGGACGTTAGGAGCAATAAAATAAATCCTTAAGCGTCTAATTGTGACCATTTAGTTAAGTAAACACGTTTAATTTTGCGGGCAATTTGTTTTATTGCTGCACATACCACGTTAGTGGACTAGTGGAATTATCTCCGGGTTGCTATAAAGATCATCTTTGTTTTAAACGATGTCAATGACTTGTAGATAGGTACTATTGTACTACTTATTTTTACTGAGAGAGCGTTGACTTGGGCACTTTCTGTCTCGATTCTGTTAGTGGCATAATAAGGCTTTTTATATATGATAACGTTATTTATCTCCTTATTGTAGATTTTATTTTCAAATATGGATTAGTTTAGGATTTTAGGATTTGTTATGTGATACCTATTTTGGACACCCACATTTCGATAGTTACGTTTAAGTCCCATGTTATACGACGCGAGCCTATTGCCATCAATCGGGCACAAATCCAGACTCCGGGCTGCTACTGAGGAATTCCAGATGGAAAACCCAATAACATATTACCCGACCAGGGAATCGAACCCGGGACCTCAACCACTGACTCTACCTACCTTAGTAAATGACACTAATTGAAAGGTAACCTAATATTTACGAGATAACGTAACGTAACCTAATATGTATCGAAGAGCATACCTACTTATTAATTGGAGAGAGTTGTTCCACTATCTTTATATATTTTTACCCGACTGCCCCAGAAGAAGGGTAATGTTTTTATTTATTAATAATAATAATTAAAAAAAAAAGTTGGTATACTATTTTTTTACACACACTATTATTTTTTGCACAGTAATAAGCGATTGAAATTTACCAATTTATGTTTACCTCCAAATCATATTACCTACTTATGTAATTGTTAGGATAGTGAAACTATCATTTTGTTAGTGGGTACATAATTAGGGTAACAATAATAATGAATGAGCAGTGAATTAATTAGGACCAATCACACCGTGTTAGTGACAGCATTTGGTGAAAAGCGATCAATTATAGTTTTTGTAATCACCAAGTAATTGTCAATGTCAATCTCGTCTCCATCGCCGGATTCCTGTCAAAACGTTGAAAATTGTACATTTCTGTGAACTCTGTGGAACAGATTACCATGTTTGTGGCTTCAATTGCATAGAATTCGGTGAATTTATTGCATTAAATTTAAATTTAAGTTGCTCTTAAAATCGTACATTTGACAAACTTATCGGATAGGAAGGATTTTATTAGAAAGATAATTAATTTTAAAATTAATAAACAAAGGAGCAACGTTTTTCAACAATGAGTTTAAAAAGAGAATCTAAATTTAAATCATACTGTTTTATAATGCTTTTATACATTTTTTCTGTCTCCTGCAAAGAGGTTTTAATAAAACAAAAATAAAACAAAATCAGCTTACTTCAAACGTGTTGACACACTGCACTTCAGCTTGCGTCGGTGATCCGTACAGCTTCAGTTCTTGAAATGCACCCTGTACCACGAGAATTGTTAGCAATCGACGCAACGTCGATCTCATATCGACTGACAGTTTATCGACCGTTCAATTTGACCGTTTACACACATCATAATACTGGCACTTTCTTAAGTTTATCGTCTTTTGAATCAATACGGAAGTACGGATAGAAAATTGTCTGAACAATTATTCCTGGATTCATGAGGAGTTGAGAAATAGGTAAATAAATAAAATTAGATACCATTGATGACAAATACAGCAATGGTTTTGAAGATTTTGGTAACAAATCTCTCCTAATGATCTTTCAATTATAAACATTAATTGAAAGGATATTTCGTGTCTGTTCATAGCTAAGCTATTATAAATATCTTAATTCCTTTGAATTGAAATGGAATTCCAAGACGTTAATGAGCAACCAACCTTTTAGCTGAGTTTACGGTAGCAAGCAAATTCGTAGAATTGAATTGTTTCCTGTCAATTTTTTTTTCTGGAAGTGAATGTAAATTAAGACCTTAAACCAAATAAAAAACCAAGACAGAGCGCTGCGCTGTCAACAGTGACGTGAGGCCGGTTTCGTAAACATGTGTGCACTTAGTTTGGTGTAGTTTGATTGTAGTGTCATTGTAAATAGTTGTAAATTTGTGTGTGTGAGCGTGTATGCACAGAGCGGTGGTGTAGTTTTAGCATGCTTCACTGTATTGTTCGCAGCGCTCCGTCTTGGTTTTTTGTTAGGTCTGAGCCTTTAACGGGTTCTTTTAACAGTCGGTTTTCGACCTACTATGTGGTCCTCCTGGGTACAGTATTCTTGTTGCTTCTTTATGTGAGAACAATGTAAAACAAAAAATAATCACCAAAAACAATTCTAAATATAAGATTTAAAAAATAAGCCCTGGCAGGTAAGAGATGACCAGTCTCAACTGACGGCGCCCGTTCACGAACATGACACGTGGACACAGTTCTGTTCAAGTCCCATGAAATAGGGGGCAAGCCTACATACCTATTATAAAATATATAATATGCATTACTCACAAAGTATCCTACTATTCTACTTATTACTTAATCCTACTATAATCCTACTAATATTATAAATGTGAAAGTTTGTGTGTTTGTGTGTTTGTGTGTTTGGATGTTTGTTACTCAATCACGCAAAAACGGCTGAACGGATTTGGATGAAATTTGGCAAACAGATAGTTTATAACCTGGATTAACACATAGGATACTTTTCATCCCGGTAGTAGGTTCCCATGGGTACATTTTCGACATCTACACGGGCGAAGCCGCTGGCCTGGCAAAAGTTCGTTTCATATAAATCTGTCCGACTTGGTACCTTTATAGATAGAAAAGACCCTTAAGGAAACCAGGAAGACCGATAGGTATTCAATCAAGTCATATTTCCCCGGTCTTCTTACTTCGAATATTATAAGATTTATTTTCAGTACTTCAAACACACATAATAGTCTTACATACTGTGCCTCAGTAATATGAATTAGAACTTCAAACAAAACATACCTACATACAAAGTCGAGTCATTAGAATTAACATTACAAAGTCAAAGTTTATTTTATTTTAATGAATCTATATACAAGGCAAGGGTGACTGAGATACCAACGCACAGCCTAAACCGCTGGTTCGAGAGACATGAAATTTGGAGGGTGTATTCCTTATGAAGAGTAAGTTTCCACTAAGAAACGATTTTTCGAAATTCCACCGCTAAGACGGTGAAACCGGGGGATTTCGTTTGTATGAAAAATTTTATTCCTTGAGTTAATAGACTTGAAATTTTGGCACGAATACTTATCTAAGTAAATTATAAAGTTTGTCATTTTTAGTTTTTATAAACTACCCCCTAAACGAGGATTGGGGGTGCTAAAGTTTGTATAGAAGAATTTAACGTGCTGTCCGATTAACTCGAAACTCAGTATTTATATTTAAAACCAGAAATAAAGAATGATGTGTATTAGGGTTTTTCAAAAATCTACCATTAACGGGGTGAAAATGGGTAGTCAACGTCACAGCTCAAACCACTAAATGGATTGGGCTGAAATTTGGCACACAGATAGTTATTAGGACCTAGGCGTGCAGGGGTGCACTAAGAAGGGTTTTTGGACATTTGACCTTTAAAGGGGTGAAAAGGGGGGGATTTCGTTTGTGTAATAAATTTTATTCCTTGAGTTAATAGACTTGAAAATTGGCACGAATACTTATCTAAGTAAATTATGAAGTTTGTCATTTTTAGTTTTTATAAACTACCGCCTAAATGAGGATTGGGGGTGTCAAAGTTTGTATAGAAGATATTAATGCACTGTTCGATTAACTCGAAACTCAGTACATAAACTTAAAACGAAAAATAAAGAATAATGTGTATCAGGGTTTTTCAAATCTACCCCTAACGGGGTGAAAATGGGTAGTGTACGTCACAGCTCAAACCACTGAATGGATTGGGCTGAAATTTGGCACACAGATAGTTATTAGGACGTAGGAATCCACTAAGAAATGGTTTTTGGAAATTCGCCCTTATTCCTTTAGTTATTAAACTTGAATCTTGGCAATACTTGCTATAGCAAATAATAAAGATTGTCACTTTTAGTTTTTTAAGCAATCCGTCACATAGACGAATAACGGGGTGGCAAAGTAAGTTAACATTTTAACGTGCTATCGGATTAACTCGAAACTCGGTACGGTAAGTACTAATACTTAAAACAAAAAAATTAAAAGTACGTGTTTCGGGGTTTTGTAAGTTACTATCTGACTTAACTTCAATAATACCTTCATTATGTAATGATACAATAATATTTAAACCACCGACTACATATGTAATTATTATCATATGTTGTAACAGCCCGCAGATATGTTTTTCATCAATAAAGAAAAGAAAATATTGCCCGTGTAATTGCTACGAGGTGTGGGAACGAGTCTGATGCCGAAAATATGTTTTTGTCCGTTTGTCTGTTTGTTTGGATGGGTGTTCCGGATTGGCGCAAAAACTGCCCAACGGATATGGATAAAAGGCACACAGATCGTTTATAACCTGCATCCTAATTGCGTAATACACGATCCACAATCTGAATCAGTTTGAAACAAATTTCTAATCCATTACTTCATAAGTTTGAAAAAAAAAAGCAGCTCCACAATGTAAATAACGCAATGAATGTTGTTGAACTGTCAAAATGAAAGATTAGTCTTAATCGGTTACGAAAATAAGTTACGCAATTAGATAACTGGAATAACACATAGGGTGCTTTCAATCCCGGGCGGTAGTAAGTTCCCGTGGGATTTTTTCCGACATCCACGCGGGCAAAGCCGCGGGCAAAAGCTAGTCATTACATAATGAAGGTATTATTGAAGTTAAGTCAGATAGTAACTTACAAAACCCCGAAACACGTACTTTTAATTTTTTTGTTTTAAGTATTAGTACTTACCGTACCGAGTTTCGAGTTAATCCGATAGCACGTTAAAATGTTAACTTACTTTGCCACCCCGTTATTCGTCTATGTGACGGATTGCTTAAAAAACTAAAAGTGACAATCTTTATTATTTGCTATAGCAAGTATTGCCAAGATTCAAGTTTAATAACTAAAGGAATAAGGGCGAATTTCCAAAAACCATTTCTTAGTGGATTCCTACGTCCTAATAACTATCTGTGTGCCAAATTTCAGCCCAATCCATTCAGTGGTTTGAGCTGTGACGTACACTACCCATTTTCACCCCGTTAGGGGTAGATTTGAAAAACCCTGATACACATTATTCTTTATTTTTCGTTTTAAGTTTATGTACTGAGTTTCGAGTTAATCGAACAGTGCATTAATATCTTCTATACAAACTTTGACACCCCCAATCCTCATTTAGGCGGTAGTTTATAAAAACTAAAAATGACAAACTTCATAATTTACTTAGATAAGTATTCGTGCCAATTTTCAAGTCTATTAACTCAAGGAATAAAATTTATTACACAAACGAAATCCCCCCCTTTTCACCCCTTTAAAGGTCAAATGTCCAAAAACCCTTCTTAGTGCACCCCTGCACGCCTAGGTCCTAATAACTATCTGTGTGCCAAATTTCAGCCCAATCCATTTAGTGGTTTGAGCTGTGACGTTGACTACCCATTTTCACCCCGTTAATGGTAGATTTTTGAAAAACCCTAATACACATCATTCTTTATTTCTGGTTTTAAATATAAATACTGAGTTTCGAGTTAATCGGACAGCACGTTAAATTCTTCTATACAAACTTTAGCACCCCCAATCCTCGTTTAGGGGGTAGTTTATAAAAACTAAAAATGACAAACTTTATAATTTACTTAGATAAGTATTCGTGCCAAAATTTCAAGTCTATTAACTCAAGGAATAAAATTTTTCATACAAACGAAATCCCCCGGTTTCACCGTCTTAGCGGTGGAATTTCGAAAAATCGTTTCTTAGTGGAAACTTACTCTTCATAAGGAATACACCCTCCAAATTTCATGTCTCTCGAACCAGCGGTTTAGGCTGTGCGTTGGTATCTCAGTCACCCTTGCCTTGTATATAGATTCATTAAAATAAAATAAACTTTGACTTTGTAATGTTAATTCTAATGACTCGACTTTGTATGTAGGTATGTTTTGTTTGAAGTTCTAATTCATATTACTGAGGCACAGTATGTAAGACTATTATGTGTGTTTGAAGTACTGAAAATAAATCTTATAATATTCGAAGTAAGAAGACCGGGGAAATATGACTTGATTGAATACCTATCGGTCTTCCTGGTTTCCTTAAGGGTCTTTTCTATCTATAAAGGTACCAAGTCGGACAGATTTATATGAAACGAACTTTTGCCAGGCCAGCGGCTTCGCCCGTGTAGATGTCGAAAATGTACCCATGGGAACCTACTACCGGGATGAAAAGTATCCTATGTGTTAATCCAGGTTATAAACTATCTGTTTGCCAAATTTCATCCAAATCCGTTCAGCCGTTTTTGCGTGATTGAGTAACAAACATCCAAACACACAAACACACAAACACACAAACTTTCACATTTATAATATTAGTAGGATACAATAATATTTAAACCACCGACTACATATGTAATTATTATCATATGTTGTAACAGCCCGCAGATATGTTTTTCATCAATAAAGAAAAGAAAATATTGCCCGTGTAATTGCTACGAGGTGTGGGAACGAGTCTGATGCCGAAAATATGTTTTTGTCCGTTTGTCTGTTTGTTTGGATGGGTGTTCCGGATTGGCGCAAAAACTGCCCAACGGATATGGATAAAAGGCACACAGATCGTTTATAACCTGCATCCTAATTGCGTAATACACGATCCACAATCTGAATCAGTTTGAAACAAATTTCTAATCCATTACTTCATAAGTTTGAAAAAAAAAAGCAGCTCCACAATGTAAATAACGCAATGAATGTTGTTGAACTGTCAAAATGAAAGATTAGTCTTAATCGGTTACGAAAATAAGTTACGCAATTAGATAACTGGAATAACACATAGGGTGCTTTCAATCCCGGGCGGTAGTAAGTTCCCGTGGGATTTTTTCCGACATCCACGCGGGCAAAGCCGCGGGCAAAAGCTAGTAATGTTATAAATGTAAAAGTTTGTATGTTTGGATGTTTACATGTTTGGATGTATGTTACCCAATCACACAAAAACGGCTGAACGGATTTGGATGAAATTTCGCATACAGATAGTTTATAACCTAGGTTAACACAGGATACTTTTTATCTCGATAGTACGTTTCCGTGGGGCAGTTTCCGACACCACCGTGGGTGAAGCTAGTATAAAATAAATTAGGAGTAAAAAATTAATAATTGGATTTTTTTTTAAACAAATGATGTAATATTTTGCGGCTTCAAAACAACTTACAACTTAGATTATGTTTTCAGTGATAGCGCTCAAATAATTCGCGAAAGTCAAACCAATTAATTCCTAATTAGTATGCACTTAGATGTCAAATTATCAAAAGTTTTAACAACTAATTTAAAGTTCGTATTTTACTTTAGATTCTAGAAAAAGTTAGGAATACAAACGATCTGTTTGATGAGATCGCTTTCAAGAACTAAGTAATTGGCATTTTAAATCATTTACATCAATTAAAACTTCTTGTTTTACAAAAAAAAAAACCTATTATAAAGTATCATCTAATTTAACTTTAAAACTATTTTAAAATATTACTAAAAATATCATTTAATTTAACTTCAACACGTTTTGAGAAACACAGAGCATTAAACTTTACGAAAAACTGAAAAAATAAAACGTAAACCGGTACGTAATAGTTGCGTCCACGCATGCAGTCGGTCGCATGCGCCGCGATGCACTAAATTTAAAACGGAGCAAACTAAAGGATAAGGTTAAACGACCAGCTAAGCTTGACACTTGCACTTCCTACTTTCCTTATTTGAATTCCTGAAAATGACGGCTCAGGTTTCATTGGCTGAAAAAGTGGTAATTGGTGGCAGTAGATAAATTAAGGTTTTAAGAAAGAAGAAGTAGGTAATTTCTTAAAACAAGTTACATTTTAATCGAAAAGTCGTAATTTATTATTTTAAATCAATGGAAACATTTTATTTAAAGTTTTAATTCGATCCAAACGCAATTGGATACTCAATTTGAATCGAACAGAATTTCCAAACTGAAAATGGTCGAAATTGACCATAGTTTTATTAAAAAAGTACGAATTAAAAGTTTCGCTTACATTTTTTATAAATTGGTTATTTTTGTTTTACAAATTGAATGCGGATTTCTATTTTGTTGATTGTATTTTATTCTGAAACAATTTTAGTATTAACATTGCATTTATTTGCGCAAAAAGCTGAACTAGAAAATCAAAAGACCTAAATAAATAGTTCTATTTCAATAGACGGTGTTCTCTATTCAAAAAGAGAAGTCTCATTTGAAACAAAACTGAATACGTCGAGCACTTTACCGCCAGCGCCATCTAGGTGCCGAAATTCATTACGGAGGAACTACAGTCACCAGTTCTATTCAACTGCACATCTCTTTGTCGAAGTGCTAAGTTCTATTCACGGGTAGCACGATCTAATTACTGCTGCTTGTCAGAATTGAAGTGTGAGGGTAGTATTATGGTGTTACACGATATAATCGCGAGTGTTAGATCTAAATTCTCGTATATGGAGTCAGTTATCATTTGGTAAGCCAATCAGTCGAGGATTGAACCACTTGTATCTTCGTTCAAAAGTTTTTAGGCATGATTTTTACTTAATTGACTTATTAGAAAAACTGCAAAGTTGTTTAAATACGATTATTTTACACCATTGCTCGTAACTTATTACTTGTACCTACGGTGTGGTGAGATGGGCAGACGATAAATTTTGCCAGCGCGGGTAGAACCTGGATGAGGCTGGCACAGGACCCTGGGAATTAGCACAAGAAAAGAGTGGCTTATGCCCAGCAGTGGGTGAAGTTGGGCTGTGAATGATGATGTACCTAACATACTTGTACCTACGTAATATTAATGAGCTACTAATCTAATTATGCAGTTATAAATTCACCAAAAGGAACGTTGGTCTTATTAATTTTAATAATAAGATAGACATGAAATATAAACGTACAGCCTAACTTCTTAACTGTCACATTTTTCATAAAATAAAATAAATAGGCACAAAGCAGCGCAGCAAGACGGCACTCGCAATAAACTAGGCTTTAACACACAATAAAGCGAGTAATGTTCAGCACATTTCTTACTCTGAATACCGCATACGACTTTATGCCACATTTCTCGACCGCTTTGTGAATAGTTCTCTGGCATTCGTTAGCTAATAGAACATTAAAGCTTTGTGCTAAGTACTAGTTCAGTCTAGATATTGTGTCTGTCGGCGTTAATTAAATGCTCGCAAATTGCCGACGATCAAAAGTGGTATCTGTTATCTTGTTTTGGTATGGAAACTATGTTAGCTGGTGGGGTGACCCCACATTAAGCAAATTATTTCTCTATCTCATGGTTCTTTTTTTGGGTTCTTCGACTGATTTGGATTTTTCAGACAGTTTTCCATCTAAACTCGGATAGTAGCAAGGCAAAGTGCAAATCCTAATTAATAATAAAAATGTGAAAATGAATTTGTTTGTTACGCTTTAACGCTAAAACTGCTCAAAGGATTTGTATGAAATTTGGCACATGAGTAGATCATGACCTGAAATAGGACATAGGATACTTTTTATCCCGATATTCCCACGGGATCGAGACTTACGCGGGTAAAACCGAGGCGCAGCTAGTTAAAATATTTTTTTGACTAATATGAAAAGGTAAACGTATTTTTATTTTTAAACGTTAAACGTTTTGAGTTCAATAATCCTGACTCCTGCGCTTGTGATAACTTTTCGAGGAACCAGCAACGAAATAGTAGGTTTAGCGACAAATACAGCAAACATCGCATCGCAACTAAACCGTGCAGGCAAACCTATACAATAAAAGGTCACAAAAATTTCGATCCCCAAAATGTTTTTAATTAAAAATCCTGCGGGCCAAAAGTGAGTTTTTCGGACTTACCTCACCATTTTCATGACACCAAAAGCCTGGACTGAAAGTAATTCCCGAATGCGGCCATTTTATTTTTTTACATGTAGTTAACCATATTTTTTTCGACGGTTCACAAACGTACGGCAGGTCGGATAACGATGACGCTCAGCGTCAATGATAGGTACAAATGAAAAGATAAAAAAAATTAAATTCTGGAAAATACGCCTGCGTTCCTTTGCCGTTTTCTGAGTGTTGCGTAATTTGATTTTAGTTTTTTTAAATTTATTTTTTATCTTTGTTTGTACATACCGAGACTCCTCCGTGCCTCGGAACGCACGTTAAGCCGTTGGTACCGACTGTCATTCGTGGATCTTTGAAAGTCATTACGGGTCGTCAGAAGCCCGATAGTCTGACAACCAGTCTTACCAAGGGGTATCGTATTTACTGGGTTCTGGAGGTCAGATAGGCAAGCGCTCCATGTAAAATACTACATGTATTCAGCTGCATCCGGGTAGACTAGAAGTCGACCCCAATGTAGTTTTGAAAAGACTAGGCAGATTGATTTTGTGTAATTTGATTTTCGAATGAATCAGAAGGCAAATTCACGTACTTAAAAAACATTCAAATTCAAGTCGCAATCTCATGTCAGTGACAGTCAATGTCAAAAATGTAGGTAACTAAGACGATTTTTGACAGATTGTGTCTGAGATTAGAATGGAAACGTTCTTAAAAATACGGGAACTAACCCACTGATTTTTTTTTTTCTAAACTAGAAAGTATGAAAAGCTTTGTCTCTTACTAAAACATTTGGACAGAATATTTTTTTGTCAAAATTACCTTATGAAAAATTATTATCGTGTTATTCTAGGTTCAAACATGGACGCCTGGACGGGTTCTCAACAATGAAAAAGTCTGGAATACTTGAATTCCAGCCTCTAAGCCGTTCCTCATTCTATTACATAAAGTAAAAAGGTTAAACCTTTTATCGCGTTTTCGGCTTCTAATGAAAAACGACCCTGCTGGTCAATCCAACCCAGGCGATAATAGAACGCCCCGAATAATGACCAATGACCAAAACCAAGACCAAAAAAATAACGCTAATTTTTTTCAACACCATAATTTATTAAACCTTTAAACGGATTTAGGACACTCCGTATGAAATCACACAATAGCGGGCTGTGTAAATAATATTGATAGCCTCACATGAACATTTTCTAGTTGAAAAATGTATTTTTGACTAAGAATGACTCAGGTGAAAATTCGTAAAAGAAAAATACACTCTTGATTTATGTAGTTGTAACAGTAATGTACTAAAATAAAAGTTGAAAATGTAATCTTACTTTTGGCACGTGTTATGGCTGCAATGAACATTAAGGCGCTTTTGAGTTCATATATCATCGCAAATTCTAGCAGTAAATAATGAACTCTGGTACTCATCTAACTAAATTTACTTTTGTACTTCGCTTTTGGTTTTTAAATGTTGCTAGGAACTTAATTTGCTCAACTCATTCTGTCTGTTAATGGTGTTATTTCTTTTACGTAGATTATAAACTTTCAGAAAATATAACGCCAAAAGCGTTCATACTTGCGACTGTTTTTTTCTAATTCAAAGAGAGAGAGAGAGAGAGAGAGAGACACAATGCCGGCAGAAAAAACAAAAGAAAAGAGGAAGGTAATGACAGTGTCGTGGGATAAAATTGTACACATCGGCCAGAGTACACTGCATCCCTGTCACCATTGCGTTGCCGGAGAGAGAAAGAAAGTGTGAATTTGGTCAAAATTAAAATTCAAGATGGCGGCGAAATTTTTGTTTTTGTTTTAAATCCTACGTGACAAGGAACTTAGTTCTAGACGGGGGTCCCCAAACCCCACGCATTTTTTTATTAATTAATTTAATGATCGCATTAATTAGAATCAAATCAGAGTTTGCTAAAGTTCGTAGCCACAAACTAAGTCCAAGTTACGTTCTCAATTCAAAACCAACATAACTTATTCGACACAATCATTTTTATAAGAACATTTCCTTCTACACAAACGCTATCTACTTACTATCATGTCCATACAAACAACTACATCCAAAAAAGACTACTATTACACTACATCCGATATACCGAAGGCCTTCAGAGACCTCAACAGGCCCACAAGAGCCCTTTTTGTTAAACGCCCCCGACTTTTTCTACCGCGTATAGCCACAAATTGTTATTGCCAGAATGTAGCTACGCGATAACACGTAGTTACTCTGAACTAGGCGATTCGGATATGCGAGACAATACCCAGTAATGACACTTCATATCCCCTAGATTGTACTAGGAATAGATGTAATAAAGGCCTTAGATAGGCCTACAAATCATGGAAAATGATATGTCTGTGGTACTTTTGGGTCGAGTGACAAAGGTAGAATTCTGGGGATCTGAATGGAGTTTATTATGTAGATGGGCTGCGAAATGTGAGTGTGCTATTTTTAACCGATTACTTCAAAAAGGTGGAGGTTCTCAATTCTTGTGTTTTTTTTTTTGTGTGTATGTTACCCGATGACTCCGCCAATTATGAATCGATTTTGATGATTCTTTTTTTGTTTGGTAGGTCATGCTTCGAAGGTGGTCCCATTTAAAATGTATTAACTTTGCTTGCGTAGTTTTTGAGTTAGCTTCAATAATTACGTATTTTTCCCACTTAGTCTATGTGGACGACATTTTATTTGACTCCGTCACTGTTATTTACATCAGGTAGTGGTAATTCGAATTTGTGTGGGGTAGGTACAATAACTAAAAAGTGGAAAATAAAAACTTTACAAAAAAAAAAACAACCGACTTCAATAAAAAAAACACAAAAAAAGTGAAAAATAACTTTAATTTCGGAAGTGGGTGGCAAAAAACGCAAATTGAAAAGCAAAGACACCGACTTCCAAAATTATTATTAGCACACTCACATTTCGCCAATTAAGTTTTTAAGCAATTAAATCTGCCTTCTTCTTCGGGAAATACAGGCATGATAGATCATTTTGTAGTATGAATAATTCGTTACTTGGACATAATCTGTTTCGAAGGTACTTTCATATCTCAAATAAAAACTCAGCTCAAACTTTCAAACGGATTAGTAGTATTTTTTTTTGTATATTCATACGATAAATATTAGGTACCTACATAACAACTTATAACTAATTAATTAAAAGAAATAACAAAATTATGTCTAAAACTTTTCACAAACTAAAATAAGGTGCAAAATTCGGAATAGGTAGTAGTAGAAAGAGTCAAAGTCGTTAGGGCTCTTACATACTGGGGCGATTCGTCGCGCGACGCGAATTTTAACAAAACAATTTCACACGGCGAACATTGCGGCAGCGTCGCGTCGCGCGACGAATCGCCCCAGTATGTAAGTGCCTTTATTGTGGAAAACGATGGTTGTAAACTGTGAATTCGAAAGTGACTTTCAGTTGCTTCAGCTATCATCATCTGCCTAGCCTTTTCCCAACTATGTTGGGGTCGGCTTCCAGTCTAACCGGATACAGCTGAATACCAGTATTTTACATGGAGCGACTGCCTATCTGACCTCCACAATCCAGTAACTGGGTAATACGATACCCCTGGGTAAGACTGGTTGTCAGACTTTCGGGCTTCTGACGACCCGTAACGACTGTCAAAGATCCACAAATGACAGCCGGGACCAACGGCTTAACGTGCTTTCCGAGGCACGGAGGAGTCTCGGTATGTATAGATGGTCACCCATCCACGGACCAACCCCGGCAAGCGTAGCTTAACCTGATGGATTCTCAGTCGCTTCAGCTATGTTAAATCTATTTTCAGGACTTTTTTAGACATTTAACATCCTCGCTATGTTCTTGAGTTATCCAAATTGCTTTCTGATTTTACCGAAAATGCGTTCAGCTCCACATTTAAACAGAACGCAGCTAGTAACTGCCCGCTCAATATTTCAAGGATCTAAAATCCCATTAAACTCTGCGCTGGAGCACGTGAGGGATGAACGAAAGAAGGGACAAGATTGAATAGGCTATCTTTTCTCAACCATTTGCGAAGACATGCGAATGCCATTAATTTTATACCTCGTCGGCACTTTAGGAGTGTCACGTCACAGGTAGCCTATCCGAACCCATAAATCTTTTTTAACACTAAACTTAGATAGGTCAAAGTAATTTGGTGAAATGTAATAACGTTGTAACGTAATAAAAGTGCGGTCATTACGGTAAGAGCCGGTTTTGCAGAAGGCTTTTCCGGTTCGGATTGTACCGATTTATCGCAATTATCGCCGTTTTACGGTTTAATAGAACTTAACTATTATTAGGAGGAACGAACTTAAATATTAGTGGGTGATTTGGTGCTAATGGTTTCAGTACGTGTGGAGTTATGTTTATAAAATTAATTGGGTTCATAAAAACCAATGATTCTGTTGTTTAAAATGAGTTATTATGATTAGAATTCTTTATTAAGACTGAGTTTCCTATAAGTTGAATTATTATTTTTGTTGGTCGTCTAATTTTAATTCAACGAATTTTAATCATTTAGGTCTAAATGAAAAATCTTTTCTTTGATGATCATGTGTCACTAGAAAATCACATTTCAATACGTTTTCCTTCAACATCACTTTAAAAAACTTCTAAAGTTTTTTTTCCGTCACTTTTACCAAAGCGCTGCGTAAACGCTATAATCTATGTTCAAATCGACATCAAATCACAAAAATATATTAGATTATTTCAATATCTTTTTACTAGTCTACTTACGTGACCAATTTCCACGATCTGAGGCGCCGACGTCTGACTATACTTCTCAGCCAAAGCGTAGTGATGTTCCTTCTTTTTATCCAACAGTCCCAAAGTCGATACCACGGCCAACACTATGCCCATAGCCACTAATAAGAACAGCGAGCATATACAACACTTCGATTTTCTAGACACTACCATCGCCATTTTTAAAAAGTTTATTGCTCTCTTTATATTACAAAGTTTCTGTGGCACGAATCAGTCTTTTATTTTGTTACACTATGTCGTTTCACTGGCACATTTAACTGTACTTAACTGTTTGGACTTCTATGTTCCAGAAGGTAGAACAAAAAACAAATGACAACCGCTCTAGAAAAACGCTGAAGTGATAAAGAGAAGGTGACTTCTTTGCGTAAAAACGCGTAAGAAGAAAGTCTGTCTTCTAAAACTACGTTAACGGAGTTACTCCAAAGTAATCTGTTGTTTAGAGCCGTACATTAGCAAAATGTTATCTATTCACGAAAGTGATTACCTACAATGTCACAACTGTAATATTATAGTTAAAGGTTATGTAAGAGTATTGTATGTATACAGACATTGAACTATTTTATTTGGATAGAATTTTAAATGACACCTATATTTAATTTTATTAAGCTGACATTGAAAAATTTATTATTGTTTATATGTATCATAGGACCTGAGTTATGCTGTTAATATTTAAATAACCAATGGATTAACAGCTTGTTTTATTAGTGTTTTTTATTAATTTGTAGAATGATTTCAGATACAATCCAAATTGTTTATGAATTAAATTGCATCGGTTGTTATGTATCGTCACAACGATTTCTAACATTTAAACCTACAAGCTTGACCTAAAGACTTGAACATTTCCCGCCTTCCGATACATAGCCGGATACTTCAAATTTCTTCAGCCTCGCTCTTCAAAGCTTATTAGAAGTTTTTAGCGTTGAAAAATTCCAATATTTGGAGCATGAGAGGTTTACAATACAGCTCACTGAACCTTTGCAATATATTTTGCAGCTAATTGGAAATTAATTATAATTAAACAGCAGTAGTAAAGAGGTAAACTATTTCTTTTATAGATATAAACGTGATAGGCTAACTGGCAGACGTTCATTTTTTTCTATGCCTTTACGTGATAAGTTTGTGTAATAAACTAATAACCGAAAGGCGAAAAG
Organism: Lithophane leautieri; assembly: GCA_949152455.1. Lineage (NCBI taxonomy): Eukaryota > Metazoa > Arthropoda > Insecta > Lepidoptera > Noctuidae > Lithophane > Lithophane leautieri. Next base: position 6,631,673 of record OX424472.1, on the reverse strand, counting down.
CTTTTCTACCAATTGATAGCCTGGGATCTGGAGGACGATTGCTACTTTTCATTCCATGTATAACAAAATGATAATGATAAAATACACGCATGTGAAGTCGAGGGTCAATGAAAATATTGTTTCAGAAACAGAATTTATGGGAAACAAATTTAGGTACCTCAAATTTGTGTGTCCTTTACTTAAGCACATGTCTAGAGCCAAACACTAAAGCCTAAATTCAACCTATCCAACGTGCTATAGATTAATTAGGACAGATCGATGCATTACTAACATTCATGCTCGTGTCGTGCTAATTCCCTCGTTAATCCCTTCAAACTACATAATCTAGATGTGCTAGGAACCGGATTACGACCGCACTTCGGCGGGATAGGTTTCAAACTGACGAATTTCTAATTAAAACCTTCAAAGGACTGGGATAGTGAAGAATGGATTGTTTCAAATGCTGGTTTAGATTTTGTAAGCCTTAACTGAGTATCATAAACTTAAACGCAATTCGAAGTAAGTATTTTATTTGCATTTGAGCAGTGGTGGCCCAGTGGTAACAGCCCAGATTTACGAGTTGTAAGTCGTGAGTTCAAACCCAGACAGGCGCTTTACTTTCTCTCAAAACGGTGAAGGAAAACATTGTGAGGAAACCGGCATGTCCTAGAACCCAAAATTCGAAGATACGTGACATCTTTATTACCAACACGCACTAGGCCCGTGTGATACATTGCAACCCTCCTTCTCGAAGAGCGGAGGCTTGTGTTCCAGCAGTGGGAACATTATAGGCTGATTATGATTTTTAATGCAGACAATATTTTAAAGAGATTATGGAACATTCCTCTAATGTTCCATAATCTCTTTAAAATATTGTCTGCAATAAAAAGTCAATCAAAGATAAGCTAATTTGTAGACAGGTTTAGATGACTATTAGTGGTAAACCTCTTAAGAGCTCATTGTACTAATCATTATGAACAACTTTCAATATGGGACCGTCCCTTAAATTGTAAAAAAACTGCTGTTCCCAATATTTTATAGAGTTATGCAAACATACATGTATGGAGCAGCTGAGATTTTATGTTTAGTTGTAATTACCCTAGAGATTTTCAGTAATTTAAGTAAGGTATACGTGACCTTGTAGTTGAAGATTTCATCATCGTTGGTGGCGGAATTAAATAAAATGTAACAGGAGTTTCATACGACGATAGACGAACAAGAAGCTTTAACAAAAAGATACTATTGTTTGTACAGACGAAAAAAAACAGAGCCTATTTATAGTCAGGGAAATAAACTGCTTTTCAAATTGACACACTACGTCCATTTTCATTCAAAGCCTTTTCTTACAACTGTGATTTGATTAAACGGACAATTACAGTTAGTAGTCAATTTAATAAACAATAAAACCTAACAGTACGTCGTTCACATTCAAAGTGGACAGTGTATCTCTATGGAGTCCTTCACATGCAAATACAAAGTTGATCAAGGCAACATAATACCTACAAACGGCTTGAACACAATTATGTCCTATTTCAGACTTCGGTGTGTGACAGCTATTCAGAAAGTGCGGTCTACAAAGCTATTCAGACCGTATGCACTTCAATGTCAAAGCTGGAATCAATGCTGGGGAGATGAATGAAAAAGATAGTAATAGGGTTAGGTTTGACATGGGTGTAAGTAGGTGTTATTAGGGTGTTGCAGAAAGGACTTGTGTTATAGTTGTATCAGAGTTGGTTGATGTACGATTTAACAATTACGATCTATTATTTTGATTTGACTAAGAAAATTATCTACTACCATTACTTAGTATTATTTAGGTATATAACTATATATTGTTTATTAATACTTTTATGATAATAATTTAAAGTAATTAATGCAGCTTGATATATCCATTAATCTAGCGGCCATTATAGATTACCTACGTAAAAAGTTTTATAAAAAGTTCAAACTCCGTACATTGTTTTGTCCAATCAATTGAACACCAAGTCCATTTTAGTATCAACCAGAATCTAAATGTATTATTCAATTAACATTTTTCAGTAATAATGGCCCATTAAATACCGAATTAACTTCGGATATTCGACACCGGCGATGTCGCTTAGAATGGCCGAGCGCCTACTAAAATGTCAAAGGCAATTTAGTATTCCATCAGTGTTACTTATAAAGTGTAAGGCGCTTAGCCGTTGTTTTAACGCTACTTTACAAATTGACAACGTAGTTTAATATTCATTTTGTTGTCTTGACCCGAAGTTGATAACTAGTAAACGTTAAACTGTTATAGTGTTTCTCTTGGGTACTAGATTATTGAAGTACGTCTACTTCATTCAAACTCAAAATGAAGAGATGGAGAAGGAAAGCAAGCATTAAGTTTGCGTGAATACATATTACTCAGCTGGTGGGTTTGGGTATCTGTTTGTCAATTCTACAAAGACAAAATTCATGGAAAATTTGTGGCTATTATGTCATTGAGCCACAAAATATCATAATACTGGAATCGTATAAATTAATTTATCATTGGTATCCAATATGTGAGGAGCTCGTAGCTAAGTAATACCAGCTACACGGGTCGATCCATTAGGTTAAGCTACGCTTTCCGGGGTTGATCAGTGGATGGGTGAACATCTTTACATATCGAGACTCCTCCGTGCCCCGGAAAGCACGTTAAGCCGTTGATTCCGGCTGTCGTTCGTGAAAAGTGAAAGTATGGCAATCAGTCTTACCAAGGGGTATCGTATTACCCAGTTACTGGGTTGTGGAGGTCAGATAGGCAGTCGCTTCATGCAAAATACTTGTATTCAGCTGCATCTGGTTAGACTGAAAGCCGACCCCAACATGGTTGGGAAAAGCCTAGGCAGATTGATTGGTATCCAATATGTAGGTACCAATTTATTTTTCTTTTTTGTAAAATCTGTGCCAATCTTTAATCTTCACGATCTACGACAGTAAGTAATCGAATCCTTATCGTCCCACGCGGTTCTAAATCGAACGAAATTAATAATGGAACGGTTCTTGTTTATTGCTATTTATACACTTTATAGCTTATTGATATATTTAGGGGCTTTATCTTCCCACTTTGTGGTAACACTAGCTTTTAATAAATCTATCAAGTGTGATTTTCCATTCGTTACTTAAAGGAAAATCACAATTGATACAAAGTCAGAATATTAATAGGTTCGTTAATTATCTACAACCTACTTAAATTGTCCGTAAATTCAAATCACAAATCATTCTTTGATGTTTGTATGGAATGACTATAACACGGCTAATTGATGTACTCGTAGTGTGTCAATTTGACAAGCAACTAATTTAGCTAACTATACTACCGGGTATAGAGATACCGGTATTTGGGCTACAAATAAAGACAAGTTTTCTAAATCTTAGATACATTCAATTGATTGTTAGCTTTCTTTGTAATTCGTTTTCACTATGTTCAGAAAGGTGGCAGTGTTTACTTCAGAAACCTTCAATCATTAATTTTCGTGTGGTTAATGATTAACCTTTGGAGCAATATCCATAATTTTTAAGCACATTCGCATCTCATTCGCAATCTGTCAAAAATACAATCAATTTACCAACATTTTTGACAAGTTTGACAAATTGCGACTTGAATGTGAACGTTTATTAAGTACGAGAATTGGCTTTCTGGTGTTAGAGTTTTTATGCCGTCCAAGGGTCTCTGACTTGGTTTCACATGCCTCAGAATTTTACTTAACCGTTTGTGAAGCAAGTGATAATTATACAATACGCACATAAATACGAAAAGTCGAGTGCCTTGGAACTCGAGACCTATGAAACCATACACCCTATGACATTCCTAAATTGGTTAGGTTAGGACTGGATACTCGTTTGAGTATCGGTTAATAAATCAATCAATCAATCATTTATTTGCAGCGAATGTAGGTTACATTAAAATACAGGTGGAGTAAATAGGAGTGAGCCATGTACATTCTGCCTGGAAATAGGCACGCCAAAATTATAAAAATGGTCAAGAAGCTATCTAGAAATAAAATTACAAATTAAAATGTCACAGTTAAAATTATTACAATTTTTATTTTAAAATGTCAAAATTAAAGTGTTACATTAGAATAAAATTAAAAATAAATGTATATTTGGTCCATAATGTTCAAGATAATATTAATAATATTTATTATACACATTACTGATTAAAAATCTTTGTCCATAAAAAAATCATTAATCGAATAATACCATTTTTCTATTAGGAAGGCCACTATTTTCTTTGTATAATTGTATTGAATGGCAATTTATTGTATATTGTAGGACTCGTATAAGCAAAATTTTTCTTTAATAGCGCTGTGTTACTGTGGACTCGATTTGTAATAAATTTTTGTATTGATTTCTGACAGGTTAAATCACATCTTCCCTCCTACTTACGTATGTATGAGGTATTTCAGTCTGTTCAATGGTTTCATTACGCAGGTATATACATTAAAAGTATCGTGACCCCAATTCCCGAGATTTGGCAAAGTGATTGATCTGCACTCAACGATTGACGCATTGGGATGAGTATTTTGAGACTAACTGGAGTAAAACACTTGAATTTAAAATAAAGTAAGGGGGTAGCAAAGGTTAGGTCAAATATTTTACGATTTTGAAGGCTACGAATGACGTGAACAAGGTCACAGACACTGGTCTTACAGAGTAGGTTGTTGCCATTTCATTTTGTTTGATTTTGAGTACCCTTGATTATGCAATACACCTAGTAGGTATTGCTTTTGAAATAAGAAAGACACTGATTCAGTCTAAAAAAAAAAAAGTCTGTCAGTATGTACCTTAACTTCTAAATCAAATTACATAAGTAGACATCCTAATTATTGCTCTCTGATCCCGAGGCAAGAAGCAAGTAATATGAAATCGAAAGAAAAGCGTAAGTATATGCATTTGAACCACAGTAACTTCTTCGTCAGAAATTATGAGACAGAATAGTTCAAGCAAAACTAGCTCCCAAACCTCACAAATAAAGTTGGAAATACTATGAAGTGTTAATTTCCTCGCATTGACGGCTTCTATTCAGGAGAAAATCATAAAGAGCAACTACGTGTCCTAATTGTTGACAGAATAAGCCAAAATAGATTGTATTTTATCTGTTAGATATTGAGGAAAAATAAATATAGAATACTATCATATTAAAGACATCAAAAATGTTGGCTTTATTTTTATGAAAAGAACTGAAGAAACCAACCCTAAAAAGCTCAAGTGAAAATATAGAATTTTGATAAACACTGTGAAGAAGTAAGCTAAGAGCTTGCGAATATTTATTAACCTTTTTTGTGAAAAAGAGTGAAGAAAATACCTTCCTGTAAGCACATAATTCAATGATGGCTTCCAAGATTATCACAGAAATTGCCTCAATGGAAATAATGTAAAACACACCACACATATAAATATAGGTAAAGTTTTAAGCAAGAAAGTTTTAACTACTACAGGGCGGACGTACATGCTAGCTCAACCACACTAATTTGACACTTATTTCGTCCTTCAAATATTACTCCAAGTAGGTACTACCACGAAAGAAATGACACTGGATGATGAAAATCATAAATCAAAATAGAAAAATATATAGGTACGCACGAACAAAAATTAATCATTAACGCAACCATCAGACACGAAACCGACACTCAAACTAAACTAAGCTGATATTAAAAAGGAGCCGAAACAAAAAAATTTGCCTAACTTTCGACCTTCCCAACACTTTACAGAAAAAAGCAGGAATTTCGGCAGCGCGTAACTTCGTTCGGAATCCGCGTGCACGCGGGCCGGCTCCGCTCTCTTGTTACTAAAATCTTGGAGCATCAGCTGTTCACATCGATACCGATGGCGTCGTCTCGTCTCCCAATCTGACCCCGTTGTCTGGAAGCCTAGTTTCCGTAACCGAAGAATTACATGGCGCAGCTAATGTTACGTAAAGGAGCGATTTGAAAATTGAAGACCGCTGTAATCATGTTTTTGATAGGCTTAAAGTTATAGCATTTTTTTTTTTTATTTGGCTCAAATCTCTTGGGCATTTAGGGTCAACCACCATTGTGGCGAAGGTGAGGTAAGCGAATTGATTTTTGCGTTTTGAACTTACATTTCCACTGTGAAATGTGCACATGAGACATGGGACCAGGAACAGGTGGCGCGTCTTCCGAAGGATTCTCGAGCATACTCGAGAATGCTCGCAACGTCGATGGACTAACTTAATTTCCCTTGTATACACAGCTTTAGACGAAGTTGTTCGTGAAATTTCTTCTTTATATAATTTGAAACTAAAACCATTTTAGTGTATATGTGAAAGGTTGTTAGCACCTCATAATTATGCTCTTTTAACACTTTGTCGAAAGGTAGATGCACTTTTCTAATATGTGTGGCAGCGTCTGGGTAGCGTTATTCTCGTTTTGGAGATTTTGTTATATACATAGTTCTTGTGATGTAATGAGTGAACTGTATTAAGCAGCTGATCTTTATCTGAACTAAATAGTTATTTGTATTAATTTATTTATCAGCGTTCGACTGTTTTATTGATCGTAAATCATATTTGCATATACAGCACGCGTAGCATGACCACCATAGAAATGGGTTTTGTCGACGGAAAAATAGACAAAATGACAGATTGCGATTGTTTATCTGTCATTTTGTGTACTCTTCCGTCGACAAAACGCATTTCTACAGTAGTCATGCTACGCGTGCAGGAGTCGATTTCCATAATTTAAATATTATTGTGTTATGAGCTCTAGGCGCCAGTCTGTCTAGTTAGAGGGTTCATATAGTTCAATAAGGCCCGCCCTATTATCATTGACTCTTCATACTGGTGGCCGGTAAATAGTAAAACCACAGAATAAATAAGTAGCAGTATTATATCTTGGCAGAGACCTTCAAATAATTACTTACTGCCGCTCGGTAGATAAACTTTCCGCGTCCGTGCGTAACTGCCACATACTCGATACTGTTGCTTATTGATATACACTTTGATATCAAAGTGCGTTGGCCGTTTTGGCCGTTTTCTAATAAGATAGAATACTGTTACTTATTTATACTGTGTTAAAACAGAACATAACAAGCATTTTCCTAAGAATCAATAGTAGTAACTTGTTGTGTATCCATTGTATGTTGTCCTAACTTCAGTAGACTTTTCCTCTCAAAATAAAGGTGTCCTTCAGAATCTTTGTGTCATTCTTCAATAAAAGTCAAGTGGGCTTAACTACTATTATCATCTAACATAATAGGAACATGGAAAAATAGACCATGACAAAGAAAATATTATGTTCATTTTTTACTGTTATCTGCAGAAATTGTACATAGAAAAGCATTGCTTAGGGCTTATCTTGTAGCGACAGTGGTGCTCGCTTAGTTAACGGAGCTTAATTCCCATAAGGAACTCCGTTTAGACTGGGAACAGGCTCATTCTGTGGCAAAGATTATTCAAGATTTATTAATACCTACAAATATAAATAGGCGTGCTACGAATGCAATGTTCTTGATAAAAAATTGAAAGTACTGTGACATTTCTTAGACTTTGATTTGACTTTGAAGTCAATTATACTAGAAACAACAATGACTTGAAGAAAAAGAATATTATATTAGAAAATAACAATAAAAGAGAATAAGAAGCGAATAATCTCTAAATATTAAAAATTAAAGTCGCTTTTCGTGTTTATCTGTATGTCCGCGTTGTTATTCTAAACCACGCAACAGATTTTGATGAGGTTTTCACCATCGTTTAGAGAATTTATTCCGGAAGGTTTATATGTGTCTATTACGTTAATAAAGTTACAAATAACTAAGAAATCTTGATGTTTTATCAAGTCGTAAAAACCGTGCGAAGCAGGAGCGGGTCGCTAGTAATAATATTAAAGAAAAAATAAAACGAGGATCAAAATAAAAACAGTAATAACTCATATCATAATGAATACAACCTCCAACAAGTTTCAAGTTAAGCTTTGAAGCTTGGCCCAATATTTTTTCATGACTTATTATTATTACACAAGGACTTAATATAAATAATACACGAACAACATGATGACAATATACGAAAAAATAAGGCTAGCTATATAAATCTTGAATCTTTTCTGTACTGTTTTCATCGATGTTACCTATATCAAGTATATCGTTCATTATTGGTGGCGCCGCTATGTCTTCAGCGTCAATATCGCTCAAATGTCTTGTTAGCTGTACTGGTTCTGCGCTAATAATAAACCTATATAGAGAATTATTGTCATCGGGGAAAGTTTTTGTTATTAAAGATCTGTCTTCTTCTACTGTGATTGCTGTTACATTTTCTTTGACAAAGTGTTTATTAGATTCAAAGTCATTTTTTTTTCAGCTGTTTATGAAACTGTTCTTTGATGATTATTATTTTGATGGTTTTTTAAAACAATCGCATGTGCGCATCAGCCTTCAAATCTACAGGTGGCGCCATCTGTCATCTTCAAACATGACATTACTGTAGTCTCCCGTTTTGAATTATTTACGTAGATACAGACTTTTACTAAATGCTTTTGTTTATTTTTAAGCATTGATTAATCTAAGCTTATATTTATAGCTTTAAAACGAATTTAGCCTCAATCAAAGTCGAATTGTAGACAAGCATTAACTCTCTTACATAAATCTTCCAAGAGTAAATTCTCGAATTTTAGTGATGTAACTTTGGTTTATTGTTATTTTTCTCGTATTCCCCGCACTACGGCGACTAGTCAATAGTCCAGGCGCCTCTCAGTCTGCAGAACTGACCCAGTTATCTCAGAATACCGCAGTGTGCCGACTACCCGCTAAACGGCGTTTTTACATTGCCCCCAGAGTACATTCACGTTTATTTATCTACCGCAAATTAAAAGTTTCAAAGAGAGATACTCGTACATCTTTTTTACCATAAAATTCTAGTAACGTATTATGTTAACGTTGTAGAGTTTTATTTGTTTCAATTTAGTTTATGGTGTTCATTTGTTAAACACATGTTCTCTTTTATTGTTCTTAGAAAGTGACTAAGATATTTTTCAGTCTCTATGGCTATTACAAAACTTGAATAAATCTTAGGAACTGTTTTATCGCGTGTCGTAACTTCAATTAAAATGAATTAATTATCCTTAAGTAACCTTAATAAAATAGGAATCACTACGACAGCCCTTTAAACGTCGGAGAATGAACTATTTTAAGCACAAATCGATCGACGATTCCATTTCGAATAGGCTGTTCATTACTTTTGTTTTATTCACAGATTTAAAGACGATTAGGACAACCTTTAAAGTTTTCATCGAAAACGTAATATTTATCTTACATTAATGGTCTGCCTTCAATACTTTAATTAAAAACTTATTTTATAGCCAACTTTAACAGCTGACATAAACTTTATAGGTTATTAACACTTGACAGTAACAAAATTAAAACTCCACAGCCATTATTAAGTCCCCAAATTCGAATACTGGCTTACATAAACGCGGCTAATTAATGCACTCCTAATTTGAAATTCAAAATACGTTCGTAACTGTCATTTCATTTCGCTCGAGTCACGTGACCGTCATGGCGGATCGCACCGGCTTGTCACGCGCATTCGATTAACGTCACTTCACGTCACTCTCACGTCAATATGACACGTGGGCTATGACACTATAACTATGTATATTACGTGCGCGCCCCGCAACCGACCGATCTAGACTGAGATGTAATCCACTTCTCTCGCTATACACTTGCCAAAATATACGTGAAGGATAAAAACGCCATTGTATCACAAACTACGGTACATTAAATTAGGACGAAGTTCGAACGAGGATGGACTTGTTAAGGTAACAAGTTTTGGTGCGTTGTCTCTATTTTTGTCGGGATAAGTACGGGTTGATTATGTGCCGAACTGCCGAAGATGCGGTTGTGGTGTGTCCGATAATGGAATAAACTATCTTTGGGTGGAGGTAGTTCTTACACTTTTGCCAAACTCTGTTTAAACAAACTACTTTGTGATAACATTTTCTTGAAGTAACTTGTTTCAAGTAGAATCTAAGTTGAACCAAACTCGAATTTGTTTGTATTTGTTTTCATTTCTTAGTATTTGAATTTATTTTGATTTATTCAGAACTATAAACTTGGGTAACTAGATATCTTATCTGACTAGCCTTTTCCTAACAACGTTGGGGTCGGCTTCCAGTCTAGCCAGATGTAGCTCAATACATGGAGTGACTGCCTATCTGACCTCCACCAGCCAGTTACTGGGTAATACTACCCCTTGGTAAAACTGGTTGTCGGACTTTCGGGCTCCTGACGACCCGTAATGACTGTCAAAGATCCACGAATGACAGCCGGGACCAACGGCTCAACGTGCTTTCCGAGGCAAGGAGGGGTTTCGGTATGCAATAGACGGTCCAACCGCGGCAAAAATCGAACCGTGCGGCTGTCATTACTTAGCCACGAGCACCTCCCAGCAATGCAAAATAGTTTGTTTACATTAAAAATCACATCGAATGTATCAGTAACTTACTAAAACCCCTATTTCCGTACTCCTTTTCCAACTATTTCGACTTGTGATTCACATATTTTGGCGTAAAAATTATACGGCCAATTTGGTTGGTGTTGAGTTTTTGGACGGGTTTGTACATTTTTAACGATCCGTAAAGCCACTAGATTCAGAATATAAAAGTTTTGCCCAAAAGTTAGTCGGTCTCGACAAGTCTCGAGTCAGTGTTAGTCCAAATCAAGTTGAGATCTAAACCAACCGTCTCTAAAGTTTATAATGGAGTAGATAGACGAACTAGTTATTGCATTGAGTTATGACTTAACTTTCATGCACTAATATGTGAGGCGATGACTTCTATAAAAACTTTAATAAAATCAACTTTTGAGACGAGTTATTAAGACCAAAGAAACGATCGATGGCTGGACTGTGTGAAAGATGATATGGCTAGAAAGGGGGTGACTACCGAGATGTCGAATAATAGAGAAGTATTGAAGAAAAAGACATGTTCTGCTAAACCCACATAAATTGGAATAAAGGCAGAAGAATGACGATGAGACGTTTAAAGTTATTAAAGAGAAACTTAAGAAACAAAATTATCTACTGGAATATTTGGGTAACTTTGAACTTTTACCTTTTATGATATTTTAATATTTATTATTAACTAGCTTCCACCCGCGGCTTCGCCAGCGTGGTATGTTGATAAAAAGTAGCCTATGTTCTTTCTCAGGCTCTAGACTATCTGTCTACCAAATTTCATTCAAATCAGTTCAGTAGTTTTGGCGTGAAAGCGCGACAGGCAGACAGACAGACAGAGTTACTTTCGCATTTATAATATTATAGTAAGGATAATATAAAAATATTATATTATAAAATACTATATTAATAAGGATAAGGATTACAATAATTAAACCTACTTAGATGAAATGTAATCTGAGCTAAACATGACACATTTCATGTCATTTCAACATACTTATATGAATAACTTTTCAGTGACGTCATTCGCTGGTACATTGCAGACGCTATGTGGCGGCCACCGCTCTTCTAGGAAATAGTAGTTCAAGACCAGTCACCGTAAAATAAGTAAGTCAAGTTACCCGTTAGTGCAATCTTTTTGCAAGAAATATTTCCTAAAGTACAAGTAACACGAAATAATAATATGTGAAGTAAAGAAAATAAAAGATTAATTACATTATTATCCTCTATATATATTTTATCCTGAGAGGATAATCTAACAGTGGAACTGAAGGCGCACAATTCTCATTAGCTAATAACGTACTAATTCAATTACCGTGTAATCACGGTTATCTCTGACTCTAAAATTATTCCAGTAAAGAAGGTAGTATATTCCTAATACTAACTATCCTAACTAATCCTAATACTAATTTAATATTATAAATGCGAAAGTGAATTTGTTTGTTACGCTTTCACGCCAAAACAGCACAACAGATTTGGATGAAATTTGGCACATGGGTACACCATGACATGGAATAGGACAAAGGATACTTTTAATCCCGGTAGTATGTTCCCGTGGGATAATTTCCGACCTCCACGCGGGCGAAGCTAGTTAATTATATGTTTTTAATTATAATTGTAGTATATCTATTGAATAAATTATGTAAACACTGTCTCATAGACTACCTCACTACAGCTGACAGCTGTCACTAATGTCATCTGTCAGTCACCACGAATGGCGGGAAAAGTCTGAAGGTGAAGCTGGTCTGCAAATGTGGCTTAGTGTAATAGTGAGCCAATGTACTGGTATAATCAACATTAATAATCGTATCAACACGATACAATTATGATAATAATAAAACCTTAATTGAACACATTACATAACATCACGCCTTGTTTCCACGTATCACGTACTTATCTCACGTTACTCAGCTTGTACTTAGGGTAAACGTTATTTTTGTTTAATTCTTCAAGGACTTTCTAATTAACTACAATAGTTTTTGGTCCGCGCGCGGGCCATCCGCGGTCATACAGGTTAAAGTGTTATTCCTATCACTTTTGCACAACTGTCAAACTAAAAATGTACGATAGATCAGGGAACATGGTCTAATTCAATCCACGAGTCTAGTAACGTATATAAATCTCAGCAATTCCTCTAACAGGTTATTGTGGTTTCGTAAGAGTCAATCAAACTCAATCTTTCAGTTAATTTGGTGCAGTAGATCATAGCAAGAAGTGACGAGCAACTAAGTTGTGTAGGGGTCATTAAATGCCAATTTACAGCAGTGACATTTTTAAACCACGAACATTATTATCAAATGAAGATTGAGAAAAAAGAACACGAACGAATAAGTCGAATACGAATTCAAACTACTCCAACGTATTCCAAATTCAACCGTTGAGTTTGAATTTAGCTGTAGCGTTTTAAAGTCATCTTCCAACGTGCCAGCTACATTTTTTCGTGAACCCTTTGCCACCTGTAGTAGAAATGTTTTACCTCGTGTATGAAGCAATCTCCCATCGTCCGGCTAGAGCCGCTAGATAGGATTGAATACACAACGAGGGACGAACCGGAATGATTAAAGTAAACACGTCATCGCCCCGTGAAGGACCGCGCTGATTGTAGCCTGAAATTTTTATAATGTTTGGGTTGGACCTCTTTTTCGCGGTAATAAGGGTAATGTGGGTGTTTTTTTGAGAAGATGTTGGTTTAAGATGGCGTATTTTTTATGGTGGGGACTCTACGTCATCAAGTTAACTAAAGTAGTAATGTTATGTGTTCTCTGGTTGAGAAGAAAAAAAATAACTTTTATGTCAGATCCTTGGCTCATAATATTGTTAGTAGAACGACTTAAAAACTATGTTAGTACATTTAAAAGAGCAGATAGTAATTTCAACCCTGAAGTTAATGGGAGTTGGAATTATCTTTTAAAGTAATTAATCTTGAAAGACTCAATCTTATACCTAGTAATGTCTAGCTTTTTACCTCATAAAGATTTATAACCGGACAAGTGCGAGTCGGATTCGCACACGAAGGATTCCATAAAACATCATTCATTTTATTCAACACACGAAATTTTCACAGTCTGTGAAAATTTCAACTGTCTACCTATTAAGTTTCATGAGATACAACCCGCTGACAGACAGACGGCCGGTGGGTGTACGTACGGACGGACAGCGGAGACCTAGTAATAGGGCTCCGTTTGGTAAGTTTCGGGTATGGAACCCTAAAAAAGGTTATCATAGCTAGCCCTGAAATCTAAACGGAATTTTCTAAAAAAACTTAGTTACTCTGCAGCGTTTGCATACCTACCATACAGTACAACTTTTTTCTTAATCTCCCTCGGCAAACTTCGCGTTTCGTCAGTCGTCGGTTTTTTATCAGGTGCCCTTCGCACTTTGTGCAGACCGGACGCTCTCAATCGACTCGGAAGTATATAGAGCTGTTAATACTCTGCTAACTTAATGTAATTTATTTAAAAAAATGGGTGGATATAATAAGTAAAATAGTTTTATAACTCTTTATAGGTAGTTCACACGGAAAACAAAACAATAATAAAGTACTTAGTTCTGAATTTAAATTATTATACAAGATAAATCTAATAACTGATGAACATGGAAAATAGCATTCGTTTGTATTCGGAAATCCGAAGATTCCCGAGGGACATTAAGAATATAGTTGTACTGTACATAGCTGTTTACAAACTCTCTTTTGATCTTACCTTTATAGCTTTTCATACACTATTTTGGTCTATTCCGAAAATACACATACAGTTTGATCGATCGGGAATTTTGATGCCAGTCATTGAGAACTATTGTGAGGGCAATAACCGATGCTTTGTAATTTATCACTCTTAGGGTGTGAACACATTGTGTTTTGTGTGCAGAGATTGACGTAGCTAGTTTAGTAACAAGTTTGTTGTAATAGGGTTTTCCTGAAAATGTTTTACTACTATGCATATTTTTGCAACCAAGTAGACAGAAAGGCTTTTTTTTTTGGTGGGAAAGCATCAAATGACTTCTCCCGCTCCGCCCAGAGCGGAAGAAGTCATTTGATGATTTCCCACCCAGGGCGTGCCAGACTTTTACTGACTAAAACCCACCCGTGTTCCTTCAGTTGCCTTCTGCCAAGATCCCGGTATCCCTTTCGGACTTTCCCGCAACCCTTAGGTAGTAAGGCGTCGTTTCGAAGGAAATAAATGATAAATAAGCAAAGAAATGAGATATTTCCAAGGGTGTATCCAGGATTTATTTCTGGGAGCGGCATATGGACCAGACAGATAAGAAGTGTCTCCCACTGGAATTGCAGTTTGCTGTTTTTGGGATTCATTATTTTTTTAATGAAGAGATTCTGCCTATTTCTTCAGCTTTCATCATTGAAGCAATGTTTTGATAGATGCATTAAGGCCAGTCCATTCATACATTCATTCATTCATTTATTGGCTTTATTCTACATATTACTTCTGACTATTCGAATGTATTAGCTGTAAGTTTTCTTAAAATTAATAAAATAAAATACAATTCGATTTTAGTTTACAAACCGTTTGGGGAGCACGGATCCCTGTGCCTAGATCCGCTCTTGGATATTTCGGCGTTGTCTTAAATTAGCACCTTAAAGAAAAAACAAAAGACTTGTATTAGCGGTTATATTTTTCCGATCCGGTCTCCTAGCTCAAGTCATGGTCTACCTGAGTGCTAATTTCATCGAAATCCGTTTAGTCGTTAAAGCGTGAAATGGTAACATACAGACGTAGTTACTTTTGTATTTTTTTTAAATGTGGTTAATAACTAACCTGGTGTATTTAAAATAATAGTATGGATGGCGGTAACGACTTCTCATCCAAAGAACGTTGACCTGTTTGGATTACATAAATACATAAACTCACGCCATCTTCCCATGGGGGTAGGCAGAAACCACAGAACGCCACTTGCTGCGATCCTTACATACTTCTTTTATCTCGTTTACGTTCATACATCTGGGGGCCTAAACCGGCCAGATTAGCAATTCCTCTAAAAGCAGTTCATTTTCTGAATCCCAGCTGTCAGTAGCAATTCCTCTAATTTGACATAAAAGCACTTTACAATTTGTGGACCAATACCCATACGAATCTCCATAGAAAACTGTCAAACATATGAATTATTTCGTAATATGAATTACACGCAGATTACATTATGAATTTTCAGTTTGTGACATTTTACGATGATTCATAATATTTTCATATTATAGTTCTGCTAAAGTGACAGTTTTAGGCCCCCTGGCAACTTATTACAATCAAACCGTCCACCAACCCAGACTGGGCCCGCGTGGTGGATTATGGCCCATTCCCTCTCACAGAGAGAAGGCCTGTGTCCCAGCAATGGGAACATTATAGGCCGATTATACTATGCTTGTGCTAATACCCTCTTAGGAAGGCTGAAGATCAGGCTTCTCGTGGCTTCTTGATTCCGTAATGTTCGGTGCTCGTTCACAAATGAGTGCTCACCCTAAGAACATTAACTTGCCACGCAAGCCATATTGTTTCGGAACATGTGCAAGTTTATTACATTGTTAAGGATACCGGCTAACTTAAAGGTGTTTGTAGCGGAGTTAGCAAACAAGAACAACTTGCAACGTAGGGTAGTTGATTACTTGTAAGAGTGAAAATGGGTTGTGTTACTGTTTCAGTTACGCTGTGTTATAATATTGACTGTGGTAGAGAAATTACAATGTTTCGTTTATTGGTCGCGTCACGTGCAATTTTTTTTTAAGGTTTGGGTTATCCATAAATCCGCAAAGCTTAAAGTAGGATTGAGCTGGATATATCTGCTGCATGTCAGATTTGAAATGGGCTAAAATCCCATTAAATGCTAGACGAATCCGTAGGAGACTCAGTTGATAATGGTGGGATGAGCTCGATTCCTACCGAAAGGACTGGTCGGCACTAGCGAGTGAGAGAATCGTGTGGAAAAGGGATAGGCTTTCGCCCTGCAGAGGGCCAGTACAGCCTAGTTAGATGAGAGGTTACCGATAGGAAACTAAGTAGTAGTAACGACAGACTGCCTCGTTGGTCCAGTGGTCGCAAGCGCTTGTGTTGATCATGAGGTTCTGGGTTCGATTCCCAGGTCGGGCAAATTGTTATTGGGTTTTTCTATCTGGGATTTCTCAGTAGCAACCTGGAGTCTGGATTTGTGCTCGGTTGATGGCAATAAACGCGCTTTCTATTACATGGGACTTAGAACATAACTGTCGAAATGTGACATACCTCTGCCCAACCCATCGGGGAAAAAGGCGTGATGTTAGGTATGTAGTAATAACGAATTCTTGATGACGCTAAATAAAAGGCAAAAGGCAGGTAAAGCAGAAAAGCTGATAAAATTTTAGGAGTATGAGGAACAATGTAAAGTTCACTCATCCACCATAGAAAAGGGAGGATCCTCCGACCAGACGGGTGTTGTGTCTGGCGGGCAACTGCCCAATGATTGATATTGGATTTTTGAATATATGTTCACTGCACGGTAAACTCTAATTGCGCGATGCAGGATTTTTGTGACGCCAGGATTTTTGTGTGCCGTCAAGTCTTTGATGCGTAGTTCTAATGTGGCGATGTAGGTACCGCCACAAAATAAACACTCATAAATAAGTTGAGCTGTTGAATCAGTAAAATACGCAATATTCAATTTTCTGAAGTAATTTTTTTGCTACGACGACGGTTAGTTTACTTGTCGCACTAGTGCGATTCTCATACTCTCAGAAATTGTATAAATACCCTTGAACAAGATAAAATAAATTAAAATTCATGTTCGGATTTAAAGTAGGTAGTAAAAGATAAACACAGATTATGCATATTTTTTGGGGGTTAAGGTGTCCCAGGGCCTTTGTAGCCTCGTTTCAAACAAAAATAATAACAATAAATAAAAAAATATTGTTAGGTATACCTACATGGACATAAAATTTTATGTATGAACATAACTTTCAGTATTTTTTGTATTGTTATTGCTACGGATTTTGATCTGTTATGAAGCGCCAGGCGTCTACGTGACCGCTCTACGACTGAGCTACGAGTGGCTACGAATTATGATCTACGTGCCAATTGACTATTACTGCGTGCTACGAAACTATTTTGCAGCTTTTGAATGGGTGTTTAATAAAATCATAGTTTTCAGTTTTTGGGACACTCGACATAAATGATTAAATAAATTATTTATGATAGGAGTACTTAGTTAAAGTTAATTAGTACTAATATTTTGAGTTTACTAACTCCGGGAGAGTAAAAAAAATATTTGTTTTGTTTTTACATTAGATTTTTATTTCATTTTTTTTTGTGAATGTCTTTTTAACTTTGTATATTTTTGTACCTTATACGTAATTAATAATTATGTATAGCCGGCTATCATAATTGCTAGGACATACAAGTAATTAAATACGTGAAAAATGACCATCGATTATCAGCAGCCGATAAACTTATGAAAAGACATTTAAAGTTCTAATAACGTTATCGAAAACGTTAAATGCCTAAACAATCACGTTCAACAAATTCCTGCAAATACCTGTTTAAATATCAATAAAAGCATTCCAAACGCATCTGCGCTTCAGCGTCGATATTGAGGCTAAAAACGATTGACGATACAAAGCAAACATCGCACTCTCCCTTGAAACGTTACAGACGAGCTTTAGCGGTTGACCATAGAGGAGTTAGTAGATGGAGTGTTATGGTATAGCGGTGTGAGTTTATCTGCCCGTATCACGTTTCTGTTTGGGGTTATAGTCGTGAGTTAATAACACGCCATTCATACTCACGCCTTTTTCCATGGAACTAGGCATTCCTACAGAAAACCACTTTTTACGCCAACGTCATAATAATCGCTTTTATGAAAAATAATGGAATCTGGTATCTATTAATCTTTATCTTCATTATGTTGGGCTTGACTTAATTGGTTCACCGCCTAAAACCGAAGAAATCGTTCGGTACCACTTGAGTCGCACAAAATAAATAATCTTACAACTCTCGCCTACAAAACTAAGAGAAATAGATTTATTTGAGCTTTTCATTTACTATCTCTGCTGAACCATTCTACTCAACACGTCAACAGCTCTTTACAAGTCAACAAATATATTTTTACTTCCCAAAAAAAGGAAACCCAGCCTTAACCCCTCGGGATAAAGTGCTAATTCGATTCACAACTGATTTGAGAACTGCATTCAGTACGCCTGCATGTGTTGTCTTTATGTACTGCTGTATTGAGTGCGTCTGAGTGTTCGGGTAGTGGTTCTGTGTGCGAGACGGATGTGTAAACTTGCGACTGAGGAAAAAAAATTGCGATTGTCGTTAGAATACAAAAGAATTTCTGAATACAAACGAAAACACCATGACGTCGATGACATATTGGGGGTTAAAAAAGCCCATTTTCTTTATTTTTGGGATTATTTATCAGCAGTAGTTGAATATAGGTACCTAACCAGTCTTGCCAAGAGGGATCATATTACCCGGTTACTGGGTTGAGGACGTCAGATAGGCAGTCGCTCCATGTAAAATACTGGTATTCAGCTGCATTCGGTTAGACTGGAAGCCAACCCTAACATAGTTGGGAAAAGGCTAGGCAGATGATTTGTGTAGTTCAATATACCTACGGAACAAGTAAGAAACCAACAGGGAAAATGGTTTTATTGCCAAAGCCTATTTACAACACACCATGTTTGTCTACTAACATTAGGTATAATTAATTGCATGTTT
This sequence comes from Lithophane leautieri, assembly GCA_949152455.1. Taxonomy (NCBI): domain Eukaryota; kingdom Metazoa; phylum Arthropoda; class Insecta; order Lepidoptera; family Noctuidae; genus Lithophane; species Lithophane leautieri. The sequence goes on along the minus strand of OX424472.1, from coordinate 6,612,593 downwards.
AACTTAAATTTCACTATGATATGATTTGCTACCCTATTCTTATACCAAGCGATGGGTTTCAGGTAAAACTGGATGTTAAGTCTAACTAAATATCATATACTATATTCTTCAGTCAGCAATGACAAGCATCTTATGTGTATTTGTAAGTAAAGTGGATGTTTGGCGGTCCGCCAAAAAGAGAAATCCGTATAAACCAGAGAATTTTAAAAATAGAATACCTACTACTAAAAATATTTCCACAGCTAGTTGAACGAAAGTAACCCATAAAACTACAACGTAAGTTCAACTAATAAAATAAATTGACACTATTTGCGATTAATCGCACGTCTACACACCCGCGTCGAGGGAACTCCCGGCTTTCGTTTGAAAGATACACCGCAGTATCGAATGTTTGATTCAGACCGGGATGTCGGTGTTATAACGAAGTGCGGAATCCACTCGTGTGGGTGTTAAAAGGTTTCCCGAAGCACCCACAACGCAGGAGTGTCGCCCTTAACTACCGAGTTTTTTTTTTGTGACTTTTACGTTCGAGATTTTTATTTTCAAACGCAGATGTTTAACTTAAATGATTGATTTTCTTTCTTCAATTTTGTAATCCAAAACAATTGTAAGTCTTAATAAGTTATTGTAAACCTGAAATTGAACCTTCGGTAGTATTATCAAAACGTAAGCATTGTTTGCACCCCCTGAGCGGGAGAAGTCATTGGATGATTTACAACAATCAAAAAAAAAAAAAAAAAAACGTGGTAACGCCCTCGACTTACGAGTTGTAGGTCGTAGGTTCAAACCCAAACTGCTCCACTACCACTGCTCTCAAAACGATGAAGGAAAACCTAGTGAGGAAACCGGCATGTCCTAGAACCAACAATTCGAAGACAAGGGACATCTACCAACCAGCACTGGGCCCGCGTGCTGGATTACGGCTCACTCCCTCTCACCGAGAGGAGGCCGTGTCCCTGCAGTGAGAAAATTATAGCCATATTAATAAAAATTATAAGCATAGTTTTTATCATGCTACCGACGCCGACGACGGTTCGATTTTATTGTAAAAATCGATTTCCCGATTCCGTTTACTTTAAAAGTTCATTATAAAATCAAGAGATGGAGCCACTAACGACACAGTGCTGCCAGCACTGAAGTATAGATGACACTACTACACTATCTCTACTATGTATAATATTCGCGATTTTTTTTTATGCGAGCTCTTTTTTCTGTTTAGTAATTGCAAACGGAATTTTAAATTTCGAGCAAGTATAGTGAATTTGTAAAAGTGTTACACATAGAATATGCATGAATTTATAATGCCTGAAAAAGCGGGCAAAAAAGGATTTTTGTTTAAAAATTAAAACCCTAATCTAGCAACATTGTTTTAGTTTTCTAATTAACTTTAGCATAATCTTTTTATGCTAGCTTATCTTTTAAAATAATGAAGAACTTTTTTAACCAAGAGTTAAGCAGTTAGGACAGATGTCAAGTGTTTAAGGTCGACAAGAACAGAATGGGAAATTCTGAATCGGTTTATTAGGTTTTCAGTATACGTTTTGGATGATTTTTGATTATTCATGATGATGATTCAAGATTTCGTTAATTTATTTAAAAAAAAAAACAGAATAAGGGTCAGTTCACATCGAGACGCGACGTGACGCGCACTTTTTATGATCCTATACACTATCGAATATATTTACTACACATTAAGGAACACGCGCTGCGCAGCATCGCGCATCTCAGCGTACTTTGTATATACACGTGTCAACCCTCGCACTGAAATTATACCTTTTCGTGGGGAAAAAAAAGTGCGCGCAGAGTCGCGTCTCTTCACGTCGCGGTTTGAAATGACCCTTAGCATCATCAATCAGTTTAATAGTTTGTTCCTACATTAAAGATTTGGAGACCTAAGCTGCTTAGTTTATTATTCGTAAACAAGGACTAAAATAGCTCTTTAATCACTAGGGACTAAAAGTGATTTGAATTTGAAATGTGGATATTGTTAGTAAAAGTTTCAATCACCAAAGAGAATCAATCACGAACATTGTATGAACAAGTAACAGGCTGTATGATAAAGAAAAAAGCGCGCGAGCCAAAAATAAAAAAAAGTTTGTAACTGTTTAATCAAATTCGGGTTTTACTTAGTTTTATAAAAATAAACGTATTATTCTTATTCATAAGTTGCACTTACTTTCTCATTAAGGGTGATAAATAATAGTGTCCACCTCGGGAGCAACACTATTTTAAACTCGAGTGACGTACTTTGAATCCCTTGCTGCGCTCGGATTCAAAGAAACACTGTCGCTTTTGAAATAGTTATTTGCTCCCTAGGCGAACAATCTTTTATTTTACACTCATAATAGGAATTGGGGAATTAACCATTGTATTAAATGTAGCAGTTAGGCGACAAAATACTTTTTTACTTCTATATTTAACGGTAGCCTGGAATCTATTTTTCCTAACCAAGTAGCCATTCTCCTCACTATAAAATTTTGGTATCATTCTACATAATTTTTCTCTCCATTCCCCACCGAGCTAATAATGTTCTCAAACATATTTTCTTGCTTAAAACCATCCTCATGACTATGTAACTAGACTAAAGCTTTTCAGTTTTACCCCAAATGCAGGCTGCCATAAAGTAGTTGAATACAGAAGCTCCACTTTACAGAACCCATAAAAAGGAGCCGAAAAAAAAAAAAACGGTCATGGGGACTCGACAAAAGTGAAAACTTAAAACTGGTATTAGCTATCATCTGTATTCTATAGCCCAGCACTACGTGAATTCATTAAAAATCAACGCGTCTAAGGAAGTTTTCATTTAAAAAATGTTATACATACTTAAAACTAATTACTATGACGCCTTCTCAGTAGTCTGAAATCATTTGATCATTCAATTTTAATTGCACATCAAATACTGAATGAGTGTCTTGCATGGTTCAACTAAATCGGATGTGGCTTCAAGTTGAAATATGCCCACCATCCTCCCTTTACCCGGCTTAAATTGACAGGGATTATCATGATGTAGTATTTGCGCAGCTGTATCTATTTTCGTGTTTGCGAAGAGCGATGTATACGAGAATAGCTCAAGTCGCAGCATAAAGATTTAACTGTCAGTCACTCACCTAGTTGGAGTCAACTGATGGATGTGCGTAAGTACGTAGGTTATGTTAAGAAATTATTATGATTATCATCGTCTGTCCTTATCCCAATTTAATTGGTGTCACTTTCTTCCATATCGTTTTTACACAATCTTCATCTTTTGTTTGTTAACCCTGTTTTATTCTAGGACAATTTGACATTAATAGTGCCTTTATTTAGTAGCAGTAAGTGCGATTTTTGTAGTGCAAGTGTTGCTGATTTGGAATTGAAAGCACGTTCATACTCTAAACTTTCTTTTCACATGCTCATTTTCATAATGTACATTAAAGTTGTCTTTCTGTTTCTCCCTGCTCTGTGTCACGACTGAGTGGCTTGGCTCTAGGCGGTTAACGGATACCTCTCCCACATTCACTTGCAGTACATATTTGACTAGTGAAACCACTTGAGATTTCGTGAATGACTTTCTTCGTGTAGTCTTAAGCTTTCTATTTTCAGCGAAAATTTTGTAGAATAAATTATGACTTATGAAGTTAAATGTTATTAGTCTGACGACTAAATGATGAAAAGTTATATCAGTGGCTTTTATGAAGGTGATAAAATCGAACCTCCAATCTGATTTGTATTTTCTGAGTCTCGCAGGTCAACGTATGAGGTCGTCGGCTGCTTAACCGGCCCATCCTGTGATGCCTTAACGAATTAAGGCCCGTCAGGGTATAAAAAAAATCTGATCTGAAATCACGCAAAGACTTTTTGCTGAGTTTTTAAATCGACGAAATATTTTCCACGTTTTTAAAAAGTGCCTTTGATAAGGGTCAAACTGCTTGCAATCCCTTTCGAAGAAAGGTACCTTAATGAACGTAGATTATAAAATAAAAAAACTACTTGAAGCTGAAACAGGAGAAAATACTGTAGACAAAATATTACAAAAAAATAATAACGATTATTTCCTTTCACGATACCAATGAAATAACCAGCCGTATCGTATGACAGGGCCCTGTTTAAATAAATCAACAGACTGATAGCTAATAACTCTTGCAGTCAGAACGATAGTGAACTACGTTCCTCAATTGACTTCTACGAGACCCAGCCAGTAGCTAATGCACTCAATGTCTATTTAATTCAGTCTAACGTGGGAATAAACTACCGAAACTCGTTAATAATTGGGGCGTACTGTAGTAGTCGAGTTAGTGGCCTAGTTTTAGAGATTCGTACGTCATTCTTATGTTAACCCTCTCTCTCTCTCTCTCTCTCTCCCTATTTTTCAAAGTTTTGTAGTCTGCTTACCTTGACTTCTACTTTATTCTGAGATTTAAATAGGTACATTGTCTTTAATAATTTTAGATCTGCCTTCAATACATCATCGTCGCTTAAGTACATCTGACCTGGACATGGACTATTTTTGTCATGTACACATGACTACACATCAAGCTTTACATTCCCAGTTTATGATGATCTCGCATTATATACGATTTCTGCACAATGCGAGGTCAGCTTATACTGGAAATGTATAGCTTGATGTGTAGCCGTGTGTACCTAAATTAAAAATAATAATTGATAGGCTGATTTGAATTGAATAATCTAACTTCAATTCATCTTTATTGCAATCCATAATCCACACATACAAGTGGTAAGTGTAGAACCCTGATAATCCCGTATTTAAGCTGATTATAATTATCACTATACTGGCTCATTACCACACCGAGCCTCCCGTGAAGGTACGCTTCACTTTCAACCATTTCCCGCCATTCGTGGTGAACTGATAGTTAATATTAGTAACGTTTTAATGCATTATTGGTTAAAAGATCATCAAGTAGTGTCAATTAATTATGAAAATTATTGTGTAGTTAGCCATTTCAGTCGGAAACGTATGTTACATGGCGGTTCATTAATATTAGTAAAAAATTCAATTAAATCAAAAGAACGGAAAGACATCATTGGACTGTCTGTTGAACACACCATTGAATTGTCCTGTGTTGAGCTTGATAAGCATGTTATAGTATGCGTATACAGACCTCCAAGCTACCAGAATCTATCTATGTTTGATTCTGTAATGGAAGAGGTCCTAAAGAAACTTATTGTTAATAGTAAGTCAATAATCATATGTGGTGATTTTAACATTAATTTATTAGAAAATAACTCGAATACTGTCCGATTATTAAGTCTTTTTAGGTCATTTGATTTGTCAAATGTTTTTATTGAACCAACCCGAGTGACAGCTTCTTCTGCCACTTGTATAGATAATATTTTATGTAATTGTGATTTCTTACAGAAACAAATTGTAAATAAGTTGCCATCTGATCACAGTGGACAATCAATAACTTTTTGCGCCTACACGCCTTTACAAAAAATTCAAATAAGGTTTAGGCCAATCACATGTAGAAACTTAGAGAAATTAAATAATTCTTTGGCCAGTAAATTATGTGTTCAGAGTTTTAATAATATATGTGACCCAAATGAGTTTTACGCCGATTTCTTTTCACTAATAAACAAGCAATTTAATGACACTTTTCCACTAAAGACTAAAACTATTTACACAAAGTTCTTATTTAGTGATTGGGCGACTCCAGGTATTCGTAAAAGCAGGGAAAATCTTTTTGAACTTTATGGCCTAAAGCAACATTATATGAATAATAATACAACCTTTCATCAGTATGTTGCAAAATATTCTAAAACTTTTAAAAATGTGTGCAGAATTGCTAAAGCTCTTTACATTAGCAATAAAATAAAATCAGCTGATGATAAAATAAAAACTACCTGGCAAATAATAAATAATGAAACAGGTAGGAAAAAACAGCGTAGTACTGAATTTAATTTAGAGACTGCACATGGCCCAATCAACTCGGATGTAGAAGTAGCTCAGGAATTTGAAAACTTTTTTGGTAATATTCCAGTTAAAACTACTGAAGCTTTAAATTCCTCACCCGTGCTTTCTGCTGCCTTACTTAGAAAGAATGTAAAGGCATGCCCTTTGGAGTTAAGGTTTCAGCATACAAACCCCCAGGCAGTTATAAAAGCTTTTAAAGATCTTAAAATTAAATCAACAGAAGATCTATGGGGAATGTCTGTAAAAGTATGTAGATCTATCATCGAAACCATTGCGCCCTATCTAGCTTTCATATTTAACACCAGTGTAGACCAAGGAGTCTTTCCGGATCTCATGAAACACAGCAAAGTAGTTCCTTTGTTCAAATCCGGTGATAGTAAAGAACCTAACAATTATAGGCCTGTGTCAATTCTGCCAGTTCTCAGTAAGGTGTTTGAAAAGTTGATGCTCAATCAAATGTTACGTCACTTCAATAAAAATTCCATCTTTCATGAACAACAGTACGGTTTCACCAAAGGGCGTTGTACCACTGACGCCGGGGTTACCCTAATAAAGAACATTTTTAACGCCTGGGAAGAAGCACAGGATGCCATTGGAATCTTTTGCGACCTCTCGAAGGCGTTCGATTGCGTCGACCATGAGACACTTCTGCTGAAACTAGAGCACTATGGGGTTAGAAATACAGCTCTTGATTTACTGAGATCATATCTGAAGGATAGGAAAGTTAAAGTTCAAGTAAACGGCATAAACTCATTGGGGTCTGAAATGGCAATGGGCGTTCCTCAAGGCTCGATATTAGGTCCATTCCTCTTCTTAGTTTATATTAATGATTTACCCCAATTACTTCTAAATCAACCGAAGATGGTGTTATTTGCAGATGACACATCATTGATTTTTAAAATAAATCGACGATCACAAAATCTTGACGACGTGAATAGCTCTATTCTTCAGGTCCAAGATTGGTTTACGGTAAATAATTTGGTACTCAATGAAAAAAAAACCAAATGTATTCGATTTACATTACCTAATGTTAGAAGTAGCGAATGTGACATCATATTGAATGGAGAAAAACTAGAGTTTATTAATGAAACAGTTTTCCTGGGTATCACGCTAGACGAGAAATTACAGTGGGGACCTCATATAAAATCTCTTGCGGGGCGGTTAAGCTCGGCCGCTTTTGCTGTCAGAAAGATAAGACAGTTAACAGATGTAGAAACCGCGCGTTTGGTCTATTTCAGCTACTTCCACAGCATTATGTCGTATGGCATTTTACTGTGGGGTCGGGCTGCTGACATTGAATCCATCTTTATTTTGCAAAAGAGAGCTGTCAGAGCCATTTATAATCTATGTCGCCGCGAATCTCTCAGGGAACTATTTAAAAGGATTAATATTATGACGGTACCTTGCCAATTTATTTATGAGAATATTATGTATGTAAGGAAAAATTTTAATCTATTTAAGAAAATAAGTGACAGACATAATTTTAATACTAGAAATAAAGATAAAATTGATCAACCATTTTTCAGATTAGCTAAAGTACAAACATCTTTTATGGGGTACTGCGTTAAATGCTATAACAAAATACCTTGTGATATATTGCAATTAAATGAAAGAAAATTTAAAACTCATATAAAAAGTACACTTTGTAAACAAGCTTATTACAAATTAGAGGATTATATCCAGGATAAGAATGCTTGGAAACATGCTGGTCTTGCTCCATAGGACAATTTAGAGTCTGGACAAAATCAAACTGGTTGCTAATTTAGTTGTATATTTTATTATTTGTATGTCATAGATTTTTACACTCTGTGATTGCTTGGAATCACGCACTGACTTATTAGTATTACTTGTAAAGATGTTAGGAATATTGTAATATCGTATACTTTTACAATGTTTGTAAATATGTGAGCACCATGTACCTATCACATAACTGATTTATTTGTCATTGCTCCATTTATTTATTTTTTTGCCTTTTGTGGGACAGTAATCTTATTGTGGGTGCATGGTCTTCACATATAATTATAAATATAATTCATGTATACAAAATATTGTAAACATTTTTTGAAAAGAGTAACGGTGGAGTTTCTTGCCCATTCTTCTCCATACGAAAGCTACCTTTTGGAATGGGCAACTAGAATCAATTCTATTTCTTTGTTTGTTTTTCATTGACGTTCAAAAGTGCCTTTTATGTGCCTATTTGAAATAAATTATTTGACTTTGACTTTGACTTTATAACATGAAATAATACCTAATTGCGCCATGATAATTGTTACGTAACCAGTCGGTATGTCTAAGCGTCTCTGTGTCAAGGTCAAACAGTCCAAATAGTATAAAATGACAGCTACGCGCACAGACTGCAATAAGCCTGTGGCGCGTGAGTCGCTGACGGAACGGAATGTTGCCATCATAAATATTATATTTCTGTAAACACTTAGTGTATTTATTTTATTTCTTATTTTGTTATTGTTAATTCGTTATGTGCTTCACCGTTTGATGTCATGACGTCAACGCCGGCTGTCACTGAAAACCAGCGCTAGGGCTCTGTCCCGCATAGGGTCGCAACATTATGCTGAGTGATTGCCGTTTTGCGTGAATGTGACGCATATTTTCCCGCAACTTGTTATTTTCGTACATTTTATTTGTCCTGTTAGCGTCATGTTTGCCGCAAATAAACGTATTTTCTTTCTTTCTTTCTTCTTTTCTTCTAACAGCGACCTCACAGCTGACGTGCATGAGATAGTGTTTATATATTATCTATTTAACCAGATACACTACAGTAAGTATCAATGAATGAAACAATTATGAACACTGTCGGGCACAACAATTATAATTATGTAAGAGAGAGGAAGAGCGCTTTAATGACTTTCCTTACTATCTACTACTTCAGTGTTCTGGAGATGAACTATCTTTTAAAATTTATAGATGCAGTAACTGTCCAATGATAATTTCATTTATGATTGATGATTTTGGCTGAAAAACTTCTTGGTGCAATAATGTTTACCAGATTGTTAATTCCCAAAAGTTCTCAAACAAATCAATTCCAATACATCAAATCCGTATATCTTCAAAATCTTCAAAACTAGACCAGAAAAATATTAAAAAATAAGTCGGAGCGGTTTTACGGAAGCGTTCAACTGAAATAAAAGCGTTGGCGCGTGCTAAAGTCACCGGGTTTCTGAAAGGTACATAGGTACCGCCTTTTATACGCCGAATTAATCTTTAAGAGGATTTCAAAAGGAACTTTGCAGTCCAGATTTTAGAGGGAGAGCTTTTGACGGCTAAGGTGTGGTTGGGTTATTTATTTCGAAGTATTTTCCGCCATGTTTATTTTTGTTTAGCTTCAGTATAGAGTTTTCGGATTCGTGTTTGTGTTTCAATAAATTACTTGTGTATTTTCAACTTAAAAATGATTTCGTCATACTACGAGTATATTATATAGCTAGTACTATGTATATATAGATGTATATAGAGAAGCTATACACAAAGAGAAGTACTAGAGTACTTCTCCTACAAATATTGATATCACCATTCTCTAGGAAAGAAGTGATGATTGGGAATATGTTTTATAACACACACTATAAACTTAACATTGCGAACTCTAGGATTAGCAAGAAACCCAGGATTAGTACATTAGTACCCACTAATGAAAATAAATAATGTATTATCGTTTTTAACTTCAATCAATCTGCCTAGCCTTTTCCCAACTATGTTGGGGTCCGCTTCTAGTCTAACCGGATGCAGCTGAATACCAGTATTTTACATGGAGCGACTGCCTATTTGACCTCCACAACCCAGTAACTGGGTAATACAATACCCCTTGGTAAGACTGGTTGTCAGACTTTCGGGCTTCTGACGACCCGTAACAGCTGTCAAAGATCCACGAATGACAGCCGGGACCAACGGCTTAACATGCTTTCCGAGGCACGGAGGAGTCTCGGTATGTAAAGATGGTCACCCATCCACCGAGCAATCTCGGCAAGCGTAGCTTAACCTGATGAATCGACTGGTTGTGGCTGTTATGAGTTCCTCTTTTTGACTTCATTATGGCTAAGTAAATTCTAGTGGATCTATCAATATGCATTTAAAGCTTCTTCTCAAACTTTTACAGTCCAGATAACCAATGTATTTACACAGTGGATACCAATTGTACAAACACAGAAGTCTACAAACTACTAATGGAATATTGAACAAGTTATTTTTTGGTATGAAAACGTTCGACCACTGAATAACGCTCATTTGCATCTAATTCAATATTCATTTCGGAATAAATTTTATAAAAATTACAATCCTGAATACATAAAGGTTTAATTTTTTTTACATTAGAAGCTATGTAAATTAAAAATCAATGTATTAGTTTGGTATTTTTCTAGCCGGACACCTTTTTATAGAGTTCTTAAATATTTAAACTGCATTAGTTAAAAAATTCGTCGAATTCGTTTTGAATATTTAACAAAAAAATAATACGATACACATTGAATTGGTGAAACGTACAACAGCTATTGAAAATTACAACGGATTTAAGTTCTCCTTAATTATGTATGCCTGTAAAAATGCACAGAGTTACGAGAACTTTAGTTTTCCCGCCAAAAACCGAGCCTAATTGCCACCATTTTGTAAAAAACTTTTTACCGCGATAATTCGCAAATCCGCCTGCATACTATTACGGTACCTAAGTACTAAGTTATGAAACTTGCACGGTGCAAGCGACATCTGTAAACTTAACTGCTACATTTGATATGCAAACGTGGCCTCACATCGCCAAACTTTGAAACAAACTTTGCCTACCTGGGCGTAAGTCAGGGCTGCTTCTTGACACTTTTAGTTTGCGAATTTTTCGAATATCATGTTGCGTATGACTAGATTATATTTTGCGTACTGTTGGACATAAGTAGGTGTCACCTATTAAGGAGATACCTAGGTACATATATGCCGAGATAAAATTGACAGTCTAGATGAGAAATGGGGATGACTGGTTACGTCAGTCCGTAAGACATTCAAGGAAGATCTTTTATTGCAGTTTAGGGTATAATAAGAAGAGCTGCTGTCCATAAAGTTTAGTGTACCGGTTCATTTCGTAAAGAAAACATTTTTTCCTAAAAAACGGGCTGGGCAATCCTGCCTGGTTATATTTTAAATAACTAGAAATAACATTCCAAATGTTTGTGTTATGATTACGGTCACTTGCCAACACCTTGCCAACATGTTCAACAAAATAATGAATAGTAAAACGTCCCATTTCATTTTAATAAGTTTTCAAACTAGTTTTTTGACAACCCTGATATGACTTAAACTTGGGCGATTATGGCCAAGACCAAGTTTAAGAAAAACAAAAAGTTGGGGTGACACGTTCCAAAGTTTTATCTAAAATAACCGCATGCACTTGCATAGCTTATGCTTCTCTCAGTTTTAATTATAACTTTTGGGAAGTATCATTAAAAGGCAAATATTTTGGTCCAGTGCTACGACAATAATGGATGAGTTTTTGAGGAAATAAGTAAGTGATAGCACCAACATTATGCAAAATAATGCTTGTCAATCAATCTGCCTAGCCTTTTCCTAACTATATTGGGGTCAGCTTCCAGTCTAACCGGGTGCAGCTGAATACCAGTATTTTACATGGAGCGACTGCCTATCTGACCTCCACAACCCAGTAACTGGGTAATACGATAGCCCTTGGCAAGACTGGTTGTCAGACTTTCGGGCTTCTGACGACTCGTAACGACTGTCAAAGATCCACAAATGACAGCCGGGACCAGCGGTTTAACGTGCTTTCCGAGGCACGAAGGAGTCTCGATATGTAAAGATGGTCACCCATACACGGATCAACCCCGGCAAGCGTAGCTTAACCTGATGAATCAACTCGTGCGGCTGTTATTACTTAGCCACGAGGGGCAAGAGAGACTCATGATTATTTTATACCAAGATTTTAATACCCAACAGCAAAATTCGCAAAAACAAAAAACAAAATAAATAATTCAAGAAAAAAAAAAAAAAGAAATCGCATAAACGAAATTGAGACGTACAGTCACGCATGATTTGTGTTGAAAAATAATCCTATTGTACAGAGAGGAATCTGAAATATTCAGGATCATATAAGGGGACTGGTATTTCGGGCCAAATACGATAGCTTAACTGGACCACTCAATGTTCCTGTGTTCAGCCAATCAGAAGTGGAATAATAAATATTTTTGGTTCACCGTTCTATATTTTATGGTATTCCAAAATTATTTCATGTTTTGTTGTGCAGCAGACGAGTCCTAGAGTGGGGTGCGCGTATCGGCAAGCGTAGTGTGGGACGCTCCCAGCTAGATGGGCCGACTACCTTAAAAAGTAGGCTGGGACAGACTGGATGCGGAAGGCGGAGGACAGAGTGTTGTGACGCAGCCTGGGAGAGGCCTATGTCCAGCAGTGGACTGCGATACGCTGAGTTGATTGATTGATTAAAAATGTTTTGGTGTTAAATAAAGATTGCTTACGATTAATAGAAGTCTATAGGCATGAGGCACAGGGTGTAAGGTTCACTAATCCTCTATAAAAAAGCGAGGATCCTCCGACCAGACGGGTGCTGTGTCTGTGGGCTACTGCCCGACGATTGATATCGGGACATTGTATAATACTCGACGCGCGGTAAACTCTGCTTGTGCGATACAGGATTTTGCGTGACGTCAGTGCGATACGTAGTTCGCATGTGGCGATGTAGATGCCGCCACGGAACAATTACATTCCCAGGTAAGCGCGTTGTGCCTCCATTATTCTTTCAAATTCAAAGAGAAGAAATGTAGATACCTCATTATGGTATAGCTTATTTCAGATAATCTTTCAATCTCCATCTTCTATAAGCGAGCTTTTTCAGTTATTAAAATTGTCGTCCGTTGCTGATAGCAAATTGGAAATACGAAACGAAAACGATCGGGATCTTTTCATAATTTCGTCAAAGCATAATTATTTTGATACCAAAAGAAAACTTCACTTTATTGTCTGAACAAAATAACAGTATGTCTCAAACATTGCTAACCCGAACCTTAGCGACAAAATTTTGTTTATCTGTCTCCAGTAAAAGCGGCTTTGTTTACTAAGGCACGCGATAAAACGGGGAAGCATGGCCTGTCCTTTGAAACAACTTATGTACTAGGGGTGAATTTATTTTCGGGTTGACTTGAGCTATAAGTGTAGTCCAATTTTTTTTTAATTAGTAGATTACGATGATGACTGCCTTTGGCCTAGTGTTCGGAAGCGCTACTTCTGAGCATGAGGTCCTGGGTTCGATTACCAGTCGGGCAAAGTGATATTGGGTTTTTCCATCAGGAATTTCTGAAAGGATTTCTGGAAGTAGTCCAGAGTGTGGATTTGTGCCCGGTTGTTGGCAATAGCTTCGCCCACACATGGGACCTAAACATAACTGGTGAAATCTGGGTATACTATTAGGTACACCTTTTCCTAACCCTTTGGGGAAATAGAGTGATGCTACGTATGTACGTATTCGTCGACGATTAGGGTTTAGTTACATGAAAAGCAGTGGTGGGCCCAGTGACCAGTGGCAACGGCCCCCGACTTACGGGTTAAGCCCGGGTAAGCTCGGGCGATTTTTTCCCGCGGCAATTTTTTTCGCGCACTGGATTTACAACGCACTGCTTAGCGCGCTTATAAATCCAACAGTATGTTATTTTGACGCGCTGGGATGCGCTCTCTTGGATTCTCAATACTCGGCACACGGACGTGCGAACGTGGGCTAAAGTTTATTGGTTTGAACTCAGGAAGGCATGCCCTGTACTTTATGCAATTTATTTCAAAACCATTGCTCTCATATCGGTGAAGGAAAACATTGAAAAGAAAATGGCATGTCACCGTCTACTCTCACTACGACACATGTTTCGTGGAAACTGACGGCTTAGCATGGTGGCCGCGAACTTGTGCGCTTAAGGCCGTACCCAACCTCAAATTGCCTAGCATGATCCTCTATTGCCGAAAATACTGCAGCATTAATTTTGAAATAAACATACGTTAAAGTTGAGGATTGATGCTAGGTCCTATGATTGGCGAAAAAACGATTACATAAAAATTTATCGATAAAAAAAAATACAAAGTTACTTCTAAACCGAACTGTAATCCGCTGGTATTCAAAAAATACTTCAAATTAGATCATGAAACTTTGCATAATAACTGAAATAACTCTAAAGCAGCTTTAATGTTGTTTTTTTAATTGTCGTTATTTTCACCGTAAAAAGCAATTACCTACATCAACTTTCCGAGGCTTAAGAGCCGCCAGCGCCCCATCTCGCTCTCAGTCCGTATGGTGCGAGCGAGGTAAAATCTGAGGTAGGGTATGGTCTTAACGTAATTTCGGTTCCTCGAATTTTATTCGTACTGCCGTCTTTTGACGGTGGCCGGCGCTTCGATTCCGTGCTCAGTGTAAATATCAAAGATGTCTTGTTATCCCCTTCGGCATATAATAGGCCGCGCGAGTGCTAGTCACTGCCTGAGGTATGTGAGCGGTGAGACAATCCCCCGTCAGTAGACAAAAAGGCCAAGCTAACTCTGTCTACCAATTTTGTCAAAGGCGCGCGCCCCCCCGTCTCACCGCTCACATACCTCAGGCGGCGACTAGCAGTCGCGCGCTGACTATAGTTTGTCCTTGAGAGCTTCAATTGTTTTCAAGACAAATGACTGTCTCTCACCGTCTTTTGTTAATCAAATAGTGTGTTTTAGAATTGTAGTTCTATTGTATATCAAATTGCTCGTTTATCTCTTTAATTGTAGTGGTGCTTTCTATTTAATTTAATATTTTCTCGGTATGAGCGTTTGTCTTAATCTTAGTTTAGCTTCATTTTCATTAACCTTAAAAGGTCTCAATGAATAATTGTTGGAATTAAAGCTGAGATTATAGTAAAATTTTGAAATATTATTCGTCTTAGATTAATTTATTTTAGTGTTATTAAAGCCCGCGGGAGACTTAAACGTACATACCTAATATTGAGTAATTAAAATACAATATTGAAGAGTTAAACAACACTATTCTTTGAAAACAAAATAAGCCTTTACCAGTAAGTAAAATCTAATTATTATTATTATTCTTTTGTATATGTTTATATATCTCGGGACCATGGGGTCCCGGTCTTTTGGAAGGCGTACGAGGGGCCGAAGCCAACTCGCAGAGGCCCCTTAGACAATTTTAAATGGGATGAGGCACCAACCGACGATGATTCCTGTATGCACTATGAAAATACACCCAAGGATAACCCCCGGTTGGTGTAGGACTATTGCAGGTTATGGAAACAAAACAATGATATTGAACTATGGGTTTAGGTGGCTAAAGTGGACTGGTAACCTGGAACTATGGAAGGACTATGGCCCCTGTCTGATCTATGTTTTACATATAAACGGATAAAATGGCAGGGGTTGACTTGCACAACAATAATGGGCCCCCGAAAACGATCGCTAGTACATAGTGACGTAGCGACAAGGGGGCAATACTTCCTGAGGTGCTTGAGAGGAGTGGAGAGGTATTCCACGGCTTTCTGGACAATCCCGGAAGTACGGTCAAGATCCCTACCAGCATCTTACTGGAATACTTCCTTCCTCCGAGCACGTTTGCTCTAGCGAATCTCCACTCAAGCCGGCCAATCAAGGCAAGAATGAAGTGGGAGCTCTGTTCCTCGTCAGTGTTCACTCCGGCCGGCCAATAAAGGCAAGCCAGAGATGAGGAACGAGACTTCTGCCGGGAGGTAGGGTCCGTGGGGTTGCTAATGCCCAACAACTCGCCACATGCTGCCCTGCGGGTTTTTGTATCTCTCTTTGTCTGGCTCCTCAACCCAGACCCGTTCCGGCAAAGTAATCTCTACCGGCACAGATCTAGAGTTCGGAGCGCGCAAGCCCCATCACGATGTGAACGTAGAGATACGGCGGTGGAGTTATTATTCTTATATTTGTTTACATATCTCGGGACCTTGGGGTCCCGGACCTTTGGAAGGCGTACTAGGGGCCGAAGCCAACTCGCAGAGGCCCGTTAGATGTTTTTAATGGAATGAGGCACCAACCGACGATTATCCCTGTTCGCACTAGACAAGTGCAGCCAAGGACAATCCCCGGTTGGAGTAGGACTATTGCAGGATAGGGAATCAAAGATATTGAACTATAGGATGGGTGGCTAAAGTGGACTGGTAACCTGGAACTATGGAAGGACTATGGCCCCTGCCTGATCAATGTTTTATTATTATTCTAATTATTTTCCCTATGATGTTCCAAAATGAAAAAGAAAAATAGTTCTTTAGCGTGTACCAAATAAGGGTGTGATACAGAATAGGATGTTCCAATTGTAGATTTTGGTTTCATTTAAAAATATTTACTGATGATAATAATTTATTAACTAATCATGACAAATGTTTGGTCTTGTACTGTTCCATTTCTCATACACGTTATCGAGCATCGGTAAATAAACAAGTCGATGCAGTGGGATTAGATACTTTCAAACTCCGCGTTACTTCAAGTTAATGGAAAAGTTTGCTGGTACTGCCACTGGGGGATCTTTATACCAACTGTTGCAAAGTGAGGGTTGCTTCAAACGGTTTTTAAACGTATTATTATAAGTTTTTATTGAATATTAAGTGCCAATATTATTTTTGAATATAAAGTAAAAGTAGGTACGTTTTCAGAATTGTCGATTTAAATGAACGGTCGATAAATTGTCGGTTCAATAATACTTAAAATTAAAAACACAATTAAAATAAACTACAATAACAGTTATTTTACTGAAAATGGTCGTCACAATGTATTGCAAAATTACGATTTTAAAATTGAGTACTTAAAAATAAAATAATGAAATATACTTACGTGAAAAGCGCCTCTAATCAGCGGCCCAGCTTGCCCAACATACAACGTAGAAGCCGAATCGAAGACCAACTCCATCGGGTTCCTCTTCACCACAACTGTATCAAACTCATGGCAATTCAAGAACAGAGTCACATTCTCAGTTGTTACCCTCAATGCAAACCTACTCCATTTCTTTGCAAAAGATGGGACCACGAATGACGCAATCGTTTGGGATAACGCGTAGATATTAGCATCGGTATACAGAAGGGATATATTTGTTAAACCAGGTCCAGAAGGTATCAACTGCACCCCCAGTTGCACCACAGTTTCTAAAGGGTTGACAACTGAGAACAGAAAGCCGCCATCTTTGTTTGCCGGTCTGACCGTTGCTGTTATGGAGTATTCTGCGTATAATTTCTCTGGCATGAACAGTCGGTATGGGGACTTTATGTCGGATCCCGGCATGAGACCGTAGGCAGGGAACCCGTCGAGACCTTCGTCGAAGTATTGGGTTTTCGGATTGCTGAATGGGACTCCAATTGCGTGTAGTAGGTCGTATTCGGGGATATCTGGAAATAAATAAAAATAATGGTAAAACAAAATGAATTCAGAATGTGTCTTCTAAAGATTATGATTAGTCGATGTTTAATGATACTTTATTCAAGTTCAAAGTCTACAGTAGCCGATATTAAACACTGAAAAAAAAAAAAAATTTAAGCAGCTTTATGTTAGGGCCTTATCACACTAGCGATTTGCTTGTAGCGAGCACGCCACGTAAGCGTAACGTGTTCGTAGCGTTTGCATAACTTGGGTGATTGACGTGAGTAGACAAGCGAGTGAGACAAGCGTGTACAATTTTGTGAAAACGCGGAGAACACGTCGCATAGTCGCGGCCAGCTCGCTCCACAGCTGCGGCAAGCACGCTCACAAAATTAAATCGCCTCTCTGGAAACACACTGGCAAATCGTCAGTGTGATAACTCTCTCAGAGTTCCTCTATTAGCTTAAACGCAACTAAATAAAAAGAAAGTGCAGACCCCTGAGACAACAAACGATACTCTGGCAGCATTAAAACCCAATAATGACTTGCAAATAACGCTACCTTTTATAAGCCACCATTTTCTTTTAAAATAAAGTTCCTATTCCACTGTTTAATTCAACTGGCTGTTCAGAAAATGCAACTCGGTAAGTAGACACTCGGTCTAAGTGGTATTAGCGTTGTTCTCTCCGGCTATAAACGTTATCCGAGCAACATTTAAAAAGTCTACGGTAAATGTCTTTAATAAGAAACTAGCTTCTTCTAGGTATTAAAATTGTATTAGTAGGGTGCCGATCGAAGAAACGGGATACTTTAATGTGGGCTATTTTTAGAGGGAGAATTGTAGGGGGTGACATCAGACAGCGAAATTGCCACCCGTTGTGATTGCGACAGTAATTGCTTTGAAAATGAAATACTTTTTTACATTTCCTTTATGAAATGTCGTGTGACATGTGTGTTAAACTGAGTATAGGCCGTCAAAAACGTTATTGTTATGTATGACTCACACTCAAAGCGTTTATTTCAATTAAACCATTTACAGGCAGTTTTGAATCGTCAGAGTCGGTCAGTTAGTCAGAAAGTTGAAGCAGTTGCCCATTCCAAAACGTAGGTTTCTATAGACACTCTTTTAAATGCCGTTTACCGTGGATCAGCACCGTCCAGCTATCTAATTGCGTCACTTATTTTCGTAACCGATTAAGGGCTTCCACAAACGGACGCGACGCGACTTTAACAAAACAATTTCTGAGAAAACTTCACGGCGAACAATGCGGCGGGCGTCGCGTCGCGCGACACTTCGCGCCAGTATGTAAGAGCCTTTAGACTAATCTGTTTCATTTTGACAGCTCAACAAAATTCATTGCGTTATTTACGTTGTTGAGCAGATTTTTTTGAACTTATGAAACAATGCATTAGCAATTTGTATCAAACCGATTCAGAATGTGATTGATCGTGTATATGGTTGAGCTCAACTATTTTGTAGGGACAAAGGTATAATTACTATTACTCATTAGCCTCATTGCTTTGAGGAAAATTGTAGTTTATACGTAAAAAAAATGATGACTGAAAAAAATAATCCAAGATAGATAATTTTATTTTAATACCTTGTTCCCTGCTCCCTTTTAATCTTTATTTCTCCATCTATATTAAAATGTAATATTTCCATTAACATCTTTAATATCTTTGCCAACTAGATAAGTATTCTGAAAAGGTCAATCGTGTATCACAGTTTTATTTTTAGGAACCCTATTAGTATTTATTTTAACTCAAAGAAAGAGGACACGTGTCCTTTTCTTTGTTTTTAGGACATTGGACGGGCTTAAATGCGTCAGTGTGACTAGTTTGTCTGTAAATAAATAGCAATTAATTGCGCGCGGAAAATAGCGCCACATCTCGTTGCCACATTAATACAGAAATTATCAATAAAACTGTTGGTTTTCTACCAATTGTATGAATAAATTCAACATTATTTCTCTGTATATTTTGAAATAACAAACTTTGAAATGCCTTGCCTTGCGAGGGGAATAATGAAACCCTTACGAACGCGGACCTAAATAATTCAAATGTTTCCACAAACGGAGTCGTAGTGTTCTTCATGCATGCGAAATATTTTCCGGAATTTTCAAGTGCAGTTCACAGTACTGAGAACAACAAAATATTTGTATACACACTTGTAAGAAGGAACTGAGGAAGACAACAGAAATTCTTTGACTGACTTTATGGTTAACATGATAAGTAGGTAGGTAACCGCTACTCATACGTTACTGTTGTTGGTTTGTCTATGGTTTGAGTGTGGCTGCCTACTGTTCTTACAATATTCATAGGTCTCGAGTGGTTCTGAACGAAGGTTTGAAACAGTCAGCCTTTATTTTGTTATTTAAAAATATGTTAGGCCAGCTTTTAGATACAATTAGACATACATTTTTAGCGCGGTTTGACTATTAGTTATTATTTTGCGAACCTTCTCTCTCTAAACTAAGTCTCAAATCTATCAAGAGTATCTGTCCGCGGGGTTTTATCGGTTAACCTAGATTTTTGATAAGTATTTGACATTGATTGCCTCTGAGATGAGATTATGACTGGATTTTGAACGTTTTTAATTACGGGATCTTTAAATCTATCCTCTTAATAAACTAACAAATACCGAACGAAATGTGACCAGCTGTGGTGGGTCTATAATTTATTATAGTTTCCGCCCATGCAAAGCGGAGATAGGCAACGCATCAGCAATAACTCAAACTCAAACTCAAAGCATTTATTTCAATTAAACCATTTACAGGCACTTTTGAATTGTCAAAGAGTCGGTCAGTTAGTCAAAAAGTTGAAGCTAGTTGCCCATTCAAATTCGTAGATCTCTATGGAGAAGAACGGGCAAGAAACTCCAAGGACACTCTTTTAAAAATGTATATAGATGTTACAAAATCCTGGGTACAGTATTCTTCGTGCTTCTATATGTGAGAACAATGTCAAACGAAAAATAATCAAAAAGAATTCAAAATATAAGATTAAAAATAAGCCCTGGCAGATAAGAGATGACCAGTCTCAACTGACGGCGCCCGTTCACGAACATGACACGTGGATCAGCACCATCCAGCTCAACCATTTTGTAGGGAACCGAATGATCCAACACACGCGCCACCATCAGCGAGACATTTAAGTGAGTATGACATACTCTCATCTGCCAGGCTCTTTCAAGTCAACATACAACGTGATACCATATGAAACGGCCCCATGGTACTCACATTTACAAAATTGAAAAAGTGCTTCTAAATTATAAAAAACTATAGTTAGCAATGTACTTTGGAGATTAATATAATAGAATTTAAATAAAAATAAACATTAAGTTCCTAAAGTCAGAAAAAATAAAAAAAATAAGGGGAAGCCAACCTTCCAAATATAAAAAAATTAACTATTGAGCCCAAGTGCCTGTGGAGCAGGACCAGCATTAAGCCAAGCATTTTTATCTACGATATAATCATCCAACTTATAATATGCTTGTCTACATAGTGTGCGTTTAATGCATGTTTTAAATTTCTTCTCATTTAGTTGAAGAATATCGGGTGGTATTTTATTATAACATTTTACACAGTACCCCATAAAAGAATTATGTACTTTAGACAATCTGAAACGTGGTTGATCTAATTTGTTCCTATTTCTAGTGTTAAAGTTATGCCTGTCACTTATCTTACTAAAAAGATGTAGATTTTTCCGAACATACATAATGTTTTCATATATATACTGACAAGGAAACGTCATGATGTTAATTTTTTTAAACAGTTCCCTTAGAGATTCGCGTCTGTGGAGGTTGTAGATGGCTCGGACAGCCCTCTTTTGCAGTATAAAGATAGAATCAATATCTGCAGCCCGTCCCCACAGCAAAATACCGTAAGACATGATGCTATGAAAGTAACTAAAATAGACCAGTCTTGCGGTATCCACGTCTATTAGTTGGCGGATTTTCCAAACAGCGTAAGCGGCTGAACTTAGTCGCCCTGCAAGTGATGTTAAGTGAGGACTCCACTGTAGTTTTGAATCAAGCGTGATCCCCAGGAAAACTGTCTTTTCGACGAATTCTAGTATCTCCCTATTCAGTACAACGTGACATTCACTACTTCTAACATTCGGTAAAGTGAATCTTATGCATTTCGTTTTCTTCTCATTTAATACCAAATTATTTATAGTAAACCAATTATGGACCTTTAACATAGCGTTATTTACGTCGTCAAGCTCCCTGGTGTTGTGGATGTTTATGAGCGGCGGTTGTAAACTGTAGAATACAACAATTGCAAAAATAAAACAATATTTGCTGTACATTGATTTCGATACCTAAGCAAGCGCCCATAGTCCCACTGGTCATGTCATTTAAATTAATAAGATTAGACCTACGACACAGTACTTTTATCTATTGTCGTATAATTAATCTACCTAGTCTTTTCCCAACTATATTGGGGTCGACTTCCAGTCTAATCGGATGCAGCTGAATACCAGTATTTTACATGGAGCGACTACCTATCTGACCTCCAGAACCCAGTAACTTGGTAATACGGTACCAAGCTATACTTATACCCTTGGTAAAAGACTGGTTATCAGACTTTCGGGCTTCTGTCGATCCGTAACGACTGTCAAAGATCCACGAATGACAGCCGGGACCAACGGCTTAACGTGCCTTCCGAGACACGGCGGAGTCCCGGTATGTAAAGATGGTTACCCATCTACGGACTAACTACGGCCAGCTTAGCTTAACCTGATGGATCGACCCGTGCGGCTGTTATTACTTAGCCGCAAGCGAACAATTAATTACAGTTCCAAGCAGATTCTCCAGCCTATAAAGGAACATCATAAAACATTAAGAATTTAAAGTACCTACAAGAGTACACCAACAAACGGCAATGAGTCGCAAATGCATGCTATGCACGTAACTCGCATACATAGGTCCATATATTTGCATGCCTTTAGTTGCTTCCTGCCGCTCCTGTACTAAATTCTCCTGGGAACACAACCTTGTTCCCTGCGTTATATTGTGCACTCGTTAGATTGGGTCGCAAG
This sequence comes from Lithophane leautieri, assembly GCA_949152455.1. NCBI lineage: Eukaryota > Metazoa > Arthropoda > Insecta > Lepidoptera > Noctuidae > Lithophane > Lithophane leautieri. Next base: position 6,590,296 of record OX424472.1, on the reverse strand, counting down.
TTTCAAACTTGGTTACATTGATTTAGAATTCTCAAGGGTATGCTGTTATATAGTCATTGGGTAATAGAGAACGTAGCAGAGGGAAATCGAGCAACTCAAGATGTTAGGAAGGGAGTTTAGTGATTGCAATATTCCTGCCGAGTTGTTGGCAATGGCAGGGTCAGCGACCTCTGGGGGTCCGAGAGTAAGTCCTAGAGGACCGTGTGCAAAATTAAAATAAAGAAGTTTTTTGCTCAGAAATGCATGACCATAACATTATTATCAATGACTGTTTTATTTTTACCACTACAGAGAAGGTTCACCTTCATCTCACCTGATGGTAACTGATGATCAGGCTGAAGATAGAAGTGAGCTTTGGCCGGGAATCCTCAACAACAGAAGAACTGGCTATCTTACCTCTAACTGCCGAAACACAACAATGCTGTTAATATTTTTGCTATAGCGACAGACTTAGATAAGATGGTGGTAGCTAGCTAGGCGGACTTAGAACAAGCCCTAATATCAACAAATCATAGAAAAGAAAGAAAGAAAAAAAATAGGTTTATTTGCCACAGAAACACGTACATATAAATGATAACAGTACTTACTTAATCATAGAAATATGATATGAGGAGTACATAAAAAAATAAACAGTTGGCAGCTGCACGTCATGACTGTGACATAATTATACAAGACATAGCAGGATTTTGTATCGAACCCAGAGTCTCTGGGTCTGAGATAGGTTTTTTTACCACTAGACCAAAGGAGGCGGTTAAAACGACAGTGTGACAGCATTAAAACGACAAGGAATATTATGTTAAAACGCCAGCGTGATTTCCTCTCCACTGTATTTTAGTTTAATTTACTTTTCTCAAACCTGCTTGGAAATTCGAACATTATTTTGACAACCTTCTTCGAGATAAATCGAAATTGCTGTACTGGTCAAAAACAAGTGACGATGCGGCCAGCAAAGTTACTATGAAAATCCATATCTGGCGTGTTTAGCGGCCAAATAAATTACTATGAAAACTCATATCTGTCGTGTTATTTAAAAATGGAACGAACTTTTTGCACACGGCAACCAAGTAGGTAACTTATCAAAGATCTTATTTAAATTTCGAATTGGCTTGCAAATAGAACAAAGAAGAAACAAATGAACATATTGGCGCATGAAAAATTAGAGTTGTTCGTCATTGATTCTGGAATGTTTATTTAATTTAGTCAGTTTGAATTTCCGCGCATTATTTGAGAAAAGTACTATACAAGCCTTGGCCGCAATCAGGAATTGATGGACTCACGTATGTGTGCCTCGGCTTCGCCTCGGCCCACATTTTCACGATCGTCCATCAATTCCCTTATTGCAGGCCGCGACAGTAATGTACTATATTTGAGCACGCATCTGTTGGCCAGGACCGAGTTTCGATTTTTAAATGTATGAAATCCTATATACCGTGTTTCTGGCAAATAAATTAATTTAACTTTTCAAAATGTTAGTTTCGTTTGTTCGCTTTGAAAAAGGAGGCTCCGTTCTTGAAACCTGAAATTCTCAGTTAATGGGAAACGTAAGAAGCTTATACAGTCGTATCGTGTTCATAAAATGCTTGCTTCCATTTTCTTGTGTGCTAGAAAGTAAGTTTCCGATACACTTTTTCACTTAATTTCCTGAAACACTTCGAGGTAATGTTCTGTGAGCGTTGAAGCTTCTTTGTAAAACGCTTTCGATTTCTATAAGAGATAGCATTACTTGATGAAAATAACGTAAGTATTTTCTATTACAGTTCTATACAGACACTATGGGGACTAGACTTTTACAGTAAAGGAAATCATTGGGAGATAACCAAGATCTCAAGGTATGAAATCACCATAGGCAGTAAGCAAGACTGATGGACAAAGCTATATGGTCTTTTTCTGCTAAGAGAACATTTTCTGACATGGTAAAGTCTTTTGCCACCTAAGATTCATGTTTCTTTTTAAGGGTTCCGTTCCTTTCCGTAGAAAGCTGTAATTTGGTTTCGGTATATTTACAAATCACCCCGACAAAGTGGTAAAAAAAATCGTAAACAGTATTTTTTTAGGGTACCTCCCCTACACGTAAAGTGGGGATGGTTTTGGCTGGTTTTTACTGTTCAAGCCTAATTTCTTCGTCAGTGGAAGCCATTCCACTTTCTAAATCTATGTCTCGATATATTTACGAAGTAAACCTTTGCGAAGTGTGATAAGACGGGGCTATTGCGGTTGGTCGTCTAGGAACACCAGACGGTGTTTTAATACCATTATGGCTAACTCCCTATTTATTTAAGCCAATCCTGGGACTACTAATTTCAATATTATTAGCTGAACGAAGCAGTTGGTATCGATTGCACATGATCGTACCTAATTACAACAATGATATTGGCAACGTGCCTAGAAATATAAAATCAGAACGATTTTCTTCTAACTACCCGCTCTTCGTATCCAATTAACAGAAACCTCTAAACAAATAAAGCCGTCAACGAAACATGAGGCAATCCTGAATGCGTACTCACACGGCCAGTCCCTTAACAGCCGTATAGTGTACACTAAAACATAAAATTAAATACTCTACAGTATTCTGCGAAACTGGGCACTTTTCATACGGATTGTTTGCAGCGTTGAGACAATTAACGCCCCACGGTTTTCTCCGCTTTGTAGAGTAAATGGCGTAGTTAAAACGATTGCGGTTCTCAGAATAGGGATGAGCATTTCAAACGACGCAATATGGGTTTATCATCTCCGTGTAATTGTGGAGCGCGTCTCTATATTTTGTACGTCTGTTTACGGTTTTAGAGTGAGTAACGTTAATAATTTAGTATGTTCCACAGACTTGAGTGATAGTTTCTGATTGGAGGCTAGACTGATTTTGGGAGGAATGTTTTATATAGCACTAGCTTCCGCCCGAGGCTTCGCCCACGTGGTATGTCAATAAAAAGTAACCTATGTCCTTTCTCAGGCTCTAGAATATCTGTATACCAAATTTCATTTAAATCGGTTTAGTAGTTTTGGCGTGAAAGCGCGACAGACAGACAGAGAGAGTTACTTTCACATTTATAATATTAGTAAGGATTTTGTATTCTACGCCGACAACCCCGGGAGGGGACGCCCTGGGAAGGATAGTGACCATATAGGTCAGGTGCGTCATACTCACAACCGGCGTGCTGATGTATTGAACGTAAACGAAGCAAAAGGAGTATGTGAGGATCGTAGCAGATGGCATTCTGTAACTCATGTGTTTGTATCTATTACACCAGAGGGCCTAGACAAGTGACAATCGCTTCGAAAGCGTTTCGTTTTTCTACAACGACTTTCAACAGAATTGACATAAGCTTTTCGATAGCTTATGTCAGTCCCATAAATTTTTGCCTTTTCCATCATCGTTATCCCTGATAGAATGTCACTTTGTCTAGGACCTCTGTATTAAGATAGTGTTTCGATAGCTTTAAAATTTTTATAGAGTGGGATCTGATTGTTCTGAGTTGAATGATCTTCTTTGAAAGTATCTTATCAGTTAGATACGTCTGCTCTTACGACATTTTTTTTGGTAATAAATGTACTTTTAAAGCAAACTTGAAGTCCACACAGTCACTATCACACAGTAGCTAAGCATGGTGATTAATACTCATTATTTCTGAACGAGAGAGAAGATGAATCATAGATTAACAGCTTCGCCTTACCAACATTACAAAAATGTCTAAGACTATTAGTTTATTCCAAATCACCTAAAGAATTTTAAGTCAGCTTCAAGTCTATAAATGTCGCAATCAAAGTAAGAATTATGTCCAATATTAGTTTAAGTCAGCTTTATCTATAAGTTTTGATTCAGTAACGACATTTACAATCCTAATGAATAATAAACGATCTAATAAAGTTGTTAATTCGTGTTACGATGTATTTACTGTAGGCGCGTTATCACCTTTTTTGATTTATAGACGAATTAGCCGTTTGAACGAAATGGCCATTAGGTATTTATGAGTTTTTTTAAGCGATGAAAGGTATTGGTTGTATTATTTATTTTTTTATCGTAAGAAACACGCGACATTCATAATGAGGGTGAACAGAAGTCTTATAAACCTACTTTTAAATTAAGTCAAATTGCTTGGGGTGCATTAAAAAGAGGCTTCACAATAACGACTTTTTAAATTAGAGTTTTGTTATAATTACCTAGGCAGATAGTAGTACGAAAATTTTTTTACGGTGGGAGATATGATATGGACCAAAAAATAAGATAAAGTACCTATAAAAATAGTAGACCTATTTGAAGAGTGTTAGTCAGTAGAAGGCACTTATCGTCATTTATTTCAATCTATCTGCCTAGTCTTTTCCCAACTATGTTGGGGCCGGCTTCCAGTCTAACCGGATGCACCTAAATACCAGTATTTTTCAAGAAGCGATTGCCTATCTGACCCCACAACCCAGTAACTGGATAATACGATACCTCTTGGTAAGACTGGTTGTCAGACTTTCGAGCTTCTGACCACCCGTAACGACTGTCAAAGATCTACGAATGACAGCCGGGACCAACGGTTTAAAATGCTTTTCGAGGCACGAAAGAGTCTCGGTATGTAAGGATGGTCACCCATCCACGGACCAACCCTGGCAAGCGTAGCTTAACCTGATGCATCGACCCGTGCGATTGTCATTACTTAGCCACGAGCTCCTGCCTCATTTAATTTAGTACCTAATGTAAATAGTTATTTTATATATTGACTATAGTAATAATGTTTATATTCCCTCCGGAGCAACTGGACAGATTCGCAACTGGACAGATTCTCAGCTGGACAGATTACAAACTCGACAGAACGTGTACAGTCCATGACATAATTAAAGTGGATGATTTGGGAATATGAATAAGTGGTCAAGATTGGAAAGTGAACGACTTGCTCCAGGGGGCAAGGGCTGATTATTTTCAAGTTTCGGTCTGATCAACTAGACCCATCAAATTAGCATACCCTAGACATAACGTTCATTTTAGTATAGTATTTTGTTTTTGACATTTAATAATTCCTCATTTAGGTCTGACATAATTGTTTTTAATAGTATGTAATTATTCAATTTATTTTCGAATCTAATACCATAATTATGCATGATTTTTCAAATATTTTTAGTAATTTTAATTTGTAGTACCTACTCAGCTAGATTTAAACACCATATTTGTACGCCTTCTGGCATAACATAGCGCTCTGTTTATCAAACATAAGATCTGTATTTCTTTACCTATGTTACAAATAAATAAAAGTAACTTAAATAAAGAATTACTTAAACTTTTTACAAAAAAGGCACAAAAGGAGAAAGCGAGTGTAGACTAAAGCAAAATAAAAACATAAAATAATTACCAAAAAGAAAAGGTTTACCGGTCTGAAATTTGGAGCCGAACAGGCCATCGTTAGCAGAGCACAGTGACGTTAGTAGCAGGATCAGGAAACATTGATACCTGAAAATAAAAGAAAACATTTTTGTTAGAAACCGTTCATGTAGGTATTACTAGCCATTGTTGATTAAAAATAAAGAGAGGAGAATAGTCTTCATAGCTAAATATAGAAACGTCTACTGCATTATTTAAATTTCTATTTCATTGAAAGCATTTTTCTAAATATTTAATTATGCAAATTATAAAAACCTCGGCTGTTATGAAAAACTACAGCCTGGCCGTCGAGAGAATGCGTTGTTGACACCTGTTAGTTTTGTACTAACGAATATGTGTTTTGAGAATTTCATCCTTATTACTGTTAGAAATTTTCCAACTGACAGCTGTCAGGAGCGCATTCTCTCGACGGCCGGACTGTATCCATTCATGAAAATAGAAAAATGCTATAAAGTCCACTATTTTAATAGTCAATGTTACAAAAAAGTTCCACTTTCCACAGGGCAGTCGTATTTTACTCTTAACAAAGCGAGTTATTTTAAATGGTCCCATTCATTTCAATACGTGCCGAATTTTCTATTCAACCAGCATTCGGCTCACTAAATAAAACTGTCAATATTTATCATTTGTTTTTGTGATCGTTTTCAACACAAACCGATCATTAGCTCACATGAATGACTGAATTCCGAATTTAGGGAATCTGTGTACACTTTGATTTGTCCAAAGCGTTCGTCCAATACGCAGATTGCGTATTCGTAAAAAGGACCAATTGGTCCATAGAAGCAAATTCGCTTCTGGAAACAAACTTGGACGATTTAAGAGGCGTTGAATTTCCAATTAGATCCATTTAGACGTACATTGGGGATGAGAAGAAAAAGTGTGTATTTGCAATTCAGATCGTGTTTGAAACCGTTCGGCTGAAGAGAGCTTAATTGATACGAATATTGGCGTCGCAGTCGAATGTAGCTTGCTTTAAATAAATTTATTGCTGTCGTTATTTTGGACTAAATAAATTGACGACATTTGCAGCAGAACTAATGAAAGCAAAAAAAAAAAAACTTTAAAAAGTAACAGAAACTACAAATTTAAGCTGATGTTAAAACATTGCTAACAGTCAATACACTGGGTCAATCGTCTGCCTAGCCTTTTCCCAACCATGTTGGGGTCGGCTTCCAGTCCAACCGGATGCAGCTGAAATCCAGCATTTTACATGGAGCGACTGCCTATTTGACCTTCACAACCCAGTAACTGGGTAATACGATAACCCTTGGCAAGACTGGTTGTCAGACTTTCGGGCTTCTGACGACCCGTAACGACTGTCAAAGATCCACAAATGACAGCCGGGATCAACGGTTTAACGAGTTTTCCGAGGCACGGAGGAGTCTCGATATGTAAAGATGGTCACCCATCCACGGACCAACCCCGGCAAGCGTAGCTTAACCTGATGAATCGACCCATGCGGCTGTTACTACTTAGCCACGAGCTCCTCCTCCTCCTCAGTTAATACACTGGGATTAATGAACATAATTACATACGGTACCTTTTAAAAAAAAATTAAACCTTCTACTTTCGATATCACAAAGTGTGTGGATTTAACATTATGTTCTGTACTAGATACAACAATTACATACAACGCATTAGTGCAGCGAATAATAATTATGTTTAGTTCAATAATTGAACTAAACATTTCAAGACGGTGAATCAATATATTCTGTGGCAGCAGTTTACCCAAGAGGATTTAATGATCACTATAATAATATTAATAAATAGTGATTTACTGAACAACTTATTGCCTAAGAATCCTAACCTATTTTCTAAGCCCGTTCTTAAAATTTGCGTAGGAAGTCTTTTGATCCGCGCTACAATCAACGTAACTCAACACTTCAAGACATGTCACGATAACGATTATTTTATTCTAAATCGAATCTCGCAAAATTTTGCAACGAACAATAATCTTTAGGATGTTAATTTGCAATTCAATTACACGATTGTAAACTTTAACCTATCATTTAATTTTATAATCATTGCTTATCAAGTCGTGAACGTAGGACATTTAGAATACTCAATTACTTGAAATACGTGTCCCAGCGTATAATTGGATAAGTTCGAATAATAAGCATGAAGTCCTCGTTACAATTCCCACAGTCAAACCAAACAGTTTGGTGATTATAACTGATAAAGAGAAAACTACAGTCACCTGAGTCATCACACCAAAGAAATCACGAGATCAATCCATAAACACTCAATCAATCAGCCTAGCTTATTCCCAGCAATGTTGAGGTCGGCTTCCAGTCTAACCGGATGCAGCTGAATACCAGTATTTTACATGGAGCGACTACCTATCTCACCTCCACAACCCAGTTACTGGGTAACACGATACCCCTTAGTAAGATTGGTTGTTAGACTTTTGAGCTTCTTACTTAACGACTGTCCCTATCATCTCACAGACCTATCAAAAGGAAAATTACTATTTTTACCGTATTTTGCACTTGGTTAGGATTTTCAGTGCTCAGGTTTTTTATTAGTTTTAAGAGGATGAAACTTCTGCTCAGTATACATATTTCTTACTGACGGAGGAAGAGTAGATAACATGTGTTTACTTATTTTAATGGTACAACATTATATTTTTGCTTTCACTAGGAAAACATGACCAATGTTATATAAAAATGCTATGAAACACTCTTGAATACACAGTCGCACGACACGTTTAGAATACCCTATTACTTGGTTATGCGTGAAACGAACGGTTAACGTGACGGGTCGTACGCCAATTACCAGTGGTAATTTTTATTACGACCTATCTACCTTCGATTCAATGGTCAGTTAGTCCGAGTTTACGAGACGTTCTCATTTATGTCCAGTCTGTATACGGTAATCGGAATTCCGCAATTGATTAGACCTAGACGAATTAGTATGGGAGCAAGATTATGGTAATTCTACTGTCTGGGCCTATTGATGGCTTCTAGTTAGCGTGAAGCAGCCAATAAATATTGTTTCGTATAACTAGTTGGCAATAAAAATCTTTATAGGTAAGGGTAATTAAGAGCTACTTTTATAGCAATTCGTATGAATTCATGATTTTGAACCCATCGCTAGTATTTTTATAATGCAACTTGATCACTCCAAAATGGATTAAAGTAGTTGAAGTGATTGTGGCGATAATATCATTAGATGATATCATTATTTTAGCCGTTTAGGGTTAAAACACCAAAGCCGTGGTGTCCGAGTACTCGTTGAGTATTTCGGGACATCGTCAAGCAGTTGGTTGACTCTTCTCGTGAAACGTTGCCTTTCAACGTGGCCACCCTGGTGGCCTTTTGGGCATTTTTCTCATTGAGAAAAGTGATGCGGATGAATTTATTTTTGCCCAACAAACTCTTTTTTTATTCGTCTTCTTTATGACCCCACTTTAGGTCATGAGCTATCCGAATATCATAAAATATTTAGCCTAGGTCATAAGGGGGAGGCGTGAAAATTGATTCGCTGTTACAATGTATAATTAGATATTTATATTTTTTTGTCATAGCTTGTGTATTTATTTAAGATAACCAGATATTGATTGAAATAAAGAAATATTATTAGATCCTGTTCCAAGCGTTAACATAAATGATAGCTTTTGCCAATGCAAAGTAGTAAATGTATGTCAATTGCATTCTATTGGCATAAATCATTTTAATTGTGTAGTCGTTATAAAGAACACAAGACTTTATAGGAGTCAAAGGTTATGATTACATCACATCTATCGTATGTCTTTGTTTATATCATAATATACCAAACCTACCTTTACCTACCTCCATCGCAGAATGTTTATCATTTTGTTTTTAGCATCAAAATGTTCTATATTAATGTTCATAATAATAAAATAGTGACGAAGTCAAAACTGCACATTTAATATTTTGGAAAATTTGAAAAAAAAAATTTTTGATTCAGGGATCCGTTTGCGAAATATTAACCTTTAAAGTGCTAATTTTTGTTAGAGTGAAGTGTCCCCCCCCCTGCCAGCTAATCTTTGGAACTACCAGCCGGATTTAAAAAGTTATTTTTACATTTGGTAGCCCAATTCTCGAGGAAGGAGGCTTTTCATTTTTAGTAAATGATTTATCTTACGACTTACTTGCGAACGAAGTCGCGGTCAAAAGCTAGTTTTCAATAAATCTTTTGTATCGCAAAATCGACTCTAGAAACGAATTCGTCAGCTTAATCCTAGCATATATATCTTCAAACAGAATAGACAAATATTTTGCTCAACAATAACAATTCCTTGTTCAAACTATTCGTCTCTGAAAATTTGTTCATATTATATCAAATAAAACTCAGTTTCAACTGAAGCACAATTTGTTTCGTTTTCAACGGACAAAGCATTTTCAATGCTCATATTAGAAGCACAAACAAAAGAAACACAAACTAAGTCTGGAGTTTCAAACAGGATTGCGCATTGAGACTATGCGTTTATTCTCATAAACGAGAGCTGGTCCCTTGATTCGTAGCTCGCTACTACTACCTAATAAACTCAAAATTTTATTCGTCGTGAAAGCTGCATCTTTCGCTCGGAATTTAATTCAGTTTTTTTTGTTGTTGAAATAGGAGTTTGAAATATACGCTTAGTAAAATGATGTCGTTCTAGGATAGAGTCAATCTACCTTCAAAGACATTTAAGGCGAAAGCGTCTGCATAGCCCGCGAAATTCAAATTTTCCTACGTTTTTTTACAATTTCCAGGTCAGTATCGTAGTAGAGAGCAGTGGTGGCCCAGTGATAACGGGCGCGACTTACGAGTTTTACGTCGTAGGTTCGAACCCCGTGCTTTACTTTGTGTAAATTATTTCATCACCACTGCTCTAAAAAACGGTGAAGGAAAACATCGTGAGGAAACCGGCATGTCCTAGAACCAAAAATTCGAAGACATGTGACATCTACCAACCCGCACTGGGCCCGCGTGGTGGATTACGGCCCACTCCATCTCACTGAGAGGAGGCCTGTGTCCCAGCAGTGGGAACATTATAGGCTGATTATGTATGTATGCTATGTAGGTTAGCATCAGGTACACAGGTTGTACCTTATACTGACCTACATAACATACATACATAATCAGCCCCTTAATGTCAGCCCTGATACTGACCTGCAAATTGCAATGCATGTTGATCTAAATAATGATTCGCGACCCTATAAAAAGCCGGTTTATCTGAAACTCAGGATCTTCCTACTTCAGACACCTTTATCAATTTAAGATTGTGCATCGTATTAACCAAGTGCCTGTTATATGATGTTGAGATAAATAACGATTTATGATTATGATTACAAAATACTTATTTAAAGAATTATAATCATAAAAAGCAACAATACAATTCTCTATGTTCATATTATCGTATTGAATGATTACTTCATTAAATCATGACATTTGAGGCTAATTCTAACCATATTGGAGTATTGCTGATTCTAATGATTATAATTTAATTATGTAAAGCCGTATTTGTTAATATCGTGAATCATAATTAATCAACATACAACCTGACACTGACCTGCAAATTCCAAAAAAAACGTAAGAAAATGTTAATTTCGCGGGCTACCTTAACGCATCCGCCTTAAAAGAAAGTTCTGAGAATAATTACTGCCCTGATAAATTCTTTGTAGCTAAGATCGCCTGACGACGTAAAACAATTGTTTTTCTATCAAAGAATGTTTAATTACGCACTATCCTTAGACGGTAGAAGACAAACAAAAACATCTGAAGTAGCAATATTGTAGCTACCTTTATAACCGAAGTTCAAAGGAAACATGTTTAATAGACAAACTTTTGCTTTCACTAGCTTCTAAACGGTGTTTATATTGGATAGATCTATTAATAAACGAAGGCGTGGGAAGCGTTGATTCATTATTAAAGTGTATATTATTATGGGACGTGTGAATCTCACTCAAAGTAATTACTCACAAGTCATTTGTAATGTACGTAGGCGATCACAGCTGAGGTTATTACACAACTGGTAAGAGTAAGTGCATATTTACCGACTTTTGCTCTCAGACAATTTCGTCGTGCACAATTAAGTCGAGGTAAATAGAGCAACGAATATGATAACGGTGCGCCGAATGTACGTGTTTTGGGTATTAAAGTCCGGGATTCTTGGGTATGTACGTAATTAAGACAAAACTAAGTACCTAAGTTGGCCAGTGTCCTGCGGTGGATTAACGGATGTGAATGGAAGGTACACTTTATACGCCACACGTACAATGGCAGTGAATATTTACCTACAAAGTACGTGAGAGAAGGTCCTCTGCATTCACTAATTGAATGAATATGCATACTACTTGAATGAATGGAAGTACGGTCCTATTTATCATCTGTGGTGACAGGATGAATAACGTGCAATTTTCCTACATTTCTATCGTCTAACGTGCGCCTGCTCTAAAGCAACCTTTAACTGGACACTTTCGTAATACTGAAGGTAATAACTTATAATTATAATAGACATAATAAACTTAGAGAAAGAACACGTAAAAGACTCGGAAATTACTGTAATTTAATTACAAATACATTATTTTATGACGTCAATTTAGGAACCTCATGCATTATTCATCATAATACCAGTTGATTATTGATCTCCAATTTATTAATAGGAATTGATAATTTGGTATCGACGGGATAATTATAAGGTCCAGTTTATTATGTTAAATTATCATGTGGAATATGGAAATCAATTCAAACATCTGGATTTCCGTAAAGTTCCGTATTAATGACTGCACTTAAATGCATTTAACACAGATTTTAATTGGTGTTGATTAAGTTTAATTTGTTAGGAATTTAGTACTGGTTTGTTTGAAATCATAGAATACACTGTTTATTAAATTCTCACGTTAATGTATTTGTGGGATGATAAACAAGATATAGGCAGAGTTTTAGGAAATTAAAGATAATATTGAGATTATTTTATTTCAAAATTATCATCATACCACCTGGATTACCGGAAGAGTTAAGCAGAGCTTGCTACGCCCACATTTCGCCAGTTATGTTTAAGTCCCATGTAATAGGAGGCGAGCCCAATATTCGATTATTGATTTTAATCTGCTTCATCTGACTTAAGTAGATAAGGAGGAGGTTGAGGAGCTCATGGCTAAATAATAACAGCCGCTCGGGTCAATCCATCAGGTTAAGCTATTGGTCTCTGACGACCCGTAACGACTGTCAAAGATCCACAAACGACAGCTGGGACCAACGGCGTAACGTGCTTTCCGAGGCATGGAGGAATCTCGCTAAGTAAAGATGGTCACCCATACACTGACTAACCCCGGCACGCGTAGCTTAACCTGATGAATCAACCAGTGCAGCTGTTATTACTTAGCCACGAGACCACACCCATACAACACAATAATAAACAATAATTCCTCTCCCAAAACAGCCCAACGGTTGTCAGGAATACCCAAAACAACCCTTTTACGAAACAATGACGAGACGTTTATAATACAACACAATTCAGCATAATCTCGTTATCACAGCATTGTTCTACCCTAACGTCTGAGATACGGGACTATTCTGTCATGAATGGACCTTGAATTACGGAAACCGTCGAAATTAATTATCACGAGGGTAACAAAAGTCTCGAGGACCAATCCATCAAGCCTTGAAGGAGGACGGACAACGGTCCAATTTGTGCACTATTCACAGTGATGGAATGGCGTGTGTGGAATTTTCTAGTTGAGATCAGAATTGGACGGTTTATTTGTTAGGTCTGTGGTCTAATTACATTGTTTAATTAATTGTTTGTTGTTGTTGTACCACTAAAGTTATACTTTTTGGCTTTAGTTATATTTTAATGCTGTTTTCACCAATGGATAGAGTGGTTCTCGAGTAAGGTTTTAGTATACAACGTGTAACGGAGTAAACGCAAGAGCTCATAGACCCCAATTTGAATATTAAATTATAAGACTAAAATGAATTATCTGTAATTTAATTTAATTAAACCACACCTTAAATTAACTATTTTATTTAACGCGCACTACATAGGATAGCTATGGGCGTATTACAAAGGTTATGCATTTAAATAGGCTTTATTCCTTTGAGATAAGGCTTAAATTTCCATATATCTTATTACCTTGTTATGACGCAGTGGTTCTAATTTCAGTTAAATAAAAGATTTTTTCATGAAAAATTAACATATGTAAATAATGACGGAAATTGATTCAGAAGCCGATTCTGAGAAAACTACTTTCAGGTCTTGCGCTTATTCTATTACATGTTGCATAATAATCGACATCCAAGCGGATGAAATCGCTTTTCGTGTATTTCTGCTTAGTTGTTCTAAACTACACAAAAAATGATGCGATTTTTACCACTATTTAATTAAATTCTCTCTTCCAGAAAGTTTATGTGAAACTTATTATTTAATTTAGATATATATCTGAACTCTCTATGTATTGACATGTCTTCACATCAGTAGATTGCAAACGTGCGAAGCAATGGCGGGTCGCAAAAAAATAATTATCCAACTATACATGCATCTTTATTATATAAAGCACGTATATTGTTGATGAAGAAATAATTAAGTGAGTTTAAGAGAACATTATGCCATGTTGCTAAATCTGTTACTAATTAAAGACAACGTATTTAAAGGTCGGTGACTTAAACCCACCCACTGAGTTGATGCGATTCTGATGATAATATAAATCGCTAACAAATTGGTCCCTTAGATATAACGTGGGAGTTTACTTAACAATAATACGAAGCTTCAAACGAATAGCAATTGATATATTTATAGATTTATCTTGCGTCTGTGTATTTATTTAGTTGGTAAGCCTTATATAAATACACTATTGCTGCTGCCCTGGGCATCGCCCGCGTGGACTCTAGTTAAATTTCGAAATTAGTGACATTTAATGACATAAAATTATATTCGGCGGATTTTTCGTTGGTGACAGTTCCATGGCTCATGCGGACGAGCGACTGACGCTGCCGCCAGTTACACACTGAGGGTGTAAGGGCACTGTACAGTTATGGTGAATTTTTCGTACACTTGTACGAAAACGTTATCCTATAATCTTAAGGTGTGTCTAAACATTGAGCGACAAGAGCGCGTCAGCAACACGCAGCGTTTGCAAGACACATTTCTGCGGCGCTCTAGTTAGGACTAAACCAACGAATGTTTGCGTGGCATTACTGCGCGGCATATCCGAGACACGACGCGCACTTTAGTTGACATCAAAACTAAAATGAAAGCAGTTGTCTGTGTCGTAGCTCTGCTTGTAATTCGTCCAAACATAATTACTGACGAATGTTTGTGTGCGTCAGGTAGACAGAAGCGTTCGCGCGCGGCAGTCGTCGAATAATAGCGCGGCAGGAAGCGCGCGGCAGCCGCGCACGATTGCCGCTCAATGTTTGGACACACCTTTATGTAATTTTGCTTTAAAGATACAGTGCTATCTTCATAATAAATGTCGATGTTTACATCTATTCTTAGTACTAAGTAGAAATAATTAACTTATCACTTATGACCCCGCCTTTATGTAGGCCGCACAATGTTACATGCGGTGGGCGTCAAATAAGCCGACAAAGCGTTTATTGTGTTCATGTCTGAGACTAAACGGTTTGGCTATCGTAAATTTGGAGAGGTGATTTTTGGGATGGATAATTAAACTAAAAACAAATTAATAATAAATCTTTTATAGCATTAGTTGGATCAGATTTTTTTATTTTATTTACATAGAGTAAGTACTACGTGAAAGCGAGACCGATAATATTAAATGGTGAAAATGGAATGGTTTTTCTTTAACAGTTTCAGTTATGTAATAACTTACCGTATTTCAGATTATCCTAAGCTTTTACTAAGTGTCATATTATAAGGTAAGTAATCAAATGAATCATTATGAAGAGAGTGCATAGATATAAGCATAATCAGCCAATAATGTTCCCACTGCTGGGACACAGGCCTCCTCTCGGTGAGAGTGGGCAATAATCTACCACGCGGCTCTAGTACGCCTTGGCAGATGTCACACGTCTTCGAATTTTTAGTTCAAGGACATGACGGTTTCTCTCGATGTTTTCCTTCATCGTTTTAAGAGCAGTGGTGATGACATAGTACCTAAAGGGTCTGTCTGGGTTAGACTTCGAACCTACAACTCAAAAGTCACGGCCGTTACCGTGAAAGTTCTCAATAATTATAGATAGGTAGCTATGATTTCTTGGATCAGTACATGGCCGTCTGTTTAACCAATAATATTCCAACCTAACAACTCAGACCAACAAAAAAAGGAAGACGGAGCGCTCCGAACATCAAAAGTGAAGCCACAAAACTATGCTCCTGCAAGTAAGCACACAGGCTCACGCCACACATACACTAAAACTATGCTCATCACTCCTAGTACGTCACGAGTCGTCGTCTAATTAACACCAATAAAAAAAATAGAATTATGCCTTCCTTTGTAGTAAAAACAATAGCAAATCACATAAAAAGTCTCACGGAATCAATTTTCACTTGTACGTACTTGAAATAACATCGTTTTTTAATTTAAATAACTTCGAATTTTAGGTTACTTGGAACAAAAAACCTCATCGAATGAATGAATGAAAGCAGTGACATAAGGTGGTAGGGTTGCCATAATGTGATTTCAAATTTTCCCATTCGATTAAACCAATTTAAATTATGATTTCTTACTTCGAGTAATTATATTCTTGTTTTATTGTTTTATGTATTTATATTTTAGATTTCCAAGTAATACTGAATCTAAAAGTAAATGGATAGTAGCTACAAGAAATAGCGATTTAATTTTTTTTTGTTTTTGTTTCGGAATTGAAGTCCTTCTTAACAATTGAGGTATATTACCATACTCAGCAATATCTTACTCGCACAATATTATCCTACCCATACATTATTATTCCCCAAATTATAGGGAAAAACTTTAACAAATGGCAGCCCGTTTTACATACGCATAGATAAAAAGGTGGCTTCACTTTTGATGTTTGGAGTGCTCCGTCTTTCTTTTTTTGTTGGTCTAAGCCTAACAATAAGTCGGGAACCGCAAAACCTTTGTATAAATAAGTAGACAATTTATTAGTAACTAGCTGTTGCCCGCGAGTTTGTCTGCGAACCAGGATGAAACGTAGCCTATGTCGTTCTCTAGGTCATGGTTTCCCGCTGTGCCAAATTTCATCCAAATCCGTTAAGCCGTTTTAGCGTGAAAGCGAAACAAACAAACATACCACCAAACAAACCTACTTTCACATTTTTATTATTATACTAGCTGCGCCCCGCGGTTTCACCCGCGTAAGTCTCGATACCGTGGGAATATCGGAATAAAAGTATCCTATGTCCTATTCCGGGTCATCGTCTACCTATGTACCAAAAATATAAATCCATTCATCTGTTTTTAGCGTGAAATCGTAACAAACAAACAAACTAACTCACTATCGCATTTATAATGTATTAGTTGGGATAGTTAGGAAGTTAGGATTAAATCGATGTCAGTGTTTTATTATGAAGGCCCTTTGTCGCTACACCACAGATAAGAACATTTTAATTAATTTATCGATGCTTTGACGCCTGGGGTCCGGAGGATACACATTTTAAAAGAGCATATCACTCCATAGTAGGTTAATAGTCTGAAATTGTCGTTACAAGCGTTGCTTGATAAAAGTAATGTCTTTTGTTCTGCTCTATATATTTTTATTGAGATATAGATTAACTCATGGGGCGATTTGAAGTCCTTAGCTATGAAATTTTGAAGAGAATTATCAGAAAATATGACGAATGTATTTTGATTTGTGATTATTTGAACAAAGGTACACGCGTGGTCATAGATGGGTTTTATTTATATGTTATACTAGTAGCACCCCGCGGTTTCACCCACACAAGTCTCGATCCGTTCAGTCGTTTTTGCGTGATTGAGTAAAAAACATACAAACATAATATTTTTCACAATATTATTAGTAGGATTTATCTACTACATTTGTAGGTATAGGCTTTTGTTTAAAATTCGAAGTCTTCGTTAAAAGTACCCATTTGTCCAAAACGACAAACACAAACGATACATCAAGTAATCTAATAAACAGGATTACATTTAAATCCCCAGAATCAGCAACAACAAAAAAACTTATAGAAACCAGCGTACATAACTTCATTTTATTCAAATAGAAACAAACGAGGTAGGGTCTTGATTTATTAACAGAGATTGAAGTTAGATAAAAGCCAACTTTAAATATTATGGCACAAGACATTAATTGTAACGGACTTGACCCAGCACCTACGGGCATTAAATTATAGGTACTACGACTTGACTGCCTCCAATAAACCGCACAGAGAGATAACATGATCTTTCCCCCATTCTTTTATCACAGCATGACGTGTCAGAATATAAAAAATCATTAGCGCATTCATGTATTGTTATAAATTCCGTAACAAATCACCCAAACAAAGAAATATTGCTATTTATAGCCCTTAAGGTGAAAGTTCATAATTTCGATTCGGGGACCACAGAATAGTAGGTACAGAAGATCGGCTCCATGCAACTAACCAAAACAGGTCCACGCACACAGACCTGCACGTACGGAGATCTCAAAATATCTCAAACTACTTTTAATGCCAGCCACGAGTGCACCTGCACTGGCTGTACTGTCTCGCAGCACGTCAGTGGTAACGAAACCAGTATAACCTGGCCTGTTATTCAATCAAAACTCCGTACTACGCTAGTTGCTACCAACTTGCGGTCGACTGTACGTACGGAGATTTCAAACCAATGTCAGTCTGTGCTTGCACTCGCGGTACGTGCAGCGTATCTATGTGTGCGTGTGTTTTCTCTGGTTCGCATCAGCCGACCTTCTCTACCTATCTATTTAATGTTGGTACCTTTGTATTATTTATTATTATTAAGCCCTTCACCGTTACCATTGTGGATTATGACCCTAATTCTTGTTCACCTTTGACAGACATGTAATTACGGAACGCTCGGCGGAAATAAATAAAGTTATGGTTGTGTAATTGGGTTGATTACGCCTTTGTAGGTTTTATTATCATCTACTGGTAATAGCACTATTCATGTTAACTTGCAGGATGATTAGGTATTTCATTAGGTATGTTTGGAATCTAATTTCGAGTGGTTTCTGTCACGTGGAACCCATAATATCCAGAATTTTTAAACTACGCCAGAGGTCTTTGATGACGAGGTATTTCTTGCCGGCTCTTTTCCATAGGAATATATCAATTGGAACCGTGGACCTAGTTTTTGAACTTTCGTAAGTACCCACCACTTATGTGAAATGAAATAGGTATTTTGAAATACAGTTTTCCTTGTTTGGGGATAAAATATTACTAGCTACATATCGTGCCACTGCAGGGTAGAGTCTGAATATTCTCCATATTTTTTCCTTCACCCACTGAGGCAGTGGTATCTTCCATGTAGAAAGTCGTCCCAGGTTTTGAGCCCGCAATCAATCTGTCCTATGTACTCGTAGGTACCTATCTCCTTTTGCAATTTTTCATAACTTAAGGGTCCACCAAAGATGGAACGCAAACTATAATCATGTGCAGTAACAGCATTATCTATGTAAATTACTACGTACCTACAGCTAGGTAACGATAACCCTGTCGAGATAATTAATCGTCCGATTGTTCTAGATATTCGACCCTTACTAATGTTCTCTCTGATACCAAACTGTCTCCAATGCAGTTTGATGCACGATAAGCTTGGACCAAACATGACACAAATCTCACAAGAGCAAAACAAATTCATATTTTTGTCTTATTTACGTGTACAACAAGTACTTAGTCTATATAACAGTGGCATGGACGATCGATCAGGTTAAGCTACGCTTGCCCAGGCCGGTGCGCGGATGGGTAACCATCTTTACATACTCAGACCACTCCGTGCCTCGGAAAGCACGCTAAGCTGTTGGTCACGGCTGTCATTCGTGGATTTTTGATAGTCCTTACTTTGGCAGTCGCGCGCGGACTATAGTGATATTTTATAAATACACTAGCTGATGCCCGCGGCTTCACCTGCGTGGATGTCGGTTATTATATACTAAATACTCGAGAACCACTCTATCCACTGGTGAAAACAGCATGAAAACCGGTGCAGTAGTTTTTGAGTTTATCGCGTACAGGACGACAGACAGAGGCGGCGGAGGACTTGGTTTTATAATAATATGTAAGGATACACAGCCAGTCCTTTTTATTTTTATTGTAAGTACAGGTAAACTAATATCGGAGTAGTTTGATAGAACCTATTTCCCACGAAACATCATAGCTTATTACCGATTTCAAACTCTTAAAGAAGACAGAAAGACATCCAATTAACATACCAATATAGAGATAAACTTATCCGGTTGATTTACAACCATTTAACTGATCATTTGCGTACACTAACATAACATGCGGACATAACATTGCACTTGTAATCCCCGAAGGGCTAAGCAGAGGTGTACTTATACATATAATATAGCCACGCCAGTTATGTTTAAGTCCCAAGGGGCGGGCCTACTGCGATCAACTGGGCACAAATCCAGTCCGGGTTGCTACTCCGGGTTGCTACTGAGATAATCCTGATGGAAAAACCCGATAACACTTTAACCCACCTGGGATTCGAACCCAGGACTTCATGCAGTCCGTTCATGCACCATCGAGGCAGTCCAATCTTGGTACCGATTTCGAACTCCTAAAGAAAATAGAAAGACTTCCAATTAACATAGCAATCAATCTGCCTACCTAGCCTTTTCCCAACTATGTTGGGGTCGGCTTCTAGTCTAACCGGATGCAGCTGTATACCAGTATTTTACACGGAGCGACTGCCTATCTGACCTCTACAACCCAGTAACTGGGTAATACAATACCCCTTGGTAAGACTGGTTGTCAGACTTTCGGGCTTCTGACGACCTGTCTAACGACTGTCAAAGATCCACGAATGTCAGCCGGGACCAACGGCTTAACGTGCTTTGCGAGGCATAGAGGAGTCTCAATATGTAAAGACAGTCACCCATCCACGGACCCAACCTCGGCAAGCGTAGCTTAACCTAATGGATCGACCCGCGCGGCTGTTATTACTTAGCCACAAGCTCCTCCAATTAACATAGCAATATAGAATTTTATCCAATTGATTTACAATCATTTACCTGATCATTCGCGTACACACGTTAGCTATAAATTAACTCGGGGCAGCCCGCTACCTCAAATCGTATTCATAGTCACGCATTGATTTTATCGAAAGCTTGATTCACAGAGCCCATTGAAATGAAGTAACGGATGAATGAAAAAGGAGTGGGTAGTGAATAGAGGAATTAGTAGTTATATTAGCTGTGCTTTCCGGAGCTATGAATATGGAAATAATTTTAGCGGGTATTTGGGTTTATTATTGGGGCTCGTGGCTAAATAATAACCGCCTCACGGGTCGATCGATCGAGTTAAGGTACGCTTGCCACGGTTGATCCGTGAGTAGGTGACCATCTTTACATACCGAGACCCCTCCGTAACTCGAAAAGCACGCTAAGCCGTTGGTCCCGGCTGTCATTCGTGGATATTTGACAGTCGTTACGGGTCGCCAGAAGCCCGAAAGTATGACAACCAGACCAACCAGTATGTGTCCTATCAAGACGTATCGTATTACCCAGTAACTGGGTTGTGGAGATCAGAAACGCAGTAGCTCCATGTTAAATACTGGTATTCTGTTGCATTCGGTTAAACTTGAAGCTGACCCCAACATAGTTGGGAAAAGGCTAGGCAGATGATGATGGTCCGAATTAGGAAAAGAGGCTAATATAGGTACACTACCTATTGATGTTATCTTTTCGTCAATCGGTCTCTCATTATTGAGGATCGTAGCTACTGGACCCCTTTAAACGGATAATCTGCCTCCGTCGACTCCAGTTCAAACACTGATGTTATATGTTGATACAAAAGCTCCCTGACTGTGAAGGGTTGGCGCTGTGCCTCTACCTATCGACCTTGGATTACCTGCAGGCGTGATGTAAGGTAAACTGTGAAGGTAAGGTAACATTTAAAACAGAATCTTCTTTTATGGGTCATGACCTATATATGGATCGCTAATTGCGCAGTGAGAAGATTAACCAGTAAACAAGAATGGAAAAATATCAACTACCAAAGGTGCATTTTACGGGCGTTAGTAACGTAACTTTTTATATTAAGATGTGGTCTGTATAGACAGTATAGAGCAGTGGTAGCCCAGTGGTAATGGCTCCGACTTAAAAGTTATGGTTCGTGGGTTCAAACCCAGGCAAGCAGTTTACGTTGTGTAAATAATATCATCACCATTTTTCTCAAAACTGTGAGGAAACCGGCATGTCTTAGAACCAAAAATTCGAATACATGTGACATCTACCAATCCGCACTGGGCCCGCGTGGTAGATTCCCTCTCGAAGAGAAGAGGCCTGTGTCCAAGCAGTGGGAAGATTATAGGCTAATTATGCTGTATAGACAGCCCTAACAGCCGTTGCATCATTGCCAACGATTGACAAGACGACACAATGTCTAGTGTCTACTTTGCATTCATAGGAGCCGCGCGAGAAATATTCGTGTTTCAATGCTTGAGTGGGTGTCTCATTGATGTATCGTGTGAAAATGTTCTTTTAATAGTCTTTATACTCGCACTTGCAACCGAATCAACTAACGAACCATTAATTTTAATGTGACCATTAAATCTTCGGTTAATGGAAAAACTGAAATAATGGGCAAATTAATGTCAAAAATATAACAAATTTGGTGTACCTATTTGAATGTAGTTCCGCTGCGCCGTATGACAAATTATATTGGACACTTTGTCTGACTAGTTTATATTAGGAATATGACAAAATATTGTAATTAATTTAATGACTTAAATTATGATACAAACGTGTTGTTTTGAGTTTGCCAGTAGCGATGTCATACGTTCTGGAAACATACTGGTTTCATTTTGATTTTTATTTGGACTTTGTTTTATTAAAGCCAATTCAATTATTACAAGGATATTATATTAGTGTTTAAAATTTTAGAGTTAAAGACAAATCAAAAGTTATTCTCGTCCCAAAAATGACTTGACTTGAAATCATAAAATGTTAAAATAGACAACCTTTATTTGACGGCCCCTTTGATGCTGTGCGTTAAACTATGCATTTTATAACTACAATACCTCGTAGGTTACGTCCACTTAAGATGTGATACGTGTCGATGCATTGAGGACGTCAACCTACATATAAAATTGAAAAGCCTATCGGCATTCCATTTCACTGGCGGTCCATACGATAGGTATCCTTCTAGCCGAATGACGAGAACTCAGTGGACATAAATTATGACAGTAACACTCCCTCGTTAGTACGCAACTTACTTTTGTTTATTGCATAAAATAGGTAGGTACTATCAAAGTTTTCGGTTGAAATGATGATGATGAACAAAGGGAAGAAGTGTGACGGCTCCTCTACTTTTGCACATAAAAGTGTTTGAAGATATTTGCATGTTTATTAGGCACTAAGTTATACATCAGTGACAATGCACTCATTGCCACTGTATAACTTAGTGCCTAACAAATGACACTTCCTAGAACAGTGGTGGCCCAGTGGTAACGAAACCGACTTACGAACAGTAGGTCGTCCGTTCGAACCCAAGCAGGCGTTTTACATTGTGGAAATAATTTCATCACCACTGCTCTCAAAACGGTGAAGGAAAACATCGTGAGGAAATCGGCATGTCGCATGTAGCACCAAAAATTTGAAGATATGTGATCTACCAACCCGCACTGGGCCCGCATAGAGTCCACTCCTTATTTATTTATTTATGGCCTATCTACAATTGTTCCACTGTTCAACCAATTAGAAAACACAAGTCAACATACAAGCCAAGTGCACAATATTAAGCGATAGACACAGCATGCAAAAAGTATAGAACACAGAAAAAAAAAAAAAACAATAATTAAGTACAGAAATTACACAATATTTTTACATAATTTTAAAACAAAATAGTCATTTCAATAGCTGGAGTAATTGCGTTACATAGTTACATTCTTTTATTTCTTTTTACCTATTTTGGTGGACTTGGCGCTTGAGTTTTTGAGTGAGTTATCGAAGAGAGGAGGCCTTATAGCCCAGCAGTGGGAACAATATTGTAGGCTGATTATGCAAAGTTATACATAAATGAGAGAACTGCACTTTCACTAAAGCATAGAAAATGAGAACCGTTTCACTGGAGCGTCTAAAATAAAACCAGTAATATTCATGGCTCATACGTTCAACCCTAAGGGAGCTGTCCCATTATTGCGCACGTTTGACATAAGACAATGTCTGTTTTGCATTAACATGTCCTTAGAATACTTGCGTTTTGATGTAAAACCGGGAGGCGTGTGGGAATTCCTGTCTTTCGAAGAATGTTGAAGTGAAAACTGTTTTGACGGCTAAGGCGGAATAATTTCTACACCCCACACGTGGTTTTGTTTGTGAGTAATGAGCAGTGATCGGAGTAGGTAGATTGAACTGGGGCCATTGATCCGAAACGTATTTATATTAATATGGACATTCCTCCGGAATAGGTGGATTATTTAAAAAAAACCGGAACTTATGTAGGAATTGTATTCTGCCAGAGTGGAAGGAGTCATTTGATGATTTGCCAACCTCAAAAAAAAAGGTAGGAATTGTAATAAAATGAGCAATATTATATTCTTCATATTTTTTTTAACGGCACACAGTCACGATTTGACAAAACCCAACGACCAATCAGAACAAAGGATCATGGGTGGTACAATAACCGGTTTTCAGAACAATGCGTACGCCCGCCGACGACATGCCAGGTAGCTCACTCGTTTACTTCGGTTCGTAGAGTGCGCATCTTTGTTTGTTACTGTGTTGTGAAAACAGTAGTAATAATATCACTACCAACATTAACAATATTTAATTGAATCCGGAAATACCGGAATTACTTTCCGGAAAAATGGCTTATCCATGTTATTCTTTCTGTGTGCATTTATGATACAAGTACCAAAAATCAATCTACCTACTCCGATCACTGGTAATGAGCCAGTAACATTAACTTTGTTGAAGCGAACCTATGACAGTAACTACACTGGCCGTCAAAACTTAGTACCACACTTCTAAAATTGCAATAACTTTTAAATTATACAAGATAAAATTTTCGAAATAAAAAGTATTATAAAAAGAATTTAATTTTTTATATAAAATCTTTAAAGCCTATAACCGTCTTTTAAGGAATGGCTAAAAAAACCTTATAAACAAAAACAATCCTTTTCCAATAGTTGCAACTTTTGACTCTTTTTGTTTCTGTTTTTACCCAACTACGGCGAAGAAAAAAGGAGGGTTATGATTTTGACCGATATGTATGTATATATGTATGTATGTATGTAAGTATGTTCATCTGTTCCCTCCTATCTTCTAAACCACTTATCACAATTTGACAAATGAGGTATCGTTGGAAGTGTCTTGATCGTCCGCTGGTTATAGGCTATGTGACGTCACATTAAATTATTAATGGCGCCCTCCAGAGGACTTAAAGCAAGGAACTAAAAAAAAAATTGTTTAATCGTACCATGTGGGGCATCAAATGAAAGGGCTTAATGAGCACATTTCAAAAATATATATATATAAAAGAATTTAAAAAAATTAAGTAATAAAAACAAAAATCCGGAGTCACACGTGTTAGGGCATAAAACGAACAGATTACGTGTGACTCCGGAATTTTAATTTGTCTGCCTGTGGTGTCTTGTTTACACCTTTTTAGTCGTAGTTGGGTTTTAGTTTTTATTACTTTAATTTTTTTGTTTTCACATTTATTCCTTGATCGAGGAAGGTTAAGGACAAGGTGCCAAAAAAAAAAATTATTAAGGCGTAAGACTGTAGTTATATTTGTAGTTTTAGTATTTTGCTAGTAGGTAAGTTAAAAATGGCTATTTTTTGGTTTAAGTTAAAAACGTTACTTATGTATAATAAACTATAATTTCCAAGAAAGCTGATGAAAATTTGCTATAAACCGTTTTTTATTTCAAAACTCTGGCTTCTACAGTTTAGGAGAAATTGCAATTTTAAAAGTGTGGTACTAAGTGTTGAAGGCCAGTGTATGTATAGGTAATGTAGCTGCGTCCTGCTTCCATTTGATGCAAAGTGGCCTATTTTCTAGATAATTTCCATTATTCATCTTCTAAGTACAAACATACATAAACTCACGGACCCATGGACCCAAGGCCGAAACTACAGAACGCCATCTGCTACGATCTTTACATACTCCTAGGTAGAGTCTGCAACGCAAATCGATTAACACTCCAGTTTTTATTTTAATCCCAATTACTGAACTAAATATTTAATTAAAATCGCAACAGAAGTAAACTAAAAGAATATTAACTGTTACCTATTATACAATGAATGAGAAGCTCGTGGCTACTTAATAACAGTCGCCCGGGTCGATCCATCAGGTTAAGCTAGGCTTGCCGGGATTAATCCATGGATGGGTGACCATCTTTATATACCGAGACTCCTCCGTGCCTCGGAAAGCACGTTAAGCCGTTGGTCTCGGCTGTCATTTGTTGATCTCTGACAGTCGTTACGGGTCGTCAGAAGCCCGAAAGTCTGACAACCAGTCTTACCAAGGGTATCGTATTTCCCAGTTACTGGGTTGTGGAGGTCAGACAGGCAGTCGCTCCATGTAAAATACTGGTATTCAGCTGCATCTAGTTAGACTGGAAGCCGACCCCAACACAGTTGGGAAAAAGCTAGGCAGATGATGGTGACCTATTATATAATGAAATGCTGAAATAAAATGTAGGGAATAATTTTGGGATAATTAAGAGGTGTAAAACTAGCAGTGTTTATCGATCGACTTTTTTTGCTGACCGTACGAGATCGTCTAATTGCATAGTTGCTTATTATTTCCTGTACTTTTGATTGTCCTGGTTCAATAAAGAAAACTGTAACCGATTATATAATTGTCTATGCTATTATCTTTCTGGTGAAATTATCAAAACCGGTTAGTCACAAAAAAACAACAGCTGACAGCAATGTTTCACTTTCATTTACTTATTAATATTTATTTGTGTTGATGTATGATTAGAAAGATCAATCAATCTGCCTAGCCTTTTCCCAACTATGTTGGGGTCGGCTTCCAGTCTAACCGGATGCAGCTGAATACCAGTATTTTACATGGAGCGACTGCCCATCAGACCTCCACAACCCAGTAACTGGGTATTACGATACCCCTTGGTAAGACTGGTTGTCAGACTTTCGGGCTTCTGACGCTATGAAACGACTGTCAAAGATCCTCGAATGACAGCCGGGACCAACGGCTTAACGTGCTTTCCGAAGCACGGAGGAGTCTCGATATGTAAAGATGGTCACCCATCCACGGGCCAACCCCGGCAAGCGTAACTTAACCTGATGGATCGACCCGTGCGGTTGTTATTACTTAGCCACGAGCTCCTCAGTGTATGATTAGAAAGATAAGTATCATATATCATACACAATATTATTAACTTATCGTCTTCCAATTACAAGTAAATTCGTTCAAATTATGTATCGATAGCATGATCGTCGGTTTGTATTGAATAGATTGAATACTAAACATTGTTGGCTGGAGCAACAAGTTGGCTTTATACTGAAAATGAATGTACTTTATTTCTATTCGAAGAATAAAAACTCATACTTATGAGGCTAACAACAG
The DNA here is from genome assembly GCA_949152455.1 of Lithophane leautieri. Lineage (NCBI taxonomy): Eukaryota > Metazoa > Arthropoda > Insecta > Lepidoptera > Noctuidae > Lithophane > Lithophane leautieri. Next base: position 6,563,324 of record OX424472.1, on the reverse strand, counting down.
CTAAGGCGCGGTCACTGTCGGATTGCATAGAAAAGAAAGAGAAGCGTGATGACACAGCGCTGGTATTTTTTAGGTTTCTGTACCCAAAGGGTAAAACGAGACCCTATTACTAAGACTCCGCTGTCCGTCCGTCTGTCTGCCTGTCTGTCCATCTGTCACCAGGCTGTGATAGTTAGACAGTTGAAATTTTCACAGATTATGTATTTCTGTTGCCGCTATAACAACAAATACAAAATAACAGAATAAAATAAATTATTTAAGGGGCTCCCATACAACAAACGTGATGTTTTTGCCATTTTTATAGGTAATGGTACGGAACCCTTCGTGCGCAAGTCCGACTCGCACTTGACCGGTTTTTTATGTCTTGCTATTTATCTATCCACATATTATTTTGGTGACGTAATAGAAATATACTCGTAAATAATATAAAGCTGTCTGAGGTCGCTCAAAGATTGCTATGGATACATCGTAATATGCTAGCTATGATTTATATTAAAATGTATTATAGCTACGTCTGTGATGGGCTTTCTGTGGGTGTATCAAAGACAAAATTTTCGAGAACTATTACCGATACACGAAGCCGATACAGGATGTTTCTGAACTATGTTTTTAAAGTACCCATAAAGCTACGTATGATTCAATAGTAACAAATATCTCAGTCTGATCGACATTTCCATAAATTGTTAAAACTATATTAAATTCCTGGTTTCTGTGTGAGCTCAGTGTTCAATTTTCTCGTTAAAACAAATATTTGCATGAGCTGACCGACATTACTTCCGGGTCTGGATGTTCGTGAATGTAAATAACTGTGTTCCGAATCGAAATATTTGTGTACGTATGTGATTTGTATGGGATAACATAAGGAGTTCTAGTGAAGCGTTGAGTTTGGGATGTTAATTAAATTGTTAAGCTTTTGTTAGAAGTTTGCAGATATTGAGTACTGACAAATGCTTGGACAGGTCCACTAAAATCTGTGTGGTTCCTTCCTCAAAAGACCGTTTCAGACACTAATCTGTATGGTCCTCATAAATGGCCTGAACAAGATTATGTCTGGACTTTAAAAGAGACAGTGACCCCTTAGTTTGCCTCGGCCTTTCTTCTCAGAGTAGTCAGATAGGTAACGCCGACCTCATATAGATTTTTTATGTATTTTTATACTACTTATAAAACTGATTCCGATATCCTATTTAGAGAATAAAAAATTTCATTATTGTTATTCAAACTAAGGTCACTTTCTGATTTTGGAATTACGGAATTTTTTAAGTTCCGAATTGAAACCTAAAAAATATTTTCGATGTGGTGAAAGCTTTATTTCTTTGTTTCTTATATTTCAATTTTATATCTATGACTTCTCAATTTTGTATTTATTATGTATACCGAAAATATCTTGACAATTCAAACGTGCCTGTAAATGGTTTAATTGAAATAAATGCTTTGATTTTGAGTTGGACTCAAGATCTAAAAGATAATCTTAAGGTTATTGCCCCAGCAGATATCTACTTAAACTTAATGAAAATATATCTACAGTCTAAGATTTAGTTACTGTAAACAGTCTTAGTCTCATAAAACAACACTTTAAAACTAAAACTTCATAAACTTCAAACTAAATTTAGTCAAACTTGTTTTAAGGGTGCTTAAAACATTACGCTCGATTAGCAAAAGATACTTATTAATGGGCAATTTAAAGTTGTTAACAATTCGAAAGTTACTTAAATAAAAAGTATCTTTTGTGTTTAGATAATAATTATTAACATTAAAATGATTTTCTTGATGTCAGTGACTTGGTTTTCCAGAAGCTCTTGCAAAATCAGGGTCCTACTTAAACATACCTAGCGATCTTACTGCGACGCCAATATTTTTACCACGATATGCCTTTACAACAGTCTATCCCAACATAGTTGAGAAAAGGCTAAGGCAGATTATGTCATATTTTTGTAGCAAGATTATTATTATCCTTACTAATATTATAAATGTGAAAGTAACTCTGTCTGTCTGTCTGTCTATCGCGCTTTCACGCTAAAACTACAGAACCGATTTAAATGAAAGGGACATGCCCAAAATTCATAGTGATTTTGGCCTAGGGTGCACACTTAAAATATGTTGTGTTAATTTTAATATAAATTGTCAATGTGCCAAAAAGAAAAGAATTGGTTTAATAAAACTTCGGATTTTATGATATTTTTTTTTTTTTTTTTTTAATACATTACATTTGTTGTTACATAAATGACTTTGGTAGTGAGGTTTTAAAACTTTATAGGTACCTTACTCGTCATTGGTATCGGTATTTACCTGCTGTGGTTCAATCAATCTTTGAATAAGACGTCGCACCTCTGCGATAACCAATGGATGTCTTCGCATTCTCGATATATTTATGCCACAATTCACACAACGTAAATGTATGTTTGGATCTATTGTTGATGCTTGTGAAGAACTCGACTGGCCAGTGTGAATGCCACGGTGAGCATCATAGCTTATTATCGGGTCCATGTTCGCGCGAGAAGTTTCAGATGAAGCGGAAGCAGAATCCATATTCACGCCAAGGTCGTTAAGGTTAGAAGAATCATCGGAGTCCATTTTAATGCCAGTTCGTTGATTTTTGATAAAATTCAGAATAAAAACAATAATCACAAGCCCCCAGAAGATTCATGACGAGAGACGAGAGTTGTTTGTTGACTTGATGTTTGTTTGACAATTATGACTTTTTGCAGTTGCCAGTGCAATGAAATAAAAATCGATTATCGATTTTGATCCATAATAATTTATTTGATTTTACTTTATGACACTATGACTATATTCTTTATATGTTTATAAGGTACAAACGCACCACCAGATTTTTCATAATATCTCTTAAACGTTTGTTTGTAGGTCGCTAATTAAATTAAATATATCGATAAAAAATATAAATTGGCTTCTAGTATTAAAATGGCAACTCTTTCCTGCCGGTGTTTTGTTGACCCTATAGTTCTATCATTTTAAAACCTATTAATTACGATAAAATTTTTCTACCTCTTATGATAAAATGTTTAGGTTGATAATTCAACGTTAATTATGTTTTTTTTTTTGACATTAATCTTTTTCTTGTGCCTTCATGGCCAAAAATGGGCAATTGTCTTTGGTACACAGATAGTCTAGAGCCTGAGAAAGGACATAGGCGACTTTTTATCGACATACCACGCGGGCGAAGCCGCGGGTGGAAGCTAGTATATAATAAGAGAAGAAGAAATAAGAATTTGACCTATATTCGTTGATTTAAAAGTTAGTTCTCTCTTGGATATCAACTCCAATAATCCCAATATCTACTTAAGTCTGTCGGTATAGGAATTATGAACTGCGCTGAATTGATTGATATTACATTTAAAAACTTATAGCAGATATACAAAACACTTACTTAATTCACAAAATATTCGTTTCAATGTTTCACAAAATATTCGTTTCAATATTTCACAAAATATTTGTTTCAATATTTCACAAAACTTACAAAAGGACGACAGAGAAAGTTGGCGCGGAGAACGCAAATAATTTGTTGCACTCGAATATTATTCAGTGCAAAGTTTATTTTAACTTTACTCTAATTAGCTACAAAATGTAGGGCGATAGTTTTCTTACTGAACAATCACGTTACAACACGCCTTTATAGTATGAACACACGTTTGGGTCCCATGTATAAGGGGGCCTATTTGCCATTACCCGTTCACAAATACAGTATGTTAACTAACAAAGGGATTTCCCGCTGACCTGCAATATTATAGCGTCCATATACGGTAAAAAAAAATATTAACACAAAAAAAAAAAAAGTGAAATATTCACACTTATATTTCAACGTAGAAAGACAAGTGTACGTGTACAGAGTTCATAGGCTCCAGCTACGATATCTAATTGCGTAACCCATTTTCAGTAAAAGATTATGACTAATTTTTTTTTATTTGACAGTTCAAAAACATTCATTGGGTTATTTACGTTGTTGAGCCAAACATTTTTTCTAACTTATGAAGCAATGGATTAGCAATCTGTATCAAAACGATTCAGATTATGATTGATCGTGTATAACGCAATTAGGGTGCTGGTTGTTACTGAGAAATAACTGATTGAAAATTCCAATCAGAAATAAAGAAAAATGCGTTTGTAAATTGGCATTAGACTAAAAACACCACAATTACATTTAGCCCGACCGGAAGATCGACCCTAGGAGCCCGCACTTAATAGCCGTTTAGGGGTATGAGGAACAGGGTGTAAAGTTCACTCATACTCCATAGAAAAGGGAGGATCCTCCGACCAGACGGGTGTTGTGTCTGGCGGGCAACTGCCCAATGATTGATATTGGATTTTTGTATATATGTTCACTGCACGGTAAACTCTAATTGCGCGATGCAGGATTTTTGTGACGTCAGGATTTTTGTGACGTCAGGATTTTTGTGTGACGTCAGGTCTTTGATGCGTAGTTCGAATGTGGCGATGTAGGTACCGCCACAGCCGCTTTTCTCATAACCTAGATTACAATTCATTTATGTACGAAGCAGTTTATTTTAACTTTTCAATTAACATCCAAATCTAGGGCAACAGTTTTCTTACTATACAAGCTGGCACTACTCATTGTCATACTATAATGGGCACATTATTACATTGACTCGCTATGTTTGAGATATTCTCTATTATAATAACGTTTCTTTGCTAGTATAACGTTTTTCAGTCAATAAAGATATTTCTGCTGATTAATGTAGAGCATCAAATATTCCTTACTGGTGTGTGGCAGCTGGATTGGCAGTGGGCTGGTCATGTTTGTCGAAGGACTGATGCCCGGTGGAACAGAAGCATCCTGTGTAGAGTAGTGTAGCCCCCTAGCTCGATAGGCCGGCGACTTTAAAAAGGTGGCTGGGACAGACTAAATGCGAAAGGTGGAGGATATAGTGTTGTGGCGCATTCTAGGAGAGGCCTATGTCCAGCAGTGGACTGCAATAGGCTGAGTTGTATGGTACAGAATTAAGATTATTTTTAAATTCGTTCGAACTTTTATGGGTATTATTACATTGCTGTGACCATTATCCCATGATAAGTTCGCGCTGTATATATTATGGTATCGACTACAAGATATTAAAACAGGGGTAATATCTTATTTCCCTATTCAATAGCCAATTAGGAACATCTAAATCGCACAGCAAACTGACCGATTACAAAACAGAGTAACCATTTTTGGTATAACCATAAACCAAATCAACCAACCCAGTCTAATTCACTTGTAGTTTAACCAATAAACATGGTGCTCTTGTCAATTACTACGATTGATTGGTGCTCTAAGACGTACTAAGACATGGTGCACACTATGCGACATGCGACTGCGACTATACGCAACGATAGGCTACGGTCGACAATTTTCATATTATAATTTTCTGAAAGCTTCGCACACTTGGCATCGAGTTGCAGAGTTGCAACGATAGGCTACCGAGTTGTATGCTCTCGCCAATTTTGTCGCGGCGACTAGACGCACGGCGCACGCGCACACGACGCAACAGTCGCATGTGACTGGTGAGCTTCAGTCTTGCTATTAGTGCTCAGCAAGGAACACGTATAGCGAATCTCAACATGGATACGTTCGATTTCGATGATTTCAATTTGGACGGCAAAGCGCGTCGAATATTCAAAGAAAATTATCGCTTTCTGCATGACGTCTGTCGTAGCGGCTAAGTTGCAGATGCATACGACACCTCTGCGTCTAGTCGCATCGATAAGGCGCAGATGCATAACGACGACTCTGCGTCTTGTTCCAGCGACTAGGGAAGCAGACGCACCATTCGCGTTGGCACTTACTAATGCTTACTAACATTACTGCAGACATTCCAAGCACCTACTTGTGTGGATTGATTGATTTATTGCTATATGCAACCCGTGCATATTTAGGAATGGGGCCACGCAAATAGAGAGTTGACAGTTTGTGCATGTAATCGTATGACGCGTCTTTAAATTGGTCGTCACAATCGTCGTATCGACGATAGTTGAGGATAAGTGTTATTTTTTCTCATAAAATAATAAGTACTTAGGTAGGTACTTCAAAATGTTAAATTGCATGTGACAGGAAAGTTTAAAATGATGAATGTGGATCAGAAAAAGGAAAGATGGACGATTTCTGTGAAAGATGACAAATATTATGAGTAGGCAAATCAAAATGGCAGACTAAAGTTACTGATACATTTCAATCGTATTTTGTTTGTTATCTTATATCTTTTGAGTAGGTACGTCATTACGGTGGATACAGATAAATCTGAAACGCAACACGAAATGTAACATTACAACAAGGTGATCTTGATTCACCAATATCTGACACAATGTTGGGTGTTGTCATATTTGATTATAATTATCTTGGTACACACGGCTACACATCAAGCTATACATTTCCAGTTCATGCTGATCTCGCATTATATAGGATTTCCGTACAATGCGAGGTCAGCATATACTGGAAATGTATAGCTTGATGTGTAGCCGTGTGTACATACTAGTCAACCAGAACTGCTAAACTCTTGACTTACTTACTTCGAATAGTAACATATCGCTGGCTACGCCAATTTCATGTTACTTTCTTAGAATCCTGCTGTTTCCGGCAATTAGAAATAGCATGATTTTATGGACGAAAGTAGGAAATGCTCAAGTTATATAAACAGATCTCCATTACTGCTGTTTTTATGGCCACACTGGTAATAGCAAAGCGATACTGCAATAGCCAAACATTGTAATAATCAGATCGTTACCCAACATTTACTTAAAATCGTCCTTATCACTACGATGTAGAGTATATTTTGCGAGAAGGTCGAAATAGGAATCGAAGTTAATTGGCCAGTGAATAGTGCTCATTATAAAATAATTTTTCCTGGCTTGAAAGGTCTTAATTGAGTGTTTCGTTTACTTAAATAATTGAAGCTAGTTTTGTTATTTGAAGTATGAATAAAGCGCTCATTTGTTTATGTTTCTCAGTTCTTCATTAAGGAGCTTTGGCGATCATTTCACAATGTTTTTTGAAGCTGATTTGTTAATTCACTTTCATACCTTTGGTTGGCAGGCCGTGGGAAAAACAAAAGAGGTCTATTATCACGTTTGTGTGTGCTTAACTTTTATATCCTATCGTAAATTAATAGTGTGTGTACAATCGGTTGTCATTTTCGCTTTCTATGCGTAGGCGAGCTTTGTGCTTTGTAGACAGTAAAAAACTTTTACATGAAATCAAATTGTTATTTGTATGTTGTTGTTGATTATTTAAAAGGCTATATAAATAGGGAGAGGTGATTATTTTGTAGTTAAAAGTTCTGATACAATAATTATAAGTTTGTATTTTTTGTATAATATTTACATAGCCTAATGTTGAGAGTAGCCGTTTGCTGCAGTAACCTCGAAAAGAAAAAACTAGTAGGTACGAGTACTATAATAAATATAAAAATATAATATATATCCATACTAATATTGTAAATTCGAAAGTAACTCTGTTGGTCTGTCTGTCTGTATGTAACGTTTTCACGCCTAAACCACTGAACGAATTTCGACAAAATATGGCAAGGAGATAGATGGTATCCTGGGGAAGGACATATGCTACCTTATCATCGACATACCACGCGGGCGAAGCCGCGGGCAGAAACTAGTAAAAAAAAAAAAATAACGAGACCCAACAAAATAATAAATATTGAGTCTCTTTTTAAATGTCGGTTAAAAATTAAATCCTTTGTGTATGAGCTGCTGAATGGGTTGCACCTGCATTGCTATTCTGTAACCATCTCAAGGAGATGTGAGCTTCAAGTGAACTGTCACTGCCTTCGCATCAGTAGGTATCGATGACAATGACAGCTCACTCCATACTCACTTCACCTAAACTTTCACGGTGAGATGGTTACAGAATAGCAATGCTGGATGTTAGCGTGAATTGATAAGTCACAGATAGCCAAAGATAATGGTTTATTAAATAGTTTCAACTACCACATCTTGGCACTAATGCTATACAAACATTGTTTAAATGGACGCTGATTATGTACTGTCGCGTTACACTATGGTGCAAGGCGAATGAAAAGTGCTGATTTTTGCAATGCGCACGTGGCATGTACGATTCATGAATGATTCATGATTCATTTTGTGTACTACGAGTTACGAAATAATAAAGTGCACTTCTTTCATATTTCAAAGATTAAAGATTAAAGTCAAAGTCAAATAATTTATTTCAAATAGGCACATAAAAGGCACTTTTGAACGTCAATGATAAACAAACAAAGAAATAGAATTGATTCTAGTTGCCCATTCCAAAAGGTAGATTTCGTATGGAGAAGAATGGGCAAGAAACTCCACCGTTACTCTTTTCAAAAATGTTTACAATATTTTGTATACATGAATTATATAATTATATGTGAAGACCATGCACCCACAATAAGATTACTGTCCCACAAAAGGCAAAAAAAATAATTATAAATGGAGCAATGACAAATAAATCAGTTATGTGATAGGTACATGGTGCTCACATATTTACAAACATTGTAAAAGTATACGATATTACAATATTCCTAACATCTTTAAAAGTAATACTAATAAGTCAGTGCGTGATTCCATGCAATCACAGAGTGTAAAAATCTATGACATACAAATAATAAAATATACAACTAAATTAGCAACCAGTTTGATTTTGTCCAGACTCTAAATTGTCCTATGGAGCAAGACCAGCATGTTTCCAAGCATTCTTATCCTGGATATAATCCTCTAATTTGTAATAAGCTTGTTTACAAAGTGTACTTTTTATATGAGTTTTAAATTTTCTTTCATTTAATTGCAATATATCACAAGGTATTTTGTTATAGCATTTAACGCAGTACCCCATAAAAGATGTTTGTACTTTAGCTAATCTGAAAAATGGTTGATCTATTTTATCTTTATTTCTAGTATTAAAATTATGTCTGTCACTTATTTTCTTAAATAGATTTAAATTCAATCAATATTGGTTCACATTCATTGTTAGACAATTTCATCTCAAAATCAGATGGTGACGAGTCAGCACTTTCCAAAATCTGATGGTATCTATAATTGAGTGGCAATGACGTCATTTTATTTCTAGAGATTCACACGTTTGAACGATGAGTGAACTGTGATTCAATTGATAATAAATGATAATGGAGTCGTTGTGGCATGTAATAGTTATTACCGATTTAAAATTTATTAGTTTCTAAGCCTTACATTCTTGTAAGAATTGCTATCCCATTTATTGTAAAAGATCGAAAGATTTTTTGTAGCGAACGCCTTGCTCAGGTCGCTCTAAAGATCAACTGGCTCACTCATTGTCAAAATAAGACTGCCAAAGCTATTTAGGACAAAATCACAAAAAATACAACACGAGTCATTAATAAAAGAATGCCTGAGATGACAATTTTATATACATAGTTTTTTTTTTAACTGTTGGAACCACAAGAAAAGACCGTTTAATAAAAAGCTCCCTTTTAACACCGAAGCCCCCAGTCTTATGGAAATCAGCCAGCCTCATTAAAAAACGATTGACACCAAGTCCAAACAACAGACTCGCGTCCTAAGACCCCAACGTCAAAACAAACTATCGACTCCTTCATGAATTATTAAAAAGAAGACATTTCCCCGCTGGGTAACAAAAAAAAGAAAATGTCACCTCTCCTTGTGAGGCCCTTGGGAGCAATAAGGTCTGTACTCGCTACGATCACAAAATATATAGATTCAGAAGGTTGGCTCCTTACAACCAATGAAAACACGAGACTCATAGACAAGCTTCACGTACAGAGAGTGCAAACGCACTCGCGACTATTTATAGCATTCGTTTGAGATAGTTTCAGAGGCGAACACGAACGCGTGACGTAATCATCATCATTTCATTCGAAAGATGTCAACAACATAGGCCTCCCACCAAGCACCGCCAATTCAACCGTAACGTAAACGTAATGTCAATTCGAACGATTTTTTTATCGAAAACACAACCATCCTAAAACATTTTGGTAAAAAAATTTGCAACAAGCACAATAAGTAATAAAATTATTATATGCGAAGCGCGTATTTTTTACCCGACTACGGTGAAGAATAAAGGAGGGTTATGATTTTGACCGGTATGTATGTATGTATGTAAGTATTTTCATCTGTTCAACCTATCTTCTAAACCACAATTTGACAAATGAGGTATCGTTGGAAGCGTCTTGATCGTCCTCTGGTTATAGGCTATGTGACGTCACATTAAATTTAAACTAACCTAACCTAACACGTATGATTCCGGATTTTGCTGCTTACGCCCGTTTTGGATTTTTGTACAGAGCAGACCTTCTGCATCTATCTAGTTTGTATCAGACTGTCTTGAGACATTTGCGTAAAGTACACTATAACCATAAAAAAGGAGTAATTCAATACGAGGTTTTTTCGTTGGGAGTCGTAAAGTGTTTGGAAGTGTATTGAACTGAAATTAAGCGTGTTGAGGTTTATTTTTGTGGGTTCTTTAGTGGCGATGGCGGTTTTGGTGATGCTGATTTCTTTCAGAACTTGGTCTTACAAATAAAGATGTTCAAACTGCTCTCGGTAGCAAACTGATAAGTTGTAAGTATTGCTAGAGCCAGTACGTTTGTAGAAACCGTCTTCGTTTGCGATTTTATCCATAAACACTCACCAAAAATTAAAGTAATACAAACTAAAACCCAACTACGACTAAAAAGGTATAAACAAGATACCACAGACAGACAAATTAAAAATCCGGAGTCACACATAATCTGTTCGATTTATGCCCTAACACGTGTGACTCCGGATTTTTGTTTTAATTACTTAATTTTTTTTTAATTCTTTTATATATATTTTTGAAATGTGCTCATTAAGCCCTTTCATTTGATACCCCACATGGTACGATTAAACTTTTTTTTTTTAGTTCCTGGCTTTAAGTCCTCTGGAGGGCGCCATTAATAATTTCATGTGACGTCACATAGCCTATAACCAGCGGACGATCAAGACGCTTCCAACGATACCTCATTTCATTTTCATTTTCTCATCAAATTGTGATAAGTGGTTTAGAAGATAGGAGGGAACAGATGAACATACATACATACTGATACATACCGGTCAAAATCAGAACCCTCCTTTTTTCTTCACCGTAGTCGGGTAAAAACAAAAGTAAAAAGAAAATTTGAAAAGGATACAAAATACGAACGACAGGAAACATTCACAAAATTCACATTTTGACACTGCCATTGTCCTTACGCGTGTAATTGACCGTGCCGAGAAGCTGAGGCATAATTCACAAAGAGAAAATGGAATTTCAGCGTGTACCTGCAATCTTCTACCGGATGACTGGTCACACTATGAGCTCCATAATTTGTGCGATTTTCATCATTATCTGTGGTCCCAGTGAGAGATGAGCTGAGCGGTCTGTTGCATTTTATTTCGTTCTTTTTTTAAAGTTTTTATTAGACATATAAGTTTATTGGTAGGTATGCAATTTATGGTTTATAAAATCGGGAAAGGACATACACAACTCATTTATAAGTCATAAGTCTCTTAGAAAAATTAGCAGTCAGCCCATATTTAGAGATACTGGTATGTTGCAGGCACTTTTTTTTAATATTGATCAACTTTATTTGTAAATAACCTGTAGCAATAATAATTAATATTCCTATCTGTATTCAAACTATTCAAACTAAAACACAGCATGACTTGCGCACTTCAGCTTGAGCCTTTTTTAACTCTGCAGGGCTTCCGAAGTCTACAACAAAATTAATTGCATTTTCTACCACGAAGTAACTCGTTTCTTTGTTTGCCTGTCTCACTGAGAACAAAACCGATGAACTTATTCTAACAAACCTCTTCCCACCACGTTCATTACTCGTTCATCTCCCACAAAGAGCTCACTCGCAGCGATTTCCACGTAAATGACGTGAAATACGGCCCGAAACATTGTGCCGTTGATTGAAATCTTTTGTTAACTTAAATACTGAAGAGTTTAATCTGTTTAATTTTTGCACGGAACGCTTATTGATGAAGTTGATTGCGTTTATTACTTATTTTAAATTACGGTGCCAGTGAATTGATGAGCTGCTGCCGGGAATTAAGTGGAAGGCCTCTTGTTCATGTTAACTTTGATGAAACATACAAGTAGGTACCATGTATCGAGTTCGTAGGTATTGTTTTGCTCTCGGGAAATTCTTCTGCATGGCTGGCGCAGGTAGCTACTCCCATATTGTGCCCCAGAGAACGTTTAGTACTATCATTTGTGGAGATTTTTGAAAACTAAATCTTAAATAAAAAATAAAAATAAAGTTTTTATTTATGCTTCAGTTTACAAAAAAGGGTTAGTGTTGGGAGCCTCCTTTTAAGCAAACAATGCCTGTGTTAGGAGACTCCGCCCTTCCACAGTACAGCATAATTACTTAATCTAATTAAAATTACAAAACCGCAGGTACTTAAAATATCAAATAAAAATTAGTATGTTAGTGAGAGTATGATTCGAGTGTGAATACCCGTGCGTAGTGTGTCAGTATGTGAGAGTGTAAGTGAGTGTATGTGAGAGTGTATGTGAGTGTGTAAGTGAGTGTATGTGAGAGTGTAAGTGAGTGTGTATCTGTTACTTTATATGCTCCAAAAGTGCTTCCCTGTCATCATCAACTCTTTACCAAATAATAATAGGTACGGTAATTTCTTTCTTAAGGGTTTATTAAGAAGCGACCTGCGTCTTATAATACCAAGATCCAGCAGCGTCTTCATTATCTACTTTACTGTATAAACTTTTAATTTTGTTATCCTGATTGCCCCATGGCATGTTCATTACTCTTCATTTATTTGTGTTATATTTTCTTTTGTTGAACTCTAGTATAAAAGTTTCTGTCCAATGTCTTTTATCTCTATAATTTGTGTGAACATTAGCAGTAAAAAGTTTCCTAAATACTATCTTAGCTGATGATGAATGTATAATGCTGTTTATTTATTTATTACATAAATTAAGTGCATTACCCTTGCATATTATAAACCAAAGTCCTCCGCCGACTCTGTCTGTCGTCCTGTACGCAATAAATTCAAAAATTATTGCACAGATTTTCATGCTGTTTTCAACAATGGATAGAGTGGTTCTCGAGTAAGGGTTTAGTATATAATAACCGACATCCATGCGAGCGAAGTCGCGGGCATCAGCTAGTTATAAATAAAAGTCGCTTTTTTGTCTGTCTGTACGACCGCGTTGTTCTAATAAACTACGCAACATATTTTGATGTGGTTTTCACCTTAATTTCGAAAACTTATTCCGGAAGGTTTATATGTTTTACATATAAATAATAAACTTATAATATATAAAGAAATTTCAATGTCTTATCGATTAGTAAAAGCTGTGCGATGCAGTAGCAGCGTGTCGCTAGTTAATTTAGTTATTTTTTACGACTTTTTGATGACTTTATAAATTATTATACAACTAACTATTAATTAAATAATTAAATCCTAACTAAAAAAACGAACTATACAAATAAACAATTAATAACTAAAATATGGCGTCGAAAAAATTTATAAATGTAATAAAAACAGACTACGATCGTCCATTGACTTTGATTCATCTAGCAGACATGAAGACCATAGCTATAACAAGACAGACCTATAGGTATCATTACCATTCAATAAAGCAGTAAATTTTACGGACTGATAATGATAAAGCAGTATTTTCAACGAGTCCCTCCCGGGATAATAAATTGTCCGAGTTTTATGTTAATTTTTATTCCGTTCAACACAGAGGCACGAATGAATGAATGTTGATAATAATATTCGAACAAAAATGTTCAGTAATTTGATTTCGAAGTGAAAAGTGCATTTAAAAATTGGTAAAATAAATGAGAGCCGGACTGCATTCAATTATTCTTTCACTCCTCTTGAAATGAGTTCAGTGTGAAGTTGTAGGTATACGGATTAACTGAGGAAAGGCAAAAATTAGCTTACATTTTCTTTTCGATAATATTTTTATTTTAATTTTTTTTTTCGATTTTTTTCCTCGAATTTAATCAGGGTCCTGTAACTACTACAAAACTTACAATAATAATTTACAAGTTACAATTTACTCTTTAATTTTAGAAGTGTCTGTACCACAAAACTCTAAGCTAAATAATTGTAACGGACAACTTTACAAATAAATTATAGTGACATGTCTACAATTTACTTTTTTATATTTCTGTGTTACGCATTATTGTCTACAATTTAAGAATTTTCTAGAATTTTAAACTTGTAAGGTTTTTTGTTGTGAGGCCCTGATATAATGTTTAAAACTAGTCCTTGGTTGACCCTTGTTAATCGTGAAAGTGGTCAAGTGGATCAAAATCACTTGTATCCATTATCACATTTTATCACTCCGACTTGACATGACAAAACTTTTTTAATTAGTATCTATCTTAAAACGTTCCCAGATTTGGTATAATTATCTCCTTGTATTTTTCTTGGGCCAAAAACTAATATGCCAGACCTCTTGCACCTTGTAAAGATTAACATAACCACCTTATTTTTTTTTGTAAAAAGTTCCAATAATTACAAGAAACAAAACTCTTCGGAGTAACGAACTCATTTTTAATGCAAGCCACACTTACATAAAGATGCTAAAAAACGAAACAAAAAAATAAAAGTCGTGTTCTCCATTGTTCATTCAACGTCGCCTTGTCTTGATTTCGTGATGGTTGACGCGTCGAGTACAAATATGAATATGTTTAAAAACTTTTGAATACTAATTGCCTCGTTTATGGGTGACTTATGTTCTGAAGGTACCTAATTAGTCTGAGAATTTTGCTGATTAATGATGTAAATAAATACTGGCGGTTACTGCTGGACATATCTTTTTTCAGCTTAGTTTTTGTCACTTTAAGATAGGTTTGATTTCAAAATAATTATGAGATTTGCCCGTTAACATTAGCTTCTGTTATTTGAACTTCTATTTGTGTATTTGTTAAGGTTTTAGTTACTTTTGATCAGGGTTATGTTTGAAGTGAAACTTCATATGCAGCAACTCGAGAATTGGACGACAATTGAAAGTGAAATTTCAAGGACGCGTCACGTTTAGGCACATTTCGTTACATGAGAGAGAAGAAAGATATAACTCTCTCTGTCTCTCACACACAATTTCTTATTCTTTATTTCTTAAGAAGTTTCACTTTTATCACGTGTACGGTGCTGCACATAGAAACTGTATCCACATAGAGCAATATAATTTGCGCCTTTTTGTTAACCGTATCCCTAATGCATGATGCATTTGCCTTTTTAAGAACCATTTACGTATATCATTCGATCAGATCAAACCAACCCAGTTCTGTCACAGACGATCAATTAACGAAATTGAGTTATACCAATCGACTCAGATCAAAATCAATTAACATTCCGCAAACGAAGTAGGTGAAAGCTAGTTAAAATTTAATTACGGTTTACATACCTAGTAGTACAGTCACGAACATCAATGTGGAAACACTTAGGAAATTCAAAAGCGATTTTCTTGTGAAATTACGATTGCAACTTTGATACCTATAAGATCATTTTCTTGTAATTACGGCTTCGAAAAAAAATTGTCCTCCAGGCCGAATTCTGGCAATGGCGACCAATCTCAGCGGAGACCAGTACGTTGATTCTGTAAAATTCAAACTACAACTCACATCTCACATTGCTATTCACTCTCACTTCGTATAAGGTTCAAAATGTGTTCGGGTTCGAGTGCAAAGTAAGCGTTGAAGTGACTGGAAAATCACCTTACTGAATGCCACTTCTTACGTTATCTCATACTTCATCTGTCCAAATCTCACGGTCAATTTAGTTCAACTCGCTGACAAGCTCGCAAGGGGAGCGCTAGTGTATCAACCGAGTTTTTAGAATGCCAATCAAGAAACTCACAGCGGATTCAGATTCGAAGTTTAAAATTAAAATGAGGTCTTACAGAATCACACCCCGGCCTTCGGCTAGGCGATATTATAGTGCATAGAATGTGTGCTCAGCCACAGATGCACTCTTTCTTCCCTCACTTTCATAGTTCGATAGGACGGCAATCCAATACGACCAGGGAGGGATCAGGCGCAGGGCCAGCGGCTTTTAACGTGCTTGCACAGGGCATCATACCGCCAACTTCCAAACTCCGGGCTGTTACTTAGAAATTCCTAACGGAAAACCCACTAACACTTCTTCCGACGCGGGAAATGAACCCAGGACCCCACGCTAAGCAGTTGTGCTAGCGACCACGAGATCAACGGGGCAGTCTAAAATTCTTCAATTATTTTTTAATTCTCTGTCAACCGTTGCGCTATCATTCACTTCTAACACTCCCATCAATAATTTAGGAGAAAATCGCTTTTGAATTTTGCGAAGTGTAGGTCACACACACATTATATTATGCTCGTGACTGTACACTAGGTTTATTTTAAACGCAAAATAAAGCTTAGAAATTCAGTCCAAAGCACGTTCCCGACATTTGCTTAGGAAGAAAGTAACAGTAATTCCTTAGTTGTTTCCTATGAGTGATTTACAACTAATTACGATGTAAATTAGGAAGGCAACGGCACTGGGTAGCTGTTTAGAGTATAATGTTTGTATAAAGGCCTACCACCAGTGGCGGTACGGCACGGCAAAGGATTTTTACGTGACGAATAGGAATATAACACGATTCAACGATACAGCATGCATATGCATACCGCAGCTTTGTTTTTGATAACGGCGACCCTTTAAAACTATTATTTCCTAGCATGTGCCCTAATATGACTCGCTTGACCGAATTTTGTTTTGATTACCCGGTCACAACTAATGCAATGTCATAGTTATAATATTCCTATGAATATTATAACAATAACATTGAAATTTACTACCACCAGTGGCGGTACGGCACGGCACGGCAAGAGATTTTTATATGACGAATATTCGTCAAATAAAAATCCCTTGCCGTGCCGTGCCGCCTGTCGGCGCAGGCCCTATGGGTTGGGTTTTATATAGGAATATTATAACTATGACAATAAAATTGAAATTTACTACCACCAGTAGTGTACGGCACGCCACGGCAAGTGATTTTTATGTGACGAATAGTCGTCATATAAAAATCCCTTGCCGTGCCGTGCCGCCTGTCGGCGCAGGCCCTATGGGTTGGGTTTTACATAGGAATATTATAACTATGACAATAAAATTGAAATTTACTACCACCAGTAGCGTACGGCACGGCACGGCAAGGGATTTTTATGTGACGAATAGTCGTCAAATAAAAATCCCTTGCCGTGCCGTGCCGCCTGTCGGCGCAGGCCCCATGGGTTGGGTTCCGAAGCGGATTGCGGATTGTTCTACAAATTTTGATGTGTTTTTCAATGAGGTTGTGTTGCATTTTTATTATGGCTTGGTTGAGGTAAAACGCTTGCGTCTTGATTTTGATTAATTATACATTGAGACATAGAATAAGTGCGAGATTTAAGACGTTTCCATTTGAATATTGGGTTAGAATTTTAATACAACTGCACATATTTGTTTTTAATTCAACCTTTTTATTTTCAGAATCAATTGCCTTTGATTAGTTGTGTGCCCTAATTTTAGGGCCCTCTATAAAAGAGTCAAATGTAATTTTGTAATTTTTATTGTAAGTCAGGTAATTTAAACAATTTGAGAATTCCACAGAAATTATGAAAGGATATAGAGGAGATTTCCCGATTGTGACAAAATAAACTTGTACTGTAGTAATCCTAGAAAAATGCTAGCTGAAAACACTGTACTGCACTGCTTAAAATGAAATCACCATTCTAATCCAACCTTCCCCTTCCTTTAAAAAAAACTCATTTAATACTTAACATAACACCACGCCTGTATTTAGGAAGAGGTGTACCACCTATACAGGGTGTCCCACGGATATGCCACATGGAGGGAAAGTAC
Source organism: Lithophane leautieri (assembly GCA_949152455.1). NCBI lineage: Eukaryota > Metazoa > Arthropoda > Insecta > Lepidoptera > Noctuidae > Lithophane > Lithophane leautieri. Next base: position 6,545,477 of record OX424472.1, on the reverse strand, counting down.
CTTAAATATTGTAGATGGAACATTTTACTGAAGGAAGACATTATTTGAATTTAAAAAACAATTTAAACTGCATTCATAGATATTGAAATAATTACATGGTTGAACCGGGAATCAAACCCGTTACATGAGAAAAATAATCAACCTGTAGCTTTATCATACCGATCAAAAGGCTTCATCATATGGATTATTTTTTGCTAAATAACAGTGTGAAATTTTGTTCAGAAAAATGAAAAGCTGACATTGCCGTATGGACATACAACTGACATTATTGTAAAAAATGTAGTTTACAAGAACCAGTATGAAAGTTTCCAGGAGCTACAAGCAGAACTTAGACGTATTATTCTAAAGATCCACCACAATAAGATCAAAAAATCGACAGGGAGCGAAATAATCAAAAGAGTGGGACTTTGTATTCAACAGGAAGGGACTGACTCATTTTGAGCATTTGGTAAATTGATTAATTTTGTATAAAAAATGTTACAATTCATGGTCTTCCTTTTATTTGTGACACTATGTTATTTAGCAAAAAATAATCCTTATGATGAAGCCTTTCGATTGGTATGATAAAGCTACAGGGTGATTATTTTTCTCATGTAACGGGTTCGATTCCCGGTTCAACCATGTAATTATTTAAATATCTATGAATGCAGTTTAAATTGTTTTTAAAATTCAAATAATGTCTTCCTTCAGTAAAATGTTCTATCTACAATATTCAAGGTACTTTCCCTCCATGTGGCATTACCGTGGGACGCCCTGTACACTACTAGTACACCCTCATTCCACCAGATAGGTTTTAGTCCTATGTAATCTATTTCTCCCGGAAAATAAGATTGACAAGGTTATTAAACTTCTAAAACAAAAAAAAAACTATTCAGATACATAATTAAGGAGTTGATATCCACGGCTCAATAACTCGAAGACAATAATCGTTCCATTGTGATGGCTTAACAGAATATCTTGACCAATTTAAATGGAGCCTTCAATCTTCATTCAAATAATTCATTTGTTTCATTGACGATGTGCTTTTGTTTACTGGTCGAAGTATTTTCAAATGTGGAATGTGGTTTGGTCGTGTTAATCATTTGGTAGCCCACGAAATTCAAATTTTCCTACGTTTTTTTCAATTTACAGGTCAGTGTCAGGTTGAATCTTGCTCAGATTCGTGACCATAACCAATATCTTAAAATAAAATAGACGTAGATATATTTAGTAACCTATTCCGCTTAACTCTTCTTCAAGAGTCATAAAAAACCCTGTAAGAAATCGACACGTGTTTCACCTCTCAACGAGGCATCCTCAGGATGACGATTGACCAATTGCAAACCAGAACACGACGTGTTGCCACACCGAGCGCTGGACGCAGAGACGCGTGACTTTTACCGCAAAGTCACGCCTGAATCAATTAACTATCTAAATATCTTAAAATCATTAGAACATTTCTCTAAGTTAGATTTGTTCCATAAGAAACTTGTTCCTGGGGAAATAAATTTCTTGGGACCTGAAGAAAAATTATGAAATACAAAAAGTATTTATCGGTACCTACGCCATAAATTCGTATGTATTCGTGCAATGTAATAGTGACAGGAATTTATTATAAAATCATCAACAAACACTAGAAAGTGGAAAAAATAACATAATTATTTAAGCTCACTCAAAACCAACTTATCAGAACCTCACCACATTTAATACGGGATTAATCTGGAATATATCCTTTCAAATAAAAACAGAAATATCCAAATCAGTTTATAGTTCTGATAAGATCTGTAACAAAAATTAAAAAAAAATATAACTGAATTGAGAACCTCCTACTTTTTTTAAAGTCGGTTAAAAATACTCGCATGACGTCACGGGCAACAGCTATTGCTGTATATTTATGTCACTGCCAGCTTTCAATACGTCATACCTTATTAAATGTCAGCTCGATCCACAATCAACTAGGCAACACAGCAAAAAGATCTATTTCTGGAACACCCAACTCAACTACTTTAATGAAGCAAGCGTCCTTAAAACAAAGTGCGTTAGGAACAGTTTATTTCTGGCAGCTGAGGTGAGGAGCTCGTGACTAATTAATAACAGCCGCACGGGTCGATCCAACAGGTTAAGCTACGCTTGCCGGGGTTGGTCCGTGGATGGGTGACCATCTTTACATACCGAGAGTCCTCTGTGATTCGGAAAGCACGCTAAGCCGTTGCTCCCGGCTTATCATGCTTGTCATTCGTGGATCTTTAAAAGTCGTTACGGGTTGTCAGTAGTCCGAAATTCTGACAACCAGTCTTACCAAGGGGCATCGTTTTACACAGTTACTGGGTTGTGGAGGTCAGATAGGCAGTCACTCCATGTAAAATACTGGTATTCAGCTGCATCCGGTTAGACTGGAAGCCGACCCCAACATAGTTGGGAAAAGGCTTCGCAGATGTTATATTTCTCGCTGCTGGATGATTAATATTAATTTCTTCTTGAAATTATTCCAACAAAGCGATTTTCTAAGAATAAAATCATACTTCACAAAGAAACGTTTTGATCCAACAACTGGATCTTTTTCCTTGCATTTAATTTTCCACTATTTTCTTTGTGAAAACTCTACCGCGCTTAATATACAACAAACAATGCTGTTAAAAGAAGTTTTCCGATAAAACTGGCTTTAAAAAAAAATATATTACTGTTGCCCGCGACGTCGCCTGCAATCCAGGATGAAAAGTCCTATGTCCTAATCCTGGTCATGGTCTACCTATGTGCCCATCCAAATCTGTTTAACCGTTTTAGCGTAACAAATTGAAAAACTCACTTTCACATTTTATGATATTAAGTTAGGATAGGCCCTGTTGGTCTTGTGGTCGTAAGCGCTTCTGCTGAGCATAAGGTCCTGTGTTCGATTCGGGGGTCGTGCAAAGTGTTAATGGATTTTCCGTCTGGAATTTTTCAGTAGCACTCCGGAGTCTCGATTTATGGCCGGTTGATGGCAATAGGCTCGCCCCCTATTATATGGGACTTGAAAAATAACTGGCGAAATGAGGGTCTACTTTAAGTGCACCTCTGCCTAACCCTTTAATCCACAAAGTTCTATAAGTATTTCCAATGCTCCAGTCTAGAAAAAAATGGTATCTCTTGAATATCACCTTAATAATTGGCGTAGGCATATTTAAAAAAAGGATCTATTAACATTGCTATGCTCTGCAAGCTTCCTATTCTCATAACTGCAGCCTAAAAGCCCTACAAACAAAACAAAGACCAACAATAAATTCATCACTATAATTTCCAATGCACCAAGGCTCAACCAATATAGGCCGCGTGCGACCACATAGAATCACGTATTAATGTTGTCTCACCAAATGTTGGACCAGGTGTTGGTATCATACTTAATTTTCGATGCAATATTTGATGTTTAAGGTACAGACAGCTGCGTTAATTGGGTACGTATCTCTCACGCCCCTTGCATATCAAAACACCTTATAGAAGGGTAAATAATTAATGCAGCTGTCTGTACATATTTGAACATTGATATTATGGACATTGGTTCGTTATTCCATCATCTTTATATAAATAAGGATTTAAATTGTAAATAATTGTTTTTATGAGTGTTAATGGTATTTAGAACAATAGCAGTGATAGATACAAAATGGAGGTGACCTTAAATCTTTAATTTTTAATAGAGCGTTTTTGGTAAATGTAACCAAAAACGCCATCCATTCCTTAGTTTTTACTTGCTGAATACTTACAAATATTTATTTCTGTAAAATAAAATGTAACCAATTTATGCATAAAAATATATTTATTGTGTCGTTTATTAATTTTCTTTCAATACTTAATGTAGGTACTTTTTTTTTTCTTTTTTATTATTTTCTTTCTTATATAATTATATTTTTAAATATTTCTTAAATTAAAAAGATAGATATAAAAAATAATTAAAATTATATAAGTAAAACAGAAAATATTACTATTAATTCAGTACTGCCATCAATTTCACCTAACATTTACCACGTAAACACAAAATTATTCGTTGGCGCCTCATAATTCTACCACGCGTAATTCGTAACGCATTACCACCTACGATTCGTAGGTCGTCGGCCTACAGATTGTCGTGTCGCTCAACTGAGCCCATTGTTGGCTGGATATAACATCTGTAATTATAAGCTAAGTGGGTGCAAATCGCACACACAGCTCTGAATGCATACCAATATTATGCATTTAGACTTTCGAGTAACGTATGTGATTTGGTGGTTTAAGTAGGGTGTGTGATTGCAGAATAATGCAAATCCCTAAGGCGCTATACTCTATTTGAAATAAGATTAGACATGTAAACAAACCTTTTTACAGTCCGTTCAACCGATTTTGACTTTTATACCGTAGGCACAAGGATGGCTTTAAAAGCAAAAATGTTTCACAATACCAACTGTCTACTGCAGCTGCTATTTGTTATGCCACCAACGTAATAGGAGTCAAAAGTGTTGAACGGACTGTAAAAAAGGTTTATTTATAAATGTCTAATCTTATTTCAAAATATGGAGTATAGGTAAGGGCAAGACTAGTAGAAGACATGGACGAGCAAATCCCACAAAATTCGGGTGGAATATTGGGGCTTTTGTAAAAAAGGATTTTTTCAAAATAAAACTAAAATAATCAAAGCTATCATTACAAAAACTTTTTAAAATTACATGACATTACATCTTAATTAAAGAGAAACTTGAATTCAAAAAGTTGTATTATATTGAATTGCATTATATAGCCAGTTATGAAGCTACTTATGCTTATATTTATTACATTATCGATTACTGTGATGGATCGCAAGAAAACAAGTAAAGATAAGTTACAATTACTAGCAATGAGCATAATTACACCTATGATATTGATTTACGTAGGAACTCAATAACGAATAGTCAGATCACTCTTCTCGGCCTATCTAATCGCACTTAATAAAAATCTTGAATTCATTTATTCATTCACTCAGACCAAATAAAAAACCAAGACGGAGCGCTGCGAACAATACTACAGTGAAGCATGCTAGAACTGAACCAACGCTCTGTGCATACACGCTCACACACACACATTTACAACTTTTTACAATGAAACTACAATTAAACTACACCAAACTCAGTGCACACATGTTTACGAAACCGGCCTCACGTCTCTGTTGACAGCGCTCTGTCTTGGTTTTTTATTTGGTCTGAGTTCATTCATTCAGGGACAGACTTTGAAGTGAACGCACGGCTGCTGGGTCTAGAGGCAAGTACAGATGAGGAAGGATTTTTTAAAATTCATCCCGTAAATATGTTAAATTAGTTTGTAGGGAGGGTTGTCAATTTTGTCGATGAGAACTCGTATCGGGCACACAGGCGTGTGCAAAATAAAGTCTATGGCAACAACCCTGATAGTGCAGTTTTGTTATCTCTATTCTCTACATCACTTTTCATCGTGGATTTAAACCTCGGCACAGCTACACCGTTCGAATTTTCGACCGAAATGTCGAATAAGTGGAGTGTAGTGTATATCAATTATGATAGAAGAGAAGAACTATTTCCATCTTTATCTATTCTCAATACTCAAAACCACGTTGGATGAACTATATTGCGCCATAAAAGCATATTATGTCTACATCATTACAAACTACAAAAATAATTTGTTCGGTTTTAAACAAACTTTGATTAGCGGATATCATGAATAGTTGGAAAACAAAATGTATGAAACGATTCTGTAAATATTTATTCAATTTTGATAGATTCTATGTTGGCCGCGAATTAGTTCGCGTAAACTCCAATCACCAGTCATTCACACAGCTCGGGATTGGATATCCGTATTTTTTTTCACTTGTAATAAATATATAATACCTATCTTGTTTCTTGTATGAGGAACAGGGTGTAAAATTAACTCATCTTCTACAGAAAAGGGAGGATCCTCCGACCAGGTGGGGTCGTGTCTGGCGGGCAACTGCCCAAGGATTGATTTTGGAATCTTGTATATATTTCCATCGGGGGTAAACTCAAATTGCGCGATGCCGGATTTTATGTGACGTCAGGATTTTTTTGTGACGTCAGGTCTTTGATGCGTAGTTTGCATGTGGTGATGTAGATGCCGCCACATTTCTAGTTTCATTGAGTTAGGCTATGCACCAGTTAGTCAATGGAACAGTCGATACGGAACAACTCTTCGCCAACATAGATAGACTTTCATATAGGGCTTTCAATGTTTGCTGAACCACTGCTGCAACCATTATCCACAGTCCAACATCACCTACTGTTGGACGTACGCTCTTTTGATTAGGCTTATCTCCACGCTACTGCTCCAGTCTCATTTAAGGTACAATTGCAAGATCTACTGCTGGTACTCTATACCCTATCCATACATTATTATGAAAATGTATTGATACATATCTTGTAACGCCTTTTTTTTTCTTTTTGAGTGTGGGAAATCATCAAATGACTTCTCCCGCTCTGGGCGGAGCGGGGAGGGCGTGTCAGACTTTTACTGACTAAAACCCACCCGTGTTCGTTCGACTGCCTGTTGCCAAGGGTTCCGGTATCCCTTTCGGACTTTCCCGCAACCCTGGCAGGACCTTGTAACACCTGAAGAGTCTCGTACTTATAAAACGTTCATATTCAAGTCTTACTACTATTCAAAACTTGTCATAAATGTAGTTAAATTAATTGTATTTTTGACAGAATAAAACGCCAATGTGAACGTTCTTAAAAATTAAGGGTATTGCCTCTCAGGTTTCACGCAAGTGAGTAAATAAATAACTACACTTTAAATCTGTACATACGCCAGGTGCGTCCATCCTGTTTGAAGTGTCATCTAGTTCAACGTCTCGCTTAAAGATCGCATCGTTGCAATTATCCGTAGTAATAAATGGTCCTCATCAATCTATCTACACACTAATTAAACTTCTAAATCCGCATGCACATTTATTTTAATCTCCATAAACAATGAGTCGTCTTGCTCTAAATAATAGACTGAATGAAAAATCCACAAGAGAACAATCCACACTTGTTGATTAGCAAAAGGAGCAAGGATGGTGAAGAAGAGCCACACAGAAATTGTAAAGGATCAGGTGGAATGGTTTATTTTAGCGCTGGAAAACCGCTGCATTGTTGAGACACACATATTTTTATAATGGTTTTTCTTTTTATGCTAAATTGCATTGTATATTCTCGATGGAATGAAAACATTGAAGGAAAACAGAAGGATTTAATTTTGTGATATTTAAAATAACTTTTAAGTACACTGATCATAATCGTCATCTAAAGCTTTTGTCAACTGCAAGACAATGCGTCTTCCCTTTTACGTAATGCATGACCGCGGATACGTCGGATTTAAATATAAATTATTATACTTTGTAAATTCACCACTAAGTCCATTACAAAGCACTTGTAAGTAAATCTAATTAAAAAGCAAAAACGAAATCCAGACTACAACCATCTGTGTTATGACAGGCCAACCATAAACTTATTTGATCTTTTTACGCAGCGATTCCCGATTAGATCTAAAAGGGCCTTTACAAAGAGTATACTGTACGTATGCAGTGTGAAATGTCGAGACAAATTAAAGGCAGCTGCAAAGTGCCTGCGTGATTGGCGAGTGCACATTTAGATTTATGATTAAAGTGTGTGAGTAATATGGTCTGAAGCCCACTTTAGATCATCTTTTATTAAAAAAGTTTTTTTTGTTTTTCTTTTAGGGCTGCTGTAAGACTGTCTTGTGTTTAATTTGTGATCAATGCATTTTGTTTTTGTTGTGTTAGGTGAGTAGGATCGTTGTCTGAATTAGACTTTAATAAGTTGAACAAAATAACTTGAGAAAATGTATGTTCTGAAATCTAGAAAAATCTTAAAAAATACATACATACATAAACTCAAGCCTTTTTCCCATGGGAGAAACTACAGAACGCCAAATGCTACGATCCTTACATACTCCTATTGCTTCATTTACGTTTGTAAGCATACAAGCATAACGAATATTTTTTTTCATATATTAAAATGGCACAAAAGAACTGAGTTAGTAAATAGACTATTTAAAAAGGCCCAAAAGAGGTTACAAATTCTATTATCAATCAATTAGGTTTCCCAATAAATGCGGTTACATCAATTTCTCAATACAAGTTGTTGTAAAAGATCTATCAATTCATAGACTTGTTACTAAGAAAATCCTTTTATGACTGCTCTATATCTTACACAGAAACAGCATTCTCCAACGTTTTCCAGTTACATTGTGCATAAATCGAATTAGGGAAACAAACATACGCAAAAATTCTAAGAAAGCAGTGGATTCAGATGTAAATCAATGTTCCTTTGTAACGCCCGTCACCGTGTTTCAATTGTAACAGCACTATTTAAACTATGTGATCCAGAAGGGCGTAAGTGACTTAAGATTGAGAAAATTGCGATTTTGAACTTTAAGAATTCCAATAAAATTACATCTTGCGTTTGTGTATATGGCGTTTTAGTTTTGGAAAACCTTGATAAGTTGAGTCCAAAAGACAAACGGATTTTGACTTTGTTTTGAATTTTTAATACTTATGCCCTTTTGGACTTACGCCAGTGTTTACTCTTTTCCCTAAAGATACGTTGCGTGCCATAGTAACATCGACCTAAGTTGTTAAGAACATGTTTTCTAAGTAAATCGTATTTGTTTCCCGTTTTGGATAGTGTCGGATTTGAATGGATTTTATTCTATAGATTTCAATTGAACCGTGAACGCCTATCCATTACTTGGAGAGGCTTATGTTGAAAGCTTTGCAGCTCACGTATTCCTACATTAGTATAAAAAAGGTATTGCTCGGAGGAGCATTTTGTTAGTGAATAAATGTATGTACCTATTGAATCTGAAATGAGGTACGTTCAACTTCTTAGATAAAATCTCTATTCATTAGAAATTCCTCCAGAAAAGTACATCTATATGGACTAATTATTATAAAACTGAAGAGGAATTTTTGTTTTTTTGTTTGAAAGCGCTAATATCTGAAACCAATCGGATTTGAAAACTTTTTGAATTTCTTTGGGTGCGCTTCATTTGGTGCATTTCAAAGCTGGTACGGTTCGAGAAATACCCCAATTCTTGAGGAAAGTTACATTTAACATCACGCTTCGACCTTTTTTTTAGGAGCTCAAAAAAAAGTTAGAAGGTACGCTAAGCGAAAACAAAGTAAAAACTCCGGCGGGAAATGTGGCTGTTATTTTGAGGTAATATAGTATGTTATCTAACGAAGGACGTTCCCGTTTACCTGCAATAGTATAGCGTCTATAAATGCAAAAAAAAATATTACCCTTAAATAAAAAATATTAAATTGATACGGAAAAGAAACACTCTGAACACGCACACTTGTCACACTTGTCTTTCTACGTTGAAATACAAGTGTGCGTGTGTACAGAGTGTTTTTTTTACGAATCGATTTAATAGTTTTGTGAATATTTCATTATTTATATTAATATTTTTTAAAGATGAGTTGTAATTTTTTTTTTGTTTGTATGGACTCTGTACTATTGCGGGTTAACAGGATCGCCTTTGATAGTTAACATACGGTATATTGTGGTATCTTACGACTTCGAAGTCGTGGGCAGTTTATATGAAAACAGAACACACGAAGGATAATTAATAACGTTAATAATGTTTAAGTGTTTTCTAAAAGATGAGGACAACTGGTAAAGTCTCCCAAATCCCTTAGCTGAAGCCGTCATAATCTACCCACATGACTACATTTGAGCTTATCTACCTCATTAATGCAAGATCACATTCGATCCGTACCAATTTACACTATTTGATCCATTTCCCCACTCAAGCATATACTCCAATTCTGCAAAGGGTTTGGTATCAATAATGGTCACTGTTGATCGAGCTGTTTCCTAAAAGGCTGGTGGTAGTCCAGAGGCCCTAGACAAAGTGATATTCTATCTAGCGATGATGGAAAAGGCAAAAATGTATAGGACTGACATAAGCTATCAAAAAGCTTATGTCAATTCTGTTGAAAGTCGTTAGAGAAATGCGAAACGCTTTCGAAGCGATTGTCACTTGTCTAGGCCCTCAGAGGCTCGTATTAACTACAAAAATTGTAATACACTGCTGACAATACTAAGATATATCAAAAAAAGTTTGACAGTCCCCGATAAACCCACAAATAAAATACAATTACAAACCGAGCCAATAAATGATACAGCATCACCAAAAGACAAATGGCCCAGACAATTAATACCGAAACCCAACACTATCAATGTTTTTCGATATTAATCATTAATAAAGTGATATAGATAGACCCTCTATTGTCGGTGTGATGGCCCGCTCTAATGGACTGTCACACACACTCTCCTATTGTTTCAGAATAATAGCGACACATGAAATTACCTGTCTTTCATACCAAGTACTGTGACATATTATAAATTACGCGAATACAATAGTTATGTCACAAAGGGCTCTGAATTTTGTACTGTGGGGTAACAGCAGACTGACGTTTGTGGTTCCCTTTGATTTTGATGTTTACAATTACGAGGGGAAATTAATTTGTTTGCTCATGACAGTGGGTGGATTAGTATAATGTGGCAGTATTAATCATAGTTAGCTCACAATAGTAAAATTTATTTATTTCCAGATAAGCTTGCGTTTAACCATAATTATACCACTAATCAGATGTTGAATGACAATGTAGTCAACTATGCAGTATGTTTGTGTGGAAGATATTCATTTGCTCATGTTATGGAAGACTTCAACAAGAAAAAGTTTCAGACTGCACTCCATCACTCGCCGGTGGGGCCGCACTATTAGTGACAACGTCTAGGAATTCTTATGCTGGGGCTACATTGTCGCGTTATCGCGAACTAAAGTTCGCGCGCTCACTGTTGCTCAGCGAAACGTCGAGCGGTGTACGAGAGAGAGCGCGCGAACTTTAGTACGCGAAAACGCGACAATGTAGCCCCAGCATAATAGATAAATATATTTTACGCTTCGAGGTCTATCCGCTTCTATTAATCTTGCACTGTTATGAATTGGGATAATTTATGACATAGGTTTGATAATTAATTAAATGACTGAATAAGGAACAGCAGCATGTAAACTGTGATCAATAATTAATACTCTAAGCATTAGTATTCCCATCAATGACCTATAACAACAACAACAACAGCAACACAACGCAGCACAGCAACCAGCTTCATATTTCTGACTGACCGACACTTTGAAAATTCAATATTGCTTATAAATGCTTTGAGTTTGAGTTGCTTAGATTACAGAGATTGCGAGAGGTGTAACCAGATGAATTCATTATAGAATATATTTGCTATTCTGAAAATACAAAACTGAAACCTGCAATAGTACCTACTATTGCACGTTACGTCAAGGAATGAAGAATTTATGCAACGCTTATAGCTAGCACAACACTGGTAACCAATGAGCTTACAGTAACTAGTCCAATTGTCGCACAATGACCATGCAGTAACGTAACATCCAGTCATGAATACAATTCTAAAACAACCGTGTAACAGAACACAGCAGCAAAATCTGAAAACAATTTCCAATGACAAAGATCAGGAGCGACACTGATTTGTAACACAACTTAACTGATTCTCTTAAAATGCAAATGTTCAGCACACGACCCTTTGTTTTATTCCACACTCGTGGAGTCAATAGTACTACATGAATCACACTTGAGTCATAGAGTATGAAAATAAATTGCAGTTGTTCGCGCAGAGAGGGCATACCAATTAGGTGTGATTTCAAAAGACACTTCAACTCTAGTTGAGATGAAAGATGTTGCCATAAACAGTATTGTATTTACCCTTTTGTGAAAGTTATAGATGTGTACCTTGTTGAAATATTCGTGAGAATGTGCTGAGTTGTTCAACTTTGCTATTCTAAATTGATGTCTTGGCGCACCGAGGTGGTTTTATTTTGGATGTTCTCGTACACTTGCATAATGAGGTTTGTGTTGAGTTCAAGTTCAAACTATATATTGAATGAGCAAGTTGTAAAGGTTGTATCTGGCGATCTTTATTTCAATAATTAAAATATTTTACACTAACATACACTAATTATCATAATACACTTACCTACATTACATAAAATTAAATTAAAATCAATTTACCTACATGTATATAAAAATGAGGGGGGAAAACAACCACTATAGTGCATTAAAAAATTCGTCCGCATCGCTGTCAGCAGGAAAAGTGCCCAAAAGACTGGCAGCATTGCCATATTGTATGGCAATGCTGCCAGTCTTTTGGGACCTTTTCGGACCCCATGGCCCTAGAGTTTCAACCCCAAACGGCTCGAACATATAAGACCCAATGAGATTGGAGTATTTGCGCCGTTTGTGGTTGTAAAGGTTAATTTCGAATAATTAATGTAAATATAACATCTTCACTGCCAGAATAGTGTCATTAAACTATTCAAGCACTAGTCTAATATTCCTCTTCACAAAAAATTTGGTGTCTGTACCTAATATAGTCCAGCTGCTCCCGACTTCTGCAGTGTAAATAAAGGCACTGAATTTAGTATAATGTAAAAGGTCGCTTTAAATCCTATCCTACTTTTATTTTTATTTTCCTGTCACACTTGCAACGAACATAAATCTTACGCTTAATTTAATTCACAGCCATTTTTACTGAAGCATTACAATATCCATTAATATTGTAGCTGTCCTTTAAAATCATGTCTCTCCCTTTGCCATTCAGATTTGGACACATTCTGCGCAAAGGCAGCTGACGCCGATTTATCAATTCTTAGAATCCACAGGATATTGACACCGTTGTAAATCTTCTAATCTTATGTGAAATTCCCTTTTACTGTTTGCGAGAAACTGCTGTTACCATATTTGGTGTGGAAGGGTTTGTTGGTTCACGAAATGACAATGCTGTATTTGTGCTCCATAACTCTTTCATTTTTATTGATGGATTTTAATCATTTGCCATGGCTTGTGTTTTGCGTATTAGTTTCCCTCTCGTCTCAACACTAAACGATTTAACTATAACCTTCATAATTATTGTCGGGGCTAGTTTTTTCTTGTTTATATCAATGATCATCTAAACAAATCTTACTTATTATTTGGCGTTGCCATGTATCTATCTATTATACATCTCATTCTATATAGTACTTTCACTCACTAAAACAAATTACCTGGCCCATTTTTAGCTGACCACTAGTTCAAATGTTAAAGCTTATTCCTATTTTGTACCGCCAGTAAAGGCATCTGTAAATGATGTAACGCAATTAAAAAATAATAAATCATAAGGTCTGCATATCTTCCTGCGATAAGATCAAGACGCTAATGGTCCACCGTCCAGCCTAATAGCTTAGTAGCAATATTAATAAAACTATTTTTAGTAAACATTTTAATGCAAACCGAGCGATGCATTGAACATTCCGACTGTACAATTTTATCTATAATAAAAATTACAGTATTTCTGTTTACCCGGCTAGTCTATAAAGTTTTGTGTTGTAATAAAAACAACACAACCGACCGAGTTTATGTTATGAATTACGATATTATGAACAGTAATCTTGTTATATGAGAGATGTGTGCATTATTTTAAATTGACTGTTTATTTCGAGCTTGCTGTATCATAAATGGTTATTGGATAGTTTTACGTTTATTCGATGAAATCTATTATGGATTTTATGTCTACCTTCCCTTTAGTGTAAATTAGCTTTAAAAGGTAAAGTAGATAGTCATCCATATTTATTTGTTCCCTGGCATTACGGAAAATATATATATTAGATGAAATCCAAAATAGACATCAGAAATCACTAACAAAGCATAGAAAATTCAACTCTGACTAAAACTTACAAAATGACATTTCAGAATCTAGGTTTACAACGTACCGCCCGACAGACAATAGACAGAAATCGCAATGAACTAAGTACGCCACGATATATTGACAGAGTACATCATGATGTATTGGTACCGTACGTGTGCACGAAGGGGCAGTCAGAATTGTCGCCGCGAACCCATGGCAGGTCATACATCAGCTTAAGACAATAAAACATGGACGACCGAAGTGGGTATAGCGAATGGAGGTTTATCGGATTCTGCAACGGTCACTAACGCCGCATTAGTCTTTATAAATCATGTTACTTAGATCTGTGAACATGTTTTGAAATTTCCAATCAGAGGTTATGTGTTTTAGTGTGAAGCTTTATCAATAATTTAAGTGTCCTGATGTATCATCATGCCCAAATTATCTTATTCACAATTTAATTATTTACCTTGAATCTTAAAAAAACTTATCACATTAGGACCTAAGATGCAACGTTGGGGCATACTACGTGTATTTATTAAAATACTTAGTAGTTTGTGTTTTAATGGAATTATACTCCATGAATAATGTAGTCCAAAAGATTAAGATCCCAAACGAGTCACAAATTAATCGGATTCTTTATAATACAACGCCTTTTTTTTTTTTTTGAGTTTGGGAAATCTTCCAATGACTTCTCCCGTTCTGGGCGGAGTGGAAGGGCGTGTCAACGCCTAAACTAGGTTTCTAGTTCATTGTCAGTATCAGTGAATCTTAATATTTATATTGCTCGAGCGCCAACAGGCTGATACCATCGTCTATTGTCTTACGATTTCATCATTGGTGCAATGCTCGTTTGGCTATGGTGCATTAATTACCATCTTTGTGTATGACGTAATATCAAGCGATATTATGTTATCGTAGATAAAGATTTTAGTGGAATCAGCTATCAGTAATATTATAAGATCTGTGGCCAAAGAAGGTTACCCGAGGCTATGTAAAAATTACTCAATTTGTAATTGAATTTTAATATAAAATTTTTTCGTCAGTAACAAGGGCTGGAAGAAGAATATTTCATGATTTTATAATAAATAAAGTGAAATTGAGAAAAGAATATATCGATATATTAACCTTTAGGTATTTATTACGATTTGGAACCACTCTATCATGAATACAAACAAGTTAAATAATTGATTATTGGGAATCTAAAATGAGTTTAGAAATCCGAGCCAATTTGGACTGCGTTTAACAATACAGTACAGTCCATAAATCACAAATAACGAAATTGATATTTTTCGAAATATATTTACAGTACAATAGCCACTTAGCGCGCGGCAGCGGTCCCGGACGGACGTGTTTGCGCAGTGTTAAGTGTTCTCGTGTGTTTGGCTCAGTAGAGCCAGTGATCGTGTTTTCGTCGCGCCCCGCGACGGACGTCATAGTCGCCTTGACTATCTTCGACTTATTAGCTGTGTGCCTTTTTCAAGGCACAGCTAGTATAATTATTTCTTTAACAGTATATCGTTAAAATATACGTTCGACGGTGATTTTTGCCCCTTCCGGGTAAAAAACCACAGTTTCGTGGTCCTCGGTGGATACCTTACGGTGCCAACGAAACCGAGGGGGTGTTGACCCAAACGCACCCGCCAATCCCCATCAGGGTGAGGCAGAAAGTTGGACGGGTCCCAGTGTTCGGCCTTGGGGGATCTCCTAGTCGGCATTGGTGACAGTTTTCCTTTCACAGCAACACACCTGGTGTCGGTTGGGTGTGTCTACCCCTTCGCACCAGACCCAGTTAGGACCCCGTTGCACAAATAAGATAGGCAACGGGCCAAAGCAAGCTTAGGGCTCACCAATAGGTTACACACCTCCCTGTCTATACCCGACAGGGAGGGTCACACATCCCCGGGCAAGTCCACCCGGGGAGTTAGGTGTTAGGGCAAATGTTAGGTTCCCCTTACATTTCCTCCCTTTTACTCTCTCTAGCCTAGTCTTCCTACGACTATGGCTGTCGCCGTGCCCAACGACACGGCCCGCCTCATACTTGAGTGTCTCAAGGCCATCCTGGTCAAGGAAGGCATCTCCGACAAGTATGCCGATGAAGTCTCTCGCATCGAGCGAGCGCTCAATACCCCGATCGACCCTACCATCGCTGGTTTCAGCGATGTTTTAGTCATTCCCCCTGTCTCAGTTAGTCTACCATGCTCATCCGGCCTCACCGGTGAGATGGACATAGACGAGCCCGCTTCTTCCAAGCGGGCAGATACCCCCATGCCCGCTTCCTCAAAGCGTGTAGCAGCGGCCTCTTTCCCGCTACATTCCGACTCGGAGGATGTCTTATCCTCCAACTCTACGTCCCAAACCGACGACGATGGCTTCTTGCCCGTCGTCGGCAAGGGAAACAAGAGGAAGAGGAAGAAGAAGCATAGCTCCACCCAGGCCACCAAGGTGGCCGCGGTCGAGGAGCCCGTTTCCGATAGGGAAACAAACAACGTCGTCATCGATGACGTCATTTCCCCCACCCCTACCCCCGTAGCGCAAGTCGCCGGTACAGTGCCCAGTAGCACTACCGTTGTTGACACCGCGATTTCCCCCTCCACCTCGACCGCCGCGATAGTAGCACAAGTTGCTCCGGGGCCTCGCATAATCAAAAAATCGCCCCCTCCCCCCGTGTTCATTCAGGACAAGGGGAAGTGGACCGATATTTCCAAATGGTGTTGCGATCAAAAGATCGCGTACACCAATGCCCGCAATACCCAACAGGGTATCAAAGTGACCATCCCTACGTCTAACGACTACAGGGATCTCACCAGACTCCTCCGCTCCAGAGGTGTGGCATTCCACACCTTCTCCCTACCGGAGGAGAAACAGACTCGCGTGGTGATTAAACGTATCCCACGCGAACTCGCCACATCCGAGATTAAAAATGATCTCATTTCACAGGGCATCCCCGTCGACGAGGTTCACCGCATGCATCGCGCTCGCAACGGCGAGGCGTTCGACATGGTCCTCGTGGTCTGCCCCCCCTCAGAGGCCCGCCTACACCCGATATTCAATGTCAAAGCCATCTGCAACCTGATGGGCTTTGACATTGAAAAACCCCACAAGAATGCCACAGTCGGTCAATGTCACCGTTGCCAACTGTACGGGCATTCACAAAAACATTGTTATGCCACCCCCAGATGCGTCAAGTGCCTGGGTGAGCACGGCACGGCAGAATGTTCCCGTCCCAAAGACCGCTCGCTCTGCACCGAGCCGCCTAGCTGTGTGCTATGTGGCCAGTCAGGGCACCCAGCCAACTACCGGGGCTGCCCCAAGGCCCCCAAAGCCCCCTCCTCCAAACTGGCGAAGCGTACAGACGCTCGCCAGTCGAGGGAAGCTCCCTCCGCCTACAAGGCCCCCTCCGCCCATATCCCAGAAAGGCTCAGCCCCCAAAGGCCTAGCCCCTGGAACCAACTCCATCACCAGCAGGCCTTCCCTGCTTTAGGGTACCCCAAGCCCCAGGTCCCCCCCCCCACTCGCGTCCCCCCCCCACTTATGGATCCCCGTCTTCGCGCTCCTGCGCCCCTTATTCGTCCGATTCCTGCTCTGATAGCAGCGCGCCCTCACCCCCCTCCCCAGGCGGCCCCTTTCGATCCATTCAATGTGATCACCTCTACCTACATGACCTTCCTCACCCCACGCGCTAGGCAAATGGCCAACGAAATCGTTGCTGCCAGAAATGACAACGATGTAGGTAGGATTCACCAAATTTTTAATGCGTATCCCGAGATCACGCAAGCCATGTCCTCCCTAGCCAACCACCCTACCCCCCATAATGTCTAACACCACCGTAGCTAGGTTCAAACCCCGATCCCTTAACTTAGGATTTTTCAATGCCAACGGCATTCAACACCAAAGAGATGAAATCGCGGAATTCCTCCGCGACCATCAGATAGATATCCTCTTAGTACAGGAAACATTCCTCAAACCCCATAAACGGAACCCTTCTATCGCAAACTATCGTATAGTTCGCAACGATAGAACCCGTTGTCACAAGGGCGGCACCCTTATATATTACAAAAAGGAACTCTATTGCATCCCAATAGATCCTCCCTCTCTCTCTCGGATAGAAGTCTCAGTATGCCGCCTAGGCATGTCCGGCCATCAGCCGATCACCCTAGTCTCTGCATACCTCCCTCTCTATTCCTCCGCCACGGAGAATCCCCAGGAATTCTCCAATGACTTCACCGCCCTACTCGGCTTGAGTGACTCCGTTATTATAGCGGGTGATCTCAACGCTAAACACCCGGCCTGGAATTGTTCCACTACCTCCGTTAGAGGGCGACACCTGTTCGACCTCTCAAACTCCCATAACTTCGATATCATCGCTCCGATGACTCCCACTCATTTCCCTCACGGAACCCAGTCACTCCCCCGATATCTTAGACATGGCGATCCTTAAGAACGTCAACCTTAGGTTAAACTCTATAGAAACGGTGCACGAGCTCACCTCTGACCACCGCCCAGTAGTCATGAAACTGGCCCCCCGCATAGGTCTCCCCGACCCCACCCAACCCCCTGCCACCAAGAAGGTAACGGACTGGAGGAAAGTAGGCGAATTGCTGAAATCCAACACGTCCCCCCAATTGGACTCTATTCCCGAACAGTTCGATTCTGTCGCCGACACGACGGCCGCGATCGACTCGCTCACGGATCACGTACAATCGGTTTTGAACGATTGTTCAAGGCAAGTTCCAGTGGTGGACGACCACCGCTTCAAATTGCCGGCCGATGTGCGTGATCTGATGACCGAGAAGAACGCGGCCACCCGTGCCTACAGCAATTTCCCATGCTCCGCTAACAAATCTCACATGCGCTACTTACAGCGTAAAGTAAGGACACGCATTGCTGAGTTGCGTGAAGCGGACTGGGACAAGATGCTGAGCGATCTCGAGCCCACTCACCAAGCTTTCTGGCAACTCCAGAGAAATCTCCAGTCCCAACAGGGCGCTTCCATGCCCCCCCTAGTCCGTCCCGATAAGACCATAGCCTTCGACGACTCCGACAAGGCGGAATGCCTAGCCGATAGTCTCGAGGCTCAATGCTCGCCTAGCTCACTGCCCGTAGACCAAGCTCATCTCGATGAGATTGACGCTGAAGTCGAACGCAGAGCATCTCTCCCCCCCGTCGAAGACCCCGATGATCCACTGCCCCCCATCACTCCTGATGAGGTGCACGAGATCATCAAAGGTCTTAAAACGCGTAAAGCCCCCGGCTCAGATGGACTCACTAATAGAGTGATCCAACTTTTCCCCTCTCACTTAATAATGCTCTTGACCATCATCTTCAATGGTGCTCTCGGCAATAATATCTTCCCCCAGGCATGGAAGGAAGCCACCGTTATAGGTATCCCCAAACCCGGCAAGTCCAAATCCGATCCCTCTAGCTACCGTCCCATCAGTCTGCTCAGGGTTCTCGGTAAAATCTATGAGAGGCTTATTTATAAGCGTCTCAGAGACTACGCCGAGACCAAGGGTCTCATCCCGAACGAGCAATTTGGGTTCCGCACCCAACACTGCAGCATCCACCAAGCCCACCGCATAGTCGAGCACATAAGCGAAAGCTTTATGCGAGGCCTAATGGTGGGGGCGGTGTTCTTCGATATAGCGAAGGCGTTCGACAAAGTCTGGCACAATGGCTTATTATACAAGCTATACCAACTCGGTGTGCCCGATCGTCTCGTGCTCATCTTACGAGACTTTTTGTCAAACCGCACCTTTCGCTACCGCATAGAGGGTGCCCTATCCTCACCCCGTCCCATTCGCGCAGGTGTCCCCCAGGGCTCTGTCATATCCCCGCTCATCTTCACGCTGTTTACTAGCGATATTCCCAAAAGTAGAAAGGCACAGTTGGCTCTGTTCGCAGACGATACGGCCATCTACTTTAAGGCCCGTAGTCCCGTTACGATTCGCGACACTCTCCAAACCTCAGTCGACAAGCTCGGCGAATGGTTCAGGAAGTGGCGAATCGAGGTCAATCCCGATAAGAGCCAGGCGGTTCTCTTTTCCAAACCGCGTAAGAAACCCACCCTCCCCGAGCCCATCACCATGTTCGGCAAGCCGATCCCTTGGGAGAAGCGAGCCAAATATCTCGGTGTAGTCCTCGATGACCACCTCACTTTTCAAGAGCACATAAAGCAGGTTCGCTCGCGAGCCGCTTTCGCTCTAGGTAGGCTTCACTCCGTCCTAAATGCACGTAGCAAATTGTCACTTAGGTGCAAATTGCGTATCTACACTGCGTGTATCCGTCCCATCATGACTTATGCCGGTGCCGTCTTTGCCCACACTAGACCCCGCCATATTCATAGGTTGCAAACCATTCAGAACCGATTCCTCCGTAGAGCTACCGATTCCCCCTACTATGTCCGTAACGAGATCCTCCATCTCGACCTTAAAATCCCCACGATAGCTCAATTCTTAAAACGCCTCTCTAAGCGTTTCTTTGACTCCGCCGCCAAACATCGCAACCCACTGGTTGTCGAGGCGGCCAATTATACCCCCTCTCGCATCAGTCATACCCGCCGTCCGAGGCATGCTCTCACCGACCCCGACGACCCCATAACTCTCCTCCAGGAGAGCAATAGGGCCACCAGTACGGTTCTTAAAACCAGACGCCGTCCTTCATTCCGACCTCGACGTCGAGGACCTCCTCGACCGCGACCCCGATCTAACAGGATGACGACTCATCCTACTCCTCCCCGACCCTTGTCTGTCGACGGTGAAGCGCCCGCACAGGCGGACGCTGAGCCGCCAGTAGTAGTAATAGTTAATTTAAACTCCCCGATCCAGCCTGTCCCCACTAGCTGCCCTCCCCCCAGCGACGCCCTAAGCCGAGGTCCGTACCCCACAGGGGGTGCCCTTAGCGAGCCGTCGTTTAGTTTATAATTAGTTTTAGATTAGTTTTTAAATGCCCCTGGCTGGAGGCGCTTTGAGTTAGTATCATAGCTTAGAGCATCTTCGCAGGACAGTCCGGTTAAGTAGATAGTACCCTTTGTGGTAAAACCTACGAGATGCCAATCATAAAAACAAAAAAAAAAAAAGTACAATAGTCAATTATACAGTCCTAGTATCAATAGGATTGTTCTGAAAATATCTCAATACAATAGCTCTTTGTCTCTGAAGGGCAGGCCTTAGTCTATTACGTTACATTTTGAAAGTTTCCAAACTCCTGAATGGAGTTCTTAGTTAATTTCGGTGCAAATAGACTCCGGTAGAATTATCTCGGAGCCACTTTCAACGGTTCATTAAATCGTACATATTGATTAGGTTCTGTATGTGTGTTGAATTTCTTTTATCAAACTTTTATTATTTTCAAAAAGAGGAAAAAGTATTTGACTAGTTTTTCTCCTGTAGTGTTTGTCATTTGTTTTTATAAAGGTTCCTAAAATCTATAACAAATTGCTTTGTCATCGCTAGGATTACGAGGATCAACGATTCATTTTTCATAGATGGCTCATATTATTTGACTGGGGAAGTTTGTTCTTCTATCTTTTTTCATCGTCATTAATCTTTCATATTGAAATACGTTATGACACCCTATAATGCGAAAATTAAATTAACATTCTTGAATTAACAAGAAATTGAGATTTGATTTATTTTATTATTTTTCAATGGCGTGGGTTACATGTTTGTCAAATCCTAGTTTAATTATTTATCTGTATTTTGTAGCATGTAAATGTTTTTTGTCCCTAATAAATAAATAATTGGAACTTATTATTTAGCATTTTAGCCCAAAACATTTCTCTTTCGTCAGAGTCTTGAATAAAAAGAAACGTTCACCAAAGAAATAAAAATCCCTTTATTAATACTATAAGCTCAGCCTCCATTCCCATTCATTCCCTCTAATAACCAAATAAAATAAAATAAGACACAAATACCTTAAAAGATACTAAAGATATCATCAGCGAAAAAGAAGATCTTACTTCATTAAAAACATTTTCGGCCGATACGTTCCATTCGGAAACGGTCCTAATTACTTAGACGCTCCTATCTGCTGATTCGAG
Organism: Lithophane leautieri; assembly: GCA_949152455.1. Classification (NCBI taxonomy): domain Eukaryota; kingdom Metazoa; phylum Arthropoda; class Insecta; order Lepidoptera; family Noctuidae; genus Lithophane; species Lithophane leautieri. The sequence continues at coordinate 6,523,727 of OX424472.1, read as the reverse complement.
GCACAAAACAGATTGATGAAGAAGGTCGACTCCGTTCAAAGGATGGAAACAGGCGCTGGTACATATAGACGTGAACGTACGGAAATATTAAACTGTCTTAAACGAAAGTCGCGAGTGTCCTTACACTCGCTGTACATCAAGCTTTTCTATGTGTGCGTGTGTTAACGCTCGTTGTATTGAGCTGACCTTCTATTCTTATCTATTTTGTTGTACTCCAGTGCAGACTAATTGGATGCCCGTTAATTAGTTCTTGAAATCTCCGTAACAGACTCGTTCCTCAGTGCTAATTAGAATAACAGCTACATCGCCAATTAAATGAGAATACCATAAATTGTTTTCGTTTGTATTTATACAGTAGTCTAGGTTTGCTCACCTTTGATCTTAAGATATGTCACCTAAGCACGCGACTGTTGGCTTTTGTTGTGTAACTACATTAAGATAGGCTAGCCGTAAACATAGCCATTATCTGAACGACCTTTTAAGGGTTAGGCAAAGGTTAGTCCTAGTTGGTGACATTTAATTTAAATACCTTTATCGACCTGCAGGAATAGGGTAAAAGTGAGGACTGCGTAATTATGTGGTTCCTACATGTATTGCAATTTGAACCAATATATCACTACATTTTTGCTGCAAATAAGGGCCAGCAACCTAATTGCGTATACCACGATCAATTACAATCTGAATCGGTTTAAAACAAATTGCTAATCCATTGCTTCTTATGTAAAAAAAAAAAACTGCTCAACTACGTAAATAACATAATGAACGTTGTTGAACTGTCAAAATGAAACAGATTAGTCATATGTTACGAAAATAAATTACGCAATTAGATAATCAAAATCAAAAGTCATTTATTCAAACTAGGCTGAGAATCAGCACTTTTCAAACGTCAAAATTACATAAGACAGTCCCCCAAAACGCCCACCCTTCACCACTTCCTAGTGCTTTAGCTGGGAAGAAGAAGTGGCGCAACAAACTCCCCTGCAGCGCAGTCTGTTCAGTTAGAAACAATTGATTCTATACAAAAGTATGCAAAATCATTTACATTACGCAACATAAAATATAAATCTAATTATTAGCCATATGTCAGCTAGCACACGCCAATATACCAATAAAAAAAATTAAAAAAAACCGGAACTATAATGTACTCAAGTAGAAATAAAATAAATAAGTAAATCAATCAATCTGCCTAGCCTTTTCCCAACTATGTTGGGGTCGGCTTCCAGTCTAACCGGATGCAGCTGAATACCAGTATTTAACATGAAGCGACTGCCTATCTGACCTCCACAACCCAGTAACTGGGTAATACGATACCCTTGGTAAGACTGGTTGTCAGACTTTCGGGTTTCTGACGACCCGTAACGGCTGTCAAAGATTTCGCGAATGACAGCCGGGACCAACGGCTTAACTTGCTTTCCGAGGCATGGAGGAGTCTCGGTATGTAAAGATGATCACCCATCCACCGACCAACCTCGGCAAGCGTAGCTTAACCTGATGGATCGACTCGGTGCGGCTGTTATTACTTAGCTACGAGTTCCTTCTCCTCAAAATAAATAAGTAAATGGAAACATAAATTAACGAAATAAAAGCCTCCGATGTCTCGACTATCATACACACTCAGGTTATAAATAAAATAATAAACATAGAGAATTAGCATATTAAGATGTTACTGAAATCAGCACCTAAGATATCTCTCACATTTCCAAACAACGAGGTTCTACAAGAAACTGTCGGAATAAAACTATCTCAGTTAGGAAATTACGTAATTCTGCAGAGGAGCGAACTTTGGAAGCATTATGGTCACGTATTTTCTAGAACTTCGTGGTACTAGTTTCCAGGACATCTGGCACTTTGTAATTGATATGCCAACTTTGAGTGATTAAAACGAACACCTTTTCTATTATTTTGGTTTTAACACATTTCTTGGGTGTTTATCAGTGAATTACGTTCGCTTGCTAATTAAAAATGCAGAAAAATTATTTGGTGAAATTGGTTACCAGCTTTTATTTTGAACATCAAATTATGTGGTTGTTTCAAAATGGACAAAATAAAATTTAATTGTAATGCATTTAATGTTTTATAAATACAACTATAGAGACATAATTATACCTAAGTACCTATTCTACTTGCCATATAAAATTAGCCAAAGATCCGAGTGGAAAATAACGTCCACTTTAGCGAGTGCCCATTATATTTACACAATTATCTAAATAGACCGTAAAAATAGATCAAACACACTCCATAATATTAGTGTTACGTCCGCTGTATACTCGGTCACAGGTGGCGCCACTTTCCTCTATTCTCAGAGCTTTACACTCGCGTTTAATTTAATTACGAACGCGTGCTTCCTCTCCAGTTAGTTCCACTAATTTGCTGAGCTCTGTGTAAAGAACGAACAACTGACCACGAGCACTGAGTAATTTTAAATATGCATTTTTATCTACATTTTCTGACGAAAAATTAAGGGATGAATTCGTTTGGTATGCTAAAAAAGCAAAAGCTTGTACAGTTTCATTATGTATAGTATACTAACATAGTAACAGAATCTTTTGCTATGATCACTTTGTAATTAAGCCATCGTCAAGATTATGCTTCAGTAGATAAAATTAGTATTAATGACTTGCTGTTGCATAAAATAAACTTTATTTTATTGAGATTCGTGTCTCAATTACTGCATTAACACTCATTATTACTCAGTCTATTACCCATTTAACAACATGAGCGTGACATTAAGCATACAGCTGTACTTACTTGTTGGTCAATCAAAACACTAATATTGGCTATATTCCAAACATCACCAGTGAAACAAAGACTCCACGTAAAAAACTTCGTGATACGGGAACACGACGCGGAAATGTTGACAAGAGGCACAAGCCAACTGCCGTCACCGAGTGACCTGCAGTTGTAGATAATGCTGCCGATGTGGGTTCAATCGTAAGGGGCATTGTAAAGACGTGTTTGAGAATGCGATGGTCAAGTATAGTTGGAGGATTATCTGATTCTGCTGAAATAAACACATTGATAGAAATATCAGGTCCAGCTTATACATAATAGTTAGTGATTGTAAAAAACACCGACACATCAAAAGTTTAGGTTAATGACTCTCCCTATCTAGTCACTATATTCTTATCAGTCTTAAAATAAAGAAGAAATAAAATATTACATTAAACAAATGGAAATCGTAATTATGATTTTGATAGAAAATATTGTTTTCTAATCTTGTCCGAAATGCTTATTGAAGATGAAAGTTTTACCGATGGCGGGTTACATTAATTTTCTGAAACTAATTTTCCACTATCCAGAAATAAAACCTATCTACGGGCAAAGACTTAGCGCGAATTTCACCAATAAAACTGAACGCTATCAGCACATAAACCTTGTTTAAGAGCTGTCAGTGTCATTATTTTCTTTGGAATATTGACACTGACAGCTCTTGAACTCGGTTTAGATGTGCTGATCGCGTTCAGTGTCAGGTGTAATTGTGAATTACACCCGACAACTAGTAACTATTGATCTACGTTTAATTCTCTATCTAAACTTTCTATCGTATCTTGAATACCTCGACTCTCAGTCCTTCTATGTTTGCCCCATTCTTCAGTCTTACGTTATTGACCTACGTTTTCCTCAAACATATCACCGGCTAATCCGTTCACACCTCGTAACTGCTTAGTCAGTGCATCTGTAATGTATGTTTAACCACACCAAATGGTAGGCGCAGTCGCCGCATGAAATAGTTCACTCAACATGGCCCTGGCGCATTCAATGCGTAAAGTTCTTACGTGGTCTAATAATAACCTGGTTGAGGTTTTTATTGGCGTTCTGACATTTCTGTTGCGTTCAATTGTTTGTGTTTACCGCGGGTATTGAAATGATTGGTCTGTTATGGTGGTTAACGATATTATCTTAAACTTCCACCTGTTTCTTTTATATAAGTAAGATTAGCGTCTATAATAGCTTTCTTATTCTCTTTGATTGTTAACTGTACGATTGCGGTTATGGTTCCGGGATTGTCCGATTAGTTTTCGGCTCAAACGGAGTCACGGGTTAAGTTCAGTACTTAAATACTGGAGTTGACGTGCCTGTTCCGTTTATTATGCAATCAAAATAGTGTAGACCTTTCACCGAGTTGTGACATTTTAGCTCACAGAATAACTTTGTCAAGTCGCGCTATTCGGACAAAGTCAATCCCATTCTTATTTTGATTTTATCACACACCTGAATCTGGTTTAATGGTGGATCATAATTAGGAGGTAGATCTGATTTGGGAATCAGACCGAAAAAACTCAAATCGCCAACTTCGATTTCTTGTGTCAAGTCTGGCTACTAAAACATTATTATTGAACTTGTGTCATAATATTGAAAATGAAATCCAGGGCTTTGGTAGCTGTATTTGCCACCTCTTTATCAAGGAGACAAATAAGATTATTCAATTACTTAACTACTAAGAAATACGTCACTCTGCCACTTATAAACTTAATTCAAGTCTACTGCTACAAATTCATTGGAACTAAACACGTTCATTTATTTTAATTTCCTTAATAGGGCTTCTCTTCTAATAACATTAAATTAAAATACATACCTTGTATTTGATTGAGTTATAAAGTATAAAATGCGGTCACGGTTTGGAGACCTTTTATGGGCTCAAACACCTGCTAGCAAATGACTAGTGGAAACTAAACAAGTCTTACAAATAACTGATTCATTAAGCAACACGCAAGAGATCCTTTAAAAAGATTTATTCGCGATATTGTACACTTGTAACAAACATTCCAAGTACACTACTTAAGACATCCACGAAGATTTATGCTTTGTACAAACTACAGAATACAGACTCATCCTTAGCCCTTATTTCGTACTAATAAAGTTCAATATCGCTTTAAGAAACTAAGTTAATACAACATATAACGATGCAGGCTTAGTTTTAATACGCTTACTTAGCTGCCGACATTGGTTACGTTGTCACACCAAGATAAATGACCCACAGACGTTTATATAAACTGACAACTTCGTCACGAGCGCTTGAATTAATGGATGACAACTGGTGAAGTTCGACGGTTGAGCCACCGGTGTTAACTTTGTTTTATTGTTTGTTTAACTGATCGTTAAACTATAGCTATAATGACAGGTACGTGTTAGGTAAATAGGTATTTAGGTTAATAGCCCGTTAAGTCCCTAACTAGTGTTTCTTTGAGATTATTTTAACTCCAGTTAATGTTAGCTCAGGTAGTCCTGAAGCAGCTATTTATTTTAGAAAATTATGACGAAAAACATCTTGATTATACGACCGAAGATTAGTTTTTATTTCTGCCTAGAATTTTTATGGCTGGTTTTTATAGAAGAGTAGATTACTATGCAAATTATATTTTGCTAAAATATTTCACTGACGTTGGGTCAGGGTTAGCTCCAGCCAATGTTTATTCAAGCAGGTTTATGAGACTACCTTTATAAAAAAATAACAAACTTACTCTGGTGTAGTAGGTAAAAATAAAATAGTGCTTTAAAAGTATATTTTAGGTTTTACTCAGTCCGTTTAAATTTGTTTAAACTGGTTTTTATTTCAGTTAACAGCAGCTAAGACTTTTCCATAATTATACTGAACCTAAGTCAACTAAAGATTTTTTTATTACTTAGCTTTTAGTGTTCCACTTCAGGACAGAGGTATATTATAAAAAACAAGGGATGTTTAACATCTAACCTAAGCCGAATAGAGAAAAACTAAGTAATAGACGAATAACCGACCAACAGTAAGTCAAACCAAATCAAACTGCATTTATATTACAGTGTCAAGGAAAAAAAATATCGGCACTATAATATGATTTAGCTAACAATTTTTATTTGATTAGTTTTTTCTTCTAAGTTCGAAACGTTAATTTAACAAAAGATGATCACAAGAAATTGCAGAAATAATCCCCACTCGTCACGCGAAGGTTCACTTCCAACGTGTCATGTTACAGTATACATCGACAAAACTTGATGGATCGAGTTTTACTACCACTATTAACCTTTCTACTATAATGACTGTTACTCGCGACTTACTGTTACGCTGTAATGGAGACTTAATTTAAGATTATAAGCTGTTATAATACTGTTTAGGTTCGAGTAGACAATTAACACTTCATCAAATCAACGTGTCGTACCGCTTATGATTTTTGATCGAATACTGTGATAGCTTTTTCTCCTTAGCGTATTGATTGCGAAAAGTTTTAGCATGTTTGGCCCAAAATTCAGCTGCAAGAACTCAATTCGCTGACGAAGCCATCAGATCATCAAGTGCACAGTTTCTTTTTTTTGAGTGTGGGAAATCATCAAATGACTTCTCCCACTCTGGGCGGAGGCGGGGGGGCGTGTGTCAGACTTTTACTGACTAAAACCCTTCCGAGTTCCTTCAGTTCCTTTTGCCAAAGGTCCCGGTATCCCTTTCGGACTTTCCCGCAACCCTGGCAGATGGGCCGCATGCCTGTGGTGAGATGCCGCATACGCACTTGAGTTCTGAGCTGTGTGAGATTGCCTTACTCCGGGCGACCTGGGTTCGAAGTCTATCTAAAGATTTCCAAGTCGGCCAGGGTAACATAGGCTTACAGATGGTTCAATAAAATACTATAACTGTTGACTATTCAGCCAAACGTTCTAGGCCTTTTTGCTAAACGTCACACATTACGTCTCGTTTCCGCAAAGGATACACAAGTTGATGATTGCAATAGTATGCTGATTTAAGGGATATCACAGTTATTGTTGCTAATTTTCAAAATTATGAAGAAGAGAGACGTCGCATAAAATCAAAATCAAAAGTTATTTATTCAAACTAGACTAAGAATCAGTCCACACTTGTTAAACATCAAAATTACATAATATGACAGTCCCCCAAAATGGCGCCCTTCACAACTTCCTAGTACTTTATCTAGAAATAGCCACTTCATTCGACTCATAATATATAGTACGTAGATGTATTGAACTTTCATTTAGATTAGGCTAAAATTTTAGCCTTATCTAAAGACTGGGTGTATCCATAATTTTCGCAACTTTTATTTAGACTCTAAATGAAAGTTGCAATAAATATGGATGCAGCTAGTTACTTTGACAGATGCATTAAAAACTCACCTAATGACGAGATTATTACTGATTTACAAGTTCTTATATTATCGATTAACTGTACATCGACCTAAATATCGACTAAGCCATCGTGTTTACTAAACAAAAACTTTTAGTTAATAATATATTTATGTATGCGGTAGGTAAGCGATCTCGTGTTGGACAAATTGCATGGTTGATAATTTAACTGTTGGGTCTGAGAGGCTTTTTAGTTATCTTTATGTTGTCATCGCCTTTTTTCGATATTTAGTGAGATTTATGTATGGAAGAAATTTTAAGTAGATATAGTAAAATTATGGAATCAAGGTTAATTGGTATAATGACTGCCTTTCTTAAAATTGGGTACGTTTTGATTTGTAAACAAAATTAGTTTTCGGTTCACTTAGAAAAAAAAATAATGTACGGGAATGTTTCTGAAATAATTATTAAGTAGAATACTTAGGTATTCTATTTTTTATATTTTATGGCCTACATTCTGACCCACAGACGCTAAGTAAAGGATTCCTCTTTCTCTTTCCAAACATCTTTATCTTGTGTGTCCATTAATTAGAATGTATCTATTTTTATAAGCAATTTTTATAATGTCGTAGTAAATTAACAATAATAATGATACAGTCCTTCCATAGTTCAAATTAACCAGTTCACTAAGCCACCCAAACCCATAGCCCAATATCTTTCTTTCCATGTTTTGCAACAGGCCTACAGTCCTACACCAACCGGGGGTTGTCCTTGGCTGCACCTGCATAGTGCGAACATTGATAATCGTCGGTTGGTGCCTCATTCCATTTAAAAAATTTTGTTTATTGGGCCTCTGCGAGTTGGCTTCGGCCCCTCACACGCCTTGCAAAGGTCCGGGACCCCAGGGTCCCGAGATATATAAACACATAATGTTTAAAAATAATAGTAATTGAATTGACGTACAAAGGTGCCTTTTATGTGCCTTATTGAAATATTTTTTTTGATTTTGAATGAATAATGATAGAAAAAGATATCCCCAACCTGTCTTGAGCAAGCGTGGTGATCAAAGCACGTGCCTTCTTTGTATGAAAGAAAGAAAGAAAAATAGGTTTATTTGTCTCAGAAACATGAGAAGAGCCCTACAGTGGGACAATAATGGACTGATATTATTTATAGAAAGAAGGATGAGCTCGTGGCTAAATAATAATAGCCACATGGGTCGCTCTATCAGGTTAAGCTATGCTTGCCGGGGTGGGTCTGTGGATGGGTGACCATCTTTACATACCGAGACTCCTCCGTGCCTCGGAAAGCACGTTAAGCCGCTGGTCCCGGCTGTCATTCGTGGATCTTTGACAGTCGTTACGGGTCGTCAGAAGCCTAAAAGTTTGACAACCAGTCTTACCAAGGGGTCATTTACGGGTTGTGGAGGTCAAATAGGCAGTCGCTCCATGTAAAATACTGGTATTCAGCTGCATCCGGTTAGACTAGAAGCCGACCCTAACATAGTTGGAATAAGACTAGGCAGATTGATTATTTATAGAAAGTTTGCCAGGTTGTATCGCAAAAGGGCTTATAGAGGTAAAGCTACGTAAAATCAGGGACATTTAGTTGTAAATGCTACACTGCAGTGCAAGTTATGGGACTGCTCGTCTCGCCTGCCGGCACCTTAATGACCCATGACCCTGACTGTTTGTCTTTCTCAACTCGCTCAGGCAGATCAGGTTGTGAACCATAATTGTTTTGATTGCTCCCACGTTCATTTTGGAGTTCAACGTGTATATAGAAGCTGGTCTTGTGTAAGTTAAATGCGATTAAGGAAAGCTAAGATAAGTTTTTGATAACCTGCGGTCGCTTTTTGTTAATATCACTTTCCACCATAAACGCGTCACACCTTTATGTTGCATTTGTGAAAGACACGTATGTCCAGTTGAGTACTCTTTGAAAGATATTTTTCAAGCTTCTTGTCCCACTTCTGGGTTTCCTCCACTGCCTTTTTGTCTCTCTCTCTCTCGCTCTGTTGCCTGATTCGGCTAATCGGTCGAGAACGAGTCTGTCCTCCTTTCAGAGATTAGTCCAAATAAACTAAACAGTCCGGAAAGGATCTCCTAAAGTTAAACCACATTTACACGTTGGAATCCAAACTGCGAGGTATAGCTTTGACATAACTGATACTATAATCTCTCTATAGTTAGTTAATCCATATAGATCGGAGATCCCTTACTATCCATAAGCGCCACTTCACGTAAAATCTCACGACCTCTGGTCCCCTTATCACACTCCGGTCCAATCATCAGAGATCACAAACCTTTTGTAACCTCGTAAAAGTTACATTTATTGCATTCCAATTCTTCGTTCCAACGTTGTACTATTGTTTGGTGTAGGCGTTTCGTGGGCAGACGTTTATCGCCACTATTATTTCAAAGCGTACCTATAATTAATTGCTTTTCAATCTTTTCTCTTGAATGTATTACATTATAAAATTAAATGTTCTTCCATTCATTTGTAACTTGATCGTTTGTTTGGACTTTCTTAGTTTATTTATCGTCATCATTTGTTTAATACAGTTTTGTTTAGTTTATGAAATTGATATTTTAGTTTGAATCAAAAATTTGTTTTGAAATGTAATTCTGTATTTATAAATAATTGCAGTCAAATTGATTGTGTATTTTGATTTAACTCTATCTATCTGCCTAGCCTTTTCCCAACTATGTTGGGGTCGGCTTCCAGTCTAACCGGATGCAGCTGAATACCAGTATTTTACATGGAGCGACTGCCTATCTGACCTCCACAACCCAGTAAGTGGGTAATACGATACCCCTTGGTAAGACTGGTTGTCAGACTTTCGGGTTTCTGACGACCCGTAACGGCTGTCAAAGATCCACGAATGACAGCCGGGACCAACGGCTTAACGTGCTTTCCGAGGCACGGAGAAGTCTCGGTATGTAAAGATGGTCACCCATCCACCGACCAACCCCGGCAAGCGTAGCTTAACCTGATGGATCGTCTCGGTGCGACTGTTATTACTTAGCCACGAGTTCACGAGTATTTTGATTTAACTCAAAAAGTACAAAAACCTAAAACCCAACTAAGACATAAAAGTCAACTAAAAAGGTTTAAACAAGGAACCCAACAATTTTATTTTTTATTCTTGTCTTTAGTTCAGCATTGCTTATAACCAAGACGCTTCCAACGATACCTCATTTGTCAAATTATGATGAGGAGCTTAGAAGTTATGATGAGGCAACAGTTGAACATACATACGGTACCGGTCAATTTCATAACCCTGCTTTTTGCTTTGCCGTAGCCGGGTAAAAATAGTAATGCATAAAGTTACAACTCTGCGAAGGTTCTTAGCGCATTTATAGAAAAACATATTAAATACTTAACTAAACATTATATTTCACTTAGTAAAATCCTAAAATTAACACACAATTTATAACAAACACATTGTTCGTATCCTAGCCGCCCCGATCTAAAGCAAATGATAACGTTCTACTTAATTCTAATCCGAATAGTAACGTTACGGTCGTAAAATGGTAAATGTGAACCGTTTCCTGCTATTTGTTAGCGATTTAGAGTTCAACCTTTCCTAATGATTGTATTATTTACTTTTATTTTGTTTCCAATTTTATGTTCCGGATTGATGTAATTTGGACTTACGATCTTTTCACTTTTAATGTGTGTGTTTGTTTGTGGAGTTTATTGTGTAAATGACAATTAAGATAAGTCAGAGTTTTTTCCTAGTTGGTCTAATGGTCGCAAGCGCTTTTGCTGGGCAGACTATGAGGTCTTGGGTTCAATTCCCAGGTCAGGCAAAGTCTAAATGAGGAACAGGGTGTAAAGTTCACTCATTTTCTATAGAAGAGGGAGTATCCTCCAACCAGACGGGTGTCATGTCTGGCGGGCAACTGCCCAATGATTGATGTCGGAATCTTGTATATGTCCATCGTGCGGAAAACTCTAATTGCGCGATGCACGATTTAAGTGGAGTCAGGATTTTTGTGTGACGTCAGGTCTTTGATGCGTAGTTCGCATGTGGCGATGTAGATGCCGCCACAGAGTTATTAAGTTTTTCATCATGAATTTCTCAGTAGCAGACCGGAGCCTGGATTTGTGCTCGATTGATGGCAATAGACTCACCCTCTTTCACATGGGACTTAAATATAACTGGCGAAATATAGGTGTACTATAGCCGCATTTCTGTTGTGGCGATATCTACATCGCCACATGCGAACTACGCATCAAAGACCTGACGTCGCACAAAAATCCTGACGTCACATAAATCCTGCATCGCGCAATTAAAGTTTACCGTGCAATGGACATATATACAAGAACCGGACATCAATTGTTGGGCAGTTGCTCGCCAGACACAACACCCGTCTGGTCAGAGAATCCTCCCTTTTCTATGGTGGATGAGTGAACTTTATACCTTGTTCCTCATACCCCTAAACTGCCTAACCTTTCAGGGGTTACAGGCATGCTATATTTTAACTAGATAATCGCAGTCAGCGGCCAACTATACGTTTAGGGGTTAATGCGGCCTTAAACTTGATATGCCATACTTACGGCCGGTTACTGTATCTGATTACAACTGCGGGCTGTTTATGAATCAATCAACGTATTCACTTACTATTTACACCTACGGTTCACTGATTGATTGATTTCTATTAATCAATCCAATGGCAAGAAAGGGTTATGATTGTTTTGATAGGAAAGCGATGGGTGGCCAAGTTGTTATTGCCATAGAAACGAATCAATTTACAATTTTTCCTTTTGTATCGACATAAGACATTTTGTCCTATAAATTATTATTTTCTATCTTACCGACAGACATGCGCGTTTATTTGTAAATTAAATATGTTTTTATGCAAATATTCTACCAACTTAAATTGTCCATACGTTCAAATCACAACTGTCATTCTTTGACAGTTAATATTTGCTAACAATGAATTTCCCTGACTGTACTTTGTATTACAATCAGCATAAATCTATCGTAAAACATACTTTTATATCTAGAATAATTTATTAATTAAAATATTAAATGACAAAAACTACTAAGCAATGCTTTTAAGTCAAATGAGTAGCCAAAATTATCTACTCACTTCCTACGCCTTACAATTAACCAACTAATTGACATAAATCAATCAACCGAATCGCTAGAGGGGATAATTTAATCGATATTATAGAGTACTTCCTTTGTCCCAAGCTGATTCAACATTATCCATGTACCACTAATTATTAATTACCACCAGAATGCCCTAAGCGTCAGGTTCGTCACATATTTCTGTTTAAGGCTGCCCGTCCATTAGAGCGAGTAAGCGGAGAAAAACGTGGAAGCTACACAGTTACAAAGCAGTGTGGCGGAATGTCCCTGTGCATTGAAGCGTTGAGCTTTAGTACTTCCTTGGATTTTAAATGTAAAAAACTAATCTCCACTCCACTGTAGTCTTGTCCACTGAGGCGGAGTGGAGTGGAGACGTTTTAGTGTACTTCACGGTAAAACAATTACCGGTGTCGCGTCGCGCGACTAGTCACGCTAGTCTGCACGAGCCTTTAAGCTTTCCGAGCTAAATCAATAGGATTCCACTAGAGATTCCAGGAGGGGCTAGAATGTACAAGATAAGTGGTGCCACCAACTACAAGTAGGCTTTCTTTATAGCTTAGACTCATCACTTCATTTCACTGCCTCGTTGGTTTCGTGATCGCAAGCTCAATTGCTGAGCATGGGGGGGTTCGACTCCCAGGCCAGGCAGAGTATTATTGGGTTTTTCCATTAGGAAATTCTTTGTAACAGCCTGGAGTTTGGAAGTTGGCGGTGTGATGCCCCGTGCCTCAGAAAGCACGACTTTAGTCTTGCGCCTGATCTCTCTCCGGTCGTGTCGGATTGCCGTCCCATCGGCCTATGAGAGTGAGGGAAGAGAGAGTGCACCTGTGTTTGCGCACACACTTGTTCCCTCATCTCCCGCGCCGAAGGCTACAATCTCGGCTGAGATTAGCTGGCATGGCCGAAATTCGGTCTGGAGTACTATTTTCGGTACATAAACGAGTCGGCAGTTTTAAGATCACTTCTCTACTCCTCTCTGCTTTTGCAGGCTTTTTAATATTTTCCCAGCTCTGCACATTTCCGCTCCTCCAGTCCATTGGACAGGCAGCCTAACATTTATATTGGCTGAATTAACAAGTTGTACTCGGTTGTTCGGGAATTCTCGCTGATATCATGAGGGAATAGTACTAATTATACATTGTCGGTTTGCGTCGTCTATTTGTGGTTGTAAATTCTGAAGCGATTTATTTAATAAAGAGATTGTTCATTGGTGGTTTTGATTTCCTGTTCCTGTAGCTATGGCGGTTTTGTGGTTTTGCTTGAATTAAAACATCGGTTATCCACTTCGTTTTATAAGGAGTTATTTAAATATTGACAAAATGTGGGTGAATAACTCATAATTTACACGAAAAATACTTTATATAACCCAACCAATATTTTATATAAAAATATTTTATATGCCCATATAACCTATTTACTATCTGCTGGGTAATATCACGGGCACGCCCAGGTGGACCCTAATCTTTTTTTTTTAAATTACTTAGTTACTCCTTATAACATCGGCTGTCTATCTGCCAGTGAAAGTCCCGTTAAAATTTGTCCAGCCGTTTCTGAGATTAGCCAGACAAACAGACAGACAAAACATAACAAATTGTTTTTTTGTTATAAGTACCACTCTCATATGCATTTAGTAAAAGCTGTTTTTTTGCATTTACAAACAGACACTTCAATTTTATTTACTTGTATGTATGTATTGATGTTATAGCTATGCAGGTATTTACAGAACAACTAAATTGTTAAAAGTAATTTATTGTAGATGTGAAAATCCGGAGTTATTTACTGAAAATAAGATACCTACCCGCTTCATAGTCGTACAATAAATTCTGGGGTTTCATTGTTCTGAGATATTTGCTCAAAATAAGCTTTAAAATCGCGCGATTGCGTTTTACCTCCACAGAGCGAAAACCACAATCCACATTGCAACAGGCAGCATCGGTTGACCTAATTTAATTTCTAAGAAAAACTATTACCTATCTATGAAACGTTTGTGCATAAGCAAGTTTGTTTGATGACTTACCTATATTGCTGTATGACAAAGTTTTCATTTGTTTCGTTAACGCTATTACCACAATAAGGTAGCACAGCTGAGGCCCTAGACAAAGTGACATTCTATCAGCAATAACGATGATGGAGGTAAAAAAAGGCAAAAATTTATAGGACTGACACAAGCTCTGGAAAAGCTTATGTCAATCCTGTTGAAAGTCGTTGTAGAAATACGAAACGCTTTGGAAGCGATTGTCACTTGTCTAGGCCCTCTGACGGAAGATGCGTCGCGTATCGTCACTCGCGTAACGCCAGAATGGACAAGTAGATCTAATGTAACATTCAACCTTACACACTCTACCGATGATGCGTTAGCGTCGAGCGTACTAACTGGAAGTTATAGAGGTTACGCCCAACGCATCTTCTGCCAGATATGCGACCACCCTAATATGTGGAGAAAACTTTAGAGACTTCGTTATCTAATTATTTTGTGTTGTAGAGTTAGAAATTATCTGGTAAAGAAAATTTACTGTTAGATCTCAATTCTTTTGTCGGCGAAGTCGACAACCACGCCTATTCTTAATATTGAACTTGGCTCCCATTTTCATCACATTTATGATAAAATTATGTAATACACTAATTACTTTACAGTGTAACATAGTATGTTTTCATCGACAAAAATCGTTCATAGTACGTTTCTCTCTTAACGTCCCATCTAAATGAGTCGATCGATTTTGACGAATGAAGTGTCAATCGTATAGCGTTGGAGTGACGCTCAATTTTAGTACGTATAGATCTTGGGAACACTCCCTGTTAGTGGCGTTTGAGGGCAGCCTCATCAATTGTGCTTAGTTTCCGTAGCATTGCAGTGCTCTTCACTGTTTATGTGTCAAAGTATCGGTAGTACATGTATTTCGACAAGTCTATTGGTAGTCAGGTTATTGAGGTAATGCGCACTGAAATTATGAGTCTATTTATGAAAGCATACGTAGAATAGTCTTTCGAAAATTTTACAATTTATGGTTAAGGTCGCTCGTTTATTTGTGCGACAACCATACTGATTTTGAAAGATTTCATAACATGTACTAATTTTACCGTCATTTTACTTAGGGCATTATGCCCTAAGTAAACAGACAGCTGTGCTGCTGGGGAGATTTTTGGGCCACTTCTTCTTGGGCAGAGCGGGCATTTTGGGGGACTGTCTTATGTAATTTTGACGTTCAAACAATGCTGATTTTCAGTCTAATTTGAAGATCATTTTAGAACGACTCGTAAACTTTGTTAGTTCAATCTTCTTCCGGCTAAGGGAAATACGGATACACATACGGTATACATCTCAAGTAACCCCACACCACATAAGCTTCTAAAAACACATGTAAATGATCCACATTGTGTTCTTAAAATAAAAAAAAACTGTTCGAAGAAAAAAAGGAATCCTTTTTTAATCTGTAACAATACACTTTTGGTAACCAAAGCGCGGCACGTTTTGTCGTACAAACTCAGCCGGAAACGCGCGATGCATAAATCATTGCGTGTGGCAACACCTTTATTGTGTGTTGTATCAATTATGGGGACGACTCATTCGGAAATTTTATTGGACATTATTGTGTTGAGCTTTAGAATCCTTCGCTGAGCCCGATACGTCATCGTAAATATTCCGTAGGATAATTATCCTCTGTGGTGCGTATATGGGTGCACACGTGAAGGTATCTTCTTCAAGACACTGCTAGTAAAGTCAAGGAAATTTTTTGTTTTGCGAAAAGGACTACCTACCAACATTTAATTGTTATTCAAATCACAACAAACTGTAATTTTATGGTTTTACGTGCTTTCCGAGGTACGGAGGGGTCTTGGTATGTAAAGATGGTCACCCATCCACAGACCAACGGCGGCAAGCACAGCTTAACCTGATTGATTGACCCGTACAGCTGTCAATACTTAGCCAAAAGTCCCTCTTTCATTAAAATGTTATGTCAGACTATAAAATAATCTGTATCGTCTTGAGCAGTGTCAAAGGACAATCATAAGTTAAATAGAAACAAAACAACCTTACTAGCTATAATTAATATGAGAAAGTTAGGTAACAGTTCAACAGCGCCACATCTTTTTCTCCACTTTTATTAAAATTATGTTTATGACTTAGAAAAACTACAAACACAAGTATTTTGCAAAGTCTTGAAAGAACAACAAACAAACTCTCGTCGCAAACAATGTCTCGAATCATCCTCCAAACTAGATCATCCACAGTGATTTGTCATACACTAACCGTTGCCAAGTATCCAACACTTTACGGTGGCGTCTATGTAACAAATGAACGCTTGAATGAATCACGTCGGTGACTAGCCGCGCTCACTAAATAGTCTTGTGCTTCGGTATTTGAATGATGTGTCAAGATATTTTCTACTTGCCGATTCTTCTTGTAGGTAGTGTCATTCAATCTTTCTTAAGGTGGATGCGCCAGGATAGCCCGCGAAATTCAAATTTTCTTACGTTTTTTGCAATTTGCAGGTCGGTGTTAGATTGTATGTTGATCTAAATATGATTTACGCACGATTTTATGAAATCATGACATTTGAGACTTTCATGAACTTAGAGAGTTGTATTGCTGATTCTAATGTTTATAATTCTGTAAATCCATATTTGTTACGTGCGCAAATCATATTTAGATCAACATGCAATCTAACACCGACCTGCAAATTGCAAAAAACGTAAGAAAATTTGAATTTCGCGGGCTGCCCTGGCGCATCCACCTTAAACTAAAATAGCCTGAAACATCATTTAAGATTTACGAGCTGCGCCCTGCAGTTTCACCCGCGTAAGCCTCGATTCCGTGAGAATATCGGGATAAAAAGTGTCCTATGTCCTATTCCAGGTCTTGGTCTACACATGTGCCAATCTAAATCCGTTCAGTCGTTTTAGCGTCAAAGTCAAATGATTTATTTCAAATATACACTTTAAAGACACTTTGAACGTCAAAAACAAAGAAATAGAACTGATTCTAGTTGCCCCTTCCAAAAGGTAGTTTTCGTATAGAGAAGAATGGGCAAGAAACTCCACCGTTACTCTTTAAAAAAAAAAATTACAATATTTTTTATACATCAATTATATAATTACATGTGAATACGATGCACCTAGAATACGATTACTGGTAAAAAGAATTAATAATAAAGCAATGACAAATAAAAAAATAAAAAATTAAAATATGTGACAGACACATGGTTCTCACATATTTACAAACATTGTAAAAGTATACGATATCACAATATTCCAACAAGTTATACTAATAAGACAGTGCGTGAAAGCATAACAAACTCATTTTCGCATTTATAATATTAGTTAGGATTAGCATAACGCGATCAGAAGAGCTAAAATGTTGGGTAAAATGGGTTTGCAAATTAATATAGTTGCAAAATTTTTACGTAATCGTCATAATATATCGCAACATCCTCTTTTGCTTCCTTCCAATCTTCTATTCTTGTGGTTAGTGACTAACTTGGTGTCAGAGTTTTTAAGCCGCCCGGGCCTCTGACTTGGTTTCACATACCGTCGAGAAATATCTCTCAGCATGCTGTTTACCTCACGATGTTCTCCTTTACCGATTTTGAAGCAAGTGATAACTATAAAATACGCACATGAATCTGAAAACTCAGAGGTGCGTGGCTTGGGTTCGAACTTGACACCTATGACTTAGCAGTCTGACGAACACACCACTAGGCTATCATTGCTCTTGTTCTCTTGATCTCCTTCTAATTACGAAGGCAACCATTTGATGTAGTAACTTCCTTATGCAAGTACTTTCACTTGAAAGGAGGTTCGTTCTTTTAACTTTCAGATTACCACCAAGAATTTGAATTCCGTTTTGGTAATGCTTGAATTGAGTATTATAATTCGATAGTTCGCAGGGTAATCACTGGTTTACGTGTCAGTCAAGGAATTCTAAGCATCCATTTGTAACAACTTTAAATTTGACGTTAAATTGAACTGTTTGTCAATATGCCGATGATAACACCAGTCACAAAAAAAAAAAACGTAGTTTTAACATAACAAATATTCACCCACACCTTCCTAAATCTTTTTCATTAAATGATTTTTATCGTGTCTGTATTTATTTAGGTTCATGCTCATCATTATCGATAGTATCGATTACACACTTAGTATCGATAAATCAGTCGAATGTGTATTCAAACAAACACTATCGCCTCGATATTCTTAACACAACGGCGTAGAAACGATTATCG
The DNA here is from genome assembly GCA_949152455.1 of Lithophane leautieri. Lineage (NCBI taxonomy): Eukaryota > Metazoa > Arthropoda > Insecta > Lepidoptera > Noctuidae > Lithophane > Lithophane leautieri. Next base: position 6,505,358 of record OX424472.1, on the reverse strand, counting down.
ATTATAATCGAGTGAGCAGCAAAGGCGCTGATTGAAAAATTACCGACAAGATTATAGAGAAGTGCGCATTAAATCATCCGATTGTAACCGAGCCGATTGTAACTGATCAAACGATTTTGTTAGCTTTCTAATGTCATCGGAATTCTTATAGATTATGCAATACGTAATGAGTGTAATGAAGCTACAAGGAATTTTAAATGAGGAAGATAAAGTGATTGATTTAGTGAGCTACTATATGCAAGCGTGATAAGATTCCTTCGATAATAATTAATAACACCGCGGGATGTGGCCCTAATAAGCTCATCAGTGATTTCTGGATTTTATTCGTAATGTTAGCTTAACTATGGACGGGACTGAAGTGGTTTGGAGAAATTATGATAATTAAAATGATAAGATAAAATTCCTCTGGTATCTTTATTTTAGACTGCCTCGTTGGTCTAGTGGTAGCAAGTGCTACTGCTGAACATGAGGTCCTGGGTTCGATTCCCAGGTCGGGGCAAAGTATTATTAGGTTTATACATTAGGAATTTCTCTGTAGCAGCCCGGAGTCTGGATTTGTGTCCAGTTGATGGCAAGAGGCCCCTAGTACATGGGACTTAAACATAGCTGGCGTAATATACCTACTGTGAGTACACCTCTGCCTAACCCTTCCGGGAAACAAGGCGTAATGTTATGTCTTTATTTCATAAAATTACACCATAGTAATCTCACTCTTGAAAACCAAAAAATACATGATGATACAAAAGTTGCCGACAAAGTGGTACGAATTATATCGAAGGGCTAGTAAAAGCAAAAAAGCGAATGGATATTACAAACATACAAGTCATCATCATCTGAATCTGCCTAGTCTTTTCCCAACTGCTGGGGTCGGCTTCCAGTCTAACCAGATGCAGCTGAATCACACGTCAAGTCTGCTATAGAAAATATGCGTAGATAAGTAGTTTATCCTAATCTAATTGTTACTAAAGAGACAGCAGGTCACTAACCACACGAAAAGAAGAAGACTAAAGACATCACACATACACACTTTAAACTATCACACACACACTCATATACACTGTACACTTCCCCACACACACACACACACACCCACACTAACGCACACATATGCACATCTAAATCACATAAATGTCTCTCCAGTCTAAATTAGTTTTTATTTTATTTATTTATTTATTTATTTATATATACTTTATTGTACACCACAAAAATATAAAACAAAAGGAAAAAAAAATATTATTATTTTATTTTATTTGTTCTTTATATTATAACTGTACCCAGAATTTAAGTTAACTTCATCACTTACAACATTCATTATTATAAATTAACATGTACATGTATAAGTATTGGGGGGCCTGGTGACCCGTAACACAGGTATTTTATGTCTTTCTCGGGCTCCAGTCTCTCACAAGGAACCCAATTTTTTAGATTAAGCACCTCCTGTACAAATCAACATTTGTGATGAGAAATTAAATAAATTAATTAATTAAATTAAAGAGAAACCATAAAACTGAGAAACAGTATCAAGAAACAAGGTACTCACCGTAAACCAAATGGTTAAAAGTATACTAAATATCTAACTTACATTGCAGCAGTTTATTTCAAAACCTTAACGGGAGCTCTGTTTCGCATACTCCATTAAGCAAGCAAAAAGCAATGAACGAAACGCAATGTAGTGAAGTCTCGAACCGATATCACGAAACGTTTCGTTCTATACAACATCCTTTAAATAAAAATTCCAATAAAATCTATGTGACTTTGTGGAATCTGCGATACACCTAGAATTGGAACCTTTTCTGAAAATTCTTTCTACTGTTGAGGAAAATTGGAAAGATGGCACATCATTTCGGGAAGTTAGTATTTAGTCGACAACTAAAAAGGTATAAATACGACACCACAGACAGACAAATTAAAAAGTTTAGTTGATTGACCTTATAAATTGATTGACTTTTTTGTTGTAGTTGGATTTTAGTTTTTACTACTTAATTTTTTTTATTTTTTTTTTGTGTTATATAATATATATATTTTTGAAATGTGCTAATTTGAAATACTGTACAAGTATACAGGTAAGTTAACATCGTAATCACAATGTCATTAATTTTAACAATTCAACAAAATTGCGTTATTTACGCTGTAGAGCAGACGAATTTGCAACGACATGGACATGGATTTTCAAGCAATGGATTGTGTATTTCCTTTAGAACCCTTCGGATTGTGATGAAAATAGGTTACACAATTGTGTGTACTTGTTTGTAAAAGTAACTTATTAAGCATTGATCAGAGGAAGTCTTAAAAATGGCGATTAAAAATGCCGTGTCATTTCGCCTCTTCAGTAAACAAGTGTGTAGCTAACCCCAAAACTATGACAAAGGCAAAAGTTTCCAAATAATACGAGTATGTCATACCTCATCATAGGAAAAAAAAACATTTATTTTGGACCAAACACTTGTTTACATTTTATAAACCTGCCAAGCTGTGAGACAGTCTGTCGGCAGGATTGAAGGAAGTGGAGTGAGTGGTGGTGGGTTTGTTGGAGCGAAGTCAAGCTTGACAAAGACACGAGATGTCAAACAAAATACGAGTTTCCAACTTTTTCACCCTACACTTACACCTGTCAAAAGAACTAAACCAGCCGTAAAATAACTTAACAAAACATCACGCTTGTAATCCCCGAAAGGTTAGGCAGACTTGTACTTATAGCACACCCACATTTCGCCGGTAATGTTTAAATCTTGGCGGTGTCACTAGACATCGCCAACGCCTTCAACACCCTGCCCTGGAGTTGCATAAGGGAGGCACTCCGGTACCACCGGATGCCGACCTACCTCTGTCGTGTGGTCGAGGCCTATTTGACGGACAGGGCCGTCATCTACCCGGTCACCAGGGAATGTGGAACCGGCGAGAGATGTCGTGCGGTGTCCCACAGGGATCGGTCCTGGGGCCTCATCTGTGGGACATCGGATACGACTGGGTGCTGCGCGCCGACCTCCCTAGCGACGTCAGCGTGGTTTGCTACGCTGACGACACGCTGGTCCTGGCGCAGGGGAGGTCGCACCAGGCGGCGGCCGATCTAGCGACACGCTGGGTTGCGACAATCGTCGATAGAATCCGGCAGTTGGGACTCGAGGTGGCCTTGCACAAGTCCGAGGTCATGTGTTTTCATGGCCCTCGGAACGCGCCACCGTCGGGTTCCCAAATTACGGTAGGAGGGGTTCACATCGGCGTCGAGTCGACGATGAAGTACCTGGGACTCGTCCTCGACAGCCGGTGGAACTTCGTGGAGCATTTCCAACGTTTGGCTCCAAGGCTGGACCGGGCTGGGGCCGCCTTGAGGCGGCTCCTGCCCAATCTAGGGGGTCCAAACGCCTCCTGCCGGAGGCTCTATGCGGGGGTCGTGCGGTCCATGGCCCTTTACGGGGCACCGGTGTGGGCGCGTTCCCTTAGGCTGCGGCCAGCACGCCGGTTGAACGCGTCCCAAAGGGTCATGGCCATTCGGCTGGCCCGGGGATACCGCACGGTCTCCCGTGAGGCGGCGAGCCTCCTTGCCGGATTACCGCCATGGGATCTGGAGGCGAAGGTCCTCGCGCACATCTGGGAGTGGCGCGAGGAGGTGAAGCGCCGGGTTGTAACTCCGCTGCCGCGAGAAATCGCGGCACAGCGGACAGAGCTCCGGCAAGATCTCATGGCGGCATGGAGAGTGCGATTGTCTCAACCCAGTGCTGGGCACGCCACAATAGCGGCGATAAGTCCCCTCTTTGAGGAGTGGCTAGAGAGGCGCCACGGCGTCCTCACCTTCCGCCTGGCACAGGTCCTCACCGGACATGGCAGCTTCGGGAGGTACCTGTGTAGGATTAGGCGGGAGGAAACGCCCGGGTGTCGCCACTGTGTGGATCGCCCGGAGGACACAGTGGAGCATACGGTTGAGGTGTGCCCTGCTTGGGCGGAGCACCGCCGTGTCCTCGCGGAGGCGATTGGCGGCAGTGACCTCTCGCGTCCGGCCCTGGTTCAGGCCATGGTACGGAGCGAGAGGGCATGGGAAGCCGTCACCTCCTTCTGCGAAGCAGTAATGCTCGCGAAGGAGGAGGCGGAACGCGTGAGGGAAAGGCAAAGTTTGCGCCCTCACGCCCCTAACCGCCGCCGTTGGAGACGCCCTGGGCGTCGGGAATCCCAGGCGGATTTCCGGCCACCATAGGCGCGGGCTTGCGGACGGCGAGCAACGGGCAGCTCGCCGTCCGATAAGGACCAGGCCCGGGTCGATGGCGCGTCGTGTTCCACGCGCGCCTCAAAGAGATGTCAGCAAAATTGACGGGGTCCAATAGGACCGATGCCTGCCAGGGTTGCGGGAAAGTCCGAAAGGGATACCGGGACCTTGGCAACAGGCAAATGAAGGAACACGGGTGGGTTTTAGTCAGTAAAAGTCTGACACGCCCTTCCGCTCCGCCCAGAGCGGGAGAAGTCATTGGATGATTTCCCACCATCAAAAAAAAAAAAAAAAAATGTAACAGGGGGCGAGCCTATTGCCATTGCGAGAAATTCCAGATGGGAAAACCCAATAACTCTTTGCCCGACCCAGGAATCGAACCTAAGGCCCCATGTTCAGCAGTAGCGCTTTCGTAGTAAAATGACACGAACAATTATGAAATAGGCCATTCGTTACAAAATTGACTTCTCAAAACTAAACCGCGGCTACTGTTTATTTCTTGAAAAAGAATAACATGAACCATCATTCTGTCGTGTGAAGTCGCTGTATCCGATTTCATTGCTCACTAAAACAATCATAGCGTTACATGAAATCGTGTCAGCTATTTTTATTCGATATAAATAGATACGCAGTTGGGTTTACTAATGAATGAACGGAGTATTTGCAACATTTATAAAGATTTTCGGGCTGATGATACTTTCGAAATATAGCCAGTATTACCATGGGGTATCGTGTAACCCAGTAACTGGGTTGTGGAGATCAGATAGGCTATCGCTCCATGTAAATTATTGGTACTCAGCTGCATCCGGTTAGACTGGAAGCCGACCCCAAATAGTAGGGAAAAGGCTAGGCAGATGATGATACTTTGGAAATATAGATTTAGTTTTCCTAAAACATCGCAATCACTCGTGTAAACTACGTAGAATTCTATCAAAATTGTAATTAATCGAGTAATATATAGTATTCTTGGTACGAATTGTTTAGGCAAATTAATTTACGTGCCTACCTTAATCAACTCAGCCTATAGCAGTCCACTGCTGGAAATAGGCTTTTACCAGGCTGCACCACAAAACCCAGTCCTCCACCTTCCGCATCCAGTCTGCCCCAGTCATCGGTATATCTAACTCCACACTACGCTTGCCGATACGCGATCTCCACTCCATGACTCGTTTGCTCCACCAGTCCTTCGACAAACATAATTCCGGTTCTGTTCCAGATAATTTTATTTCTGATTTTATCCTTCAAAGTGTTTATTACCTACGTATATGTGTACAATTTGCCTCATTTCGTAAAATTATATTAGATCCCGACAAGTATTAAATTCGGCAAAGAAGACTCAAAAATATAATATTTATATTTAGCACTTCATTCAATAGTCACCGACCAAATGAGTTTATGATTATAACAATTTTCCAAAGCCAAAAGTCTACTTTCATAAATATAACAGACGGTATTATGATGATTAAAATAATGCTACGGTAATAATCAGCAAGAATATTAATCTCATCCTACTGGGAAATCATGAGCACAAGTTTTCCTCGTCATTTCGGCTTTAAATTTGAGCATACAATCCATTTATACTTAAAAAGCTAGCCAATAGGTTAACTTTAAACTAAGACTTCAGCTTTTACACTGCAGTTAAACATTGTTTCCATAAGATAATAGTCTAAAAGAAATATGAACTGCCTTCTTTACAAAAATATTTGAGTTCGCTCCCAGTGTGCATCTCAGAAATCCAAAGAGATTTAGGGCTATGGTAGATTGATGTTGGTTCTAGGGCTGTGTTACAGTGAGGGAAGAGAGAGTGCACTTGTGTGTGTCTGCGCACACACTTGTGCACTATAATATCTCCCGCGCCGAAGACTAGTCTCCGTTGAGATTGGCCGCCGAGGCTGCAGTACGGTCTGGAAGACCTTACTAGTGCGGGGGCGCATTTTTTAAATCAATTTATATCATTATCATAATCATCAGAATCAGTTCTGTTCTAAATTCACCTCCTTGAGTTTGTCCAAATGGTAAATTCTGTCCATCTACTAATAAAATATTGCTTGTACATAAAATACGGGCACCTAAAAAAATATCATCAATATTTAAATATCCAACAGGTATTGAACTCATCAGCTTTAATGACTTTTTAAATTAACATGGTGGCGAAATATCCTATGAGCTTAACGAGGAATCTATCAGTTACAGACTATTCGATGTATCCGATTTGTATTTAAGCGAAATGAAAAATATTGCGGTTTTTATGAATGTATTATATTGTAATATTATACGTTAATGAACCGCTTGTTAATTTTCGGAACGGATTATATTTATTTATGTACCGTTGATTAAATAGTATTAATGGATAATGTTTTTGAGTTTGGTATTTGTAATCAACATGATAATTATTAACTTACGTCATGCTGAGTCTTCAAAATGTTTATTTAGTTTCCTAATGAGATTTGATGAAGAATTTGTGACAGTGTAAGTACCAACTTCAAATATAAAAACAGTTACAAGTTGGCCAAAGATAAAAATACATTTTATATAATATACAATACACGAAGATATATTTAGTAACATATTCCGCTTAACTCTGCGGCTTGTACGGGTTCGCGACTAGTCAATCGTCATCCTAAGATTGCCTCGTAGAGAGGTGAAATACGTGTCGATTTCTTACGAGGAATAATTAAGCGGAATAGGTTACTTAATATAACTATCTACATCTATTGTATTTTTGGATTTTTTCTGCAAAGTCACGCCTGAATCAATTAACTATCTTACATTTATTTTTTAAATACACAGAAAACCATAATAGGATCTGCCTAATTCAATGAAATTATATACTCCATAAAATTCTAATAACAACATAAATTAAGACCAAGTCTACACGATTTACTCGTGTAATTATAGCAAGTCATACGCGGTATTTTGCGGTATTATAAAGACTCTATTAACGGCGCAATGTCGCGTAATATATACAGAACATTATGTGGTAATAACGTAATTTAATTCCCGTGCCCACAGTCTGAACCCAGGTTAAAACTAGCTCTTGACTATATTGAAGTAATAAATGGAATATTCAGTGGTAGTAAAATAGGGCTGTATTAAAATATGTGTCTTAATTTATGTGAAAACACCTAAGGGTGGATGCTAAAGAGCACCTAAGTGTAGATTTTATGTATTCAAGATATTTTATAAGAAAGTGTATTAAAAAAAAAAAAAACTGTAAGATAATGCTGCAGTGCGTTAGTTAAGTAGGAGAATTTGTAGGAATACTATTATAGTTTCTAAGTTGCTATCTCCACAGCCGGGAGAATCGCGGCGATAGTCATGCCGCGATGATATCGCCGTATGGAGATTGATATTTTGTCATCAAATTCGCCGCGATGACATCGCCGCGCCGTGTGGAGATTGATTCATAGAGTTCCTATTGAATTTCATGACACGACGAGCCTATCGCCACGATCCCTCGCTCGTGGAGATGGCGTCTTAAAATGTTATCCGTGAACCAAATAAATTCCTGAAATCTTGATTTCATCCTCAAACTTCACAAAAACAAAATTATGCTCTTGATAAGAAACTGACCTAAGAGTCATGTGCTAATTAATAAGCTACTATGACCTAATTCTCTTATCTCATTTCTATGTAAGGAGTCGGCAAAACTAGGATATTTTAGAAACAATTTCGAAAACGAGTGTTTCTGGTTTGCTGTTGCAGAATGTTTTATTAGAATATGCGGTGCCATATTATGTCAACACCTACAGAGTTACATTTTAGTCGTTTAAATCCTCTGGAAGTACTCATCATAATGAAAAACTTTCACTATGGGACCAAGACTGAAATCGCAAAAAAAAAACAGCAGTTCCCTACATTTATATTCGCATAAAGGTCATAGCACACATATCAACTCGGAAAGGGATCTTTAATCGTCAAAATGTAGGGAACAACTGATTTCTTTTCGCGATTTCAGGGTTTGTCTCATAGTGGAAGTGGTTCATAATTATGAGTACAATTACCGTTAAGAGGCTTTAAACAACTAAATTTTTACCTTGTATAGGCCGACCGCTTATCTGAGTCCGTTCGTGAGGTAGCTGCGCGGTGCTGGAGGGGTGTGGTGTCGTGATGAGAGAGCTCAGTGATTCGTCATTTTGTGACAACTGTTACCCCTCCTGCACCGAGCAGCTACCTCAGGAATGGACTCAGATAAGCGGTCGGCCTATAGTTATAGCAGATAAGAAGATAGGTATAACGAGGTTCAGGTCATGGCGCCTTCAATCTAGTTAAATTCACTGCCATCTTGTTCCCAAATTGAGTACAGCTACATCAAAATGACAGAGAAACCGAGACGAAATACCTGACTCTAGCAACATCCATCATTATCTACTTCAATCCTAATTTTGTCTGTCTGTCGGTTTGTCTGTCTGTCTGTTGCCTTTTCAAGCCTTAACGGCTAAACAGATTTCGACGAAATTTGGCCCAAAGGTAGACCGTAATCTGTGTTAGGTTAGACTACTTTTTATCCCGGTGGTAGTACCTACGTTCCCGTGGGATCATTACCGTCAAAACGCGGGCGGAGCCGCGCGCAAAATCTATTCCAACATTTAGTTAATAAAAATAATTGATACAAAAACGATCTGTAACTTTTCAAATAAACTGTGAGCTTCGAAACTACACAATGCTTTGATTCAAGTTCCCGATGAACAAAGGAGCGATATGTCCATAAAATACTCAGAACTTAACATCAAAATTCTACACCTGTTCCACTAAAGAATCTACTGGAAAAACTCCCGTACTTAGCTAGATACCTAGTAGAAGTATAGAAAATGTTTGCTAAACGAGAATGAAGCTTCGAACAATGCTTCCCTTTGGGACTTGAGACGCTTCATTGTATTAAAAACCCATCTTTACTTAGAAGTCATGTCAATATTTTCTGCATGATAGCGTTTTTTTCAATATGACGGTTCCCAAGTTGTGGTCATATCATGTCTGTGTGGTCTATGAGAATTTGATAGCATTATTGACAATTAAGAATGATCTACAGATATTTCAGTACATTAAATAATGTTAAGAGTCCAAGTGGAGTACATAATTATACAAACATGCAGTGCAGTGTTACCACAAGTAGGAGTTAGCTTTATACCTTAAAACACTGAGTTAATTGGTTGACATAATTTGTCAACCCTTCAGAGCATACGTTACGTTACGTATACGTTTGTCAAATTGTTTGTCATTATGCACACAAACCATTGTTTGCTTCTCTTTAAACCCAAAGTGGGTCACTGAAGCACGCGGTAAGCAGCATTGTGTGAAAAGCGCTTTACAAAAAGAACGGCCTTTACGATGCGTCTTTCAAAATCAAGAGGAAGGCGTTTTCAAACAATTTTTATTATATTTTGCAGTAAGGAAACTGTTAACGAAAATTATGGTGCTTCTTCCTCGAGGTTAAACATATCGGTTGTGTGTGAATCCATGTGAAGAGTGTTTAAAAGCTTTTGTGCGATCGAAAGCAGGAACAGTGGAGCAACTTGTGATCCGGTCTTCGACGCTATTGAATGCAGGCCAGCGGATCGAATCTCCAGATATATTGGCAACAGTAAATTTTGAAAGCAATTCTTCGAATCCTTTAGGATTTTCCCCGTGTTCCTGATTCTTAACACTGGATTTTAGTGCGCTTTGTGGTTACAAATGGGTCTTAATTTTTTTTTTGTTGTCTGTACTGTGATGTAGTATTTGAAGTTTAGTGTTTCGTCAATAGAGACAACGGCATTATGCGTTTATATCAAATAAGCTTTATAAAATTATGCTTCATTATTACTTCCAACAGTATTTATGGCATACATTATGGCAAAACATTTACGCCTACTAATATTATGCGTAATGATCATTATGCTGAATTTCGTTACGCCAATGTAAATTATGACTATAGGTATTATGCTTATCATTACTAAACCGAATTTTATCGTCTGTTAGGAATGTCAATTACAATTTCGCTCTTTTCGTTATAAGAGTGTAACGTGTAGCTGTACAATTAGACATTGGCCAGTTTCGAGGAGAGATGCTTAACCGATCTGAGTACTTTATTGAGTAAAAGTCATCATCTGCCTAGCCTTTTCCCAACAATGTTGGGGTCGGCTTCCAGTCTAACCGGATGCAGCTGAATACCAGTATTTTACATGGAGCGACTGCCTGACCTCCACAACCCAGTTACTAGGTAACACGATACCCCTTGGTAAGACTGTTTGTCAGACTTTCGGGCTTCTGACGACCCGTGACAATTGTCAAAGATCTACAAATGACAGCAAAACAAGACTTTATTGAGTAAAAGTAAATAGTAAAATAAACTACAAAGAAAATAAAATGATTCTTATTATAGAAGAAAGTTGATATTAGCTGTGAATGATTACTTAGAAAGCGTTTTATCCAAGGTAGAGTAATACTCATTTCTTTATTTTCTGTAAAGAATTTTTCACTTACTCATTGAAATCCCTGTACGTCCAAGAACGTACTTTCCACAATAACAGTCACAACACTACAGAAATCGAATAACCTCAATACTTTATACTTCCACTCCATGTTTGGACTTAGCTATAAACTCGGAACAAATCCCAAAGCAGAGAGACAGTATATAACAAAACACTATACTGACTTTCTTTAAAATTCTCGACACAATTCTATCGTAAGGTTATAACAAACGATGCTGGGACACCTCTCAACTCGATTGTATTGCTTCTTATTGCAAAAAAACACAGTTTCAACAGTCCCATAGCGATACTGTTATTGCAAAACTTTCCCCGCACTAGTCTCTAGTAGGATGTCGTTTGGAATCGTACACAATATCGTTAAGTATTAGTTGAAATTGAAGATTTAGAGCTGGGACATGAGATGAGTTTCGAGCTGTATAGTATCTGTTATTACTTGTATTCTTTTTTAGGGTTCCGTATCCAAAGGGTGCCAACGGTACCCTATTTTTAAGGCTCCGCTGTTCGTCTATGCGTCCGTATGACACATGGCTTTATTTTTTTAATCGTAATATAAGAAGACACTTGAAATTTTCACAGAGTGTGTACTACTATGGCCGTTATAATAAAAAATAAAAAAACCAAAATAAATATAAAAAGTTAAACATTAAAGGGTATACAGCGTGTAAAAAAACCCAGTCCGATCCGTGAGGGTGTGGTTAAGAATCATGCTGAGAGTCTATTTATGTGGTTATTTATTGGAAAAAAGAAAAAAAAAAAAACTATGGTGAATTGTATCGGGGCGGCCGTCTCTAGCGGGTGTGTACAAGTTATAACATATGAACTGTGTAGAAAATTTGCTAATTTATAATGAAATTGGGGTAATTTAGGTACCTACTAAAAACGTGAATTTTAAATAGTCATAACTTACTTATTGACACAAACAATATTTTTTATTACTTTTTAATAATGTTATTGCGGCACCTATGCACCCCCTTTCGGATCGGACAGGGTTTTTGTTACATGCTGCATAAGACCCTGCCATACAAGAATAAAAAAAAATTTAGTGTTAAATATTGTACGTTGGGACGGAACCCTTCGTGTGCGAGTTGGCTGCTTGTTTTAATTCCATCAAGTTTTTATGTCACCTTTCCTACTTCGCTAGCTGTTTGGTTGTTCTCTTTTCTGCTTTCATTTTCCTGATATCGATAAGAAGGTGCTCAATTTCTGTTTAATATTTCTTAACGTGTTTAATTGGTATCATAAAGTTAATAACAAGACGATTTTTCCTTGTTTCTGATTAATTTATATCTCACTAACGTCATAACAAAGTGTAGTGTGTGTGTTCTAGTGAGTGTCATCAAATAACTGAACTTTATTTGCTCTGTTCTGATGGCGCAGAGGTTCAGACCTCGCCTCTTCTGCACGAGGTTGTGGGTTCAAATCCGGGCATGTACTGTACCGGAAACTACTTAATATTCATCTCCATTGCCTCGCCAAGAACGATTTTAGAGCCAACATTTTAAAAGCCAGACACATTGTGGCATAAAAAGAGTCTAGAGTTGATAGGAAGACCGTTGTAATAACTATACATAGGTGCGCAGGTTTCCAAGGAATTGCTTCGGTTTTCTTATCGATATAAAAACTCTTTTTTTTTCATAAAAAATAAAATAATAGTATTGAAAAACTTACAGGTAAGTATTGCTGCTCGGAGTTCTCAACATTCTGGAAAATAATAAAAAAAGCAAAATTATTAAAAAAAATTTTGCTTGACACGGATCAAGTAAGTAGATATTTCTATCAGGTGAGGTGTATAAGGCAGTTCCATATCCTTTGCCACAACGCTTCAGAGTAAGGCAGTTTCATATCCTTGGGAACAACGCTTCAGAGTAAGGTAGTTCCATATCCTTGGCCACAACGTTTAATCACACTGAGGTTCTTCATAAAAAAACTGATCCTGCATTTTAGATTTCGTATTTCTTAGGTAACTTAAACCTTGCCACATCCTGGCCCTGCTCAAATCAAATCAATTTATTTGCTACAAAGTTAATTGGTACAGTTTCGGTCTTAACATAAATAATCCAGATCCATAATACTTACATGCAAACATCTAGGTTTATATAGTCATAATTATTGGCAGGTTATCGTTAAAGGAATTAAGTGTAAAATACATAATAACTGAAAGCAAAACAGCACTATTTACAAGACCGCCCAAAAAGGAGTGTAATTTAATTATACGCTCTACCAGTATCATTTTTTTTTGACATTGTAATTTAATTATTTTGTTGAAATTAGAATCATTAATATTGTCAAATGCCGAATTAAGTAGGGGGAATATGAAGAATTGTTGTCTAGGTGTTACAAAATCTGTAAAATTCCATATTTCAGGCAAATAAATGAATCTATTTATCTATCTATCTATGACCCTTTTTGTAAAGGAATACCTGCCTTATATTCACAATAAAGCCCGATACACAAACGAGCAAATGAAACCATTAAAGTAATATTCAACCTGCGCTAACCCTGGAAATGCTGACGGTACAGAGAATACGAGCAATAAACGGGTACTAGCAAATAGCTCGACACACTCCAAATGTGATTGAAAATGAGCAACGTTAGCAAATATTTGCTAAGCGCCATTTACTGTATTTGTACGTCATTGTACACCTCATCTGCAATCAACGTGATCGGATTTACTTCTATACTAATTGGGGGTTAGGGTTGAAAGTACGTGCCACTGTCGAAAGCAGAAAATATCGTACTGGAAAGATGACATTTTCTTCTACTAGAACATGTATTGGCAGCATTTATGGTATTTATTGTTTTGTGTTGCGTAATGTAAATGATTTTGCATACTTTTGTTTAGAATATGTTTTCCTAACTGAACAGAGCTGTGCTGCTGGGGAGTTTCTTGCGCCACTTCTTCTTCCCAGCTAAAGCACTAGGAAGTGATGAAAGGTGGACGTTTTGGGGGACTGTCTTATGTAATTTTGACGTTCGAAAAGTGCTGATTTTTAGCCTAGTTCGACTGTAACCGCATTATCACTGGAAGTAAAATATACTCGGTCGAAAAGAAGATGTTTTTTTTATATGTAGGTACCGTATATTATACTTGCTATTGCATTTAGTAAATAGCTTTTATTTTGTCATTGCAAATCAATTTTATTTATTTTTAGTATAATGATTATGTAGTATGTAGGTATAGATGATCCGTTACAACATTTTTCTATATAAATATTTTCTTGCTTAACAAAAATCTTTTCCACAAAAGAAAATAATCCCATAGAAAGAATACTGCATTCTCGTAGGTATCTACTATTGATGAAATTCAGCTTCGAAGAAAACCTTATTCTCCAAGGATTGTGATCGATGGATGCTATACCTCTCGTTCGCCTGCAGTCCACGGGATAAGTACCTACGTATAAAACCCCAAAGGTGTAAACGTTCGAACGGAGCCAATAAAGTTACCTTGCAGTTTATTAATGCACTTCTAGTAGAAATGTATTGAATCTTAAATTTCTATCAGTGCTGTGGGTCCTGTATATTGCCAGGCAGTACAATTTAGCTGGGAGCTGATCGAGGGAATTCTTTTATTTTGGGGGTGAGATTGCGAGAAAAATTACAAAATTATATTTTTCAGGCTTCCTCAAACAAAACTGTATTGGAATATACCAAAATCAGCAAATAACGACCAAACTACTTCTGAAAAGAGAACCACTTGACATCGATCATTAGCACACCAAACGTACTTAAAAGCAAACTTTTCCGGATTTTCAAACTTCAATATGAGTCCCTATCCAAACATGGCGTACTATAAAAACAAAGTCGCGCTGCCACTTCCGATTACGACCCGACAACACCCGAAAGTGGCCGAACATCTCCGATAGACCGATACCTACTTTCGTTCCGTTTGAGCGAACAAAACAAATATTTACACCGTTTACAACGCTCGTTCAAACTACTTGAAGCGAAACTGTGCAAGTTGAATTTGCGATGGCCTTTTCACTCGTACCTACTTTTGCTTTCGTATATTTTTTTATTCAGTGGGTAAGTATGTATACATTCTGTACTTAGCTTTATTTATTGTTGTGATTATTTTACAAGGGACTATGATTTTTTTTTCGCAATTGCTCGTACTTGTTCCCCACCATACTTACTCACAATAATATGTACTTATATTTCTTAAGGTTGGATATCTTTCAACTCATCATATCGGAATCTGGCCACTGGACATCATAAATGGCTGGCATCATGGATATCTTTCTTCTCTCCACGATCAAGTGTCTATGTAGCAACGCCTGTGTAGTAAACAGTTCAGATGGCAGATAGTAACATCCAGGAAAAACAAAAAAAAAATCTCCAAGGCATTCATTATGTTTTTCTTTACATCAAACGCGGTGTTTGTGTCCTTGGGCACTTTCATTTCGTGGGAGGAAAATTCTCAGTAGCTATCCAGAGACGTTAGATACCAGACTCTCCTTCATTACATGGATCTTAATGCCACTGCTGACCTCTTCGAATAATGATGGCATACGAGTGATACAAATTATAATCTTCCTCTATTACTTTAATATTGCAATACAACATACACTATTGCAATAATCTATAAATAAACTCTTCATTAACTACCAGTACATTCATGATAGCAATGTGTAATATTTTTTGCGTCCATATCTTTTTTTTTTTTTTTTTTTTTTGAGGGTGGGAAATCATCCAATGACTTCTCCCGCTCTGGGCGGAGCGGAAGGGCGTGTCAGACTTTTACTGACTAAAACCCACCCGTGTTCCTTCATTTGCCTGTTGCCAAGGTCCCGGTATCCCTTTCGGACTTTCCCGCAACCCTGGCAGGCATCGGTCCTATTGGACCCCGTCATTTTTGCTGACATCTCTTTGAGGCGCGCGTGGAACACGACGCGCCATCGACCCGGGCCTGGTCCTTATCGGACGGCGAGCTGCCCGTTGCTCGCCGTCCGCAAGCCCGCGCCTATGGTGGCCGGAAATCCGCCTGGGATTCCCGACGCCCAGGGCGTCTCCAACGGCGGCGGTTAGGGGCGTGAGGGCGCAAACTTTGCCTTTCCCTCACGCGTTCCGCCTCCTCCTTCGCGAGCATTACTGCTTCGCAGAAGGAGGTGACGGCTTCCCATGCCCTCTCGCTCCGTACCATGGCCTGAACCAGGGCCGGACGCGAGAGGTCACCGCCGCCAATCGCCTCCGCGAGGACACGGCGGTGCTCCGCCCAAGCAGGGCACACCTCAACCGTATGCTCCACCGTGTCCTCCGGGCAATCCACACAGTGGTGACACCCGGGCGTTTCCTCCCGCCTAATCCTACACAGGTACCTCCCGAAGCTGCCATGTCCGGTGAGGACCTGTGTCAGGCGGAAGGTGAGGACGCCGTGGCGCCTCTCTATCCACTCCTCAAAGAGGGGACTTATCGCCGCTATTGTGGCGTGCCCAGCACTGGGTTGCGACAATCGCACTCTCCATGCCGCCATGAAATCTTGCCGGAGCTCTGTCCGCTGTGCCGCGATTTCTCGCGGCAGCGGAGTTACACCCCGGCGCTTCACCTCCTCGCGCCACTCCCAGATGTGCGCGAGGACCTTCGCCTCCAGATCCCATGGCGGTAATCCGGCAAGGAGGCTCGCCGCCTCATGCGTCCATATCTGAAGTGCGAATTGGCGCCACCAACACATATTCTGTCTTAAAAGGATAAACGTGCGTGTAAATTTTCCATTAAAATCATTAAAGAATATAGTCACAAAGTTTATAACATACAACGTTTGATCAGTGCTTAACGATAAAGTATTCGAATACTTTACCAATCATGTCTAATTTGTGATGGGAATAAATTGCTTTGACAAGGTAAATTGCTATATTGATTCATCATGTTAAAGTGTCCGCAATTTGTAAAGAATTTAAAAAGGATATGAGATGGGTGACTTTGATCTGATAATAGAAATAGGAATAAAATATTATTACGTTGTAAACTTGTTAAGATGTGGTAGTATCTACATCGCCACATGCGAAGTACGCCTCAAAGACCTGACGCCACATTAAATCCTGCATCACACAATTATAGTTTACCGCGCGATCAACATTTTATATACAAGATTCCAACTTCAATCGTTGGGGCAGTTTCCCGCTAGACACAACACCCATCTGTTCGGAGGATCCTCCCTTTTCTATAGAGGATGAGTGAACTTTACACCCTGTTCCTCATACCCCTAAAAATATGGCTACAGAAGGCGTGAACGGGATGTTAAGGAGCAACTTCTAAATTATGATTAGCTTATCAAGTTAAGCATTTAGTTAGGCGAACGAAAGTAATTATAAAAATAGATAATCATTTCCAAGAGAACGAGGACACTACCAATTTCAAGTAGAATGTTATAGATGAAGGAACTAATGACGTTGATTTTTGTGTTGTCTAAATCCTTATCCTACAGACAAGTCTAGAAAGCATAGAAGCTATGAACGGGATGTTGAGAAGAAACTTGTAAATTGTAAATAGCGATCAAGTTAAGCATTTAGTTAGGCGAACGAAAGTAATGATAAAAATAGATTATCGTTTCCAAGAGAACGAGGATACTACCAATTTCAAGTAGAATGTTATAGATGAAGGAACTAATGACGTTGATTTTTGTGTTGTCTAAATACTTATACTATAGATAATTCTAAAACGCATAGAAGCTATGAACGGGATGTTGACGAGAAACTTGTAAATTGTAAATAGCTGATCAAGTTAAGTATTTAGTTAGGCGAACGAAAGTAATTATAAAAATAGATAATCGTTTCCAAGAGAACGAGGACTCTACCAATTTCAAGTAGAATGTTATAGATGAAGGAACTAATGACGTTGATTTTTGTGTTGTCTAAATCCTTATCCTACAGACAAGTCTAGAATGCAAAGAAGCTATTCGATTAGGACATCACACAAAGCCGAATGCCAGCCAAAGATTAATATAAGCCTAAACACAAGCCGCCTATTCATTCAAAAAAGAAAAAGAAAAATTCTAAACATCCTCAATAAAACCTTAATCTGCGAAGATTTCCACTCTATTCCGGCAATAAATTATATGTGCGCGTTAGCAATCTCAGAAAGTTATTTGGGTTATCTCCGTCGTGTCACAGTTGGGATGTGTGAGATGCTCCAGTTCCTTAGTTTGATATGGGACACCTTGATTAATGAATAGTACGTGTATACTGTTTGTATCAGGTGGCATGACTATATGGGATTATGGTGTAAGATTAGAAGGTTCCCGTGAGCAACTAGGACCCTTATTACGTGAATTAATTGCAAATGGACAGTGCTTTGTGTGTCATTTTTGGGATAGAAATAAAGGTAATTTTCTTTATTAAAGCAATATTGCCGTCGATATTGTATTGTGTAGAACCTTTATAACATAAAACCAAGCATCTATTAAAGCTTTTGTAGTTTTCTTAAGCACAACCAAACTTAACTCTCGATTTGACAACTCATCCCAGAAAAGTCAAAAGAAATAGATCGAACGTCAAACTAAAAAATATGGTGTACTAAAAGGCGCAGTTCCCACTACGTCATTAAATTTTTAATGAGTAGTGCAGCTACTCGCTCTTTCCACATCCTTTATTTTGCAATACAGGACACGCCTATCTACACTAAAATTAATGACCTAAACAAATCCTTTTGCATCAATAAATAATGCACCGATCCATCATAAAGAGACCCAATGAACTTTAAGAATTGATAACGGAACAACAAAAGACGTGGTTTAATAATCTCATTAAAACCTTTTACTGGCATTTAACGGCCTATAAAGTACTCATAAGGGCACTATTTGTTCGTTTACGGGTCGAAACGGAATAAGCTTTATTTATACTGAAGTTTGATTTTATAGCTCTCTTTTGTTTTTGTTTAGCAATCGTTTTGTTTTAGTCAGTTGAAAGAGTGGAATTCTTTGTACAATAATTTCAAGGACGATTTTCTTTTGTTTGGGTTTTCAATGGCGGACGTGAGGTTTTGTATTACAAATATATTGCTGAAAATTATGAACGGATTGTTTTGGTGAAAATATGAAAATGAAATGCGAACATAATGGAATGGTAAAAATAGATTCCGAAATAATTTTGTTTTAAATTAAGCGTGAATTATATTTAGAATTTCCTTGCCGAATCACTGCCTACCTGCAAACATTTATGGCTAAGCCTATATCTAAAATCAGAGCACAGTTTGACCAGAACTCCTAACAAACTTCAGAGCACTGATGCTAACCATCCTCCATCCGATTTAGAACCAAAATTAGATTGGATTCGGCATGTGAATCATCGGCATAGGGCAATTAGAATTTCATACGTTTCCGCCCGTCTGGCTAATATTTTATTTAAGGCCCATAGCACAGTAATTCAATTAACACTTTTGCTAAGAGTATTTCGCTTCTCGTTTCTGGGGTTTACTTCTTTTTTTGAATTAATGGGCTAGATTCGTTCGTTGGAGTGAAGTCTGCTGAAAGTTTGATTGAACTGTCACATGCAATTGACTAATGAGTGCTATAAGGACTTAACGAACAATAACTTTAAAGATGTTTCCGATATGTTGTTTGTTCTTCCTGTCTTACTGGTGATTGAGGTTAAAATAACCTGATGAAAGTAGCATTGAAGCTGGTATATTTATGGTAACGTATTTTTATAAAAGAACAAAAAACACGAAACCTGGCGTCTATTTAATAAAACCGACAAGCGACAATCCGACCATCTAACAGTTTTACAAGTCTCTTTCATAGCCAGCTGTCGTAAAAAGGTGACAAGTTTGACATTTTTGACAAATATGTCGCATTTCCAGTCAATAAATTAATAAATGGGGCCCTCGTTGTTGATGCAATTACCAACTTTGGCTTTTCAACAGTAATTACCGTATATTGAAAACCATTTTAATCATATGCATCAAACCATTCCATCCAAACCATTCCATCCAAACCATTCCAACATCATAAACATTTCTTCATTTTCATCAACATCAAGATGAGTACCTTCTAATAAAACGTTTTACGATACATCTATATCGCGTTGTTTGCACTCCGCCGACAAATTATTGCCTATTTGTTAATTCGATGCGTATGCGCCAGTTACAACCGTACTATCCGCCGGATGTCACCAATTACTACTAGCGTCTCTTTCCTGCCTTCTGACATTTTATTTTTACAACGCCAAATTTGTTGCTGCGTAATTGAGAAATTTACGAGCTATAATAAATTCGGACAGTTCTAAAAACAGCTTTATAGAAGACGAACGTAGAATAAACGCAAAGTAGAAAAGAATGATCTTGATATTTTCTGTTTGAAATGGATGAGTTTGACAAACAACCTTAGATTACGCAGGTTTTTTCGGTTGGCAATTAAAAGGACGATTAGCGATAAGATTATGATAACTTCATGGTAATAGTTCTACCAGAATCGCGTCGCACCTTTAAATGGGTTGCCAAGACATTTCTTGCTCTGAAAGAGACTGCAGTGACGTTTCTATTACCGAAAGCATTTCATAATAATGCTAAATAGGTAGAGCAAATTCTCTATGGGAAAAAGCAGATAAAAATAACCCTTACGATGACGAACGTATTTTGGCTGTGAATGTAACCTACCGAAACAAAAGCACTTCAACTGGTCAAAAATATCATGACCCCTTTTTTACCATTTACCTTGTACAAAATAACTTTGCTAAGGTACTTTATGAGGGATTGAAATTCAAGCCAGTTGTCCAGAAGTCTACTAACTGCCATTCCCTGGTGGTAAAACCGCAAACTTCCGATTATAATTCGTTAACAGGTTTTAATGGCGGACTGCGAAAACCACAGTGTGTTCCGTAATAAACGTTACTTGCGAAGTACAGGATGGGTGGGATTTTTAACTGGATATGGGTAGAATGGTCTGGAAAATTATAAATAGTAAAGGAATTATGGTCGATTATAAATTTTTGTATCATGGTGTGTGTTTTTTTGGTGTTGACAATGTTTAGAGGGGTTAGAAAGAGAGGTAAACTGGAATTTGTCTAATTATAAGTACCTGCCCATGTTTTAATTTAAACGCGACTATAGAAAACGGAATAAATAAATTATAATAACCAGGTTATTGAACTTCGGATTTTTTGGAACGAAGTTCTTTAACGCTTCTTGCAGTAGGAGCGCACTGGCAGAAATCGTCACGCGAAAAGCGTTCATACTTGCGACTGGAATATTCCAATCACTTCACCTACGGTTTCACGGTGAGATTTGCAGAATAGACTGGCGGCACACGACCACGTTGCATATTCGGAAAAATTCTTTTGGACACAGAAAGAATCGTTCAATACATAAATTAATTTTGGAATACTCAAAATATTTACTAAATAAATTTCATTTAGTGCAGTGACAGTAGAATACTATTTAAATCGAGTTTAGACTACAAATCACCGACGTTCACCTAATTAACTCATAACGTGTGAATGTATTTAGGAACCAAAATAATAAATGGTTCTTGAATTTCAGATTTATTATTTTGCGTTCATGTAAATAATTATAACATTTTGTATTTTGATTTTCTTGGTTTGGACATTATACGGAATTATTGGACGAAATAAGTGCAGTTTCTGGCTTCTTGAATTCTGTTTATTAAAATGTTTTATGCTGTATTTAATCAGCTGCTTCCGGTTAGATTGGAAGCCGACCCCAACATAGTTGAGAAAGGGCTAGGAAGATTGAAAGTGTTTTATCATCATCAGCCTACAGCAGTCCACTACTGGACATAGGCCTCTCCAACTGCACGCCATTCAGCTCGATTCTCGGCAACTGATGATAATGAAAGTGTTAATGTTTAAAAATAATTACTATAGTTATTTGTACTATTCAAAGAACGTTTAAAAATGTTTATAATCCGCATACGATGTGTCTAGGTGCAGTCAGAAACACAAATCGAATAACAGTACTCCTTTTACATATTATTATCATCTGAATTGATACAAAATTAATTTCAGCTTTTCATTTAATAGCTAAGAGTTAATATATGTAATTTTAATGTCTGTTCCGATTGTAATTAAATATTTAGAACTCACTAAATAAGATTTAAAAAACGGAATTGTTAATCGGCTTTTGTCACTGACTGTACCTTACAAGTATCAAGTTCTGCTAAAACAAATTAAATCGAACAAAAAACATAAGCATCTTTGGAATTGCAAAACAAAAAATATGGGACAGAAAATTGAATAAGAAACTCTGTGCTGTACTCACAATTTTAATATGGCTTGATGCGCCATGAATATTTATAAATCTCTTTCAATGTAAGAAGGTATGTATAGACCAGGATACAACATAAAAACAAGGTACAGACAAAAAGATAAACGTTCACGATGTAGGTAATGATCATGGGAATATGTAAGCATTATTTCAGAATTGTAAAAGAAAGAAAGAAAAATGTTTTATTTGGAACACGCACAGGAAATACAAACAGTAAATAAAAAAGGATCTCTGCGATTTTAGGGTAGTTCTGGAAGTTAAAGTTGTTCTTAATGACAATAGGTACAATGACCCCATATGAGGTTCTCAATTGTTTCAATCACTTCTTGTGTATGAGATGAGCACTATTGTTGGTGTACTTATGCGCGTCGATTTAAATATCAAAATACGTTAAACCCAGAACCTACCAACAAATCTCAGAAAGGAAAACAAGAATCCGACTTGTAGAGTAATCAAGAAAATCTAGATACCGACAGGAAAACCTACCTCGCTTTGTTTTTAGATTATTTTCAGTAAACAATTGGGATAGAGGATGCAAGAAGACAGATGGGCCAGACTCGTCATGCAGTGGGTGCAAGAAGACAGGCGTCGGTCGACATCGTCGCCGAGGCAGGCCTAGGAAACGCTAGGGACCTATATGTTTTTACGAGAGTTTGGTCAGAGAAGCTAAAGCACTAGGAAGTGGTGAAGGGTGAGCGTTTTGGGGGACTGTCTTATGTAATTTTGACGTTCAAAAAGTGTCTATTCTCAGCATAGTTTGAATAAATTACTTTTTATTGGATTAGAAGGCAACACACACTGAACAATGGAAAGCTATGGGGGAGAACTTTACCAGCAGTGGGACAATACAGATAAAAAAAGAACCTAACTGATGTTGTTCGTTTTACGAAAACCAACGCTACGGAGTACACACGGCTACATATTGTATAGGATTTCCTTACAATGCGAGGTCAGCTTATAATGGATATGTATAGCTTGATGTGTAGCCGTGCGTACCTACCGTACCTAGTAAAAGGGCTTCTTAGTGAAGGAATATTAATAAGCAAAATTCTGTGAAAAAGAGCTGTAAAGATTAACTCAATGGCTATTCCGAGAAAGGCTTGTTCAATAAACGACGACCTCTAGCGAAGGAAGAAAAGCTTTTAATAATTTTACCTCATGACAGCTTAAAGGTAGCAAATGTTTTATTATTAAATGGGCAATGAAAGTAAATTCTGCAATCTATTAACATAAATAAATTGGCAATTAGCCGGTTCTGGTAGAAATATCTAGATATTAGACTCTATTCGTAAAAGACTTAGGTGCACCCGGTTTCGATATTGAGAATAAGAACTTGTCAAACTCTTCCGTAATGTAATTGGTGATTGTGGGAAAAGTTAAATTAAAATTGTTTGCTACTGTAGCGCATCTCCCTTAAAGTGGATCCGCAAACGTAGCCCACGAAATTCAAATTGTTATTGTAAAGATGATTTAAATGATTAAAATTGTATATATAAATATATGATAAGGCCGCCAATCATATTTAGATCAACATACGACCTGATACTGGCCTACAAATTGCAAAAAACCTAAGGAAATTTGAGTTTCGCGGGCTACACTCATGCTTTCGCCTTAAGGAAGCGTTTGAGAAGTTCTCAACTTCAAATTCTCAACTCAAAATCCGGTGTGAAAGAAAAACCTAATCACCATTGCATTTTACGTTACCCCACCGTTGAAAACAATCAAAGTACATACAAAGCATTTGCAAAGCAATCCAAAACAGAGCTTGACCAATGACACAAACGATTTAGTTCCATTTATTTCGGTATTTGCTGTTCCCAGACATAAATCTCCTCGCAGACCTATTGTCGCGATAAAACAATTTCTAGCCGTGACACTTGGCCATCGAAAACCACCCACACTTTGTATTTAAAGCGATCGGGGTGACTGATATGGATTGCATGTTATTATTGCAGAAAGTTGGCGAAGGGATTCGATTTCTGCACGTCATGTTGTTTGATTAAAAAGGACTAGAACTGAATGGGCTTAGTCGTGAAGGTAAAGCAAACGAGTTTGGGGAGAATGGGAGAATGCAAAGAAAGATATGCATGTATGTAGAACTTTTTAAATCAATGAAATCGGAAGAACGGAAGCCCAAAACGGTTATTTATTTCAAATGCCACAAGCAATTGCAAAAAAAAAACTAAACCATAAGTACATCACTATAAGAATTATTTTAATGTAATGATGAACGGGAAATCGATACCATCATGATTAATTCAATCGATTTAATGTAATACGTTACATCAATCTCTTAATTACTACAGAATTCGATGCATTCGGATACTTGATTAAGTTACCATGTTAGATAAAGCAAGTACAAGTTCACTAGCTATAATTAAAAAGCTGGCCAAGCGTGAGTTGTTAGGACCTTGTGTGATTGGTCCATGTATTAAACTTCAAGTACCAAAGTAGTTGTCAAAGCCAGAACATATTCCAGTCGACATTTGATGGGACTCTTTGGAGGAGCTTGTAGCTAAGTAATAAAAGCCGCAAGGGTTGATCCATCAGGTTAAGCTACGCTTGCCTGGGTTGGTCCGTCGATGGGCTACCATCTTTATATACCGAAACTCCTTCATGCCTCGGCAAGCACGTTAAGCCGTTAGTCCCAGCTGTCATTCCTGGATCTTTGGCAGTCGTTATGGGTCGCCAGAAGCTCAAAAGTCTGATAACTGCCCTTACCAAGGGGTAATTATCGTATTATCCAATTTCTGGATTGTGGAGGTCAGATAGGCAGTCGCTCCATGTAAAATACTGGTATTCAGCTGCATCAGGTTAGACTGGAAGCCGACCCCAACTTATTAGGAAAAGGCTAGGCAGATTGATCTTTGATTTAATAAATTATGATTCAGCTCCATCATATTTTCAATAAAATAAATCGAAAATAAGTCATCATTATCTCATATCAGATAGCCCACAGTGGCTCAATCAATGCTAATTATTGGATTTTTCAAAGCCTATAAAATAGTTCCTTATTCAATAACCTGGGAAAAGCCGAGCCAAGTTATGCATACTAAATCCATAAACATAATATTCAAATAAATCGAAAATTGTTCGCGCAAAATAAACAAAAAATTGCTAATTAAAATCATGTTGCCTACGCCTTATGTTATTGCCGCGCTACTCAATAATTCATACCATTTTTACTACTCATTTTAACATTGAATGATGGTGAACATACCTTATAACAGGTTCCGAGAAAGTGGTTTACAGAAATAAACCTATAAAAATTGATAGTGTAATATACGAACCAGGTTTATTTTTAGCTAGCTGTCGCGAGCCTTACCTTTTTGCTAGGAGTGCCGTCTGAGGTATATTTTAAGTCTTCAGAAAGTTGTGCTTTGAGATCGAACTTTTAAGTTTTTATGGCCATCGGAACAGGGTGATAGAAGTCGGCCGTGCAATTTCAAAGTCAAAGTCAAAGTCAAATAATTTATTTCAAATAGGCACATAAAAGGCACTTTTGAACGTCAATGATAAACAAACAAAGGAATAGAATTGATTCTAGTTGCCCATTCCAAAAGGTAGATTTCGTATGGAGAAGAATGGGCAAGAAACTCCACCGTTACTCTTTTCAAAAATGTTTACAATATTTTGTATACATGAATTATATAATTATATGTGAAGACCATGCACCCCCAATAAGATTACTGTCCCACAAAAGGCAAAAAAAAATAATTATAAATGGAGCAATGACAAATAAATCAGTTATGTGATAGGTACATGGTGCTCACATATTTACAAACATTGTAAAAGTATACGATATTACAATATTCCTAACATCTTTACAAGTAATACTAATAAGTCAGTGCGTGATTCCATGCAATCACAGAGTGTAAAAATCTATGACATACAAATAATAAAATATACAACTAAATTAGCAACCAGTTTGATTTTGTCCAGACTCTAAATTGTCCTATGGAGCAAGACCAGCATGTTTCCAAGCATTCTTATCCTGGATATAATCCTCTAATTTGTAATAAGCTTGTTTACAAAGTGTACTTTTTATATGAGTTTTAATTATTAAAATTTCAAAACAGCAACTGACATTTTGTCAAAACATCGGTGTTTTTGCATATTTGACTTGATAGATTACATATATTCAAATCAAAATATGCAAAAACACCAATTTTTAAGGCCTATGATAGCCACTTCGGTTGCTATCATAGACCTTAACCTACCTAGTATAAATCTAAATTCAAACAAGTGGACTCGTCTGGTATGAAGACTGTTTGAGGACTTTAAAAAAGATTATTTGCCATGCCTTTTTAATTTGATCGATGCTGAACATTACTCACTTTGCATTCAGACATAACATAACAGAACATCACGCCTTTAATCCCCGAAGAGCTAGGTAGAGGTGTACCTATAGGACACTCACATTTCGCCAGTTATGATAATCTCATGTAATAAGGGACGAGCGTATTGCAATCAACCGGGTACAAATCCAGACTCCAGGCTGCTAATGAGTAGAGAAAACCCTTTACTCAACCTGAATTGAACCCAGGACCTCATGTTCAGCAGCAATTGCGTTTGCTACCACTAGACCAACAAGGCAGTCTCTGCATTTAGAGCCACTAAAAAAAATTTTACAAAAAAAAAAAAACTTTTTAAAGTACGGTACCTATTCAAATTTGTGTGGGGTAGGTACCCCTACCACACACAAATTCGAATACCACTCACTAGCTGCTATGTAAATAACAGTGACGGAGTCAAATAAAATATCATCTACATAGGTGGGAAAAATACGTAATTATTGAAGCTAACTCAATAACTACAGAAGCAAAGTTAATGAAATTTATATGGGATCACCTCTGAAGCATGACCTACTAAATAAAATTCATCAAAATCGATTCATAATTGACGGAGTAACCGCGTAACATAAACACAAAAACAAAAAAAAAAACTTACAGACGAATTGAGAGCCTGCTCCTTTTTGAAGAAGTCGGTTAGAAATACAAGTCCCGGGATCCTTTAAACTACACGTGTAACTACTAAAAGTTCTGCCTAATAAAAGACAAAAGAAGCGTAAAGAAATGTTAAGTTAAAAGGCCAAAGAAGACAAGACGAAATTTTAATTTTACGGCACTGAAACCGTCGGTTTCAATTAAGAACTCCGCAACATAAAAATTAAAAATATCAAAAAGGATTATAAGTTTAATTTTTAATAAGCAGCTCTGAAAATAATTTATGACCGGATCACAAGAGTTATAATGTATGAAAATGGATGGTTTTTCTTTTTTAACGGTCTGTATTCAGCTTTGGAATATCATGTAGCTTTTAAATGGGACGAAGGTATTGGATTACCAAAGAGAAAATTCCTTTTCATGGAATGCGGTTATGAAAAAAGTTGTCTGGAATTTTATTTTTTTTAATTTTGGAAATACATCTCGAAGACATAACAAGATTGTTTGTGATCCCGGTCCAGATAATGTGAATGTCAAAACAAGATAACATTCGTTTGCAAATGAATTGCACGTTTTACAAGCCGATGACGATTGGCAAAGAGAAGTTTTCTTTTTTCCAAAAGTAAAGGAAATTATTGTTTAATGCCTCAGAAAAGACGCACTATAATCCTTTGTGCTTTTGAATTAGGAATGTTATGTCAAAGAAAAATCAAAGAGAATCCTAGAAGGATTGCATAAAGCATGACATAACTTGACACGCGTGTAAAATGGGTCACAGACTTTTCGACATACTATAAATGAAATGAAGCTCACTATTACAATAATTAACCGAGGTAGTTTATTACCCAGCATAAACCTTTGTTGGTCATTATCATTTATAAAACACATTCCGTCATAATCACAAACTACAATTCATAAATTTTATCTACCAACACATTAATAAAACATTTAGAAACTGTGAAGTGATAGTTCAAAATCGTAATAAAATTAGAACCCTCTATAATCTCGTTATTTGTATTACAATTGAATGCATAGATGAGACCGAAAGGGTCACGTTAAGTAGAACTTAGTTAATTTACATACTAACGATTATTATTTTACTGTGGCATGTGTTTTGAATATGTATTACACTAAACGTTAAATTCAACGAAGCAATTACTTTTGTACAGCGGTTTTTAAACTTTTTGACATATTTTTTGATAGACTTGTTAAAAAAAGCTATTCTTTTTTCAAATGTCTAGACTGAATTAATATGAACGTTATCAATTCAGTTAGTCGTAGGTGGATGGTAGGTAGGTACTGCAATGACACCTTTTAAGGGTCAGTACAGACCGCGACGTGAAGCGATGCGACGCTGCGCGCTTTTTTAAACAATTATTTTCTTCACGAAAATATTAATTTCAGTGCGAGGGTTGACACGTGTCAAAGTACCCCGAGATGCGCAGTGCTGCACAGCGCGTGTACCTTATTGTGTGGTTAATAAATTCGATATTGTATCGGATCAAAAAAAGTACGCGTTGCGTTGCGTCTCGGTGTGAACTAACCCGTTGCGTTGCGTCTCGGTGTGAACTAACCCGTTGCTTTATACCTCTTGTCAATTTCAAGCGTCGATCTTGCGATATTAAAGGCTTTAAATTACTTTCTAGATTGTATTGTAAATCAGTAAAATTTCGTATTTTCGTATTTAAATTTTTACGGCGGTTTTGACAACTAATAGAAAAGTATGGATGAAAAGGACATGTTGCGCTGACCCCAAATAAATTGGGATAAGAATGATGAGGATGTATGGTTTTTTTTATTTGTCATAGGTAAAAGGCAGTAAAGCACCATATGGAGTCACAAGCTTCAATAGTTATTGCTAGAGTGGTCCTTAGTAACTTTGCTTGAAGATAAATTTTGTTCAAGATTAATATTGGAACAATTTCTCGTATAGTACCTAGTAAATAGGTATTTAAATATTGTACCTAATAATTAGATATCATTAAAACTGGACCCTGACCTAAACCACGATCGAGATTATGCTAAAATTTAACAGGCAACTTTTAAAAACGGCTCAGATTCAATAAAAGAAACCAAAAATGTAAATGACTTAATTGCATCGATATCGAAATTCCCAAACATGAATCCATACTAATATTATACATTCGAAAGTAAGTCTGTCTATCTATCGGTCTGTATTTTACCTTTTCACGTGTAAACCACTGAACGGATTTTGACAAAATTTGGCAAGGAGATACATGTCATCCTGGGGAAGGACATAGGCTACTTTTTATCGACATATCACACGGACGAAGCCACGGGCGGAAGCTAATAATACATAAACATCAAATAGTTTCTGTATACAAAAGCATAAACAATGTTTCAGAATAATGTTCAAATTTTATATACAAACATTACAACATCTTTTTACAAGCCCACAAAGTCTCCATTACATTGAGTAACGCTGACCGAAAACTACTTCTAAAGAAAAGTAAAAATAAGTAAATCGTAAAACCTAAAGTTTATATCTTCCGAAACAAGTCAATCGAACGACTGCAACATAAATAAAGGTTTGATTCACGCGAGACAAAACATAAACAAAGCCATAGAGTAAGAAAATTGTATAGAAGCGACACTCATGTCAGTAGGCTATTTGGCAAATCAAGTTTAGGAAAGAGTTCTGAGGGCCTAGACAAGTGATGATCGTTTCCAAAGCGTTTCGTAATTCTACAACGACTTTCAACAGAATTGACATAAGCTTTTCGATAGCATAGGTCAGTCCCATACATTTTTGCCTTTTCCATCATCGTTAGCGCTGATAGAATGTCACTTTGTCTAGGGCCTCTGTTTTGCTGAGCATCTTCGTGGTCGATTGACAGCCTCATTCTAAAACTCCTTGATACTTTCCTTTCCCTTTTCCACTACCAAACACCCAAAAACGTGTGAATTTGCCTAAATCAAAAAGGGCTGACAATTTTCTCGAAAATCGAGCACAGAGCATCTATAAGGCGCGGAAAGCCACTACACAATCATTAAAGTGTTGAACGTATCTTACGCCTAACTTTAGGCATTTAGAATCCGGCCCTGGTTCAGGCCATGGTACGGAGCGAGAGGGCATGGGAAGCCGTCACCTCCTTCTGCGAAGCAGTAATGCTCGCGAAGGAGGAGGCGGAACGCGTGAGGGAAAGGCAAAGTTTGCGCCCTCACGCCCCTAACCGCCGCCGTTGGAGACGCCCTGGGCGTCGGGAATCCCAGGCGGATTTCCGGCCACCATAGGCGCGGGCTTGCGGACGGCGAGCAACGGGCAGCTCGCCGTCCGATAAGGACCAGGCCCGGGTCGATGGCGCGTTGTGTTCCACGCGCGCCTCAAAGAGATGTCAGCACAATTGACGGGGTCCAATAGGACCGATGCCTGCCAGGGTTGCGGGAAAGTCCGAAAGGGATACCGGGACCTTGGCAACAGGCAAATGAAGGAACACGGGTGGGTTTTAGTCAGTAAAAGTCTGACACGCCCTTCCGCTCCGCCCAGAGCGGGAGAAGTAATTGGATGATTTCCCACCCTCAAAAAAAAAAAAAAGGCATTTAGAATGCATTTGGAGTTTGAGCGTCGCTTCTACAAATTCTTACTCTATGACAATGCTAACACGCTGTCTCGATCGGGGTCGATAGTAAAGATTAGAACGATTGACTTCGAGTCATTCCGGCTACTTGTAATGCATTGTCCTGTTTTGTATCACTATGGGATAGATAATAATGGACTAAACTATACCTAGTATTAATGATACGACTCTCGTTTGTGGACACAGCGTTAGTTTTGTTGAGTTAGGCTTTGTAATGATATCGGGGACTTTGTAGTCTGGTTCAGAATGATAGACTAACGAGGCTGCTTTGAATATTGGATTTCTAATATTGATTGTGTTTCCTGTTTATTTTGTTTATTATCTACGTTCGCGAGATCAATTATTGTAAATCCGTTCGCTTCTTTGTCGCGGGATCAACTCGTGAATAAGAGTTCTGGTCAATCAGTCAATCACTACCACAGCTTATCGTAGTCCACTGCTGGACATAGACCTCTCCTAGGTTCTCCTAGGCTGTGCAGCAACACCAGTTTATCCAAGCCAGCTTTTTAAGGTCGTTGGTCCGTCTAGCTGAGGGCGATCCACAATTACGCTTGCCGATACGTGGTCTCCACTCCAGGACTCGTCTGCTCCACCGGTCCTGACCTAAATTTATTCAAGTAATTCCAAGGTCAGATACTTTCTGTAAGTAGAACCATAGAAAACACTAAACAATAACAAAATAAGAGTAAAAAGGATACAATAAAAAGCAAAAATCAATCTGCCTAGCCTTTTCCCAACTGTGTTGGGGTCGGCTTCTAGTCTAACCGGATGCAGCTGAATACTAGTATTTTACATGGAGCGACTGCCTATCTGACCTACACAACCCAGTAACTGGGTAATACGATGCCCCTTGGTAAGACTGGTTGACAGACTTTCGGGCTTCTGACGACCCGTAACGACTGTCAAAGATCCATAGAATGACAGCCAGGACCAACGGCTTAACGTGGATACAATAAAAAGCATTTAAAAAAAATAACCAATTCCGAAACTGCTTGTTTTATTCACAATCTGTAACCTGCCAGTATTTTTCGCATCGCAGAAAATATTTTTCTCTTCTCTAAAATAAATTGTCAGCGTTTATGCATGGCAGCATGGCAGCTTATATTTTTAAACCGTCAATTATAGCGGCACAAATGACATTCTAGGAAGCGATGTTAACTAATGGATACCGGAAAAAAAGATTAGTGGGTGTAAATAACAACTGAGTTGATGGTTCGTCGGGAGAATGGAAAATATAGTGGCGAGGAAAACTTTTATAGGTTACCAGCTTTGGCCGCGTGGATGTCGGCAAAAAGAAGCCTTTGTCCATCCAAGGTCATTATGTACGTGTGCCTTTCATCCAAATCCGTTCAGCCTTTTCAGTTCAGCGTGAAAGAGTAACAAACAAACACACTCACTTTCGCATTTATTGTCTTAGTAATGATTACCTTGGGACTGCCTATTATAATGACCGTGTTTCGGGATTGAGACAAACAAAAGTTAATGTGAGGACTATGTGGGTAATTTTTTTTTCAGTTAATTTTAATTAAGATGAGGCAGTTTGAATTCTATAAGTGGCCTATCCAAATGTCCTTTCTTTGGTATTGTTCTTCGAGCCGTTGAGCTCCTTAAATTCTGAGTTGAGTTGATTTACACAATTACTGACAAATGCTTGCGCTGACTAGACAGGTCCACTCAAATCTTTGGGTTTTTCCTCGAAAGGCCATTTCAGATACTTATCTACATGGTCCCCGTTTGATCTGACTAAGGTTATGCCTGGACGTTAAAAGAGACATTTTGACCCCTGAGTTTGTTTCGCCATTTCTTTTCAAGGGATAGGAAATATCGATTCCATCTAGCTTAATAGTTTTTTATTATGACCATGTAAAAGTGATTCCGATATCTTCTTTACAGAATAAACAATTTCAGATGTCCTCTTAGTAAAGTTACCAATATATTTAGTGTACTAATGCTGGGCACAGGTCTTTCATCCTTCTTTTTAAACATAGCTATAATCCATTTGAAATTAGATTAGACATTTAAATAAGCCTTTTTTACAGTCCCTTCAACCAATTTTGACTTCTATTGCGTTGGTGGCATGACAAATGGCAGCTGCAGTAGACAGTTGGTATTGTGTAACGTTTTTTGCTTTTAATGCCATCCTTAAACCAACGGTATAGAAGTCAAAATCGGTTAAACGGACTGTAAAAAGGTTTGTTTAAATGTCTAATCTTATTTCAAATGGAGTATAGTATATTATAATGCTCAATTTACATTGCCGCGGAACGGAATGAAAGCGAATTTTTGAAACGAAATTGTGCAAAGCCCAATGAGTTTTATGTCAATTGTAAAAACTAGATACGAGCCAAAAAAGAGGTCGCGCGTCTCTCGGGATATTCTCGCGCATTCTCGAGGATTTCCATAGCTACTGTCGGCGGCGTCTGTGGAATCGGCAGGAAATGGTGCGAAGAGGGAGTCGCACTTCGGATAAATAATTGAACATTGTCTATAACCTCAAGACGCAGTGGCGAGATGTCTCGAGCATTCTCGAGAATTCGCATGCCTTCTCGCGCGACGAGGTGAAATTTACGCTTGCCGTTTCGTTTCGCCGCAATGTAAATTGAGCTTAATTCTATAGTACGAAGTTTTGTGCTTAAGGGAACCAAATAGCAAACTCATGTTTTCTTATCTTATTCTACTAAATAAACAACACAAATGGTATTGAATTGGGACATTATGATTACACGATACATGGCGAAGTAAAATCTGTAAAGACGATAAAATCAACAGCCGATTGGAATGCAATTTAGGAATTTCTATGGTATCCGCCTGATATGTTAAGTATTTACATAAAATAAGCCCACGCAGATATTTTGACCTTATCTTTAATATTACGTTCAGAAGATATTTGTTAAAATTTAAATAATTAGTAATTTTTTAAATATTATGACATGTCATAAATATGTCAAATGAATTTGATGATATGATATTGATACTCATAAAATAAATAGATCGTTTACAATTGACTTTTGGTGCCTTTCAAAGCACTAAAAGTAAATTGTAATGCAGTGTAATTTATTTTTAATTTAGCTATACGAGTGTAAATAACAAAACATCAATCGATCAATCATAATCTGTTATAATTTTTAAGGAATTACAAAATCTAATCTATTGCTTCATAATAATATTATGTTCGAAAAATGTATCAGCTCAACAACGCAATTAATGTTGTTGAAAAGTCAAAGTTAAACAGATTCAGAGTGATCGTGTGTTACGCAATTTGGATGCAGTATCAAGTCGTCCACTGATAACACAATTTATTCCTAAATACATCAACTAACAACCTGTTTTACTAACAAATCCCTTGCAAATAGATCTTTAAATGTAAAATAAAACAGGAATAAATCAGCGCAGTGAATTATCCTGTTCCTCAATGTCAATCTCATTAGCATAGTGTCCTATCTTGTCTCCTACTTTAAAATAGATTGATAGTACTCCGATAACGGCCTCTGATTGGTTTTCAATGTTCCTTTCAAATGTAAAACTGAATCAGGATTCGAAAATATATTTAAATAAAATAGATGGGGTGGTTGGATCGGTAAAAGGTTTATAGCTAATAGCTATGGATATTGATTTTCTTGGAAAGAGGACTTCTTAGCACCGGGAATACCATTACTGTCAAAACGTATATTCTATTGAAACAAAATCAATTCACCAATATTATTTTTAAACGACCATATTCGTACAGTCAACTGCACATCAGTGAAAGTCATCAGTGTCAATACTTACCCTAAGAAAATCGCTAAGACAGTAAGAGCGATTTCAAATTAATAATTTTTTTGCGGTTGACTGTACCACACTGATTAATCTTTTTGCTCCTTGCCGTAGGTACAGTCAGCCTCAAATGTCAATTCACACTTAGGTTTTTAAAAGAATATTAACTCTTGTTATACGTAATGCTAAAATAAAATTATAGAATTATTTTGGGTCAATTTTAAGAAGTGTTAATCAACTTTTTCCACTGATCGTATGTTTGACGATTTCATCAAATATTTCAGTGCACATAAACCAAGGATAAAAATACCTTTTAAATCAACGTACCTATTCAATTACCTCTACGGAATAATCGACTATTTTGAACCGAGGAACTCCACTAAAAACCATTCGCTTAGCATCACTATCAGGATGGCTGAAGCTCAAGTGGAAACGGGTTCTTATCTCACTAAGATATTCCAAAAGCTTTTAGATTTTAAAAACGGGCTCACACAATCTAAATTTATGCATTTCTACGCCAATCTTGCTAAGTTTGATCTACTAAAGTACCTTAGCACACATTTGCACAAGCGCTTTGTGAACGCGCGTCAAAAAAGCGCTCGAATGACATAATTGGGATACAGTACATTTGTTTGCACGAAAGTGCTTTTTTACGTTGCGTTTTTATTGTGCCCCGTTGGATTTTCAACGCTGACTTTGACCCCGAAGGTTGAAAATCAAATAGGCACTTTAGCTCAGGTACGCACGAGCGTACTTTTATCATGGCGGTTTTGTGTTTTCAACGCTCTCTTAGCGCTGAGAGTTGAAAATCCAATCCAATCAATTCTTACGGCACTGGGATGTGCTCTGTTGGATTTAAATGGTCGGCTTAATACCGAAAGTAGAAATACCAGTTCGCGAAAAAACGCGCCCGTGCGTACCTCGGCTTAATGCTACGTCGGTTATCAAATGCGCATTGAAAAGCGCCCATGCGAATGAGAGCTAAGGTTTTCAGTACCTATTTTTAGCTAGAGAATTTCTGAATAAGGCATATTGTTTCCACGTTCACGATGTCTGGGTTATCGACCCGAGGCTGAAGCTTGAATAATTTATGTCACTAGCAGTAGTAAGTGCATTTGTGTATGTGTATGTATAATGATTGATCTTTAATGATCCGTTCGGTTATGAACTGCAATCCGGACTGGATTACATAAATGACAGCTGGTGACCCGTTGAGTGCCGTCGTGCATTTTTTTTTTTTGGATTGAAACTGTCTGTGGTTTTGTGTGTGGCTTTTGGATTCTGGTTGCTGGAATTGTTGTTTGTGTTTTGGAATTTTGTTGATCAGTTGTGTTTATAGATATTTTCTAACAGTACTCACTTCTATTGTTAAAGATATCATCTGTGATTCAAATCAGAATATGAGATGCGTAAGTTGTCATTATTCATCAATAAAAAAACTCAACAAAATATAATTTTTCTCAAAACTTCTCGGATACATTTTGACGACTGTGTGTCAATTCTGGGCAGCACTTGGTCCAACTCCCATATATAGATGGTCAATGCCCTTTTTATCTTTCTTCGCCCATCTTTTACCAAAGCTCCATTTGCTTCATTTTATTATAGCATGTTGCTATTTATTCATAGTCATTTCACATTCTTAAATTAAATACCTTACACATCTATGATTCATATAAAACTATCTCATAAAACGTAGCTAACTAATTGCCCTCATTTACCATACTCCGCCTGTTCTTGAAAAGTAAACCAACTCAGATGCTAGGAAAATAAAAAAGATTACAAGCAACTCGTTTAAAATTGCTTATATTATAAAACTGTATTTCAAAGTGAGCATTACTTACTTAGCATCTAACTACGAAGCTAGTTTGAATAAAGCGGAATATTTAAACCTCTTTCAAGGAAACTGCTCAAGTACTAATACTTTTCATGGAAATTAAGGTAAACTGTGGATTCATTACACGAGTTTTTGCCTCGACAAGATCTGAGCGATAAATAATGAAGATATTGGCAAAACAAAATGCCGTGTTTACCAAAAAAGAACGTATTGTTTTCTTACATTAAATGTCAGTTAGTGCAAATTAAAAACAGATTGGGGTTAAAACTGTAATGGTTTTCGAGTAAAGGTTAATGTATTATGTGAGTTTCGGGCTCATTACGTTATTCCCTTAAGCGGTAGATACTGATGACTTATTTCGAAACTGATCTGTATTCTGCATATCAACTACAAAGGATTAACGCGAACGGTATACATGATGAGTAAGTACTTAATACAAAGGTAATTAATTGCCTTTACTTATGTAACGTTTTTAATTTGATTTCAAAGGAATTATTGTTGTTCGTTTTATTTTTTGTAGTTGATTGCGATGTTCTTAACAAGGCTATCTTTCTGCCTATTTTCAAAGTCTAAAAGAATTTTGTCTTTACACTAGCTGATGCTTGCGACTTCGCCCGCGTGGATGTCGGTTATTATATACTAAAACCTTACTCGAGAACCACTCGATCCATTCATTGGCGTAAACAGCATGAAAATCAGTGCAGTCGTTTTTGAGTTTATCGCGTACAGGACGACAGACAGACGCGGCGGAGGACTTTGTTTTATAATATGTAAGGAAGGATAAAAATGATGATTATGTGATGTCATCTCTCTGTTATCAAGCACTATCTGATTATTCGTCTGTTATAATCTTTGCTTGTACGATAAGACGTTCAATATAGGAAAATCACAATTACCGTTTTCAAGGGCGAGATCTTTTCGTAATAATAAAGTATTTTATCTAAATTATATAATAGGGACACTACTTTCTTTTAAACCCATCAACAAATGAAATTCATGATACTACAAGATTATACTTTAAATCATAGCATAAACTTTTACAAAAAATCACCAAGTAAATAAGCCCGTTATTTACCTTCTGCTACTAATAAAATAGCGAGTTAAATAAACCTGTACGCGCACTATTCATGTAAATTAGGATGAAGGAGCTTCCCCATAACGGCTCGGAAGACGGCTAGAACAAAGGCACTGTTGGCTTTTTAGCCTAAGTACGGAATAATGAAAATGTGGAAGGCATCGAAGCGATGAAAAAAGATGAAATAAAGAAAATTGCTGATTTCAATATACGAGAGTTCGGTATTAAGGCCTTTTGTGGTTTAGTGAGCCGTGTAGCTTGCAGTCTTGTAGCGTGGTTGTGATAACCTACTTTCTGCTTTGTTGCTTTAAATATTTAAAGCTAAAAAAAATTTCTTTGAAGTGGTGTAAACAAAATAATGATTATTATCTTTTTTTACACAAAACTAGCACAGATCTTTAGTTAGAAACTTGATTTGAAACTCTTCTTCGTAAATGAAAAGAGTAAACACACTATCACATGAAACTTATTCATGACAGTTATGTCAGCTTCATGTGATTCTTTGATGAAAATCTTAAAAAGAATTATTACTAAAATTGATTTTAAGTAATACAGACTATTCAGAGCCTAAATAATTTCTATTTTTCTATTTTCTAGGATAGAAGAGTGAAAAGAGAGATTTCAATGTAATTCGGTATTAGTAGTCAGTAAAAACATTAAATTTTATGTTATAAGTACTAATATTTGCAACAATGTAACTCCTTCGAGTATCAATACGGTAAACAAAGCAATTAACGTGATGCTGTCGATAAAACTATTTAATGTGGCTTCTGGTGGATTAACAGCACCTTACGTAACCGGTTCTGAATACTGCATCAAACAGCAGTAAGCATTGTTACTAAGATAAAGTGCTATAATGACAAACATTGCAGACACTTAGAAAATGGATAGGAATTTGTCACTTTGGAACTAATTTAAATTCTTTAGTTGGTCTAGTAGTTGCAAGCGCTACTGCTGAGCATGAGGGGGATCGATGCCCAGATCGGGCAAAGCGTTATTGTGTTTTCCATTAAGAGTGTCTCAGTAGCAGCCCGGAAGCTGGATCTGTGCCCAGTTGATGGCAAATGTCACATCCCCCATTACATGGCAGTTAATCATAACTGGCGAAATGTGGGTGTTACTATAGGTACAGCTCTGCCTAACTCTTCGGGGATTTAACAGGCGTGATGTTGTATTTATTAAGTTAGTTTAAATAATTTTACCTGCGATGCTGATAGCTATGTTAAATATAACATCAGTGGTATTGATATCAACATTTAAGCAATAGTCGTTGAGAGAACACAGCAATATAAAATACGTAGATCTGGAATTTTTAGATAGTATTTATTTCACGATATAATTCGACTCGTCAAAACAGCTGATGCTCATTTCATTGCTATT
This sequence comes from Lithophane leautieri, assembly GCA_949152455.1. Lineage (NCBI taxonomy): Eukaryota > Metazoa > Arthropoda > Insecta > Lepidoptera > Noctuidae > Lithophane > Lithophane leautieri. The sequence continues at coordinate 6,466,889 of OX424472.1, read as the reverse complement.
GCATGAAAAAAATAAACATATGATTTAACGAAAACAAAGCGTCTAGACGGTATAAAACGAGATCCAACTACATCAATAAATCATGATAACCTATAAATCAACAAGCGATATTCCATTGACAGATAAGGTTAACCCTGTCATTTCTTCAGTACACGACAAACAGTGAAAGACACAAGACATAACCTTAAACGGTTTTAGCGTACTACTAGCTCCGTTTCATATGTCTCTGGTAACCCCAATAAATAAATTCAAGTCCGTCGATCGTCTTCGATTCAGAGAAAGAACCTGTTGGCAATCGTCCAAGTTTTTGCGGCTTCCCTTTATAGGGGAATCGCTAAGAAAAGAATTTTAATCTTTCACGCGTTTGCCATCTTTGCGACTGTCGCACGGTTAGCGATCGTGTTTTGTTTTAAAGGGCTTTTTATCTAGAGTTTGTTACTCGACCACCCAGTGTACTTGGTGTTGACTATTTACGATCGTTTTGCGTAATAAAATTGATAACGTGGTTTTATGGTAGTAAAAGTTTGTAATAGTCTAATCTATGTAGTCAGTAAATTGTAATGAAATTCTGTGCAAATAACAATAAAAGGCCTGTTATGTCCGTCGTTGCCTATTTAATCTTCTAAAACGATCATAATATTGATGATTCTCGGTGGGAAAACATGTGTGGTCAGTGTTTTTACTAGTAAAGCTCTTATAGGTTTATTTTTATTTCTTTTCTATTTCCAAAATCCGTAATCGAAATACTTAACATTCCTTTTCGCACATAAAAAAAATTTGTTGTCCGAATACAAGCGTTCTTACTTTTACGAGTTCATTCATTTGGAACGTAACGAGTATCGCCTCCTTGTTTGGTTTTTTACATTTATATCCGTATAAATTCGGAGCTCGTAGCTAAGTAATAACAGCCGCACGGGTCGATTCATCAGGTTAAGCTACGCTTGCCGAGGTTGGTCCGTGGATGGGTGACCATCTTTACATATTGAGACTCCTCCGTGCCTCGGAAAGCACGTTAAACCGTTGGTCCCGGCTGTCATTTGTGGATCTTTGACAGTCGTTACGGGTCGTCAGAAGCTCGAAAGTTTGACAACCAGTCTTGCCAAGGGGTATCGTATTACCCAGTTACTGGGTTGTGGAGGTCAGACAGGCAGTCGCTCCATGGAAAATACTGGTATTCAGCTGCATCCGTTTAGACTGGAAGCCGACCCCAACATAGTTGGGAAAAGGCTAGGCAGATGATGATATCCGTATAAACACGCACTATCTTCAGCGAGCAATAAACTTTGATCTACGATTATCAGTCCACTAACTCACAATGATCCAAAAATAACATCATCGGTCGAGGAAGTTAAACAAAAATAGATCGGTGAAATCCTAATGACACACTTCACTCGCACTCTATGTTGTTTTATTATTCGTAGTCTATTCTACGAAATCGCCTTACGGGTGGTCGACTTAACGGCTATTTAATTTATTGTCTTCGTCAGATAAAGATAAACTACCTGAGTACCTAATTTTATCGCTGTTATTAAGATTAATCGATATCGCCACTGAATTATTCATCGATACATCAGCGATCATAATAATCGATTTGTCCGTGTTACAAATGTTAATATAACTTGGTTCGCTAATCGGCGTCCGTTGTTCAGTTTCCTGCAATAACTCACAACCGATATCACAATTCAATAATTACGGTTATTCATAATTTGTTGGTGTCGGGAAGTTTATCGGTGGAGTCACTGACCTTCGCATTATGTCAGTGGCGCGGATCGATAGTATCGATATTGGCGATGAACTACAAGTAACTGCATCCCTATTCAACGCGCGTTCGGTGTCAGATTCATTGATATATCTCAAGTAAATGTAGATATAGACACCATTTTGCTGCAAGATTAAATTGAGCTGAGTTTGCTGAAGCTCGCCCATGTTTTATTTACTCGCTTCTCTTAGCATAAAATATTAAGTTTTTAGCTGGCACATGCTTTAGTCGCCCGCAAAAAGGGAAGGAAGGTCCGACTCTGACGCGTCTCTAGGCTTATTTACATAAAGTGGAATAATTAATTGCAACTTAAAAGACAAAGAACGGCCGCTCGTTCGCTATTCATGTAAATTAAGTCTAGAATACAGCTCTTTAATTTTGAACATTGCGCACAGATTTTAGTTGAAAATACTCTAATATTAAATTATGCAACTTTAGCTACAGTGCTGTTTATGTAATCCGTAGATATCCTTGTAGAATGATTTACACTACAAACAGTTTGGAGCTTTTGGCTATTCCCGCACCTAATAGTGGAGGTCCGGATATTAAAGTAGCCACAAAGGCTGTCGCAGTACCTGTTTCGAAAACTAATACGCCTCCCAAAAACATCAAACATTCGGCAATACAAGACGTGTCCAGCATTAAACCAGTAAGTGAAATTTCATTAAGCGGGACTCTGAAGACAGACAGACGATTTGTCTTGTCATCCGAGCAGTCATCAACTTCAGAACTAATTTGAATTTGTAATGAAACTACAATCACGATTTACTGTAAAATATGAAGAATGATCTGTCCTGAACATGATTAAGGGCAGGTACTACCAAGTATTTGACAATAAATTTCAGATCACTGATCATAAAGATTATTTATGGACGAAAGAAAAGACATGACTCTGTAATAAATTTTGCCTATCTGTAATTAAAATTGAACAAACAAGACAGTGTTTACTTGAAACACATGGTGTGACGTCATACGGAATGAGTAATAGAGTATTTAAACTTTCTTATTTCACGGTACATTTTTGATTGCGTTCTTTGTAATCAATATCTTGTCCTGAGCTTTAATCTGTCAACGTGCCTGACGTTTGCTGGCACAGGTTCACAAAAATGATATTCTTTGTGGCTTTGTTCGTAAACATCGTATAATTAACACACTACATTTATTGTGTAAATAAAATTCCTGACCACATATTTCATCTGACTGATGTTCGGACTGATCCAATCCACCTGGTTGGTCTGCATAGCTTTTTATAGTTTTAAGGTTTTCCCCATTCTTTTCTTGTTTATCCGTTTCCAAATTTTTGCTGTCTTTGTATATTATTATAGTTTTTGTTTAGTTAGGAGGAGCTTGTGGCTAAGTAATAACAGCCGCACGGGTCGATTCATCAGGTTAAGCTACGCTTGCGGGTCCGTGTATGTGTGACCATTTTTACATACCGAGACTCCTCCGTGCCTCGGAAAGCACGTTAAGCCGTTGGTCCCGGCTGTCATACGTGGATCTTTGTCGTCAGAAGCCCGAAAGTCTCGTATCGATCTCGTGACGGTATCGTGTTACCCAATTACTGGGTTGTGGAGGTTAGATAGGCAGTCGCTCCATGTAAAATACTGGTATTCAGCTGCATCTGGTTAGAATGGAAGCCGACCCCAACATAGATGGGAAAAGGCTAGGCAGATTAATTATAATAGTTTTTGTTTCCAGTCATTTCCTAATTTTATTTTTCTTAAAAGCCTTTTTTTTCGTTACGTATCATTAACTACTGTTTAAGCCATTACATTTAATTTTCTAAATTCTCTCTTCGGTGTGAATCATTTGCTCAAATCTGTAATGTCACCAAAGGGCAAATCTGTGTCAGTATGATCCCTATGTAAATTGCAAAGGTTACATTACGCAATAAACACACGAACAGACAAACTAAACCAACAGAGTAAGCAAGTCGTACGTAATTAGATGCACAATATTCAAAGTGAAACTCTGTTGGACTTTATGCGGTGGTTTACGTTCCACGGAACCTTTGTAACTGATTTGAGGAGTTTAAATCAGAAACTTGATGTTCTAAAGGCTGCTTTATGTTCGTTTAGTTTGAGTTATTATTTTTTTTGTTCATACACACTCGAGCTGGTTCTGTGCTTCTCGCATCCAGCGGATTCCTGCGGTCTTCGCGAGGTCATCGATTCACCTTGTGGGACGCCTTCTTACGCTCACTCCAGAACCTTTTGGCCCCATCAGCCATCTATTCTGCGAGCAATTTCACCCTGCCTATAAAGTGGTGATGCTTGGGGGTGGCCTATGTCTAGCAGTGGGGCGTCTTTCGACTGAAATGATCATGACACCCGTACCGCCCGTGGTCCTAGATGGAACAAACGGCGATAATATCGTTATGAACTAATGAACTGCATCTCAATAAATATTATGGTCCTATTGTGACATACATAGAATACCTTAACATGATGATCATGTAAGTAACTGTAACCAATCGTTATGTAATCAACATTGCTCCTCGTTTCCTAGAACCTTTTCCGAGGTGTACAAAAGTTCTAAAAACTTATCAGAATCAGCCTATAATGTTCCCACTGCTGGGACAAAGGCCTCTCTTGGTGAGAGGGAGTGGGCCGTATTCTACCACGAATCCGCACTGGGCCCGCCAGTGCGGATACGTAGATGTCACATGTCTTCGAATTTTTGGTTCTAGGACATGCCGGTTTCCTCACGATATTTTCCTTCACACTTCTAAAAACTTAGTTCCATTCTAGATTAAAACTGCACCAGTGAATTTATATGAAATATTAAATATTTATAAAGAATTTTAATTTCAAATTCAGGTTGCTCGCTAAAATCCAAAATTGTTGTCGCGAATATTATAAAAGTGTGGTGTGTAAAAAATCCACTGTAGTTTGCATTTTGTGGTCCAATCACACAAGTGCACAATTATTTGAAGGAATTTATGTTCATAATTAAAATTCTTCGACACAGATACCATTTAATATACTAGAAATACTTACTCTTCTTCCTAAATCAATCAGATTAATGTCCACATCCACTGTATCATTAAAACATAACAGTTGCTCTAACCAAATGATAACAGAACATGGACTTAATTAAGTGCATCTTACTAAAGATAAAATGTCGTCCTCTGCATTCATAACTAGGAGTACTTTCCCTCGCTAATTATGTGGGTAAGCAGAGACCGTGGTACGATCTTGAAAATCTCGTTCTGTCGGTCCTATTAGCAAGTTTTGTGCACTCAAAGTTGCTAATGTGTGGAATTTGATATAGCCTGGCGAATGGTGACAACGTTTGCTTGAAATGTTCAAATATTGCTTTTGTTAAAGTTTCTCGCGAAATATTATAGTTAACTTTCAATAAGATTCTGGTTTATTTGATTGAAGTGACTGTATTGTTTTTCGCGTAATTGGTTTATTTCTGTATTCGTAGCAATAATACCCTATAACTACTATCCATCCTTGTAAATTTTACCGTTACCGTTATTTTTTTAGCGGTAACCATTGATATATAATATATTTTTTTTAATATTTCAATGGCGGTAACCTAATAATGAAGTAAATAATACATTTCATAATTGGCTTATACTTTGAGGTTCAAAACAAAGCAGATTATTGAAAAAGAGACGTAACAACCCACACAATACGCTTATGATCTTCAATGGGTGGAGGAAGTTTATAATAAGTAGATGAAAAGCACTAATAGAATCCGAAACCAAATGTGAGATCTTGAAAATGCTTGCTGTCACTTATGTAGCAAATGGTGAAACAGAAGGCAAAGTTGTTAGAACACATTTCAAGAAATCAGTCTTTATATAGTCACACAAAACATAGAAACCAATAACAAGCAAAGATATGAAACAGCTCATAAATATCATTATATTAATCAAAAAATATGATATGAACCTAATATCAGAGAATAAAATAGGAGCCTCTGAAGATCAAAGCAAAGACGATGGTAATTCGTTCTCCACATTATATTTATGTACTTTTTGCTCGCAACGTCGTCTGCATTTGATTTAGAGCTTCGTGTTTCGGTTGTGAGATGTGGCATCGCCCAATGTTACGAAAAGCAATGACGCCTATGTTTAGGTTCTGCTAAAATTACATTGAATTCTTCTGCAAAATTTTTTTCATAATGTAGCTATTGAATTTGAATTAGCTGTATTTTTCTTGCTATCCACTTAACTTAAATCAACAATGATCTCATTTCATATATTTTCTTCTTTACAAACGATATCTAAAAGTAAAAGTTTTGGGTTTGCTTTCAATAAAATATGCAGGAATGCATTAACCTTTCCATTTCCTACCAATGCATTGTTCGGATGTAGCAGAAAGAAATCTTCGTGCTTATCTCACCCACGTCGAAGCACCTGATGTAACGTTGAAAGTATTAATTCATTTATTCAATTATATGCCGTCATCAAATTCGACTCGGCCCGATAAGACGCGTGGGATAACACATTTGACACACTTCAACTATTTCCATCTAAGTTTAAATGAAGTTTCTTTTCTGAGGTTTTTAGTTACAAAACTTATTAAAGAAATTTTTTAAACCTCTACTACAGTTTTTCTCAAGAATCTAGAATATCTTTGACAAAAAACTTAACTTTATAAAAAGGTTTTTATTAAAATTCAGTCTAAATGAAGACGAATTCTTTGGACAAGGTTGTTGTTAACGTCGTAGTTTTTAGGTATTTCATTAAAACTTTTCCTATTTCTATTTTATTTGATTCGTAACTTTATACTGAAAACTGCGTCATTATACGAAATATTTAATCATTTGCTGTCGTAAATAGCTTGCGTCAGTAAAATATTTCGTCATTTTGTTTCTGAATTTGCTGCAATAATTTCGAAAATAAATGACTCATTTCCTATTTAAACATTCGCGCTAATAGTGATGATGCCACAGAATCATGAAAAGCATAGCTGTATGAAATCTACCAAGTCATTGAACCCAGTTCAGTAATTAAAAAGTCATCAATGCATTCGCGTCATCCGTCTGCTTGTGGTCGTTTTGATGGCCGCCATAAAACTATTTCGCAGTGTTTGTTCGTTCACGGATTTTGTTTGTGAAAACGAAATTGATGATCACTGAAAAAGTGTTAAATAAACAAACAGTGGTTTTGGACGTGCAAAATATAAACTGCGAAACTAAACACTGTTTGAACTTTATTGGTCAAAGCTAAAATTGCAGGAAAAGTATAACGTCCGAGCCAATCAATGTAAAGGGATTTATGCTAGAGCTCGTTTGTACTAAACATAGGGTATTTCAACCAATTATTAGGTATTAACACTTGAAAAGTTAAACCTTCTTTTGCCCAAATACACTAACACTAGGCGACACCTAAATGTAATGTTTAGATATTATTGCACTGTTCAATTTTCATCATTCTCTTGGCGCTGAGACCAGGGTCGAATATCCAAAAGTGCTTAAGGCCGTAACCTATATCAGATTTTATCTCACTCGCACCATACTACTCGCGGCCTGAGTGAGAGCGAGACGGAGTGGGGTGCTGGTGGCTCTCAAGCCTCGAATAGTTTATGTAATTGCTTGTTACGGTGAAAATAACGGTAATAAAAAATAAAAAAAACATAAAACCTGCTTTATAGTTAGTTCAGTTACTATGAAAAGTTTCATGGTCTTTGAAGTATTTTTTAAATACCAGCGGTTTATAGTTCGGTTTAGAGGTAACTTTGGATTTTTTTTTCTATAGAGAAAATTTTATGTCGTCTTGTTTTCGCCAAACATAGGACCTAGCATCAATCCTCAACTTTACCATATATTTATTTCAAAATTAATGCTGCAGTATTTTTGGCATAACGAAGGATCATGCTAAGCAATTTGAGATGGGATAGGGCCTTAAACGCATCAACGCTTAGTTGTCAAAACGGGCATTTTAATCCCTCATCTGAGTTGCACTTAATATCCGTATTTTTTTTCTTCTTGTTCTGGCCAAATTAAGGCTAACTCTTTGTTATGTTCTGAACTATGTTGTGGCAAACCATCAGTTAGTACGACATCAGAGTTTGGTCTAGCGGTTGCAAGCGCTAGTGCTGAGCATAAGGTCCTGGGTTCGATTCCCACAAAGTGTTATTGGGTTTTCCAAACAGGAATATCTCAGTAACAGCACGGAGTCTGAATTTGTGGCCGGTTAATGGCAATAGGCTCGCCCCCTATTACACGGGACTTAAACATAACTGTCGAAATGTGGGTGTACTAATTATGTGCATCTCTGCCTAACCCTACGGAGATTACAAAAGTGATGTTATGTAGTGCAATTATGTTATTTATCCATACATCCTAAATTGAGGAGCTCGTGGCTACATAATAACAGCCGCACGGGTCGATCCATCAGGTTAAGCTACGCTTGCCGGGGTTGGTCCGTGGATGGGTGACCATCTTAACATACCGAGACTCCTCCGTGCCTCTGAAAGCACGTTAAGCCGTTGGTCCCGGCTGTCATTTGTGGATCTTTGACAGTCGTTACGGGTCGTCAGAAGCCCGAAAGTCTGACAACCAGTCTTACTAAGGGGTATCGTATTACCCAGTTACTGGGTTGTGGAGGTCAGATAGGCAGTTGGTCCATGTAAAATACTGGTATTCAGCTGCATCCGGTTAGACTGGAAGCCGACCACAACATAGTTGGGAAAAGGCTAGGCAGATGATGATCCATACATCCTAAATTACGAGGTATTCCACTCAGAGCACTGATTTAAATGTTTCCCTATTAATCTCACTCCACAGTCCTCTTGCTTGGCTGTTGATCATTGACTTCAGTTCGTATATCCTGTTCTTTGTAACATCGTACTATAATTTCCGCAACGGACGGGTAGGAAATGTGTCGTGGAAGTTCCCGGCACCCTTTTTGTATCACAATCGCAAAGCAACTCGTTTTTGCTGCCTTTTCCACTGTTACATAAACTGCACAAGATTTAGCTTGTGAATTTCTTTTGATCTATTTACATAAAAAATTAAATTCGCTTTTCATACGTCTGTGTGACCGTGTTTTTCTTCTAAACTACGCAACAGATTTTGATGCGGTTTTCATTATGATTTAGAGAATTTATTCCGGAAGGTTTATGTGTAATATAAAAATTAAACTTCTAATAATTATAATAAGGAAATCTCGAAGTTTTGTGAAGTCCTAGAAACCGAGCGAAGCAGGAGCGTGTCTCTAATTATTTTGTAAAAAAAAACCGGCCAAGTGCGAGTCGGACTTGTGCACGAAGGGTTCCGTACCATTGTCTATAAAAACAGCAAAAATATCACGTTTGTTGTATGGGAGCCCCCCTTAAATATTTGTTTTATTTTAATTTAATTATTTATTTTTAAAGTCAATACTGGTATTCCGCTGCATCCGGTTAGACTGGAAGCCGACCACAACATAGTTGGGAAAAGGCTAGGCAGATGATGATTTTTAAAGTCAATATATAACTAAATATTCTGTGAATATTTCAAGCGTCTACCTGTTGCCGTTATCAATATAAAGCAAAAACGAGCAAAAAAATCACGTTTGTTGTATGGGAGCCCCCTTAAATATTTATTTTATTCTATTTTTTATTATTTTTTGTTATAGCGACAACAGAAATACATAATCTGTGAAAATTTCAACTGTCTAACTATCATGGTTCATGAGATACAGCCTAGTGAGAGACAGACAGATAGACATACAGACAGACAGCGGAGCCTTAGTAATAGGGTCCCGTTTTACGCTTTGGGTACGGAACCCTAAAAATCTAAATTTTTCTGCATTTCGTTTTTATAAACCAAATTGCGTCTATTTAGACTACGATCTCTTTCGATTAACACTATCTTTTTGGAAGCAAAATACTATCCTTTGTTAGGTGTAGTTTCACCTTATTTCAACAAACATTACTGCTGTATCTAATCTGAGATCCAGTACCTTTATAATCAGTAAGTAATAAGTGTTATAACCTAATTTTCTTCATGTCAACGTTACATAATTGCATTCCGTATCCTGTACAATTTAATAATCTGTCAAGACGTTATTTCATTTCGCACGGCAATATTAGAAGAAATGAGGACTGGAAGATGAAAAACAAATTGGCACCAAGAAATCTTTACTTCCTTACTAATATTATAAATGCGAAAGTAACTCTGTCTGTCGGTCGGTTCTCTCTGTCTGTTTGTCGCGTTTTCACGCCAAAATTACTGAACCGATTTAAATGAAATTTGGTGCATATATTATAGTCTAGAGCCTGAGAAAGGACATAGGCTACTTTTTATCGACATACCACGCGGGCGAAGCCGCGGGCGTAAGCTAGTTTATTATAAAGCTAGGTTCCACGGAATAAATGTTTAATAAACAAAAAATTATAACTTGCTTCTGAAGACAAGTGTTATTAACCACTTACTGGGGCTGTTTCATTCACATTTGTTATGTAAAAGACTAAATAAACAATTTTTTTTTTTTATACCTTCAACCTTTATGCTGTAAATTGATATTATCTGACGGACTTGGTAACTCTTTAAAGTTGCTTCCAACGATACTATCGAAAATAAAGAAAGAATCCTTTACAATTTAAAAATAGCACAAAGTCCGTTTAATGAGCCTATTCATAAAAACCTCTAATTAAACAAACTGACCCTTATCCCTTATCAAACGGAAAAGAAAACACACACAGTGGAAAATTATGCAAATCGCGATAATTTTAATGAGAAATCCGATTCATATCAAGGACTTATTACTTCCTGTCAGAGAAGGGACTGGTGTGGTCCCATCTTAAGGATAACTAACCAATATTAAGCTATGTTACGCGAGGTATGCTATGCTACTTAGCATGTATCACGTCAATGTGGCTTGTTAGAGCGAGAGATGGAAGACTGAGCGGTTGGGCTGCGGTGAGAAGCGAAAAATACGTATCGCGTAGTTCCTGCTATGTTTACAAAGAACGGTTGCTTTTGTCACGCAGCGAGTTATTATGATTTTTACCTCATTAAAGTCCATAAAGGAGAATTTGCCAGAAAAGTAATGGATTTACCGACAAACTTTGCAAAGTTGGTAAACTGAAGCGGCATTGGCAAGCGTAGCGCGAGATGACCCCAGCAAGAGGAACCGACGACCTTGAAATGGTGGCCGGGACAGATTATGCGGTAGGCGAAGAATATGGCATGGTGTTGTGGCGCAACCTATGGAAAAGGCATATGTGTCCACCATTTGACTGTTATCATTATCATCATCATTTCAGCCGAAAGATGTCCTCTGTTAGACACAGGCCTCTCCATGCACCGCCACTTCAACCAGTTCTGTGCTTCCCGCATCCAGCGGAGATTCCTGCGGCAATTACAAGATCATAGGTCAACCTTGTGGGAGGCCTTCCAACGCTACTTCTTCCGGTACGCGGTTGCTACTCCAAAACCTTTCTGTCCCATCAGCGATCTGTTCTGCGAACAATTTGCCTGCCCACTGCCACTTAAGTTTAGCAATTCTTCGGGCTATGTCAGTTACCTTGGTTCTACTGCGGATCTCTTCATTTTTGTTTCGATCACATATTAAGGAAACTCCAAGAATAGTCCTCTCCATTGCCCTTTGGGTGACTTTTAGCCTTCTAATAAGAGCGACTACGATGCAGTGCTGTAACCGCCGTAGGTCATCACTGGCAACACGCACTGGTCAACACTGGCCACTGGTTTGCCTGCTATAGGTTGAGCTAATTTAGGAGCCAATAAAATAAACAGAGCATCGCATACTATAGCACAGCGCAGCGTAGCTTTATGTTGAATAGTCACCCTCTAGGCACGTGCTCGTTGACGCGATGCGTCGTTTGTAAACGAACCGATTCACATCGTTAACTTTGCTGGTTATAACTTTACGTGTCTCCAGGGTGCAGGGAATTTAAATTAACTCAATAGAATTATTAAGGGATGAATATTACTCGAGATATGAATGTCTGAGAGCCGAGATAGTGTGTAATCATGCGTGGAGAATTTATTTGAGATCTTGTTAATTGAATTAAAGAAATCGTTCAATCATGTGAGTTATGAGCGAAAATGCATAATAAATATTGAAAATGGTAGGTACTAATGAAGTAAGAAAAATATATATCTTATTATAAAATATGGTTAAAGATTTGCCATGGTTCGATAAGCTGCAGATAAAGTGTAGTCGTTCATTAATTTGCATTCACAATGTAGTGAAAAAACAATTCAAGATCGACTTTACTTTCAAGTTCAATGTCAGGTAAAGCGTGTGCAGTTGAAATACAAAGCGAATTCTCCGCCCAGCTCATCACTCAATGCCAAGGAGCTTTAAGATAAGACTATTAAGACAACGCGAACCTTACGTCGCAAGTTTAAACATAGTTCAACGAAAGGTTCAACTTTACTTTTTACCTATGGGTTTATAAAGTTGATAACCTGATAAAAGTTTCAAAAAGAAGTTAAGTTTTTTGACTAAGATTTTATGAATTTTTGCATTATCACGTCCTCGTGTCGAGGAATGAAGAAAAATGCGTTAGAATAAATCAAGTCTTAATCCTCGCAGCACATAATAGGTACGATGCCAAAACCCCAAACAAACGACCACACCACCACCATTACTCAAACGAAAGTAACAAATACGTTATATAAATTATCACTCAAACATCACAAAGGTATTCTCGCAATGAAAACAAATTGATTAACGGCCATTTAGCCTTGCTCTTTGTAATACACTTAAAACTTCCGCGTTCACCCCACGAGGTTTTGGAGCGTACATCAAATTCACTAAAGTTATCCGTGGGATAAAGGCATTCTCGTCACGAAACCGCCAAACTGCTTGACTCATCCAGGGATCCAATGTACTACGATAAATTTGAATTCTTAAGACGACATTTTCTGGAAAATGAAGGAAGTATACTACGTACGTAGGAGTAGTGGCTTAGCTGTTTTCGCATAGATCACTCGGGAAGGCACCGTGGAGGTAAACCTAGGATTTAGTTGGGAGGTGTCTCCTGCTTGTCACGGATCCAGGTAATCCCCAAATCTAAGTAGGTGAGCTAGTACCTACCTAAAATTGTTTTGTGAACTATAGAGATTTTCGGGGCGAAGTTTGAGAGAATATGTATTATTAATGATAAACGAGACGAGATATTAAGCTTTCATATTCTCTTTCTGACTGTAGACTTTTAAAATCAATTAATAGATTCTAGTTAAATAGCGAAGTCGAGACGTAACCTATAAAACATTATTAATGATACATGATATTTGCGACGTCCTAACTGTTATTTTAGTAGTCTGACTTCACTGGTTTTAGGTTTGAGTCACAATAAAATTCATAACAGGAAAACTCATAAGCTGCCAAAACTGAGGTTTTATTGTAAATACGAAAAGTAGTAAAACAGTGGATTTGTCTAACTTGTATATTTATAACTAAGTAGTTTATAACTAAATAGTATGAAGTGGGAAAGAGGTTAAACCCCTTAAGGGATAAGGGATGGGCCGAAATCGTTTCACATTCGGTTTAATCGAACTTCGGCGGTTTGACCCAAATTCGAAATTCGGTTCGAATGCCAAACATTCGATACAAGAAAATATTAAAATTATTCAATTCTTTTGACTTAAATAATAAAATTAAACCAGTAAAGTAAATTTATAATAATTCATTCTTTCATTTATTTTTTAGGTTATGGTGCAACAGACACAAAGGATTCCGCGTTGATCTGGCACGGGTCTGTTACATTTTTGTTCGTAGGTATTCAGTTCCTGCTTATGAGAAAAGTCACCCAGAATCAGAGCTTCCAGAAGGCGGTAAGACTCTTGACAAAATGAAAATAACCAAAGTTCGGCCGAACTTTTTATTTTCACCGAATGCTCGGCTGACGTTCGTATTCGGTTCAAACCACGTTCGACCCATCCTTACTAATAAGATTAGCATTAAATCCTTAAATTACTGTGGTAAGGTCGTAAGGAGTAACATCTTTGACCGCATTATCGCTTTAAAACTGGTCAGAAAGTCGTCAAACGCGGCCTTATATCTAATAAAAAATATAATTTAAAAATAAAATAAACCTATTAAATATAAAATAATCCTCATTTGTATAAATATGTATGGCATCGTAGTACAAAATAAAAACAATAAAACGTTCGATAGACTCGTTGATATTTCAAATGCAGCCTCATCCAACAATAACTCAATAAAAATACCTTTGAGTAAAAATGGAATTGTTCTATTTGCTCAGTATAACAAGATTTGTTACGAGTTTATATGTAAGAAAACCTCTTTATTATACGACACACGTTTACCCAATCACGTTTTAATAAAATGGTATAACAAGAATTTTAAGTTCGTAACAGTAAACCTTACTACACCAACCTTGAGAAATAGGAAGACATGTTTAAAAGTAATTTTGAATTTCTGTTCGTTCAATTTCTTTCGTTTTATGTTCGATTTGACCTTCTTTCATAAAAAGTTCATAATATATTTGATTACACTTCCGTCGTTTCATTCATAATTTTTAACTGGTCGGTGATATATTGAATATCAATGATTTAGTGATTTACCGTTTTTACGAGTGTATTGGATTTTGTTATTTATCGGTGGGTAGGGCTGCTTTTGTATACGATTTTAAGTTAATAAATCTTAAGTTACTTTAGAGTGAAAGTCCACTTCGCTAACTTGAAATTTTGTATTGAAAATTCTTGTAACAATAATAAAGTTCATACTTTGAACTAAAATTTATGTTTTTCAAATATTTTTCTTGTGTAGTATCTAATCGATAGTTTCCTAACGTCTATATTCCTCGTTCGCACGTGTCACATATTTATTGTGGGTGTAAGTCATTAGCAAAGCTTTTATCGAAACTGCGCGGGCGCAGCAACACCGTTAAATTTTAAACAAGTGTTGATTTTACCTACGATACTGTTTTGTTTTTACTTTGAAAAGAGTGGTGTGGGTTTAATGGATCATTATATTTATCGTTGTTATCATGATAGTCTTACTCGGAATATATTATTGTATTATATATGTATTTTTAGAATAATGCATTCAAATTATAATAAGTCATAGGTTGATATATATCTTAAATGGGCTTAAGTTTCCAAATATTTATTCCTGTCTTGCTGAGCCGATTATTTACAAACACCATTAAAGCCTTTGCTTGTTATCTCAAATCCCTAAAACTCGGAATTTCGTATGAACACATAATTTTCTTAATTCTACCAATTTCCTTTGAAGATGGCTGTATCCTTTGGCTCCATATTACGATCTTTATTTATCTGCTTCATTAAATTATTCTATAGTAGAAAAGATCACAGACACAAACATTGTTGCTATGTCAACTACAAACTTTGTAGTTGTCATGTGACATGACATGACTATTCTGTCTTCCACATTTTATTGTCACACAATCAAAGCATCATACTCAGAACTGTCTTTGACAATATTTCTAAAGTCTGTTCAAATCCTTGCTTCCAATTGATTTTACAACAAATATCAATGACTGGTTGAAAAAAATTTTTGTGCCTTGTGTTTAAAAATGCCATAAAAATATTTGTAGGTAGTTTTGGCGCAAACTGAACTTTAAGTTAGTTAACTTTAAGTATCAAAGTTGTTTATTCCAAAAACAATATTTGTTTTAATGTTGGGAAACTAAATAGCGAATGCTGTTTAAATGAAACTGCAGCAGCATTTCATTTATTCTTACGCCGTACTTAATGTCATCGTCTGTCTATGCGCATGCGCAACTTTTATGCAGCATGCGTCATATGCACTGATTTGTATGGGACTGATATAGTTTAGTTATGACAGTGCGCAGCTTTTTATGAATATTAATTGTGAGAGGGTATTGTAAGCTGGTGGAATGTCCTTCTGAAGGCCGCTATAGCTAGTTATAGATAGTCTAGGATGAGTTTTTGTTTATATAAATACATTTTCATCGCAAGATTTTTTACAGATAACGTTGGACAAAAATTACAGTTTTTTTTGCCTCTGCTGTACTGTTCCCCTGAATAGCTGAGACTTAATATTGTTCTCAAGGATCCAAGATTTTCAAAAATAAACACACAAAATGTCCATGTCTATTCTTATAATATATTATTATGTCCAGTACACGTATCAATAAAATATCGTCTGCCATTCTTACATAAAGAGAAAATTGAAAATAGTTCCATTTATTCATACCGGGAAACCATGTTTCCCGTCTGTGACGGGCCCTCGTTTCCTCATACGAGTTCTACAAAGTATTCAAAAGAACGTGACGTAATTATGAAGAGTTAAATATACCATTATACCAATATCCATTAATTGTCTGGGTTATTGTGGAGACTGACAGGAGTGACAATAATAGAAAGAAAATAAATATTTTTAAACTATATAAGCATACTTTTTTTGAGGCACAATCATAATAATAATATTAAAAAGTTAGGCTCTTAGAGAACCAATAAAGGGTCAAAATAATTCATTTAAGAATGAATAAGGGGTAAAAATTAAATGGAAAAATCCATGATCAAACACGTGAATAAAAGGTACCATAAATAATAATAAATGAGAAATAAAATCACTTTAACACAATCACTTAAGTGAAGCGATTAGACTAGCTAGATAATAGACGAAACAACAACTATTAATGTCGTCTTACTGAATATCAATCTAAACATTACACCGAGCGCGTCTATTATTGTCACTTCGTATATCACATCGGTCGCTAGCACATTGCCCTCATTCATAATTAGGTAACGTGCTTAAGATGCGTTTCACTAGCAACGATAAGCAGCTGAGTTGATACTGTAAAACCCAGTTTTACTTTATCAGCTGTCCCTAAACTATGGAGTTGATATACTGTCACTTAATTAGGTGCATCAAATGTGACAAGAGAACGTTAATTTCACAGTTTAATTTATAAGGGCTCACTAATTAGTAGGGGACTAATAAGCCTGTTATTTATTTTCGTTTCTAACTTGTTTTGTTAGGCTTTTTTGGAGGTTAGTCTAAACCATCACAGTCATAATATTTTGTGTTATTGCACAAAACTGTTTCTAGGTACAATTTTATTCCATGTCTCTTATTATGAACGAGCTAAAGCAATTTATTTAATATTTTGTTACCTCAACACTGACAGATTTACACACAACGCGATACTTATAATTAACGTTATTCCGAAATTGACTGACTGTTAACCGATTGTAAATTTTACTAACCCGATTATTTACACGTCTTAACCGTAGTAAAATGTGAAATCCGAAACCGTTAAGATAACATATAAAAAGACAGTAGGTGCCCATAAAACACTGATAATTTCTGTAGGAAGCAAAACACGTATTTCACAGTATAATACGACCAATTAGATACAGTAATAAATTAAATATCCGATATATTGGCGCGACGCAATGTAAACGGCTAGAGTAATGGCGTTTGCGCAACAAATGCGTGACTTTAGCGAAATGTCAAAGTTTTATGTATGATACAAAATTCATAATATTCAAATACTGCCAATCGCGTCAGTTTTCAATTTAGATTGCTAAAAAATAAAGAAACACTTAACATGATATAACATTGTCAACTTTTGGAAGTGCTACCTCAGCGCCAACATTACTTTCATTGAAATTGGTAACGGCAATGAGATTTTCTTTTTCGATTTCCCTGGCTACTGCTGATTCATCACCTCTTCCAATAATTTTATTGCTTACTTCACCGCTACAATTCTCTTCTACATTGGTCGAATCAGTTCATTCAACCAAATCCTTTTCTTTGTTAACCGCAACATTTGAATTTAATCGTTTCCATTCTCATCTTAGTTCTACATCATCATCCGTTAATATTAACGATATTATCAAGAATGATTATAAATCAAGGTTCATTAAGGTCACAAGGCCATTCACTGGTTAGTCTATTTTGGTATCGTCTGATTTGCACGTTCAGCGTTTGATGTTTATAATTGCACTTGAATGTTCATATTTGGAATGCTCTTAGACTGCATACTTATTTCTACATATGTATTAATATTATCAATATTAAGTAGTACATTAGTTTAAATAATATTTTTATCGTACCCACCTTCTTTGTTAAGTGCAGATAACTTTGATAAGTAAATTCCTCAGACACTAAAAAGTTTACCTTGCGACTAGGTTTTCTGGAGGATAATACGGCTATCAAAGACTGTGATGGAAGAAGCATAGAAAATAAAATAATAAGTTACTATTTAATTCCATTAAGATTACTTCCTAGCAATATGAGTGGCGTATTAGGTACTAGTATACGTGATAATCCCTTAGACTCAACTGAATAACTTGGTAATGTATTAGCATTAACATTCTTGGCAGCACGGGAATGGGAAGTCCAACCTCTTAAAACGGAGACTAAACAAATTTGACGTATCCACAAACATTGCTCGACTGCAGTTAAATGTGCTATGACTACGCCATCTGATGCATATTCACGAATTTTTGGAATCACTACACCTCCAGTTTCACATATTTACCTGATGCATCATCTTAATACATCGCCGAAGAATTTCTAAGTATTTGTATAAAGATCCCTTTCAAAGATTCTGGTAACAATAATGACCTTATTTTCTACCTATATAGATGGATTGTACAAGTATTGACATTGCTGTTCCTATAATATTAAAAATACCTAAATATTTTTTGCGTGACATAAAATAACATCAAAACGCCTGTATTTCCCGAAGGGCTAGGCAGAGGTGTAAACGAGTTGTTAAAAGCTGTTAGCTGTCAACTATACAACGTGTAACGGAATAAACGCAAGAGCTCATACACCTCAATTAGAATATTAAATTATAAGACTAAAATAATATCTGTAATTTAATTTAATTAAACCACACCTAGTTATTTTTTATAAAATAGACGTCCTGACTAAACATGAAACGAGGATAGCTATGAGCGTATTACAAATTTGGTTATGCATTTAAATAGACTTTATATAAAGGCTTAAATTTCCTTAAATTAAATATTTTATTACCTTGTTGTGACGCAGTGGTTCTAATTTCAGTTAAACAAAAGATTTTTTCATGAAAAATTAACATATATAAATAATGACGGAAATCGATTCAGAAGCCGATTCTGAGCAAACTACTTTCAGGTCTTGAGCTTATTCTGTTACACATTGTATAGTAATTATGTACAACTACTTATTATGTAGTTGTCAACTATGTATACAGATTTTTTTTCACTTTGTTTTATTTAACTTTCGCATTATGTCACTATAAATTTCGAGAACTGACGATCAAGGAAATTTAATATTCCGCATTTTGTAACTAAATACAAACAGGAAGATACACCAAAGAGATATTTCGGAATATTCAGGGGCCGTAGCACACGCTTGGCGTGACGTCTCACGGTAAAACGTTTACACGCGTTGTCACGCTATTAGCACAGAGCTTAAACGCTTTGACACACCTCTAAAAATTCAAGCTACAATGTGGAAGTAGAGTAAAATTATACCACCTACCAGCGTAGACGCAGCAAGAAAATACTTCAAATTATTGTTGCAAGTCTTTGCAAAAAACTTGACGTGACATAATTATTATAATTAATTATAATTTATAAATGCTCTTGCCGTTATAATAGTTTTTGTCAGGATCAGCGCGTCGTAATTTCCGACGTCTGTTTCTTCAGTGTCGTATGTTTCATTATTTCGTTCATCTTTATCAGCTGTCATCGAAGTCATAACTACTTTCCAAGCTATTTTACCATTCATCATCCTTCTTATCTTTGATATATACCTGTTTCCTTTCAGCACATAACGCGTGACGTAAACGTAATATAAATTCCAATGATATTTTAATCGAATATCCAACTAACCCATATCATTTTGGTAAATTTTTTTGTGACAATCACAATTATTATTCCATAAATTAGTTATGAACAAAGTCTGAAGGCTAAATAAACATGTGCAAAACGAGTACTTTCCATTTTAAAACCGTTAAGTTTACTCCGCGCGTTCTTGCTAGGGCCACCAATACGTATACAGGTAATTTCAATGAACTATGACTAAAGTTGACTAGCCTAATCGATAAACTAGAATCCTCTTCAAGGTATCCAATACCGACTAAGGTTATTAGTGGTTGAGTTAGTCACTCCCTCAGGAGCCACTGAGGCGAGTATCGATTTCACGAAGAAGCCGCGCGGGGCCTGTTTAACCACGCCAAACTTACTTGTTTGTTGGACGAGCCATTTTTGTACCATTTAAGATAAACTGTGGTAACGTTTGGGGCTATTTCCTTTTATGTTTATTCTGTTGTAAAGTAGAAAATAAATAATGCCTTGCCTCAGCGCCAAACGCGTTCAAAATTGCGGTATTAGATAACGAATCGGGGCGTATTTTTGGTTGGTATATTGGCGTGTGTTATGTTTTGTGCTATTGTAATGAATAAATTTTTACTAACTGAACAGAGAGCTGTGCTGCTGGGGAGTTTATTTATCTATCTTTACTATGTGTTATGTCTTTTATATGCACTTAATGTCTTTATTTTATCTTAACTTACCTGAAAACATACCTAAACACTGTGCACTGTGTTACTGTACCGCAAATATATGTATGTACTGTCACGAGCATAAATATCTTACATTACGCAGGATTTCGATGTTCTGCTAAAGTACCTATTTATAGATGTTTTATGGTGTTAAGAACATAGTATTATCGAAACCATACCATTATATTATCGGTATTTTCTGATTGTTGGTTTTTTTTGTTGCGATTTTTCTCGATAAACAAAATTGTAACTTTCAGAAAAGACCGATTTGACTGAGCATGTTACCGAATGGTAACATGCTCAGTCAAATCGGCCTTTTCTGAAAGTTAATTAATGGCGAATTAATGGTGAAATAATGGCGTGTAAATGACCTCATCTGAGAATTCAGATGAGGTCATTTACACGCCATTAATTCGAAGAATCCAATTAATATCCATCCGAGTCGATACGATGCTCAAGCGCAACATGATTCGAATAAATTCACGCACGCGCGAAAGCCATAATATCGATTACGTCCCACGATGATTGAAAGACTTTTGCACGTAATTGATATCCACTTTAGAATAATTTGAAAGACCTTCCATACCTTCAGCCATTAGGTAGGGTTTGATACGAATACAACTGCGGCTGTCTTTCTTTCTGTCTGCCTGTATGCCTTATTTTTTAAGGGATCCCGTAGTGATGTATACTACATCAAGGTGGGTTTAGACCATACGAACACAGAACCAGAACACGAGGAAGAGCATTCTTTTCTTGGTGTGCTGGTCACGTGAAGAGTTGACCAATCGCTTGGCGATGTCTTGTTTTTTTTATTATTACAAATGTTTTCAATTATTTATTTAACATTTTAATTTATATTCATTTTTTTGTAAATGTTATTTACTTAGTTATCTCCTCATTACTGACATATTTTTAAGATACTGTATTATGTAAGTACCAACTGTCAAAATATGGACATTTAAATAGCCTGAATAAATTTTTTTTTTTTTTTTAATACAATATGAGGCCTGTTTATACCGACGTGCGGCCTACCATGCCTATCATTTTATCCTTCCTACTAATATACTAAAAGTACCAAAGGAAAGCTCTACAAATGACAGTAACTGCCGAATATTAAAGCAGAACTGCTAAAAAAACATGACATACGCAGCCATCTTTTTTCGCCACCGACAAACACCACCACTTTGAAAACAAAGGGAAGTAAAGCACTCCATTATTTTAGTACCTACTGGCCGCTTTGTGATACGAATAAATAGCTATCGTGAGAAATAAAGCAGGTGAAAAAATTATTCGTACCAGAGGCACTCGACTGCAACTCGGTACCAAAAAAAATTTTGGAATCCAAGTCATACTACTCAGTAAAAGAGTTTTTGGATGATAAATCGATTGCAAAATAAAATTATTTACCCTCATAAACACCAAACATTATGAAATACATATAATATATAATATGGAATATAGAAAATACTTCTACTTAATAATTTCATAAAAATTACCTAGATTATTTTTTATTCAATACATAAAATTAAAATAACTAATATACTATACCTATTTACACTATCCTAATAATATATTACCTACATAATTAAACACATCTAATAATCCTACTAATATTATAAATGTGAAAGTTTGTGTGTTTGTGTGTTTATGTGTTTGGATGTTTGTTACTCAATCACGCAAAAATGGCCGAGGATTTGGATGAAATTGAGCAAACAGACAGTTTATAACCTGGATTAACACATAGGATACTTTTTATCCCGATATTCCCACAGGATCGAGACTTACGCGGGTGAAACCGGGGGGCGCAGCTAGTAATATTACATTTCTGCTTAGCCCTCTTCCTCTGTCCTAATTTTGCTGTGCCCGACAGGGTCCATATCGATCTTTTATTTATTTTACCATCTATGTAACATATGGAATGCACAAAAAAAATTGAGTATTGAGTATTGTCCTACTAGTTTCCTCTCTATCTAGACTGCAATAAGTACATTATGATTATGACTTTTAATTAAAATCCTAAGCTGCAAAGATCAAGGCGAGTATTGAGTGAAGTCTTGACTTCGACTTCCAGTAGAATATCAATAGATTGGCATTACCAGTCCATGCAATCATCCACCTTCCTTTTATCAGATTCTAATACGAAAATAATTGATAAATACATTGCTACCCTCGTGGCTAAACAATAACAGCCGCACGGTTGATCTTCAAGGTTATCACTTGCCAAGGTCGGTCCGTGGATGGGTGACCATCCATAACATACCAAGTCCTCACGTGCCTCGGAACGTACGTTAAGCACTGTCTTTGACAGTGTTACGGGTCGTCAGAAGTCCGAAAGTCTGAAAACTCTTACCAAGGTATTGTGGCGGTATCTATACCGCCACATGCGAATTAAGCAACAAAGACCTGACGTCACACAAAAATCCTGACGTTACATTAATCCTGCATCGCGCAATTAAAGTTTACCGTGCAATGGATATAATTATATACAAAAACCCGACATCAATCTTCGGGCTGTTGCCCGCCAGACACAACACCCGTCTGGTCGGAGGATTCTCCCTTTTCTATGATGGATGAGTGAGCTTTAAACCCTGTTCCTCATACCCCTAAAGTTTTATTAACTAGCCGTTGGTCCCGGCTGTCATTCGTGGATCTTTGACAGTCGTTGCGAGTCGTCAGAAGCCCGAAAGTCTGACAACCAGTCTTACCAAAGGGTATCGTATTGCCCAGTTACGGGTTGTGGAGGTCAGATAGGCAGTCACTCCATGTAAAATACTGGCATCCAGTTCTACTACCGACCCCAACTAATTGGGAAAATGCTAAGCGGATTGATAGAGTAAATGCCGTACGCAAAATACGCGCTTTGACGTGGAGTTGCGGATACCAGCCCGTATTACCTATTACCCATTAGAGTTAATGTCAAGCGCAGAGCTGCGTTTAATATGACATTATGGATCATCTCGAATACTGTTGAAAATTATAGACTTTCATGGCCGTTATAATATGACGGAACCACTTGCCTAGAAAACCAAAACTTTAGGAAACGCAATGATTATGCGTTTCCTATACGTGTTTCTCGGAAACGGCTCTAACAATTTTGATGAAAGCTGCATTGTAGGGTTTTGCGAAGGTGAAAAATCGATCTAGCTAGGTCTTACATCTGGGAAAATTTGTTTTCTCTATTTTCGTAGCCTTGGGAATATGATACAACGTTGATATACCTGGACGATATCCATACTAATATTATAAATTCGAAAGTAACTTTGTCTGTCTGTCTGTATGTTACCTTTTCACGCCTAAACTACTGAGCGGATTTCGATATAATTGGCAAGGAGATAGATGGCATCTCGGGGAAGGACATAGGCTACTTTTAATTGACATACTCGTACCACGCGGGCGAAGCCGCGGGCGAAAGCTAGTGTTTATTTATTTGCACCCGAGCAGAGCTCGGTCGACAAGGTAAGTACTTTTTTATTAAGGTTTTATTTTAGGTCTAAATAAGAATACTCATCCGCTATGCCACTAACTTACAAAAATACTAAAAATAATGTAAGTAATAAATACTCCACATTTTACTATAATTTCAGCCAGTAGATAATATATTATGGGCATTACCCGTTGATGACTTACCCCTGGCTATGCGCAAACGCATCTAGTTAACTATCGATAAACAACCTGCGCTCTTTGCTGCATAAACATAATGGCTTATCAATTTATGATTATAGTTATCAGCTGATAACGGTTGGGATACAGTAGGGTTATATATAGGCTCCAGAATCTAGGTGTATGAGCTTATGAAACATTGGTGGTTCAAGAACCACCAATGTTTTTTCAACCATGATTTATGGCAATCAATGTGTTGTATGCCATTGACTGTCATTCGTGGATCTTTGACAGTCGTTACGGGTCGTCAGAAGCCCGAAAGTCTGACAACCAGTCTTACCAACGGGTATCGTATTACTTAGTTACTGGGTTGTTGAGGTCAGATAGGCAGTCGCTCCATGTAAAATACTGGTATTCAGCTGCATCCGGTTAGACTGGAAGCCGACCCCAATATAGTTGGGAAAAGGCTAGGCAGATTGAATGTGTTGTATGCCAAGATCAAATAGTTCTGTGTCATGATTTACAAAAACTGTGTAC
Organism: Lithophane leautieri; assembly: GCA_949152455.1. NCBI lineage: Eukaryota > Metazoa > Arthropoda > Insecta > Lepidoptera > Noctuidae > Lithophane > Lithophane leautieri. Next base: position 6,442,562 of record OX424472.1, on the reverse strand, counting down.
CCTGCATTTCCAACCAATGTGCCAGGTGTCCATTAATATTTCAATTCGATTTAATTATTAGGACCAAAGATATTGAGGAGGACCAAAGTAAGTAAAAAGCGGCCAATTGTGAGTTGGACTTGCACACTAGGGTTCCGTACCACCGTACAATAATTCACGCAACCAAATTCTTTTAAATACTTTAGTTTAAAAAAACACGTTTTTTGAATGGGTCCCCTTTAATTTTTTACTTTATGCTACTTATAACTATTTAATAAATAATAAGTATTTGTTGTTATAGTGGCCATGAAAATTTCAAGTGTTGACCAGGAGGTCGACACGACACACACACACTTGTCTTTTGAACCGTAGGTATTAAAGAACAATCCCCCCCTTTGCCAAACCCCGTGTGTGTGTCGTGTGTTGTGTCCCCGTGACAAACGGAAGGACAGACAGCGGAGCCTTAGTAATAGGGTCCCTTTGGCACCCTTGTGGCACGGAACCCTAAAAAGAGACACGCGCTATGCAAGTGGGTCGCCAAAACTTGGCTAATTAGCCAAGTTTCCTACGACTCCCTGTTTCGCTCCCGATGATTACATCATGGCGTCCGTCCACATGTGACATTAAATGCCATTTTTGAAGATCGAATGTTGGGTAGGTAACCTAACTACCTCTTTTTTAGGACGGCTTGATTTTCATAAATAGAATCTTGGTGACAAAACGCCAAACTCACTCAATTATCACTTTAGTTTCAATAGTTATTTGCTACATTCCAATCGTAAAAGATCGACTAGATATGATACTGTTGGAATGTTGCAAAATAGATCTATTCTATTTTAATCATTTTAATTGTTGTTTATTGGAATTCTCAGATCTGGTATTTAGAGTTCAATTGAGTTTAATAGATCAACAACTTTATTGATTCATAGAACTGCAATAAAACATAAATGAAGTTCTATTTTTTCGATAATGTGTGTGATAATTATCTTGATAGGCATTATTTGTTTTATGATACTCGTATCATCATGCTAATAATCTTGTTATAGATTCTTTGATAAGCCAATTTAATGGCACTTTAATGCAAATTAGATTATAAATAACAAAAATAGTGTGAGCATAAATTAAAAGTGAAAAATAAGTGAGATGTTATCAACGGTAATAAACGGTAAAAATAACTAACGTTAAGGAATGCTCCATCTTTCTCGCGCTGTGTTTTAAATTTTGGTTAATTTTTTCCGTTTAAAAACAATGATTGATCGTTTTCCAAAAGCGTAAAAGGCAATTATATTTTGTTCGTCTTTGATGTATTGACAACTTTTAGTACTAACAATATCTGTGTTACTAACGAATATTATTATAATCCATTTTTTTACTGACAGACGTATTATTTTATTTTAGACTTATTTCTCTAAGTATTATGAGTACACAGACAAGTTTACATAATTATAATTTCTTACATAAGACAGCTATATTACTTATATAATATATATTCGCTATACATACCCACTACATCCTTACATATTATAAAACAAAGTCCTCCGATGCGTCTGTCTGTCGTCCTGTAAGCGATAGACTCAAAAACGACTGCACTGATTTTCATGCTGTTTTCACCAATGGATAGAGTGGTTCTTGAGTAAGGTTTTAGTATATATTAACCGACATCCACGCGGGTGAAGTCGCGGGCATGAGCTAGTACTATATATGATAATGAATATACAAAATGTGTGTGGGATATAAACCGCTGCCAAAGCCTGTATAGTCCTTTTAGGATTATAGAGGCTTAACGTTACTTAAGTATGCATATACAAACTTAAAGGTATATCTACATATATACATATACGCTAAGCCCTAATTACCAATCATGTACATTCAGTTGAAGTTTTCAGGAATGTAAATTCTAGTGTTGCTAACTACTGGTCACGAAACGAAAATCGGAAAATGCAAGACAAAAACAAATCAACGTCAATTTAAAAAAAGAAATAACGATTAGGTTCAAAGACTTTAGTCTTAATATAACAAAAGATGATGTCACAGTTGAACGCACCAGGAATTCCTAGAGCTGACACATGCCTTCAAAAATAGTTAATGAAGAACAAACAATGCAAAAACTTAACTCTTTCACGAAATATCTATTAGCAACACGGTTCCGCAGACCCATTAATATTCAAGTACACACGTACATAGACACTCTGTGTATATGTACATAGTTTGTTGACATAGTAACGAGCATGCGCAGAGGTGACGTTATACATAAACAATGAATTTAATTTGTCGCAGGCCGAACTATGCGGAGCCTTAGGTACCTAAGGACATGACAGGACAATTAATCTGGAAACTGAATTTGAAACTCCGTTCTGGAACCCCTTCGGTAAAAGCAATTTAACTTCAGCCCCTTTCCCATAATATATGGGTATGTAGGTTATAATGATATTATGAATTTTGATGGCACCCTACAAGGGTCCTCCGAATATTGATACCTCCAATATCAAGAGGGATGACCGATACGGGTCGTTAGTAACTCAATTATGGGCGATTCAGTACCCTCAGTCATCAATCATACTCTCACAATGACTATAATATTTACACTCAACTTCGATTGAACCTATTTACTCAAATTTCCAACAAAATAATATGAAACAAATATTTGCCACGAACTTCGAAATTAAATTAATTCAAGATACCGATCCTCAATCAAAAATCTCATTAGCGACTTACCGAAAACACTCCATAGCCGGCGGAAATTGGGCAGAGTAATATTTTATAATCATCCTGAATGTGGCGTCCCTTGATCTTACAACATCTCTATGTATCGGCGTTCATTCACGTAAACTGTTATCAAAAACACTTTCTCTGTCGCTTCAGTTCGCGCACATCGCACTGTTGATAAAAGAAAATAAAAACGAGCCGGCTTTTGTGAACGATTCGACTGTCAAAATCACGTGGAGAGGCAACACTCACACACGCATCACTGCTGGGCGCAAGCGGATTACGCTTTTTCGCGGCGAACGCTTAGCGCATGACATTCAAGAAACATTATATTCATGTAGCGGACTAACCTCCCACACAGTTCGTGAAGAACTAAGCGCAAGCAGTCGAGGTGCACGTGGTCCGTAGCTTACGCGACGGCCGCCCTTCCAAAGCGGCGTCCACACACTACGAAAATCGACTTTCGCTCGAACGGTAGACGACACCATTTCGCCCAAAAACGGCACGAGCCGACGAGATGAGCCAGAATATGGGACGTTACACACAGAGTATTTCCGTACTATCGTTAACAGTGTGCGTACGTTGCGTGTATGTACAGTCGAAGAGAAAAGTGCATTGTGTTTTTATTTTCGCATACCCCCGAATCGTGGGTATTCTTTTGTGAATAATTCGATTGGGCATAAGCCGGCAGATAAATCGTTACGGTTATCCGGGGAGAAATTTGATACGGAATTTATTCTGCTAGCGGAGAGAGAAAAAAAAAGCTTCGGCCATTGTTATCGACGCTGATATTGAAAATGTTTCTAGTCGGTGTAACGAATAACGATGGTTTCCTTTTGTCTTGTTTTTAAAGGATTATTCGAAACTTAGTGGGCAGTCCGTTTAATCTTCCCCTTTTGTTGGAACATGACTTGATCTTTTTAAACGATACTGTGTTTTGTTATTCGAGTTTCTTTTCGCTTTCGTTCTTTTATTATATGCGAGTACCGGCGAATAGAAAAGTTTTAAAGTAAATATTGACGTAACTCGTCACAGTGTGAATGGTTTGGAAAACATACGCATAATATTGAGCGTGTGTGTGACCTGTGGCTTAGTGAGCCAAGCCGTCTTACCTGTCAATACAGGCCATTGACGATTATAAATAAATAATATAATGTTTGATGTTATAATCAATCTTATCTTTGGTACTTTTAACGCGTTACTTAATCGGCCCTTTGGTACCTATTTCCGGATTTAATAAATAGTAAAACGGGTTCCATGGATTGAAAGGTGTTCAAATATTAACTTGCGTTTGTAGCAGGTAACATGTGACGTCACAGCTTACGGCCATAAGTCCAGCGATTATCGTCTTAAACCGATAGCGATAAGAACATTTCACATACCTACGTAGGTATGTCAAAAAAGGTTGTAAATTAGTGTCTTAGATTTATAACGGAAATTAGCATAAACTTCTAATTAAATTAAGCTTTTGACCATTTCAACGGTCTTCTTATGTTGAGATAACACTTCGTTAAGATGTATATTTATCACCTAGGCAAGTGATTATTTGAACAAATACATTTTATTGGTCGTAAAATTGGTCACACATTGCTAGACAAACTTTGAACATAGCAGGTTAAGGTGTTGTAATGTATTTAAGTAAAAAACATTAAACAAGCTTGTTAGGAAAATTTTTTTTTTTTTTTTACAAAAAATTATGTGACATTTTTGACATAAATTTACCGTATAATTTCATAAATCATGTTGATAAAAAAAAAAATTGCTTTATTGTTTTATACTAAATATTATGAAAAGTAAATATTGAAAGAAAAATTACAATTACCGTTTTTATTTATAAACCACTTCTAAAAACGTAGCTTGTTCAAATCAAATTAAATGCATAACATCACGCCTGTAGGCCCCGAAAGTATAGGCAGAGGCACGCGCACATATTTATGTTTAAGTCCTATGTAAAAAAAAAAATTAATACTTAACTAAATATTTTATTGCAACTAATTTAGAATAATAACCTGTTCCCGCCTATTTAGAAGCCACACTGGTACTCCGTATTTACTTTGAAAATTACTTACACCATAATTTCCCTCATAACTCGTTCATGTGACAGTTACCCTACAGTTCCTATGTTTATAGACATTTTCTAATTCCGCTGTAAACGTTAAAATTAATAGATCACTTTCAGTTAATTACTTAAATGTCTCATGGCTATATAATATTGGTCTATCGATTGCATAATTTTATTCAAGATTGTGGCTTTAATTAAATTGGCCGCAATGATAGATGGATAAGTTCTGAGCTACACGATTACTGACAAATGTGCACTGACTGGCCAGGTCCACTCAAATCTGTGTGATTCTTTCCTCAAAAGACCATCAATCTATATGGTCCTCACATGTCTGATCTGACCAAGATTATGTCTGAACTTTAAAAGAGAATTTGACCCCTTAGTTTATTTCACTATTTCTTCTCGGGGATAGTCAGATAGGAAATGTCAACAGTCCAATCTTTACTAATCCTTAATTAATATTATAAATGTGAAAGTAACTCTGTCTGTCTGTCTGTCGCGCATTCACGCCAAAACTACTGAACCAATTTAAATGAAATTTGGTACACTGATAGTCTAGAGCCTGAAAAAGGACATAGGCTACTTTTAATCGACATACCACACGGGCGAAGCCACCGGCGGAAGCTAGTTTTCTATAATTTAAACAAAATTCTCAGAAAGAACGTTCAGTTTTTCCCGATTTTTAAAAAGTCCAGTTTGCATTATAATCGGACTGTGTTAAGTGCCCACGGAGGATACTGGCAATAAATACATAAAACAGTAGCACGATTAATCATCCTGGATATTTAATTAACGTTCTCTTGAGTTGTAGTTCAATACTGATAATAAAATGATAAATATGAAACGGAATTTATTGATTTCCTGAGAAATAATACAAAAACAAGGATATAACAAGACAATTATTTAGTTGTAATTGAACAATAAATACAAAAAGAATCTTAAGTTAATGGTTTATAATCATTTTATTAAATATAATTACAATAATCAATGATGTATCGCTGTCGAAGTGGACATACACTGGTGGAAGATTTTTTTAATATGAGAAGTTAAAAATGGAATCATCATTACTACGAAAAAAAAGAATGTTGCAAATATGAATACCGAATGTATATTGATAAGATTAGAATTGCTTATGGTATTTTTCTATCGCGTAAAAAATAATGTTTATATCTAGTCTGTCATGACATGATTTTGTATTCTTATTATACATATTATTTAAAAAAACATGTATGAAAAATAAATGAAATTGAAATTGTATTCATCCTAAAATAATGCCATATGAAATTCAGCTCAGCTTAACCTAGGAATTAAATCAAATACCTCAGAAGCATAATTCACCAACACAGTGCATTTACCACTAACCAACCAACTTTAAAGCGATCACGGTACCGAATACAATTTAAATCGGCAAAACATGGCGCTAATTAGTAATCCAGCTAAAACACACAAAATTATTGTGAACCAATTAATGTTCGGAGTTCAATTAACCGTTAAATAGGTAGCCGCAACAGATTTGGACCCAATACCCAACCCAGCACCGGGTCATACTATGAAATAGAATGGTAACTCTAATTTCCGAAATTCAGATCTAAAATTGCTTTCTGACCACTGACTGACCGCAGGCAGCTGTATTCTGAACAACAGGATTTATTTTAGTAGATTCATTATGGGGTTAAAAGTTTAATAAGCTACGAGTTTTGGCTTTAGTAATGCGGTTTTTGTTGATCATAATGGTTTTATTAGACATGGTAAAATTTATTAATAAATGATGGAAAAGTGGTTACTTATTAGATATTATGTCGTCTCTGATATAGTCCATGAACTTTTCGTATAAAGATTAGGGGGCTTCAAATGTAAGCGCCGACGTCAAATCCACTTCAAAATAGTTCCCACAATGGCTTTAATTTGCGGCAACCTAAACTATAAAAATGTTTGTTAAATAGGGCAGTACTTAATAAGTAATAAACAGAGAATCATGGGAAATAGTACTTGTTTTGAAAGAACTAAACGCTATATAATATTTATGGTAAAATTCTGCTTCAGCAGACAGTTGCTCTGCAGTGGAAAAATAAAATTACAGAGCTGGTAAAGGGTTTTTATGAAGTCACCTTTAAGGGTTTAAGAAAACATCACAATATAAACGGTGTGCATTTATTTTTTACCAAGCAAACGAGCTCAGTTTCCTTCTACAGACTTAAACAGATGATAGAGTTGAAAACCCATACATCTTTCAGCTCAACATATAATTTGCCAAGCCCGAGGCTGCACTGCATTCCACTACCAACATCCCAGGAAAAATTACTTCACATCCAGTTGGCACTACTGTAAATGCTAAGAGCAATGAAGCTGTGAAATCAGGGATGGAGACTAAAAGTCAATTGTAGTCTAATTGGAGGAAACCAAACTGTTGAAGACGTCACGATGTTAGAGAGATGTAGTTAGTAGTTGGTAGTTGGTAGTTTAGTAGCGGTAAATGCCGAGAAACTACTTAGAAAGCATTATGAACTGTCTTTGGGCTATTCGGTTTGGAGAGCTCCGTATGAGTAATTGTTGTTGTCAATCACTAGGAAGATTTTGGTACAATGTCTGGCTATGACCGCTATTTAAGCTAAAGAGTTTGTTTGAACGCGTTAATCTGTAGAACTACCAGTCTGATTAGATAAATCTTTTTGCATTTGAGCAGCCCAATTCTTGAGGAAGGCTATGTAATGTTTATCATTACGCTAGGAGCCGAGCAAAAAGAAACTCAGAAACAAGTCTAAGCAAAAAAAAGTAATAGTACAGACCGGCAATGCGATGCGATGAAATTTCTTGTTCGGCGAACAAGAAATTTCACGCGGACGAAGTCACGGGCAGAAGCTAGTCCATTCTTTTTCCTATTTTCATAATGGTTATTGACTAACCTGGTGTAAGAGTTTTAAAGCCGCCCATAGGCTACTCACTTGACTTCACATGCCGTCGAGAAATACCTCTCAGGCATGCCGGTTTCCTCACGATGTTTGCTTTCACCGTTTTTAAAGCAAGTGATAAATATACAATACGCACGTGAATCTGAAAAGTCAGAAGTGCGTGACTTGGGTTCGAACTTGAGACCTATGACTTGGCATTCTGACGATCACACCACTATCACTGCTACCCGCTAGTCAATTTAAAAAAGGGATTTTGGCATATATGTAGATAGGTTCTAAAATAAATTATTTTGTACAATAGTCAATTTTATCCTAATTAGACGAAGTAGTCACTACAATAATTATACCAAAACATAGCACTGCCTGTCATTAAACTAAATAAAAGCATCATCAAGGGCCGTGTATCATTGTAATTTATATTAATTACAGCATACTAATTAACTTTTTTGTCTCCTTGTATGCGCTGGACTGCATCCAATGAATTTGTTTTTACATCAAGGGCATCAAGTACTGAGTGAGTGCAACTCCAGTTTTTGTTGGCAATCCAATATCCTTACTAGTACTTGAATTTTCTTTGTCTGACGAAGCATCGTAAGTCGTCTAATCAACCCGTGTCGTGGGAATGAGATAAATAGGTTGAAATTGTTTTATATTGCTCTACATAGTTCTGGGCCTTTATTAATGTACTACAGATGTGCCGTCTCCCTTAGGTCTGTTGACTTCAAACGAAAGCCGTGACGTCATTAATAACTGTCATAATTAGTACTGATTTGTTAAAGAGATGGCAATCAAGATGTTGATAATGATGCGTTAATAGATGAAAAAGAAAAAATAGGACATTAAGAGGAGAGATAGGACATATACGTGGGTATATAAAGGAGCTCGTGGCTACGTAATAACAGCCGCACGGGTCGATCCATCAGGTTAAGCTACGCTTGCCGGGGTTGGTCAGTTGATGGGTGACCATCTTTACATACCGAGACTCCTCCGTGCCTCGGAAAGCACGTTAAGCCGTTGGTCCCGTCTGTCATTTGTGGATCTTTGACAGTCGTTACAGGTCGTCAGAAGCCCGAAAGTCTGACAACCAGTCTTACCAAGGGGTATCGTATTACCCAGTTACTGGGTTGTGGAGGTCAGATAGGCAGCCGCTCCATGTAAAATACTGGTATTCAGCTGCATCTGGTTAGACTGGAAGCCGACCCCAACATAGTTGGGAAAAGGCTAGGCATATGATGACGTGGGTATATAAAGAAGCTCTTAGAAACTTTATGATGAATTTGTAATTTTATGTTCTCAGGAGCAACAGATGTCCAAACGCCTCCTGCCGGAGGCTCTATGCGGGGGTCGTGCGGTCCATGGCCCTTTACGGGGCACCGGTGTGGGCGCGTTCCCTTAGGCTGCGTCCAGCACGCCGGTTGAACGCGTCCCAAGGGGTCATGGCCATTCGGCTGGCCCGGGGATACCGCACGGTCTCCCGTGAGGCGGCGAGCCTCCTTGCCGGATTACCGCCATGGGATCTGGAGGCGAAGGTCCTCGCGCACATCTGGGAGTGGCGCGAGGAGGTGAAGCGCCGGGGTGTAACTCCGCTGCCGCGAGAAATCGCGGCACAGCGGACAGAGCTCCGGCAAGATCTCATGGCGGCATGGAGAGTGCGATTGTCGCAACCCAGTGCTGGGCACGCCACAATAGCGGCGATAAGTCCCCTCTTTGAGGAGTGGATAGAGAGGCGCCACGGCGTCCTCACCTTCCGCCTGACACAGGTCCTCACCGGACATGGCAGCTTCGGGAGGTACCTGTGTAGGATTAGGCGGGAGGAAACGCCCGGGTGTCACCACTGTGTGGATCGCCCGGAGGACACGGTGGAGCATACGGTTGAGGTGTGCCCTGCTTGGGCGGAGCACCGCCGTGTCCTCGCGGAGGCGATTGGCGGCGGTGACCTCTCGCGTCCGGCCCTGGTTCAGGCCATGGTACGGAGCGAGAGGGCATGGGAAGCCGTCACCTCCTTCTGCGAAGCAGTAATGCTCGCGAAGGAGGAGGCGGAACGCGTGAGGGAAAGGCAAAGTTTGCGCCCTCACGCCCCTAACCGCCGCCGTTGGAGACGCCCTGGGCGTCGGGAATCCCAGGCGGATTTCCGGCCACAATAGGCGCGGGCTTGCGGACGGCGAGCAACGGGCAGCTCGCCGTCCGATAAGGACCAGGCCCGGGTCGATGGCGCGTCGTGTTCCACGCGCGCCTCAAAGAGATGTCAGCAAAAATGACGGGGTCCAATAGGACCGATGCCTGCCAGGGTTGCGGGAAAGTCCGAAAGGGATACCGGGACCTTGGCAACAGGCAAATGAAGGAACACGGGTGGGTTTTAGTCAGTAAAAGTCTGACACGCCCTTTCGCTCCGCCCAGAGCGGGAGAAGTCATTGGATGATTTCCCACCCTCAAAAAAAAAAAAAAAAAAAGGAGCAACAGATACGTTAATTTTCTCAAACATGCTTGTAAATTCGAGCATTATTTTGACAACCTTCTTCGGGATAAATCAAAATTGCTGTACTGGTAAAAAACAAGTGACGATGCGGCCAGCAAAGTTACTATGAAAATCCATATCTGGCGTGTTTAGCGGCCAAATAAATTACTATGAAAACTCATATCTGTCGTGTTATTTAAAAATGGAACGAACTTTTTACTCCAACACACGGCAACCAAGGAGGTAACTTATCAAAGATTTTATTTAAATTTCGAATTGGCTTGCAAATAGAACAAAGAAGAAACAAATGAACATATTGGCGCATGAAAACTGACAGTTGTTCGTCATTGATTCTGGAATTTCTATTTAATTTACTCAGTTTGAATTTCCGCGCGTTGTTTGAGAAAAGTACTATACAAGCCTTGGCCGCAATCAGGAATTGATGGACTCATTTCACGATCGTCCATCAATCCCCTTATTGCTGGCCGCGACAGTAATGTACTATAGGAGCCCTATTTATATCCTTCTTTTTAACATTATTCATTCTTAGATCATAATCTTAAAACCAATCTCTTCTATCTTCTATAAGTAAAGATTAAATATAGCTCGCTCCAAGTTAGCTCAAATTCAAACATCCAAACTCAGTAAAAAACATTTTTATTTTCATTCTACTTTTACAAAATTAGAAGTGACACATTATCAAAGAGCCTATTAACCCAAACGTTCACGACTCTTCCACGGACAGTGTCACAAAAACCCTCTTGTGTGAAAAACTGTTTAATTTAACTTGGATCAAAAGGCAATTTCGTTTTTATCGTATAGGTATCTAAAATTCAGAATTTCATTTTGAAAATATTATTTTGTGCAGGTAAAGCTTGTATCTAAAATGACGTGCCCCACTACCACACATTACGCACATAGTAATGCGGTAACGTGGTAGTGGGGCGCGCCATTTCAGAGTGGACAAGGTATAATTATGCTTTTTTTGTGGGGTTATTATATATAAATGTATTTTTGAAATGTGCTAATTTAGCCCTTTCATTTGATAACAAAAAGGGGAATATAAAAAAAAAAAATCGATGCTTTTTATCCTCTAGAGGGCGCCATATTCAATTTAATGTGAGGTCACATAGCCTATAACCAGTGGACGATGAAGACGCTTCCAACGATACCTCATTTGTCAAAGTATGATGAGTATTTTAGAAGTTATGAGGGAACACCTGAACATACATACATACAAACAAACAGACTGTTCAAAATCTTAACCCTCCTTTTTGCTTCACCGTATTCGGGTAATAATCAGCCTATAACGTTCCCATTGTTGGGACACAGGCCTCCTCTTGGTGAAACGGAGTGGGCCGTAATCCACCACGTAGGCCCAGTGCGGGTTGGTAGTCACATGATGCTATATAATGAAACATAATTACTGTCAATATTGTGTTAATAGAAAATGATGTCATTGAAGCGAAAAGTTATTGAAACGTTACACGTGTATTGTTATTATTTATTATAGGGTTTCAAGATTATCAAGCGTCTGCTTTGTTAGTAGAATTAGTCATAGCAGATACATCAGTAGGTTTATCAAAATATTGTTTAAAATTATCATTTTCAATATTATATTGATCATATTCTACGTTGATTATAATTATTGCAATTACCTGCTTAATACCTTCATTACACACACATACACAATTCCCAATATTACTCTCCATGCAATAATTTAACACCATTCCATCTACTCGTACCTACTCTAATATAAGTCTCTTCCTTTATCTAATTAATAATAGTCTCCACTGTATCTACTATAATATTATTCGTTAATTTATTTAAAAATAATATATCTTACTTAATCTAGTTTTAAAATAATGTATCGAAACAGTTTCAATTTTTTAATAATTGAAAATATGATGTCTTATTTTTTATTTAACTTCTAATAAAATTATTGTCTTCTTTTTAAATTTTTGATGTAAATTGATGGCCTAAAACACAGGTTCTCACAAACCTAGATCAGGCAGGTCTATATTACAGCTAGAATATTGAAGTTACCTGGTTTGTAATTAATGTTAGTCATAATTTTACCTTTTTGTTTTTAACTTGAATATTTTTTTTATTTTATTCCTTTGAAGTAAAAAAAAATATGTACACAAAAAATATATTTTGCTCATCCCATATCCCCGGAAAATACAGCCTCCGATCGGTTCACGTAAATTTGTCACATGAAAGGACGTTTAATTTGCTGTTCCACTAGTTGCTAATTACAACTTTGATTGCCGTGGTCATAGTGAAACGTATCACGGTGTCACGTACACAGTTTCGGCCGTTCAGTACATCGGTTGATGCGTCTTTTGTGGACGCAATTTTGATTAGCTTTCCTATATCAACGTCTGTTTCAGGGGTAGTCATTAGCCTCGTCTATGATTTGTTGTTGGGGTGCTTTAGTATGGCAAATGTTTGATGATGAGTAATGGAATTATTAACTACCTATATCCAGGAAACTGTTTGTAGGGAATTCGGAAAACCACATTGGTATATGATTCTGAATAAGTATACATTTTCTAAATGCCTGAACGTAACTCCATATCTTACAAAATACTCCAGTCCAGTATGAGTTTTTGCAAGGATAGCGTTAAATGTAGCCGAATAGTCCGATGTAAGATTCGACAGTTAAATAAAACAAGACGAATGAAAGCAGATGACATACTCGTATAAGTAAATATTAACGATTTAGGAAATAAAATGAACAAAAGAGCAATCAATCTGCCTAGCCTATTCCCAACTGTGTTGGATTCGGCTTCCAGCCTAACCGGATGCAGCTGAATACCAGTATTTTACATGGAGCGACTGCCTATCTGACCTCCACAACCCAGTAACTGGGTAATACGATACCGCTTGGCAAGACTGGCTGACAAACTTTCGGGCTTCTGACGACCCGTAACGACTGTCAAAGATCCACAGAATGACAGCCGGGACCAACGGCTTAACGTACTTTCCAAGGCACGGAGGAGTCTCGGTATTTAAAGATGGTCACCCATCCACCAAGCAACCCCGGCAAGCGTAGCTTTACCTGATGGATCGACTCGGTGCGGCTGTTATTACTTAGCCACGAGCTCCTCAAAATGAAACAAAAGAGCATCGACATATAATTTAAAAACAAGTTCGCGGCAGTAACGTAACATACGGAAAGAAAACAATTAATACAAAAAATTAAGAAACACTTTCCTGGTAAATAAATGATAAGGATCGAGTTTCATAGATCTCAGATATAGATATCTCGAGTTCTCGACTAAGAGTTACTAAGTCGAAGGCAAGTAAATGAGTATTTCTAACAATTACGCTGCCTTCTTTGGTTTGTGATATTAAATTCAATGGAATTCCGTTTGTAAATAAATCCTGCGATCTCCAGATAGGTAGTTAGAGGTAAATCCAGTATTTTGTTTTTACAATGCATATAGAAAAGGGGAAGGCGTGAACTCTATTCTCTTGGAATAGTTTGTAATGATCCCGAGGCAATGATTAAGTCCTGGGTGGCCTTTGCAATTTCTTTCAATATGGCTTTCGAAAACATATTCTAAATAAATATTATGTTAAATTAACAACCGTATCAGTTTATAAAGAGAAATTATAGGACTTACTCATCATCATCTGTCTAGCCTTTTCCCGAGTATGTTGGGGTCGGCTTCCAGTATAACTGGATGCAGCTGAATACCAGTATTTTACATGGAGCGACTGCCTATCTGACCTCCACAACCCAGTTCCTGGGATAACAAGATACCCTTTAGTAAGACTGGTTACGTAACGACTGTCAACGATCCACAAATGACAGCCGGGTCCAACGGTTTAACGTGCTTTCCGAGGCTCGAGGGACTTACAAATCCTTACATATTATAAAACAAAGTCCTCCGCTGCGTCTGTCTATCGTCCTGTACGCGATAAACTCAAAAACTACTGCACCGATTTTCATGCTGTTTCCACCAATGGATAGAGTGGTTCTCGAGTAAGGTTTTAGTATTTATAATAACCGACATCCACGCGGGCGAAGTCGCGGGCATCAGCTAGTACATTATATAGAGAACTAGCTCAATCTTTTATATTCAGTCGTAAATAAAAATAATAGTTTATAGTTTATTTTCTCCACAATATTACTCTTAATTGCTAGCCTTATTTCTACGGTAACATATTATAGGGGTATTATATTGTGGGAGACTGGTGCCTAAACTAGGCTCAAGGCCTGTATTTCAGGTCACCAGGACTCCTTCATTTAAGTTTAACAAATTATGTTATGTACTCGTACAAATGGTATGCAATTAGGGAAACGTTAACATTTTTTTAAAAGCTTACTAATTATAGTTGCGATTTATTTGTTAGTATGGTTAGTATCAGGGTGTAAATAACTTTTATGCAAAGCCATTGATGGATTTAAATAATCCAATATAATTTAGTACTCTCCTATTCAACCAAAATATTATGTAGCAATCAATGTAAACGAGTTTTATGACCGAATATCGATGTGCGGAAGCGATTAATCGCTATACATGGTATCTTTAGATGCAATTACATTTTATTGATTCGTCAATCTGGCGCACTGCCATGCTCTGTACCTTTCGCTATGTTTATGGGCCGAATTTCGGGCGGTTTAAAATTGGTTTTTAAATACTTTGAGTAGTACACACGGCTACATATCAAGCTTTAAATTACCAGTATAAGCTGATCTCGCATTGTATAGAATTTACGTACAATGAGAGGTCAGTTTATACCTACATATATGTAGCCGTGTTTACCTACTTAGTGTAGCGCAATACTCTCATCTTGTAAGATTATAATCATCCTGTTTATCAAACCTAACTGGTTACCGAATAACAAACGTATTATTTTTTATATAATAATATCTTGTGAATTGTGTCTATGCGGACATAGCGAAACAGGCTCAAGCTAAAAATTATTCGTTTTAAAAATAAAATTATGTATTGATCATGTTGGAAGCTATTTTAAAAGATTTGAACTCAGAAATGAATCACAAGCAAAATGATGAAATATTCCAATTAAAAAAAAAACTTATCCGGTGTTCATTTCATTTTGGCTCGCGAACAATGAATCTCAGCAATTTTAGATTAAATATTACGAATTATAACCACAAACATAATCTACGAAAATATACCCCTCGCGTGCAATGACTGTAGACATAAAAATAGTTAAACACGTTAATAAAATGTTTGTTGGCAACAGCGCATAATGAAAGCTGCGTAAACCGAGAATTACGCTGCTGACATACGGATGGACAGTTTTTACAACATAGGTAATTGACGAGTGTGTATGTGCTTTGCTAGTGCGATCCATGAGATGTATGTTAAAGGGTTTGGTTTCGGCACTAAGTCCGTGCTCTCGATTATTTGGTATTACTTAAAATCCGGGCAAGTTCCGGTGTAACTTTTTCGATTCATTTGTACTTTCTAAGTTTATCTTGGACATCATTGTCACCGGACATCGTGAGAAAACCATTTATGGAAACTTATAAGTCTGAAATTACCAACCCGACTTGACCAAGCGTAGTGGTCCATGCCTTCTCTGAATGAGAAGAGGCCTTTGCCCAGCTTATAATATGATAATGAATAGAGCATTACGTGTGTTAAGTCTGAATCAGTGTTCTATTTCAAAAAGAAATAACAAGAAAGTTGGAAAAACGATAGATTTTATTATTTCAAGAATGCTTTCTTTTTCCTTGATTGTTCTTAGAATTCTTTGTTTATTGTTATTGTTTTCAATGTAACAAACGTCATTATTAAAAATGAAATTCAAATATGATCTCCTACTGGTTCACCATTAGGTATCTATCTACATTATTATTTGTTCAAAACACCAATACTAGAAGCTTTTTTATTTCAAATTCAATTTATTCATACAAAGCTCTAGACACAATAAAAACAACACTGTGAGAGCATACTTCGAGTCTTCGTTCACCTGCTTTCGTTGACAATTCATTTTAGTTTATTTATAAAATAAGACGTTGCGCGTGTATCTCTGTCGCTAACCGGAATTTAATAAAGTTTTCCAAGGGAAGAAGTAAATACTGAAGAAGATACCTTGATTTAAAAGTCCCTCGCTTTCAGTTCTGCATTGACTGTAATAAAACCTTTTAGTTCTACGACATTTCTTACGTAGTTGTATATTTGCATTATTGTTTACTATTCACCTTTAAATAGGATTTATAGCCCAGGAAAATAAGTTAAATTAAAGGTAAGTTTGCAAAATAATCTTAGTGAAAATTTGTCACCAGGATTGTCTTTATTCAGGCATTAGTCTAAATGGTCTAAATAGTAGAAATAGTGAAAAACCCATTACGATAAATTATGCGAAAAAAAAAAACAACCCTCAAAGATCCCGAAAGTCACTATTTCTAATACCTAAATAAAGATAATCCCAACGAGAATTTTTCACTAGAATTATCTAACTATCATAATTTTCCTGGGCCATTAAACTTTAAGAAGTTTATTGTTATTGCATTTTTATACACATTTTAGTTTTTTCTATCCTTATATTATACCCTTACTTTTCTCTCTGAATCAGTTTGAAGTAATGAGACATCCGTGTCATTTCTTTCATGATCATCTCAGCCAAAGACGTCACTGATGAAGACTCAGACACACTCACACTTACTCGGACTTACACTTACTCACACACACTTACACCACACACCATACTCAGACTTATAATCAGGTATATGTGAGGAGGTATATAAGGGTCAGCCCTCACCATACTACATCACCACCTAGCCAAACCCGAGCCACCCTAGCCCATGGCCCGTGCCCTTACCCTGGCCTGATCCCCAGTCTATCCTTGCTATAATAAACCTAGATATGCTCATCGATTTATACCATGTTTATATCTTCAATAATGTTGCTATTGTTTGCGTTCACTTCTAAAAGAACTGTAACAACAAAAAACTCATTCCTCAAATAGTTTCCCTTCTTCAGATAATCATCTATTTATAACCCAGGAACTATTTTATGTTCTTTATCCTACATGGAAGCTCAATCAAGAAGCACTCAACTCGTGAAGTGTCGACTATCACGCTTAATGTCATGTTTTATTTACTGATACCTTTATCTAAAGATAAGTTTCTTTTACTGCACTTAAAACAAACGTTTCTTTGAATAAATACTATTATCTAACACTTTTAAGGCTGGCGCACATCTGGCAAGCCACAGCACAGATTTAAAAAAAAATATTTTATCTACGTTTAAGTTTTTTGTTTTTCTAACCTTCTCTGTCCCACTCCTGAGCAAAGGCCTTAACGAGTAAGTTACGTTTAAATAATATATTGTAACACAACGACTAGTCCTCTAGAGTATAGAAATGACGACAGGGGAATGGTAGTGTGCAGTAACAGGACTGCTTAGTGCTTGAGTATGCGCTCTACCACGCAAGCATGCCCGTTACCCCGTAGAAAACTTCATAGATCAGAAGGCCAATTCTCGTACTTAAAAAACGTTCACATCATCAAGTTGCAATCTGTCAAACTTGTCAAAAATATTGGCAAATTGATTGTATTTTTGACAGAATGCGAACGACGTGCGAATGCGAACGCTCTTAAAAATTACGGGAATTGACCGTCAGATATGTAATAGGCCCCGCCAGATGTGCCAGCCCCTATGTTCTAACGTACATAAAATATTTTCGTTTGTGGCTTATAATGGCTTTGTTCAAGACTGTGATTATGAGCTGTTAGTGTTTCTGTGATGAGAAAAGCCATTGTTTTTGAAGACATGAGTTTACTTAAAATCTTAAAAATACTTTTCGGGTCTGTGATAAGAGAAAGCTTTTACAAATATTAACGTTTTCATTTAATCTTGCATTTTCGTTGTGCTCGCCGTCCGCTTGGGTTTGAGTGAAAATAAAAAATTGAAAATTATGAGGTTACATCAATTATTATGTAATAGACTTCACCATAAATAAAAAAATAGGTGAAAAAGATTTACCTTAATTATAATGAATACCTATCGTCTTTCTAAAATTTAATAAGATATTGGAACATTTTAGTTGGCAGTGCAGTTGGCCATTCTTCATGAAAATATGTAAAATAGCAAAGAATTCACTATAAGACCGTGAAATAAATTGAGCGACCTTAAACTTTCGTGACCCTACCACATATACAACGTAAGTGCGTATAAATAAGATAATAAAAGATACTCTTATAGCTACCAACATTTTGCAAAATTTTATGCCCAACGCATATGCACAATACAAGAAACGTATCTAAATGTTTAACAATATTGTGTGAATGTTATTTCATAGGTTCTGGGAGTTAGCTCAAAGTAAAAATGGCTAGCGAAACAGATCTGAAGGCCCATTCTCTTACTCAAAAAACGTTCACATTCAAGTCGCAATCTGTCAAACTTGTCAAAAATATTGGTAAATTGATTGTATTTTTGACAGATTGCAAATGAGATGCGAATGTGAACGTTCTTAAGAATAACGGGAATTGCCCTACTGACTTCCAGTTCTCCCCAAATCACACAAAAAAATTATCAACATTTTTGGAATTTGTAAGTCTGATCCTTCTTGACCAATTTTCATCAAATTGCGTCGATCAACAATAACTTAAACATGCTTTATTGAGTTTCCTTTCTCCGTTTCTACTCTCGCTCTAAAAATCCCGTTTCCGTCATAATTTCCTTCGACATTCTATCCACATAATACCCGAACCACTGGAGCATGTCTCTTTTCATTTTTGCACCGACCTTTCCTTTCATATAACTCAATAAAATGTTCTTATGTTAAATCTAAACCAATGATTCCGGATTAAATCCTCTCGATGTTTCAATTACGATGAATATGATTTTTGTTCAAAGGATCCTTTATAATTTAGCGTATTGTTATGGATTTCCTAAATGGAGATACTTAGCTTGTTTATAATACTGTTATGTAGATGAGGATGGATTCAATTCAACATTTAAGAATTAATTCTTCTTTTGTCTGGTTTTATAAATCAGCCTTTACCATGTTCTGTCTACGTTGCTCTTAAGTGATTGAATGATAATTATGATTTGATCGATCACGAGTTTTCATCTGCTAAGTAATTTCATACAGTTAAATTCCCTAGGTCTACACACGACATGTTTTTTTCGGAACGACTTGGTTTGAAACCCGGAATTTTTCACCCACGTCGAAGATCAGCAAAAATCTATTTAATTTCTTTGACGTTACGTTTCTAGTTCTGCCTGGATAAAGTCAGTCAATACTCGCTTCCCCAGGACTCAAATTACACGTCGAATTCAATTCCATGCAATGTGAATACTGCCATAACAACTTGAGCGTCCAAGTCAAATAAAAGTTACTACGTTTGACCAACTCTAAGACGAGTTGTTAGGTGCGACGTGAAAGTTAGACATTTCGTCAGGAAGCACCAGCAAATTGTCACATCAACGACATTTTATTTTTATTATAAAGACGCATCTGAAATGGCATGTCGCAGTGTAATGGAAACAGCGCGTAAGTCGGTGTCAAGGTGCAAGTCAGAAGGTAAGATCTTGCAGCTTATCTTTTACTTTATCCTCAAGACGATTCTCTTTTTATTTTCTTCGGTCTTTTTTTCCATTATCACACAAAACCGTCTGTTTTCCCAGTATCTCTCTATCCAAATGGTTATTATGATCCATATCATTTTTTGCAGGGCTGACAAAATTAATAGCAACACAGAAAATATTGATCTCAACATTATATCAAAAAATTACTTAGTTATTGACATTACTTTTCTTGATCACGCGACTTTTCAAAGCCCTATTAATTTCATTGTCCTGGTTTTCCAAGCACGCTCTTGGGTATAATCCCGTTCTTGCCTATATCTTGCACCAAGCCTCATCACTCGCGATAACATATGTACGAGTGCGAAACTCGTAGTACGTACATAAGTTCCTTGTGCGAAACAACGCAATTTCGCATCACTTTTACGTAACACGTCGTTTTATCAAACAACAGCTGCTGGATGATTCGAGCTTTATGAGATATTTCTTTCTTTTAACCCTATGATGATGGAATGTAATGTACTTGTCTTTCTTTGTTCCTGTTAACCCTCGTTTCACGTTCGTGTGCGAGTGTAAGTGGAATTGTATTTACCTTTGTTTCTACATAAAAACCAATTCATTTTCTGGAATATTGTTTATCTATTGATGAAGTTTTATTTTTAACTTGAGACGCATTGATGTACGGAAAATGGCTACTGTCTAAATAAAATGCTTTTACTACTACGGTCCATGTTTTTTTTTTCCACTATATTTGTCAAGGAACACATTCACCTTCCATTTCTATACTAGGAGCTGCTGCAGGTGGTGTGATTTCAATAGGTTTCAACATAAATATATTTTTTTTAGAAATTTTAAGTACCAGTGTCCACCTACCGAGAATGAGACCACCGAGTCTTGTAATAAAAGCAAAACAAAGAACAAGTTTGAACCAATTTTATCTTACGTAAAAAGTCGATTGCAAGAGAGGTTGCATCCTTGCATTCAACAGAAAAGAAATTAATGTACTTATAATTTTGTTTTGTTGGTTTAGCTCTGATTATTACCGGACTACGTCGAAGAAAAAAGGAGGGTTATGATTTTGACCGGTATGTATGTATGTATGTTCATCCATTCCCTCCTATCTTCTAAACCATTCATCACAATTTGACAAATGAGGTATCGTTAGAAGCGTCTTGATCGTCCGCTGTTTATAAGCTATGTGACATCACATTAAATTAAATTAAAATGGCGCCCTCTAGAGGACATAAAGTAAGGAACTAAAAAAAAAAAAAATTGTATAATCGTACCATGTTGGGTATCATATGAAAGGGCTTAATGAGCACATTTCAAAAATATATATATTATAACCCCAAAAGAATTAAAAAAATTTAAGTACGAAAAACGAAAACCCAACTACGCCTAAAAAGGTATAAACAAATCACCACAGACAGACAAATTAAAATTCCGGAGTCACACGTAATCTGTTTAATTTATGCCCTAACGTGTGACTCCGGTTTTTTAATTTGTCTGTCTGTGGTGTCTTATTTATACCTTTTTAGGCGTAGTTAGGTTTTAGTTTTTATTCCTTTAATTTTTTTGTACTAGGCTTTCTGTTATGTATGTTATGTTTATCTCGATTTATTTATTTTACATACAAGAAGAAGGGAACAGAATAATACGTACAATGTACCTACTGTTAGAAAATGTTTATGTTTATTGTACAAGTTATGTTCAATATTCCCAACATGTTTGTGGGAATAACTGCTGTTTATAAACTCTCACATTACGGCCCGTACCTACATTCTCAGACAAATATTGTATACAATAAAGCCACATCCATAAATTGATTAATCAGAGCCCAAGAAATACAATTGGCGACGATTCATAAAACAATTAAGATAAACCCAAGAAAATTGAACCTGATCTGAATCTACGAGGCTCGGTATCGGAAACCAATCCATTGTGCTGACACAATCCATGTCCAATGCAGCCTCATACTGTGAACAAGCAAGAGGAAATTTAACACCAAAGACCACATACCTTAGTGTTATCGTAGTTTATTTCGCACGCTGTTACCAAACACTACATGGTATTTCTCTCAGAAAATTCCGTCCTCCCTCCAAAGCAAAATCTCCTCTATATCTCCGGAAGCAAGGTTCAAATTGGTACTAATTACGGGCCATCTTAATTTGGCTAGTCGGTGGCTCGTGCTAAGGAAGCGTAGCTTTATGGCACCCACTGTGACCGCATCGTCGGCACATAGTCGTTGCCCGATTTTACACAACACCCGACTTTGTAAGCTATTAATTTATTTGCGATGCGTTTATAAGGGGATCTTCTCACTTCTGCTTCTAAATAGATGAGTGGCTGTTGTATAAGAACTACGATATTTGTAGTTTTCGTGTTTCTTGTAAGTTTCTGATTCAAGATAAATTAAAGGAGAGATAACACGTTTTATGAAGAATCTGGTTTATTCACATGAAGGTTTTAAGCAACTGGAGATTAAGCTGAAGATTGAATAGCATTGTTGATGAAGACGGACGATATTGATACAAACACTGCTAGCAGTGCAAACAGGCCTTTGCTCTGATTTCCCAAAGGATTGCCGAAGTCATATGACTTTGCTCTGTTTAGTATCAAAGAGTCATCAATTAATATAAAAAAACACCACAATAATAGACAAAGAATCCGGGCATGCACATGCTAGTTTAATAGTTCCAGAAACAAGAGTATAATAAACCATGATCAAACGAAAATAATGACAGCGACAGGATTACACGCCAATCGAACATTCAAATTGAATGTGTCGTTATCGATAATCCGTTTAACACAATTACAATAAGCTGCACAGAATAAAATGTTTAACATGGAAAGTTGATTATTTGCTTGCGATTTAATCAGAATATCGCGTTATTTCAAACTATAGAAACACTATAAACAACCCAGCTTATAAGCTCATTCGTGTACTGGAAAATCGATGCTTTCGAAATGTGGTGTTGGCGGAGGCTACTTCGTATACCATGGACCGCCATGAGAATGAAGGAATCCATACTGGAGGAACTCAACATCACCAAGCGGCTATCTACAATCTCGCAGGAGCGTACCCCCAGCTTTTTCGGGCATATTATGCGTTCACCTAAGCATGGTCTGGAAAAGCTTTTGATAATGGGCCGGGTATAAGGAAAACGCGCTCAAGACAGAGCACCGGCAAGATGGTCGGACGCGATCAAGAATATTGTTGGAGACAGTATTTACCAAGCGGTCCACACTGCAGAAGACCGCATAGCTTGAAGACGCGTCATAATATGTGGCCGCGATCCTCAGTATTGAGGGAACGACGAAGAAGAAGAAGTACTGGAAAAGTGACCAGAATTATTTTCCTAAGACTTGTCGTCTTCATATTGGGGATATTGCATGTATTAACACTCTAAAGCAATGTGTCTATATAGGTAGATTGGGATAAGTTAATGTTATCAAATACTCTCGATCTAACTGGGGCTGCAGCTTACGTATGAATTTCATTTTCAACCTTTGTTATTTCTTCGAATATAAAAAGCAATGTCTCTCTGTCTATCTGTCCTTTCCAATGTACTTTACTAAGTACTCTATCGTCGCTGTCATATCAAAATGTCGTATTGTTTAAGTACCTGTTTCAGGAAACACAAAAAAATGTTTTTTTTTTATAGTACTGTGTAAAAAGTAACTTTTTTTTTTGGGAAATTGCATAAAAAAAACATTAAAAAAACATACGACATTTTGATATGACAGTAACTTTATTTTTTGAGAAATTGCATAAAAAAAACAATAAAAAAACATACGACATTTTGATATGACAGCGACGCTATATTTTAGTAGGCAGATAGTACTACGGGTAAAACCGGGGTAACCGCTGTTTCGTTTATATATACAGAAAGTTACCAGAGTAACACATAACAAGAAATAGTGGCTTCTATCAACAGCTATTATAGACCAGTCAACCCAGCTCAGACTGGAAATACAGATTTAATTACTAAATAAATAAGCACTCATGTACCCAGTTTTAAGATCGCGTTATTAAATGCCACGGCGCTAGTTGCCAGCTCATTTATTATTGTAATTACGAGGACATAACTAATGTGCAGTGTGTTTCTACTAATCTAGGATTGAAGGGAACAAATATAGTGGTTCTAATGATTTATTAATATAGGATGGTCGGGTTGAAGATTAATCTGTTGGTGGATAAGGTAAGTAGTGTGTCAATTTCCACCAAAGAAGTGGATAATGCCTTAGCACATCTTGCAACATTGACGTAAGGTAGTTGGAGGATAATCATGAGGATTTTGAGGTGTCACAAATTTTTTCCCAAGACTGGCTTGATGAACATTTCTTTCAGATTGACTTAAATGACAACGCAACATAAGTTGTAGAAAATGAAAAAAAAACATGGGACGATGATCGATATTCTTCAATTAGATGTATCCTAGTAAGGAAAAAAATTAAAGACGACCTCTGAGTGACAATGATAATTATAATAATGACAATGTAAATTATTAGGAACAAAAAAATACCCTTAAATTATGAATAACGAATGAAAATCAAACTGAAAAGGCCCGTAAACTTTAATAACACAAATTCTCTACACTTCCCATTCAGTTGATGTCACCCAAATTGACACCATGATATCCGAGTTAACGCTGACAATATAACAGCACCGTCTGAAGAGAATAACGGACATTTTCGCACTTATTACGCTTTCACAGTCGACTGTCAACGCAAATTGTTGTAACTACGTAAATAAAGTAATGATTTTGTACCCGAAGCCTTCTTTGTTCAGTTACAATAGCTGGTTCAGAACAAGCTATTGTTAAAAATGCATGTTGTGGTGAAAACAGTTACGCGGATGTGACGAATTGTGTTGTTACTGTCAATACTGCGTAAGCTTTCGAAGTTGGATGTGACTAGTGAGTTAGTAACCTATTGAGTTGGAAGCGAGTTATGAGGTTGCCTAGTTACTGAATACGATGTATTGCATTGTGATGTAGATAGATACATCTGATTGTTTCTTAGTGCATTTAGTGAGTATGCCTGTGGAAGTATTCCCGTTTGAGCACCTAAAGGTATTTCAAATGCGAATACTCAATGCATAGGTGCTAAAAAAATTGGTGCTCAAACGGGAATACTCCTGCCGCTAGAAGATGTAGTCCCACAATACGCCTTTTAGCTATTTAGTAAGATGTCATAGATTTTAAATATCCAACGTTGCAAATAGCAAAGAATTTTGTGAAAAATCTCATTAACTAGAAACTTTTCCTCATCAAATCATGGACACGAACGGACCTCAGTATTTACTGAGGTCGTTCTTTCAATCGTAGTCCTTGAAAAGCTACCAAAAGCCGTCTGTTTGACTATCAAAGTCACAGGATAGCAACGCATTCAAATGTAGTGGGAAATCTCATCAACTACAAATTCCTCATCATTTGGCCACGAAGAATACTGAGGTCCTTCTTTCAATCGTACTCCTTGAAAGAGTTGTTTACAAAAATTTCGTTAGGTTTGATTATCTACAACGTCGCCTATTGTCTCTGGAAATCCTAACTAATATTATAGGTAATGCGAAAGTGAGTTTTTTGGTTTTTTTGTTTGTTTCTTATGCTTTCACGCTAAAACAGCTGAACAGAGTTGGATAAAATTTGGCACATCAGTAGACGTGACCTGTGTTAGGACATAGGATAAATAAAAAAAAATATCCCGATATTTCCACAGGATCGAGACTTATGTGGATGAAACCGCGGGGCGTAGCAAATTATTTAACACTTTTTCTTTAATTACTGAGCCTTAACTATTCACGTTAAGCCGTTGGTCCCGGCTGTCATTTGTGGATCTTTGACAGTCGTTACGGGTCGTCAGAAGCCCGAAAGTCTGACAACCAGTCTTACCAAGGGGTATCGTATTACCCAGTTACTGGGTTGTGGAGGTCAGATAGGCAGTCGCTCCATGTAAAATACTGGTATTCAGCTGCATCCGGTTAGACTGGAAGCCGACCCCAACATAGTTGGGAAAAGGCTAGGCAGATGATGAACTATTCAGATGACAGTAACCAAAAAATATGAAACGAAAACTGAATTCCTAGAATCTGTTCAGATGACGAAATTAATTTATTATCATGAGAAACGAATGGTTGACACAATTACTGACGGACGTTCATTCGTGCCAACGGATTAATTCTGCTCGTAAAATTTATACTGTGGACTGTGCTTATTAAGTATCGTTTCAGCGCCATGACGCTACGTATTGTACTGTTTGATATGTATTTGGCATAGCTATTATATGGAAATTGTAGGTAGCAGGCTATAAATATTAGATTTACGGTTATTCCTTGAGATTTGAACGTGATTAAGCATACCTGTCACAAATACATAGGCTTTCTTCTGAGAAGCTACGTATGTTTACTGTCAGCATGTTTCGATACGACTTTCGTTGGAGGTATTTGTACCCGAGACTTGATACTATGACGAACGCAGATGCCCTGGAACTTAAATAAAATTATGTAACGAAAGGTCACTCGTTCAAGGCTTATTTTGTTGTTCAGGGTTGCCACAAAATACTTTTTGATTGAATATTGAAGTTGACAGCACGCTCTGCACGCGTTGCCAATCTTGAAGACTAAGTAAAAGTCTCGTTTGTGCATCGTTTTATGTGCTACTAGTGCGGCTTCCCTCACATGGAGGTCGGAAATTATCCCATGGGGACGTACTATCGGGAAAAAAGTACCCGATTGTTAACCTAGACTATAAATTGTCCGTTTGAAAAATTTCATGCAAATTCGTTCAGCCGTTTTGGCATGATTGAGTAACAAATATGCAAAAAAGCAAACTTTCACATTTTAGTATTAATAGATAGTATAATACATATAAATACATAAATTCACGACTTCTTCCCATAGGGGTAGGCAGAAACTACAGTACGGCACCTGCCACGATCCTTACATACTCCTTTTTACGTTTACGTTCCTACATCTCTGAGACATACGCAGATGAAACCACGTGGCGTTGCTAGTCCTACTAATATTATGAATGTGAAAGTTCGGATGTTTGTAACTCACGCGAAAATGTCTTAGATGGACAATAGATTTAGATGAAATTTAGCACACGAGTAGTTTATAACCTGGATTAACACATACTTTTTATCCCGGTAGTATGTTTCCGTGGGATAATTTCCGACCAACTCGCGGGCGAAGCCGCGGGCAAAACATAGTAAACTCTAAACATTTTAACGAATTAACTGAAGTGTCATATGAACAGTTACTTTATAACGTTACGCGACAATTGCCAACAGCTTCACGTATAGTTATCGTTTTATTGTTTCCGGATGATCGCTGGTTTATTGCTTTCGGTTTAAAGTCCTTTGCAACTTAGTAACTAAATGAGAGTATAATAAAGTAACAGTATTATATCTCAGTAGTGATCTTGAAATAATTACCTATGGCCGCTCGGTAGGTAAACCTTCCGCATCCGTGCGTATACTGCCGCGCACTTAATACTGTTGCGTACTGATATACACTGAGATTTCAAAGCGCGTCGCGTTTCGGCCGTTTTCGTTGAAGATATAATACTGTTGTTTATTTATACTGTGACTAAGTATTTGACGTTTATTATTCTAATCGGGAAAAAGGCGCGAGTTCATGGATGTATTTACTTATTCTAATCGTTCTTAAATTCGCGTAATTTTTTTGATGAATTCCTATGATGTTGTTTGAATCCAATTTTTGTCAAAGTAACTTATTACTTAAACTTAGGCCTATGTCTAAACAAACAATAAACAAACAGCAAACAATATTTATTTTTTCAAGACTTAAGCCTATTATAATTATTGTATCTTAAAAACGCCGATATCTAATTATAATTTATTTTCAAAGAGATCATTTCCATAATCGCCAATTCGCCATACTTCACCTGCATACATTGCTTTCCGGAGGATGCTACCGCCCATATTGCTAGTTCCACGACATCTATGGGTAGAGCGATTAAACCCTCACCTCCATTTGGATTTTACCACACACTAGACAGAGTGCTAAACTTCTGTTACTAACTTCATAGTATTGTTTCAGAACCTTTAAGGGTCGTGACTGGAAGCATGCTTCATAAAAAATTCTTAATTTTTCGCCTCAGGTGATATGACCTGGGGTCTACTCCTCTGAGTCCGTAAATTAAGATAAGGGCCCGTCTGAAAGAAGTTGATTTCAAATAATTTTTTCGAACGGGCAAATACATATCGGTAGTACGAACAGCTATCAAATCGTGTTGTCATTCATTCTTAGTTTGGGCCCCGAACTAATCATATGTCCGTCACTGATAAGGGTTAGGGAACGCCCGTAACTTTGGCAGAAACTACTGATTTCGTGTAGACACCCTCAATAATGAATACAACAAATCTGAAGAACTCTCTTCTCAAAAAGTTTCCATGAATTTGAGAAACAATTTATAACACTAATGTAACTAAACTTGACAATGCTGTATGTAGGTCAAAGATATCGAGGCTATAAATAAATGAAGGCAGATAACCATTATTTTAGAAATAAATGATTCCTAATTAATTTAGGCGATTCATTAGGATGATAAATGATTTCTGATCTCGCGTGGGTTTAATTATATGGCATCACTTCCGTGGTGTGGTTGACAAAGATGACTAATAGATTACGTCTAATAATTATGGCTTCGGAAGAATCATACGAAAATAAAGTAGCTAAGTAGCGAGATAGACCAACGCACTTATGGTCGATTCCTATAATTTACGGACCGTCATTGGTTATTGCTTAAGATTGACTCTTGTATCTTCACCAATAATTAATGTTAGACCAGAGCTGAGAGTCAAAACCAGAGCAGAGATGAGAGACCAATTGGCGGGGTCCACTAGGACCGATGCCTGCCAGGGTTGCGGGAAAGTCCGAAAGGGATACCGGGACCTTGGCAACAGGCAACTGAAGGAACACGGGTGGGTTTTAGTCAGTAAAAATCTGACACGCCCTTCCGCTCCGCCCAGAGCGGGAGAAGTCATTTGATGAATTCCCACCCTCAAAAAAAGAAACCAGAACTTTGTATAATAGACCGTCCCATATGGGAGTAGCTATCAAAGGTAGAATTAGCTTATGAATCTATTTACATGCCCAGTTTGGCAATAATTCGTATAAAATATATCAAGTAGTAAAAGATTTTCTAGTGAAAGAATCCTTCTTGAAAGAGATAGGTACCGTAGAAGCACAGATTTCTGCTTTAAAGCTCCCGCAGAAATGCGTGATGCGACTCTGGTGGAACAGTTTCTATGAAAACTTGACGGAAATTGTTCGCCAAGTGTTGCGTAGCGCCTGTCTGCGGGATCCTTTAAATAGATGTCAGTGAACTAACTAGTTCAAAGTTAATCTTATATTTTGAATTATTTTTGGTTATTTTTCGTTTGACATTGTTCTCACATATAGAAGCACCAAGAATACTGTACCCAGGATTTTGTAATATCTATATACATTTTTAAAAGAGTGTCCTTAGAGTTTCTTGCCCGTTTTTCTCCATAGAGATCTACGAATTGGAATGGGCAACTAGCTTCAACTTTTTGACTAACTGACCGACTCTTTGACAATTCAAAAGTGCCTGTAAATGGTTTAATTGACATAAATGCTTTGAGTTTGAGTTTGAGTTCAGGTGAAGGGGACCAGAAAAGTTATTCATCTATTTGATTGAGTTTGGCTGCAAAAGTAATGAAAAAGGACACCCTTGACAGACGAAAGTTCTTTAGTTCCAAAAAGCACAGTAATTGTCATTAACTGGTACTGAATTCTAATAACTGTCACTAAACTAAGGCAACAATAACGTTGATTAACGATCCTAAGAACTAATTTCATTTTAGAGGTCTGTTGTTAAAAGTTGTGCCGAGTCGTAAAGGCTTTCACTCGTTTATCTTTCAAATAATCCAGCCTAATGAAATTTTAACTTGAATAGAGAATTGTTTCAAGGATTATTTTAAAGGATTTAGAGCTAAGTAGGGAAGAAGCTTCAAGACTAAAATCTTTTGATTTTATCCCGATAAAGAGTAAAAAACCTCAATTTTATTGCATTATGTATTTTTATTCTGCAATTGTTTAGTTTTTAATCACAGAAGTGAATCGCAAAAAAACATTTAAAGATAAAGCAGGGACAATAGTTGTTTAGCAACTACCTACCAAATTAAATTGTCCGTATATTCAAATATGGTTAAAACACGGTACGCTGACATATTGTGTTAATTTGATAAATAATTTATTTCCCTGATTGTATTAGGTACCTTTGTTAAATCCTTTCAATGAAACCATAATAAATAAAACAGATATAAATAAAAAAAATAAGATGACGGATCGATTTTTAACTTTATTTTGTTTTTATTATTTTGTTTTTATAGCGGTAATAGAAATACATAATTTGTGAAAATTTTAGCTGTCAACCTATTACGGTTCATGAGATACAGCCCGCTGACAGACAGACGGACAGCAGAGGCTTAGTAATAGGGTTCAATTTGGCACCCTTCGGGTACAGAACCCTAAAAAGATGAGACAATTAAAGATCCAATCAAATAAAAGCACTCTTCAGTTATGGAATCCTAAAAAGATCGAATCAAATAACAAACGAACCGAAATCCCAATCCTAGCATTAGGTAGTAACGAACTTAAAAAGTGACAATTCAACAAACCGGCGAACTGTAATCGCGAAATAAATTGCTTCGTACCCTCACAACGGCAGAACCCGTGTTATAAATGATGTAGGATATTACCTCGGCTCCCGTATTGTTTGCCTAGATTATTTCAGGCCCTATTTCATGAAAACATCGCAATAATACTCCGTATTATGAAACCCGAGGATATAATCTGGTGGAATGAGAAAACTGACAAAGCGGAGATCTTGCCGAGTCTCTGATAGTCAACGTGTGCTTGACAATGCATAAATTAATCTAGTGACGTGTCTGGGAATAATCTTTATATTCTTTGTCTTATTTTGTGGTTTTGCGGATTTTTCTTACATATTTTTTTTTCTAGTGTGCACACTGCCTAAAATAACGTTTAGTTTCCATATTTCTGAAATTACACGATCAAAATTTCGCAAACCTATTTGCTAATATACCCCGAAATAAATTAAATTGCCTGATTGCCTGTGAACTCTAAATAGATAATCCAAAGGTAATCAATATCAGGGTTTAGCGAATGCGTGTTTATGTTATTCGTGCAGTAGCCATCTGGTTCTGACTAGACGTTGACAACTCGATGCCCTTCGAACTCGATACGTGAATTTGAAGTACTTAAGGCAGTACCCTGAGCAAAATAAATTCGTTCCCTCTTTGCAGACTGAATCCTGGTGAGTTACATTAGTGAATACGCCCAAATTTTAGAATAAAATCTTTACAAAATCAAATATTGGTATTTTGAAAAAAAAAAAAATATGTTTACTTTACGAGGAGATGCATGATAACAATGATTATTTCTCATTTTTATGTTTTCGTTGGAAGGAGATTAATTAAACATAAACTACTTTTTAAAAAAGAAAAGAAATGCACAATTTTGGAATCAAGACCATGTAGAAATTTAATGTATTTTTATTATTTGATATTTCTTTTTAAATAACAAGTAGATAGCTCCTAAAAACTACACAAAAAGCGGCTTAAGTGGCGTTTTGCTCAGGCTACCGCCTTAAGTTATTTATCTTTGAGCCGTTTGGGCTTGAAACACTAGGACCGTGGGGTCTGAGTGCTCATCGAGTATTTTGGGATATCGCCAAGCAGTTGGTCGACTTTTCACGTGACCAGAGGGCTGGCCTATTAATAGGTCAAAGAATCAGTATTGCCATCCAACGTGGCAACGCTGCTGGCCTTTTGGGCACTTTTCCCACTGACAGCGATGCGGACGAATTTTTTCATACCTTTAATGATGATTTTAGTGTTAGATTGTTGTATTTATTTAAATGGAAAC
This sequence comes from Lithophane leautieri, assembly GCA_949152455.1. Taxonomy (NCBI): domain Eukaryota; kingdom Metazoa; phylum Arthropoda; class Insecta; order Lepidoptera; family Noctuidae; genus Lithophane; species Lithophane leautieri. The sequence continues at coordinate 6,410,992 of OX424472.1, read as the reverse complement.
AAATAGAGTAGGTACCTACTTAAGTAGTATTAGGATTAGTTTCATCTACCCACAAAATTATTTCGTAGATGTAAAACTGATTTGATTCCACAATAACTTTGTAACACTCAGGGCCTTACCACAAAAAGTTAGAGACCTTGTTCAACGCGTGTTTAATGTCAGTTTTATGTCAAACTCCATATAGAAATGTCATGTTTAATTCGTCAAGCATTTTCTAATTAGTTTAGGTAAGTTTTGGCACGCGCCCGGCCCGTCTGGTAGCTTAGCGGTGTGTTTAAGCAAAACAACTGATAAACACGGTTTTGTGGTAATAAGGAATAAGTTTTTTGACTGCCTCATTGGTATAGTAGTTGCAAGCGCTATTGCTGAGCATGAGGGTACGAGGTTCGATTCCAGGGTCGGGAAAAGTGTTATTGGGTCTGTAGCTGCATCATATTCCAAAGGGTGCGCGTCGCGCGCACCGGCCGAGCGGCCGACCACGGAGCCCTAGCGTTCTGCTACCGCCACCACGATGGTGGCGCCCCCGTCTTGAGTTTGTAGAACTACAGACTTATACGTGCTGTGCTGTGATTGGTATTAAAAATGTAATATTTTTAAGTTGCCCGCAATTGATTTTTATTAAAGGAGTTTGTATTAGTATCTAAGTCTTCCCACAGTAAAGTCAGTACGATTTAGTGCATTGAAACGATCGTTTCTTCTCATCACCTCCGCTCCTAACAGGTCTTTCCATCAGGAATTTCTCTGTAACAGCCCAGAGTCTGGATTTGTACCCGGTTGATGACAATAGGGTCACTCCCTTTAACATAACTGGCAAAATATATGACTATTCTACATAGGTTCACCTCTGCTTAACCCTTCAGGGAATACAGGTGTAATGTTATGTAAACTTTTTACTGAGGTTTGGGCCGCACTCACAGTTTAATTGATAGATATTTTTGATTCTCAAAGCTCAACAATGCAGAACAATGTACGACAGAAGACTCAAATGGAAACCTAACATTACCATACTAGCCTATAAAACAGTTGAACACAAGGCACCCATATAAATGTCGAATGACTGGTATACAATTACATCACCGTATATCCACTCATCAATTACAGCTACGTTTTAGTGAATTCCAGTTATTAATGGCGCCCCAAATGATTAGTAGGTGGGAAGTAATGCGGTACGCGATCCGTCGATGGGCGTCATTAGGACCCGTCCGTTCCGAATTACATACGAATGGGTGACGAACGTAAAGATGCCTATTAACTGCACGATATTTGTTTACGGTTATTTTTGTGAGGTGGCGATTGGTTTTAGAAGTGATTTAGGTACCTACCGTTAAAATTGTCTAGAGCAAAATTGCAGTGTACTCAATTATATAGGGTCAAATTAAATTAGCTAGCGAAACCCCGCAAACGTGGTGGTTATCGATATAAACACAATAAAACAAAAAACAATTAAATAGATGATTTTTTTTTGGGGTCATCAACCGCATGATTTCAATGCTGCAATGGAAAAAATCTAACTTAGAGAGATGTATTAGTGATTATAATTCTATAAATGCATATTTGTTAAGGTCTCGTATCATGTTTTGACCAAAATACAATCTGACACTGACACATCTTAGGGTACATTTTTTTTTCTTCAAAATAAGAACGTATTACATTTTTATAAAAACATTAAAAAATATGAAAAATAGTAGGTAGTAATTGTTATTGTTCCCTTATTTTTCAAAAATATTGTTTATCTCTATTTATTTTGATCTACATATTAGATATAGTCATTATCAAGTCAACGGGGCCATTTTGCGCAGATTTGATTCATTTCTTCTTCCATCCACATTCATACTCAAAGCTTTCCTCATGCCATTCATGATTCCTGCATTTGGCAAAAAATTAAATGACATGCAATTTTGAAACATGTGTGGGCAGTTATAGTTGCACTGTAGTTACCGTCTACTTGACCTTCAGGCTTTGAACTTAGAAGAAAATTGCATAAATGTATTAAGTTAACGTTAACACAACTGCAGAATCCTATTGATTACGTATCTAATTTGATTATATCACTACACGGGCTCTTAACCACACCAAGTTTCTCGTGCAGGGCGGCACTTTCCACCTTTTCCCGCCATTTGTCGTGACTGACAGGTGACATTAGTGACAGCCGCTACCTCACTACTTGTGTGAATGAGACACTGTTCACATAAATTATCTATTAAACAGTAACAAGACCCGAATTGCTAGAGTGATCGTTAGTGTGGCAATAGCGGTCATTGCCCTTTCCCTAATATCTCTCCGTAGGAACTGAAATAATAAACTATGTATGGTTTTTCGTCATTAGAACATGTTGAAGATCACGATAGATATTCAGGACGTTAACGGACTTCATTTCAGTTTTTGAAATAAAGAATGCTTGAAAATGTAGGTGGGTCAATGACCTCTATTGCCACGCTAAAGTGATTATGGTATAAAATTGCCAACCAAAAAAAAAACGTCACAAGCAAAGAGAGCCTGAAGCTATGTATTTTATAACATAACAATACTTTTTTGCCAAAAACATTTTTTTATAGGATCATACTTGACCTTAGCAAGATATTAGATTAAAAATTGCTATCTCTTTTAGCTGAGAGTATTTTGTAAATAATTTTTTTCCCTCGTTTGAATTCTAAGCAGCGAATTCCCAAATTCTCTTGATACTAAACTTTAAGATGTTATGCTACTGAATCTTATTTATCTTACTTTTTTTTTTAATTCAGCGTAATAATATCAGCTTTCACTTAATAAAAAAATTGTGAATCTATTGAGCATTGAAACAAGTTAACTGTAGGACTCTATTAATTAATAATATTACTGACCATGCAAAATAAAAAATTAATATTTACCAAATATTAAGTATATTATTATTTAGTTATTTGTGTAAATTTTTGGCAAATAAAATATTTGCCAAAAAATTACTCGTCGGTGCTGTATAATAAAGCAGAAAATGTAGTGTAATCAGTTAATCCGCAAATTTTTGAAGTTCGCTTGCCATCTAACCTATATCTTAACCCTTTACCTGCAACACGTGTTACAATATTGACAGACCAAGTTATTTGAATCGGAAACGTTTTAACACAAAAACAAACATTACGAACATACTTCGTTATTGTTAGGCACAAAATCATCAAACAATAATAAAAGCAACATCAACAGTCGCTCCCACGTCTTGTTATTGTTTATGAACTTTCTCAGCGAATCAACATAAAAATTAATTCAGTTTACTCCTATATAGGGCACATTTTATGAGAGTTATCTATTAAAGTTAATTTATTATTTCTCGCGGCGTCACTGCACTGCTTAAAAGATTGATTGATGTTATGTGTGAATGACTCTTGGTCTTTTATTGTGAGGCTAAAAAATGCAGTGGATGTATGGATAAGTCAATAATATTATTGAAAAAAAAAAGGATCATTATTAATTTAATGAATGAATTATATTTTGGATATTTTTATTATTTTGTTTACTTTTAATTTCTGGTACCCACTTAAGTGCCCAGGCTTCAGTTGTTACCTAAGACGTCTTTAAAATTTTATGGCAACCATGGCAAATATGGAAGCCTGCACGTCAGTGGTAACTAAACCAGAATGAGCTGTTCATGTAAGTGCATTAAATGACTATTTCATGAAATCATGATATTTGGCACTTTCATGAACTTAGAGAGTTGTATTGCTGATTCTAATGCTTATAATTCTGTAAACCCATATTTGTTACGACCGCAAATAATATTTAGATCAACATACAACCTGATACTGACCTGCAAATTGAAAAAAACGTAAGAAAATTTTAATTTCGCGGGCTACCTAGGCGCATTTGACTTTGTCTTGAATTTGACTAAATCGAACTCTCGCGTATCTACCCAATATTAAAGCGTAGATCTCTTACTTGCGCCAATCATTGCATGCAATATGCTCCCGACGGTGTACGTAATATATGCAAGTTCAGAAACCGAAACAGAATAGGGTTTATGTAATCTCAGTAGGTAATTTATTAGGCCCATTGGATTAAGCGCTAGCTTTCGTATGTGTAACCCGTGAGTACCACGCGCATACGACTCTCACCTTAACATGCTCAATTGCTCAAGTCACTTGCACAGTTGCACAGTTCATATATAACAAATGACAGTCAGCTAAACCTGTCTTCTTTACAATTTATCAGAAAACTTTAGATGCATAGAAATATTCCCCTTTTGTACTAAACAAAGACCCTACAGAACAGTAGCTTTACAAGCATGGCTTTGTCTATTCAAGTATTCAAAATAACACCATGATCGCTCCTTTCTATGGCACCCGGATCTCAAGGTCCCATACCAAGGAATGCATGCTATTGCGTACCTCATTACTATTAATAAGATTTGTATACAAAATCAAAATCACGTATTGCGCCAAATACCAGCTTATTCTGTACTATCGGCTACTTGTGAGGTGATGTCATGCTTTTAAGTTATGGTAATACTAAATGCGCGTGCATACGAGGGGAAATTTCTTTAGTAGTACCTACTGTGAAGAAAAGCCCTATGTCTTCATCTAGGAAAACATAGCTCTATTTAATCCTTCCTCATCATCATCTGCCTAGCCTTTTCCCAACTACGTTGGGTTCGGCTTCCAGTCTAACCGGATGCAGCTGAATACCAGTATTTTACATGAAGCGACTGCCTATCTGACCTCCACAACCCAGTAACTGGGTAATACGACACCCCTTGGCAAGACTGGTGGTCAGACTTTCGGGCTTCTAACGACCCGTAACGACTGTCAAAGATCCACAAATGACAGCCTGGACCACGGAGGAGTCTTGGTATGTAAAGATGGTCACCCATCCACGGACCAACCCCGGCAAGCGTAGCTTAACCTGAGGGATCGACTCCTGCGGCTGTTATTACGTAGCCACGAGCTCCTCTATTTAATCCTTCCTATGCATTTAATTACAGAAACAATTAAAAAGCCATTGTGTCAATGTATCTCGCTTGGATTCACGTTCGATACGAAGGGTTAAAGCCGCACCTATAGCTAAGGAAATTATTTTTTAAGCAAATTGACACCCTTCGGCAATTTGATGTGCTATTGTCATTTCATACAACTGTCAAAGAATGATCTTAGTTATTTGAATAGTCGGTTAATTTAAGTTCGTAGTAAATTTGCTTAGTAATTCGTTTCTGCACACTTCGATGATTCAATCTAATACCAAAACAAACAGGTTTTTTTGCTGAGACCGTTCTTGTTGTTTTGTTTTTGTAATTATGTATAATTATATATTATTTTAATATGTATTTTTATTACTAGTTATTTATATTATAATTATTTATTAGGTATGTTGAAACTGTATGTACTTCCCGTCACTTGTCCTTATGGGTTCATTCGAAAACCAGCGTCAGACAGTATCTGTCTGGCATTAATGCTGAAATGAACCTTTTTGGCGCAGCCGTGAGGCACACACTATTGTTTTAAAAACAATATAATACTTTTTTTTTTGTTATTTGTATTTTGTATTTCATGAACTGTGTCCAAATAAACTTTATTCTTTCTTTCTTTCTTTCTCTGACTTTACATAAACTCAACTCTTTTTCATAGGTGTAGGCAGAAACCACAGAATCCCTACTCAGGAACCTACTGCTTCTGCTTTTAACCCATGTATCACAAATAAACGATTTGATTTGATTTGAACTGTCTCTTTGACAAACATGGTCAGCCCACTCACACTTCAGCTTGCTTACTCTGCAAGCTATATCGGTTACAGCTTGGCAAAAAAGAGTATGATGCGGTGACAGATGAAACTAAATATTTTATTATTTATTTATTTATTTAATACTTTAAGCACATAAATGTACAGAGGCGGACTTAATGCCATAGGCATTTTCTACCAGTCAACCTTTGGGTGATGCAGAGACAAACAGTGGTAGGTGCAATAACGAAAATTGTTGAATAAATATAATTGAAAAATAATTGAAATTGATTGATTGATTTTACTTTAAGTAATGCAAACCTATGATGTTGGCACTACTTTGCCGACATGTGCTAGTAGGTTTTGAGTCAGTACAAGCAGCGTTTTTCACTATTGGTCTAAAAACTTTGACGCATTTCCCATTTGAAGTGACATAAATGCGGTAGTGGCGCCCTCATTTTTTCCAAACTCTTTTTTGCCAAGCTGTACTCGGTTCTTTTCAGAATAGTTTCATTTCTGATCTTATCATTTAAAGAAACTCCGAGCTTAGCTCGGTTAGGTACTATCAAGGAAGCCCATATCGTTGGGTATCACAAATTACCTACAAGTACTTGAAGTACTTTGTGATATCCAGCAAATGACGTCATATAAACACCTGCATTAACTAGCATGAGTTGAAGGTACAACATAAATAAAACATAATCCAAGATACGCTTTGACAAAACAATTTAATTCCCATGGTCTTATCCATGTTATTGCTTATGCATTTATTGTTTCATGTCAATGAAGAATAATGAAATTATTGGACCGAGGTTGAAATTTAAATACTGCGTATAACTGTTTAGGAGTGTTGTCTGTGCGTTGATACTTGTATACCTATATTATGATTTTATTAGGTTTTGATACTACCTATTATTTTAATCACTTAATATACAAGCCAGCTTCCATTGCAATTTAATATCTTTCGTAGATAATCTAAAAGGTCGTAGTGCTATAATCTGACAAGATCCGCTAGTCATTGGACACCAAAATAGACTGGCTTCAAAACAGACTACGATCCCAAACACAGACAAATGGCGCAAGATTTTAAGAGACGAAAAATATGATTTTGTGGTGAAATTGCAAGCCTCAGAATCAACTCAGCCTATCGCAGTCCACTGCTGGACATATGCCTCTCCCAAGCTGTGCCACAACACTGCCGCCTTCCGCATCCAGTCTGTCCCAGCCACTTTCTTGAGGTCGTCGGTCCATGTACCTGGGGGGCGTCCCACGCTACGCTTGCCGATACGCAGTCACTCTGGGACTCGTCTGTAGGAAGACTCAGAATACAACGCAGGAAAGAGGAGTATTCTGAGATATGTAGACTTTGCAGGCTTTGCAATTGTCTGTCTAGATACTGTCAAGGTTCAAGGAACTTTGGACGGGGTAGGTAACACACTAACAGTAGCAATGGCTTTCATTTTGTCAGTTCAACAACATTCATTGTGTTATTTACGTTGTGAGCAGAACAAATTTTTCGAATATATGAAGCAATGGATTAAAAATATCCTTCAAAATCATGCTTCAATCACGCAAATGAATGATTCACAATCATTCATTTGCGTGATTGAAAGTGCACAATTAGGGTTCTGGTTTCAATTTATCTCAAGATAAGTGATGATGTAGTTAAGTTTAGCCAAGAACTACAGCAGAAATAACTAGATTAGAAAATTAATAAAAATTAAATTTATTTCAGTAAAAATACAGATGAATGTTGATGATTGGAGCCTCCTTTTTAAGAGACTCCGCTCTCCTTTAACAAGATAGTTGTATTTTTATGCAATTCATTTACATTTTTTGTTCGTGCGATGCTATCAGATTAACATAATATCGAACTATTATGCAGCACTCAAATTAATTCAGACAGACCCGCGGTCAGCTCCTAGTTGCAAATTAAAATCATTTTGCGCTCCCATAGTAATGCGTCACGTGCTATGCATCATCGTGTACCATTTAATCGTCGATTTGTGACCCGGGTCGGTAATGCAACGTTTAATGCGTAATTTTAAACGCCAATCATTGCACATTCTCTTTTATGGCAACATTAGGCGTCTGTTAATCCATAAATATTGAAATTCATGTCAGATTATACTTTAAAGTGGTTTCATTTAGCTTAATATGGATTGTTGAGGGACTTTTGTTGGACGGCCAGGTACAACGACTGCTTTATGAGAATGAGATACATTGATACAAATGTTTTATTCAAATTCTATGAAGGTTACAAGAAATGCAGCAATGGATGCAGTGCATTAGCGTTTTGCTCGCCAAAATAGAAGAGACATAAAGTGTAACTAAAATGAGGTCAATTTAGCAAGCCTGAACATGACTTTATACGACAACATAATTTATGGAAATGGTGGAAAGCATGAAAATGTTGTTCATGACATCGAAGAATGACTTACCTGTGTTTTATTGATCGCTAGATCTAAAACTTTATAACTTTATACTTTATCTAATTGAATATGTATACTTCTAGACTAACGGCCAGTAACAGTCAATTGTTCTTTTGCACTGTTTTATTTTCAATCCTCGGCGCTGAGGCGAGGGTTGTAAATCCAACAGCGCGGAAGAACAGTTGACTGTTACTTTTGATGAAGAGATTGGCCGCTAGGCCTCATTTACGTAGACGCGGGGCGTTGCGCGGCGCGTGCAGCGTGCGTTTGGCGGCGCGTCGGACATTTTTTCTGTTTACGGAGTGGCGGCGCGTGAAGCGGCACTTATCATCGCACGCGTAAACACAAACATATGGAAATATAGTTATGTTCATAGAGATGCGAGGCAGGAAGAGTGGCGGTACGCGCCGCTGCGCCCGCCGCGAAAAGTCAAGGGTGTAGTGAAGCACACGGCGGGCACGCGGGGTATTCAAGTCTGTTATTAGCCGACTTCTAAAAAGTTATTAATTTTTAACATAGAATTTTCTTCTAAAAAAAAGTCGATCATATCGTACTCCATTGCGACGGTGACTACGTCTGCATTGTTCGATTTCCAAATAAGACTGGCAGGAGGTTCCGCCGCGGGCACCGCTGCGTGCGCCGCCGCGTTAAACGCCGCGTGTGATGCGGCGGTGACATCCGCGGGCCCCGCTGCAAAAAACGCTCCATTTCAAGCAAACGCGTATAAAAACGCTTCTCCTTAAACGCACTCATACAACGCCATATGTTTGAATTCAGTGCGGGCCGCGCCGCCCAACGCCACGCTCGACGCCCCGCATCTCCGTAAACAACGCCTTAGGAGTCTAGAAGTATACATATTCAATAAGTTGTGTATCATGAAAATTTACGATTAAGTATTCAGGTACTAACAGGGTTCATTCAGACGTGTATACTTCATATTCAAGGAGCTCAGTCGAGAATTAACTAAATTATGATAAATATTAAATGTAAAAGAAAAGAAAGAAAGAAAATAAATGTTATTTGACCCAGGATGGCATACAATATTCACAAAAAAACAAAAAACAGAAAAATGTTTAATACAGTAGTAAGAATTTTAGGATGGAAGAAACATACATTTTTGTAGAGCCCAAAGAACCATTTACTGGCACGTGTCTAGTTTATAGACGTACCTTCAAAATATTTGCCCGGCAGTGTTAGTATAAAAAATATTTTTGCGACGCCATATTTTGGTAGCAAAATTGGAACGTGCCTATTTGCCTACACTCTGGGTTAAATAAATGTTAGTTGAAACCAACGTTTTGGCTTCAAAATCTAGTTTAAAACAATTGCACCAGATACCGATGGGGATTTGTGAACTCTTGTCCGCAAATCCCCATTGATGAGGATTTGTGGATAAGAAAGTTCACAGCTCCCCATTGGTGGGAATTATCAATGGGGATTAGAGGAATAACCCATTATAACGAAATGGTTTTTTACTGAGATGATTTGCCTTGCACTTGATGGCTCTCTTCTCTCCGATTTTTGAAAACTAATAATTGGATCTAATAATCATAATACCAGCCCATTGTCCCACTGCAGGATACATACTTCTTCTCCTATAGAGAAGGCACAAGCATTGATCAAAACGGGTGTGCGATTTCAGACTTTTAAACGATAAGTCCAGGTTTCGTCACGATGTTTTTCTTCACCGATATCAGTAATTTCCAAGATATACCCTGAAAATACCCTATGAATTGAAAAAGTCATATTTGTACTTGCCCGGATTTGAACCCACAACCTTGTGCATGAGAGGCCATATGCAAAGCATTTTGATTGGCTGTTGTCGAAATTAATGCCAACCGTCCACAAGTAATGATATTTTGCAGCAGTTTTAAGTTTACTTATCAGAGACTTGCAGGCAGGCATATTCTATGTTGGAGGATTACATTGCTGATAAAAATGCTTGGCTTAACGCTGGTCCTGCTCCAAATCATAACTAACTTAGTAATTAACATTTGAAAATACTGTTGGAGCTGCTGAAGATTGTAAGACCATCTTTGCATTGTATAAACTCAGTCTCCTTTGTATTATATAATTGCATAGCACAGGTGTGAGTACTATGTACTATAGAGCTACCATTTACCGGGTAATATGTCTTTCATTGACTTGAATGTGCCCTGGCGGCTGGGAATATGTCATGCTCACTCAGATGGCTTGCTAATGGTGGCGCGTGTGTTGGATCATTTAGTTCCCTTCAAAATGGTTGAGCTGAATGATGCTGATCCATGCGTCATGTTCGTGAACGGGCGCCGTCAGTTTGGAATGGTCATCTCATGGCTGCCATGGCTTATTTTAATTGTTTTTTATCTTTTTATTACGGACGCTTTTATCGTGCTTTCTACATTGTTCTCACATGATAATTTCAACATGAATTATGTAACCAATTTTTTATTTATTTAAAAGAGTGTCCGTAAATTTTCTTTCCCGTTCTTCTCCATAGGTACCTACTACGTTTTGGAATGGGCAACTAGCTTCATATTTCTTACTGAGCGATTTCCTGACAATTCAAAAGTGCCTGTAAATGGTTTAATTGAAATAAATGCTTTGAGCTTGAGTTTTGAGTTTGAGACTTGGGGCAAGATTCACAGACCGCACTTTGACTTTACTTTATTAAGTAGTTTACGTTATTAAAGTTAGCATTTATACTTTATTCTTATCAGTATCATGTTCTTAATCGTATCTATAACGGAATCTGAGCAAGCGATTCATTCAAACATTAACATGAATGTTATAAAATAAAGTTCACATTCGTATAAGAACCTTGCTTTACTTACCGAAGTAAAGTTAAAGTGCGGTCTGTAAATTTGGGCCTTGATCAAGATTTCTGAAACCTAGTATCCATACAATGAAGATACGAATAAAGTCTTTGGCAAAAACCTGCTACCCCCTTTTATATTGACTTATATTACAATGTGGCAAGAAAATCCAAATAACACGTCTAGATAACTTGTTTAGCATCGAAACATCCGACGCAAACGGTGAACCCACACGAAGCTCTATTGTCTACGGAAGTGCAAAACGAACAAAACGACGGCTAGACACTGCGCACATGTCCTGACAACCATTATTATGCAACAGTGAGCAAGCCTGTTATATGGTCTGTGCTAAAATTATCTGCTGAAAGTGTAAACAAACCCTGTTCAGGTTAAATTCTTACGCAATAACTCACTAAAGACAAATAGTAACACATTCATCTGTATTTAGAAGGTTTTAATTTTATATATCTCACCGCTTTTTTGAACATTTTCGTTTGAATAACATTATTATTTAAATAAATTTTAATTGTAAAATCATCTACGATACTTGAGGTTCTAAAATTAACTGTAAAATAAAAAACATTTTAAGGCGATTTAAATTTAGAATTTCGGGTCCAGTTATGAAATAATTGCATCAAAACACTCAACTTGTAAGTGACAACACTAATTGGCACCCAAAGATACGCTTTCTGATTGATTTGTTTACATTTTCATCAAATTCTTTTGAAAGAGACTATAACAGCTCAATACATCTAAGATGTATTTAAGTTGACCTGGTGCTCGATTCTTAAATCACACGTGACTTTCTAACGCATTCTTGAAGCTCACAATAATAGCAGTGAAAAACTAACAACATTGCTTTTTGGAACATTGATAAATTATAAATTAATGTGTGTGTTAATTATAGAAAATCGAATTTTAAAAACAGATCTGGCCAAAATCGGCCTTATCGGTCGGGATTGGCTAAAATGAATCTAGGTCGGACAGTCACTCATAGGTACTTATTGAGACCTTTTTTATTTTTAAGGCTTCATGTTTTATAGTATTTTTATATAGATGACGTTTGTTCCTTTGAGAAATAAAATAAGTAAGTTGTGTCAGCGACTTGGTAATTTTTACCTGCAAATATACATTCCACACGTATTTAAAGCACTACCAAACTCGTGTACAGTCTCTCATATTTATGTCCGCGTACTTTAATGAACCGGTCATAAGTTACTGTGATCCTTAATAAAAGCAGAAATCTTTAATAATAAAACCTAACTTTTCAAAGATAAGCTAGTTGTCTCTAAAGTGTTTTTATTAAATTATTATAACTTTCTGATTTTTCATTTTATATTATTCAAAATTAAACTTCTCTTGAAGTTATCAAAAGCTCAAATAATTCGCGATCTACAATTTAAAAATTCAATTCGACATCTCCACTCTGCCAAATCACTCTCAAATTTTACGATTCCGAGTGGTTTAAGAATCAACCTCCTGGGGTATAAATTTTCGCATTAAAATAACATTAGGCCGCGTGTGCATACATGTAAACGTTATGAATTATGATTTGATAACACTCAGTATGCGAGGCATGTTTTCTTATCACTACGGATTTTAGTCTGGCTCGGGAATTAATGCGGTTCGCGTGGTTTTCTAGTATTTTTATTTTGATTTACGTATGAAGTGTGGGTTTTGTTTGTATCAGTTTTGGTGCATTTGGAGATAGGAAAAACTATAATAATAAAAAAATAATGTATCAGCCAATGGCTTAATTGCCAAGAGCCTCGATCAACACCTAAGGAGGCTCTCGTTGGGCAGCTGGATTAAGGGCTTGATTCAGAAAGCGGTACTCCTGGACACGGCTCGCATTGTTAGGAGGTTCCTTTCTCTGGAGCCCTGACCGTCGGTAGCTTGGACCCTGTTCCCGATACCGGTGGGCTACTATTTCTTATATTTTTAAATGTTTTTATATATTTCTTTATTCTAATATTTAAAAATATAATTTATGAGTAAGAAAAATGAAATAAAAAAAATAATAGAAATATGTATAACTAGCTATTGCCCGCGACTTCGCCTGCAATCCAGCATGAAAAGGAGCCTTTGTCCTACTCCGGGTCATGGTCTACCCATGCGCCAAATTTCATCCAAATCCGTTCAGCCGTTTTAGATGTAAAGTAGCCAACAAACAAACTCTCTTTCGCATTTATAATATTAGTCAGGATTCGGATTACGCTAGAGACTATGTTAACATATCAATGAAGTCAATTTAAGTAGTGGACAGATCACTACTAATAAATTAATAAAATATCAAAACAATGACATCAAGTTGTTAGCTTAAACCTCCTCACACGAGCCACCGGCCACAACCACAAAAAGCCACCACCGGCATATTTCCTGTAGTTTTCATACATTTTATGCCGCGGCCTTTGTGGCTGTCGCGTGTTGCCCGTGTGCGGCTAGTCCATATAAAATGTATGAAAACTACAGGAAATATGCCGGTGGCGCCGTTTTGTGGTTGTGGCCGGTGGCTCGTGTGTGCAGACCCTAACGCATCTATTGTCATTGTAACAGCGGATCAATTTTCATGCCTCTTCTAGGCCAAATATTGTTTGTTATTCGGATAGCTCATGACTTAAAGAGACGTAAAGAACAAAATTAAAAAAAATATATATATATAACCAGAATACCCGCGAAATTTCGGGGGTATTCTGGTTATAAACAATAAAACAACAAATCAATAAAAGTAAGAACAGATAGTAAATTGAATGAATTAAGTACTTAATTTCAAAAGAACTTCAATCAATTTACTATCTTTGTATTTCAACTGTTATAACCAGTGATCGGAATAGGTAGAGCTAATTTACCTAAAGTTCGAAAAAGAATAGAGACAAAGTGGAGACGCCTTACGACAAAATATTTTTTCGGGACTAATGTCCCGGGTTTCAGAACATTACTTAAGTACAACTAAAATTAATAAAGTAAAACAACTATCGAATTAATTTCCTGTTTCTGTTTTAAAAAAAAAAGTATGCACGATTTCTATTGTTTAAAAAAAATTAAGGTAATCTCCTAATAATCTAATATTCGTTTGAACGATGTAAGTAAGCGCAGAAGCTAATGTTATTTACATAACAGTTTTAATAATAATTTATGTGATGTCCCGAAATCCCGACATTAGTCCCGAAAAAATATTTTAGTCGTAAGGAAGTCTCCACTTTTTTTGTCTCTGTTCTTTGAACTTTAGGTAGATTAGCTCTACCTATTCCGATCACTGGTTATAACCCACGCAAATTGTAACTTTAATGCCAGTTTAAACACAATAAATTATCCTCAATTAAATATTATTTAAGTGCTAACCATAATATAATTATAACGACTGCATAATTACGCACGTAATTAAAATAACTCACGATAATAGTCGACGCCATTAATAAATAATAATTAAACTGAAAATGTTACACACTTAATTAAATCGTGCAACATCTAGCCATAGTTAAAGTAATACTTCATTAATTTAGACTGAAGCTGTTAATCACTGCTTAGAGCTTATTTTGCTTAGATGCGATCTCTTACATCTACGTGTATTCATCTGCCTAGCCTTTTCCCAACTATGTTTGGGGTCGGCTTCCAGTCTAACTAGATACAGCTGAATACCAGTATTTGACATAGAGCGACTGCTTATCTGACCTCTACAAACCAGTAACTGGGATGTCAGACTTTTAGGCTTCTGACGGCCCGTAAAAAGTGTCAAAGATCCACGAATGACAGCCGGGACCAACGGTTAATCGTGCTTTACGAGGCACAGAGGGGTCTTGGTATGTAATGATGGTCACCCATCCATGGACCAACCGCGGCAAGCGTTTCTTTAACCTGATTGAGCGATCTGTGCGGCTTTTATTACTTACTTCATCATTTATCATCATTGCAGCCGAAGGACGTCCACTGCTGGACATAGCTCTCGCCCAGGCACCGCCACTTCGACCGGTTCTGTGCTTCTCGCATCCAGAGCATTCCCGCGGCGTTCACCAGATCATCGGTCCACCTTGTGGGGGGCCTTCCAACGCTACGTCTACCGGTACGCGGTCGCCACTCTTGAACCTTTCTGCTCCATCGGCCATCTGTTCTGCGAGCAATGTGCCCTGCCCACTGCCACTTACGTGGAAGAGATTTCTTTAGACATAAACATCACCTTTGTACGTTTTTTTCTGTTCTTTTCTCCTTGTCTATTTATTATGTGTGTACATAAATGGTTAAATAAATAAATTAAGTTTCGCAGTACTTCGGGCTATGTCAGTTAACAATTGTCCTCTCAATAATTCAGTCTCAAGCTATTAATGACTTAGGGCTTATTTGCTTAGACGCGATCTCTCACATCTATACATACTTAAGTTTAAGTATTTACATATTCAATGACCTGTGGGTTAGGTTTAGTGCACACAGTTTGGCGAACGCTCGCGTTTGCAACTAAATTCATTAAGGTGGAAGTTTTAATGTACTGTTAGCATTTTGGTCCAGGTGTATACCCAGGCTTAGACCTTTTAATGAAAATTTTGCTAGCCAAGATTAACCGTAGGTAATAATTATTAAAAGTAATTACTGTTAATAATGAGTCTCACCTCAACCTTTTTACTTGATGAGAAAACAAGTAGGTACCTAAGTAATTTGCTCTTTCATTTAGTGTTTTTCCGAGGAACTCCTTCTTTGACAGGTTTTCTTGGAAATCTTTCAAACTGAATTCATTCGAAGTAGGGACAAAAAATTATGATTAACAGAATTAGAAAAGTCTTTCGCAATTTTTAACCGACTTCTAAAATGAGGAGGTTTTCAATTCGGATGTTTCTATGTTTTTTTTTATGTATGTCTGGGCATAACTCCGTCATTTATACGCCGATTTGCAAAATTATTCTTTTGTTTGAATGGGTATACTTCCGAGATAGCCCATCAGGTCAGGATCTGATGATGGGATACTCTGCAAATATTATAGGCACACCTATAGCGATTTGGGTATTTTTTATAGTAACTCGTGCAGTTGCTCTCGGAAAGCACCATTTGGTGAAATGGAACTGATGATGAAGACCACAGATGGCCATCGAAACTACTCAATAATAAGTATTTCACGGGTTGTAATTCGATTAGGTACTTTAATATGGTTGCCAATCAATTTATGCTCGTCATAATGTAGGTATATGGTGAAGTGGGGCTGTTGGTGAAGTACCAGGAGAACTGCTAAACGATTAACGTCCCTGCATCGGGAAAAGCAATATTTTGTAAAAGGTGATGAGTAGTTGACATTAGGCTATTGTAACTTAGATAAATTACAAATTGACCCACTAAAAAGCGAGACACAAAAACTTTTTACAAAATAAAACAACCGACTTCAAAAAATCACTGCAAATTGAAAAATAACTTTAATTTCGGAAGTCGGTGTCTTTGGTTTTGAATGTTCGTTTTTTTGCCACTTAAAATAAGTGACCCATCACCACTGGAATTATTCTTCAAAATATCCGCTCCTTTTGCCTTTTATGACTAAAATAATACGTCAAGCGTTCAGACCGCTCTCCGCATTATTTGTCTACCGTCGTCTGCCTCGGTGTTCCAATTGCATCGCAAATAGGACATAACTCCATCCATTACAGGACTAATGCATGCGTCGTCTTTGGCGCACCTTCTATTATTCAGCAGCGGAAACACTCTAATTACTTGTATGCTTGCGCCGATCGCTTGAATTGATGTTAATTAATAACTTGATGGAGTGGTTATTGTTTGTAGTAGCCGAAAGGACGTTTTGGGGCGTCATGTTCGTACTTACATGACTCCCTGAAACGTACAGCTATTGTTGTTATTTTAGTTAGTTTAGCTAATAACCAAGTTTTGAAGTTAAGAACGAATAGGTTAAGTTAGCATGCTCCATAGTCGACCACATCGGGTATCGCGTTAGTACCATCAGGTGAGATGCTGGTCAAATGCCAGCCTCCAGAAAAGATGATATCTTCACTTATCAAGCCTAAAAACAAGTCAGCGTTGTACTTTGCTGTAAGTACTTATTGATATAAATGGGTTGAAAAATGTTTGAATGGACGGCTCTAACCCCCTTAATTTTAAACAAGAGATGAGGACACACTGATAAAGTCTTTATAATGCTGCGCCCTGCGGTTTCACCCGCGTAAGTCTCGATCCCGTGGGAATATCGGGATAAAAAGTATCCCATTCCAGGTCACGGTCTACCCCTGTGCCTAATTTCATCCAAATCCGTTCAGCCTTTTAAGCGTGAAAGCGTAACAAACAAACTCACCCTCGCATTTATTATATAAATTAGGATAGGATTAATACAGGTTAATAAGTGACATGTCTGTTAAGGAATACATCCGTGACAGTCAGCTTTTATGTAAAGGATTAAATATCTGTCAGTAGACAGCTATATTTCAGAGAATTCTTGATCAAATTGGAACATTGGATTCCGTAAAAGGTAGCTTTAGTACACCACAGGAGGTCCAGAAACATGTTTATTGCTTTATGTAAATAACATAAGACCGTAATATTCTCTAGAGAAGTATTTATTTACTTCATTTACATAATTGAAACAACTTCGCTGTGTAGAAAGCCTATCATTATGAAGGAGTAAAGCACGTTGTAAAGCGATGTAAGAAGCACGCTTTTGCATAATTGCTTTAAAAATAAACTCGTCAGGGCAATTTTACTGACAACAGCGCAACCCGGTAATATCGGCAGGATCCGTGGATTTACGTCGACAATCAGGACAGAAAATACCATAATTGACACACAATTTATGACCAGATTAAATCATAAAGCAATTTCAGTACCACTGAACTGGTAAACCTGGGGCAGTGAGGCAACATTATTTACTACAGTGTTGCCCGTTGATAAACCAGAGCAAGCTCAATTTTCCTGTCAGTACAAAAATAAACAAGAGCAGTGGCGGGTTATAAATCGCGCCTCGTGATTGGCTGCATCGCCAATAATTATTCACATATTTTTAATAAATATTTATTTTTTGGCCGCACTCGACTGACGGACGTCGACGGGTTGACAACGTGTTGCTAAAACTGATGAATACATGTAGGATTTCTTCGTGTGAATTTTAGATAAATTGCCTATCGGACTTTTTAGCGAGAATATTTTTATGCATATTGAATGCGTTATGCTGTTCCGGGAAATAAAATTTTAAAATCTAATCCGACTAGCTGCCGAAGTACGGCAGTGATAGAGTGCGGATTTAATAAATATCAGATGGAATATATGGAATAAATATGTATAAGAACTAATCGCTGGATAGGGAGAAGCTTTAATTCGTCAAGGACTTTCTAATTACCCACAATGTCTTTTGGCTCGCGCGCGGCCTGTCCGGTAGCTTAGCAGTTAACCGCTAAGCTACCGGACAGGCCGCGTGCGAGATAATAAAAAAAGGCTTAATAATAACAGCCACACGAGTCGATGTTCAAGGTTAAGTAACGCTTGTCGAGGTTGGTCCGTGGATGGGTGTCCGTCCATAACATACTGAGACCCCTTCGTGCCTAAGTACGTTAAGCCATTGGTCTTGGCTGTCATTTGTAGATCTTTGACATTCGTTACGCGTAGTCAGAAGCCCGAACGCTGATAACCAGTCTTGCCAAGGGGTATCGTATTACCCAGTAACTGGGTTGAGGAGGTCTGAATAGGCAGTCGCTCCATGTTAAATGCTGGTATCCAGCTGCATCCAGTTAGACTGGAAGCCGACCCCAACATAGTTGGAAAAATGTAAGGCAGATTGATTTCTAAAGAATAAATAAACATTATGTAGAGCACGAATCCATATACTAAACATTTTAATAAAATTTTAATACTTGCTTGGTCCGTTATTCTAGCTAAAGGTCTTTCTAATTCATGTGATGAACATGAATTACTGTGCTTACCGGAAGCTTTGCGCGACTTGTATAAAAACCAGATTTTCATACGTTGTTTCTCTTCATCTTGTAGCTGTATGAGATTATGACATTGAAAAGTTCAGAAATGACAAAATATCACATTTTTGGTTCAGGTTTAAACCTGCTACCCTGGTGATTATTCGTTGGTACTCACAACACGGAATAAAAAGACATAAAAATGTTAGCGAAATTCCGGGCTCACGTTGTATCTACCTAAAACGGTCATGTCTAAAAAGTTTGGTCATAAAAATACCTAGTGCCTGCTATAAAAATATTTCGCAATAAAAAAGTTTGACGAAATTCCGATAGAAAAGCGTAAAAATTGTTAGACAATTCTCTGAAGTATTCAAACAACTCGCGATGTAAATGTTCCGATCAGAAATAGCTAATTTATGAGGTTGTTTTCTGTTTTTTCCGATAAACAGGTATACCGATTTTATAGATACTTGTGGTTTTTAATTTTGAACAATTAAAAATTTGTACTTTTTAGTTTCCAGGATAAGAATAAATTTTTCTAATTAGCAGTTCGATGGACTAAATGGACTCGGTCCGGAATTCGGCTACGTATTTGTACCAAGCCGTAGCGTACCTATAGTACCAAGTGTCCCATTGTTGGCGGAACAGCACCACATTTACACTCCATTGCGGATTCGTCTATGAATCTCCACCTGAACAGG
Organism: Lithophane leautieri; assembly: GCA_949152455.1. Classification (NCBI taxonomy): domain Eukaryota; kingdom Metazoa; phylum Arthropoda; class Insecta; order Lepidoptera; family Noctuidae; genus Lithophane; species Lithophane leautieri. The sequence goes on along the minus strand of OX424472.1, from coordinate 6,391,502 downwards.
TTTCCTTGCTTCGACCAACCTGGGTTCGGAGTCTGTTTAAAGATTAAGTTGCCCGAGGCAAGAATAGATTGTGATTTTTTGAGATGTAAAAACCGTGTGAAGTAGTGTCGAGTCGCTAGTCTACTACTATTGTATTATGATTCTTTTAAAGCAATATGTTATAAATCTCAATATGGTTACAATGTGTGACCCAACTAAAAACCATCGTTCTACATACATAATCCCTTGAAACGATAAAAAACAAACAGTGTTGTAAAAATGCTATCTTCATTGATTATAATTATGAAGTATAAGTGCTTTTTATTAATAGTCGGCGCCTTTTTAAATTAATTCTGTACGTTGAACGATTACATTTTCGTTTTAGGGTACCGCGGTTTAAAAAAAACGGATGTTTAACAGAATAACCGCATATTACCTACATATCTTAGCTCATGGCTAAATCATAACAGCCATACGGGTCGATCTTCAAGGTTAAACAACGTTGCTATGGTCGGTCCGTGGATGGGTGACCATCTATATCAGGGATTCCCAAAGTGGTCGATATATAACACTCTGTAGCAGCTGTTTTAAGTTAGCGGACCATTATGAATAAGGGGGTTGATCTTAAAAGTAGGTAATTTGACCATGGGGGTCTGAGGTAACAGTTCATTTTGGAAAAGGGGTCACTTGTCCAAAATAGTTTGGGGATCCCTGATCTATATCATACCGAGACCTCTCCAATCTCCATAGGAAAGCACGTTAAGCAGTAGCAGTTGGTCCCAGCTGTCATTCGGCGATCTTTGACACTCTCGTTACGGGTAGTCAGAAGCCCGAAAGTCTGATTACCAGTCTTACCAAGGGGTATCGTTTTACCTAGTTACTGAGTCGTGGAGGTCAGATAGGCAATCGCTCCATGTAAAATACTGGTATCCAACTGCATCCAGTTACTGGAAGCCGACCCCAACATAGTTGGGAAAAGGCTAGGCAGATTGATTGACATACAGATTTTCTATTCCGTTGTAAATAGCAAAGAACTAGTCTATAATTACCTAGCCGCTCAACTGTTAATTGGTCTTTTATAGGCCATTAAAAATTGAAATTCTACTGTCTCGTTAGTGACAGTTGGAGGTTTAAAAACGACCTTATGACTTTGCTAATTTTAGCTAGATGAAACCAACTACATAATTAATTATCTTAAAGTTCATTTACCATCTTTAATTTATTTTTTATTTCGTTATTTTGTTCTTATTTTGTTCTCATCATTCAATAGCTATTTGTGGCCTATATTTGAATGAAGCTTCTAGAATCGCGTAGAGAAGCAAAAATTGTCGATAGTTAAAAACGACTACTCAAATCAATAACTAGAGGGCCCAAGCCAAACGCAGAGTGACAATCGTTTTCCAAGCGAATCGTTTTTTTACAGCACTTTTCAACGAGAATGACATAATCTTTTTGGGAGCATATAACAGTCATATAACCTACATTTGTGACTTTTCCATCATCAGTATCGCTGATATCATGTCACTTTCTCTAGACCCTAACGCTGTGTAGAAATAGCATAAAATAACCACTCGTTAACTAAATCCGAGAGCCTCGATTTGGGTTTATTAATATAGTTAACTGATTCAGGCGTGACTTTGCGGAAATCTATTATAAAATGCAATAGGCGTAGATATATTTAGTGATCTATTCCGCTTAAGTATTCCTAAAGAGTCATAAAAAATCCTGTAAGAAATCGATACGTGTTTCACCTCTCAACGAGGCATCCTCAGGATGACGATTGACTTGTCGCGAACCCGAACACGAAGTGTTGCCACGTCGAGCGTCGAAAACAGAAACGTTGGTTTATTAAAACCAACGGAACCTCAAACAAATCGCAAATTCGCTCTTCACGGCCAGTTTTAAAGAACTGTCGAGAATATTGAGAGCGGCGACTTTTATTACTTCCGTCTGAGCATTATGTCATCGAGCAAATCCAAAATCCCTCCTATACAGAGGAGTTATATTAAACTCTGGGAAGCACTCAGGAATAGTAATTTAATCGTCGCCACTTCTTCGGTAAATTAAATTATATTGTTACCTAGGCAACGGGTGTACCTTCCTGTAGTTACAGTTCGGAACTTATGTTGACTTGGCGTAAATATTTTGCTTGATATTTGAGTTAATAGGTGTATTAGTTTAAGTTGTGATCCAACTGGCACAAGATACATAATATGGGGCGAGTGATTTAATGGCCCGCGCGTGTGGCTTTTGCAAAAGGATATTTCTATATCGATATCATAATTAAGAAAGCTGGAGGGCTAATGATGAAACAGTATGCATAATCATCCTATAATGTTCCCACTGCTGGGTTCTCTTCGAGAGGGAATGGGCTGTAATCTACCACGCAGACACCAAATGTCTTAAATTTTTTCGTTTTTGGGCATACTGGTTTCCTCACGATGTTTTCCTTCACCGTTTTGAGAGCAATGGTGTTCAATTTATTTACACAAAGTAAAGCGCCTTTCTGGGTTCGAACCCACGATCTACAAATCGTAAGTCAGGGCCGTTACCACTGGGCCACCACTGCTCTTTACAAATAAACAGTACCCTAGAGAGTGACACAGAGTGTCACATATACGTACAACTTACAAATGATAGAGACGGCACTCTACAAAGCTGAACGTTTACTAAGTCATAGTCAAATTGTTTAATTCATATAAGTACCTATACCAATAACCACTTTGGAACGTCACAAAGTCAAAGTCAATTTCATTCAAATTCATGCATTCATTTAAATTAAACGCATAAAAGGCATTTTTAAACGTCCACATTTACAAGAAAATAGAACTAATTCTAGTTGCCTGTATTTTCTTCTAGCCTCAAACTCGATGTGCCTTATTTACGTCCGAGTGCGTTATTATTCAAAACAAAATATAATTATTATTACACTATAAGCTGTAATAATGTTCAAACAAAACTCTAATGGCCTTAAAAATAATTGGGACGCTCAAATCAAACCTTGAGTTGTTCGGAATACATAAATCATACAAAATTACATTGTCAATATGTAAAGGACTTCACATACACGTTTATTTCTCTGTACTTCGTTCTTTACATTTAGGTAACGTTAAATAAGTTAGTTAACCTGTTTTGAGTTTTCTTTTACGTATTATATACGTTATTTTCAACCATTTTTTTTTTTTGCTGCTGGCGGCATTCTTCTATGACCCGATGCATGAACGTAAACGAATCAAAAGGAGTTTGTAAGAATCGTAGCAGGTGGCGTTCTGTAGTTTCTGCCTACCTCCATGGAAAGGCGTGAGTTTTTTAATGTACTTATGTATTTGTTTTCAATGTAAATGGCATAAAATAACTAATTAATGGAAAGGTTTTAGCATGACTTTGGTGTTCATTTGTACCTAAGTATAGTAATAATGTGACTTAATACTAAATAATATCTAAGTCATTAAGATAGCTAGTGGGTGTGTTCGTTACACGTTGGCTGTTCGTGTCGCTATTGGGAATTTATGTCTAATAAAATTTATGTCAAACGTGACTTTTAACTGACTTAAAAGTCTTTCGTTATTGATAGATATACCTTTACAAAATTACTTCAGAATGCCTTCGTGAATTTCGGTAAAAAAAAAACTTTTATTTAATCTGAAGCCGACCAATTATCTGCAACCATCCTTACATATTATAAAACAAAGTCCTCCGCCGCATCTGTCTGTCGCCTGTTCGCGATAAACTCAAAAACTACTGCACAGATTTTCATGATGTTTTCACCAGTGGATAGAGTGGTTCTCGAGTAAGGTTTTAGTATATAATAACCGCCATCCACGCATGGGAAGCCGCGGGCATCAGCTAGTATAAAATATTATGTTTAATGCGTTAGTAGGTATAAAGTGTCCAGTACTACAAGTTTAGTAAATTTTTCAGAATAACGGTGAATAATTATGTAGGGCAGAGTCTAGACACATTTTTAGGAAAGTGCCAGCTTCAAGAAATGGCTTTTGTGGAAGATACACTACAATTTTGCCAATATCACATATAGGTACATAATATTTGATAGCTCATCAAACGCTGGAGATTGACAACCCACAAGAGGAGACATCTTTAAAAAATTAAAATTAAGAATTGTTAATTTATACTCAATTGGTTTAGGTAATTAACTAAAGGTAAACAAATCATAAAAAGGGTTTTTTATAGATGACACTTTATTTTTTTATAACCAAATTATTTTCGATTTTTACGACAGTTTTCTCTTTCATTAATGTATGTTGATCTTTATCATTTATTCATAAACTACTCTTCGTAGATATAACTGCCTGAGCACATTGTTTTTGTTAGATTTACATTCATAATTTAATATTTTGTAATCTGTCTATTGTAAAGAGTCCAAGAAGACAAGTTCTCTAAACCTCAACGAATTATAACGTTGCCAAATTAAAGAGTATAACTGTGACGTTGCATGACATCTACCTATTACGTTTGGTCGGCTAACCAGATGCGTTTGACAGCTCTCTTGTCACGTGATTTTTTATTAAAACCAAGTTGCGATAAAAAACATTCTTTTTAAATGTCGTACTAAACTTGACATAAACTTTTTACCATTTAGCATAATTTTGACAGCAACAATCTCAAAACTGTCGCTCAAACAGTTTTTATTTAAATGAAAGTGCTCAATGATTTTGTTATAACATTGATTAATGTTATCGTGCTCACAAACAAGCTATATTGGTCGACACGTGTATGTAGTAGATAAAGTAGTCGAGATTACAGTAATTAATTTTGATTACAATCTGTTGACTGGCCGATTTTAATCGTTTAACTGTATTAATATATTCAAATATTTTTTTTGTATCGTGTTGAAATATAAATGAAAATCTCAATTTAGACCATTCGTAAATTATCTTAAGCTAAATTGTTTCAGCTTTGACGCTATTGTTTTCATTGGCTGCTGTAAAAAGTGCTTTATGGATTATCTTGGGCTATGAATACCATCCCTGTGTGTTTACTATAAAAATGTAAATAATTTTATGCTAGAAAATACAATGAGCACTTTTGAATCATCCTTTCTAAAAATACTTGAAGTTATACACTTTCAACAAATGAATAAGTCTTTTGGCGGGTGGCAAGAATCGGAACCAACGCCGCTATTTTGTCTTTCAATACAATTTCACAAATGTTTACCAACAACGCTCCCCGTCAATGTTATCCAAGTGCCAAAAGATTCTTATACTTTTTATTATACCGGCGCCAGACACAGCAACACACATTTGAACACTTATTTGAACATTAGTTTGAACACTTGTGAGGCACGGGTATTTGAATATTTGTTCAAAGTTAGATCAAAATAATATTTATTACCGTACCTCACAAGTGTTCAAACAAATGTTCAAATAAGTGTTCAATATGTGACTGTGTCTGGCGCCGGCTTTAAAGCAATAAATGTTAGGTGATGCTAAATTTTTCTTTATAAATTTTGTTTGAAATATTAGTCAGGGAATGAATTCAATTCAATCATAGTCATTCGTTTACTGGACTGACATCTTATGTAGATATTTTTGTGATGTCATCAATATGTAAAACTTCAGTATCATCACTAATAAAAATCTTTACTGCTGTGAAAGTTCAATGAACGCTTACACATCAAATATTCTATTTCCATCAACTTTACCGTTAAAACTGATAATTTTCCTAGGACCGTTTTATCGCGTATTGTGCACTACTGAAACCATCGATAATGTTGTACGTACACACATTTTACGGCCGTGTATTGCTTTATTTTTAACTGACAGCTATCCCTTACTATGTGCTTATGATTTTTAGGGTTCCGTACCTCATAAGGAAAAAACGGAACCCTGTCAAGACCCTTTTTCTGAAGAACGCGTGGTGGTATCAATATGTAAGTCTACGGCCTCTTGGAGCTCTCAAAAAATCAAACTTATATTTTAACGCAATAAAAAATACGGCCATTTATGCAACATATTTTGATAATCTCCGTTGACCTAGAATCATGAAATTTGGTAAGAAGCAAGGTCTCACAGCACGAGTAAAGGAAAAATGAAAATTGTTAATTTGTAGTTCAATCACATATTTATTTATTTTTTCGTTTATAATCTTAGATTTGTAGTTGACCGTGATGTATATGATGAGAATATACTAGATGTATGGGAGAATATTTTTTTCAACTACAGAGTTATATTTTTTCTGTATGCGATAAATTCATCCCAACTTTGGAACCCATTGTGCATGGTCCGAAACGCAATTGGCCGGTTTGAAAAAAAAAGATAAATTCGTCCCAACTTCTGAATCCTTCATTGTGCGAGCCAGAAAAGCAATTGCCAGGTTTAAAAAAAAATACACATATGGTTGAATTTTCAAATGCATCTCAATTTTGAGACACTGTTAAGTCTGAAATGATGTCCCTGTCACTTCAAAGAGTATTCTAATGACAGAAATATACTTTAAAGTTTGTCTTAAAAGTTGAGCATCGTTTCAGAACTCAGGAGTATATTTACTATAGGGAGTGTAAAAACATTTTCGAGACTTCAACTGACAATATGTCAATTACAGATCTACGCAACACAGATATTGTGACAAAGACGTTGGTTTTAGTCGAATTCTGAACGACAAAGCCTGTGACATATATCTTGTCATGGTGATACGGCTTGTTAGTGGCTAGTTTTTGTGTTATATACCTACTTGTTATTGAAGACAAAAGCTTCTAAGCTCTGTCTGCTGTTTATCAGCCCTCACAACCAACCAATCTATCTATCCTTTACATCATTATTAAAAAATTGGTACCAACCCACCATTAAATGCGTTTAGCGCACTGTATTCATTCCGTAATACATTGTTTTCATATAACTCGATATTGGTTTACGCGGCACACACCAGTAAAACTTCCAATCCCAGTGATTTTTTACAAGTTACACAAAACTGTTAATGAATTATACACTTAAACCTTCCTCATGAATCACTCCGTCTATTGGTGACCACTGTATGAAAAATTGTTCGGTAGTTTTCGAGTTATAATTTCAAAGAGTACTTTTTTATTAATTTCTGGTGCAAGCGGGCCTAAGTTTTGGTGACGTCTAACTTTTCAAGTCTTACAATACCCCATAAAAGTAAAGCATAATCACCCTATAATCTTCCCACTGCTGGGACACAGGCCTCCTCTCTGTGAGAAGGAATGGGCCGTAATCCACCACGCGGGCCCAGTGCGGGTTGGTAGATGTCACATGTCTTCGAATTGATATATACGTAACGCTATACTATACCCTCAAAAGTATGACAGATAATAATTAAACTCTACAAAAATTTCCCATTCAAAGAATGCTCACTACTCCTCACACTTTGTATCCAGTCTACCCGAGATACGTACCATTTTCAGTTCATCTGTCCATTTGGTTCGAAACGCCCCTAACTATGTATGTTTATTTATTTAGGGCACGTAGTTTTCAGGGTGTGAGGTGAGCGCAAAGCCGTACTAATTCGAGGGATTAGAGATATTAATAGTTGAGTGATATGAAGGTGGTGTAGCGTATATATCATAAAATATATTAGTATCATTTTGTGGGTAGGTATGTATGGTAAATTATTCATACTTATGGGTTGTAATGATGAGTAATGATTTTGTTTGCAAAATGACTGTATGGAGCGAAATGGTTCATAAAATTTATTATGACGCGATAATGCCACCCGGTGTATGTTTTGTTGTATATAATTTAAAAAAATGTAATGTATAATCTGGTGTAACTATAAACTATAATTATGTATAAATAAATATGAATATTTTTACGTTCGCTGGTAGTTTACCTACAGATTATTTTTGATTGAATTAAAACTTAGTGATTTCTTGGCCTTTAAACTACATAATTTACCTTCCAATAATTAATCGTTTCTTATACTTTCAGTTATAAATAACCTTATTTAATTCTTAATTATTTTAAACGCTCGGTATTTCACTACCTCTTCTGAGCAGCTGATTAATACGTTACAATCACGACAAATAACTGTTCGACTATTCTCAACGAATTTATCACGACTGCGCTATCGCGTGGAATCTCGAATAGTTTGCGTGAAAAGTGATCGTAAGCCAATAGTATAAGGGTCGAAAGAATAAAGTAGAAGGTACCAGAAGGTCAACTCCACACTACGAGCGGAATTGCATTCACACTAAAGCCTGATTTACATTGTGCGATTTAATTGTCTGTGGCATCCATATGTTACACCGTATTGCAACAATAAAAGTTGCACCGTCTAAATACGGTTTGGACGATGCAAGTCATTTCAAGTTATTAATATTGGAAATGAAAGTCGCTGGTTCAAGGTAGAAAAAAAAATGTTATGTGTCAATCAAAAGGTAAAAAAGCAAAAACATAGATAAAAGGTCAGAAATCATAAAAAAGGCTTGCACACATTTGTTGCTTCAATTTTATTGTATGCCTCAGGCAACAAACTTACACAATGTAAATGGAGCTTTACCCACGGCCTTTAACCAGCGAGTGCGCACTCGTGAACAGGCATTTAGTTTGAGATCGCCCTTGTCTATTTATTTATTTATTTAACTTTAAAACATAAAACGGCCAAAGACCAATCACATTAGTTAAAGACAGGACGTTAAATCATGTGGTAGTATGTTAGGATCGTAGCAGGTGGCGTTTTGTAGTTTCTGCCTGCTATGCCAGGGGAAGAAGGCGTGGGTTTATGTTTGTATGACGAATGAAATATATCAATACAATGTACACGACAGTTGTTATACGCTCATCTCACAATTCTCCAAACATACGGACAAGAGGGCAAGTGACAATCGCTTAAAAAGCGTTTCGTATTTCTACAATGACTTTCAACAGGATTGACATAAGCTTTTCGATAGCTTATGTCAAACCAATACATTTTTGCCTTTTCCATCCATCATCGTTATCGATGATAGAATGTCACTTTGTCTAGGCTCTAAGATCTTCCATTCGTCCGCTTATACATCACAGTCAAGTCTATGTGTGCGTACACCGTTCTCGCCTGTTGAGTGGAGCCTTCTGTACCTATATTTATTCTGTGTCGAATAAGGGCCCGATTAAGTCGCATCCGACAATGTTGAGATTATAATCTTTTGATTAAGGCGCTTGTAATAATAGAGAACGGTTATTTATGGTAGCTCGTGCTAAAATTACACACGATTCGCTTACCCATATGATCATATCTGCGAGATAAGGCATTTTGTAAGTTCTTGTATGTTTTAATTTACTTAAGATATTTCTTGATCGGTTTTGATGTCAATTTTATTGGTGTTTCGAAAGTTTATTTGCTAAACAACTGTGGCATGATGGAAAAATCCTTGTCATTATACCTTTCACTAAGAAGATCAGCAGCATCGGGAATTATGGAAAACAACAAACAGAATAAACTCTTTAAATGTGATTAAAAACCGAGAAATAATGGTGGCTTTGATCTAGTTAATTGATATCCGTTTTGCAGCCTCTTGGACGATCATGCTAGCGGTGTTAACCTATAATTAATTGTTGCACCCGTAATTGTATCCTATTATAAATAATACACTGCTAATGTACTGGTGTAAGCAATTGTTGGTTAACCTAAATAAAATAAATAAATAAATAAATCAACTTGAGGTAAGTAGGTAAAGTCAAATTTAATACAAACTTAAATTGCCCGTACAAACAAATCACAACTTAAAGCTCCCGCAGACAGGCGCGGCGCGACTCTGGTGGAGCAATTCTCCATAATGCAAAATTCACGGAAATTGTTCTTTCTACCGGTATTGCGTCACATCTGTCTGTAGGAGCCTTTACTGTCATTATTTAACAGTTTTATGAAAAAGTTAAATACACAGTAAATTGACGTTACTTAAGTGTCAATTTAATAAATAATTAATTTCTTCATGCCTACCTATTTCCAAAGCACTTTTTTTAGTTTATGACAAAACTTGAATTAAGTATTGATTTCCTATAAATAGATAGTTCAATAACTTACCTACTTCAGTATTTGCTCAAAACATTTATAACTAACCCGTCACCACGTAATTTTTAGGGTTCTGCCTTCAGGCGCTTCGACACTTCGGCAAGCGATAAATTATTTTAGTCCATTGCTTTTCACTTAGTTTTCAACTAAGATATCCAACCTAATTCGTTGGAAATGCTAGGCTTCACCCAGGGATAGTTTTAGCCAATCAAAAAAAAAGTTCTCGCCATGAAATTGTAACTAGGTATAATATCCAGTTTAAATAATACCTTTACTGATGTTCTTGAAATACAAATGATGACATACAAATTAATAATAATTAATAATAGTACAAAATATACTTTGTATATAACAATCACTTTATGCTCCTATTGCCAAACTCATAAGGGCGATTATCCCTTAAACATAGCAAGGGGTTATTTAGAGGTTTTCGTCGCAATGTGTTTTGGAATATTCAGTTCCTAGGAATTATAATTTGGTCATAATTAATGGCTGTCAGTTGGCTGACAAAGTTCGTGGAAAACCGAACTGTATATAAAGTTGTAATTGCTTTAAACATTATTTATTTTAAATTTGTATCGTAATTAATAAACACTGCTTTCACAATTAAATTGGGGTCAATTTTTTAATTTATTTAATTAATGGGAAAACAAAGAAATATACCTACATATGTATGTAATCGTATATTGCTTTATTCAGTCTCCAAAAATATTTTTTTTCTTAGTCATATAGATAAACGTACGTAGATTCTTTAATGATTTCTGCATGGACACAGTTTATCCGACCTGAGAATCGAACTTCGTATCTCATGCTTTACTTCAAAGCCGATGATAAGTAATAACATTTACAAATATATTTACGCAGCCCGAAATTCAGCAACGAATTTCCCACTGAATGCTTTCGCGAGACATAGAGACGTGTATAAGTTCTTTGAGTTTGCACTAGATGGCGCTGTAGGTTACTAGGTGCAGTAAATGGGCTTGTTTACTGTTAAATGTTACAAAAACTGTTTTTTTAAAATATCGTTTCTATTATTATTAGGACTTCGCTTCACATGTATACATACCATCATCACCTGCCTTGCCTTTTCCCAATCATGTTGGGGTCGGCTTCCAGTATAACCTGATGCAGCTGAATACCAGTATATTACATGGAGCGACTGCCTATCTGACCTCCACAACCCAGTAACTGGGTAATACGATACCCCTTGGTAAGACTGGGTGTCAGACTTTCGGGCTTTTGACGACCCGTAACGACTGTCAAAAATCCACAAATGACGGCCGGGACCAACGGTTTAACGTGCTTTCCGAGGTATGGAGGAGTCTCGCTATGTCAAGATGGTCACTCATCCACGAACCAACCCCCGGAAAGTGTAGCGTAACCTGATGGATCGACCCGGGAGGTTGTTATTACTTAGCCACGAGCACCTCCTTAAGTTATGATAAACCTAAACCTCAAAATATTTATGCTCAAGCCGGTGTTATTACTGGTGTAACCTTACTCCAGATTGATACAGCGTACATCAGAAATGTGTGGTCAAATTTAAGGGTATGCTACAGATCATCAAATTGAACAACGTTGTCTATGGAACCAATATCGTAATCGCGAAAAAAATAGCAGCTGTCCCATACATTTGGGTCGAGTAGGTACAATCAACAAACTTTAAGCATGCTCACTTAAGAAAATATTTATGTGGCAGCGTAGCTAGTGACAACCCATATCCCTTCCTTTCGCCCAATTAGAGACAATATGGATTTGTGTGAGTGTATTCACACAAATCCATTGTCTTATTGTGTTTGTCACACGCCCTGCAGGTGTAAAAAAAGATTTAGCCATTGGTCAAAACGCATGCATTGCGCGATCGAGTCGTGACCTTTGCTACGCGATTATCGCCTTAAAGGTGAGCATGTAGAATATTTGTCGACTGTACCTATTGAAGTTTTGTATGGGTCAGGGTGGAAACCAATCACTCACATCCGACGACCCTATCAAAATATCTCCTTATAATTTTTATTTCCCTATTAAGCCCATAGGCAGGCTTTGGGCTGGTAATATGACTCTAGATAGTGCAGTTTTATTAATTTTTAACTCACATATTTGTGCCAAATGCGGTTTCAATTAGAGCTTTGGCACAAAATAAAATTACTACACAACGCGCTAGATATCAATCTTTTTGATGAAATATAAATAAAAGGCAAAGACTATTATTTATTGCCATAAACTCATGAATCTATACATACATTTATTATAATATAATATCCGCGTTGTTCTTCTAAACCACGCAACCGATTTTGATGAGGTTTTCACCATCGTTTAGAAGATTTATTCCAGAAGGTTTATATGTATAATAATACGTTACTGTTAAAGTTACATTTCACTAAGAAATCTCGATGTTTTGTCAAGTCCAAAAAACCATGCGAAGCAGGAGCGGGTCGCTAGTTTTAGATAATACATTCATTTTGAGCAAACAGTAACTTGGCGATTTTTTTTGGTATAGGTAGGTACACGGCTACACATCAAGCTATACATTTGTGCTAGTTTATGCTGATCTCGCATTGTATAGGATTTCCATACAATGCGAGGTCAGCATATACTGGAAATGTATAGCTTGATGTGTAGCTCTATGTACCTACCTACTTGATTTTTTATGAAAATATTTCAGGTTATTTTGCATTGAACGGTATCATATTCTACAAATTCCAGTATTTATATCTAAAAGCTCTTTACCGTAACAAATTCACGTGCCTCATATTTCCTTGAACATCCAGTTAGGGCGAGTCACTAATAAGTTCGGATTATTTAATTGATCAAAGCGACCACTTCGATAATTAAACGTATTATAACGTTAATTTAATTACAAACTTCGAACTTGCGTCAATTTTATCAACTAGAGGTTAACGTTATGCATAAGAATATTTAGATTACACGGTCCCTACCTAGGTAATTTATTTTTAAATTAATAAAAGTATTTTTTTAAATGAGGGCCTTTCCACTAAAACTTAGACACTTGTTTAACGCGTGTCTAATGTCAGTTTTATGTCAAACTCCATACAGAAATGTCGTATTTAAAAGGTGTTTAGGCTAAACAAATGATAAACATGGTTTTGTGGTAATGAGGACAATGTTTATCTACTAATCAGAAAAATAAGTTTTTTTTTTTCGGAAATTGCAATATTAACATATCTGCGAAAAAGAAAATCGATTTCCGTACAAGTTGCAAGTTGTAATAAGCAATGCCACGATATCGAAAAAAAAAATTTATTATCCAAGATTCGGAGGTGGACCGATGACCTTGTCAAGGTTGCAGGAATCCGCTGGATCTGGGAAGCACAACCGTTCGAAGTGGCGGTGCTTGGGGGAAGCCTATGTCCAGCAGTGGACGTCTTTCGGCTGAAATGATGAAGACATATTTAATTACCAAACAAAATACCGCAGCCTAGAGTCTGGATTACACAGGACTTAAACATAACTTAGGTAATGGAGTGTGTGCATACCTCTGCCCAACCCTTCAGGAAATACAGGCGTGATGTTATGTTATGTTATCCAAACAAAATAATAATAAATCTATCGTACGGTAACAGTATCGTGCTTAATTACAAAAAAGTCCAAAAGATTATACCTTGTTCTATCTGCAAATAATGCCATCGCGTTTTCCGAGGTACATAGCAATATCATAGCTGAAAACATGACAAAGCATTTCGTTAAGGTATGATTCTGAACCTGCACACGGCAGTGCTATCGCAGCAGTGCTGCCGCGTCACTACTGGTCCTTACACATTTTCTATAGGTTTATAATGAGATTACATTCCGAGCACGGTAGCAAAGTCGTGACAGGACTGCTGTGCGGCAGTGTCGGCCTGCCGCCACAGCAGACCAGTAGTACGGCGTTCATCACAGTAATAACATGAATGTTGAAACCACGATCAGTAAGTGCCCGGAATCAGCGCAGCAGGCAATACTGCCGCACAGCACTGCCGCGGCAACAACGCCGCGGCAACACTGCTGCGTGCAACGAGGTTCGGAATCATACCTTTAAAAAGAGAGAAAGAAATCAAGGAGATTAAAGACAAGTTCGAAATACCACGAGAATCGTAGACACGCTAATTAGATGTTCGCAAAGTTCTGTTTACTTTAAATTAATTGTTTTCTTTGATGTAAACAAAATTTCTTTTGAATTTTCATTAAAAATATTTTTTTGTTTGTTTTTATGTTTATGCAGTTGATAGCAAGAAAACGAAATGAAAGTTATAGGAGAATACCTATGTTTTAAATTAAATAGTTTTAATTAGTAATTTGGGTTGTTTTCAGTACCTACTTTGCGATTTGGTTGGTGATTCCGATTCACAGCAATTTAAATAATTAACAATATTAAATGCTGTGAATGTGAATTATTTAGGTGGTTAAAATATACGTAGGTATTTTAATTTAATTTTATTGTACTCGTGAATTTTCCAAATTGTTAATATTGCAATCTCACAATTATTTTGTGTATCTACTTTTGCGGGGTTCGTTATGATCTGACTGTCACAGTGTCATATTACTTTAAAGTTTCTAATTTTCTCATCACAGGGCATCTATAGTGGTATGATAGTCAAGTCAAGACTAGTTTCTGAGCTGTGAAGAATCTAGATTTCTCGAATCTCGATCTCTCAAATGCCAACATCTGACCAGTTTAATAGGCAGCTTGTTTATCCTTACGAGCTCATACGAATCGTGCTCTTAGGCTTAATCATAGTAAAACATAGAATTACTAATATTGATTAATTTTGAACCCAGATAATTTGCCAATTCAACTACTCAACTACTAGACACATACCACAACATTAATTCGCAGTTTCTAGTTAATCTCTATGACAACTTGACCCACTTCGTATGTCTTTTAGAATAAAATGATTGGTTATGCCAGTTAAGTTTCACTGTGGACGGGATTGCCTCATACTTAAGAGGAAGTGTTGATTTAAAATGTCAAATCGAAGTGAACGTAAATTTTATATTGGTAATGTTTAAGTGTTTGAAATGTCTTAAATTAACTTATAAGGAAACAGAGACGGCGTCTGTGGGATATAATAATTGTGTTGCAAATCGATTAAATGCAAGAACAAGTCATAAATCGTGTCACTGCTGATATTTGGGTTCAAATTAAATTCGTGATTACTAGGTGTCAGTACAGGATTGAAATGCGTAAAGCTACAAAGTAAATTATGAAATATTACTCAGGTTTTGCACAGTTGAATTTGTGGTAGCAAACGTGACTGAAGGACGTGTTGATACGACAAGTTTGATACCTTGGTCGGAAAAAGTGTTACTAGGTCACCGAGTCGAGTCTCGAGTCTAGATTTTAGGCCTATTTCAGATTAAAACATTAGGTACTAGCGAATTTTAGTGTATATAGTTTTAAAATCTGCTTACCCCTTCGAATACCTACTTAAATTCTATTAAAATTAAAATTATGTATTTTTCAACAAACTCTTGTAGTCTGCCTCAGCTCCCTTTTGGGTATGTTTGTGTCCATCAGATAAGGACATGTCATGCGCCATGTTTGCTTGTCTGGAAAGGCGTTCGAGTATTTCATCAGTTAGCAATCTTTTGTCCAACAAGAGAATCTCAGTAACTACCACCTTTGCATACTCAAACTATAAGCTATGCAGACGGCTCTATTTCTTAACCTAAGGACACTGCGTGTCTCGGTTTAGGTACAATTCTTATTATTTTTCTTTAGGTAATTTAAAAACACTCGAGAATTTGATAGATTACTAAAATGTACTCATTCTACCAAATTCTTTAATTCTAGTCCCATGAATCTGTCAATTAAAACCACCACTAAATCAAACCCGCCACCACATTTGCACCAAGCCCACCCATCCATCCGTCATTATTACACTTGCAAAAATACCATAACTTTATCATTTCGGCGCGAGCTCGCATTTACATAGCCCATATAAACCCAACGATTAAATATGATTTATGTGCCGTGACGTCATGATATCGTAACTCCTGGCTCCGAAGGGAACCATACCATACCTCTCGAGGGAACCACAACGAGCGTGAAATTAGTAATTAAAAGTCACGTGCGACGGAGCCAAGCTCTTACTTGGAAAATCTTTGCTCCCAAAAGGCATCTTTGGGGAGAGTTACTGTTTCCTTCGAAGGTATATTGCTGGGTAATATTTTTGGTAATGGTGGAGTAAGGTCATTTTCTTTGGCACAGTCAATTCTTCATTCAGTGGCAGTTTTGGCCTGTTAAAGTTCAGTTGAGGGGAGAGACATGCGTTTATAACAACGCGTCTGTTTCATAAAGCGTTCACATGACTTCGCGCGTTTTATTAGGACATTTGCACGTGTAATAGCGTCAATTTACGTGAATGTAGATTTATTTGCGTATCGCAGAGGTTTTGTTAGATCGTGGCTGCTTTAATCGGCAATTAGAATACATAATATTGTAATAAATTGTAAAATCGGTTCTCACAGAGGAGTTAATATCTTCTTCAAAGGCAAAGTTACAATAATATTAGATTGCTAAAATCCTGTTAATGAAACTGAATATTCTACTCATGAAACCCAGACATACAGTAGTAACAGTAACGAGCGAAAACTAACGAGTTTAATACTCTTCCCGATAACCGACATACAAGCTTCAATCAATAAGTCCATTCGACTTCTCACAACTTTGCAACTCGATTTAATTACTCCTGAGCGTCACTACGAAGAAATACAGGAACATGTTACAAATTCAGCAGACAATAAGGATCACAGGATGCATGGTCTACAACCAGAGAAGATTAATAAAGGGTTAACGAAACCGCACCGCTAACTCTCATGGATAATCAACGATTCGAAGGAGAGCAGTGGGAGCAATTAATTTTAATCTATTTTAGCTAATCGTCAAAGTTGGACGATTAACAGTCAATTCCAAACACTGAGGGGTTGATTCGGTACATTCTTCAATTGAATACGTGTTTAACGGTTGTGAGATTTGCTACAAAATTTTAAACGAGAGTTTAAGATGTTCTTAGATGTTTTTTATGTCACCACACTAACGTCGACAAAGAATTGATGTTTTTGCGAAAAGTGGCGTTATTGATTGCCATTGATGAAATTGTTACAGCTGCCTAAAGTAAATATTAGACACATAGACATGGGAACTGTCCCATTTGTAACCGAAAACTAGGCAATTGGGTGAATTCCATCTTCTAATCCAAGAAGTATATATGGGTGTAGGTGTGCGCTGTTCAATCCTTACTAATACCAATTATAAATGCGAAAGTAACTCGACTATCGCGCTTTCACGGCAAAACTACTGAACCAATATAAATGAAAGGTACACAGATAGTCTAGAGCATGAGAAAGGACATAGGCTACTTTTTATCGGAAGCTAGTATTAAATAAGTAGATAATAATTCAGCCAAAGACCTCATCATCTGCCTAGCCTTTTCCCAACTACGTTGGGGTTGATACAGATGAATACTAGCACCAAGCTAGCAATACTAGCAGCATTAGTAGTACATGGAGCAACTTCCCATCTGGCTTCCAGAACTCAGTTACTGGGTAATATAATATATATATACCTTGGTGAGACTGGTAGTCAGACTTTTGGGTTTCTGACGACCCGGTACGACTGTCAAAGATTCAAGAATGACAATCAGGACCGACGGATTAACGTGCTTTCCGAGGCACAGACGGGTCTCGGTATGTAAAGAGGGTCACCCATCCACGAAAGATCGACCCGTGCACCTGATATTACTTAGCTACGGATCCCTCTCAGCCAAAGAACTAACTGGAAAATAGTAAAAATACTTCGATTCAGTCGCTTCTTCAAAAGAACCTGTTATCGACATGAAGCATCCTTTACTAAAACAGTGACATAATAAATCGATAAAATATCAAAGACTCGTGTTATTTGAGGATACTCGATTCCATAACGATGTTTCCTTATAGAAAGGTGAAAATGTCAAACACAAAAACGACCCGAATTTATACTTTGGACGTGAGAGTAAAAAAACACTTATTTATTTCGCGTAAAAATGTTGTTGGAGACTTGTTTCGGGAGGTTTTACTAAGAATCATCGATGTTACATGTTTTTTAAGATGTAAAGTTGGAAGTAACCTTTTGTAAGTAAGATTTTTGTACACCATGTTTTGGAATCGTTGTTTGTGTAGGTGTCTTAATGTATTATTCTTACTAGTTTCCGCCCACCGTTTCGCCAGCGTTGTATGTCGACAAAAAGTAGCGCTTTTTTTTCTAAAAAAATAGGTCCTTTTCCAGGTCAAGGTCTACCCCTGTGCTAAATTTCATCCAAATCCGCTCAGCCGTTTTAGCGTGAAAGCATAACAAACAAACAAACTAATACTCACTTTCGCATTTATAATATTAGTTATGATATTTATACCTTATAACTAGAAGAGCAGTGATGGCCCATCGGTACCGGCCGCACCTCACGAGTTGTCGTAGGTTGGAACTCAGAGAGGCGATAAACCTCCAACTGTCACTAACGAGACACAATAGAATTTTAATTTTTATCCCTTTCTAAAGGCCAATCGTCAGTTTAGAGGCTATACTTTGTGTAAATTATTTCATCACCACTGGGCCCACGTGGTGGATTACGGCCCACTCTCACCGAGAAGAGGCCTGTGTCACAGGAGTGGAAATATTATAAGCTGATTATGCTCATGCTAATATAGGATAGACTGCTATCTTCATATATGTGCTGGGTACCAGCAATATAGGCCTCTTTTTCTTTCTGCTATATAATTCACTTCTCAGAGCCGTATGTCGCTCGTCTAAGTATAAACTGTGCCCAACATTTTTTTCTACGAATTTGCTTAAACTGAACTGAGAACTGCTATTAAATTCAAAGATTCTTAGTCATAACAAATAATGAACGGCCAATTCCGTACAAATGTTGTTATAAATTTCCCATGGCCAAACTTTGGCAATAACGTCACAGCGTCTACCGGCCACTAATGACAACATTAGCACAAATGACACACCTAAATTAGGAAATTTTACCCGAATTTTTGGCCAATAACCAATCAAATTTTACTCTTAGGACAGGCAGACGTGCACAGGCGGCTACCAGTGATTCTGTCGCTTTTCAAAAGCTCTGTACATCAGCGACTATCACTGAAAGCTCACTATTAACCCCACATACTAAGAGGAGCTCGTGGCTAAGTAATAACAGCCGCACGGGTCGATTCATCAGGTTAAGCTACGCTTGCCGGGGTTGGTCCGTGGATGGGTGACTATCTTTACATATCGAGACTCCTTCGTGCCTCGGAAAGCACGTTAAACCGTTGATCCCGGCTGTCATTTATGGATCTTTGACAGTCGTTACGGGTCGTCAGAAATCCGAAAGTCTGACAACCAGTCTTGCCAAGGGGTGTCGTATTACCGAGTTACTGGGTTGTGGAGGTCAGATAGGCAGTCGCTCCATGTAAAATACTGGTATTCAGCTGTATTCGGTTAGACTGGAAGCCGACCCCAACATGATTGGGCAAAGGCTAGGCAGATGATGATACTATTAGCGTGAATCTCTCGCTTTTTAGAAGCTCTGTACACCAGGGACTATCACTGAAAGCTCACTTTTACCCCCATAAACTATTAGCGATCAGTGATTTGGTCGCTTTTCGGAAACTCGATACTTAATACCGTAGCGAGTCACCGAAACGATTAAGTATCGAAGAAACAGCTGAACCACGCGATTTTGCCGTCGCAACCGAACGCAGAGTCAGTCGTGAAAATGCAATACCTACAAGATTTAGTCGCATTATCGCCAATCGTCGATGCTATAAGTACCTTGTCTTTAAAGCGCTCTTTTAAGTTTGTCCAAAAAATTTTAATAAAGTAGTCAAAAAATTTTCGCCAATGTCCACGTTTTCTGATGAACTTAATTAATTCATTACAAAAGTTCTGTGGCACGTTCGCTGGCCCAATTTAAACCGAATGGCTTTTGGGGTAAATAGTTATTTATTACCTCATTAAGGCATATTAATGTTTCGTAGGCACTAAGGTATTTCAGAACGGTTTAATTGTGTGTACAATTTTAAGTTGCTCTCTAAGCCAACGGGCTTTCAACAAAACTGGAAATATTATCTGAACCTTAGAGTTTTGAATTGAAACAAGGTATTCTTAAATAGGAATTAATAATTCAAGGTAAGTAGGTAATTAATATTAATATACCCTTACACTAAACCGTTACGATAAACCAGCAACTTAATTCAAAACTAATTACCCCAAATAGTTCCCCGAACGCAAAACATAATAATACTTAATACCTAAAGTTGCCCTTTATGTATGTGTCATGTAAATTGAAAAATAAATAATTTACAAGATTACCCACCTTGTTCTTTCAGATTCAAAATTTTGTAACAATACATCTTTATGATCAACAAATTATGACATGGAACTCTCCCTTAATTTAGCATCGTGACATAAAACAATCTGTCATCTTCCAAAACTCCTGATCAACAAGTTATAATACCATAAATCCTTAAAACCCTGACAGGAACAATAAACTTTATAGCTTTGAACATTTTCTAGGACAAGAAAGTGGAACAAATTGCTTAGGTGAAAACCCTGCGGTGTCGTAAAGATCCCAGCTTAGTTTCCTTGGCGGTACTTCGAAAATGTGTTACTCTTGGGGACTTACAATCTTTTGGAACAGAACTGGTATATCCTGTCCTTTTTTTAACGTTTCTAAAGTTTGTTTAATTAGAAGATGTCACATGGCAGTATGGTGGCTTTATTCTCCCATTAATGGCCAGAGGGCCTGAACAAAGTGACATTCTATCAGCAATCACATTGATAGAAAGGTCAATAATGTATTGGATTGACATAATGTCAATCCAATTCACACAACATTCAATACATTTTTCCAGTACATTTTATCAAAGACTTTGAACAGGATGTAGAAATACGAAAGGCTTTGAAAGCGATTGGCACCTATTTTATTAACACTTTGAGGGACACTAAACGCCCTTAGGCGTTATAATAATCAATCTTTTCTTTCTCGTTTAGTGTCCTTGAATGCATTAATTTAAGAAGCAGAGTCTACATACACTTTTCCTGAAATAGTTTAATACTTAAATGGCAAAACCAAACACAACCAAATCATTAGTTTACTAGCAAAGATTTTACAAGAAAACGTCAGTCACAGAAATATTGTAGGCGCCATGCGTCCCCCGATCGGGTTAACAAACTTTGCTATATCATTACAAGCAGGCGTTTCACACAAAATGAAGCCTCATCACCCCATTCCGGCCTTATTTACACAAAATATGTAAAATAAAGAACATAAATAATATAATACTAAAACGTAAGTACTAATTACGAGAGTATGATCCGAATTTGGCTCGGTTCTGTGTTGTTTTAGTGGAAAGCCCGTTTGGCAAACAGACTAATGAGTCTCTACGAGTTATGTGACGTTCACCCCAATCAGTTTCACAGATTTATCGTTTATTAAAGCTTTCGTTTTAATAATGTCAGCATGCTGTGTTTTAAATCCTATTATCCTATTAATATTATAAATGTGAAAGTTTGTGTGTTTGGGTGTTTAGTACTCAATCACGCAAAAACGGCTCAATGGATTTGGATGAAATTTGGCATACAGATAGTTTATAACCTGGATTAATACATAGAATACTTTTAATTCCGATATTCCCACGGGATCGAGACTTATGCGGGTGAAACCGCGGGGTGCAGCTAGTTTCTTTTATATATAAATAAGGTGTATCTATTCGTACATGAAATCTCTTAAGAGGCCATTGTAGGTACTCTTCATTATGTCACTATGGCACCAACACTGAAATCGCGAAAAAAAATCAGCTGTTCCCTACATTCTGACGAGCTATCCGAAAGCAACGTTTTTTTGTAAGCCGATATAATGTTGCGCCGTGAGATTCGATAACAAAGTAGGTATCTCATGAAAGTGCACGAACTGTCATCTACGTCATGTTTTATGTTAGAGGGTTCGGTTTCCTTCAGGTGGACCATTGTGCGAGGGGCCATGGCGGCTGTCGGTGGTTATTCCAACCAGCCCAGTCGGCTACCCAGTCGACTACGTTATATTTTCATACGACGCATGGAATTACCCCGATATTATGTTTATTTAATTAATTCTGTATAGGTCATTAATTTATGAAAGATTTCAAGTCAAAAATGGTTTACTGCAGCAAAATCAATGAGACCAAAAAAATAATTCTAAATCTTTTATTTTTCGTGTGGTTATTGACTAACCTGGTGTCAGAGTTCTAAAGCCGCCCATGGGCCTCTGACTTGGCTTCACTTGTCTCTACGAAATATCTCTCAGGCAATTCTTAAAAATGTGGTTAATATCGCAAATTGTTAAATGCCTCTTGTTTTGCTGACTTCGCAAACATGAAAATAATACTATTCATATCTAATTTAATATCTGATAACACTACAAAATCTATCTACAAAATATCGCTAAAATCATTAACCAAATTGATTCAATACCAAACTTCAAACAATTTATCCATCGAAACTTGTCTTAGAATTTGGTTAGTCAAATTGTATCAGCTCAGATTTCAAGTAACACAGTAGGTGCATTAACTACTTTAGATATAGTTAATAATAGATGAATTAAATTAGCCAGAGTGTGGAATCTTGTTATGTAGGCAAAACTAGAAGATCGATAGTGTATTTTCGGTATCAATTTGATAGTTTACATAGAAATGTACTTGAGAGGGTGGATGAAGCAGTGTGTAGATTAATTGTGTCTTTAGAATACTGCTATATATAATATTTATGAGTTAAAGTTTTCCATACTGTGCAGCTAACTGAGAAACTATTTCGTATCAGTGATAGCCTAGAAGTGGTATCACTGATACTAAATAGTCTATATATGTATATATATATAACATAGGTCTCGAGTTTGAACATAGGGAGGTATTTCTCGACGGCATGTGCAGCCATGTCGGAGGCCCATGGACGGCATAAAAACTCTGGCACCAGTTTAGTCACTAAAATAAAGAATTAAACTATTTTAAAGGTTTATTAGACCAGTTAGTTCTCTGCTTATCAGAAAATGAGTATTCGTTTCCTAACGGTCACACAAATGTTTTTTAATGGGTACACTTATTTATAACTTCATTTAAAATGGAAAATATTTAACTGGTCCTCTAATACATATTGTCCTTCTTATGGCGTACGTTTTTCTAAATTAATGAACCTTTAAAAACCTATTGGGCTTCTTCATGTACGCTTCTATGATACCCAGATCAAACGGGCTAGGCTGGGTAAAAACTGTGACCAACTACGGGTGAGCCGAATTTGTCGCAGTATTGTTACTATGACCTCAGACCAAATAAAACACCAAAACAGAGCCCTGCGAACCATACAGTGAAGCATCCTAAAACTACACCTCCGCTCTGTGCACACACGCTCACACGCACACATTTACAACCATTTACAATGAAACTATACCCCAATAAGTGCACACATGTTTACGAAACCGGGGTCTGTCTTGGTTTTATAATTGGTCTGAGACTGCGACCAACTCAGCTCGCGAATTATTCGAGGTTCAATTAAATACTTTCTAATTAAAATTTCAGAACGCAAAAAGAAACACGATGAAAAACATACACGAATAAAACCGTACAGATGTTTTCATCTCACCTGCTTACAATAAAGTACATTACTGTTGCGGCCAGCAATAAGGGATGATCGTGAAAATGTGGGCCGAGGCGAAGCCGAGGCACACATACGTGAGTCCATCAATTCCTGATTGCGGCCAAGGCTTGTATAGTACATTTCTCAAATAATGCGCGGAAATTAAAACTGAATCAATTAAATAAAAATTCCAGAATCAATCACGAACAACTATAATTTTTCAAGCGCCAGTATGTTCATTTGTTTCTTCTTTGTTCTATTTGCAAGCCAATTCAAAATTTAAATAAAATCTTTGATAAATTACCTCCTTGGTTGCCGTGTGTTGAAGTAAAAAGTTCGTTCCATTTTTAAATAACACGACAGATATGTGTTTTCATAGTAATTTATTTGGCCGCTAAACACACCAGATATGGATTTTCATAGTAACTTTGCTGGCCGCATCGTCACTTGTTTTTGATCAGTACAGCAATTTCGATTTATCTCGAAGAAGGTTGTCAAAATAATGCTCGAATTTCCAAGCATGTTTGAGAAAAAGTGCATTTTTAACTCATTTATTAACGTGACTTACGGATAAGTGCAGAAGAATCAATCTCAAATTGAATCTTAGCGACATAGAATAAATCCAGCAAGAAAAGAAAGAACTGTTCCATCTGTAACAACAAATCCATTTCCTCAGAGCTATTCAATTCGTACTGAAGAAAGGGGAACCTTAGCAATACGAAATATTACTTACATTTTTTCTACGTTGAATCTTTCTTGTATTCTCGTATAACAAAAAAATTGCTTGATGTTTTTCCGATATCAACTATCATTCCGACATCCAGTGTCGTGTTTTATATTCATAAAGACTATTGGAATTCTGGATGTGATTCTGTCTGGATATGATTCATTGTTTTAGTTATTCCAATATTGTGGTCTGAGAAATAGTACTTTTGGGCAAAATAGATCACTAAAAATAAAACGGATTTTTTCTTGGAATATTTTTGTTATGCATACGTTTTTCATAATCTTATGAACCGAACAACGTAATAACCTAAATCTGATGTTTTCGTAGATAAAGGTAATGTATCGTAAAACGCCTCACGATAGCACTCTGAAATCCATAATAATATTAGAAATGCGAAAGCAACTCTGTCTGTTATCTGTTACCTTTTCACGTCTTAACGGCTGAACGGACTTGGATGAGGCACAGGGACAGATGATCATGACCTGAGTTAGGACATAAGATACTTTTTATTCCGGTAGAACGTTCATGTGGGATGATTTCCGACCACCACGCGACCGAAACCACGGGCAAGCTAGTGTTAGATCATTTCCAATTTAATTCACATTTTTTCTTATTAGAGTAAGTACGCAAAGTACCAGCCATGGCTAGTCAAAACAGGAAAAGCACTCAACGCGTTAATGATCTGTATCAACACGGCAACATGTCCCAACAAGATGTCCTCCCTTCCCATTAAATAGTTTCCAAACTAATCA
Source organism: Lithophane leautieri (assembly GCA_949152455.1). Classification (NCBI taxonomy): domain Eukaryota; kingdom Metazoa; phylum Arthropoda; class Insecta; order Lepidoptera; family Noctuidae; genus Lithophane; species Lithophane leautieri. The sequence continues at coordinate 6,366,451 of OX424472.1, read as the reverse complement.
AGCGCGGACACAATATCCATAACTTCATTAAATGCCGCAAAACATTTTACAAACTCGATTATTATGCCCATAACGGTTCTGCGTCTTTTTATGACCAATAAAGGACATGTTAATATTCAATACGAAGATTTTATAACTAAACTTTTCTCGTTAGTTCCAAGTTTCCGACGGGTCGGATACAAGACTTGGGTTCCGTAGCTGCATACTGCATGGTTCCAATACCATTTTTTCAGCACGCGGTGACACGACATGTTTTTGCAAACTAGTCACATATTGCCCGCCTCATGGTGAACTGGTAAGTAGTCTAATATGGGAATACCTTCTGTAAGCTGGTTTGGTTTTCTATAAGTAGTCTTGATATGTAGGTTAGTTGGTCTACCGTAGCCGTTGGTTTCACAAAGTTTTATGAAATACCTACTAGCGACCCGCTCCTGCCTCGCACGGTTTTTACGTTTTGACAAAACATCGAGATTTCTTAGTTATATGTAACTTTAATAGTAACGTAATAAACACATAAACATTCCGGAATAAATTCTCTAAACGATGGTGAAAACCTCATCAAAATTTGTTCCGTGGTTTAGAAGAACAACGCGGATATACAGACAAACACAATAAGCAACTTTGATTTATAATAAACTAGCTAATGTCCGCGGCTTCGCCCGCGTGGATGTCGGTTATTATTTATATTAAAACCTTCCTCGAAAACCACTCTATCCATTAGTGAAAACAGCATGAAAATCGGTGCAGTAGTTTTTGAGTAGCCTAAACAAACTGAAGAGGCAAGATCAGAAATGAAATGAATAATGGTCTTCATTAGTTCTATCAGAAATTACAATCAGCAGTTATACTGTGAAGTTAGAAATGTCTTCCAAACACACATCCACAGCCTCCTCTATGTCATCCAGTGTGATATATACTAGAAACTTGATTTAATTACATCCAGCTAAAGAGCGGAACCTGTACGATGATGGACGTGAAGGAATTTAGGGCAACGGTCCTTCATTTTAGTTAAACTTAATTTGTTGCATAACTGTTATCCGTTGAAGGAGTTTAAGTAGTTTTTAATACCTCTCTTGCTTCGGGCTTTGTTTAAATCTAGGATAAAGTGCATCTAATACCTATCCTTCTTATAAACTCTTAGGGATAAAATTCTTTGGTAAGAAATTGTTGGCTCAACAACTAAAGACACTGGCGGAGATTTAAAAAATATGGGATGGTTTATTAGATCGATCATTATTTCAGTGAAGGAAGAAAACAATTTCCAGTTACACCAGTAAAAAATGCTGAAGAAAAAATTATTTCGAAAGTATGGACCTGTTTTTTCTGTATCAACTTCTCTTAAAGTGGGTCGTCGTTGCGACGTTATGTATGCTAGCCGCAAAGAAAAGAATACCTTCATTCTCAAAAATATTTCAGTAAAGCTTTTATAACAAACGAACAAAACACATTGAAACCAATATCATCACACCAATAGCGTCTGATATCTTCAGAGCAGCATTCAAATTGGCTTTCGTTAATTTTGATAGGTCCCGAAATTTCAACCATCCATTCATCGGACATACGTAAATCGGGATTAAAATATATCGGTCCACAAATTGGGCTTCAATTCTGTAGGCAGCTAGCGTAATCCGTCTTTGTAATTGGTTTTGCGGGTAGTTCGCAGTAAGAGTTAAGTGAATGTTTGACACTTCTGTTTCGTTTTGAATTACATTTTTAGGTGCTCCAAAGTTCTGGAATGGTAAGTTTTGACACGTGGATTTTCAATTTCGAGTTCGTAATACTTTTTGTTGGTGCCAAGTGTTTAGCTACACATCAATTCTGTTACTCGGAACAGTTTAGTTTGGTGTTGGTATTGTTATGGTAATTTTAATTCTTAATCGGATGAAGTTAGGTTTAGGATTATTTGACTTGGCTACAACGTTCTCTTGATGGAGGTTGGTCTTGGTATTAAAACAAATCCTAGCTCATTTTAATTAATAATCTCAAGACTCACAATAATTCTCTTTGATTAAAACATAAGAACTTCGTTTCCAGAATTTCGCTTGACTTAACTTTCGTCACTTCTTTGGCAAATTCTAAGACAAAATTCTTAACTCTTCACATCTGCGTCCATATTCAATACTTGTTGTTTGATCTGCTAATTGTTTTGAATAATTTATTTCACTTGACGAGTAATTAAGAACTTTGTTAGGGACTGGGTACTTAAAGGTGAATACTATAGAATTTATGCTGGTTTAAAGTACGTGATCAAAGTTCTAATGCCTACGTCGAAAGCTTCACTGAATATGTATAGGATTGTCCTGGCGTTGTTTCTATTTGTTTGTTTACTGATTATAAAGGGATCAAACTTGTGAGAGGTTCTATGTTTATTTATCATAACGTTGGATTCTTAGGTATTTACTGCTGTTTTCTTTGAGTGTTTGTGAAACTGACAAGGTAATTTTATTTTGGATTTTAATTTATTAAAATCTTTGGATTACATGTTTATTTTAAACAAATTTTGTTTTGCTTTATTTCAAATGGAATTAACAATATTTTGGGGCTTGTTTCAACTTATTACTAGGCTGATAATTTCATAAAAATGCTGTTCCATTTTTCGTGGAACAGGCATTGGCGTAGACAGGCAAATAAGATATATAAAAACAAAGAAAAAATCGAACTTTATCCTTAAAAAGAAATTGCCATTGTAGTGAGAACACAGTACTATAGCGACGCTTTTTCCAGTTTCCATAGTAGGCCAAATGGACAATACTGCAATGGAAAAAATGTACAGACTAAAATCGATTGCCAGACCGCGATGTGATACATTCAATATTATAACCACAACTGGAAATTCGTTTCGCGGTATTTGCATATGCGGTCGGATATCACCTACTTTTTGTGACGTCATAAACGTTTTAATGTAAACGAACGTCGTTGTAAGTAATTAAAGCTCCAACATATTTAAAAACACTCGACACAAATTAAAAACCCGGAGCGGGATGAAAAAAAAACACAAAAGCAAAAAAATAAAGAAACCATGCCCCGAATTGATGCTTTTAAGCTGAATATTAAAATGGGGTAAGCACAAAGCATGGTAATCCATTTACGTAATTTTATTTTGAGTTCGCATAACCGAACTGTCATTCCTTGTGACGCCATATAAATGAACTGAAGGTGACTTGCTATAAGCAATGATGGATTTTTAAATGTTAGCGACACTGTAATGGGGTTAGGGTAATTTATGGGCGTTCTGAAATACTTTGAGTACCTGCTTATGTATAGGAAATTTAGGAGAAAATTCGTATGAAAAGAGTAAAGCATTTTCTGTTAACAACGAAATTCTCAAGTCATTTTCTTGTACATTTGGCTTGAATGCGCTTGGGAGACATTTTGAGTAGGTATGAAAGGAATTGGTTATGTGGAAGACTTTTCTCTTTACATGGTGTTTATTATTAGGATGTAAAGTTAAAGTTTGTTTTGCTAAAAAACGGATAGTCGGTAGTATTAATTATTTAATAATTTGTTTAAAGATTGTAATAATTTGTTGATCAAACTGACTCTACTTCAATTTGTCGTCTAACCATTTCATACAACTGTCAAAGAATGACAGTTGTGATTCGAATATACGGGCAATTTAAGTTGGTAGTCAATTTAATAAACAATTAATTTCCCTGACTTTACAAGGTGAGACTTTCAAACTGGACGCCTTCATAACACTGTCTTCTAATAAGACCGAGAAAAAATAAAATAAAAATACAACGAACTTTTCCACTCAAAAGTTTAGTTTCAACCATCAGAAGATACGGTATTAACGTAGAATTTATATCACTGTCTGAGGTACTCCGATAGAATAACGACTATTTCTTTACCGAAGCTTCATTTACAATCCACAAAAGAAAAACCATCCAGTCCACTAGTTACAAATTCACTGCGCAAACTGTTAAAAGATTCCCATCAAAAACTACTTCTATGCTAAGTGAGCGAAATCAAAAAACAATAACCTAGTTATAATAAACGGGAAACAATTTATAAAACTTGAACCGGGGAGCATTCAAATCTGCTCTGGCGCGTTCGACTTTTCAAAGTCACCGCCCGTAATTCATATTTCTGCAGTCTTTGAATTTCTTTCTCAAAACGAGTGTTTTAAGAAATTTTCCTATTTCATACTCCGCGGAGTCCCAGCTTGGGGCACAATTCGGTATCTGTTTCATTAACTTTTTTTAGTTCCTTGAGCTGATGTAATGGACGATGTCTTAAATTTAAAAAATGTTGCGTCATAAGTAATTCATAGGTTTTTTGTGTAAAGTATATTTTATTCACAGCTGTAATTTATGTATTTCTCGTGATTACTTAAGGCTTAGTAGGTACATTACCTATATATATTACTAGCTGATGCCAGCGACTTCACCCACGTGGATGACAGTTATTACCTTACTTGAGAACCACTCTAACCATTGATGAAAACAGCATGAAAATCGGTGCAGGAGTTTTTGAGTTTATCGCGTACAAGACGACAAACAGACGCGGCGGAGGACTTTGTTTTATAATTTGTAAGGATGTAAGGATTATTTAATTTTGAGTCAAACTATTATACTGGTTATGTTAACGAATGTATAGTTTTATAGTGGTCGAAATACTGTTGCTTTTTTACTGTGATTGCGAGATGCTACAAGGTTTAAAAGGAGAATAAACCATAGCAGTTACATACATAAACTCACGCCTTCTTTCCATGGGGGTAGGCAGAAACTACAGAACGCCACCTTTTTTTTTTTTTTTTTTTTGAGGGTGGGAAATCATCCAATGACTTCTCCCGCTCTGGGCGGAGCGGAAGGGCGTGTCAGACTTTTACTGACTAAAACCCACCCGTGTTCCTTCATTTGCCTGTTGCCAAGGTCCCGGTATCCCTTTCGGACTTTCCCGCAACCCTGGCAGACAGAACGCCACCTGCTACGATCCTTACATACTCATTTTGCTTGGTTTACATTCATACATCTGTTTACACACGCATTGAGAGTTGAGAGTAATATAATAATAATAATATAATAAATTTAAATCATAAAAAAGGAGATTGTAGTACATGAAGTTTACATAGTTAAAAAAAAAAAAAAAAAAAGACATGACTGTGACAAGAAGGCTTCCACTCAGCATGATGCTGCGCTAAGGAGACCCACAGCACAGCGCTGATTTTCAGTGGTCACCCGAAAAAGACGTACGGAAATCAAGTCAGGTTCAACAATTTGTACAAAATAAATTAATAAATAAAATAATAAATAAAATAAAACAAACAGTACTTAGAATATAATGTAACTTTAAGTAAAGCGAAATAGATTAATAAATATTATTAAATCAGCAGGCATCACTGTGCGTACATAAATAAATAATGTGGGTACCTACATGAGAATATACAGTTTTTGTCTAGCTCCCACCCTAGTTAGGTATACATATAAGTTTGTACCATGTCATACACATCTGGTGGGTAAAGTTCTGCTTTCCTAGCTAGATTATAGAATAACCTGTATTAAGGAATAGCAGTCCCTGTCCCTTACAAAAAGATACAATAAACTAGTACAATTATAAATTATTTATTTTATAATACTACAACAAAGTTTAAATAATTGAATATGTGCGTGTGTGTGTGTGTATTCGTGTGTGAGTGATTGTATTGTGTTGGTGGTGTGTATATGCCTGTGTGTGTGATATAGTGAAAGATAGTGTGTGTTTGTTTTCATTGAAGTCGTGTGAGGTAACATTTGATATGTCACTGTCACTGTCAGAGTATCACGCACCTGGCTTTTCTGAAGAACTACACTAATAAGTAATAAATGTCCTCCTAAGGCGTCGCTTCCCGTTTCCAAGCCAGTTAATAGCAATGAAAACAGTTCCAGATGATTTCCGCAATATTAGGTATTGTGTCGACGTTCAAGAGCCTCAAGAGTCGACGTTCCAAATTCTAAAAGCATAAATGACATTTACTCAGTAAAATCAGCCTTACACTTCACACGTCACATAATTATTACATTCACACATAGCCAACATGATCTATGAAAGAGCCAAATTCAAAATACGCCCCAATTAACGTTATTTGTAACACTTAATAATAGAAAAGGTGTATCTTAAATATTCCTTTTGTTTGTCGTAAGCTTTAAATGTACAAAGTTGAAAGATTGTTTGCCATCTTTGACTCTAATTTCAATAGAAATGAGCATCTCTCTAATCACGCTTCTGAACTGTGTACTTTGATTTCAATGTTCATTGGTATTTTGAAATAATGAATTCTTTAGAGTATTGTACTTTGGGCTGTATTGACTGAGATTGAGTTGGTAGTATCGAGTATATCTGCCAGGGTTGCGGGAAAGTCCGAAAGGGATACCGGGACCTTGGCAACAGGCAAATGAAGGAACACGGGTGGGTTTTAGTCAGTAAAAGTCTGACACGCCCTTCCGCTCCGCCCAGAGCGGGAGAAGTCATTGGATGATTTCCCACCCTCAAAAAAAAAAAAAAAAAAAAGTATCGAGTATACATATTTTGCGCTCATTGAAATTGATGGTAAATATTGGTGATTGACTATAGCTAGGCGTGTCGTGTTAGGAGTTAACGCGAGTTTTAATAAACACAAAACATAATATAACATCACGCCTGGATTACCGGAAGGTTTAGGCAGAGGTGTATCTATAGTAGGTACACCCACATATCGCCATTTATATTTAAGGCTGTACCTCAGATTTTATCTCGCTCGCACCATACTACTCGCGACCTGAGTGAGAGCGAGACGGAGTGGGGCGGTAGCGGGTATCAAGCCTCGAAAAGTGTAGGTAATTGCTTTTTACGGTGAAAATAATGGTATTTTAAAAAACATAAGACCTGCTTTATAGATAGTTAAGTTATTATGCAAAGTTTCATGATCTAATTTGAAGTATTTTTTTAATACCAGCTGTTTATAATTTTTTTTAGAGATAACTTTGTATTTTTTTCTATAGAGAAAATTTTATGTAATCGTGTTTTCGCCAAACATAGAACCTAGCATCAATCCTCAACTTTAACATATATTTATTTCAAAACTAATGCCGCAGTATTTTCGGCATAACAGAGGATCATGCTAAGCAATTTGAGGTAAGGTGCGCCCTCAACTTCCGTGTGGCGAGCCTATTGCCTTCAATCGGGCACAATTCCGAACTTCGGGATGTTTTACCAATCAGTGTTGAATTAAAAAAAATACTATTATTATTATTCTGGCAATAATTTAAATTCTTAATTATTTTATTGGCATTATAAACTTGCATGGAGCGTACGAGCAAAAGCTGATAAACGTAGATTTTATATTTTTACCGACTTCAAAAAAGGAGGAGGTACTATTTTCGGGATGATTGTTTTTTTTTTTTCCATTAAAAAGATAAAAAATACAATCTTCTTTACTTCATTTTATAATATATTTTAATTGAAAAAGGTATTAAGTTTTATTAAAAAATAAAAGCATACCGATATAATGTTATTCCTTAATATTCCTTTATTATTTTCATTTATTTTGTTGTAAGCGGGATTTATTTAGCATTTATTTTGTCCATTGTTTGAAATCGGCTTAACAATGTATAAATAAATGTATTGTGATTTTAACCACCACTCACCAATATGCCAAATTAATATGTGGCTTATTGTTGATCAGATTTTTTTTTTTTGTAGAAATACAATTGTGTTTATTGCCACACGGTAATAATAGAGATGTCTATCTTCATCATCCTTTATTTACTTCTTCTTGACATGGTGTCAGAGTTTTTATGCCGCCCATGGGCCTCATGACTTGGCTTCACATGCTGTCGAGAAATATCTCTTCACGACCTTCACCGTTTTTGAAGCAAGAGATAAACACTAAGCATAATATGAATCCGAAAAGTCAGAGAGGCGTGTCGTGGGGTTTGAACTCGAGACCGAGTGGACGGAGGGTGATCTATTATTTCCGATGGAAAATACTTGAGTGTATAGTGTGGATCTCGCTAAAGAATGTACTCAATTGCTCCTAGAAGAGTTCCATGACAGAGCAAAAATCGGAATGGCACAACTATGCATTATTCCGACACTAAATTTCGCGCTTGTATTCAGCGCCGTATTTCCTAACCGCAGTGACACAAGGTTCCTGCTCCGAAGCAAAATTACTGGAACAACCAACCAAAGGAAAACCACCTCTGTATTGAACATAGTAAGAGTGAATTTCACTGCTAATGTTAAAATTGCACTTCATTATTTGACAAACGATTTAAAGGTGACTTGCAAAATTTATCGCGGATTTTATTCTTGCATCCCCGCCCAAATTGACAAAGAACGCAACGATAAAATGGCTAAAGGGGTCACGTTAGGTATTTTTCGATTATACAGGAATTTCTCATCTACAGGTGCCATGAAACGTGCATTGTGCTTTGAAGTATTATTAATATGGGAATAATGCTTTTACAGGTAAGAATTCACCTATATCTCAGTGGTAAAGCATATTTTCAGAATATTTATGAATTGCAGCTATTGTGTGAATTGAATTGTGAATTTAAATTAATAATTTTATATTCAGTCTCTGACTGTGAGTCAGCGATATACTAAACCTTAGGAATCTATATTGGGTAGATACTATATCTGTACACATAAATAAAATTGAAGTGTCTGTTTTTAGTGTCAAAATCATCTTTTTACTAAATGTAAAAAGATGATTTTGACACTAAACGGTACAATAAAAAAGAAACAATTTTAATATTTTTTGTCTGGCTGTCTGTCGATTTGTTCCGGTTAATCTTCGGAACAGGTAGACCGATTTTTACAGGACTTTCACTGGCAGGTAGCTGATATTATAAGGAGTAACTTATTTTTGAAAAATAATTAGAGTACACGCGAGCGAAGCCACGGGCGGCAGCTAGTAAGAAAATAAGAAACAATAATACTGAATTTTCGCTATTGTATTTCAAGAGTGTGAACGTGCTCACTTTTACGTTCCTCTCACATAACTGCCGGTCTATTCTGTAAACATCTCACTGTGAAAATTGGTGAAGTGAGCTGTCAATCCCTAAACGTCAGTTGGAGTGACAGCTCACTTTTAAGCTCACTTCACCTAAGTTTTCACGGTGAGATTTCTACAGAATACTGTTGTTTTATGAAAACAATCGCATTAATTCATTTTTGACATTAATTCTAAAATAACTTGAGTGATCGAATGCAACCAGAGTCATTTTTCTAACAGCCTGCATGATGTAATATTCCCTTTTAAAGACAACACATATGTAAGACAATAAAATCCGCTGTCAGTAAGTACACTAGGTGGAGTTCAGCGTTGAATGCGGACGACTGATCGCAGATTCATCGGAAAGTAAAATTTTATAGTACTTTACCAGTCCAATTATACCACTAGTGACTTGATGAAGGTACCTTAAAAGTCACTAGTGGTATAATTGGACTGAATCTATTAAATATCTTTTACATTTAAGAGATATTCGGGCACAGGTCCATGAAAAACCATAATAATTATGTAATAGTGTTAATAAAAAATGCGGGGTTTAGTTACAACCAGTAGTAACATAACATGACGCCTGTATACCCCGAAGGGTTAGGCAGAGGTGTACCTATAGTTCACCCACATTTCTCCAGTTATGTTTAAGTTTCATGTAATAGGGGGCGAGCCTAATGCCATCAACCGGGCACAAATCCATACTCCGGGACGCTACTGAGAACTTCCAGATGGAAACACTTGCACTATAAAAATCACCCTTACTGCTACGGCATAAAGGCGTTGTCAAATTGGTACCACTGATAGCCGATTGACTGTACTGACAAGCAATAACAAAAAATACACCAAACTAAAAACGAAAATAGACATTGCATTCTGAACGCTTTGAATACAGAAATTCAACTGGATAAAAATATTCTTACCGTATTACGTCGGAAACGTCTGGAATCTGTGAATTCCGTAAGTGAATATTGAAAGATACATAACTTAGACACGTATCTATGTTCGGGGAACATTTCTACAATTGTACAGAGGGGAAATATTAGGAATTTATTTGTCGTATATCTTTCCATATACGAAATCTCATAAGGGGTCATTGTACTCATCATTATACAGGGTTACTGGTAACTCGACGTATTCCTTGCAGGACGTCATAGTAGGGTTAAAATGCAACAAATTAAGCCACCAAATGTTCTACCGAAATTCAGTAGTTTTTGAATTAGTTAAGAGTTTTAGTTTTTTAATGAAAAGCCCAGATTAAACCATTTGAAACCAATTTAAAAATGATTTACGGCGCGACTGTACTGAAATTTAAGTTATTATCATAGTTGACGCCGTAGCAGACCTTTGTTAATAATTAAAAGTTCAATAATGCCTAAAACTTTGGCAAATATCACTAACCAAACATTTAATTTTTTGTAATTTTTAGCTCTAAAACTCTTAACTAATTCAAAAACTACTGAATTTCGGTAGAACATTTGGTGGCTTAATTTGTTGCATTTTAACCCTACTATGACGTCCTGCAAGGAATACGTCGAGTTACCAGTAACCCTGTATACAACTTTCACTATGGGACTAAAGCAGAAATCGCTCAAAAAAAGTCAGTTGTTCCCTACATTTATATTCGCATAGCTCGAAAAATGTAGGGAACAGCTGATTTTGCCATGAGGAGCCTGATAGGTACTATCGAAGAACTTCATATCTTAGCAGTTTCAAAACAAAATCCTGTGAACACGATGACCACATCTGTTACCGCCCCGGTTCTATAACGGCCGAGCGCTGCAAGCAGAAATAGTCCTTACGGTACATAGATATGAACTTCTTCGATGGTACATGCTTGATTTTCCCTAAAGCGACTTTCGTCCTTAACTGGAATGTTGAGCAAAACAACGGACAAAATAGGAGTGATACTTACTAATGTCAAAATGTACCTACAAGGATTCGATAAGAGCTACTGCCGAAGCAATAAACGCTGGGCGAAAATAGACATTATGATGTTGTAAATAAGACATAAAATTCTCTTGAAAGCTGTCCCATACAAAACTTCAAGTCGACCCAAATGTTCTATACATTTGGGTAGAGTTGAAGAAAACTAATATTACGTTGTTAGTCCCAAAGACAAACCTGTTCTGTTTGATGGTCTGTTTCACACCCTTAAATATGACCACACATTTCTGAGACACGCTGTATAATTAAAATGTAGGTACGGCATGTCTTGCTTAACGATAGGTACTATAAAATACATAGGCCATAAAATATCTACCTACAACGAAGCTTCAAACAGGAAACAATTTGTCTCCCTTATTAAACACCAGCAAAAGTACCAAAAATAAGCACCTAATCTGCAATATTTTTACTCTAAAATCACGCGATAACAACCTACTTACCCTCTTAAAGGCTTAAGAACCCAGTGTCGTTGACGAAAATTGATCTACAGAGGTTTCCAGTAAAGTTGAGATGGAAATTCCAAAATTAATGTTAAGGTTGGGATACACGACGACACTAAATCGCCGCTAAAAGTAAAGTCAGGATCTGAGATCGGATAATCGGATGCATATTTATTTCAAGTTAATTTTTTGCCAAAAATTCCAGAAAATCCAGAAATGCACAACTAGTCTTATACCGTGGTGTAGAAATGAAATATCAGCCCTCTTATGAAGGTTGTCTTAACTGTAAGCAACGATTTGTAAGTACCTACCTAAGGAGGTACTCGTATATCTGTAGAGTATTAGATTCAAAATGATTGGACATACACTATTGCGACACCGAATTGGAGATATTAATATTTTCACTGTCTTTCCCAGCCGTAGCTGTAATTGACGCTTTTTTATTGAAATACAAAAGTTGCAATCGCAGCACGTCGATTCAACGCGAATGAATGTACGACACAGAATCGAATCAGAATCCCGTGTCACCAGTGTCCATAGACAGCAAATGCAATTGAGTTCACTTCGAGCTAGGAGTTTGGCTCAATACGCGATGCGGCGACGCGACATAGACAAGCTTACACCATTGATATCTTGTGTCAAGTATCGTCGTGTATCCTTACCTTTAAATTCGCACGTTATCTCGCTAGGGCAAAATGTACGTAACACCTCTTACAATGGCCTGTCCCTTCATATTAGGTCGGCCTTTCGCCTCCCGGGATTATATGGCTGTAGTAACCGAGGTCTTAGCGCGTTAAGTACTTTCTCGTTGCTACATGAAGCTAGCGAATTATGTATTGATTAAATTATTCAGGTATAAGATAATGTTATGTGGGAATAAAGCTTGTATCATTTAGATTTTCGATGGAAACGTGGTACCAGGTTTTTGAAAGATAGGAATGCATTTATTTTGTTATAGGTTTTTTTTTTTTTGAGGGTGGGTAATCGTTAAATAACTTCTCCCGCTCTGGGCGGAGCGGGAGGGTGTGTCAGACTTTTACTGATTAAAACCCACCCGTGTTCCTTCAGTTGCCTGTTGCCAAGGGTCCCGGTATCCCTTTCGGACTTTCTCGCAACCCTGGCAGTTGTTGTTATACCTGCCACACACTCTGTAAAAATTTCAAGTGTCTATCTGTTACGGTTCAAAAGATATAGTCTTATGACAGACGGACGGACAGCGGAGCCATATGCAAATCTTGGGTTCATTCGATTTATCGATTCTGGTTAAACCACGCTAGGGTCAGTGCTTTTCATTGATCGAAACTTGATTTATGATGCTGTTAGCTTGTACAAAAAGACAATACTTAACTATTATCACTCTTAAAAAAAAATATCACAGTAGATACAGCTACAAGTCTTCAATATTTTTTTTACATAATTGATAACGTAATAAACCTTAAAACAGATAATTAAACTGCATTGTATGGTTAAAAAGACGGCCAAAAAATATTTTAAATCATGCAAGTTGAAGTTTGTGTTTGAGTTTTATGTTGATCGCCATAACATACATACAGAATTTATCAGAAATCATTTACGGCTGATTATTAAAGAGCTTCCAAATTCAAAATTCAAATTCAAATATTTGTTTTGGATTTACGATATTATTTATTCGTTCAGTTGGATTCTATAGTGTAAATAACTTGACAACATTAGGTATAATATAAAATAAATAACTACCGATATTACAAGCAGATCTGGGTCAGCTTACTACGCTTTTCCTAACAATCATAATAGGTGTCCTCGATACCTGTTTACCTCGTCAATCGGGAACCTTTTTCATCGTGTTTTCATATGAATAATACCTACTTCGAACCTACTATAAGAAAAAAAGAAAATATGACATCATTACTCTCAAGATTACTCTCAAAGCGTCTACAGATTTGCTCGATTTTTGAAGATCGTTAGTATCGCTCGATGTTATGTGTTTTAACGATCTATAAGATCTGACAGTTTTGCTCGATTTTACTGATCGATGAACAATACGGTGAAGCATGCCAAAACTACACCTCCGCTCCGTGCCTACACGCTCACATGCACACATTAACAACCATTTACAATTAAACTGCAATGAAGCTACACGTCACTAAGTGCACATATGTTTACGAAACCGGCTTGACGTCACTGTTGACAGTGCTCTGTCTTGGTTTTTTTATTTGGTCTGACATCCTTACATACTCCTCCTGCTTCGTTTACATTCATATATCACGCACGTCGCGAGTATTATGCACCTGACCTTTCTGAAGAACGTCACCAATAAGGTCATATGTCCTTTTAGGACGACATCTCACGGCTTTCCACTCACATCTGCCTTTTGTTAGTCGCCGATCGTAGGGTGTGGCGTTCTGTAGTTTTGCCCATGGGAGGATGGCATGATGGCGTTATGTTATGTTTAGAAATAGGTTATTATAGGCTTCAACTTGTTAATTAATCGATCGACAAATAATTAACAATGGCCACCGACCGATCGTCTGTTCCTTACACATTTATTCAATTTTGCTTGATCACACGTTTTGATCGTCAAAAGCAATTCTATAAGCACCTTTACAATAACACAATACCATCAGCCTATAACACTCACACCCAATTACCATTATGGGCATCAGTAATTTTGATACGTGTTAGTAAAAAGGTAACATCCCAATGAGTAGGGATATGACAAGCTATATTGGTAATGATCGTTGATACCGTATGTTAAAGCGTAAAGAAAGTACAGTTACAAGTTATTTCAATGCAGCACCGACTAATTGCATAACATAAAGAAAATTTCCTTATAATAACGAAGGTAAAAACTACGAAAAGATTTATGAAAATTTATCCTCATATGGGATTAAATAGGAGATGAAAGTTTGAATGAAGGTTCACTATTTTTCCATATGAAAAATTCCTTCGGGCGCACGGCTTGTATAAACTCTAATTCTCAAAATAACTGCTTTTCTTACAAACAATTTTCCTCATTAAAACATTCTGTATCTACTTAACAAGAGTGAAGACTGTTTTTATTTTAACGCTTTGTATATATCCTGGATTGAAACCACTCACTTGACACAATCAACGGTCAAGTCGCTTCCTGAAACATCAAAGAAAAACTTCCTATTGCCTGAGTAAGCGAGAAGTTGAAGAGAAAGATAAATATTTTTATTGTCTTGTAGGTCGGACGAAACCTAAAATTTGAATTAAATTTGACTCGGGATAGGCAAGCAAATGACGTACCTACGTTGAATTTGTAAGCAACTTCATAAGTTGCACTTTGCGCTCTTTCTGAACAGTGAAGAAACTGAACCATCTCTTTCGGGTCGGTGAAGTTAAGCCGGGTAAACTTATCTCCAGTCGGTCGGTGACGCTGAACAACTACTCGGCTCCAGTCGTCATTATATATTAAAATTTGAATATCATAATTTTCACAGTTTTCGGCTTTAGCTTAAGGACACACCTTTTATTTTACACGTGTTTCTTTCATATATGCGCTCCTTGTTTCATTAATACCCATACCAAAGCCACCCCATCCAATATGGATCAACAAACATAATATCTTAAAATTTGTTTACATTACAATAATATTGTGATCCGTTTTATTTCATGAAGATGTAGCCCTTTGTATGATGGTATTGATTTGGAAATGCCTCTCAAATACTTCAAAGGCCTTTCTTATATGAAAGAATGTCGGTGGCATTATGGCTTTATACCTACCATTATTGAATTAAATGATTGATGTTTTTATGAGTCCATGTAAATTGCGTGTTTTTTTTTGCTTACTTTTTGGGATGGGCAACTAATTCCAACTTTCTGACTAACTGGCTGACTCTTTGACAATTCAAAAGTGCCTGTAAATGGTTTCATTGAAATAAATGCTTTGAGTGTGGAGTGTTTCAGGGCCTGATTCATCACCTACAAACCGCTATTGGCCTATAGAAGGCCGATAACAATTAAAATTCTATTGTGACAGTGACAGTTGGAGGTTTGTATACTCGGGCAGATACGTTATCTAATCTTGAAATGAAGCTATTTATAAAAGTTATATAACAAAGTTGGTGTGTTTCCCTAAAGTCTGTGTTTTAATCTCGTAGACTAATTTGACAGGTGCAAATGCAAGCTCCAAATTGAAAAAAATTAACAACAGTCACTTGAAATGTCAAATTAGTCTGCGGGATTAAAAACAGACTTTAGAGAGTATCTTGACACCGTAAAGTCAAACTTCGCTGCCATTATGTATTTTCATGACAGCGGTCTCTGCGCCAGTTATATGGAGGCTACCGCTTTCGTAAGAAACCATAGCTTTAAAGTTAGCTAAAAGAGATCGTTATCTGTTAAGGTGAAAGCGTCAGGGTAGCTCGCGAAATTCAAATTTTCTTATGTTTTTTACTATTTGCAGCTCAGTATCAGAGAGGCACGCCACAATAGCGGCGATAAGTCCCCTCTTTGAGGAGTGGATAGAGAGGCGCCACGGCGTCCTCACCTTCCGCCTGACACAGGTCCTCACCGGACATGGCAGCTTCGGGAGGTACCTGTGTAGGATTAGGCGGGAGGAAACGCCCGGGTGTCACCACTGTGTGGATCGCCCGGAGGACACGGTGGAGCATACGGTTGAGGTGTGCCCTGCTTGGGCGGAGCACCGCCGTGTCCTCGCGGAGGCGATTGGCGGCGGTGACCTCTCGCGTCCGGCCCTGGTTCAGGCCATGGTACGGAGCGAGAGGGCATGGGAAGCCGTCACCTCCTTCTGCGAAGCAGTAATGCTCGCGAAGGAGGAGGCGGAACGCGTGAGGGAAAGGCAAAGTTTGCGCCCTCACGCCCCTAACCGCCGCCGTTGGAGACGCCCTGGGCGTCGGGAATCCCAGGCGGATTTCCGGCCACCATAGGCGCGGGCTTGCGGACGGCGAGCAACGGGCAGCTCGCCGTCCGATAAGGACCAGGCCCGGGTCGATGGCGCGTCGTGTTCCACGCGCGCCTCAAAGAGATGTCAGCAAAAATGACGGGGTCCAATAGGACCGATGCCTGCCAGGGTTGCGGGAAAGTCCGAAAGGGATACCGGGACCTTGGCAACAGGCAAATGAAGGAACACGGGTGGGTTTTAGTCAGTAAAAGTCTGACACGCCCTTCCGCTCCGCCCAGAGCGGGAGAAGTCATTGGATGATTTCCCACCCTCAAAAAAAAAAAAAAAAAAAAAAAAAAAAAAAAAAAAAAAAAAAAAAAAAAAAAAAAAAAAAAGTATCAGAGAGGCAATTCCCTTAATTTTTAAGAACATTCGCATTCGCAATGTGTCAAAAATACAATCAATTTACCAACATTTTTGACAAGTTTGACAGATTGCGACTTGAATGTGAACGTTTTTTAAGTACGATCATTGGCATTCTGGTTGAATGTTGATCTAAATATGATTCGCGGCCGTATCAAATATTTATTTATAGAATATAATCATAAAAATCATCAATAGACTTAGAGACTAAGTACATAATACATAATCCTATTGAATGACTATTTCATGAAATCATGACATTTGAGGATTATTCTAACTTAAGGAGTTGTATTGCTGAATCTAATGATTATAATTCTGTAAAGCCATATTTGCTAACGGCGCGAATCATAATTTAATCAACATACCACCTGAGACTGACTTGCAAAAAACGTAAGAAAGAATTACGCGGGCTACCTTGGCGCATCCCTCTTAAGAACGCGGTGAGGGGTAAATTCTCCATACAAACGTAATACATAAATCATTTGCAATTTGAGCATATTTCCACCATAATGTGTTGTTATTCGGATTGAGATAGTATTTATCTAGGTTCCTACATCTTTACTTTGTCCAAAAAACCTAACTAAAATAATGTTATAGCGCATTGAATTTCGCACATTTTTACAGCGTAAATTATATGTTTTAATAGTTTTTTCTGTATCTATATAAACAACAATACATGTGATATTGTTTCAGCAAAAACAGCCTATATTATCAAGTTACAAATTATCGAAAAATAATTGGAAAAACATTAAGTTTTCATTCATCACTTTAGATATTACGGACCGCATCAAAATTTATCATCAATTTTTGATAGCTAGTACATTAGCATACATAACATAGCTAGTTCATGTCAATGCCAATGTGTGCGTGGTCGTACAGTTCTCGGTAGCTGTGTGTATCGCTCCGACAGTCACACTAGCGCAACATTTGTAGCACTCGATTCGTAGTTGGGACCGATGCTCCGCCGGCCCCTTAAATATTAAAGGTTTTATCTACCTAGTGTATCTACTTCGCTATCGCGAAATAAATTCATACATTGTAAAACAACGGTCTTCTTCAGTTTGCTTCATACAGGAACTTAACTTGTTTACAGCTTAGTTTTATGTCTTACAAGTGCTAAACTTTTTCTATCCAGGCAACAGGATGCCATAAAAACCTATAACTATTTTATGAATAGTTTTGGTTTATGAACTTCTCTGATCCTATTATAGTTGTTACCAACGGAAAAAAATTCGCTTAAAAATTTACAAATATGACGATAATTAATATCATAACATAACATGACGCCTGCATTGCCCGAATGGTTAGGCAGACACAGTATTTGCTTCTCGCCAGTTATGTTTAAGTCCCATGTAATAGGGGGCGAGCTTATTGCTATCAACCGAGCACAAATCTTGACTACGGGCTGCTACTCAGAAATTCATGATGGAAAAACCTAATAACACTTTACTTGGGAATCAAACCCAGAACCTGCTGAGCAGTAAGGTTTGCGACCACCAGGCTAATGAGGTAGTTTTCCAATAGCAATGTATAGTGATAATTACAAAATAATTACATAATTATGTCCTAATATCACGTATCAAACGCAAACTCTAACCTACTAACACAAAATACACGTTACAATTTGAATTTCGAACCAATGTAATTTGAATTTTGAACCGGAGCCACGGGTCAGCCGCAGTGACCGCTTGGCACTCGATGTTGCCGTACTTTATGCCCAACGTGACGAATGGGCCTACCTACATACGAGCCATTTACGTACCTCTATGCTAAGAATTTATTACAAAGTGTGACTTTCAGCGGTTGAAAACTGGGAATTTAGGTACGTAATATTTTTGAGAAATATTTTTGGGGAATGTGACGGTTTAGTGAGCACGCAAATCATCTAAAATATGAAGCGTTCACGGAGCCAGGGTTCCATTACTTGCATTTTTGTAACTATATTTTGATTTAAAAGAGTGTCCGTGGAGTTTATTGCCCATTCTTCTCCATAGGAACCTAATATCTACGCTTTGGAATGGAATAGGTTGTTTTCTGACTAACTCCTTGATAATTCAAAAGTGTCTCTAATTGATGTCAATTAACTCAGCCTATCGCAGGCCAGTCTGTCCCTGTGCGGGAAAGTCCGAAAGGGATACCGGGACCTTGGCAACAGGCAACTGAAGGAACACGGGTGGGTTTTAGTCAGTAAAAGTCTGACACGCCCTTCCGCTCCGCCCAGAGCGGGAGAAGTCATTGAATGATTTCCCACACTCAAAAAAAAAGGCCATTCTGTCCCAGCCAACTTTTTAAGGTCGTCGCTCCATCTAGCTAGAGGGAGCGGGCGTCCCACACCACTTGCCGATACGCGGTCTCCACTCTAAGACTCGTCTGCCCCACCGGCCATCGGTCGGTCGACAAACATGGCCAGCCCACTTCAGCTTGCTTACTCTGCGGGCTATGTCGGTAACTCCAGTTCTTTTCCGGATAACTTCATCCCTGATCTTATCCTTCGAAGAAACTCCGAGTACGGTCATCTCCATAGCGCGCTGAGTGACCTTGAACTAACTAATTGGTTTAGTTGACATACATGCCTTGAGTGTGAGTTGAGTATGCATAATTCTTCTTCTCTTGTTTCGGCACGAAACGAAAAAAAATGAGAAACTTGTCGTAGTAAAAATAATAGAAGTCAGCAAGATGATAGTGGGTCTGCAGACTACGCCAGTCCAGCTGGCAGTGCTTTGATTTTCTCCTGTCGTGCAGACAAAAAATGAAATAAAATGGCCCATAACGATGCCGTGGTGCAAATATTATGCAGCCAGTAAGATTTGCGGGCCGAAAAAACTGTTTGTGAATAGACTCGACACTAAGAAATCAACAAACATTACCTAGTTGTTCATAAACTTAGACAGAACACTTCATTAGTCCTTGAATAATGTAATGAATATTCTAGTAAAACAAGCTCTAAACAACTCACGCCATCGTGTCATCAGCTCTTTGTAATAACATCTAGATTTACAATAATGATTATGATAGTTCCAATGAAAACATACTTCGAGCTGTCATCATTTCTAATACCCATAATACGAAAGTAAACAAACAGAAAAACTCCACATAACCAATAACTACTTTCGAAGATAATTACAACATAGGTAGTTTTCGAAGTATCAAACTGTTGCTAAAGCTGGTGAGCAAATGGTGTAACACAGATTTTTGTTTTTCCTTTTTTTCTGAAATTGGCGCTATTGTTTTCACTATAAGTATTAATCGGGTCTATCATGGGTCAGGTCTGTTACCAGTTAAAAGCTGAAAATATAATATATTTAGTTGATATAAGCAGAGAATTATTTTTAAATTTGAAATGAATACCTACTTAAAAATAATAATTTCAATCAATTTATGAAACCTCAAAATTATAGACAATCTTTTTATCAAAAATCATAATTATAATGGCACTCAACGGAGGGTCGAAACTACTGCGTAATACAAAATGTCGTACAATGTAGGTAGGTACAACATTAATTTAAATTATTTTTAACCAAAAATATGGTTACACCACTTTTGCATTACTGTTCTCAAATTACGTTTCTGTTCTCTTGTAAATGGGTTACAAACAAACTTACTGCGTCATTCGTTACAGTCATGTGTGAATGATTAATGATAATGCTGTAATGGTTATCAAGTTATCATACACGGTTCAACCTACTTTGCCTTTCGATTTGGCTGAATCAACCAAATAGAATCGTGTAAACATAGAGGTGAATCATTCAAAGACAACCAAATGTTTATTTCTGTGCCATCAATCATAGTTATTTTTAATTTTGACTACTCTCCTCTTGATTGCAAGTGAAGATGTGGTCGGTGCATGTAAAATACTGCTATTACCGACTTGAAGCCGACCCCAACATATTTGGGAAAGTGGTCGACGATGATGAAAATATGCCAATTTTATTGTGCATACGCAGTAAATCAATTTGGTAGAATCGTGTCATACTGCATTACCACAGACACTCGTAGGCATGTGGAAAAAGGTGTACGAGTATCATTACCGGTATCGTTAGCAGAATCGATAGTTCACAGAACAGAAAAAGTGATTAGGTATGAATGTTTACAGGTGAATTTTCATGTTACCGGGAGTCATTAATATTCCGTGATGGACTCGTCATGCATGGTGAATTTCTAGGTGGGATTCGACATGGGAATTGTATTAAGTGATGAATGAGTATTTCTGTAACGGAATTTGTTTGGGTTGTGGGTTGTAACATTTTATCCGCAAAATTGTTCTTTGCCTATATTGTAAAAAGGGGTCTTTGGTAAAAAACCAGAAAATCTTAAAATAGAAATGAAGCATTTTGGATGACTCTTACGGTATGGTTAACACTGGTGTCAAATATAAAAAAAAACAATACATTCCTGCCTAGAGTCTGTGCCACCACTAAATTCCAGTTGACGCTGCGCTAGTGTCTATGCCATTGCATCAAATTGTGTTTAAAAAAAATGTACTTCCACAATTTTCCACGGGCTTTCTTTCGTGGCGCGCACTCTAAGAATAATGTTATCGCAACTGTCAATATCACAAGTCACTGTAAGAAACGACGAAGTGGAAGTCCCTAAATTGTTTTAAAATCTATGGTTTTAAAATAATGAAATCTGAGGGCCAATTCACCCACCTAGAGTTAATATCAAATAAAATTTAGAAATGTTTGTTATATTGTATTAATCTAGGGTGGTTATATGTATATTTTGATTTAATGACGGGTTGCCACATATGCTCATCACGTTCACATATTGTTGTACATACGCCTACACAAAAACGTTCACATTCAATTCGCAATCTGTCAATTTGTGAAATTTTTTTTTTTTTTTTTGACAGATTGCTAATGAGATGCGGATATGGACGTTTTTAATGGGAATTACCCCGCAGGTCATATTTCACCGTTAATGAAAACAAACGCTTTTAGAACCATGTCGAGTCATTTTAAGTCAATTTAAGGCTCTGTGAAACTAGTTAACCACAGGCACGCAACGCAATATCTTGGAAGATCGATTGGTAACCAGTAATAACGTTAACTTCGTGCTGAAACATTTTTACAGAAGGTCGGACGAGCCCCTTTGTGTGGGACATAAGGGTTTGTGCAGACGACTTGTGATTGAGAAAAAAAGAAAAAAAAGTCGAGTATCGTAGTACAGAAAACGAAGTTCTTTTCGCGGTATATTATGTATAAAATAACAGGCACATTGAAAACAACTTGCCTTTTTGACAAAAACTATACAGCAAGATTGATAATAACTAGAATTTTACATTGAGAGTCAGTTGAAGTACTTATAGTAAAAAATAGCAAAAAAAAATATTTCTCAGTAGCAGCCCGGAGTCTGGATTTGTGCCCAGTAGAAGGCAATAGACTCGTCCCCTATTACATGGAACTTATACAATATTTATGTGGGTGTACTTAGGTACGCCTCTGCCTCACCCTTCAGGGAATGCAAGCGTGATGTTAATGTTTAAAGAATAGTACTTACAAGAAGAGTGTTCTGCTGCAATATTTTAAATGACAGCCACTGCACAGCTGCAAACTTCCATAGTTCTGTAACATTTAAAAAGCGATTTGTCATTCTCCATTCACAGGACTGAAACTTGCACTTTTCAACAAACACAGGTTTGTAAAAACTGTCTTCTAATAGGATATTACAACAGAGATAAAAATTTGCTGTTGAGGGCCTAAGTAATAACAGCCGCACAGGTCGATCGATTAAGTTTAGCTACGCTTTCCGCGGTCAGTCCATGGATGGGACCCCTCCGTGTCTCGAAAAGCACGTTACGCCGTTGGTTCCACTTTCATTAACTGTCAGTGTCATCATTTTCTAGAATTTTGACACTGACAGCTTTTGCACACAGATTTCCACTTATTAATTCTCTTATTTACATTATGTGCTCGTCGTCCGTATATCACTGCATCCCTCCAACATACAGAATCAGATTACATTTGCCTGACACATGCTGAGCTGGGCTCCCATTTGGTGCAACCTTGAGACGCATAACGCACTTTGGTTCTTTATTTGAATTTTGTAAGAGAATAAAAAAAAACTTCTTCGTATGACTATTGATTAATAATATAAAAAAATTGTTTCTTTGGTCCGCACGCCACTGCCAGTCACTACCTGAGTTATGTGAGCGGTGAGACGGGGGCGGTAGACTAAGACCAAGCTAACTCAGTCTGCCAATTTTTTCAATGGCGCCCTTTCTCGTCACCTCAGGCGGTGACTAACAGTCGCGCGTGGCAGAAGGGGCGATAAGCATTATAAGTATTTATATAGTTATTACCCAAATTAGTAAGCTTTTAGTGTCAGAATGATTACCGGTTATTTGCTGTACATGAAAGTTCTGTTGAATATATTTTGTGGGGAACATTTCTGGAATTCATAAATTGAAGCACAGAAAGACAAGGCTAGCCATTTATTAAATTAGACTTGTCAATATTTAATCAGAAAGCTACTTATCCGTTCACAAAACTAGGTCTTCATGGAGAAGAAGGACAAGAAACTCCATAGAAACAATATTACAGTTTTCTATCGGAATAATAGCAACATTATAAAAATATCAAGGAAAAGAACATGGATATTCCGTTATACAATTTACACATTATCAATGTTGGCAATAGTAAACCATACACAAAAACATAATCATAATAAGCAATAATTACAATATAATATCAAATTACTTAACTTACGTGACACCTGCCGGTCTATTCCAAACAACAACGGCACTAGAACCAACTAACTGGACATCTACCGAGCAACTGAACCGATAACGTCCTTACAATCCTTTTTTTATCCTACAAACGTCACTTTATGTTAAACATCTACCGTCATTTTAAACTAATTATAGATGATCTTATATTTTGGTTTAATAACTTCCGATACAGGTAATAAACAAATCTTAAGTAATGAAATAGTTTTAAAACATTATAAGGTAACAAAGTAATTTATTAAAATTGATTCGTAATTCTTAAATAAAATTCAATAGATTATGGCATCAACTGACAGTATTGTGACAATTGTTGAAACGGTTTATTATATTATATTGCACTATAAAATCTAAGATATGCTACAAGTATCATTAAATATTACGTAGGTAATAATCTATAGTAATAACATCTAAATACATTTTATAAGTAAAGTGTTATTTTTAGGTAAACACAATACCTAGTCAAATTAGGTATTTCTACATCGGTTCCAAGCTTCGTAAGTGTGACGGTGTCACTATCAAACAAACAATATTTTAATATTAAAATAACCTCACAATGAATAATCTAACACGCGCGAACTATAAGATAAATAGTGATCTCAGACCAACCAAAATAGAAAGACAGAGCATTACGAACATCAAAAATGACGCCACCTTTTTATCTATGTTGTGTAAAAAGGGTTGTCATTTGTTAAAGTTTTTCCCTATAATTTGGGGAATAATATTTTGGGTAGGATAATATTGTACGAGTTAGATATTGTTGAGTATGGTATTGTACCTCAATCGTTAGGAAGGATTCCGAAACAAAACCATTTTTTTTTTTCAAATTATAGAAAAATTAAGTTATAAGGTTGTTGAAGCGTAAATCATAACATCGTCGTTGGTATGTGTCATTAAGTAAATTGTTTTGAAATAAAATAGGTACTTAATTATATTTACAATCAACTTTATTAAATTCAAGAAGACCACGATAACAAAATCACTGACTATAGAAAGCACGTAAAAAGCGTTCGCAATTTGGGAAAAAATAAAATTTGGGACAGTAGTATTTAAATTAGCTAGTCTGAGAAACTAACTAAAATAAAATAAAAAATACATAGTCTCGTGTTTAATTACTGTTTTGATAAAATCTCATTTTTGTTTTTTAAATTGTATGTACCTTATTAGGATATCCGGTTTTGATCACACGGCGAAGTCCACGATTAGTTGAATAAAGGTCATTATTATCAAAATGATCGGAACAAACCACGCTGGTTTTCGATGGAAGCCATTCTGGATCATTCCGACTATTTCTCATAGCTACTATCTATTTACTTTTATTTTCAATATTACTTGGAAATCTAAAATATTAAATACATAAAAAAACAGGCATATAATTCGCTGGCCCCGGGCAATATAGCGGTAAACACCGGTTACGCCTTTTTTAATGCTATTCGATTTTTGGCTTCTCTGAGTATCAATTTATCACTCTTATTTTTTTCCGTTTTATTAAATAATATTTCTGTAGAATAAATGACAATAACAACTTTATTGCATGGAAAATTCTCTTACAACTAAGTTATATATTATTGCATTACTCTAAGAAACATTACACAAAAAACCGGTGAAAATCTTTACACTAAATTTCTAAACAAAGAGTAACAGTAATAAATTTTACCGCGTTTTTTGGAAATGAACGTATTATATCAATAAACTGTAAACACTCTATACGAAGTAATCACAAGAGATTTTATTCTGTACACGCTATTAAGCCTAAGATCTGGTTATAAAATTTCCCTGAAGAAGGTGGTAATCGGCTGATACGCTCGAGATCTAAAGTGGAAATTACGTCGTATTATTTTCTTACATTCTTGAATCTCAGTGGTCGGTGTGTTTATAAAGTCATTAATGATGTTGCAATTGAAACAGTATCGTCTATAATTTTTATAATACATTTTTTCAATTATTTCATTAAATATTTATACTATTACAATTATTAAAATATTAAAAAATTGGTAAAAAAATTAGCTATCATTTGACATTTTGAACGCCTGTTTTGGATCACTGTACGCTGCACTATAAACAAATTAGCTTCTTTTATTTTTCCTGTAAAATTCGATTTTTGATATTACCGCTTTATTGCCCGGGGCCAGCGATTATTACTCGAACTAAAAAATATCTAACGGGGAAATTTCAAATCATATTATGGCAATCCCCGCACTTTAAATGTCACTGTTTTCGTTCGTTCATTCGTTCAGGTTGTTGTTCCAAGTAACCTAAAATTCATAGTTTACTAAATTAAGAAACGATGTTATTTGAAGTACTTACATGTGAAAAGTGATTCCGTGAGACTTTTTATGTGATTTGCTATTGTTTTTACAAGTTTTCACTACACAAGAAGGCATAATTCTATTTTTTTTATTGAAGTTTACTAGACGACGACTCGTGACGTACTAGGAGCGATGAGCATAGTTTTTGTGTAGGTGTGTGCATGAGCCTGTGTGTTTACTTGCAGGAGCATAGTTTTGTGGCTACACGTTTGATGTACGTAGTGATCCGTCTTTCTATTTTGGTTGGTCTGAGATAGTGATGTATCTGCGTGCAGACCCAGGGTAACTTTATTGTATAGTTTCTTTTTGTATATGTAGCAGGTAATTTTTAAACCTTAGAACTAAAAATACCAAATGTTTTTATTTCATGAAATGAAGGTGGCCAGTCGTTCCAGCAGCGAGTGGGAGCGAATTTGAAGTTTCCACGGAAAGCAGCAGTTCTATGCGTTGAGCCAACAGAAGGTAGGAACTCTCATTTTAACTTTATTTATATCTCAGGACCTAGACAAATTCCTATACTATCTGATTTTTTTTTGTGTAGTATTAGCTTCGGAGATTTCACTTGACAAAGACATCACTAAAGGGTCCAGGTGTTAAGTTTGGTGCACTGTGATCGCGTCCCAATGCTTCCTTGCCGTTGTCGCCGTGTCGCTTGTACTCAGTCGTCGCACCCAATTTGCTTATGTAAATACGCAGTTTCCGTTCTGACCTGAATAATTCATTGCCCAACGTGAACGTTTGACTCCCGCCAGTTTTGAAAATCAACAGAAAACGGAACGTCTACACAAATACAAAGGAGTCTAAATTATAAAACTTTTTTTGAAATTAGAATTCTAACGGTCCTGTTTGTTTATCTTCAATTTGAATTTGGAAATGGTTTTTGATCAGTACCCGTAGATAAATAACTTTTTGGTAAATTGCAATTTTATTGGCAAACTCGGACGTGTTTTCGGTTGTTTCATAATTGGTTATTTACCTTTTTGTTTTATCTTTAGCTTGCAGTCATTACAATTGTTATTTCTTTACTTTTTTTCTGATTTTCCCTATAATTTTTATAATATTACTTTTCTGTTTTGGAAAGGAGTCCATTTTGATTTATTAAAAGATTTTGTTTACCCTAGAACGACCAAATATAACGAACCTTTTCACAATTTAATATGAAAATGTTTAAATAACGTATCTCGTCCAAAATTTCAACTACATCACTCTTAATATAATAAACTCCACACCACATCTAACTACCAACATTCTAAATTGAAAATCCAAACGAATTTTGCATTTCGTCCTCACGAAAGTTTCGCACTAAACGAGCGTTTAAATTGGCGCCGAAACAGATTCGCAACATCATTCGTTCTGAATATTGGCATCACGTAGAGAAAGCCCTTAGGGGGATCGCAATACGAGCCAAGGGGTTCGAGAAAATAAAATCGCTGCCTCCACTAGCGTCCCCCAGACGACTCAATACTGGTACCTTAGTAAATTGGACCTTTAAAAATACGACTTATTGGACTCATTTTTTCTGTTGGTTTGTTTTGGTTGTGCAGGTGAAATATTTTTTTTGTCATGAATGGAATTTGTGTCTAGAATTTTCATATTTCTTGAGTTCTGGTAATGGTCAGGTATGGCTGCGTTAGACTTACCAGCGCCAGCGCCTTTAATCCATTTGAAATAAGATTAGACATATAAATAAGCATTTTTTACAGTCCGTACAACCGATTTTGACTTCTATTGCGTTGGTGTCATGACAAAATAGCAGCTGCAGTAGACAGTTGGTATTCTGTAACTTTTTTGCTTTTAAGGCCATCCTTATGCCTACGGTATAGAAGTCAAAATCGGTTGAACGGACTGTAAAAAGGTTTGTTTTTTATTCTTATTTCAAATGGATTATAAGTACTATTCCAGCAATACCTGCTCTCCTGTTCATAAAAACTGACATTTAGGACGGACGTACTGACGTAGGTGCGCGCCGCCGCCCCGCTCTATTAGACGTGCCAGTAGCTAGGACTAACCTGCTCAAGTTTGCCCCTATGTCTCGAGCGGCACGTATTATTAATGTTATTACGACATCGGAGGATATATTTGGGCAAAACCTACCGAAATTCATTAAAATGGCACAAAAATTTATTGAAAGAGGTCTCATCTTATAATATTTGTCATGTTTATATTAATTGTTACTTATAACATCGCCTTGGATGATTTTGTGAAGGTGTTATAATTGTGATTTAAATAAATAAATAAATAAATAATTTAACTATACAAAAATATACAATTTAGTTGCTGGTAGTTTAGTAATTAATGCAAGAGCTTTTGATTAATTTACATTACCCATAAAACTTAATTTTTCCGTTAGGGACGACGACTTACGCAAACTTAACCTATTAAGTGCATCAAAACGAGTATGTCCAGAAAAAGTATATTTTGGTTTTCTTTTGCGCGATTCGTATAAATTTTCAATACATCTAAAACCAAAAACTTTCAATATGCACAGTAAAAATCTATGCGAAATATCAGAGTTAAATAGATTCGAAATTATTTTCTCCTCAGCAATTTCCAGTATAATATCTTAGCAAAATCTATTAGTGTCAGCTTAATCATGTTTGTACAGAAGTTTAGCTTGTAATTAGATAATTGTTAGCGTTGGTATTGTAGCTCATTACATACGTTGATAACAAAATCTTATCTTGCCATACGAATAATAAATCATGTAATCATCTGGTAGAGTGAAATGGCTGACTTAATTATTAACTCAAATGATATAACAAAAATAGCAAATTGTTTTTATTTTAAGTGAACAAGATTTCCTTCTTGGCCAATTCAATCTGCCTAGCTTTTTCCCAACTATATTGAGGTCGGCTTCCAGTCTAAACAGATGCTGCTGAATACCAGTATAAACATGGAGCGATTACCTAACTGACCTCCACAACCCAGTTACTGGGTAACACGATACCCCTTGGCAAGACTGGTTGTCAGACTTTTGGGCTTCTAACATTCTTCAAATTTTTATTCAAACTTTTCATATGCTAGAATTTTTTCACATGCCCTAATTCTGGAAATTTCCCTTTCGCGTTCGTCCTTTGTTTACTTTGAGTAAATTCTTGTCCCAGTCACTGTTACGTTGTTGTTATGTATAGAACATGTTAGCAAAGGAAGGATATGGAATAGGGATACATTTCGGCGTTACAAAGGAACAATACCGTATGGATAGTGCTAGACGTCCAATGTTGGTCTTCTTGTGCTTAATTTGTACTGCGAATAATATAACAATGGTAACTAGAACTAATTATCTGCTGGAGGAAAACACCTTATTTAATGACTTTGCCATAAGTTAGTACTGTAAGGAGTTTGTATGCGAGGCGCAACCTCACGTGGTACAGGCTGGCTAGAGGGCAGCCGTGTGTTTCGAACGTTCCAACAATTTGGATTAAAATATGTTAGGAATGCATTTTGTTTTGGTTCATGAGTCTCGCTTAGCTACCGAACAGTGTAAGCGTCTCTTATAAATTAAATATTAGAATAAACCCTCTTTGAACCCTCGCCGTCTTTGGATTTGCCACCTCACACACACCCTCACACCGAGATAACGCTCCCAAGCGTTATAGTACATACCTCTTACTGTGATGACCAATCCGTGTGCAACGGTACCATAATGGCTTCTTTTGCATCCGTTTCTTACGTTATCTATCATTAGGTCTATAATGATACAGCAATTATCATTTGCAAGGCAAGTTAGAATAGGCTTATTTTTTGTACATATTTAAATCACGTGCAGTCATACAATTACTATCCACCGTTTTATTGCAAACTGTAATTCAATAATAGTTCCTGAAATATACATGAATTAGATGAACAATAATTTAATTCAAATACAAATCATTTGATCTAAATGTCCAACATAACTCTATTCCCTGAAACATCATTCATCAATTTCATCGCAATTAGAACCATTGTACCATAATTCCTATTGTTTCGATCAATGATCAAATTCAGAATCCGTCAGACATGAAAATTTTGCATAGCGTATTTAAATATTGATACTGGTCATAGATTTTTCTCTCCTATCTAAAGTTTACTCATCAAAGATTGAAAAAGGAACTTCGTTTCTCCGGGAATCGGAAAATAGCCAAGCAATCACAATTTTAAAGGAACAAATCTCCATTATTTCTAGCTCCATTTCCACATTGGCGGCGTCAATGGCAAAAGCTTGCATCTAATAAAACTTTAACACAAGGATGTGAACCATCTTGTAATTTGAACAAAAATTCAAAAACGGAATACTTTCTAGGGGCAATGCGACCAATTTGCTTATGTAAATATAAAACCATAGTGTTGAATAATCCAAAGCACAAACACCTTCGTGGAAAATCAACAGTTTCCTTTGTGAATCATGTATGAAACGACTGGCCTTACGTGTTACTTTTTTGTTTACATTTGAATTTGGAATACATTTTGTCATGTCATTTTAGATAGTTGCGCTAATGAGGTTTTAATAACACACACGCATACTCTTTTGATGTTATACTTGACAGCAATAAAGCGAGTCGTCATTTAAAGTTTCAACAAAAGTAAAAGAACGACATCAATTTCGCAGAATTTGCTTTCTCAATGACAGAAAAAGTAGCAGCCGGTATTAATGTCAAACTTTCCGGAAATAAAAATGAAATCCATAGGAAATATTTCGACGAGAGTTTCTAAACCTATTAATATTACTCCTAAAGAAGTTATGCAGGAGGAGTTTAATAATAAAACCAATTGAAACGAATATTTACTGAAATGGACTCAGTTAGACCACCGGTCCACCCAATCATTCGCCATTCTCTTGTTTCAATTGCGCCGATAAATTGGATTCCACGTCAAAAGACTATCGTTTCAATGATTCAGATTTTGCAACTACAAGCGTTTTATTCCTATTCAATTCCCGTAGCAGTTCTAAAGAATTTTTAATCATATCATGTCATTTTTTTCTATATTGATGGATTGAAACATTCGGGCTATTACATTAATATTTATAATTAAGTAGAGGATTTTTTACCTATGCATGTGCAAGGGTACCTGTAGGGATTGTAAATAAACGAATGAGTTGGTATCTCTTCTCTCTTTCGTGCTTCCTTGGCCTTATACGAACAAACGTCTTCGTCTTTACAAACTGCTTTGCAGTTTGGCAGGGGTAATATAGGTTTGTGGGAAAGTCCGAAAGGGATACCTTGACCTTGGCAACAGGCAACTGAAGGAACACGGGTGGGTTTTAGTCAGTAAAAGTCTGACATGCCCTCCCGCTCCGCCCAGAGTAAGAAGTCATTCGATGATTTCCCACCCTCAAGAAAAAAAAAGGGGGTAATACAGGTTATTGTTAGTATGTCGGCAATCCATTAAGAGGATGTAGAAGAGGTCATTTGCAAACCATTAATGACCCCGTATGACTCCAATGTAATTTGATATTTTGATTACATTCATTTTACAATATAAATGTAAATTACGCGAAAATGGTTGACGTTTTTGCACCATGTTTTGATTTATTTGCGAGTATCAAACGACGAGTATGTTGCATAAATGGCAATTTTTTTACTAGGTTAACTTAGAAACTTAATTCAATTTTTGTTTTTCTTTGAAAAGTTGACACCTCCTCGCGTTCCTGAGAAAAAGGATCTTGACAGACAGACAGAAGGTCAGACGGACGGACAACAAAGTGATCATAGAAGTTCCATTTTTTCCTTTTGAGGTACGGAACCCTCAAAAACAAACGAAAATCGAAACACGAACACAGATGACATTGATATTTGATTTGGCTCAACTTTAGGGCCTCAAAGCTTGACAAAAAGAAGAAAATCCTCTTAAAAGAAGTACTAACGGGGGCAAGTAAAATTTATCTGGCAGCCAAACATTAAGTATGTCATATTGGTTTATCACTGTTTGTACAGGCTTCATAAAGGTCAGTTTCTCGTCTCGTGGTCGTTTACTGGATTTAAAAGGTTTACAATAGCCTTTGAACCACAGAGTTATGGGACCTTCGGAGTTTTTATGGTAAACATTTAATATGTGCTTCTAATCTTTCTTTTTGCAGTGTTGTAGGTTCCAATTTTTTTAAATAATTATACGTACTTACATAAACTCACGCTTTCTTCCAATGGGGGTAGGCTGGAACTACAGATTCTCTCCCCTCCTCTCCTCTCCTGACATACTCCTTCTGCTTCGTTCACGTTCATACATCTGGTCATACGCGCATGCCGGTTGCCAGTACTACGCACCTGACCTTTCTGAAGAACATGACCAAAAAGGTCACTATAATTCAAATTCAAAATTCAATTTTTTTTAGGTACAACTATACAATAAAGACGGGTGAAGTACTGTTCTCCTAGATAGGCTAGAATTTAGCCTGTGTTAAGGAGAGATCCCCTGATAGGCGAATTATTTAAATATTGTGTTCGAAATTTAAAATTTAAAGTTTGAAACAGCATCTGGACGTAAGTGTAGTTACTGTACAATAATTATCAGATTGTAATGGTTGGGCGGTTGTATCCATACAGTTTTATAGAACACTAAATCCTTTACTTTAGTAAAAAATAACACACTTGTTTGGGGCCCCCTCCAATTTTTTACTTTATTTTATTTGTTGTTAAAGCGGCAATAGAAATACAAAATCTGTGAAAATTTCAACTGTTTACCTATTACGTTTTATGAGATATAGCCCGCTGACAGACAGATGGACGGACGGATGGGCGAACAGCGGAGGCTTAGTTATAGGGTCCCGTTTGGCATTCGTTCGGAACCCTAAAAAGCATTATTTTCACTTTTTAACAACTTATCGTCTAGGGCCTAAAGAAGGACCTGTCTATACAGTACCTAGGGATTAACGAGGCATTGTTATATCACCTTAAGCCTACTTACTTTACGACCAAGTAACCAAGTTTCCCTATTCATAAATACATAACAAGGCCCTTCCTTTAGAGTAGAGTATAATATACAGTTATGTCTTAGATCTCGTACTTAAGTCCGCGATTAATAAAGTTTGTGCAAACATTTATAACGCGGGTGTAGTTGTTAGTTAAATAAATGGCGTCTAAGCTTTAGTTCCACCCGTGAACGTTCACTGTGTGATGTTCGCGGCTTTACGGATCTTGGTTTGAATAGATATTGTTTTATTAATATTTTGGCGAGACAGTGCGTCCTTACCCGAACCATTTGTTGAAGATTTCCCTGGACGTGAGTTGCCTTGGGGTATCCATTTTTTTTTTTTTTGGTTTGGGAAATCAACAATTGACTTCTCCCGCACTGGGCGGAACGGGAGAGCGTGTCAGACTTTTACTGACTAAAACCCACCCGTGTTCCTTCAGTTGCCTGTTGCCAAGGGCCCTGGTATCCCTTTCAGACTTTCCCGCAACCCTGGCAGGCATCGGTCCTAGCGGACTCCGCCAATTGTGCTGACATCTCTTTAAGGCGCGCGTGGAACATAACGCGCCGTCGACCCGGGCCTGGTCCTTATCGGACGGTGAGCTACCCATTGCTCGCCGTCCGCATGCCCGCGGCCTTGGAATAACCTGGAAATCATTAAACAGACTCCGGACCCAGGTTGGCCGAAGTAAGGAAAATCTGTTCAAGTCGAGATTCATAGTAAAGGTGCTGTTCCACAAACGATGCGACACTTAATGTCTTGTCCTGTGTGTCCTGTCAGCTACATGTTACAAGAACTGATGGAAGCTAGTGATGGCGCTCAACACGTGGACGAATTCTGGGCCGAGTATATTTAGATTGCCATCGACACAATATGAATACCTCAACATCAAAAATCTAAATAAGTATGTTATTCCACATAAACCTATGGGGCTCTTATGAAATATTAGAAGCTAAGTTGAAGGGTTTCCACTGGCCGTTTGCTATGGAGAAGAGCCGGGATAAAACTCCACGGTTACTCTTTTAAAAATAATTGGCTTTTACAATGTTTTCAAATTACAATGTTATCTACTAGGTATGGAATGAGGGCTACCTAAAAAATGCTGGTGACAAAATTATATAGATTTACCTGTGTACATAATTATATTCTGTCTCTTACGATTACCTTGTGCTACAGAATAGACTCAGTATGATCACTGTAAACCATCCGGTATGATCATCGAAGCGTATCTGACAGAACCAGAACTTCTAAATTCGAAACTACGGAGATAGATTGAATCTGTTCGCTTGTGTAACAATCTATGAAACAACGGAATACAATAATATCTGACAGGATTTCTGAAACTCGTATCGTAACAACGAAATATTTCACCTGCCAGTAATACATTTCTATCTTGTGTAAATGTCTTTAAAATTTAAGATGGTTATGAATTCAAATTTGGAGCAATGATGAAACCAAAATGATGACCAGTATCTTGGCTTTGAAACTGCATAAAAACTTTTTTTAACTCGATTATTTTGATGTTTTATACCTTTATACCTATACTAGCTGCGCCCCGCGGTTTCACCCGCGTAAGTCTCAATCCCGTGGGAATATTGGGATAAAAAGTATCCTATGTGTTAATCCAGGTCATAAACTATCTGTTTGCCAAATTTCATCCAAATCCATTCATCCGTTTTTGCGTGATTGAGTAACAAACATCCAAATACACAAACACAAATACACAAACACACAAACTTTCACATTTATAATATTACTAGCTGCACCCCGCGGTTTCACCCACGTAAGTCTCGATACCGTGGGAATATCGGGATAAAAAGTATCCTATGTGTTAATCCAAGTAATAAACTGTCTGTTTGCCAAATTTCATCCAAATCCATTCAGCCATTTTTGCGTGATTGAGTAACAAACATCCAAACACACAAACACATAAACACACAAACTTTCACATTTATAATATTACTAGGACTAGGATTATTATTATTACATATATTATATATTATATTATAGAAGGATATGTATTATACAGGAAAAGTTTTTATCCACTGCGGAAATTTTTACATATTAACCTTAAACCAGTTTTATTAAACATAATTTTTTTATTTTGATGCGTCTTCATACAAAAAAATTAAAAAATCGTTAACGAAAGATGTTTATTTTAAATGTGGTTGTATGGCTAACCGGCGCCGGCGGCGGCGCGCGGCGATGCGGAACGCGCGAAAGTACCTATCTATCAGCTGTGCGGTCGCTCGATTCGCCGGCGTAGGTATTTACATGGGTTACTGGCCCTTGGATCTCGCTCAAAGAAATCAAAAATGCTTTCTTCGATTTCGATCGCCAGTCGGGGTCTGCCAGACCCTCGTGCATGATTCGGGGTTCTGAACTGTCCGTGATCAGATCAAAAAAAATTTGCGCACTGGTCAAAAACTTTTCCTGTATATATATATAGTAGGATTCATGTAAATATGCACGGTAGCTTGATTTAGAAGTCCGTGAGAGTGTATTATGAGCACTTCGGTAAATTTCAAGGGCGCCGGGCGTGAAAAACCGTAGGTAATAAACCAATATTCCTTAAGTTCACAAAAAGTGCTTGATGGATGGCGCCTAGAAAATATAATAAAAATATTTTTAATTATATTAAACGTCTCCCACAATTTGTTAGTTTAGGATTTAATTTATTGCCACATTTAGATGACACGTTTGTTTAAAGAATGTTAAAATACCCTCATTTATAATGAGAACCCTCGTAAAAATATATTAGTACTTAAAAGTATTCATTTCAAAGTTATATTTTACTAACGATCAGATTCAGATTGGAGCAGTGGTGGCCTAGTGGTAATGGCCGCGACTTACGAGTTGTAGGTCGTAGGTTCGAACCCTGTCAAGGCTTTTTACTTTATGTAAATTATTTCATCACCACTGCTCTTAAAACGGTGAACGAAAACATCGTGAGGAAACCGGCATGATTGAGTAACACACATCCAAACACACAAACACAGACTTTCACATTTAAAGTATTAATAAGTAGGATGTATAAAACTTTTATTTCGTAATGATTACTTACGCAAATATTGACACTCATATGAAAATGGTCCCATGGTCCCATGGTAGAAGTACTATCGCAAACAAAAGTTAGTTTATAAAAATTCCACCACAGCTAACCTTTGAGTCATCAAAAATTCACGTATCACCAATTCACAGGTAACTGACGTAGGTACGTAAAGAGAAGTCATACCAAATTGTATTTTCCTTTCAAACCTGTTTCAATTGCAACTGTAGATCAAATTGATGTTTGTAAAGCTTTTCAATTTTGATCTTATTTTACTGATGAAAATAAAATAATAACAAAACATATGATAACATAGCATCTCGCTTCATTTCCCCGAAGGTTTGGGCAGAGCTGTATCTACCTATAGTACACCCATATTTCGCCTGTTAGGTTTAAATCCCATGTTACAGGGGGCGAGCCTATTGCCATCAACCGGGCACACATTTGGACTCCGGGATGGTACTGACAAATTCCAGAGAAAAAAACCCAATAACACTTTGCTCGACCTGGGAATTGAACCCCACCAACCAGGCAGTCAGAATAATTGATATAATATTTCAAAAACTCAAGGTTTACTTGAAAGAAAAATATTGCCAGCCTTCCAGTCAATAGTTTACTCGACATAATAAATGCAAAGTGAATGAATTAGTATTTAATAGAGAAGAGCGGATATTGCATAGACTAGAGCTCGGTTCTTTAAGAGGAGTAAGTATTTTGTACTTCAGCAGGTTCAAAGCGATTTAGAGCATAGTTTGTACTTCGTTTATTGAATGGTGCTTTTAAATACGTTTGAAATTCTACTGAACTAAGTACCTAATGTTGAATTGTTACTATTTCTAACAATTTATAGATACCCGTGATTTCAAAATGACTGTGATCATTAAGAAAACAATCCGTTTATACAACGTGTAACGGAATAAACGCAAGAGCTCATACACCCCAATTAGAATATTAAATTATAAGACTAAAATAATATCTGTAATTTAATTTAATTAAACCACACCTTAGATTAACTATTTTATGTAACGCGCACTACATAGGATAGCTATGAGCGTATTACAAATTTGGTTATGCATTTAAATAGGCTTTATTCCTTTGAGATAAGGCTTAAATTTCCTTAAATAAAATATCTTATTACCTTGTTATGGCGCAGTGGTTCTAATTTCAGTTAAATAAAAGATTTTTTCATGAAAAATTAATATACATATATAAATAATGATGGAAATCGATTCAGAAGCCGATTCTGAGCAAACTACTTTCAGGTCTTGCGCTTATTCTGTTACACGTTGTATATAATCATTCAACCCTCTCATCTCTCATGTAAAGAAAGCAATTATTAGTTCAACAAGTTCGTATTTAAATAACTTTCGCAAGCTTTTATATCGTTGATAAAGTTAATTATTTTTGGTTTAAAAGTATTTGCAAATAATTTTTAACCGACTTCAAAAAGGTGGAGGTTTTCAATTCAACTGTATGTTTTCTTTTGGTAGTTAGTTGTTTTTTTTTTGTAAAAAACATTTCTATCTTATTGTTATAATGAAAATATAAATTCGAAAGTTTTTGCAGAGCTGTCACTTAAATAATGCACAATAACGTCGATTTACACTCTTCTTATCAACTCTCACGTCAATATATAATTTTTTACTTCCAACATTTTAGTTCGGTCAAAAGCTATGAGTTATGACGGTCTCCAAACTTTTATTATTACGAATTGACGGCCAGGCCGCATGTGTTGTCCGGAGACACAAGTTTTATACACGATATATTTCATCCGGAATTTCCTTTTAACTACGTTGCTATCGACTGTACCTCGTGGTACCTGCCAGGTTTTTTTTTTCTTCAATAATTCTGTCTTCTTGTGTTTGAGAAAAGATTTGTTTTTTTTTTTGCCACTACCATTTATGCTTAGCAATTCTTCGATCTATGTCGACAACCATGGTTCTCCTGCGGATCTCTTCATTTCTGATTTGATCACGTAGGGAAACTTCAAGCATAGCCTTCTCCATTGCTCTTTAGACTCATTAACGGGTATTATTAAATAACATCGAATATATTGATAGCATTATTATCTGTAGTCCCAATAATCAGTAATAACACGCATCACCTACATACTCTGTTAAATAAACGTAACACCGCAATTGGCTCAAAATTCCAATAATTGACCAGTTGTATTCTGTTACAGTACTAAACACTTTTTTGTTATATATTGTTATGGTGTACAATAAAGTATATATAAATTAAATAAATAAACCCGTTACGTCAAACTCTGTGACATCAAATTTTCTACTTCTGAACACCGTAAAAAATTGTGTCAAACATTAAATACATTTACAACGCATTTTCAGGTCATTCAAAATACATAATTGTGAGAGAGAATCGAACATGTCAAAATTCGAACAATAGCACACACACATGACATGATTTGAATGAAGTATCTAGATATACGACGCGTAACTAGCACAAAATCATGAAAAAAATTCTGACACTAATTGGGATAACGGTCAGTGAATGTGGGCCGGCGGGATAATTTCTGTCGAAAAAAAGAACATCCCTAACAGCTTTGGGATGACCAGTCCCGACCTCGGCACGCATGCATCAGGCATCGTGTAGCTCAACCCAATTTTAGGGAGCTCAACGCTTCATAATTTCTTTTTATCGTCTGCAAACCCATTGATATTCTGTCATCGAAATAAATGTTATCAAAAATACTTCGACAGCATTTTGAAACCGTTTCAATATTCACTGCACTTGTATATTAGAAACCAATTAACTGTTTGTTTTCAATAACAAATACTCACCGTGCATTGAATTTAAATTTTTCACTTCTATTATATTTGGTTTGATTGTTACCAATTTAAAAAGTGTTTTAGGGTTCCGGACTCAAAGGGTAAAACGAGACCCTTTTACTAAGGCTCCGCCGTCCGTCCGTCCATCCGTCCATCCGTCCGTCTGCCACCAAGCTGTATATCATGAACCGTGATAGTTAGACAGTTGAAATTTTCACAGATGATGTATTTCTGTTGCCGCTATAAAACCAAATACTAAAAAACAGAATCAAATTTATATTTAAGTGGGCTCCCATGCAACAGACATGATTTTTTTGCCGTTTTTACAGTTAACTAGCTTCCGCCTGCGGCTTCGCCCACGTGGTATGTCGATAAAAATATCCTAGGACATAGGCTACTTTTCCTTTTTCTTAGCTTCTAGACTATCTATGTACCAAATTTAATTTAAATCGGTTTGGCGTGAAAGCGCGACAGACAGACAGAGTTACTTTCGCATTTATAATAATAGTAAGGATGATACGAAACCCTTCGTGCGCGAGTCCGACTCGCACTCAGCCGGTTTTTTTTTTGTATTTATGCCTTTACACGTAGGAACTGGCGCTGGTAAGACAAAAAATGGATTGATATTATCTAAACGGGAAGGAGGATGCGCAGGCTCGCCAAAGATGGAAGGAGTGGTGGGAGACTTTTGACAAGGAGTGGTACAGGGTAGACTAGCGAAAAAAAAAGCCTCAACGTTCTTGTTGCTTGCAAGGAGTCTGGCCGTACACATTACGCAATTAATTATTCCTTTTTTTTCGATGCTGCTGTGAAATTCTTTAGAAATTTTGCCGTTAGTGCAAATAGTCACCCACTTAAAGCCACTCAACACTTTCAAATTATAAAGCACACCTTTAAAAGTAAGGACAGTCAACATGATGGAACTCCCTAATTCATTTTAAATGTTTTAAGTAGAAAATCTGAACCGCAGCGCTGCAATTTAAACACTGGCCAGTTTACAGTGTCATTACTACCAACAAGAGCACTCAGTTACCTACACAACGATTTTGGCAACCACCTTACTCAAGCACTTTCCGAAAAAAATTAGCTCCCGTATTTCTTTGCGATAAAGTCTAAAGTCGATTGGCGAATATTTCAATGATATGTAAAATAAGAAATAGCAGTTTTTTAAATTCAGAAAATTCCTCTGACTCCCAGTCAGGCGGGCGCATCAGTGTGAAAAATGCATGAGTCACTGCGTTCGAAGCCAGTTGGTGGGAAGCGAGGGCAAGCCTCATAAACTTTACATACCAAACTGTAGGTGAAATATTCTTCGGAACGAATTGTAACGTATTTGCTTTAATTTTTATCTCGACTTCTAACGCTTTATGTGTTGGGTTTGGAAATGTGGCCTCTCTTCTTCGGTTCAGTTTACTTTGATTCGGTTTTCTTGGAGGACTTCCATCTCTGCTTTTTGTGTACCTAGGTATAGCGTTTCTGCATCCAAAATCACAGGTATTAGATGATAGGTAAACCTTAAGGTGATCTGAATTATGCTCCTTAAACAGGTGAAATTACGGGAGGAGCTCGTGGATAAGTAATAACAGCCACACCGGATTGATCCATCAGGTTAAGCCACACTTGCCGGGGTTGGTCGGTGGATGGGTGACCATCTTTATATACCGAGACTCCTCCATGCCTCGGAAAGCACGTTAAGCCGTTGGTCCTGGCTGTCATTCGTGTATTTTTGACAGTTGTTACGGGTAGTCAGAAGCCCGAAAGTCTGACAGCCAGTCTTACCAAAGGGTATCGTATTACCCAGTTACTGGGTTGTGGAGGTTAGATAGGCAGTCGCTCCATGTAAAATACTGGTATTCAGCTGCATCCGGTTAGACTGGAAGCCGACCCCAACATAGTTGGGAAAAGGCTAGGCAGATTGCAACAGGCGAAATTACATTTTAGCGTGGCGAACTTTTTAATCAAGCTTTTTTTGTCAAGTCTCTTGAGATATTTGATCTTTTGCGAAACGGTTTTCCTATTATTCCTCATTTTTAAATATCGAACTATGGTCGAACTGTACCAAATAATAACGAATACCGCAAAAAAGTTTTTTTCAACAAATAACTTATACTCCAAAGTAAAACAAAAACGATACATCAAAAAAAGCTTTGAAAATTATCACGAAATTGGGCGAAAGGAAGTAACAGTGCATTTATCTTGACTGTAACTATATTAAATAATGGCCTCATATAAGTCAACGTCACACTAAAGTTTCCTCTAACACAATAACAAAAGGGCTTCCAAATAACACCAATTATGTAAATACCTTTACGGCGATCACAAAGGATTTTTCCGTAAAAAAATGTTGATGTTAATTTCGTGCACGCGGCAAAAGTAATCAATCACGGATATGTATGTGATGATTTATTACTTACAACAGCTGTATTTTAGTAACAACTCTTTTCTTCAATAGTTTTCGTGTTTAGTTAAGCCTTCTTCGGAAGTTTCTTGACACCATGATGTATTTTTTATCCAGCCAGGACGAAAGACTTTCTGCCTCATTTAAAAAAAAATTGTTGCGAAAGAGGTTGTTCGTCGCATGTTTGCAAGAAAAGTGCGAGTCACGCTATGTCGGTTACGCATAATTATAGGAGTTCATTGTAATTGGACCTAGCTTTATAATTACATGGACTTACGTTAGGGCGAGAAGTCAGATAGGTATATTATTTTGAACAAAGTTATGCTTCAGTACATTATAGTTATTTACTTAACGGACATAGAAATAGCTTACACATACATATAAAGATAGACGGTGATTTTTAATTCACTGTTAACTTTTGAAAGTACTCATGATTATGAGCAACTTTTAAGATGAGACCATCTCTGAAATATCGAAAGCAAATTTCAGCCGTTTCATACGAAAATTCAATATTTACCCGATGAAAATGTATGAAACAGATGTCTTTTTACTTTGCTATTTCGTAGTTGGGTCCATAGTGAAAGTTGTCTATAATCATGAGCACATTTACCTACTAAAAGGTTAACAATGAATTAAAAATCACCGTGTATAATAATAGTCTACAGTGCGCGCAACAAACTATGAATAGTAGGCACCTACTGTTCATAGTTTGTTGAACTGAATTGAATGATTCATTTAATTGAGTCTATATTTATATGTCTATATTTTCTAAGTTTGTTCGTACAATGTAAATTTAGTAAAAAACAGAATAAACAACAAGAATACATGTAAAACTAAAAAAATTGAGTGAGTTTCATAAGTAAAATAATATCTATAAATAAATAATTATTATGACTAAACACAATCTACAATAAAACGATCACACTCACAGGTTATCGACAAAACTTTTCGATAACTCGCTGCCGATTGGCACGTAATTGCACATCCCTATCTGTCATGCACTTATCAATATAAGTATCTATAGCTCACATGCCTACGATGCGCACTAAGCCATTTTTGCAATACGCGCACTCTACTGTAATTATATCTCTATGAGCTTACACTATTGGAAAACTTTTTTGTACCGTCACTTGACGCGAAAAATCTTCTCCCGCGCTGTGCTGTATATTGTTCCAGTCAATGATAGTTTGCTTTCGTAGTTTCAGGACAGAATTCAGGTAGATAAATTGAATTTTGGCGTTTAAAATAATTATGCTTTATTCTTCACCAAAATTTAACAAAGCTAGCTCAAATTGTTATGAGATTTATTCCTCATCGATACATATTATAAATTAAAGTCGCTTTTCATACCCTGTATGTGTGACCGCGTTTTGCTTCTAAACAACGAATGGATTTGGGTGCGGTTTTCAACAGAATGTAGACGATGTATTCTGGAAGGTTTACTTTTATAATACACTAACTGATGCCAGCAGCTTCGCCCGCGTGCTTCCTCGAGAATCACTCTATCCATTGGTGAAAATAGCATGAAAATCAGTGCAGTAGTTTTTAAGTTTATTGCGAACAGACAGACAGACAGACGCGGTGGAGGACTTTGTTTTATAATATGTAAGGATTATTATAACTCTACATAATTACCTATAATAAAAAATCTGGATGTTATGATGGTCGCTAGCTCATAATTATAATTGAAATTTGGAAATATATTATATTTCTGTTGTTGTATTCTTTAGTGTCACTATACCAATATCAATAAAAAATGAAACCGCAGCAACATTATTAAGCCGCTCTTTTCACATCGTTTCATTGAGTAGCAATGAAAATATTCGCCGTATTTTATCCGTCCGCCTAATGTTTCTTATTAATCTCAGTCGTTAAGGGCCGCGTGCGTTATTTTGTTATTTATCGGATGGTCGGACGTTATTGCCACCTTCATTAATCTCTTGGATTCTTGAAGGAAATCCCGCAAAAAGCATTGTTACCCTTAATGATAAATGTTGGGTACCGTCCTCCCCCTCGTTTCTTTTTAGGGAATGCACACATTAGGCGACGCGACAACCGTGAGTTGATGGGGCAATCGGTCAGTGATGAATGACCTTAAAGGGAGCTAATTATATTCCTGAGTCATTATCGGTCATTCATCACTGACCGATAATGACTCAGGAATATTATTAACTTCCTCTCGCAACTGTACGATTTACCTACTCCATGTAGGTAACCTTTCATTAAAATTAATGTAAATCTTTGAAAAA
This sequence comes from Lithophane leautieri, assembly GCA_949152455.1. NCBI lineage: Eukaryota > Metazoa > Arthropoda > Insecta > Lepidoptera > Noctuidae > Lithophane > Lithophane leautieri. Next base: position 6,323,435 of record OX424472.1, on the reverse strand, counting down.
ACCTTTGCAGAGAATTTTCATATTTCAAAAATAAAGTTAGAGAAGAACGATTACCAATATCTACTGAAACTTCTTAGTAACTGCGTTTTTATAACTTCTAACGCCACGATATTAACGTGGATGTCTCCGTTCAGGTCCACAAAATGTATGAAATACGTGCACGATATAACGTATTACGAATGTACAAAACTTGAAATACTATTTCGAATACTAAAACCAGAGATAAAAAGCAAAATTACAGGCAAAAATAATGCGTCAGCTACCATAAACACTTAAATGAAAAATGACACGAAATATAAAAAAATAATGTCGTGTCGGTCGCATCGTTGCAAAACGCTTAATGTGAAGCCATTCTTACACGCTGTCCCGTTCACAGCTGCGTTTTTAAGGTAAGTGTAATTTATCTATGAATTGTTCGGGACAGTTTTATCTTTTTCTCGAGGTGAGTCCGACGTTGAGGGGTGTTCTGTTTCTTAGCTGGACAGGAGATAAGTTTTAAACCGGGGAAGGGGTTGGGGGAATAAAAACCCATTCCTGAGTACTTAGCGGTATTTTTTAACCAAAATCATAATGTTATCGGTAATTTATACTCGTTTTTCGACGGCCATTGCTTGAGCGAGATCATTTTCGAAATGATTTAATGAGAAAATTTATTTGTTTTAAAAATAGGTGCCTAATACTTCGGCAATAAGTTGGGAATTAGAACAAAGGCATTCGAAAGTCATAAAACTATTCTCGAAGTTTGAAAAAGTTTTTTATTTCTAGTTCTCGAAAACATTCGAGCTGAATAGCAAAATTTTTCTCTTTCCTTTATTCCTGGAAGGAGTTAGTCATATTATGATTTATTCCTTTTCTGCTATGAAATTTATTGAGAAGTAGTTTGTCCATAGTTTTGGCGAAGTGTCTGGTAGTTTGTGGAGTCGAATGATCTTTGGCTTTAGCGTCTTCACATATAATTATAATAATTCATCATCTGCCTAGCCTTTTCCCAACTATGTTGGGGTCGGCTTCGAGTCTTACCAGATGCAGTTGAATACCAGTATTTAAATGGAGCGACTGCCTATCTGACCTCCACAACCCAGTAACTGGGTAATACAATACCCCTTGGTAAGACTGGTTGTCAAACTTTCGGGCTTCTGACGACCCGTAACGACTGTCAAAGATCCACAAATGACAGCTGGGACCAACCGTTTAACGTGCTTTCCGAGGCATGGAAGAATCTCGGTATGTAAAGATGGTTATCCATCCGCGAACCAACCCCGGCAAGCGTAGCTTAACCTGATGGATCGACCCGTGCGGCTGTTATTACGTAGCCACAAGCACCTACACTCATAATTATATAACCTCCTCTTATTGTAAAACATTTTTAAAAGATTAACGGTGGAGTTTCTTGCCCATTCTTCTCTATAGGAAAACTACCTTTTGGAAGGGGCAATTAGAATCAGTTCTATTTCTTTGTTTTTGGTGCTTAATTGAAATAAATTATTTGACTTTGACTTTGTGTTCGGATTTGATAACTGACAATTTTTCTTCATAGTCACCCCAGAATTTGGCACCTTCAATAGCCTCTATCAGTTCCTGGAACGGGCATTCAACAAGGCACGTTGGACACTGACTATTTTAAAGTAGCGAGGCACAGGGGTATCATACCGCCAACTTCCAAACTCCGGGCTGATACCAAGAAATTCCTAATGGAAAAATCCAATATCATTTTGTCCGACTTGGGAAACGAACCCCACGCCCAGCAGCCGCGCTGGCGTCCAAATGACCAACGGGGAAGTTAAGTCTCTGGTTCTGGGCCTGATCTCTCTCCGCTCGTGTGGGATTGCCGTCCCATAGGACTATGAGAGTGAGGGAAGAGTGTGTGCAGCTGTATCTGCGCACACACTTGTGCACTATAATATCTCCCGCGCCGAAGGCTCCGCTGAGGTTGCGGGTCGCCATGGCCGAAATTCGGTCTGGGGTAGTATTATGAAGTATTAATGCCATCATTATTCCACTGCAAAAACAGGATGGTGCTAGCGATCTTGTCTAGCTCCGTCTCTCTCTCACACTGGAAAAATGGTGGCATTAATACTTCATAATACCTGGAGGACTATTATTATTATTATTTTAAAGTAGAATATTATGCAACAGAGGTATGTACCTCTATGGTGATTAAAACAATCAATCAACTTACTTAATTTACATTGCCTGGTAATAATTTTTCATAAAATGTAATTACGGTTTAAATATTATGAGCATGCAAAGAGCCATGGTGATAAATAATTTAAAAAATCTTCCAGCGATTTTCTAAATGAAATGAATGAGCCTAAAGAGATTATATTCTTATTCATTCTATGTATCTTTTAGTACCCCAAGGGTGCCAAAGGGAACCCATTACTAAGCCTCCGCTGTCCGTGTCCGTCCGTTTGTCTGTCAGTGGGCAGTATCTCATGAACCGTAATAAATAGACTATTGAAATTTTGACAGATTGTGTATTTCTATAACAAACAAATTTCATTAATTTAAATTTTGACATTGTAAATTTTTTGTTGTTTGTTTGTTCCAACTAATTTTGGTCGCCATAAATGGCAAAGCATGTAGCGACCTCAAATTAACTATAAGGCCTTCATCCTGTACCTACTCATGTTTCACAAAATAAATATTGTCTTATCTTATCTTATCTGACCTTCTGTTGCCGACTATAAAAAAAAAAAAGTTCATTATTAAAGGGGATTCGGTCCGCATATAAGAAATGTGTTATTTTTCGGCGTTTTTGCCCGTCGTGTGCGAATCCGACTCGCACTTGGCCGGTTTAGAGTATATATCGTTACTGAGCTTACGCTGTTAATGATCGCTAGTTTTCTTGCCAAATTGTATAATATAAAAAAAACACGTATCTATTAAAACAAACAACTAAAATTTTATCATAAGTTCAATTTTTCCATTGTATTCCCAAACCCCAAAGTAATACCATACAAAAACGACCCTCTGTTTTGCCACGGTAACATTTTTTAACAAATTCCGTCAACGGTACTAGGACGGGTGTTTCTGATTATGGGACTGCCCCATGGCTCCCCATGGGCATCATAAACGGCGACCAATTCCTGCCTGCGTGGTGATTAGGGCCAAATTCTCACAAATAGGGGAAAAACTACAAGGACGGCTTTTGGCTGACATGATTCGTTATCTTTTCTTAATAAATAAAGGAAATTGGAGATTGGAGATCAATAAAGTTCTGGGTTTGTGAGTCACTTTATAAAAAACTTCTTTATTATATCGAGTGTTTCCCCGTGACCCGGTAATGGGTCAACCCACCGGGACATTTTAATTACCCGTAGTCCCATTAGGGATTGTTCCCGGACTTCTGACTAAGTATATCGATAGAAAATGAAAACCATCAGTTGCATACAATAAAGTTTACTCATTTATAAGCAAATATAGTCATTTATTATATAAGTGCGGAAAGTAGGTGATTTCCGACGAGTGGCATTATATCCACATATCAACTCTGAAATTTTGGTTTAGACGTCTAAACGTACAAAAAGGAAAACGAGATAGTTACTATTAAATTCTTAACATCCTATTGGTAATGATATCATTAGTGTCACCTGTGCATTTGAGGATCTTATGATTATATCAGTGAGCGGAGTTCGCATAACTGAATTATGGGCCAAAAATGTTTGAATATTTTATCCATCGACACTCTAAGAAGAAGATGATCTTTCAAAAAAGAAAAACCTCTTTACCTACAGGAAACAAACACAAACAATACATAAGCACTCTCAGTTCAAGCTGCCTGTACAAAAATATCCCCTTAAGAAAAATCTTTATCTCAATCTACCACCTCAATTTCTTCTCCACTTCCTTAATTACACTCTTATGCTGTGACGAACGTTCCGCGGTCTCCTAACAATGTACTCATTAACTTAATCGGCGGCCATTTTCCCCGTGAATGAGACGTTACAAATATGTAGCCAGAACTTTACGATTTTCTCGTGCATAAAACCGATTACGTTGAATAATTTCCCGTTTTTGTGTTCAACGTTGGATTGAGCTGTAATTTTCAGCGATTTGCCGATGATGGATTTATTATATATATTTAACAACAAGCGGTATTGCTACATTATGAAGTGGTTGATTAGTTTGCCAATTACATTGGCAATTGACGCAATACCTTGATGAGTAATTTCGAATCCTGCCAGTTGCGCTATTGACGTGAACCAAGGCTTAGCAGCTTAGTTGGAGATAATGACAGGAATATTGGTAATTTCAAACCTACAGTTCCACTTAAATTGTTAGTATCGAAATAATGTTCGTAACGCCTTAATATTCAGAGCTGCGCCATATAATATCGCAGAATGTGCTTTAAAAGTTTAAAATTCAATACTTTTAGACTGGTTTACAGAAGCCTACAGACAAGTTCCTATTGAAAGATTTATACACTGTGTTTTAAGTTATCATTTCGTGTTTTAGCATTAAAGATAAATATTTAGTGTTGTACTTATTACCGTTGTATGGCAGGAGTAAAGCTGCCTCATATCAAAATTCAGTAAGCTACAAAGAAAAAAAAAACGTTTTTTTTTCACATAATCTTTACCTTCATACTAGGTCCCATCAAATTCTAAAAATACCAGAGTTAAATCTTAGCAATAATGCAATAAGCAGTGATAGCCTAGAGTTGTGTGACCGTTGGCCGGCCAAGTCATAGGTCGCGAGTTCGAACCCAAGTCACGCACCTCTGACTTTTCGGATTCCTGTGCGTATTGTATATTTATCATTTGCTGCAAAAACGGTGAAGGAAAACATCAAGAGGATGAGAAATATTTCTCGACGGCATATGAAGCCAATTCAGAGGCCTCTGGGCGGCTTTAAAACTCTGCCAGAAGATTAGTCAGTAACCAAACGGAAAAGAAAAAAAAGAAGATGTTTATTTTAATACCACTAAAACTAGTAAGTAATCTTGAGTTGCATCTGACCCTAAAATAGTTGGGAAAAGGCTAGGCATAATGATAATGTAACGCAACTTATCAAGAAAAAAAAAAACCTAGTACGCTTTTTGGCTCTCCTAGAGAATTTACTTTATAGCACTTACTGGGGATATGGGGCACCCGAGTAGGCAAAATTTTTCCCATTAAAAAAATCGCGCATCTATCTCTATGACGGAAAATACAATTTATGTTCACATCAGCACACCGCATAATGTGTAAGCTTGTGTGATGAATAGAACCCTCTGATATAATCTCTTAATCCCCTAAACCCCATGGATGGGGGACGATTAAAGGTTTAGAGGGATGGGCATCAACACACAACATGGTACCAGCATACTACGTAGGGATAAATAATGAATACATACGCGTGATGGATATGGAAATACGTGTTTCTTTTGGGATTTTATTGAAAGTAATAAAATAATAGTCCTCCAGATCAGAATTTCGGCCATGGCTACCAATCTCAGCGGAGACCAGCCTTCGGCGCGGATGATAATATAGTGCACAAAAGAATGCACAGACACAGGTGCACTCTCTCTTCCCTCACTCTCATTGTCCGATGGGACGGCAATCCGAGACGACCGGAGAGAGATCAGGCGCAGGGCTTCCGTGCAGAAACTATACTATAAAACAGTTTAACTTTCTATAGATAGGTATTTTCAGAGATTACCTCAAATTCAAATTCAAATTCAAATGTTTATTGCTCAACACAGTACATAATCATACATTTCTAGATGTCAAGTGAATGCGCCGTCCACTGTGTTGCACCAATTCAGGCATGCAAAATTATAATTAAAATTATACCTACTAAGTCATAATTTCCAATTAATACCTTATACAATTTCATAAATTCACCGAACAAATAAACAATTCTATCTATTTATAGCAATATATAAAATAAAAATGTAATAACCTAACCTAATTATAAGCAAACTAAAATATGGCGTCGAAAAATTCCTCCGTATTGCTGTAATGTACCCAAGAGACTGGTGGCACGCCATTCGCTTAGATTATCACAAATGATGAGAAGTGATATCTTAAACGTAATGATAATAAAATAAATTTTGTGATAAATACTGATATTGTTTTTGGTTGATACTTTTATTAACTGATACACTACTGTGCATCCTTTTGAACTAATCTCTTACTCCTGAATTTCTGATACATCACTCATGAACTCATGAGCTACGAATTCTTTGGTACATTAGTACTCAGCTGCAAGCTGAAACTCTCGTATAAAAACATTATTCACTTGCTTGACAAACTGTCCCAAGTCTGAATAAAGTTTCCTTAAGGCAAACTTAACTAAAATTCTAGTAATTAACGTAATGGTGGAAGATTGTTTTTCCTAATCTTTTGTGATGGAGAGATTCTGCTTGTTAAATTGTGATAAATGTTATAGAGACTTCGGTGGTTTAGGTTTACGGTTTTGTGATTTAAATGGATACAACATTAATTAATTCTGTATTATTTTTGGAACTTTTATTTTTCGTGTGGTTAGTGACTAACCTGGTGTCAGAGTTTTAAAGCCGCCCACGGGCCTCTGATTTAGCTTCACATGTTGACGAGTAATATCTCTCAGCCATGCCGGTTTCCACACGATATTTTCCTTCACCGTTTTTGAAACAAATGACAAATAGACATACGCACATGAATCCGAAAAGTCAGGGGTGTTTGGCTTGGGTTCGAACTCAAGACCCATGACTTTGCAGTCCAGCGGTCACTCCACTAGGCTATCACTGCTATTAAATATACGTAGTTGAAAAATGCATAAATAATTGATGTTGAAGTAAAATTTTAGCAAGTCTATGTTTAAAATCGTGTAGGTAGATGAAACGATACTTAATTTTCAACGGAAACTCCATAAAAGATCTGAAGCTTTCCAAATCTACATCTTAAAGAACCGCAATAATTATTTTTTCGTAAAGGGTTAAATTAGTATTTACCCTGTTTCCCGCTTACAATTAATATCTACCCTTTTTAAATTGAAAAAGTTTTTAATTCAAATTTTTCAAACCTCCCCGGAAGTTTGTGCCAATTTTAAATAAATCGATCTAGTGTCGAATATCATAAGAAGCACCCGCAACTTTCTTCATCGGAGTAATTTCGCTGACTTCGATAAAATTTGTTCTCTTCTATTAAAAAAGTTTTTTTTCTACCAACCGAGTAATTGGTAGAAGGAGATTTCCGTTTCAGGAACAGATGCCTTAACGTAAAATTAAAACTTTTCTTCCACTAAGGCCCATCCGCTTTATTCTAATCCTTAATTACCTAACACCAACTTGTAATCTTTTTTACAGTAAAGGCTCAAAGAAAAAATATTAAAAATTCGACCCTTACGTAATTTTTTTTATTGGGCATCATTAAAAGTTTGTAACCTGTAAACGGTTTTGTAACTTTTCAAGCGTAAGGTTGGTAGCCCAACTAGAATTCCTGTAGAGTGCGTTTCATCAAATAGTTTCTTTGCCGGTATACTGTTATACGATTAACAGTGGAGCCAATATTACGGCATCATTGTAAAACTGTTAGATGAGACGCACTATAATTTTACTTTAATTAATTAAGCTGTTTTGTGTTGCCAGATTTAACTAAGGAGGTTTTAACTGCAATCACTTTTTTGAGACCATAGAGAGAAATAAAAAGGTTTTCAATTAAATGTATTCGACCTTTCAACGTCTGCTAAACAAATGGTTCTTACTAAGCTGGAGACGAAGGATGGTTTTATTTTATCGGAATAATGAATGATTCTGCTGCTTGTATTGGAATAGTAACTAAATTCTAGCTATTTAAGTCAATGTAGAACATTTTTTTTTGCTTCTGTTAGTCCATACTAGCGACATGCTCCTGCTTCGCATGGGTTTTACGACTTGAAAAAACTACTTATGTATTTATTTATTTATTTTATTTCTCAGTATATGGTACATTGAGATCTTACATTAAACACTGTTTCACACATACTACCATGGCTGGTGTAGAAATATTTAAAAACAAAAAAAAAACAAAAATATCCCAATAATATTAAGTAGGTACATGCAAATCATTGAATTAGGTACATTATAAGAATAATATATAAAATTATGAAATGTGGTATTAAGTTTATGAATTTATGAATTTCATCAAAAAACAATAATATCGAAAATATAAATCGTAATGTCAAAGAATAAACCATAATGCCAAAATATAAATCATAATGTCAAAATTAAAATTACAATGTTCAAAAATTCATAATAATGTCAAAGTACTAATGTCATTATTAAGATTTTAAATTACAATATCAAAAAGTATGATTTAAAAATTCATTGACGGAATAAAAACACATGTCTAAGAGCCAATCAAACATTTTACCTTTAAACTTATCAATTGGTAACATTCTCAGGCCCGGTGGTAATTTATTATAAATTTTAATTGTCATACAACTGGCATTTTTACTGCATAATTGCAATCTCTGAGCAGGTACTAATAATTTCCCGGCATTTTTTTTATTCAGTCTTTCAGAGACTTGTTCATTTAATAAAAATAAATGAGGGTATTTTTTTACAAATAGACAAACTTCAAAAATATACAGACATGGGAGTGAGAGAATTCTCAATTCCTTAAATAATGGCCTGCAATGGTCCAAATATTCCGCTCCACTCATGGCTCTGATACATTTTTTTTGCACTATGAATGCCCTTTCCACATCCACTGAGTTACCCCATATCACCAGGCCGTAACGCAATACTGATGAAACATAGCCATGATAAGCATTTAGTACTGTTGTTTTACTGGACACTAGTCTTAACTTGCGAAGAGCATATACAAACTTATCAAGCTTACTGCATACTCTTTCCACATGTAGCGTACGTAACTTTAATAAATTCTCTAAGCGTTGGTGAAAACCTCATCAAAATCTGTTGCGTGATTTAGAAGAATAACGCAGACATACAGACAAATACGAAAAGCGACTTCTATTTATAATTATGTATAGATGTATTGATATTGATTTAGTCACCATTGCCAGTGGAATTTCCCATTTTGCCCAGTGATTTTATTATCATCATCATCTATCGAGCCTTTTCTTAAATATGTTGAGGTAAGCTTCCAGTCTAACTGGATGCTACTACTGCTGAATACTAGCATTTTATATGAAGCCACTGCCTTTCTAATATCCACAACCAGGTGACAGTGACTTTATGCTTATCATCTTTATTATTCAGCCAATGACGGGCATCCACTGGTTATGTTTAAGTCCCATGTAATAGGGGGCGAGCATTTAGTCAGTAAAAGTCTGACACGCCCTCGCTCCGCCCAGAGCGGGAGAAGTCATTTGATGATTTCCCACCCACAAAAAAAAAAAGGGGGCGAGCATATTTCCATCAACCGGGCACAAATCTAGACTCCGAGCTGGTACTGAGAAATTTCTGATAGAAATGAAAAACCCATATAAACTTTGCCCGACCTGGGAATCGAACCCAGGACCTCGTGCCCAGCGATAGTGCTTGCGACCAGTAGACCAACTTAGCTTCATTCTCAGTGTGGCCTGAGCTTAAAGCGTAATAAGTACCTTTCTACTTGCATAGGACCATTTCTCTCTAATAGAAATGACTTTTGGCATGCACAAGAACAATGGCAGGCTAATATTATTAACCTGAGGAACTGGTCGATGAAATTTCGAACTACACAACATGACATATTGTTCTGTAACAATGGATTTAATACCTTTGTCAATCAGAATGGCATCCTTTGAAAGGCATTACTGAGAGTTCTGCTTACTCTGTTTGTCTGTTTATCTGAATGTATGTTCCAGCATCTCGCAAATACTACTGGATAAATTCTGTTCAATAAATCTGGTCAGTCCGTAGGCTTGCTATGGGGGATGAGCAATATTGCATTATGTTCGTATGCTTCTACAATTGCCGTAAATTGTTAAGACGAGCCAAAAGGTTAGAATATTGCAGATACATAGTTACAAATTTAACTTTTTAAATGAATATCATAGCGCTATACCTTAAGGGAGCTAAGCAGTCAATCATGTCATAATAAGAACGGTTTTTTTTTATTCAACTATTTCCAAAGCAATTAGCTTAGCGGTTTCACGACTGCTTTGCAAATCTGTGGTTGTCAGTTCGATCTCCAACTATTGATAATTAGTGTGATACCTTTTTTTTACATTTTGTTATATCTACTATTATAGAATAGAATAGAATACTCTTTAGTATGTACACCATAAAAAATACAGATACAAATGTAGAATGTAGAAATGTAGAAATTATATGATAGATCGTGGAACGAACACAGAAAAACATGAAAGTTTAGGCCTCTTCTGTCATCTATTGTTATAATTTTCGCTGATCAATTTGTTAGCCTTTAGTCGGAACCCTGCTACTACTAACAATACATCTAAAGGATTTTTCCTATCAGAAAAAATCCTATAACACGACTGGTTTCTATGTAGTTCTATGAAATACCTTGCGTAATTAGCGACACGTCGGTTTCATAGAAATACATTTTAAACTAGTCGTTTCGCGGTGACACGTCACCTGCTGCTGCCGTGCCGCCTGCGGTCGGGTACGGATTTGTACCTTTATGATGCACACTTTTTTAAATGCATCAGCCTTTTTTTAACTTTCTGGCTTTTTCTCACAATAGGTCGCAGTAACTAAGCTACCTAAGCTAGGGCGCCCCGACCAAATGGATTAAGTTAGGTTAGAACTGTGACCCACCGGGCGCGAGCTGAGCGACCGAAGCGAGCGGTGCCGCAACAGCGACCGGCGAGCGCAACACCCAAATTGTTAATTAATACTAAACACCCAATGTTTAGTATTTTTTGGGCCTCAAAACAGTAAATTATTTGAGGTTCACAGTAATAGGTGCAATCATTATTAGAGTGTTCAATAATAATATCCTTAGGTGCCTCATTCCATTAGAAACATCTAACGGACCTCTGCGAGTTGGCTTCGGCCCCTCGTACGCCTTCCAAAAGACCGGGACCCCATGGTCCCGAGATATATAAACATATCTTTAGGAGTGCAAAATGGGAACTATTCGAGCTTCGATTAAATACATGCTTTTCTAAAATATAAGTTGAAGTTTATCCTCGTTCCTAAAGAATTCAAACCTTTCAAAGTACTTAGCACAGGTCAAACTGAACAAAGCTTTCTATCGTATCCTAAGTTACATACCTCCGCTTACCTCAGATTGAGTCACCTCACGAAGTATTCCTTTGGTAAATATTCCGGGATCCTCTCCCTAACTAAAGGGCTTATTAATTCCGAGGAATTCTGGTGTCCTTACTTTGAGTAGACAGGTAGGGCCGGGGCCACACAAAGGGCCATCCATTTATATTGAGAGCTCTCCTCCCGTTAGCATAAATAATTTCGTCGACAGATGTAGGTACTTGTGCGTAATTGTTGGGAATTAAGAAAATAAACGAAGGTTGTCAAGGTTTAAATATAAATTGGGATGTTGGAATCGGAAGGAACCGTTCTTTGAGCGTGTAGAAAGGAAATTAGGGAGTTAGAAAGTAGATTCGGTACCTACGTCCTTTTATTAAAATTTTAATTTGGACAAAACTGTACTTGCTAATGTATTTTGGTAATTCTAAAATAAAACTTATAGCACTAAAACAAAACGTATACAAGGTGAAGACTGCGTATATTTAAATAATAAAATTCTATCCTTTTTAACCGACTAAAAAAAAAGAAGGAGGTTCTCATGTCGACATGTATATTTTTTATTTATTTTTATTTTTGACCTTACATAACTTTTTACCGAGTCATCTGATTTGATCGATTTTTTTTTATTAGGGAGGGTATACCTCGATGTTGGTCCCATATAAAATTGAAAACTAAAATCCACCCCTAAGAGTAGAAAAACTGGAGTTGAGTAATTTGTCACCTACTGAATTTTCAACTGTGAACCGATTCTGCTGAAATTTTGCACACAAAACATGGTAGGTATTAGATTTAAGCCACAACAATAAATGGTAACTCAAAAGCGAAAAATAAAAACTTTTTTACAAAGCTCCTAAACTAATTTAAGTAACACATTTTGAGGCGGCGCCAAATACACGCTATAATTATGTAATTAATTTGTTTGTTTGTTTGGCGCCGCCTCAAAATGTGTTACTTAAATTAGTTTAGGAGCTTAGTTACACTCAAAGGTTATTTTATTTTATTTTTCGCTTTTCGGTTATCTTTTTTCGTCGGTTTAATTGTTTGTAAAAAAGTTTTTTAAGATAGAGTGAACGACGATGTCTGTACCAGCATTCACTGTGTGACAGACATCGGCGCCTCCCTCCCCATTATTTAAAAAATACTTCGAACTGGGGTTCAAGCAAAAAAATGCACACATCTTTAATGTTCAAGCTGCAATGTTCAGCAACATTATCATCTGAAACTTCTCCACGATAACCTAAACAAAACGAAGCCTAGATTTTTCATATTAAAATAACTCTCTACAGTATACCAATTAGCTCAGCACAAAAATATCTTCCTATCATTTTTTTGCAAATACTACTATTCGCCTATAAATTTTCCCCTTTATAAGCTCATTTTGCACGTAACCACACTACTTTCCGATCAAAACTCGCGCTGTACCGAACGCCAATTAACTGACATAAAACCATTTAAAGTACATAGGATCATTATTGGTTTCAGGTTGACCTGGCGGATTTATTTATAGCCCATTTACGATAATAGTCCAGGAGGTGGTGTTTGAAAATAGTATTCCATTTGTTTTTGGGAATCTAATGTCCCCTACATTAGATTTTGATTTTGGATTTTGTGTGAGGATTATAGAAAAGTGGAGAATTTAATGTAGAGGACTTGAATAAACAGTAGTACTTTATTGAAACGTCTTATCTGATCTCGCAAGAGTTGCAAGCTAGGTTTCAATACTAACCAAGTTGTTTAATGTTGGCGTTAGTTGGCACTAGTTCAAAGTTTAAGAAAATACAAAATCAGATGGTTAAAAAAAATGCAATTAGAAAATATGCGAAAATTTAAAACATAATATTTATTTTTTCGTTATTAGGAAACAACACTAATTAAATGATTATAACGTTTCATAAAAATATTAGACAGAATGCTCAAACAGAACATTTTAGTTTCTCGTACACGAGCTCCATGACTACAAGGGTATAGTTAAATTGGAATTTAACTTCGATATCATCTGCTGTTCAATATTAACAATCAATTTCCTGTTAAAGCTCGATTCCCTCTTTGATGTTGACCGGTTAAAGTTGATTTCCTGACCCATCGTCTTATGGGAAATTGGTTTCTCGAGAATGGAGTTAGAGGAAGACGTGGTTTTGAAGGAAACTGCAGATTCATTGTGTGACAGCAGTTTTTTGCGCTACTTTTATTAAATCTAGCTGTGCTTCGCAGCTTCGCTGGTATTTTTTTATTTTATAATTATAAATACCCATAATAAATCACATACTTTATTAATTTATTTGTCATTGCTCCATTTTTAATTCTTTTTACCTATTGTGTACAGTAATGGTATTTTAGGTGCATCGTTTTCACATGTAATTATATAATTGATGTATACAAAATATTATAAAACATTTTTTTAAAGAGTAACGGTGGAGATCCTTTCCCATTCTTCTTCATACGAAAACTACCTTTTGGAACGGCCAACTAGAATCAGTTCTATTTCTTTGTTTTTGACGTACAAAAGTGCCTTTAATGTGCCTAATTGAAATAAATTTTTGACTTTGACTTAGAAATATCGAAAAGATTTTTAAAAAATGTAAAAAAAAATGGAATTCCACTTTTATTAGTTTAGACGTAAAAACGTAGCAAACAAATAAGTGGTAATCTAAAAAAAGTTAAGTAAAATTATTATTTCAATGAAATTCGTTTAAAAACTGAGCTTTTCTATATAATTAACTAATTAGAGAATCCGCACGAGAATGAATCAACAGCCTTCAAATCTCAAAGGTAAATAAAAAACAAAAGCGCATAGAAAATAAAATACAAAATTCATAGAACTTATTTTTTCTTTTTTTCATACAATTAGGCATATTCATCTAAATTATGAAAAATGGTTGCCCCAAAATTAGATTTGTATGCATTAGAAATTGTATTAAATAATAAATGAACACAGAACGTCTACTCTTTTATTTAATTACTTACGTAGGTACCTACATATTTTAAGAAGCATTCTCTGAATTCCAATTAAGAACGCTTTTATAAATGTTTTTGAAACTAAAATTAATAATAATTATTAAAAAAGTTAATAATTTTAATGATCCTATTAATATTTGTATTCGTTTCGTAGAAGGCTAGAATTTTCTTGACGTTGTTGGTGAGAATTTATTTGAAGCTGTTCTTTCATTTTAACTCGAGCGATAATGCCATATTTAGTAATATCTTGTCGTAAACACACCTTCTTTTTCACAAGCTATTTCTCAAAGAGTTAGGCAGTAACTACAGAAAGTGTTAAGGCTCTTACATACTGGGGCGATTCGTCGCGCGACGCTGATTTTAACAAAACAATTTCTCACGGCAAACAATGCGGCGGCGTCGCGTCGCGCGACGAATCGCCCCAGTATGTAAGAGCCTTTACGATCTTACTTTCTCTTTCAGTTTCATCTAAACTCATGATCATAACCCCGCGTTCTATTTAAAAGCGATCGTCGCGCGATCACTCGATCGTCGCGTTCATATGTCAATTTTTGCCAATTTTTGGCGCCGCCACGGGGCACTTTCCGGTTTTCTGAACAAAAAGTGAGAAATGACCGCGACTATCGCGTATTCGCGCGACGATCTCCTTTAAATAAGACGCGGCCTTATGCACACACTGACTACTAGTCAGAGCTCTGCATTACCTGAACCCTCTTGCAAAGATGGCGATGGCGAAGAGGGGTCAAGTAATGTAGGGCACTGTACTACTCATTACGGCGACAAATTTTTTTTGAAGGAGATCACTACTTCGTTTTTTTGCGCATACCCGCTACTAAAGCATATTGTGTTATGTGTTTCAATTCTACGAATAATAAAACTATCATATATATGAATATCAGACTAAAATTCTTCTTCAAATCCAAATGACTAAATAAATTGTCTATGGCAGTTCATATTTCAACTTCATAAATTGTCTTGAGCTTCACAATCAAAGTTTAACAGTTTCTTGTAACCGGGTCTGTAAACACGATGTGTTGGTCACGATATATTGAAAACTAACTGCTTTTAGACATGCGAGGATGGCACGAGTATGATAATGTATGAACATAGTTTCTGTACATAAATAACGGTCATAAATTAATTTTAAAAATAACAGCAACGTAAATGCTTTATACGCGATCAATCACAATCTGAATCGGTTTGAAACAAATTTCTAATCCATTGCTTCATAAGTTCTAAAAATAAATCTGGTCAACAACGTAAATAATGCAATGAATGTTGTTGAACTGTCAAAATGGAACAAATTAGTCCTATACAGTTACGAAAATGTGTAACGCAATAAGATAGCTGGGCGGAAGAAAACTTGGACATTGACCTTCTATTATGAATAAAAAGTTTAGATAATTCAATACTACTTAATTGCATAAATCTGAGGCGTTCTGTGGACGTTTTGCCACGATATCATATATCTGCACGATTACTGACAAATGCGTGCACTGACTGGACAGATCCACTCAATCTGTGTGGTTCTTTCCTCAAACGACCATTTCAGACACCAATCTACATGGTCTTCACATGATCTGACCAAGAATATGTCTGGACTTTAAAAGAGACTGTGACCTTTGAGTTTGTTTCGGTCTTTCTTATTTATTTATTTTATTATTTATGTACACACAGTAAAATACATAGAGATACAACATAATTATAATATGAGTACAAAGGTACTGCTTATTTCTTCTCACTCTCAGAGTAGTAGTAGATAGGAAACGCCGACCTCATCTAGTTTAAAAAATGTGATTCACGTGTAAAAGTTTTGTACAAACCTACTTACAGAAATAAATCATTTATCATAATTATACTAGATTATTGTATCAATCTATTTCGTAGTCAACAACGGCAGCAAAATATCAATTACCAGCGGGATAACACACAAAATGACAATTGATTGCAATGACCTTCATTTGACAGTTTATCTATGTGCATTGCATTATTTACAGTATTGAGCAGCCGAATTTTTCAAACCTATGAATCAATTGTTTAGCAATATCCTTCAAAACTCTCGGATTGAGATTGAAAGTGTGTTACGCAATTATGGTGGAGGTGCTTCATCTCTTTGTCGCTACACCTATACTGCGTTCGCAATTTATTTGCCAAACATGTAAACAAACACGAGTTTTAGGAAAAACAACTGTAATGCCTACACATAAGGTTCAGTTTACGCTACAACTTCATATTTTTTATGACTTATTCAACAGTAATAGTCAGTCTAAAATCAACTTTATGTACACTGTCATAACAAGTTGATGTTTGTTTAAGTGATAATAACATCAATTGGAAACAAGGATTTAAATAGACCTTACGTATTCACGGCCAGGTAAACGCGATCAAACAAAACAAAAATACCGTACAGTTAAAGTAGCAACACTAAAAACACTTTCCAACAGACAAATTAAAAATCCAGAGTCACACATGTTAGGGCATAAATCGAACAGATTACGTGTGACTCCGGATTTTTAATTTGTTTGTCTGTGGTGTCTTGTTTATATCTTTTTAGTCGTAGTTGGGTTCTAGTTTTATTAATTTTATTTTCTTTAAATTCTTTTGGGGTTATAATAATGTATATTTTTGAAATGTGCTCATTAAGCCCTTTCATTTGATACCCAACATAGTACGATTAATCTTTTTTTTTTTTTAGTTCCTTTCTTTATGTCCTCTAGGGGGCACCTTTTTTAATTTAATGTGACGTCACATAGCCTATAACCAGCAGACGACCCAGACGCTTCCAACGATACCTCTTTTGTCAAATTTTGATGAGTGGGTTAGAAGATAGGAGGGAACAGATGAACATACTTACATACATACATACATACGGTCAAATCATAACCCTCCTTTTTTCTTTCTTCGCCGTAGTCGGGTAAAAATAATATTTCATAATACTTTCGTCGAACGGCTGTCCGTTTTGACAGGAAAATGCTATTACGCGCAATTTGGATGAAAAAAAAAAAAAAACAAAACAAAAAAAAAAGTGAATAAATATTATTCATATTAAATGTAAGTGGATTTAAAAAGTAGGTACATCCATACCTCTTCACGCTCTATTTATTGTAGTTTGTAAAATATTATATTTGTATCATTAAACTAAAGCAAGGATTTTTATGTTCATTTTTGTTAACGAACCACGATGTGTTTTAAAGATATTACGGATTTGACAAGATTAATTCACAATCGCATTGTTACAAGCACTGAAGAAAAGGTAGTAATTAAGTGATAAGCCAATAAAAAGGGGAACATACCATAAGAAACTTAGATACTTAGTACAATTTTTCAAGTTTATTACAAAGACTGTGGAACAACATTAAAGCTCATTTCAGACTACGCTATAATATAATAGCATGTACTTCATAGCACAACAATATCGCTCGCCATATTTACATTTATTTAGAACACGTTCACACTTTGCTATACTATATATTATTGGAAATGTGTGGCGAGCGATATTTTGTTGCTATAAACTATAACGTATTCTGAAATGAGCTTTAAATAGTTTGACGATCGTTGCTACGCGCGTAGCACTACAGCCACACTACTGTCAGCTCTACGCGCGTAGCATTATACTTGTGTAGCAGGCGTAGCACACGCATACGACCATGTAGTCAGCGATTTTCAGCAGAACACTGAACTAAGCTAAAACTGGCCTCACTTAATAATAAATCGGGCTGAGAACTGACAGAATTCTAATCCGACCCGTAATAGTGACCCATTTCTTTTAGCTCCTTACTTAGGAAGATTAATCCGTAGTCTGATCTTATTTTTTCTTCTCCCACTATGACTATTTAAGGATTTTTGTATGAAAAAATAAGAAACATTGGTGCAGATTTTCATCAAGAACCAACCTCAATTTTACGTTATAAAATTAAGGGACACCAAAATGCTTTATTGAATAAAACCCTGAACATTGGAAGTAATAAGTTTTGTAAAGAATTTACTAAGCATCGGGAAATTTCTGAGCCTTGAAGGAACGGGATTAAATATTTGCTCAAAATAACTTTGTTTGACCTTTAAAATTGATTTTATGTTTTAATAAAAGTACATAAGTAGGTACTTCTTTTTTTTAAGATTATTCTCAGATATATCATAAAAGATTAAAGCTTGTGGTTTATTAAATTTACCTTTGTCACGAAAAATGTTGATGACACAATATTATTTTGTAAGCGAAACCCTTTGACATACAAATATCTGCAATATATGCAAATATTCGGCTCATATTGGTTTTTTTTGTCGGCATTTAATTATAGTGAAACAAATAAATATTTTGTCAGTAAATAACGGTGTATATTTTATTCAATTTTTCGTGAACTCATCAACGCTGGGAACGAAATTGAGACTGGAAATAAAAATATCCAATTAGTGGTTAATGGACAGCTGAAGCGTTAAATGTAATTAGCGGTATGTGGCGGCTGCGAGGAGCGATTGTGGTCGCCACCATCGAGGTACCGAGTTCTGTGGCAAAAGAATCGTTTTTTTATTTTATGACATTTTGTGCGTGATGTTGCTAAGTAAGAGGAGCTCGTGGCTAAATAATCACAGCCGCACGGATCGATCTATCAGATTAAGCTACGTTTATCGGGGTTGGTCCGTGGATGGGTGACCATCTTTACATATCGAGACTCCTCCGTGCCTCGGATAGCACGTTAAGCCGTTGGCCCCGGCTGTCATTTGTGGATCTTTGACAGTCGTTACGGGTCGTCAGAAGCCCGAAAGTCTGACAACCAGTCTTACCAAGGGGTATTGTATTACCCAGCTACTGGGTTGTGGAGGTCAGATAGGCAGTCGCTCCATCTAAAATACTGGTATTCAGCTGCATCCGGTTAGACTGGAAGCCGACTCCAACATAGTTGGGAAAAGGCTAGGCAGATTGATTGTGCGTGATGTTGCAATTAGAGGGTAGGATCTGATCGTTCTTTGATTTAATAATTAAAAGAAAAAAGTAGTGATTTTATGTTGAATTTCATTAGAATATTTACTTTTGTGTTATTTGCCGGCAAACAAGGTGTGAAAGTCGAAGACATTTGTGACATTCATCTACCCTGGGCTCGCGTGGTGGATTATGGCCCAGACCCTCTCATAGAGAAGAGGAATGTGTTCCAGCAGTGGACACGTTAGAGGCTGATATGCATATGCTTATGCTATGCAGGTAACGGCAACCATATTATGCCAGAATATCTTTTTCACGAAGAGGTGTACAATCTTAGCTGTTCAATATTTGACACACTGAGTAAAATTTTACAAAATCTTTAAGTTTAAAAAAAAAAAGAGAGTCTACTTTAGAATAGGGAAATATCGTTTAAAAACTTATTGACCTTTTAATAATAGACACCGTTTTATAATAATGAACCTCTTAAAACTTTTTGCGCTTCTAATGATGCATACTTTTGTCAATAATTGACCTCTTTTTACTTTCTGCCCTTTTTAATTTGAATTCTTTATTTATTTATATATACAATACAATAAAAATTTCTACAGAAAAAAACAGGTAACTGCAATTGGAATGTGGATACAGAAATGATTATTGTTCCAAGGGCAGTTTCAATGTTCAAAAACGTAGAGCATAGACTGTGAATTTTATTATTCAAAAGCGTTGAGCTTATCGTGTTGAGAAACTGGTGCTTGTCAGGTCAAGAGCCTCTGTCCTATTGTTTGAAAGTTTACATTTGTTTTGTTTTTCGACGACAGTTATTATAAGGTAAATATTTATCGTAACTAAGTCATCGCGATAAATTTTATATAAACAAATGTCAAACCATTAAGAGCAGTCATGATAATGCAGTTACATTAATATGAAATATCATTTATTTAACAAGATTTATGTACCTATTGTTATTCAAAACTATGACATTTCACTGCAAGAGACAAAGCCTCAACCGCTTTGAAGATAAGAAAACCATTTAGTATAATTAAGATAACTTCAGTTACAGGGGTCAGTTGAGAACAATATATTTAAGAAATCATAAACAATACTGAATGCCTTTGAAGTTAAGGCTTTTGTTTAACTTAATATGCAATGTCTGTCATGATTATAATACTACCTATGCAGCTTTGAACAGATATTTAGAAGAAAAAAAACCGGGCAAGTGCATGTCGAACCACGCACAATTAAGGGTTCCGTAGTTGGGATGAATTTATCCAACAAACTTAACATTGTAGTTGAAAAACATGTTTTTGCAACTGCAAATTTAAGCTGGTCGATTATTACTCGGTAACTTGTTGAGCCTACGTAGCGGTGATAGTTTTCCTTTTAATTTCGTTATATATACTACTGCCGTGAATTTTTTTAAAACCAACCATTTTGCTGGCAGGGGGGTGGGGGGGGGGGACACTGGACTCTAACAAAAATTAGCACTTTAAAGCTTAATATTTCGCAAACCGATCCCTGAATCCAAAAATGGTTTCCACAAACTCGCATTATTACACGATTCCTTTCCAACAATACCCCACACCATGGGATCGACGGAAAAATAAACAGGTTTATGTACCACTTTGTCGGTGTCATTTATATGTATACTCATACCAAATTACAGCTTTCTAGTCCCAACAATCTCTGAGCTAAGCCGCGGACAGACGGACAGACGGACATAGCCTCAGTAATAGGGTCCCGTTTTACCTTTGGGTACGGAACCCTAAAAAACAACAAACACTCGCGTATCCATCCTCGTCATCATTTCAGCAGAATGAGATTCACTGATGGACATAGGCCTCCACCAAGCAACGCCACTTCGACCGGTTCTGTGCTTCTCACCTCCAGCGGATTCTTGCGGCCTTCACAAGTTCACTAGTGAGAGACCTTCCAACGCTACGTCTTCTGGTACGCGGGCGATTTTAAACGTGAAAGTAACATCTTAGTCATTAGTCGTCTTAGTCTTCATCATCTTAGTTTGTCATCTGAATGTCTGTCTGCTGTTTTCACGCCTTTACAGATGAACGGATTTCGATGAAAATAAGCACACAAGTGGACCATAACCTGGGTGAGAGCATAGGATACTTTTTATCCCAGTAGTACGTTTCCATGGGATCATAATTTGCGACCTCCACACGGGCGTCGTCGCGGGCAAAAGCTAGTATTTCATAAATTTTAATATAAATGCTCGGGAGATTTTTAGGTCTGTTTTTACCCGGACTGTCAAGGAAGGTTTATATACTATGTAAAGCATTTATTAATGATACAAGTGAAAGTGGACCAATGCGAGAAAGCGAGCTTGAGAAATTGCTTATTATCCATTGGTTTATTAACACCTAGTTGCACAAAGACAAACATTAATGCCCCATTACGTAATAGATCATTAGCACTAATGATTTCATTAATTTCATCAAGGAACCATTAAAATTGAGTCTAATGTTGATTTCTGCAACAAGTTAAAACAAGTTATTGGAAGATTAGTATTTAATGACAGCTTGAAAAGTTAAAGTGCGTTTCTGCAACTGGCTGTAAATATGCTGAAGTATTATAACAAAAGTGAGATTAGAGCTACGCAATAATAGTACATTTTAAAATGTTGCTGTTGAATGTCATACAGAGGTGTCCACAGACTTTCTCGACTTTTGACGACAGACAGTATCAACTAACTAAATACCTGTCGGTGTCAGTCAATGTCAGACATCAATTCAATGTTTGACAACCTCAAACCTCGCTTCAATAGAAAAATTAATCGGGAAAAGTATTTTCCTGGTTTATGTTGATTTGATTTTATACTAAAGAGTATTGAACGAGATTTAGACAGACATAGATTAGATACGTATTGAATATCTCAAAGTATATTTATTTTTGCGGACATTAAAAGTAGGCAAGTATCAATGTCAGTATCGAATCCTTACATATTATTATAAAACAAAGTCCTCCGCCGCGTTTGTCAGTTGTCCTGTACGCGATAAACTCAAAAATCCCTGCACCGATTATCATGATGTTTTCACCAATGGATAGAGTGGTTCTCGAGTAAGGTTTTAGTATATAATAACCGACATCTACGCGGGCGCCGCCGCGGGTATCAGCTAGTTTATAATAAAACGTTAAATCGAAGTGGTGAAGGATGATCATTTATATAGATTATTCTGTACAATGTATCATATTAAAACGAAAATAAAAACCCTCATGCTGGGGCTACATTGTCGCGATATCGCGAACTAAACATCGCGCGCTCTATCTCACACACCACTCGACGTCTCGCTGAGCAACAGAGAGCATGCGAAGTATAGTTCGCGATAACGCGACAATAGTAATAATTAGGTACTTCTTAAAATTCAACTCATATTTAAACAAAAAAAAAAAAATTCAAAACGTGATGTGAGCAAGGTACCAAAAATCATAAGTATCTAAAGTTTAATCAAATTATAAACCAACGAATGGAGATGAAACCTTTCATATAGCTGGCTCGGCTTGCAGGAGAGCACGAGGATTATTCTCTGTTCCGCCTGAATAAGCCATGACGATATTGCGCCATCGAATACTGCGAGCAAAGCCGCGGTACTAGCTAGTATTTTATTAGTGAAGCAAGTACCTACTGGCAGGTAACGATAATAGCTTTGGGTAAGCTGGTTTTTGTTTTTCCAAAATGTTTAGAGAGAATTGTGTAAAGAGGTTTTTTAGAACCAGTGTGGCAGCGGTTTGGATAATATTTGCATATCGACATTTTTATTTTGCAGTTGCTCTTATAAAAATGTGGGTATAAAAATTAAACCGACGAAAAAAGAATTGAAAAGCGAAAAATAAATAACTTTAATTTCGGAAGTCGGTGTCTTCGCTTTTCAATTTTCGTTTTTTGCCACTGACTTCCGAAATTAAAGTTATTTATTTTTCGCTTTTCAGTTCCTTTTTCGTCGGTTTAATTTTTTGTAAAAAAGTTTTTTATTTTTCGCTTTTGAGTTACCATCCACTCCAGGGTACTCCAGGGGGTCACTCCTGGTTAAAGACCTGGAGTTGATGATGAGTTGTGACGTTGTGTCATCAGAACTATGTATGTGTGCGAAATTTCAACAGAATCGGTTCACAGTTGAAAATTCAGTTGGTGAAAGTTCAATCAACCCCATTTTTTCTACCTTTAGGGGTGGATTATAGTTTCCAATTTTAAATGGGACCAACTTCGAGGTATACCATTCCCAATAAAAAAAGAATTTTTCAAATCTGACAACGCACTAAAATGTTATGCGTGGTCATACATAAAAAAAATATGCGGGTCGACTTGAGAACCCCCTCCTTTTTTTTTCGTCGGTTAAAAATATAAATAGTCAAATAGCCTCCTTGCAAAGATGTTATAATATTTTTTTTAAATAATTTTTTTCTTAATAAATATTTAAAAGTCTAAATAGGTAAAAGGAAAACCAGTCAAGTGCGAGTCGGACTCCGCACGAAGGGGTTCCGTACCATTATCCATAAAAACGGCAAAAATATCATATCTGTTGTATGGGGCCTCCCTTAAATATTTATTTTATTCCGATTTAGTATTTGTTGTTATAAGCGGCAACAGAAATACATCATCTGTGAAAATTTCAACTGTCTAACTATCACGGTTCATGAGATACAGCATGGTGAAAGACGGACAGACAGAGTGAAGTCCTAGTAATAGGGTCTGGTTTTATCCTTTGGATACAGAACCCTAAAAAAAAAAACGAATAATACCAGCCTATTATTGTCGTACTACGGGGCAAAGGCTTCTTCTCATTCAGAGAAGGCACGAGCATTGATCACGACGCTTGCTCAAGACGGGTTGGCGATTTCAGACAAAAAGGTGTTATACGGTTGTAAATGAAAAAGGTACAAAAAAAAAATATGCGTGGCAGTCTTTTAGGACTGCCGATAGAAGTGAAAACTAAGCAACAATGCGTAACCTCAACGTAATTCAAACGGTAGACGGCGCTTAAAAAAAAACCAATCACTTCAAGCGTGACGATGACGCGAGTTCCATTATTTTCGTTCACCCAAAAAGTGCTCAACGCGCCTCAAGAAGTTTTCACTTCAAAAATCTGTCGGCTTCCAGTTTAACCGGATGCAGCTGTATACCAGTATTTGAAACGGAGTGACTGCCTATCTGACCTCCACAACCCAGTAACTGGGTAAAACGATACCCTTTGGTAAGATTGGTTGTCAGACGTTCGGGCCACTGACGGCCCGTAATAACTGTTAAAGATCCGATTCCAAGGCATGGAGGAGTCTCGGTATGTGAAGATGGCCACCCATCCACGTAGCTTATCCTGATGGATCGACCCGTACGGCTGGTATTACTTAGCCACAAGCTCCTCTAAAAGTATAAGCTACCGAAGGTAATAAAGCAAGTAAAAGATCAGAATGCCAATTCATGTATAAAAAAAAAATATGCTGTCTAGACGTAAATCTCGTCTCACTGACAATCAATGTCAAAGACTTGTCAAAAATGTCAGGAATTAGAGGTAATTTTGACAGATTGAGACTGAGAATAGAATGCGACCGTTCATAAAAATACGGGAATTGTCACTCAGAAGACATACAAGACTGAAAGTTTTACCTGATTATGAAAAACGACAACCAATCAGTGTTTTTTTTTTTTAAACTACCCTGTAGATGCGATTCTAATCGACTATTTTCAAAAAACCTCTGAGCGAAGTTGACGCATCGCTGCTACCAATTGAATTCCGTCGGTTCGTAAGTCCGTGCGGCGCGGCATACTGTTGGTCAAACAAAAGCTGCCAGTGACAACGTGATCACGTCACGTACGTCACGACGACGTCGTTTATAAACATGGGAGTAGGTTTTGTTTCTGGTTTTATATACGTTTGCTGTAGCATTTTCAGATGATTACTTGAATCTTCAATATTAATGCCTACTTTGTATTTATAAAGGTACCTTAAGGAATCCCAATCCAACGTCCACAAAACAGCACGTAGTGCTTGTGTGCTACTGTAAGATGGTAAACATTTTGGTACCCCTGTAATCCTCACTGGATTACAGGGGTAGGTAACAAACTGTTTCCCTTTGGCATATCACGGTAGAACAGCCGCAGCATTCCACTGGTTCCACTGGTTCCTTTTATAGTGAAAACGATGTTCTAAATCGTTCAATCAACTTAAACAATACGTAGGTAGCTATCAGACTACAAAAAATAAAAAAGCCAAACATCTAATTAACAAAAAAAATGGGAACACGGAACACACAATCTTAATTAATCAATTTAATCATCACACACACACACGGCACGTCCCATTCACATACGTCACACAGAGGCAGAAACACGTGGCCTACACCTGTACGGCTTTCATTGTTTATTTTTATTGCCGGGACCAAATTCACGCCCAAATAAATGTGAAGTAAAACCTCCGGGACGTTAATTAAGTTCTTGGCTTTTACGGCCCCTTTGCAGCCTGCGGTGTTACTCGTAATGAGTATTAGGGGGTTAGAGAATGCCCGTATCGGATGTGTGGCTAAGACTTTGTGACTGGAAACCAATCGGGCTTGACTCGCGTTTGGGAGACCACTGAGGGGATTAAAGCTTTTTCTGCTGTGGGCTTGCCAAAAGGATGATTAGTGGGCGTGTTTTTCGTTAATATGGTTGACCGGCTTGAGCTCATTTTCTGTAATGGTCAGTGGAGTAATCTTGTCTTTTAATACATACTTATTTATCTAAATACAAGCCTAAAACCCTTGTGAGAAGACAATATCTACAGAAAGCCAGATGTGACGACTCGTCATGCTTACTTCGTACACATTTGCACGTATGCTGGTTGTGAGTACCACGCTCCTGACCTTTTGAAGGACATTGAACTGAAGTATTTAGTATATCGCTAATTGCATTTCCAATAAACAGCCTCTGTTTATTTTGTAAAACAAATCTCAAGAACAGAGCAGACCATAACACATTTTGCGTCAATATTTCCAATATCGTTATGTGACCGCCCCGAAAATTTTGTGGTTATTTTTCCGATATTTTTTTATGGACTAAATTAGGTTTGTATCGGCTTCTGAACCTAGTATTAGTTTGTGAATTTTATATTGCTTTTCTGATATTTTATTTTAGCGAGTAGGTTCTATTTTAACCGTTCTTGGAAAAGGAAGATGACGTCCTGGGCCTTATTTAATATAACTAAACTGCTGCCAGCCTATCGGGCATTTTACTTGCTAATAGCGTTGCGAACGAATTTTTTGATGGACTATAGTGATTATTTCGCCACCTTTTTTATATACTTGTATATATTATTATTATTTTAGTGTTAGATGTATATTTATCGAATTATTTTATAAAATGAACGATATGGATATAACTAAAAAAAACTAAATATTTAATAAGTATAACAATGAGATATATTTATCAAATAATGACAAAATTGACACATTTTCTGCTTAATAAAGCAGAAATTTGTATGATAAGAAGCTTGTGAATTGTCGGATTGTCACCTGTCAGTTTTATAAAATAGTTGACGTAAGCTATTTTCTTTTCAATAACTTTGCCGATATTAAAATAATTATTTCAGGTTATTTATTGTTCTTGTATGGCAGCATTGCCATACAACGTGGCAATGGGGCCAGCCTTTTGAGCGCTTTTAATATTGACAGTGACGCGGACGAATTTTTTGATATCCTTTGATTAATTCCCCCCTTTTTTATATACTTGTACAATGTACATACATTATTATTATTATTTGAAGTCTACTATGGTTTTAAATTTATGTAAAAACGTGTCTATAAATAAATAAAAAATGGAAGCAATAATTTTAAGGGTATACGTACGTTCACAGACAAAA
Source organism: Lithophane leautieri (assembly GCA_949152455.1). Taxonomy (NCBI): domain Eukaryota; kingdom Metazoa; phylum Arthropoda; class Insecta; order Lepidoptera; family Noctuidae; genus Lithophane; species Lithophane leautieri. The sequence goes on along the minus strand of OX424472.1, from coordinate 6,296,593 downwards.
GTCTCACTAACACCTAGACCACAAACAACCGATTCAAATATTAAGTTCCGCGCGGGAATTGAAAACACCACTCGTAGCAACAGCCAATCACTTAGTTAGCTGCCCCAATCGTATTGCCGAAAGCAAAGAATGGAGAGATATCAAAGGCATACCTACTAGTTATTTTTTTAACGTTTTTTTAAATTAAACGGCCCCCTGCTATTGTTACAAAATAAGATAATAAAAACCCCTAAGGCGATCGAGTTATTTTTTTCTCTTAGAGAGTCGTATGAGAGTAGTATAAATATAATACGAATATAGTTACGATATCCTGCACCTTTAAAACTCATAAATATGGATAATACTTTACTAACTCTGAATGACATAGACAACTCTGAAATAGCTCAAGTGTTTGATTGTCGCATAGACGACTTCGCTAAGCATATAGCGCCCAACTCTTCTGACTTTGCCATTGTTTCGCAGAATATCAGATCTATTTACTCTAACTTTGATGACCTTCAATTAAATTTAGCAATTCTTAAAACAGATATCGATTTGTTAATCCTAACCGAATGTAGGTTGAACTCAAATAAACCAATACCTCAAATAACTAACTATAACGCGTTCCATACTACAAATCATCTGAATAAGGCTGACGGAGTTGTCGCCAACATTAAAAACACACATAAAAATAAAACAAGAGAAGTAAAGTTAGCTCACGCGTCTTGCTTAGAGATCCATATTGTGCCTGACCTTATAGTTATTGCAATTTATAGATCCCCCTCAACTGCGAACGCAGACCAATTTATTCATTCATTAAACAATCACCTAGCTACCATCGCATCAATTAAAAACGTAATAATCACCGGAGATATAAACATTAATCTGTCATTCAATCAAAATGAGCAATCACACGAACGCACAAATAGACTTAGCTATCTTAATATGTTAGCCATGCATGGTCTGCTCCCTGGTCACTCTCTCCCCACGAGAGACAAAACCTGTCTTGATCATTTCATTTTAAAACTCAAACCTGGCACCCAAACTGCAACCATTGCAATTATTCACACAACTATTACTGACCACTTTATGACTTTCCTAAAAATCACAAACCATCCAAACTTAATAAGATGCTCAAAAACAAAAACAGTTTTTAATTTGGAGAAGGGGCTTGAGCTCCTCAAAGCTAGTAACCTGTCAGACCTATTAAAACTAGATAACCCTAACACGCTTACCAATAATCTAATTGAAATACTACAAAATTGTGTCACACTCAGTACAATAACTCTGAATATACCGTTGAAAAATAGAATCTTAAAACCATGGATGACTATTGGCTTATTGCGCTGTATTTTGAATAGAAATTGTATGCAAAAGAGACTGAGGCTTGACCCATTCAACGAAGTACTAAAGATCACATACAAAAGATATCGTAATTACTGCAATACCATTATCAGAAAACAAAAACGAAAACATGACAGAGTTCAACTTTCTAAAGCGCACAAAAATCCTAAAAAAACATGGGATATTATTAACAACATCACGCAACGCAAACCTAAAAAAACAAATAACTTGGATCTACTAGATCTATACACTTCCCCACAGAAATCTGTTGACAAGGTTAATGATTACTTCTCTAACATAGGTAAGCTTCTTGCAGATAATATCACAACTTCTCAGTCCTCAGCAGGGAATAATATCAATCCTGACTCATTATCGACGAATAGTCCTTTGCCCTCATCTTTTGTTCTTCTCGACACAGACCCCGACGAAGTCCGAGCCACTCTAATGAGTTTGAAAGCGGATAGTGCTCCCGGCTGGGATAAAATACAAGTAAACTTTCTAAAAGCCGCACACGAACAAATTGTACCAATCATAACCCACTTAATTAATCTATGCTTCGTGCAGGGACTTTTCCCGGACGCTTTGAAAATGGCCCTAATAACGCCTGTGTACAAGTCTGGGGACAGAACTGACCCGTCGAACTATAGGCCGATTTCAGTCCTACCGTCCATTTCAAAAATCCTTGAGAGACTTATAAACTCGCGCCTAATTAAATTCCTCTCTAAATATAAAATACTGTCGCCTTCTCAGTTTGGGTTTAGACAAGGAAAGTCTACTGAGGATGCAGTTCTTTTGCTAACCTCTGCTCTGGTAGACGGTGTGGATGGTGGAAGCAAATGTCTAACTGTTTTCCTTGACCTCAAAAAGGCCTTCGACACAGTGTCTGTCCCCATACTCTTACATAGGCTAGAAAGCATCGGTTTGAGGGGATCCGCTCTTGATCTTTTTAAATCTTACCTGAGCAATCGCAAACAAACAGTTAAAATCGCGAATTACACTAGTTCCGAGTCAACCGTTACTTTCGGTGTCGGTCAGGGTAGTGTCCTTGGGCCGACCTTGTTCCTTATCTACATTAATAACCTTTGCAACATGAAGATTGACGGCGGGCTCATATTCTCATACGCCGACGATACTGCCATTGTCTTCACTGCTAAGACTTGGGCTAGTGTTAGAAGACTAGTTGAATGTGGCCTGTCAAAGATATCAGCTTGGCTAAATTATAGTCTCCTCACGCTAAATGCTTCTAAATCCAACTATATTTGCTTTACTAAGTATAATAGCTCGCAACCGTCACATGAATTCCAAATAAAAATCCACAACTGTCCCGACCCCCCAACCCCCGACTGCTCATGTGTAAAAATTGACAGGTTACAGCATACTAAATATCTAGGGGTTATGATTGACCAACGCCTGTCCTGGCACATGCACACTGAACTTATAATGAAAAGGGTTAGGAAAATTATCTGGACTTTTAAAGCATTGCGACATGTGGCTTCAAAGCGGCTTCTGAAGCAAGTATACATATCACTGGCCAAATCGATCCTCACTTACTGTTTGCCTTGCTGGGGAGGGACAACAAAAATAAAAAATTTAGGACTGGAGAGGGCGCAGAGATCCTTGCTCAAGGTCATGTTCTTTAAACCCTATAGATTCCCTACCCAAAGCCTCTACCTATTGTCTGATCTTTTGTCTGTAAGGAAACTTTATCTGCTTCAACTCGTACTAAAAAAGCACACATCCCTCCCATATGATCCCTCTAGGCCTAGAAAGAGAAGGAGCTACTTAGTCGCTCCAACTGTCAAGGTTAGATCTACTTTCGCTAAAAGACAATACTCAAGGCAATCGTCCTACCTATACAACTTGCTGAATAAAGAACTACGTATACACACCATGAAGCTCTGCGACTGTAAAAAAGCTGTAATCGAATGGCTTAAAACTAAAACCTACGACGATGTTGAGTCTTTTGTATCTACGCGTCAATGACCAAATTATTTGCTTGCGTTTTGTTGTGTATATGGTTAGTGGAAGAAGACTTATTATGCTTCTTCCAATCCCAAGACATTGTCGCAGGGCTAATCTACAATCTACAATCCACAACCTACCACCTACACTTGAGCCTGCACTTACACCTAAACTTATATTGGCAGCGCCTTCCGGTCTCATCCGAGTGGATCCCGATCCCTTGGAGGCGTCGGGATGGTAGTCTTCTGTGTCCTAACCCAGTGAACCCAGATATGGTCCACCAAAGTGCCAAACCTCATCCGGATTTGTTCAGCCGTTTTGGCGTGAAGGCGTAATAGGCAAACACACACATACGAGTAAATACCTAATAAAAATAAACACACTTTCGTATTTATATTCATATGGGCTGGATATTAAAGGATACCACATATAACTAACTAAATATGCGAATTATAACTCACACACTACACACACTCACTCTTTACACTCTCACCCTTACTCACACATAATCACACGTATACGCGCGACTTGGCCCTTTTTATATGCATAAAGCTCACTCATTTGCAATCATTCATTTTTGTATAATTTTTGTATAATTTTAAGTTACCCAGTTATTAAATTTTTTCTGCATGTTTACATTGTCTACATTCAATTGCATAAGATAAGTATAAGTGGAAGCGCGGAGTCTCCTAACACAAGCAATTCCTTGCTTAAAAGGTGATCTCCAACATTAGTGTGTTAAATGCCTTTTGTAATTGAAATAAACATTTTTATTTTTATTTATTTATACTATATATACGACGCTCATATGACTCTCTCAACGTGTTATAATGTCGTAGTATAATGTGGAAGGGTATGCGTTTTGCGATATTTGCTAATTAGTTGAGTACTTATCTCTAAGTGCTAAACATAAATTTATGCAAGCCTATTACTTTGAAGTTAGTTATAAACTATTTGTGTGCCTTTCATCCAAATATTAGTGGGATAATACTAATAGGTAATAGGTAAAACGGGCTGGTATCCGCAACTCCACGTCAAAGCGCGTATTTTGCGTACGGGGGATAATACTAATGATTGTAATACCATCTTGAATTCATGCAAGCCTAGTACTTTTTGCTAGGTTTTGATTGAAGTTTTAAGAAAACAATATTTATTTAAATATTTTAAAACTACTATACTACTATTTTATAGTACTGGCAGTACTTTTAACTAACTAACAATCGGGGGTGACTTGGGGTATCCTAATATTCAAAGGGGCGAGTAAATACATTTAGGCAATTAGGGACAAGATCCAAGGGGTGAGCTGAGCCCACACCCGAGTAGTCCCCGGCGCGCAGCGGCGGCAGTATGAACAGTGAGCGATCAACTACTAATATTATGTATATTTTTTACCTCACACGGGATTACCTTATACAATGTTTTGTACGTTTCTTGAGGGAGAAAAATCGTTGATAGCTGGTCGCTTCCTCGTCGGCCGTAGGATAGGTGCCTTATTTAGGGTTTCCCGACTAGTTCAGTGCTATTCGCGAATCGAGTTTTTCTCACTTGAGTCACGAAAACTACACTTCATTATTAACAAAAAGATTGCACGTGTTTCAGTTAAACGTTTACAACACTGGTCAGTATTGCTTATATCATAAACCCGACCGTAATCCTTCCATGACAACATTCAATTATGTTAACGGTAACGTACCTATTCCATTAACTGGTCAAACGGGACCGCATGTCATGACGTACACATTTCAATCTGCTGTACGGTTTGCTACCAAAATCAACTATTAACCCACCGCCTGTTGGAATGAACCAGTATGTTTATTGTTTTTCCAGTAGAAATTTTGGTGTTGGAATAGTACTAATAGTAGTAGTAATAGGTTTTGTGTTAATAGTTCTACTCCTGCAATGCTATTCTGTAACCATCTCAGTGAGTTGTCATTGTCATCGATACCTACTGATGATAGGCAGTGACAGTTCTATCCAAGCTCACTTCACCTAAGTTTTCAGCGTGAGATTTTTACAGAATAGCACAAGTGATTTTGAGCAACGTACACAGCCCCACTGCAAAAATAAAGGGGGCAAAAATATCCCCCATAGACTTTTAAAGTTCATCTACATCTGCCTCTTAATTAAGATGTAGGCCTCCTCGTTTAAGAGACAGTGTTTATATTTTAGTAGCTTTTTGTTCAAAAAAATATGTAGCATTTTAGTATACCACTGTGCTCAATCGGTGTCTACTTCGGTTGTGTATTACTTCGGTTATGGAAAAATATCATTTATTTATTTTATATTACGTTAGAGACATAAAAAAAATAGACTTAGGTGTCCGAAATCGGTGACTACGGAGGATTTTCTCATTTTAATGAGAGTACCAAAACTTGGAGCATTGCTGATCTTTACTTTACCTCGTGTGAATCAATTTAAATAGGTATATACAGAAAATACCTTATATTTCAAAAAAAAGTATATTAGGTTGACTATTTTAACCTCTATGCACCACAACCCTTTCCGGAAAAAACAAGAATGTGTAAATTAATAACGCGCAACACTATCGTTACATTCACCAGGTGTTACAAGCTTAGCAAAACAAACACAAAACTACAGTTACGGCGTCCGCTCTCTTCCGCGTCCCAGATGTTAATGACATTATCTAATGCCCCCGTTGTGTTACTACTTCCCTGTGAATGTGACAACTACCCACATTTCGCTGTTATACAAATAATCATGTAGGTATGAGTTTATAGGTACAGTTTGGGGAATTAATTGTTTACCAAATTGACAAACTACGTCAATTTGCCGTGTCATAAAACTGTCAAAAAATTACAGTTGAGATGTTTATAGTTGGTAAAGTGAGAGAAAAATATTTTTCCCGGACTGGTATTGGTGCCATTTTCAGTAGGTATGGAAAATAATAATACTTCTGTGAATACACAACAAAATATCAGTTAGATATCTATTAGCAGACTTTGAAGTGAGGTTGAAATAAACAATTTCTATGGAAAACTTTAATAGCTATTCACGAGGTTCATATTAAAACGGGACTATTTTTAGGCTGAACCCAATTATCTTAACAAATATTATTTTATCGAAATACCAAGTCTGTAATAAAGTCTGTAACACCTACAACAGTTTAACTATTTTTGTAACAATAAAATAGGTAAACTTTAAAAGATTTTTCACCAACGACTTCAATAATGTTAATTAATTCCTGGAACTTATTTTTCCATAAAGTTAGCGGGAGTTTTATCCTCTAATGTAAAGCAGAATGGCAGAAAAAAGGGAAGATTTTTATACAGTTTTTTCTTGTACACACGGCTACACATCAAGCTATATATTTCCAGTACAAGCTGACCTCGCATTGTACGGAAATCCTATACAATGCGAGATCAGCGTAAACTGGAAATGCATAGCTTGATGTGCAGCCGTGTGTACCCTTAATTCGAAAGACTACGATCAACAACAGCTTAGGTTTTCGGGCTTTTAACAAAAAATACATAAACATAACATCATGCTTGTATTCATCGAAGGGATAGGCAGAGGTGTACGAGTACTTATACAATATACACCCACATTTCACCAGCTATGTCACAAATTCAGAACTAAAAATGTGAATTACAAAATCTTAATCTTCTTGCCAAAGCAAGACATTTGCCAGCATAATAAGGATAATATATAGTGCAGAGTACATACTCAAAGGCATACCGATTCTGAATCACTCCGGTGAACGTTGGCATCCGAGGTATTTCTCGTCACGATCATCCGGCCCTAGCTTGTTACTTTGCATTCTCATAATTCCTAAGGAAGGTTTATGGTTTATGAAATATGATGTAGTGACTCTAAGTGTACTTAGAAATATGGCTTTTTGTGAAATATGATGTATTTAATATTATTAATGTATTTAATAATAATTATGAGCTTCGATGTTATATGTAAAAGTATTACAAGTATTGCAATATTGTTGCTTTGTGCATTTTTTGTTAAGCTGGTTTTAAGGCTCTTACATACTGGGGCGATTCGTCGCGCGACGCGACGCCGCCTCATTGTTCATCGTGAGAAATTGTTTTGTTATATTCGCGTCGCGTGACGAATCGCCCCAGTATGTAAGAGCCTTAAAATTATGGTTAACTTGATATAAGAAAGTATAGTAGGTTAATTTAGTATCTACACTGTTTGTTGGTCTGTTGCGTTTTTTATGTATCTATTAGTACTTGCTTAACCGGGACTTACATTTTTTGTTTTTAACGGCTATTGGTTTATGAATTTGATAATGTAGAGGGGAAAGCAATTCCAGAAGTAAAGCTTTAAACAAAATGTTCTAAAATGGTTAAAAAAAACAGTTTCACACGTCAAAAATAACTTATGTTTTAAAACAAGACGAGTTTGGTGTTTCCTGTCTGACTACTCTGAGAAGAAAGACCGAAACAAACTCAGAGGTCACAATCTGTTTTAAAGTTCAGATATCTCATTCGCATCAGTCAGATTTTCAGCACGTTCCTGCTGGAGCAAAATTATTCCTATATTAGGTATTATTTTGTAGGTATACCTAAATAAACGAAACTTTTAAAATAAAATCACACCACCAAACCCACAACACTCATGATAACGGAAATATCTACAGCATTTTTGTTCTGTTTGCCTATTAACATGGCGCAAGCAATTTGTTTACGTACAACATTTTAGTCCTTTCAATGGTCCGGCAGTGTAATCCAATTTGCGTGTATTGGCACGCGTGATAGCCGCATCTCACCGGGCGAACCTCAACGATTTACACACATCGGGTGAACTCGGTTTTTGATTTGGTCTCGTTTAGATGCGATGTTGTTTTGTTTTGGTCTTGGCTTTTTTTTTGTTTGGCCCGTACGTTTTTGGCCGTAATTTTAAATTGAGAGCTTGTTCGAAAAATGGAACAATGTGAGGCTTAGTATATTATCTGAATGACAATGTAAAGACTGGTAGTCCTCGACATGGGCGTTAGCATTACCTGGAACCACGTGCCCGAGAAAACTTTCCTGAGATATAGTTGTGCATTGGGTGGCGTGATTCGGTTTGTAGCTTTTCCCTCTCAATGCAAATGAAAATTCAAATTTTCTGAGGCCGCATTGCCAGTCAGTGGATACAGCATTCGTACTGAAGTCGTTTTAAGGCAACCATTAATGATCTGACACGTCTCATTTAGACCTGTATCTGCCACTGCCAATTTAGTGGAGATTGGCAGTGGCGGAACGGTTCCATACTGGACGGAGGCATATTCACCAGCAGGGAAAAAGCAAAGCGCCATTCCAGTTGTTCCCAGGAGTTGGGGAGACGCCTTCCATCTGGTGGGTGCTAAGCAGCGTAGTAACGGCAATTAAATAGTATAGAAGATTAATGAGACAGTAAATAACTTCGGACATAAAAAAAAATTAAATAGGTAGACGAAAAAAAACTAAGATTTTAGCGACGTTATAATTATTTCCGCTCGTGACGTTCGGAAATAGACAAATTTTAAATCAACGGTTATAAAAAGAAAAAACTATACCAGGGTCACACTACAAGGCAGCCTTCATGCGCAAGCATACTCGTATTCTCAAATTGGGAGAGATTTTATACAATACCATATATGCTTACTATGTTGGGGTCGGCTTCTAGACTAATCGGATGCAGCTAAATACCAGTATTTTATATGACTTCCACAACCCAGTTACTGGGTAATACGATAAGACTGGTTGACGCTTGGTAAGACTGGTTGTCAGACTTTTGGGCTTCTGACTACCAGTAACGACTGTCAAAGATCTACGAATGGCAGCCGGGCCCAACGGCCTAACGTCTTCCCGAGACACGGAAGAGACTCGATATGTGATGGATGGTCAACCATCCACAAACCGACCGCGGCAAGCGTAGCTAACCTTAGATCGAATCGTGCGGCATGGCTGATAACAGCCCAAACCAACCAAGTTTACTCATCTGCCTAGCCTTTTCCCAACTACGTTGGGGTCGGCTTCCAGTCTAACCGGATGCAGCTGAATACCAGTATTTTACATGAAGTGACTGCCTATCTGACCTCCACAACCCAGTAACTGGGTAATACGATACCCCTTGGTAAGACTGGTTGTCAGACTTTCGGGCTACTGACGACCCGTAACGACTATCAAAGATCCACAAATGACAGCCGAGACCAACGACTTAACGTGCTTTCCGAGGCACAGAGGAGTCTCGATATGTAAAGATGGTCACCCATCCACGGACCAACCCCGGTAAGCGTAGCTTAACCTGAGGGATCGACCCGTGCGGCTGTTATTACGTAGCCACGAGCTTCTCCAACCAAGCCAACCAAATTTACTAAAGTTTCTAAAAATATAGTGGTTCATCCAGCTGACTGGTCTTATTCAATCTGGCATGTGCTGTCAGGAATAAAAACCGCATGTCACCAAGCCTACCTCAACAATTTATATACATACATAGACCTATGTCCGAACGGTGGCTGTTGAATTTGATTCCATTTAGAGAGCTCCCGTGTTTTTTTATTTTACTTTGTAGCTAGTGCCGCGGAAAAATAGTACTGTAGTTTTCGTTTTGTTGTTGTCCTTGTAGGAATTATCTTTGGCCCTCATCTTTGCAATCATGGACCGCTTTGAGTATGGCTTTATGAATAGGGGAAGATCAAAGAAACTATGGATGGACTGTGTGAAAGATGATATGGCCAGTGTGTGAAAGAGCGTGGCTACCAAGATAACGACTAATAGAGTAGTCATCATCTGCCTAGCTTTTTCCAAACCATGTTGGGGTCGGCTTCCAGTCTAACCGGACGCAGCTGAATACCAGTATTTTACATGGAGCGACTGCCTATCTGACCTCTACAACCCAGTAATTGGGAAATACGATACCCCTTGGTAAGACTGGTTGTCAGACTTTCGGGCTTTCTGACGACCCGTAACGACTGTCAAAGATCCACAAATGACAGCCGGGACCAACGGTTTAACGTGCTTTCCGAGGCACGGAGGAGTCTCGATATGTAAAGATGGTCACCCATCCACGGACCAACCCCGGCAAGCGTAGCTTAACCTGATGAATCGACCCGTGCGGCTGTTATTACTTAGCCACGAGCTCCTACTAAGAGACTAATAGAGAAGTATGGAAGAATAAGACAAGTTGCACTGACCACAAATAAATTGAGATGAGGGTAGGTGAATGATGAAACCATGAAAGCGAAATGATTCGGGCACAGTTTAAGTTTTAAAGCGCGTCCACTGGCGACCGATTTAGAGTCCTCAGAGAATCAAAGAATCTCGTAAACAATGAGATCACTCTAGTTAAGCTCTATTGATATTTATGCAAGAGGAGCTCGTGACTAAGTAATAACAGGCGCATGGGTCGATCCATCAAGTAAAGCTACGCTTACCGGGGTTGGTCTGTTGATGGGTGACCATCTTTACATACCGAGACTCCTCCATGGCTCGGAAAGTACGTTAATCCGTTGGTCCCGGCTGTCTTTCGTCGACCTTTGACAGTCGTTATGATTCGTCAGAACCCCGAAAGTCTGACAACCAGTCTTACCAAGGGGTATCGTATTACCCAGTCTTATCAAGAGGTATCGTTTTACCAAAGGGTAATAGTACTACATAGGGTTGTGGAGGTCAGATAGGCAGTCGCTCCATATAAAATACTGGTTTTCAGCTGCATCCGGCTAGACTGGAAGCCAATCCCAACATAGTTGGGAAAAGGCTAGGCTGATTGATTGATATATATGCAAGAATATATTAGAATTATAGAGCTCTATTTGTCTATCAAATTGGGCCGATTCTCAAGGAAATTTGTTACCAACACGTGTAAAGAATCGAAGAATCAAATCACATTGTAACAATTTGTACCTCATATCTATTCCCCACTCCTCATAAGACACAAAACGCGTAGGTGCCACAATAAAGTTTGACACAATCCCATTACTCCAATCCTTTCGGCAGTCGTCGGCTTCCTTCCGTTTGTTTCGTCGACGGCATAAAATAGGTAGGTACAGAAGGTCTGTTTCAGACAACGACCAAAAACGCACGTAAAAATAAACACGCGTCTACATACGGTGAGTAAAAGGTGAAAGCCACACAGCTAGGTGATTCGCTTAATGCTTCGTGTTTTACTTTTGCAATGGACACACTTTCGCTGAGTGTAAGGTGGTAACCATACAGCTAGGTGTTTCGCTTAGGGCTTCGTGTTTTACTTTTGCAATGGCCACACTAACGCTTGATGAGTGTAAGGTGAAAGCCATACAGCTAGGTGCTTCGCTTAGTGCTTAGTGTTTTACTTTTGCAACACACTTGGTCACACTGATGCTTGATTCCACGTTGTCAGCTACGCTACTCACCAAGCGTACTCGCGACTGGCATTTGTTTGAAATAGTTTGAAATCACCTTATACGAGTACAACGACTAAGCGTTCGGCGACACGACGCCGTCACCTCGCCGCCACCGCGCCGTCGCCGCGCCCCTAAGCTAGGTACACGACAATGCCACCGCGCCGACTCCGAGCTGCCACCGCGCCGACGCAACGCCGCCACTGTGCCGACGCAACGCCGCCACTGTGCCGACGCCGCGCCGCCACCACACCGCTAGTATTGTTTAAACAGTTTTTTTTTATTCCATCGCCGACTGTTTGCAAAAGTTCACGCGCTTTATAATACTTTAATGAATCAAGCGGATCGGCGCGGCATCGGAACGGCGGCGGTGCGGAGGTGGCGCGGCGTCGGCGCGGCGGCGGCCTTGTGTCGCCGAGAACTGACGTGTCCGTGTGTTTTCGCACGTTGTATGCAGCTGACCTTCTGTACTTATCAATTTTGTGTCAACGGTTTGTGAAGATATTACCTAGTTCAGGTACTCGAAGCTATTTGGATTATTTGGAGCACCCGGTTCGTTCGAGTATTTATTTCTGAGTGTAGATTCTAATACAGGTAAAGTATTTTAGGAGCGGATTTAGTCTTCACATGCGTAGAGTTAATCCTGTGGTTTTGGTCTGTTAGTAGTACTGGATTCCAAAATTGAAATGGTGTAACGCTAAGTAATCACAGTAGGTTCTACACTTACTTCATAATTCATCTTGAAGAATCAAATACATATACGTAAACTCCCGCCTTCTTTTCATGGGGGTAGGCAGAAACTACAGAACAACACCTGCTACGATCCTTACAAACTCCTTTTGCCTCGTTTACGTTCATACATCTGGTTTTACACTCACGAACCTGACCTTTCTAGAGAGAGAAGGTAACCAATACACCATTATCATTCAAGAACATCACCAATAAGGTCACTATTATGTCCTCCTAGATCCTGGGTGTCCCCTTCCAAAAACGTCACGTCGTCGTCGGGTCGTTAATAATCAAATGTTGTGACCAATAATCAAAACTTGTCTTCAAACTACAGAATCGCAATTATTAAACAATACCTATTAGTATGCAAGGTATCCTAATGGTAGGATATCTCAAAACATGATGACAATATTTAATATTTAATTGGTAACCACAGCAAAATGAAAACACAAAGACCCCGTGTAAATCTGAATTAACATTGAAACAAAAAGCACAGGTTAATCCATATATTTAACCTTGTCAGCATTATTCGAATTTCCTGTACTAATAAATAGGAGAACATTATTTGAACAGATTATTAGCTTTAACGAGGCTTAGAAGATTAGCGTAACCATAAATGATTAAATATTAACTTATTACGATGTTGATGGTACACAAATTAATTTCGCCTTGTATTTCATTTTACTTAATAATGTGGAAGCTAGATATTGGATTATGTTATCTTTGGTTTTAATGGTGGATTTGAACTGTGTTGAGTTAGCAAACAGTTTAGTGTCTTCTTTATATTTAGCCTATCAGCATTATATTTCTGGGTACGTTTCCATAATTAGTCGTGTATTTGTACAAGCCTGAGACGGTGGTAAAATATTATAAACCTTATTTATTTTCTGTCATCCTCCTTGTACGCTTCAACTTCCAACAGGAGACAATGACATTATCTTCCGTTATAAAAGAAATCATCATTGACAAATATTTACCTTTTGTCTCCTTCCTCTTTTGTTATTCTATATTCGAATCGTTAGCTATAAAAAGAAGTATCACGTTTTATAAAAGTAAACAAAACCATTCATATTACCTACTCCATATTTTTGATTTACCCTCAAAATACTTTCACTTTCAAATCACTTAAACGTCAAAATTGGATATTCCTCTCACCCCTTTTTAAAAATAGGCACGTACGGAGAGCTATTTTATCGCGGTCCCTACCCAACAAGCAATTTTAGATAATCTACTTGCCTTTAAGCCGGACTGAAGTTATTTACAATCAATTTCCTTGGCTATTGAAGGCTTGAATAAATGTTATGCACGTAACATAGAAGCTTGACTAGTTGAATTGGTTATAACTTGTAATAGTGTAAGTAAATCATCAAAGGCGTTGGTCCCGGATGTTATTCTGGGATCTTTGACAGTCGTTACGGGTCGTCAGAAGCCCGAAAGTCTGACAAGTCTCACCAAGGGGTATCGTGTTATTTATTTAATGAATACTTTAAGCATACAAATGGGCTGTGGAGGTCAAATAGGCATTCGCTCCAAGTAAAATATTGGTATTCAGCAGCAAAAAGGCATAAAATATTGGTATTCAGCAGCAAAAGCATCCGGATAGACTGGGAGCTGACCCTAACATAATTGGGATAAGGCTAGGCACGCAGGCAGTGTAAAGAAATAAAAATTTGTGTTTTAAAAAAAATGATGAAAATCTAATTACAATATTCTGTGACAGAAATAAAGGTTTTGAATAGAGCTTAGTTTTTTTTTTAAAGGAAGTCATAAGTGTATTTAGTGGTTTGGAGAATTTGAATTTGGAAGAGCATGCTAAGAGGATGGCAGGTGGAGCTTAACCGTGGTTACTTAACAGTTTTAACTATAAAAATTCACATCGTGAGAGCTGGTGCCTGAAATAGGTTTTATACATGAACAAGGCTGCCAATGATAATGATGACGATGTTAAGATGAAGTTTTGTAGTAGCACTTAAGTTACTATCAGTTAACTTTATATAAACATGCAAAGATAACAGCACCATAATTACAGGAACAATATTAAAAGAATAGGCGTATGACATGTAAGAAAGATGATAAGACAAGGCGACATATTGAACCAACCTCAAATAGTTAACAAAATCATGACTATGATGATCGATTATGACAATGAAAAACATAGGGTAGCACTTACTGGACTGAAAATCCCAAATATTAAAAAAATCGATAAAGTAGACTTGTTGGAATTCTAAAATTGTAAATTCTCAGAAAAACCGCTTTGAAATTCCGACAATTGAAATTCACGTCACAAAGTATCTTGTGTAGACATAGTCAAGTAGGTTCCTAGTTACATTAAGAACTAAAAAACTTCAGAACATTGTCTCGTAACATCTCGAGATATGAAGCTATAATTACCACCACCCGTACTATGTGCCATTCAATTAACTCGCACTGGGCCCCTGTGGTGGATTATGGCCCACTCCTACTCACAAAGAGGAAGCCTGTATTCCAGCAGTAAGAGAATTATAGGCTCGTTATAACATCATTTGCGTTGATAACATTCAGCATTGGATATTCCATAATGTATAAAAAGTTCTATAATTTAGTTTGACTTACACCACGTTGAAAACTAACGAGTATGTTTAGATAAGCATAGCATAATAGCATAATCAGCGTATAACGTTCCCACTGCTGGGACACAGACCTTCTCTCTGTGAGAGGGAGTGGGCCGTAATCCACCACGCGGACCCAGTGGGGTTGGTAGAGGTCACATATCATCGAGTTTTTGGGTCAAGATCATGCCAGTTTCCTCACGATGTTTTCCTTCACAGTTATATATGAAATAATTTACACAAAGTATATCGCTTATCTGGGTTCGAACCTACGGCCTACAACTCTTAAGTCGTGGCCGCTAACACTGGGCCATCATTGTTTAGATAAGGCTATTATGATTTTACTCAGAATTCCTATCAAAATACACATAGGCGTAGTTCCATGGAAAAAATATTGTAAAGGTTGTGTTAACGTAGGCAGACAGACTATCATTATAATCCTATATCAATAAAATGTTGTTGACTACAAATATTATGACTGTGTCGGTGTACAAATTGGTTTCGTGTTCTAGGAATTTTTGGCAATTCAAATACACTTATGGAACTTCTCTTATCATATCTTATTGATTGTGATATATAAAGTAAAGTTTATTTTCTGGATCGGAATATACGAGTATGTGTTTAGTGCTTCTATTGACTATCTATTGACATCCAAGTCATGCCCACCTACAGTTGCTTCTATTTATTATTCTCCTCTTTCTATAACCGAAAACCCTCCTGAATATAAAACTGCGCCATTATGCCGAACTACACTGTCTTTCAATCTACCCACATTACATATTCATTGTATAACACATTCACCGAATCCTAGTCCTTTAAAAACGTTCCAAGTCACGAACATGCATCCAAGCAGGCGGCCATGTAAACGATTTAGCTTCAAGCTTTGCAGCAAATAGCCCTGCATCAAAATACGTAATAGGTGTACTAATAAAACAAGTTCTAGACCGTGCTCTACTACCTTAGTGCTTGTATAATAAAATCTATGAAAGTGGAGTACCTTTAAGAGGGTTTTATTTCAGGGTTGTGCCGTCAAAACGACAAACGAAACATGCGAGCGATAACGCCGATGGCTTATGGTTACGGGTATGGCCCGTTGTGGATGCTTGGGTTGTCTATAAGGGTAATAAAAAATCGGGCAACCCTTTTGTAATGTTTATTGGTGGTAGTTTTGGTTATGTGTAGTAAGCGGTGTGGGAAATGCAAGTCTTTGTTCGTTTTGTGATATTTTCTTTTGAATATATTTCCAATTTCATTCAGGCTCTAATGAAATCTCTAATAACAGAAGGACGTCGTCGTATGAAAGTACTATTTAGTGATAAGTTACTCCAGTAATACCTTCACAAAAAACGATTTATCAACATTTTTGTGATAACACACGTCTACTTACTTTGCTTTTCTAGATGTCAACAAAGTCGAGGGCCAGGTTTCATGAAAAAACACGCAAAAAATGATAAAAGAATAAACAAACAACTACCCTTGAATAATACATTTTACACGGGCCATTAAAATGGTGACATAACATGTATATAGCATAGCATAGACTATACATTTTACGACTGGTAGACATTACGAGAAATATGAATTATTATTATTGTCTTACCTACGCCGCGTCGAATCGTAAATTTCAACCAATAAAATTAGTATGCATAGAATAGTCTAGCATTTGTATACAGCTGTGATAGTAAAGTTTATGTTCATACAGTTATTGCTGAAAATCTTAAGATTTTTACTGACTGTTTTTATGTCTATCAACTTTATATAATGTCTGGGTAATGTTTTTATGAACTTTGCTATCTTTGTTTTTTAGTTTAATTTAATTTTAATACAGGCAAGAAATAAGTATCATTACAGATTTTAATTTTCATATTGCAGGAAAACCTGTTTCATGTGGCTGTACCAATTTTAATTTGTTTTCGGATTATGGGAAGTGGTCTATGGCCCAATACTGATACGATGTTGGTATTTGTGTAGGGATACCTCATCGATACCCTTATGAAAAGGGGCATCAAAATCTGACCCAGTAATATAGAGATTATTTTGCCTCATGAATTGTGAATCATGTGTGTATTAGCCTAATCGATAAATTTAAAAAATATTTAAACTCCATGCGACTTTAAACACGAATTGCAATATTATCTACTAACTTTAGCTTCGTATTCTAATCTTCCTTATCGTAACATTGTTTGCAATGCCATTCTCTTCATATCGAAATAAGTAAAGTCAGTTTTTTACTCTCGTTTAAAAAAAATTAAATCAGCTAGCGAGACTCCGCCGACGCGATGGGAATCGATATTTAAACACTATAAAATAACAAAAAATAATAATTTGATGATAGGTTATTGATCTCATTAGAAGGCTGAAAGTCACTCAAAGGGCAATGGACAGGGCTATGCTCGGATTATCCCTGCGTGATCAAATGAGAAATGAAGAGATCCGTAGGAGAACCAAGGTAACCGACGTAGCCCGAAGTATTGCCAAACTTAAGTGGCAGTGGACAGGGCAAATTGCTCGCAGAACAAATGGCCATCAATCATTGGTGAACATCTACTCGTATTCGGATATTTTGACGAATCGCGAAAAAACTGATTTAGTTATCGATGTGGACGAACATCCGTCATGACGTATCGCTTTTTTGACGAATCGTCACTGACGGATCCCGTGTGTATGGGGCCTTACTTGAAGTAAGAGTTGAGTAAACCTGTTTTTTTTTTATTTCATCACTTTTAAATATAGATACCCATCACGTCTGCGAAGTTTCTCTAACTAATTTAATTTGACCCTGTATAAGGCAGTGGCTTTAGTATTTACAATGAGTATCGGGGTTTATGAACACATTAAAAAAAACCTGTTACTAAAAAAACCTTTGCTTTAATTAATTTTCCTCATAATAACTTGACTTACTAAGAAATTGTTGCGTTTCATGCCTAACTAAGGCCTTATTTACGTTCACATTCGCACATTAAAACCGTTTATGACCTAACATTTTTGTCACAAAACTGCATATCTAGACTATTAAAAGAAACACGCAACACGTTGACACGCCTTAAAATGTACTAATGTGGTCAGTGAAGGGCCTCTATTCTATTATAGTCTGACTATAAAAATAAGAAAGAAAGAAAGAAAAATTGTTTATTATAGTAACAAACAAAAGAAGCGAGATATTTGCAAATAGATTAACATCAAGCGATTAAAAAACATTAAAGCAATAAAAACTAAAACCCAATTACGACTAAAAAGGTACCACAGACAAACAAATTTATCGTAGTTGGGTTTTAGTTTTTATTGCTTTAATTTTTTTTTAATTCTTTTGGGGTTATAAAATATATATTTTTGAAATGTGCTCATTAAGCCCTTTCATTTAATATCCAACATGGAACGATAATTTTTTTAAATTTAATGTGACCTCACATAGCCTATAACCAGCGGACAATCCAAATGCTTCCAACGATACCTCTTTTGTCAAATTGTGATGAGTGGTTTAGAAGATAGGAGGGAACAGATGAACATACTTACATCCATACATACATACCTACATACCGGTCAAAATCATAACCCTCCTTTTTTCTTCGCCGTAGTCGGGTAAAAACTTCGGTTTGCAGCTACAACTTTTTAAAAGGCAAGCATACTTTGTTTGTAAGAGATAAGGCTGCATTAATGTTGCATAGATTGATTAAATATCCTTTGGATACCAAAACGACACTAACGTCTTAAGGTGTGTTCAAACATAAGGGACTACTCACACTTATTCAGCTCCATTCGCGTTTCGCTAAACGATTTTAGTCACACTTATACAGTTCTGCTTCTATCAGCCGCGTACAGCGTCGCAAGAATGAGAAAAGCCGTCATAGCGTGTTATCTCCGCCGAAACGCTTGCACCTTGTCGACAAGGACTCGAGAACCATCCGTGTATAGCGCTGTTCCGCCGCGTTCGACGCTGAATGCGGCAGAACAGCGCTGAACGCGGCAGAACAGCGCTGAACTATAGCACTAGCTTGATAATAACACATTTGTCCTCATTTTATACTTGTTTGCCGCAAAAGCTGTTTGTTGTTTTACATACTAAACTGCAAGGCAGCAAGATATTGTATAACAATTCAAGGCTATGTACGCCGTAATTGTCATGTACATTAGTCCTTTAGTTATTAAGATTATTTATAAGTTCCATGTATGTGACGTGGCTGTGCTTTTTTAAATAAATAAATAAAGCTGAATAGATGCGGAAAGCTGAACGGATGCGTACGCGTCTCCATACAAAATCGTTGTTTTTTATGGGCATAAGCTGAATAGAGCTGAATAAGTGTCAATAGTCGATTAATCGGCAATCGTGCGCGGCTACTACGCGCGGCCTACCGCGCTGTTATTGCAAGATTGCCGCGCGCGAACGCTTCTGTCTACCTGCCGCGCACAAACATTTTTACCTAACTAGAGCGCGGCAGAAATGTCTCCTGCAAACA
Organism: Lithophane leautieri; assembly: GCA_949152455.1. NCBI lineage: Eukaryota > Metazoa > Arthropoda > Insecta > Lepidoptera > Noctuidae > Lithophane > Lithophane leautieri. Next base: position 6,277,220 of record OX424472.1, on the reverse strand, counting down.
CCGCGTGTTGCTGCCGCGCTCTTGCATCTCAATGTTTGGAGGTAAGCACCAATGAAACTGAACGTGATCAACGCATTCACAATACATTCGAGAGCTGTCAGTGTAATCATTGTTTGTTAATATTATATACTGACAGCTCTTGAACGCAGTTTAGAGGTACTGATCTCGTTCAGTTCCATTGATGAAATTCGTCCTAATATATTACCTTCTAGATGTATATTCACTTTTCATTTGTAACCAATGCTTTTATTAAATTAATAAAAAATCATATACAAAGAATTTTTAATTTCGCTCACGTCATATATATCGTGCGCAGTTCAAAGTAAATATTTTACTTTTATATTTTCGTTGATCATTTTCATATTACATTTTTTCTGAGCTAATATCCGTTTTACACGATTAATAAGAACAAATATTTGGAATATCAATTCTTTTTTCATTTCAAAACGTTGCTTTCATCAGAGCAAATAAGTCAGGAGATAAATAATGTGATCTTTTAGGGAAGGTTTGAACCTTGTTTGATCAATGAGTTTACATTATCTCTCCTCTCAAAGTACAAGACATTTTGGAATCACACGTAGTTACTTAAAATACAATAGACGTGGATATATTTAGTAACCTATTCCGCTTAACTATTTCTCAAGAGTCATAAAAATCCCGTAAGAAATCGACACGTGTTTCACCTCTCAACACAACGTGGCAGAACGTCGTTTTCGGGTTCGCGACTGGTCAATCGTCATCCTGAGGATACCTCGTTGAGAGGTGAAACACGTAGTCACTTAGGGGTTTATTTATAAACGTTGCTTAAAGTTAAGAGACGTTCAAACGTCAAAAATGTATGGTTAAACAGCCGCTAAACATTACTTAACTCTAAGCAACGTTTATAAATAAACTCTTTTGTTGTAAAAACTTTCCTAGTATCCTTACATATTATAAAACAAAGTCCTCCGCCGCGACTGTCTATCGTCTTGTACGAGATAAACTCAAAAACGACTGCACCGATTTTCATGCTGTTTTCACCAATGGATAGAGTGGTTATCGAGTAAGGTTTTAGTATATAATAACCAAAATCTGCGGGCGATTCAGATTCTTTCAGCTTTCAGATTGATTCAGATTCAGCTAGTTTGATATAAAACCCACGCACCGGCAATATGTAGAGGGGCTGAATTTAAATCCTGTAGGTACGGTTAAAATGTCTGACATTAAGTCATTTCAAGTAAAAATAAATTTTAGAATTCTGTATTAGATGTAGGTAACTATATTGCAGAATCTAAAGTACAATCAGTCGTATGCCAGTTTTCACTAACACAAAGGAGATAATAGATACCAAAGGTTTTATTGCATGTTGGATTTTTAACTCTCAGCGCTGAGTCAAGCGTTAAAATCTAACAGTGCCCTTTTGCTTAATCAACAACTCTGAGACACGACTATGTATCAACGAGCATTATTTCAATTGCAAAAAGGCCTCCTATTTTTTTTGTTGTAAATAACTACATTGATACAATAAGTCTCGTGTGTGTAACACCTTCAGAGCAGTACAAAATGAAATCCATGTAACCAATAATCTAGGTCAATTTATATGATTAGGGTACAGACCGGGTAACATAAAGATTTGGTTTTACGGGATATAAATAAAATAAAATACAACGAAAATGAACAATATTGTAATATTTTTACGGGGCTTACTTTATTTAATTAAAGATCAAAAAGAAAAAATAATGGAACTCTTATTTTGGTATCTTTATCGCGAAGATACATTTTGCATTAGCAAAATTTGATTTTCGTAATAACTGACCATTGGGTACAAAGCAGAAGAGACGTAATTGAATTTATTTACTTTAGACTCAAACAAATTATTAGGCACACAATTCAATAACAATACAAACGTACAAAAATATCCAATTAAATTATTCCCAAATTACTCTTTTGCTTTAATTACTTTGTTTCTTTTTACATCAAGTATGATCAAACCTATATTTTAGTAATTAAAAATTGGGCCCGTCATTTAAGACATCGTATTGTAGAAAATTTTGTACACCTATCTTAAAAATATACTGGGTGACTTAAACGTAGAATGCTTTTACAAAATATAAGTTAAAACTGAAAGAACCTCGAAGATTTCTAGGTTTTACTAGGACTTCGCAGTAAGCGCAGGTCTTTCGAAGTTGTGAACTTGGTTTTACACTACTGGTGAATGCTTGCAATTTTTTTGCGACCTAATGCAGTTTTTGTGTCAACGGTTACTGGCCTAAATATGTTTTGTTCAAAGAAAACCGTTTAAGCTCAAAACAACTGAAAAGTACCAGACAGCAGACGAACTAAAAAAAATATGCCAAAAAATGCGGTCAAAATTATACATATACTCTTTGAATTAATCTGACGAGGGCGTTAATGTACCTTAATAAGTTCATGTCTAGACTTTGTTTTTCTAGAGTATTCAGACAGAAAATTGGCAGGTAACAAAAATTATTGTTTAGCCCATTTAACCAAAGCAAACGTTTTAGGGCCTCGATTTTATAAAATGTAATACCATTATCGTTACTTATGGTAATTTTAAAATATACATAAAGGGTAATATGCGGACACAAGCGAACTGAACCTTCGGATAAGCAATACGAAATAAAGCCTCTCTTCTATATTAAAATTCACATTTCCATTACGAAATCCCAGGGAACCCTTGCCTTCGACCACTTTGTACGAAAATCTAACACCTTTTTAATTTACTCGAAATCCCCTTTAATTTAACGGACGGCACGTTCCTTTCATATATTGACCCTGTTTTATTAGACGGATTATTTTAACACATGCTGGTGTCTAAAAACTGACAACTTTATTCGAAATGATATAATGAGCGTTACCTCACTTCAGACCAGCTGCTCCGTTGTTCCTGTCATATTAAAGTTTTATCCACTTGGATACCATTACATCGACTTCAATTATCTGTCTTATTGTAGTAACGATAAGACCACATTTTGTATAACTGATAGCAAAATGTAAGTTGGCAAAATGGATGTTGTAGACGCCTTCTATATGTGTTTTGACGTTTTTATCTTATTTAGTGTGGGTTTGGATGGTACTGCGAGTTTTTAGCATTCCATTTCTTCTTATTCTTAGTATTATTACGGTTTTGGTGTGAAATCCGCTTTGTATAGGTAAGAAGATTCTGAATAGTTAGTTTTTTATGACATGTTTATTGTCAAGAGTTATTATAAGGTCAGTGACCTTATAAATTGCGTATTAAACGTCTATCGTACCAGATGATCTTGAGATACAAAGAAGTTGGAGATATATTTATGATATTGATGTGTTTAGTTACAAATATTGATATGAGAAAAAATATCATTTTGAAACGGTAACAAACTAAACCTACTACAGACGCTTTCAAAGATAAGTATCTCTTGATATCTCTTGTAAGTAATATATAATCCTGATCTTAGGAACCATAACATCCACACCCACGTAAATAAAAGAGGCAACTTCGTTTGACTGAATGCGAACATCTCAGTGCAAAAATCACAAGTACTACTAAACGTACCTACTGCTCACACCGTAGACTGTAGAATCAAACGACTCCTGACTTCTTCAATGAAATCGGATTAAAGCACATCGGATTCCGTACGAATCCAGCATGAATAGCCAAGACCTAATTTGGAACACCGAACGCCTTATCCAGTGTGAATTCTCAAAATGTGAAAGCGAAAAATTATCATAGGAGTCTCGGGGCCAATTTTAGTAAGAACTAAATCATTTGATTTTTGTTAAATCAATATTCCTAGCCAGAAATCGAACCCGTTAATTTTCACAAAAACACATGTCATATTATTACAATATTTGATAGAGTCGGATCAAATTAACATAATACATTACATCACGCCTGTACTCCCCGCAGGGTTAGGCAGAAGCGTACCTATATTACACCCAAATGATGTGAAGTAATGTCAATCAAACGGCATAAGTATGTTTCACTATTTCTTACAGTTTTCTTATTCGGCCATCCATGCTCACTTGAAAAAATCATTCTGTATACCACTGTATCTTCTTATCTATCTAAGACTACAGAGGAAATAAAAGTTTTGAACATTTTCATTCATATTTCGGATTAGGGTTATGCCATATGCCAGCTATAAATTTTGCCAAAATGCTGACGTTATGATCCCAATTCCGCACGACTGGATGTATGCACGGATCGTTTACGGCATTAAGTGGGGGAGATAGGGAAATTATAAGAGGTGAAATGGGTAAATGTAATGGATGAGGAAGAAGATGTATTTCTTGTACTTTGCATTTTTTGCGTAAATTAGGTGAGTATGGGTTTGTGAACCAAAATATGTTAGACGAAATATTGGTGTAACCCTTGTAACAGGCAGGTATTTCAAACCGCTCCCGCCACAATCCAGCTTCTAGATGTTTCTAGAAGCTTCAACACGCATGCTCACACACGCTTCAGCCCGCATGACATGTTGCTTGTCATCCGTCAAGTGCTCCGCAGCTGTGAGAATTTAAAAGAACTATATGTGGAACAATATCTTCGACCCAAAACCCTGTGTTTACATAATATACCGGATGTGTTTATGTTAAACCCTTTATATTTCTTTTACCAACCACTCATCTTTTTCAACGTTTAAAAACCTCGACGAACACTTCATGTCAGACAGACGCATAAAAAAAATTACAAACAAGAACAAAACGGAAACTTGTGTGGAACCAGTATTATTTCCATACGGTCCAAAACTTTTATTTATTTTTCTCCTTGGCAACGTTTCTTACCAAACAATGTCAACGTCAAAAACGAATTCTCAATAATTTGTTTTTACAAAATTACCAGCAATGTTACCAGCTATGTTTGGCGACTCTCCCTAATAAATGGTTCGGTAGTGACATAGCGGTTCTTTTTTTTGCCCTTTTATTACATTGGTGGCTCGTCATATAAATGAGCAGTGACGCCTTTTTGCGACGCGGCGGTTGATAGCCTACATTTCATTAAAAGGTTTCTGGCGAAGTGAGGCGACTTTTTTGAGCTAGTTACTAAGTTTCTTTGAAGCGATTACATGTTTTTGATAACTGAAATACTTAATTTTTTTACCAGCTTTTTTGGTCAGACTTTAAGGGGTCTATTTATAAACGTTGCTTAAAGTTAAGTAATGATTAGCGACTGATTAACCATACATTTTTGACGTTTGAACGACACTTAACTTTAAGCAACTTTTATAAATAAACCCCTTTGTGCTTTGCAAAAAATATGAGTTTTAAAGGTAAACAGGTTCGAATACCTTATTTCTTATCTAGACTGTCCCTCGTTCCCTTTGCTCTGTCTTTATTAAACGAATCGAAATATAAAAGACCAAAGTCAGATCCCCAAAACAAAATATCTGTTTTTTATTCCGCACACAACCTCTGTTTTTTGGAGAAAATCTATTGCCCGTACGCGTAGCATGACGATGGCGTAGCATCACCATAAATGGGTTTCCGACGGGTTTTGTCGACGGAAGAATATACATTAGACAGATTCTGATTGTTTATCTGTCATTTTGTATATTCTTCCGTCGACAAAACCCGTTTGTATTGTGGTCATGCTAAGTGTGCAGGAATGTAATCATGTACGAGAAGGTAAATGAACTGTTAAACACCTACATTAATTTCTTCCTGTGTATACACACTTTTTACTTAAAATATCCTGAGATAAAATTGCACCAAATAACTAGAGAAGAATGCAAAACAAAAACGCTATCACATGCAAATACGTTGCAGAAAAAGTCAATTGAGGGCAATGGCTCGCTTTGGTAGGCAATGCATGCCAGCAAATATACTTGGTGTAGTTTTTTGGAAACTAATAAAATCTATGCATAGCAGCAGAAGTTATGCCTGTCACGTACTTAACTGATGATGAGGCTGTGTTTATAAAATAATGAAAGAAATGTGTTGAGATTGAGTATTAACTTATCGGTTTCATAGATTGGTTTCAAAGTTGCAGTAATTATCATCATTATCATTTAAGCCGAAACACATCCCAGACTGGACGTAGAGCTCCCCCTAGTGCCGCCTGGAGGCCTAAAACGGCAACATTGGCAGAATCATAATAGGAAAATATTATGAATCATCGTAAAATGTCACAAACTGACAATTCATAATACCTATAATGATCTGCGAGCAATTTATGTTACGCAATCTGTTTGACAGTTTTTATAGAGATTCGTAAAATGGTCCGCAAATTATTAATTGCTTTATTGAAATGAAATGTTAAATGAAAATGAATTAATTTAAATTACGGTAATTTTATTTATGCTGCCGCATGGATGTCGATCATTATATACAAAAACCTTACTAAAGAACCACTTTATCCATTGGTGAAAACAGCATGAAAATTGGTACAGTATTTTTTGAGTTTATCGCGTACAGGACGACAGACAGAGGCGGCGGAGGACTTTGTTTTATGGAAGGATTAAGATGGAAGAATTAAGTCATTTTCATGCAGCAATAATATGATTCGAATATGAATTGAATTAAGTACATAATGATTCAGCTAATATGTGTCACTATTTTGTGTCAAATTAGAGGAATTGCTAATGATTCAGGAAATGAATTGCTTTTAGAGGAATTGCTAATGTGGGCGTTTTAGACCCCCTTGTCCTGTAATTCTCGCATCCAGCAGATTACGAAAAAAGAATGCTAAGTGATAAGCAGTAAGCAGTATTTAACGCAGTTTAAATAAGATCAATAACGGAAAATCTTTGTGTTCAAAGAACTCAAATGTTGTTTTGAATATTATTTTAAGATGAACTATCTCAAGTTACGAGACCTTGTTTGAATGTTTTTTTGCATTTATAAAGAAAGATGACCAATTAGCTTCAAATACATAGTTCTTCTACCTTAAATCAGCCATACTTACGACATCTCTTACCCATGAATATGCAAAATGTTAATTCACTCTTACGAAATCACATAGATTGACATAATTCAAGTGGCTTCTGGCTACCTACTCATTTTTCTTCAAACTGCAGCCTCATCTAAAGAAATAGCGGTGATAGTCACCACTTCTTCCAGTTGAGTATGAGAACTCTTATCTTGCATGATCATTGCATGTTTGATTTAACTAAAGTAGAAATGCTATGCGTGTATGTAACAATATTTACATAAACGCATGGTAATAAACTTGAGTTACGTACAATTATTTACTTAGAATTATTATTTGAATTTCATACTCCATTTTGCAAGGTTTTATTGTGATCTACGTATAAACTTTGTTGGTTTTCTGCTCTTTTTGTTTCATTTTTGTTTTTTAGGAGAAACAGAAGTTGTAATACTGTATTCAAACGAAGTTACATTATTATAACAAAAATGATATAGGTACAGTGAAGGACACCGATAGGTATCTTATTATGTTCAGTAAATTGGGGTGACATGTTTTAGAATATCAAGAAAAACAACTCAATTAAAAAAACCTTTTATTTTCAAAACAATCTGTACTTATTAAGTACAATAAAATTTTACCTAGCGTTCGTTTTTTAACAATGAAAAATTACAAGGTTCTTATAATTATTAGTAATATTTCACTTGACACTTAAAATTTGATGCGTCTAGGAAATAAAGTAAAATAAACTTTATCAGCTAAATAATAGAGTCGACATTTATGTTTATATTGACTTATTACAGGTAGACTGTTCTCACGCTATGTTGGCTTCTTGTTGGCATTGGCATTCAAAAGTTTTATGAAAAAAGTATGTATAATTTTGTACAAAATATTGGATAAAAATGATAATTATGTGGATGCCCCTTTGGTCAATTAACTTTTTATATTGGACATGGGGAAATTATGTAAAGGTATTAAAAAAAAAACTGCTTTTTTCACGTCATTGTCGATATTTTGGACGACTGACGGTTCTTAAGGAGTCATTATAATTATATTTACAAATCTTTATAAAAACATAGTATGAGAACAGTCCCATCATTAATATAAAAAAATATATATACAGAGAAGGTACAACACTAAATGTAGCTATTATTATATTAACATTTCATTTTAATTACATTTATAATTCATAAATTAGGCTTCTAAGAAGGAGGCCGTCATTTAAACTTATTAATTATGAAACACATTTAGAATTTATTTATTCATTCAATACAATTTCAGAAAAAGAGAAACAATTGTTAAATTTCCGATAAAAAATACAATAAATGCATTAATAAAATTATGTAGGTAGTTTATTTACATTTATTATTGATAATTATTCAGATAGAGAAATCTGTTATTTACAAATCTACGGAAGTATTATTTAACTGAAAAGGGAATCATGATTTTTCCACATGCAGTGACAGTTTTTTTTTTTGTGGACCTACCAATCATTTTTAATCCAGGAGAAAACAAATTACTTGATATTTCTTCTGCATTCATATTTTTTAATCCTTCATCAAAAAAAACTATTGGTTATTGTAATAAAAAAGCTTTTAAACTTGCACATTCTTTAAACTGGTACAATAGCATCGTTCATTTTATGTGAGATATATTGTCGATTTATGTTCCACCGGAATCATTGCTTTACGAAAACTTATATATCTACATACAATTTATTTACAGTCTTCACATTTTTTTTCACTTAAGTTCTAATAAAAATAGCTAACCAATGTCTATAACTTTCGCCTAGTTTCGTTTCTTTCTTCGATATCGTTTAAAAACTGCATCTTCTCTGATGCGTTGCGGTACCTGTGGGTAAAAAACAGTTTTTTAGCCAGCCATAGATGTAAATCCTAAGATTCACCCTACCGCGTCAAAAAGTAGTCACGTTTCTGTTTAATTGAGAAAGACATTTGAAGTATTGTGAGCTCATTCGAATACTAAAAATCGTATCTCATGCGGGATGTGTGAGTTCATTCTTCTCAGTCACACTTTTGCGCGGCCTAAGTACGGTGAGGGCACATCAAACGATTTAAATCTTTGCAAGTAGATAATTGGTGGTTTCTGAGGTACTGTTAACCGGAGTTTATTGATTCGATAGTGCTTTGAGTTCCATAATACCAGTGTTGATACATCGCGTTTCAGAACACTCAATGTATTGAGATAAAACTTCGCAAAAGTACAAAGACGGGTAGTTCAACATCAACATGGCTTCTCACATCAATAGCAGACTGTTGAAAGCTTATCTGAGGACCTCGAAAACCGGGGATGAATATCATAAGTAGGGTTGAAATAGTATAAAAAACAGGCCACACTTCTTCACGAAAAACTGTAAAATTACGACACAATGTTTGTAATAAAGAAATTCATGAAAGTAAAAAGAATTTTACATAGTGAATTTTATTTTAATATCGTATAAAACTGCAAGTCTGCAGTAAAAGTTTACTTTACCAAGCTGCAAATATTATGGAGATTTTGTTAAAATAGAAGTAAAAGAGTTTTTTTAAATACGAGTGTTTACTTACTTGGATCGTTTTTTTCTTCTAACTGTATCTACTGGCGTTGCTTCCACGCATAAAACTATTAGTCTACTACTGCATGAATATCTGTAAAAAAAATCCTTTTTAATATTTCTCAGGTCAATGATTAAGAAGCTTAGTAAAAGGCTCAAAGGATTAACCTGTACAGTATGTAGAATTATCGTCATGAATCCTGTATTTTATGATGTTTTGTGATTGTATTTGCAAATACATTCAAACATCAGTGTTTTGCCTTAGGGATTGTAGGGAGTTTTTAAAATAATACATATTTGCTACCCATTTTTTATGAAACACGTAGAAATAATGTCTAATTATTCTATAATTTCTACATAGCATGGAGCTCCTGAAATAAATATCCAAACCACTTACGTTTCTTGGTCTAAAAGCTTATTGGAGCGAAGTGAAGACGCGAGTCCAAACTTGTCCGGATTACTGCTGTGCCAAGCATCGCAGTACGCGTCCATTGCTGGCTCGCCATTTGGATTAGCGCCGTGCCACACGGCTTTAGTAGGCCTAAAGAGCAATGGAAAACGAACATTAGAAAAATGGTCGCAGCCAACGTAGGTCGTAATTTCGTAGATGCTCTTTGGAGATATTGGTTTTATTAGAGTACGTAACATAAATTCGATAAGCTTTAGATTTCATAAGATTGGCAAAAAGCCTGTTTAATATTACGAAATATTTATTGATGAAACCGTTAAACTATTTAAACAAAAGTATTCTGTTGTATTAAATTAATATAGAGTAACGTGTAAAACTAAAAGGAATGGACATTGAATAATAATTAAGTAATGTTTATAATTACAAAACTCACAAAAAAGTTTAGTCATAAACAATACCAGGGTAATTAGTATACTAAACTCCATTAATTGTCTCTTTTGGACTAGAAACCACTCCTCGTTAAGGTTATATAAACACTAATTCTCTGTTTCGGGTAAATTAAACGTCAATTTCAGTGTACAATACAGCTATTTTATAATGAACTGTCTTTGTCAGTAAAACACTGTCTGGAAACTCTAATCATCCATTCTTAAGTACATATTTCTTCGGTGGTATTACAAGGATTATCTGCGTAGAGATTGAATAAATTGATAGGGCGCCCCTCTTTGTGAATAACGATTATTTTTAATTAGAATATCTGCTCAATAGACGAATATTTTAAGTACTTTTGCCATCGATATTTGATATAGGTACTCCAAATATTGTTTGATTACTCATCAGAATTACATCAAGCTGAATCTATAACAGAATGTCAAAATTTTTGGACAAGAATTTACCATTCTGATTAAGATTCGTAGTAGAATTTCGAACTGCTGTACTATTTACAAGTGAACCATTATGTGGTAGTACTACAAATAAAATAAACGAAGGTGGGAAAACCAATAAGTTGCCAATGAAACCAATCCATGTCTCGCCAATACCAAGAAACCTGAACCGTTTACACTTTCATTTCTTGAAGCAAAGGCAATACAATATCCCAACCTTGGCTAGCTTGAGTGTATTGGGTTCAAAGATTGAAATACGGTAAATACTCATACCGTCAGTCGTTTCCAAATTGCCAGAGAAAATAAGGCAGCTTATTTCTAGGTTATGCATTATACTAAAGGCACTCCGTTCACTCTCCAATTTTTGTTGGTGTTCAATTTGTCATAGTGTTCTTCGACAATCTGTGTCAATAGTTTCGTTACTAAACAAAGGTGGTTCGGTGTTTTAGTTATTCATATTAGTAAACTAGCTGCGCCCCGCGGTTTCACCCGCGTAAGTCTCGTTCCCGTTTGAATATCGGAATAAAAAGTATACTATGTCCTATTCCAGGTCATGGTCTACCCATGTGCCAAATTTCATCTAAATCCGTTCTGCTGTTTTAGCGTGAAAGCGTAACAAAAAAATAAAGAAACAAAGTCACTTTCGCATTTGCAATAGTAGGGTTCCAGAAGTAACACATAAACGGTCAATTTTGATATTGATACAACGAATATTTCGGGCTTAACATCATTAATTTGATTGTGTTTCAATTTTGAGTTTTCTATATCATATGACTTTGCTATTCATGAGACAGCTAACGAAAGGAATGTTATTTACTCTAGGTCACTGTCACCGTATACGCTGAAGAGGACTATGCAAACTTTCTCTTTTTATAAATGTATGATATTAGCAGTACCTAATGGCTGAAAACAAAATCATACCGAAACAAAAAAGAATCACCTTAACATTAAAAATAAAATTGTCGTTAGCTGAGGATACATACCATCCAGGATCCATGAGGACATTCTGTCCACTGAAGCTGTAGATCCTGGGAGCATGGGCGAAGAGTGCTCCTGAGCCATCGAACATCTCTCCCCAGGAGTTGAAGAGAACATCACCCCTCGTGTTCACTACAGGTATCTCTCTGTCTACCCAACTTACGATTGAGTCTATCGTTTGAACCCTGAGGAAAAGGAAGAAATTGTAGAACGTGTTTAAAGCTGGAATAAATAAATAAATTCTTTATTTGCATAAAAAAGGGTGCACACAAAGTGAAGCCCTGACTCCTGCGCTAGGTAAAAACACCTGTGTTACAGGTGCCAGTGTCTTCTCCCAATCAGTAGGGTCTGGATTTTATGCAATCACATCATTTGAATTTACTAGACAAACAAAAATTATAATTAAAATAGTAGTTACATTCATTAATAAAATAAATATTAAAACAAAATTTATATTATTAAGTTTTCAGAATACCTAGTGGATAGAAGCAAGTACGTTCTTATCTACCTACGTGTGCTATACAAAAGGGTGAATTGACACCAAAACCAGAAGACTCAGACAGATTTCCATACAAACTATCTGAATATTATTTTCTTTAGCAAAAACATAAATGAAAATACCTGAAATCTCAATGCCTCCTATAAATTCTGATAGCTATAAATAGGTGACTTACCTTGACGATATGAAGGCTCTGAAAGTGCCATCCATATTGGCTCTTTGAGATTGTCTTCGACATTCGTAATTGCTGCTGCTGACTCCATGCATATCACCTGTATGTGGCTCATTTAAGGCCGCTAGGCGTAACTAAGAGAAAAAAAAAACAATTGAGAGTTGAAAAGGTAGGTCCGTGAGGTTCTTTGGCATATTAATTTATTTATAAAACGGATTTGTCATCTAAAAGGTTGTCGACTTTATTCTATAAATTCCGTTCCTGAATCAACAGCGATTCCATTAGGCTCAAAGAAATCTAGTATTCACAGGAAAAAACGTGTCAGGACTTGAAAATTATTTATGTCACCAGAACAAAAAATGCTTTCGCAAAGTGCTAAAAGATTATTTCTTTAAGCCTTGAGATGTTTTTAGGTTGACAACTGTTGTAAAATGTCAGGTAGGAAAGGTCAAGGTTGTAAAAGCGTTGAATCATAAATTTCCTATAGCATTATATAACTGGCAACGTATGCTTTTTTAGTGCAGCGTTTCACTGGAAGATAACTTTATTTTTGCATTTTTTTTTGAGGAATCTCGCTCATTAGACGGGCCGTCTAGTGTGCGAGATCCAAGTGATTGCAGTGACCAGGTAAACTATAGAAACCGATACGCGCGAGATCCCTAAGCCCTGTTAAGATTATTTTAACATTAAATTCAATTCGATGTCTTTCTATGCTTTGTGGAAGGTGGAAATGAAACATGTGATAATTATTATGAAATGAAACATGTGATAATTATTATGAAATGAAACATGTGATAATTATTATGAAATGAAACATGTGATAATTATTATGAATTGAAACTTACCACAGGTCCTTCTACAGCTGGATTCTTATGATGTACTAAACTGGAAGTTTCGAGAATGTTCTGCAAAGGCGTCCGAGTTGGACCTCCAGCTGGTGGAGTATGTATAGCCAGTAAGGAGCCCATCTAAAAACAAAGAATTATATATTACCATAAAAGATTTGTAGATTAGATTTCTTAAGTGTCCCGTTTCTCTGTATCATTTAATTTATCAGTCAACGAACATTTAAAAACCCTGATACACAAGCTTCAAGTATAGATACCGCCGAGACTTTCGTCATACAGCCACAGAAATCAAGTATTCTTGTTAATAAATTTCCCAATTAATTCTAAGCTCTAAGTCACCAGCGCTAAGATTCAAATTTAAATATTTTGGAATTTGTGAAATTGTTAACTCATTCAAATGTATATCCATCGGGAATAGGAATAAGTTTCGTTCAAATAACAAGACCCGAACAAAGGCGGAGTTCCTTATTCCCAATAGGGTAAGGAAAAGCAAATTTTCTTTATTATTCATGAATATTTAAGGTCTGAAATCTCGTGGTAATAATATTTAGAAATCAAGTTTCTTTCGTCGATGACGGAGAATGTTCTAATCCAAATTAACAGGCCACTGGGGTCGGTAGGGTGAGGCACGAAAGTTATGAAACAATTTTGATTGAATATTCAATAGCCCGTTGTTTTCAATAAACAAAATATCCGGATGGATGCCATGTTTAGATAATTATTAATCTGTGACTTATTAAACGTTTTCAGCATTAAATAATCAATTCGTCATTAAATTCTTTATGAATATCAACTCAACTGAGGTAACAGCTTTATAATAAGTTCTTAATAATTACAAATTGTATTTTTCTTTTCAATTACTTAAACCTTCTAATGGCTATAAAGTACTTATTCTAGGTAGTTAATAATTCCATTTTTCATTTCATATTCCATTACGTGTCGTGTTAAAACTGGGTATTTCAAATTATCTAACCGCAACCGTACATTAACTACCACGCACCACACTTCACTGTATTGGCAGGGAAATTACTGATAATTAACTCCATTTTAATAAAATGTAATAGTGCTGCTTCATTTATCAAAATAGCTACAAAGATTTACCAACAACTTATTTTTTGTTTGGATTTAGTCAAAGAAAACTATGCTATCTGATGAAACAGATGCACTATACTATCTATAGACGAAAACCAAAATCAACAGTCAATTGAAGAAACATAACCTTTGTGTGCACCGCAGGGAGCCCATTTCAATGCTTACTGATATGATATTGAACTATAAGACCGTGATACTCGAGACGAACAATGGAAATATACCGATAGGCGTACCTATGGACATACATAAGCCCCGTATATAAGCCCCGGCCGATGGTTTTGTGTATCGAAGTTACGCTTATGGTCAGGCTTGTTCTGCCTATCAGTATGACAGTGCTTTGGAGATATTGTTATAGATTTCAATAGGATCAATGCACTCAGGTAGGCATGGTGGACGGGAGTGAATAACAATTGGAGGCAAGAACTATTGGAAATATTATTAGACAAGTATAATGTAATGTATTGAATAAGGTGTCCGTCTGACTTACTCATTAGCGACCAATGCAATGGCACATTTTATAAAAGTAATCTGACATCCTTAAAATTTATAACCTTGCATTTGATCAGGTCAGTTTTTGGAAATATGAGAATCATGCATGATAAAATATTATTGAGAGTTTTAAAATCTGTAACATAATACTCACAGCTACGTACTGCCAGCCGTTGTTGACGCGAACAAGCAACGCTTGTTCTTGGATGACGTACGCCAAAGTGCCCAGGGGACTGTTTGTACCAAGCTGTCGGAAAAAGTTACGTTTAAAGTTTCTTGGTAGTTTGCGATCAATACCGTGACAATAATTATGTGAGGTGAAACAAGGTCCCGAAAAAATACCTGGAAAATCTTTAATAGCGTTTGAAACTGTTTCCTTAGAAGGTGTATAGGTATTATATAGGGAACTTTTGATCATTTTTGTTGATATAACACAACTTACACGAATCAAAGAATCTGTAGTCTTAAATAGTATGGTCCCAACAATAGCTCTTCCATCTTCGTCATCATCGAAATCACCGTTATCTCCAAGAGGATCCAAAGGGTCGCGGTATGCTGCAAAAAAACATTTTATTTCATAAACTATCCCTAACAGAACAGTGTTTTACTGTGTTCAACTTTGAACCAATTTTTTGCAACATTAAAATGTAAATAGGAATTTTTTAACTCGGCGAGTTTTAAAGTTCCCGGTGTATAGGAAAAACAATCCTGACTTAGTTCACGGTAAAAGTGTTTGTGAAAAACTACTGCGTACCGTACGGCTCCTGGCGGTATTGTACCAGATGGTTCAAGTTTCTTATAATTTGTAGCGGATCGCGTTGTTTTCCTGTTGAATAAAAAACAAAGCTCTTTTTAATTCGGTATGTTTTTGTGCTAGGTGATTTTTTTTTTCAATATTTTTCCCAATTATATAATTAAAGGAACCAAGATTTTTTATTTTAGTGCATTCTCAATCCTCTACACCAATATTTTCTTATTAAGTATAAAGTGTAAATAACCAGACATTTTTCTGAATTTTATTTACTGTAATGGCACTTCAATAACTTACTGACTAAAATACACTAATCGCAGGTATCGTGAATTCGCCACTAACAGAAATACACAATACTAGCAGAGAACTTAGGTCGTGAAAGAGATACCGATAGTTGAATTAAGTACATAAGTAACTAAATTAACCGTTATTTTATCATAAAAAAACACTATTACTCACCTCCTGTAGGCTCGAGGCGATTAATCCCTGGACTATCAGTTAGTGTATCTGGCACTTCGTTCGGGTAAACACCGGGTGGACCCGGCGGACCCGGTGGTCCCGGAGGCCCCGGAACGGTCATGTATTGGATATTAGTTGCAGGACTCCCCGCGGGGCCTGGCGGGCCCCGAGGCCCATCCTTGCCAGCCGGCCCCGGGGCACCGTCGTATCCTCGATCACCTTTCTCGCCTTTCACCTTAATGTACACAGTTTCATATGGATGTTACGGTCTGAATTTCTTGTCGAAAACTATTTAAAGCTTATACTTTAGTTTTAAGAGTATGCGCAACACAAAAATGCAGTTCAAGGAAGCATGGACAAACTTTGAGAGAATCTTTTTAGATTTTTTCTGTTTTGTTTATCACAACTTCAGTGTTTTCAGGGATATTTGGATAAGATTAAAAAGCTCCTCTTGGTTCTTTCCATTTTTAGTACAAAATGGAAATACTAAAGCCTTTATGAGCAGCCGCATAAGCCTGAGCATCTAAATGCATAGATACATCTGCGTCTTCAGTTACTAAGAACATTAATTATTCTGCTAGAGCTTGTAGCTACGATGAACTCATCTACAGACGCGAAAATACAGAATATAATGTATCAGAATATTGTTCTGCTATTCTGTCATCCACTTGTAAAAGATCGAGTAGCTAGGGATGTACGGTACCAAAGCCAAAGGCTCGTATTAGTCAATACAGAACAAAAGCGGATTGTTGGCCACATGCGGGTGCAGTTTACACTGCATATTCTAGCCCCTATGTTGTTTTTGGTGTTTTTTGATTCGGGTTTTCCCTTCCGGAATATTGAATAAGTTATTAGCTTGAGAAACTTTATCAAAATAGTCATAATTGAAAAAAGAACGTTTCTCAAAATTAGAAGAATATTTGACTATGAAATCTCAAGGCCCTACGCTTACGCAGTTCTCTAGTAGTAATTACGTCCAAATTTTCCCTACGGTATAGTTGAACGAAAACTGCTTCAATTGAAAGTCAAAAGATTTCTAAGAAAAATACTGAAGTTATTCGATTCATTGAAAGCATTCCGTACAAACACGAGCCTTCAGTTGTATCATTCCACGTACCACTCTTCATAAAGGATAAGAAGGAAAAACGTATATATTCAACCGTCCAATTAACCTGGTATATGGTATTACCTTTTCTAAGTCAAGTGGGGTCCCGCCTGGATCTCCTTTTTCCCCTTTCGGCCCGGGAGCGCCTGGCTGCCCAACGGCACCGGGTGGGCCCTGTCAAATGTATAACTGTAATTATGGTTTATCCGGAATGTAGGACGGAGGATAATTTAATACGAGTTTTGGCCCAATACTTACTTGAAGTAATTTCTGAGAAAATGGGTCCCAATTCGAAAAATGTGATGAAAAGATTTTTATGATTTTTGCCGAAACGTATTGATAAACAATAGCTAAATGGTTTTGTTATCGTGTTCTTAGTATTTTTATAGACCACTATACAAATGGAATCCACTTCATCCTTTTGGATCAGTAAATCGAAAAGCCGTAGTTTAAAAAAAATCGACGAACCTTTGTCCGCTTCTGACAAATTCTAACTTTCTGATGAATTTCTTTTTTTAAAACACCTGTACGTCAAAATATTTAATTTACATTATACATAATTTAGTTTCTCACCGTCCATCCAGGCAGTCCTATATCACCAGATATTCCATTATTTCCCGGAGTTCCCGGGGGCCCAGGGACGCCTGGTGGACCCCTGGGCCCAGGGGGTCCAGGATGTCCTCGTTTGCCTCTCGGACCTGTATCTCCTTTATCACCCTGATTTGAAAAGATTAGATAATTTTAATGCGAGAAACACAGAACCGGTCAAATTGACGGTGCTTGGGAGAGGCCTATGTGCAGCAGTAGACGTCTTTCGGCTGAAATGATGACGATGATGATGATGAGATAATTTGAATAGATGCTCATAAGACTTGGTTATGTTTAGTTCTGAGGATCATAAACATGTAGGTACAAGATTTTGCTCTCAGCTTTGAACATTAATCATATTATGCTGTGTAAATTATTATTTGAAACAATACGATGTTCTTGTGAAACAGAACCATTTTTTACGTTGTACTAAATGTTAATTGTTTACTACTACAATGTTTGTAAACCATAAACTAGGAAGGAGAGTTCTAAAGAGCTTCTATTTATTTATTGAATTACCTATACAAAAAGTATTTAAAAGAGAAAAATATTTTTGAATTTTTCTCTTTTATAATAGAAAAAGTGTGTAAAAGAGAAAAATATTTTAGAATTTTTCTCTTTTAGGTATTTTAAGTATTTTTTTATTAAAAGAGAAAAATACAAAAATATTTATATATTTTTGAAGAAAAAAACAAAAAATTTAGAGAAAAATACAAAACATTTAGGTATATATTTTTGTATTTTTCTCTTTTAAGTATTTTGCACAAAGGTACTGCTTATTAAGGTGCTGCATAGCAACTTGTCTAATGACTGGAATCGTAGAATATATGTTTAATTTCTCACCTTCGTCATCACTAAAGCTTCATCTCTTGATAACGCGACAGGTCCAGGTGGGCCGGCATCCCCTTTGTCTCCCTTAGGTCCATTTAGACCCGATGGACCTTGCGTGCCAGGTAGGCCGGATGGTCCAATATCCCCGCGATCACCCAGCTTGCCGTCAGTGCCCGGAAAGCCTTGGGGACCTTCTATACCTCTTAGCCCCTTTTCACCCTAAATAAAGGATTTAACTTTAGTATTTGGTATTGACACGTTTTACAACTTTTTTTCTGTTCGGAAATTAATTTTCAGCATTTTTTTTTGTAATGCAGTGTCTTTGTGTTAATAATATCTCTTAAACTTAGATCATCAATGAAATAAAGCCATTATTACTTATTCGAAAACAAAATGTGGGCAAGCATTTTGAAATTTCTCCACACAAAGCAAGATAAATCCTGTTAAAAGGCATAATTTAAATAATTTTATAAAACGGCATTTCGGATAAGACACAATTATCAGAAACAGCAAAACATCTTCGAGAATTCGTTTTCTCAGAAATCACCAACATAATTTCGGTGATCTCAGAGAAAACGGTCCATGAACATGTTAAAGCTGTTTTTATTTGCTTATATTATAATTACCTTGTCTCCTTTCTCTCCAGCGTCGCCTTTTCCGCCTTTTAGTAGCGCCGCTTCTGTCAAAATATTATTTGATTTACCTATATGAATAGAAATGTGAAGAAGAATGTGTTGAAATAGAAGTGTGTGTTATAACTTATGGAGGGAGGTTGTTTGTTATTTGGGTTAACAACGTGTTCAGAAGGATTTAATACATAGTATTATATTATACAATAATGTTATTTCATA
This sequence comes from Lithophane leautieri, assembly GCA_949152455.1. Taxonomy (NCBI): domain Eukaryota; kingdom Metazoa; phylum Arthropoda; class Insecta; order Lepidoptera; family Noctuidae; genus Lithophane; species Lithophane leautieri. Next base: position 6,257,863 of record OX424472.1, on the reverse strand, counting down.
ATGTCGACTTTCGGGTTGTTTCCCCGCCCCTGCTTCCATAAGCAATAACTCTGTTAACCATGAATATACAAGGTTGCAAACTCGCAAACAAGCTCCTAAAAAGGTTTCGTTATAGTTTTATAATTATGTATTGTAACCTAATAGATTCAGGCACGACATAGAATTGTTGAATTATTTTAATAGCCTTATAAAAACCACAGGGTAATTAAATTACAGACTATCATTATGCATCTATAATGTTCCCATTGCTGGGACACAGGCCTCTTCTCGGTGAGAGGCAGTGGGCCTATAGCAATTAATAACTAATTACGGACTACAGTAGCACGCAAAAAAAGTTAAGACACATCACATAGTTATACAATGTTTTAATTTCTCTTCCTTCATCTCTAATGTCAAATAATCAGACAATTTATGTACTCGGCAAAAGCTGTGCCTTCGAATTCTCTCCCAAACTCACTCCTCGAAGCGCTCCATTAGAAAGGAAATTAATTAGCGACTTAGAAATTAATGTTTGAGCGTTTTGTCTACTTGTATGAGTTTTCAACAGTAATTATATTTCGTGGCCTTCATACGAAGTTATGATGGAGTGAAATATCGTCTGTTTTACATAATTATGGGTAAATGTGACGGTTCAACGTGTGCGTGTCAATGGGGAACATATTTAAGTAATACCGTCATAGGTGAAGTAAAGCGTGGCTTTGTACTAAACTAAGTAATATTTTCCGTAAACGAAACATAGCGTCAAATAAATAAATAATTATTTCTCAAAATAGAATGTTAGGGGTTTATTTATTAATGCCGCTTAAAGTTAAGTAATGATTAGCGACTGTTTAACCATACATTTTTGACGTTTGAACTTCACTTAACTTTAAGCAACATTTATAAATAAACCGTTTAAAATATATAATAAATAAAACAAAATAAAATTTAGCTAATAAATAGTATTGACATGCCAATGACGGTTTTATTACATTGATTTACCCTCAGTTTCAGGCAGTCTGATCAAGTTTCTAATCTATTTTAACGACAACTAATTAGTTGTCGTTAAAATAGATTTGTGATTACAAAACTTGAAGCCCAATTCTCGTACTTAAAAAAAACGTTCACATTGAAGTCGCAATCTGTTAAACTGGTCAAAAATGTTGGTAAATTGATTGTATTTTTGACAGATTGCGAATGAGATGCGAATGCGAACGTTCTTAAAATTTATGGAAATTGCCCCTCAGATTCAATTTTAGGACTTTAAATTCTGTTCTACCTAAAATAAAATAGTTACCATTTTACTAGGTTGCATTTCGCCTTCGAGTATTGTTACCACAAACGTTTGCTGACTCAAGCTATTTCCACGACACAGCGAACGACTGTCACGCCCTGTTTTAATTCATTCAGTATTCACTAAAACCAATTGTGTCAGTCCACGAATGACAGCAAACACTATTTATGTTAATTAAAACTGTAGTGCTCAGACCGCAACGTTATCTTGACCTAGTTTAAGGTTTTTTCATTTTGATTAGATTACTTTAGCTGAGAATTAGATTTTAAGTGATGTTTTCTAGAATCGATAGGTATACGTGCGCTATAATTAAACCAGAAAGGTTAATAATGGCAGCAACACTCAGTATTGTTCAGTACCTACCCATCGTCCATTTACGATGGGTACTAAATAAGTCTATACATCATGTATAAACTTACTTTGCCTTTATGATTTGACTGTTTTTTTTTTGCCTTATCTTTTATCGCCATAATGTGTCCGTGTTTTTGTTTATTTATTTATAAAATCAAAATATGGATCTCTGTGTAATAAAGGACACCCTCAGGGTAGGTGGAGCGACGAACTTCGCAGGGTGGGTGGTAACAGCTGGATGAGAGTGTCGAGAATTGAGCTGAATGGCGTGCAATTGGAGAGGCATATGTCCAGCTGTGGACTGATGATGATGGTGCGTACATAATCAGCCTATAATGTTCCCACTGCTGGGACACAGGCCTCCTCTCTTTGCGAGGGAGTGGGCCGTAATCCACCACGCGGGCCCAGTGCGGGTTGGTAGATGTCACATGTCTTCGAATTTTTTGCTTCAAGGACATGCCGGTTTCCTCACGGTGTTTTCCTTCACCGTTTTTGAGAGCAGTGGTGATGAAATAATTTACACAGAGTAAAGCGCCTGACGGGGTTCGAACTTGCGACGTACAACTCATAAGTCGCGGCCGTTGCCACTTAATAGATTATTTACGAGTACGTACCGTTTTTCTAAAGTTCGTATGTTTAGTATTTAGATTAACTTGTATTTCTCATGATAAGTGAATTGTATTGGTTTTGAGAAATAAATTTCTGAAACCGTAACTCTGTTTCATCTACACATTCAATACTAAGACTTGGTCCTTAAGCTGTCCTATAGCTAGCCGTTAGAAATGGACCAACCGGTGTTATAAATGAGCTAATACCAGTACCAGTATAAACTGATGCTCTCGAACGAAGATGATTAATGACTAACGATCGTAATAGATTAGCTTATCCCGGGGATAGTGTGGATCGGGCTCATATTGCGTTACGTTATCAATTGCATTTGGTTCAACTTCACCTATATTTATGTCTAAAATATCAATAGTAGCGTATAAATTATGTATATTATAATATAAGATTTGTCATTTATAATTATATTCAAAAAGAAATAACCCCGCCAGCTAAAAAAAAATTGTAACTTTAGAATTTTTGACTGCCTAATGCGTTTTTTAGAAACCTGATATTGAAAAAAGAAATGAACATTTTCTTTCTCTGTTATGTTATGAAATTAAAATTACTTAACTTGTAAACATCCTGACTTAATAACTTAGGTGTTACTTGGATATGCACGCGCTCCGGCCGGTTGTTTACCGAAGTGGGATACAGCCAATTCAAAAGTAGGTAACCTTTTCTTAATTAAACTTGCAAACTATTCTACAAGTCCTGGTTAAGTAGTACTGACTATGCATCTGATTCACCTGTTTAAAGCACGTCATTAGGTGCATTTTCTTCTCGTCTCTTGATCATATTGTTAAGATCTGCCTTACTCATGGCGACATGACCATTACTATCATCATTACAACCAATACCGTGATAATTATTACAAATTACATCGATTTTACCAATAATAATAATCTTCTCCTTTTCCAGAGCTGATCAATTAACACTTACTACAATCTTGTACTCCTGTTTAACTAACTAAAATAGTTCGACATACTGTTTAGAAGGACTGTCCAATAATTAATTAATTAATTAAATGGATCTAATCAGTTGATAGATTGATTGATAATTGTCTAGTATCGTGATCACTATTAATTAGTTTAAACAGACAAGTGTACAGTTTCCGCAGCGCGAGGTTAGGAAATATTTTTGGGAATCTAGGAACTTAGTAAGAAAACCATGAATCTACAATATTTTGGGAATATTGGACAGCAGATATTACTTTCTGAAGAAAACATTGAAATAAAGAAGAGACCATTTGGAAATCTACATAATACACTTGTAGTGTAGTAAATGAAGGTAGAAAATGAAATCATGTTTCAAAATGAAAATAAAACTTCTGTTACTAGTAAACGTAATGTAAACACAGATATTTATAGAAAAAAATTCTTACATCATAACATTCTTACAACAAAGGTGACAATGACATGTAGGCTAGGTCATGCGTAAACTACACAAACAATCAAATAATGATACGACTTTCAAAAATAGATCAGCTACACTATTTACATAATACTTTGGTAAAAAATTAATTATGAATCCAAGTAAATAATGACAAAGTTTAAAATGGTTATACTGATCAGATTGTAGGCAAGCTACGCTGATAAAATGATCATGCCGCTATAACCAATTGGTCAAAGAAGTTGGTGAACGCCAACAAGGTATGCGTCCCATAAAGTAATATAATCAACTAATTGATTTTCCAGATACCTGGAAAGTATTATGAAAATTAATTTGAATGCTGGGGGTTGATTGGAATTCCCCAAGCATAATATACAGTATGAAGTTTAATCATAATTAATTTAGTACTTGTAGTAGCAATACTGTCTGACTGTTTAAGTATTATTTATTATCAATTTAACTATGTCCTATGTAATCTTTATTGTCCTTGATTGGTAGAGCTGCGTTCAATATTCAATACACTTAGTGATTTTCTAAAATCATCATTAACGTCATCCTTCTGCCTGTATTCCAATTTAAGATAAATACGCCTTTTTCACCAATTAACAATGTAGAAAATATTCTTAGATATAACTTAAGAAAATACGTTAAAATTATTAGTTCCATTCTAACATGACTTACCAGTTCTTGTGACGTCGGTAGATATAGCGTTTTCTGATATATCAGAGACAGCAGGTCCTGGGAGGCCGGGAAGACCGCGAGCACCTACGTATGTATTTAATATTAAATATTAATTAATGTAAGCTCAAGGCGTGCCTACAGAGACAAGAAAAACATTTGGGGTACAAATTGAGACTCAACTTTCTTAAGATGAAATTGTTGCTATGGGAAAACTTTTGAGGAAGAAATGAAATTCAAATTGGTATGTTTCCATTTTTGTGAATGTTTCAATCTATACAAATGGACCCCATAAAATACACCTGTCCGATATCCCAAACATTTATTTCAATATGTTAACTTTACGGACAACCCAAAAAAGTAATACCGCCAAAACATCCGATACAGAAATAAAACAAAACTCTCAAGACGATCATAAAAAATAACAGCAATAATAAATAAACTGCGTGCAAGCACTCGAAAACCAATCCAAAGGGTTCAATGCGCGAAGAAATAAAGATTTTCCAAATCGTTACTATAAGCCCCTAAAAATCTCGCGAACGCTTTACCCGAGTATAAATATGGGTCATAGAGCAACATAAAATTTGATGGTTGAGTTAGTTTGTACCTTTTTCTCCTTTTTCGGCGGGGCGACCGTGCGGGCCTGGCAGGCCCGGTGTTCCATCGCGGCCGGGTAGCCCCCGCTCTCCCTTCGCGCCATGTGGCCCTCTCAGGCCAACATAGCCCTGTAACACAGTTATGAGCTTACGGGTCGAAAGTAACATAACGCAACGTTACGAGGGTCAAACCGTCACTTATTGCGTTAGACCCAAGTTTATTATCCGAATACCTACTAATTTGGCGACGGGGGCCATGTGATTTTATTTTGATTTAGTTACACTCGTAAAGTTCTATGACTGTTTTCATGTTGTTCTCTTTAGTAACATGTTGTAAAGGAACCCTTCGTTAAATAAATATGAAGGAAGTCGGAACTACATGGCATGTGAACAAAGAAGGTAAAATAATCTTTGAGCAGGTAACATAGGGAAATTTTTATATTTCGTTTCAGTAAGCTAGCGAGCTCAGGTGGTTTTAGTTTGACTTAAATATCAGACTTATTCGAGCATTCACAGTTTTGTGGAAACCGCAGAAGTTTTGATTGATAGTCGGGCCAAGTTTCGCTAGACTAAATATTCTTAGTTTCTCAACGATGAAGTAACCATACAAAATAAACGCCGACTTCGACTGAACGTATTCCAAAATTAGCGAAGACTTTAATTTTAAGTTATCGTTATAAACTTAGCTATAGGCGAAAACAGTTGTAATTATCTACATCACAAAGGTATTAATTAATCAGTTATCAATAAGCCGTCCTAATCCGGTTATTATTCTATATTTGTATCTCTAATTCCGTATATACCTATCAACTAACATAAAACTCTTCCCACAATTCAAGCTGCTTTACACATTACGATTAATTGTATCAATTTAGTAATGTTAAATGCTTTAGGGATTAACGATTTCGTTGAAATTTAAATGCAAAATAAGCGAATATTCATAATATTTTAAGCGCAGATAAAATTTATTTCATCGTTACTAGTTTTTCTGATAACTGCTTAAAAGCTATCGGAATGAAACTATTTTGCTATTTTAATAAGTTCAAGAAATGCATCAGTAGGTACGGTAGTTTAAGTTTTTACGATATCGGTAATACATTTGTAAAACACAAAATTATAAAATAAATAAAGTTGTGATAAACACGCGAACACACGAGTAAATGCAAATTTAAAATCCGTCATCATTTATGTTTATATATTATCTTAAACCAAATTTTGTGTACCTCAAAATATAATCGTGACATGTGAATCTGCTTTAAGTTCACAATATCATATTTAGATAAAACTCACCCTTTCGCCTTTGTCACCCTTAGGGCCGTGTAATCCCCTCTCGCCCTTATTCCCTTGATATCCTCTCTCTCCTTGAGGACCCGGCAGGCCCATTGGACCCCTCTCACCAGTAGGTCCGAGTATCCCAGGATTACTGGACCCGTATAATCCCGTTGATTCCTGCGTAAGACATAGTGATTAGGAATGTATACAAAAGTTTGGAGAACAAAATGTTGGTGACGCCCTGGTTCCTGTAGGATCTAAAAGTATTATAGAATAGTGTCAAGGCTTGAGTCGTTGACAGAAGATTGGTGCGTGGTGGCGTTCTTGAAAGCTATATGAACTACCAGCTTCCGACCGCGGCTTCGCCCACGTGGTATGTCGCTAAAAAGTAGCCTATGTCCTTTCTCAGGGTCTAGAATATCTGTGTACCAAATTTCATTTTAATCGGTTCAGTAGTTTTGGTTTGAAAGCGCGACAGACAGACAGACAGAGTTACTTTCGCATTTATAATATAAGTAAGGTTTTGGAGAATACTTTAACCTATCTTTTTTTTGAGATTTGTTTTGTTTAGATTTTTGAGGCTAGCAAAATAGTCAGCTTCCGACTTGTATATGTAAATACAAATTGTATATTAATTATTCTGAATACCGTTAAATCAAAATTGCTACCGAAATTGGACTAAAAAGGTTGTATTAAAACAATGTCTTTTCCTATTCCATAATACGAGTATGCTCAGATCTAAGCGCAGAAATAGGAGAAATTAACAAACCTCATGTTTATTATGCTTCCTAACACTTTGTTATCGATACATGAGAATCTTGAGCCCGAACAATAACTTATCGAAGCTTCGAGAGGTTCTAATTACATATCAGACTTGAAGTTGATATATTAGAAGCACACACACTGATAGATAGCTGGATTATATTTACATGTTCGCAGTGTTGTGCGTTGGGAATATTAATAATAGTTACGAAGTATCGCGTATAGGCTCCCGAAGTGGCCATACTAGCCATCTTTTTGGGGTCACTTCGTTGTCCTTCTGTCTGTCTGCCAGTCTGTCAAGACCCTTTTTCTCAAGAACGCGTGAAGGTATCAAGTCGCAATTTATATCTTGTAAAGGTTTTAAGTCCAAATAAAGTAATGACCACTTGTTATAGAACCTTATTAAATAAGCATGCAACTTCTGTAGATTTGACACTTTCGATCTTTTTTTACGACACATACTTTGGAAAATACGGAGTAACTGAAAGCAATGACATGGAAAAGATCATGATACTTTGATCTAAAGACATGCATATTCCTACTTATTCAAGTATTGATAACGTTCACAAAGGATTAAAAATGCCTGCTTTTGAATCCAATCTAAATAATCAAAGCGAAACCACTCCTACAACAAATTAGTAAGCTTTTTCCTTCAAAACGTTTTTATAGAAACTATGCATGCTAAAAACACTTCTATTTTAAAGAAAATATATTATAATCAGTAAGAAACTTGAGTTGGAAGGATAAGTCAGTGAGAACTAATTTCTGTGGGCGAAGTCTGCCCACATTCAGCACGCAACTCAGTGGATAGTTTGCTGCAGTCATTTGTACCTGTTCAGATCTAGGTAAATAGAATGAAACCTTTGAGTCTAGTGCTAAGTAATTGAAAGGGAATATATATATATATATTGAGAATTTAATTTGTTTTATTCCATA